>JAZDUA010000147.1:2095000-3327633 GCA_038098605.1 Gryllus longicercus
AATCGGGCGATAGCTGATTAGTTTGCTACCCACAATTTTGATTTGAGCTTTCCCTGGCTCTAAAATGGGGTCTCACTTTCTAGTGGACGAAAAGTAAAATACCAGAAGCTTCACGTAACAGTTATCAATATCAGCAGAATATATTTTCATAGATCTGCACTACCTTAATATTTATGTTCATTCATAGACGTTTCAATTCGTAATAAATTACATTAATAGAATAAGTGAACTACAAAATCTATAAATGACATTTTGACATTTCTTTCAAATGTTTTATTTCCATTTTCATTTGATAGGCGTCAGTGTTCACACATTTTTGTCAATACTGTTGAGTTTTAATGAAGAGTACACAATATTAATTTCCGTTATGTATTTAATTGATAAATGACTTCCGTACTTTGCTGGCGTTTTGTCTTGTGCAAGCTCCTCTTTCAGTATTCTTGAAAGTAAAGCAATCATCACAGTAGTGGATAAGTATGAGTTTACGATGGGTACGAAATCGCAAGTCCAAGGTCCATCGTGTCATCTCCTCACCGAAAGCAAAACGTTTTCAAGTTTTAGAGATGGCGCTAATATATATTTTTAAAAGAGCTTTAATTTATGTATTTCTTGTTTAGACGTTATCCCTATCGGTTTGCGTCATTTCTTATTGGTCACTTGATACTCCGACGTTTCATATTACTTCCTCCATGTAATGTTAAGCTTTCTATTTCGTTCAACGATTTAAAGGGAAGATTTGTCTGTAGCAATAAAACAAAAATCTGTTTAGATTAGTAGATACGATGTGACAGGATATGCAGGCAATGGCGGGAGTTCTCGGAGGCGCTTCAATTGACCAGTGACGTCGCTCAAGGGAATGAGGGACTTGAAAAAGGCTTACGAAATAATTTCGTCTTTCTGCAAGATGTTGGCAAATCGTCCCCACCTCTTCCATGTGTTACGTAACTTGGACTGTGCCCCTTAAATTGTCCCCCCCCATACACACTTGCACAGAGTAAATTGATCACATGATGATTTTGGTCATAACGATTCTCTCCTACTCCGTGACCTCCCGCCGTTGCATAGATCGACAGCATTTACACAGAGCCAGCTTTGTCGATCCCTCCGTAACTACTCTCGTCGGACGGTTCTACCGACTTAAATGGCTCAGGGCATTAATCGATGTCAGTGCAGGGTGTCTGATCCGGAGGTCCTAGCGTTCGAATCCCGACGGTGGCGGAATTTTCGACATTTGCTACACTACCCGGAAGACCAGTCGAATCTTATAGCTTGTCTCGGCTGTGCTGATGCGTCGGTGATTGAAGAAACCTGGTTGGGGAAAACCCGCAAGCCGACGTGTAGGGCGGCGCCGGATCTCGCCGCGCAGGGGAAGGTCATCGCACCCTCCTGCTATAAAAATCGTGCACTAAACTTAAGGACTAATAATCTTAGCAGTTGATGTGCCCGGAAACACTATTCAATTAATCAACAGATAGGTTCTACGGTTCGAGTCTCGACGATAACGGATTTTTAATACTAGATATGTAACTAGAATCCAGCCATGTCTTCAGGATTCTAGCTACCATCTGCTCTGATTGGTAGTTTTCCTTAGTTTCTCCCATCAATTCCATGCGAATGCAGAGGTACTCTTGGGTCACAACAAATTGGGCCATAGACAGCAGGCGATATCCCTTCGTCTTTCTTATCCTTACAAGCTCCACATTAATAAACTACATATTGGGAGACCAGGTGTGAGCCTAGGGTTTCTCCCCGGTGGAGGCAGTACCCCATTGAAACAGATACCTGTTGAGAATAATTCCCACAAGCTGATGTGTAGGTCAGTGCCGGTTTTCACTTTTCAGAGGGGAGCCACCTGACCACCGCCACCTCCCGGGATAAGTCACACAAACCAACGGGAACGACGCTAGCAGCCCCTACGTCCGCAACATTGGAGACGCACAAGCTCTAACTACATCACAACAGACATATTTTATGCAATTATCGAGAATTTTAAAATAATTATTATAATGATTACACTGTACTACAATAATAGGTTTTTGTTGATTAAATGTTATGGTTTATTTCTGAAAGATGTTTCCCTGTAAAATCTTCAATTGATAAACTTCGTAGGATTTTAAGAAACATGACTTACGTGAATTCAAACCCTGGATTTATGACGACGAATGCTATAATAGAAAGCCAAATGAAACAACCAAAATGATGGGATAATAATCCGATATTGAATCAGCCATCACATGCTGTTCACTTTAAACAACAATAAAGCTGTTGATAAAGATGTCAAGGTGCATCGTTTGGATCCCCTCTCGTCTCGCTTCCGGCAGCCCCCTTTACTCGAAGCGACACGTTGGCGCGGCGTGACGCGGCGCGGGGCGGCGGGGAGGCGCCCGGATCCCCACAATGGAGATGCGACATCGACTACAAATCAGCGATGCTCTAAATTAAAAGATCGATGTTAAGACGACCTCGACCCAAGACCATCGAGGTTATTAAACATTGATGTTTTTAAAAGCGGATAAGTAATTGAAGTAAGTTATTGAATACACGCTCGGGGGTTAATTAATTTTAAAGTAGTTCGTTTCTCTATTTTCAATTATGATTTATTTGACAAAGTAAACTAAAAAAATCATCAGTATAATTAAAAACTGATTAACTTTATTATCTCTCAAATATAATACAGGCTTCATTATTGACGAACAATATGTTTTATTTTTCTCCATTGGTCACTTTGGTCTGAAGAAAAATGTATTGACATCTGAAAATTGTTACGGAATTTTGTTATAATAGCGCTTTTTATTTAAAAAGCAATATCCGTGTACAAACATCGGCCTCAAAATATCGATGTTTAAATCCATTGAGGACTTTATTAAAGCATCGATGTTTTGAAAACTTCCACATCGATGTTGTATCCCTACCTGATGGTCACGGCCGCGCATAGAGGGGGCGGTGCGGTGCGGTGCGGTGCGTCGGGGTCGTGCATTGCCGCCGTTGGCTGTGTGCGTGTGCGTTGGCCGGCGTGAGCGTGCGGAAGATCTGAACAATTTATGAAAATCTCAAAACCTTCATAGAATTTTGTTAGAATGGAGCTTTTTTTTCTTTAAAAAAATCATCCACGTACAAACATCGAATACACAACATCGATGTTTAAAAAACATCGAGTTCATAATATCGATGTTAAAACCATGCCGCTTCTCGCCCCGACAGTCACAGCCGCGAGGTGGCGCGTGCGGAGGTGCGTTGGCCGCGTGCGCGTGCGGACCTTTCTCCCCGTACGCGGCGTGCGCACGCCGTATCCACCATTCAGCCGACGCCGCACGAGCGCGCGTCGCCCGCTGATGAATGAGAAAGTGAAACGAAAGTGCCGTTAAGGTGCGTGATGGCATCACGAACGCTTCATTTACAGGCGTTGAAAGGCGTTGTTCTGTGGTCAGAATTATTACTTGAATATAAATGCGCGCCTTTTAAGATGGCTATTGCAATCCAAAACGTTTTGTGCGAAGCGATTAAATTCAGAAAGTGAAACGTAGGTGACGGCTTTGAGAATTTATTTATACACAGGGAAAGGCCTTGTTCTATTATTATTTCTCCGTAAAGATGAAGCTTTTCATACCTCTTCAACGACCATTAAAATGTTAAGTGTTCTAAGATTGAATTGAATACAATTAATCATCAGACTGCCTGAACTACGTTAAATAAATCTTTTAAGACGAAATTTTAAGAATTAACCACTGATTAATTAGCATTCATTTACATGCCCTTTGGTTTTCATCACTGACTCCACAAAGACCATGCAATAAAAACATTTACTTTCTTTGTTACGAAACCGGCACCTAATTTCTACAATAATTTAAATCACTTACAAGGAGCAGTCATAAAATAGGAACTGATAAACCTTCAATCTCTCGTCTAAGAAAGACTCGCATTTCACATTTTTTCTTCAATATCTCTCTGACAATAGATACAGTTTGAATTTATCTTACCTATTTCACCTGTACTCTTTTCTAAACATGCATATTCTCAATAACCTTGGTTGAATATTTCAGCTAACAAAACAGGGAGGGGAGAACAAGTTGCCCCCTTCACACATTGCGGGTACAAAATTACTCGGCTAATCAACTGAAGAGCCTCGCGGCTGAACGTTGTACTGTTTGTCATTGTAAAACAATATCCGATAAAAAATCATCATAGTAGATTGATCTGTTCGTTTCGTAGAAATTTATTACAATATCGCTGACAGAATTATGCCAATGTCATTATCTTTAAAGACATTTCGTTCGACTTTGGTTGAAAACTACTTCCGCAGAGCATCATAAGGATTAGTCGTAGAACCTTGCGGAAGAAATACAAACAAAAGTGTTCCATTTTGTGGCTTCTTTAATTGCTCAAATGACATACGAGCAATAAAAAGGTAGACTCGAAGGTATAAATTGTCACGTGTATCACTTGATAATGATTTTCTAATTCTTACTATAAAAACATACTACAATGCAAAGAATATTCTTTATTGTATATAATTTAACGGTCAGGACACTTTGTCACAGATAGAATCCACGGATATTCCCCTCCAACATGCGAGCAGCTACATCGACATGATTCAACTTGCGTGATACCCTACAGGAAAAGGTGTAATCACAGTAGCTGAAATAACTGATCTCCAATTTTCCTTATTGCATTGAACTTGACGATACTGAAGACATTTCTATACGACCCCAATGGTCTTGTTTGCTATTCCTAAACAGATAGATCATATCCCATTAATCGCGCTTTTATATATCCGTAAACATTGTTATTTGAATCCCTGGGCTTCTGATCCTTTCAAACTTCTTAAACTATTTTCTTCACATTTGTTTGGTATGCACAGATTCATCTGTTCAAAAGCATCACTTCTATCTCAGCATCTTGACATGCGTCTTTGAACCCATCTTTGGGCTCTAATGCTGGGAATGGGGCAGCCGAGGAGGAAGGACGGACTCGCGCGGCGCGTGACCCTCAGTTCAGAGTGCTGCTCCGGCATCCCGTTGGAAGTGGAACTGAACATCCCTTGGAACGACCGATCAGAACCGCCGGCCACTACAACTATCACGCAGGGGAATATTAAACGAGTGCAGAAATTGTATGCATCGTCGGACCTCGACCTCCCGGTCAAGGAGTGACGGTTTCATTTTCAGTCTCGTAATTACATGTGCAAGCGTGATAGTTTAGTTATTACGTTACCTGCGCCATCTGCGTTTAGTAACGCGCGCCGTATATTAACTCTATCTTATGCGAACGGGACGCGAGCCTCCTTGGCCGTTCCGCATAAAATACTATAATGGTAATCTGCGTTACTTTACGTGCGTCAGTAGCACGTAAATGCCCCGCTCATGAGACACAGTTCTTTTATAGGCAAAGATGCATCAGTCTTTAAGCTAATTATTGCCTTCATATAGAATCTCACAGAATAAGTGTTACAAACTTCTGGGATATGTAGAGAGGCCGGAAATGACCCCTTTTTGCCCATGAACATGTGGAAACTTGCATCACGCAGCAACACATGTGACATTTGATGCTGAATGTTGGGTAAACTCTCCTATACACAGGTGTTCGCGAGGTTCATGAAAACCTCTTGCCCAGAACGTGATCTGTTGAAAACTAGGGATGCGACATCGATGACGATGTTTTCAAAACATCAGTGTTTCTTTAAAAAGGTAGATGTTTTCAACATCGATGTATTGAAGTCATGTTTTTGGGACTTCGATGTTTTGTGCTCAATGTTTTTACGGTTTCGTTATTTATTCGTGAATGAAAATTTCATAAAATCACAATTTTGTAAAAGTTGTAAATACGAAACTGATGGTACCACTGTCAGTTTGTGTTCTAATCACCAAACGCGGTTTCTACTACTTTTATCGAACTTCGCCCGAAATTATCCTGATACCCTGATTTTTCCTTCATCTTTTCTTATATTTCGCCCATTAAGAAGCGTTTTTTAACTTTGTTTTCAGTTAAATTTCAGTTATTATCAATGAATATACACCGCCGCAAACAAAATTTTGTTGTGCACGAATTTAATGCTGAAGGTTACTAAATAAGCTGTAAAATATTAATGTTCAAAAACATCAATAGATTTTGGTGGATGTATGGTAACATCGATGTTTTGTTATCGATGTCGCATCACTACAGAAAACCGGTACCTCAGGAGTTGCCTGACATTCAAGAGCAAGTATAGCATGTGTTAAACCGTTATATGAAATTTCCTACTGTATATTCTTTAGCAGTAAATGGTCAGTTTCGACCTCTGAACATATCCTAAAACTTTGTAGCATTTGTTTTGAGACAACCTGAATAATACAAAGTGATTCGATAGTTTATTAATTTTTACGGTGTCCTTGCTGATCTATTCACTTTGAATGATATAAAGGAAACAACAGACTGATGCATCTAAGTATGTGCATGTAATCTTGTGAAGCGAAATAAGAGAATTATATCATTTCATATCTGTAGTTACTTTTGCGTGTGTTCAACACGTGCCCACAGCGTTTTGTTATTAACCAGATTACAGCAATCCACGTTACAAAAGAAGTGATGTAACTATGTTTTCGGGCTTTTCAGAAGCCAAGCGTGTGTTTTTGTATGTGGTGATTTAGCTATTACGAGGACGGGATGTAAGTCTGGAAAGTAGTTATCGAGCTACTGATGACAGCTGTTTATTGTGTAAGGGAAATTCTTCTGGAAACGTCAGTCATTGACCTTGTGCGTTCCTTTCCCATCTGTCCGGCAAGTCAAGGTTACTAGAGATAATATTTCCTTTTTCATCGATCTTTCACGAATCTATTAAAATATCAATCAACGAGTGCATAGAGTGCCCGGGGCATACTGTTTGTCACCTGTGATTAGACAGCGGTTTCCAGAGCAGACACAAAATATATTCACGCTAATGGAAAATAAAACATCAAACTACTATATTGGCAGAAATAGGCGTTCCAATGGCAATCCATTAATCGTTGCTATTCAAAGAAAAACTCTGGGGCACCAAATTTAATTATTGTTCTCCATTGCTCTCTTTTCAATAACCTACCCAGCTCAGTAATGGCTGTAAGAAAGTAGATTTGAAAGAATACACATAATATTTTCTATGGTAGAGGTATGTAACATTGTATATTCTTCTAAAAATAATTAAGTAAAGCAGTAAATGAATTCAGAGGGAAAGTAGTCATTGTTTCCCAATATGCATGATTATGAATATCAATATCAATTACAGTGAAATATTTTTGAAAGACTACCTTCTATTACCTCTCTTCTCAACTACAGATTTTTCTTTGAAGGGACGCTGAAACCCATATATTCTTTGCATATCATACCCCTGTTAACATACCAACCTTCTCCCCGGCCACCGACCAGTCTCTTCATAGCAATTTTCTTAAATTACCCCTTTGAAGAAAGTACTTTCAGGAACATTTTTGACGACATTGCAAACGGCATTCGCGCAATGTGCCCTGAGCCTGAGCTTGAATCCTCGAGGAAATCGAGAGCGAGGAGGGGGGGCTGTAGCAATATACCGTGGTCACTCATATGGTACCACTCCACCTTAGCTTCATTTCTGCCAGCGGCAGATTGAATGTGCCCAAACGTGTAATCCTTTGGAGAAACAGTCCCTACCGAATCTGACTTTCCTGCAGAGCGCCTGGGACGGTGGAGTATCAATGTCGGACCCGGGGTATAGACTTGCCCCCTAAAATGCGAGTGTTTGGGTTACGTTTGGAATATCTGCAAAGGACACACCCAAGTCCCAACTCTCGATGTTTTTTTTTAAATTGTGCCAGAGAAGCGAGTTTATGGGCACCTAATGTATAATGCGCACATATACTAAAACACACACGTGCACATATACTAAAACGTATCTTGAATGCCGTTCGGTGAAAATTGGCATTTTCTTTAGCATCCTATGTCTAGTAAAAATAATTTATTTTTTGATAAAAAAGGACATCCTTCCTATTAAGCAACCACCCCTCCAAAATGCCACGATTTCCGTGGAATCAATACTCGTCGCTTAATATAGATTTCATGTATTTTGTTTCGGACAACTTGTTCGACACACTGAAAAATAAATTAACGATGTCCTGTGAAAACGGTCTTAAAGAATTGATAATCTGTTTTTAACATGTTTTGCACGTATTACTTGTTCTCTCTAAAGACAAAATGTATTACAGTCTGAAGGACATCTTAAAAACTGACATAATTGAATGCTTGGTTGCTTGTAAGGATTTACAGCCTGCTTAAGATGTATTACAGCTTTTGTGATCGTTAAACTCTTCAATAACAAGGTTGATTTCTACAAGGTTGATTTCTTTGGTATACGATTTTGATTTTGCGTTTTATTTGTGGTGTACACAAAATACATCGCAAATCACATTTCATTATTAGTTTATATAATACTGTGATTTCAATTTTTTAGAAACGGTAATTTTCCTGTATAGGTTTTTCAATACTATTGAACAGGAATGTATACCCTGAATAAGAAATGTGACATTAACTTTCACTTAAAACGTGTTTTATCAATTACTGGCGCAGGGATCGGCAAGTTCTCGGCGATAGAGCGTGTCATTTATGGGACTCGCAGGAACATCAGTGGGATTAGAGTTTTTGCATTGCATGAAGCACCTTAGCTTACATCACTTTTGCGTCTCTGCGCATGCGCACACTCGGAGGAGATAACGGAGCCCGTTTTTCCACCAGATTTAGCGAGCGATGCTAACGATATCGAAAGCCATTCGAACACGCTGTGTGAAATTTGTTCCCAACTATGGCGTTTGTGTGTTCTGCTGACTACATTCCCGTGCAACATCGTGTTGGTGGCTGTAATCAGTGAATTTAATTATTTGCAAATAGTATATTAGTTATTTAAATTTAATAATATAATATTTATATAATGAAGATTACTAATTCCCATTGTGCGGAGAAATTGACGGAAACAAAGCAGTCTCTGGAGATGCAAGATGTGTCTATGGTTTCGTTAAATACTCAGGTACTTGAGAAAAGTCCACAATGATGAAACTTTCGATTTTGACTGAAGAATGCAATTATGTTATTCCGCCTGTGCTAATGCTGCGCGGACGCTTGAATTCTCACACTCAGCGAGTCACTGCGTACGTAACAGCTGAAGTCATGCGTCGAGGGAACAAGAAGCTTGAGTATTCACGTGTGCCACTTCAGAACAGTGAATTTTGGCTTCTCCAGGACCTATTTTCACACATTAGACACCAGCTTTTTTTGCTGCTACAGGCTACTAGTAATATTTTATATACTGCAGTTGAGTTGTTGATAGGCAACTCTAATAATACAAATGCGAATGAAGAGGTTGGGACATTACGGGAATTAAGTGCACACTCTGCCACTACAGCTCGGAAATTCTTCCCTTTAGATCAAAACGTTGTGCAAAACTCTTTACAGACGTCACGCGCTTTCGATCACGTGGTTGCGTATCGCTACGCAATACAAAAAATTATCTATTGTGTTGACGCCTGCCGAGGTAGTTCCTTGGTCGACACCTCTGCAAGGTGGTTTCCCTGAACAACCCTAGGTGAATAATAGAGCAACACACGAAACTGCGGGACGGGCCACAAACTGAGCGCGATCATCCCTTCCCTTCCATCTCTCCCAATTCAGATCAGGGCGCTTTGGGGACGTATGTCCTAGGCCTTCTCCTTACAACCGAACAACGGGGGGCAAGCTGCGTGCTCCTTGCGGAGATTGATTATGAACTGAAATAATAATAATAATAATAATAATAATAATAATAATAATAAATGATGATGAAGATATTTTACTTATTAAAAATACTTATAAATCTTTTATGGTATTCTTTTTTGTTCCCGTAAGAAATGTTTGTGATTTATGAGACGTGGATGGGGATGCTGGAAGCAGAGTGCATCGGTGGCAAAGAGAATGAGAGTAGGTGCAGCCAGGATCGGCTCCTCATAAAACAGCTCAACTGCTTTTATGATCAGATGAGGGAGAAAATGGTTAACTGGAGAAGTAAATGAACGAGACCCCTTTCTTTTTCTATGACTTGATGACTGTTGACTGTTTTGACGTTCCATACTCTGCTAAAATTTCATGTAATCTAAACCAAATCATTGCTAGGTATCTGTAAATCAATTTTAAAACTTTTCGTATTGTAATTAATCTGAAATGAATAATAAAGTTGCTCTTTGAAGTGTTTAATGCCGGATAACTAATGGAAATGTGTCATATCATTTGTTGACCAAACTTGGCGAGATCCTGCTTGAACGTTTATCTTTCCCCTGCCTGTAACTTTGTTTGTAATGCACTCATGACAAAATGTGTTGTTCGACTTACATTGGTTTTGGCCTAAATGTTCCTTAAAGTTATAAAAATCAATGTACGAGTGAGATTTTTATTCTGCAGAGTCTTTCACAGAACTGCTAGTGATATTCTGATATGTTGAATAAAAATGAAAGATTTGAAATCACTCATACTTTTTTAAGAATTTTTATTATAAGTATATATTTATAAGTATAATATTTATTGAAGTTATCAAGATCAACCAAAATCATACCCTCGTGAATAGAGGAAAATTGACAAAAATTATAATATTTTTCACAGTTGCGTTATTAGTTTCTTATAAATGGTTGAAACGCACTTAAACCACTCTCATAAAAACTTTGAGATCAGAAATATTATCAAATTCCTTTCTCTAGAACATAACAACCGTTATTGATATATCTCCCGTTTCCCTTCACATTTTTGTCTTTATAAAAACCTCTAACATATTACTGGCATGACTTGCATTGACTGTTTCTTGTGCGTTCTTCATTCAATTCACTCTTTTGTTGCTTTCTGCACGAACTCCTGCAGAGGTTTTCTGAGCACTTGAGTGTTGGACATTCTCGTTGCATATCACCTAAAACTACTACAAGACCTTTCTTCGTAAGTACGGGTGTAAACTGTGGTATTTTACTCGACTGCACTACCAACAAGAAGAGCGGTGCCGAGGGGCAATTGCCTCCGAGGAGGAGAAGACTGGCGCCGAATGCGCGAGTCATCTCGCGCGATGGCGTCACAGTTACGAAAGGAAGTGAAACCGCCAGTGACGTGTGCAGGAAAGGCTCTCGAAGGTGCATTCGCTGCCCCACTGACCCAGAGCGCGCGGAAGATCAGCTCGGGGGCGGAGCGGCAAGGCAGGAACCGGTTTGGCGCGCGGCAGTGGGCTCGGCGCGGCACGGCGCCAGCACCGCCTGGGGAACTGGAACAGAAGAAGGGCTCACTTCACGGGGAAACGTGTTGCGCACTTGTCGCTCTTCTTCATTCCGAAAATGTTGGAAGTCACCAGAGGCGTAGCTTCACTTGGTGTCACCCGGGGCATTACTAACGGTATCACCCCATCCCACGGAAAATTAAATATAAAATTATCTCTTACTGAATTGTTAAATATTATTTAATAAAAGTTTAAGTATAATTGCATATTATATGTATTTATAATGTATTTAAAAATTATCTAATTTTAAATAAATAATCTAAAACAAAGTACAAATAATTAAGAAGCACATACGAGTACTTATGTAACAAGTACATGTCGCGTCCGTATTTTTTTATAAAACCACTTTTCGCAAACTTATTGGTGATTTCTAATTAGCACCATCCGGGGGCGCCCCCCCATTCTGCGCCCCCTCCCCTAACCACTCCGCTGGTAGTCATTAAAGCAGTTCATCATAGTACGAAGTTACTTACTTCCTTCTACTTCCGTACCCTGAGTAGCACTCATTAATTTGAATGAGTTTTCAACCCTATATATTAGACTAGTGGACCCGCCATTGCTTTTCTATTGCAATGTATTACATTTAACATCCTACTGGTCATCAATTTGTTCTGTTAATCTCATTTTACGCTTCGCTCTACAAAAATTTCAATGATCGAAACACTTTCTCGCGAGTGTGGTTCCGTCTCTCTATTTGTGACTCTGTCTCTCTCCCTGTTATCTCTGTCTCTCTTTCTGTTCCTCTCCCTCTTTCTCTGACTCATATTCTTTCTCTCTTTCTCTTACTCTCTCTCTCTCTCTCTCTCTCTCTCTCTCTGCGTCTTTGTCTTCCTCTGTCTCTCCCTGTATCTGTCTCTTCCGGGAGAAATTTCACAACCGCAGGGGCAGAATACGCAATGAAGACGTCTTAATAATCGTACATCAGTGTGCAACGGGTTGCGTCAAGCGCCGTTGCGTAGAGCTTCCTGTTCAGGGTGCTTGAATCAGTATACAATCTTCATCAACGCGCGTCTATGTGCTCAGGTATGTATATATTCCCATCGTACTATACCTATATTCTTCCCGGAAGTGTAAGCAATAAGTTAACAAAGTTTTATCACAAACTGATGAACGGTAAGGCAACGCATTAAGTACGAGTATGAATCAACAAACAAACAAACAAACAAACAAACCTTGTCTTTTATATATAATAAATGTTGTGTGATGTGATGATGAAGCTAAAGAAGGTAGCAGGGTGAATGATCACGAATAACGTGTGGAAAAAGAAACAGGAGAATCTCCAGGGAAAATAACAGGGATCCGTTCCATTAAACCACAAAGTTTATGTATGCCTCTCTGCGCCCTGGATCGGCCTGTTTGTTTTTGTGGTTTTAAATTACGCGCAGCCGAAAGCAAGTTGCCGCTACGCAGTTCGCTTGCGTGCGAGTTAGTATCTTTGCGGTCTTGTGAAGAGTTGCAGCGTCGCCGCCCGGCGCAACAGCTGCAGGAAACTCGTACCGCTCCTTGGCCTCTGCTAATGGAATCCGGAAGTCGATGCCGTTCTCCTCCCGTTCTTACACCCGCGCTTTCTTTCGCTCCTTTCTCTTTCTCTTCTCGAGAGGGCTTCTTCAGTCCCAATGACTCTTGCTGGGGTCATCATACAAGGATTGCGGCAGTATCATTGTTTAAATTGAAGTTACGTGCAGCAATGGAGGGTGACTGAGAAAGTTACCACCTGGTAACCACCCTCCATTGCTGCACCACACCCAGATTTTTGACTCAATTTCCAACATCAGACCGTAATATTTTCGTAATTTCATTAACGAAATGTACAGTTGTTTTTTCTGAAATTATACTTTTGGAATTTACACGAGTAATTTTTGGGGTTATTTTCATTTTAAATATTCTTTTGAACTTTTTTATGACAAATTAAGAACTTGTTTCTTATGTTTTGTATTCAATATATCTAGAACTATAATTCCCTAGATCGCAAGATCCTACTCTCCACTCTCCTTATTGAGAGCCTAATTACAATTGTCCTTGCGCTTTTTTTTTCTTTTTCTTTCCTTTCCTTCCCTTTCCTTTCCTTTCCTTTCCTCTCCTTCCTTTCATTTCTTTTTTCCTTTACTTTCTTCTTATTTGACTTCAATATCAGCTTGTTATTCACGTTCTATATACATGTTGCAATTACTTCGTTGAATCATGGATATGAGTTATTTTATCCTAAAACTTTAAATACGGGAATTTTAAACACTTTCACGTATATTTTACTTGCATTTAATCATTGTTATGAACTTCCAAAATTCTGTATTTGTAACAAGGTTATCATCCTCAAGGGAAAGTACACGTGCTGCACAGATTATAGTTTTCTATCTCCAAAATGGAGATAACCGAAACACCCATCGGTTTGGAATAATTGAATATTAGTATATTTTGTGCAATCCTGTGTGTAATAATGCAGGACAAACGACATTGCCTACTGTGTGAGAATTCTGTTTGCCTAGTATTCCAGCGAAATATTCTGATGCAGATATCCTCAGACGTACAAAGTGAAAGTGGAATTTTCAAGTGCATGTAATTGCTACCAGTACTAAGAAGTCACGGAAACGACTCTGGTCAAATGCGGGGGTAATTACGATTATCTTTGCCATGACACCATTTCACACGATCTTGAACCCGTTCTCCGCTCGCATCGGAGCCGTTATAATCTACAAAGAACCTCTACCATCGAACTGGGTCATCGCCGAGGCGTCGCGAGCCATCGACCTACTGTGTAGCCGTTCCGGCATATTCCCACCAGGAACAGTTCCGAACAGTCAGCTGTCCGCAGCGTCTTTTCCGTGGGAGAAAGCAAGGAGAAAGCAACTCCGCGAAACGACGCACGGGCGTTGCGCCGGCGTTCCGCCGACTTTGCCCAAAATGTTGGTTATGAGGAAGAAATGATGGAGAAGGAAGTGAATTTGAACCACGTAATGCGCCATGTGTCGCGTCTTATCTTGACAATTTGCGTGGGAAGCGAAATGAGGCTCGCCGCTTGGCCATGGGCGGCCGGCTGGAAACCTCTGCTTCTCGTGAGATCTCTTGAGTAAGCGGCTGCCATGTCTCGCTGCTTTTTGGATGCGTATTTGCTCGGAAATTCTGGATGATACCGCCAAGGCAGAAAGCGAGGCGTTGCAGAGAAAGGAGCAAGACACTTTCGTGCGGAGGTACCTAGCCCTGCCTGGGAACTGACCGTTTAGGCGACACGGAAATACAACTTTACAGGCCCGAACGACGAAGGAGAGGCCCCGTTAAGTTGTCCACAGCTCTTTCCGACTTCTCGGACTCCGAGAAGTAAGCTATGGTTTTGTTACACAACCACGGGTTTTGCGAAGTATAAAGGAAGGTAATGGCTAAGTCTTACGTCTGGCCTCGAGCCTTATCTATACATTTCATGTGGGAAGAGAAATATTTGTGTTGTCGTCGGTGAAGCTATTTCAGTTACACATTCGCCTTGATGCTTACCTGCGAAGATACAGAGACCTAATTTCTCGGTGATCAAAAATACAATTGAATAATAGTATATTACGCCATTTGTTTATAATTGCTTTTTTGCACGAATAAGAATACCCGCATGAACGACGATGGAGTGAATTCGGCTATTTTTACGAGTGCAAAAAAAGTAACATTATAAACAAATTGCATACGCTATTTTTTTGTTTAACAACATTATAAAATTATTTCAAGAGGTAAATGGCTACTGAACCAGGAAGTAGTATGGTATGCTACGTACATAATGTAGGCCAAGGCCGACTGTAATAGGGGAGGCCGTGGTCGGCCGGGGTGTTTATTGTTCGTGGTGAAATGGATTTACCAGAGGCAATAATTAATGAAGTTGCTACAATAGAATTATCACTAATAAAACTAAGAAATGAGCTGAAAATTATGAAAAATAATTTGATAAATTTGTAACTTGAACGGAAGAGAAAAAAACGAATGGCGTTCAACTTGTCGCAAAACAATACATTGAGGAGTAAGTAGCAAATAAGGTAAAAATCGCCAGGACAATTGTATCTGGGGTAGAGACGTCCAACACAGGCGAACCTTCAAAATCACACTTCAAATGAAACAACAGTTACTGGAAGTTCTGGATATTCTTTTACGAATGTTTCGAACTGCACATTTCATTTTCATTATTAAAATATTTTTTGAGAAACGATTAGTTAAATTTATATTTCGTAGTGTTTTTGTCGATTTGTTATTCTTGTTTTCTGTGTTACGAGTAAATAAAAGCACCGTACTCCCGGCAATTGTTTAATGACGTATGTTATTTTATTGAACTAATTTCACAATTCTGCAGATTCTGAAAGATTTTCGATGCCATAAGAAAAAGTGTTTAACGTTGGTAAACAAAAAAAACAACAACAATTTTTCAAAGCGGTCGGTAATAACTTGTATACAAGTAAACAACTATTTGCGATTACCTTATCTCAGTGTTCGATGTTTTCAAAACTGCCGAAGAAATCTCCTAGAAAGTAAGACTGCACTATCAGGAATGTTCGTTACACATTCTTACTAGTAAAACCACTTCTAAGAAAGTTCAATGAATTTATTACATGCTAAATATAAATAAATTGTACCTGCTTTAGATCTAAAGAAAAATACGTCTGGGTAAGCAGACCGCTTACGCATGTACTATCGGTTAGGGGCCATGAATCACGTGAAGTTGCATCTTGCTTTGACTTGTTCTTGCACCATTAGTGGGGACTTGAGACCACCCCCTAGCTTTGGTATTTAAAGAACATGATTTAATTACCTCGCATACTACGCATAATTAATCTTTACCTCGCATACGTATAGCTTTTTTCGGCAACACATTTCTATTATTTCTGTATTTGTTAAGTAGCGTAAATATGTATTCAAGTTTTATGACAAGTTTCATGTTATATTATTATTTGACTTTTCATATACAAATTTAATTTTTTATCTTTTTCCTTCAACCTTTTCAATTTTTTAATTTTTTGTTTCTCCCTATATTATATAACACATCATTTTGCCATACTCTTTGAGCACTTAAGATGTCTGCAAATATGGCCGACAGAACGTCTCTAATATTTTTATATACTTTGTTTAATCTGAATCGAAAGTAAAATTTCAAATATAAAAAGACTACTTGTATTACTACACATTACATTTTTAAAATATTTTGATGAATATTAAATAGTCTACATACATTTGTCTACGTCAGTCTACATGTGTATTACTCGTAGACTTAATGCATAGATGTAACATGCGTAGACGTAAAATTAAGATGTTTTTTGAACATCAATGTTTTGTGTTCAATGTTTTTACGTGGTCAATATTTTTTAAATGGAAAAACCTTCGTAACAAAATTCTATAATTATTTTTAGATGTCCATAAATTGAAAAATTCTTCAGACGAAGGACGTAAAATAAATAAACTAGAGGTTTCGTCAATACAGCCTATATTATTTTTGAATTATCAAGTCAGATAATCCACGTTTTATCCATCCTTGTGATCGTTTTTTCCATCCTTATGATTTTTTTTTACTGTTTGTCAGTTAAATCTCAATTAAAAAGTTTTAAACGAGACCACTTTCAAAATAAATCTCCCACCTCGCATGAACTTCAATAGTTACCAACTAGTCCAGTTTAAAAACATCGATATTCAATAACATCCATGGTTTGGGTCGATATTTTTTTAACATCAACGTTTAATAACATCGATGGTTTTGGGTCGATGTTTTAATTTTCAGCTTCGATGTTACTTTGGCGATGACTCATCTCTACTTGGAAGTGCACCCATATCTTTGTCTCGATCCAAGGAGTTGCTCTAATGCGCAAGGCCAAGAGACCGTGCATCGCCGATCGAAGTGATGCGGAAAGCTATCTTCCTGTGAGAACCGCTCGTCAAATATCTGATGACCTTGGCTCGGGCTCAGGCTCAGTGGACTCGCAGATCCGTTCAGCTGAGTCTTCTAAAAGAGCTCCGGAAACACTTCGGAAGTAGTCGACTGAGGCGTGGCGTGTCGGCATATTTTCCTAAGAGGATCAACATTACATCCGGAGGAAGTTCCACTCTTAATCTGGTTTACATTAACTGTCACATTGAATATATACAGGTTCGACTAATACAGAATTTAAGAAGGACGCATCTTTTCACAGTTGCATGCATTCTTCTATATTAATGTATTTTGCACTATTATTTAGTGCATTAAAACCTGGATGGTCGAGGTGGCTGAGAGTGTGTATAGCTTGAGCGCTTCAGTTCGAAGGATGGCGGGTCCCGCCTTGGGCGTTGTTGTTTGTCTCTCATGTATGTATTGTCGCGGAGAGCCTCGTATTCTGCTGACCCCAGATCAGAGGAGCCCGCAAGTGTGTTAGTGTCTAGTTTATGGTCGAATATGCTTCCCATTAGGATTTAAAGGATAATCGGCTGTCGGGGTGGAAAATGCCCCAGAAAAAATCTAGTACAAATAAAATACAAACTAATAATGCTACTACATCAAATACTTTCTCGCATTTTTCTCATTTTTTCAAGTTTCACAAGTTTAGAATGTGCAATGAAAATGAACCCGCGCTATTTTTCTAAGAGTCTTTACTCTAACGGGGGGGGGGGGAAATATAAAGAATAAAATTGGATCTGTTTTGGAGATTTTTTTAATAAATTGCATTAACTTTAAGAATATTTTAAGAAAAAATATTTATGATCAATATTGTACTTTTGCAATTTCTTTTGTGATTTTCGAAAATAAGAGTTGCCGAAAATAAGCCGAAAATGGGACCAGCTCCACTTTTTTACCGTCCTTTGACGGGGGAAATAGGAGGAAAAAATTTAAGGAAAAAATTCGAGCTGTTTTTGAGAAACAAATGTTTAGAAAATACCTAAAATTACGCGAAAATTACTCGGATCTTAGAAAAATTCTGCATGGCCTTGTTTAAAGATAGGCTTTGAACAATAAGAAACAAATCGCTCTCTTCAATATTGTATAGTAGAAAGACGTCGCAAGAATTTGTACGTTTTTTAGTAATTTTCTAAAAATTAGGGATTTTAATGTAAATTGGATCTGCGCAATTTTATGCGTTATTTATGCTATATTAGGGGAACAAATCTTAATCACAAATCTTAATCTTTGGAGCGTTTCGACAGAAAACTGTCGAGTTTTCGAGAAGCTTTATGTAACTTTGTAAGATTCATGCTTATTTAAAGCACATGTACTCATAACTATAATAATGTGAGCAAATTGCTGCTAATGTAAATATTAACGACGTGAGAGAAGTCAAAAAATTACATTTTGTAACTTTTGAAAAAACAAAAGGATAAAGTAATATGGCATTCATATCATCATATAGAGTGCATTTAGCATAATCCCTACCAAAAGGTGAAAGAAAAAATTTAAAGAAGTTTTGAGAAAATCTTGTTTTTGTAATTTTTTTAATTTGCATATTTTGCAAGCAATATTGCGCGAAAACGATTAAAATTTTCAAACAATGTACATAAGCTTAAAGAAAGAACAAATTATGGACAACAAATTTTATTTGAAGAAAAAATCTCTCTATCTTTAATTTTGTTATGGTAGAAAAACCGCGAAAAAAATTTAGACTTATGAAATTTTCGAAAGTTCAAAGTTATCCGTGAAAATCCGATCTATGACACATTTATTAGTTCATTTCACTCTATTCTTATAAGAAATTTAAAGAAAAAATTGTGGAGTCATTTTTGAGAAAATTTTGAAAATGTCCCGGGGCTTCATATAAAGTACCCCCAAAAACTAATGATTTTCAAAATCGCAGATCTTCTACTCATGCCAAATGTACACGGGTTTCTTCAATTTGGAAAAAATCCTACGCATGGTGTAGCCGTCAGTGTTGTTCACATATTGGTACATATGAACCTGACGGACGGACGGACGGACGGACGGACGGACGTTTTGGAAAAAAACTTTTTCGGTATCTGGTGAACTCAAAACGTGTATTTCCGTTGAAATCTCGAAATCGATTTTCTGCAGCATTACAGAACTCTCCCTATATTACGTATACTACTCCGTATGTACGTACGTGTACGGGAAAGTAAAATGTACTGAAATATTTGTACGAGTAGTAGAAAAAAGGTTTGGCAAAACAATGCAAGAGGTCGCAGAGTAACACTTCTTTGATTTCATTAATAATATAATAACTACTTTTTCGAAACTAATTTTTCATAAAAAGAAAAATAGAAATTTATCAATGTGCTTAATTAGTTTTAAAGGTGCATCCCCGCTACTTTTCAAAAATTCTCATCAAATAATGTAAGAAAATATAACTAAAATAAAAATAAGAATGCACCAACATTATATTCTACTCTGTTATATTACTGGACTTCAATGAAGATACTAGAAGTAGTTTTCTTGGAAGCATTAGCATGTATTTCAAAAATTACTATATGATAAAATTATTATTTTCTAATTTTCTGTGGTATTTTAAGTACGTATTCATGAACATCAAAATATGATATTTTACTTGAATATAATTGTAGTCATTAAAATGACAAAGAAAACGTCCTGAGAGAAAGCGAATGCATGGGGGCCATTGTCACAGTATAGTTCGTTTCATTCTTTTGAAGAGTAAAATCACATAGGTGCTCTTAATGTGAAAACGTAATTTCCAGGCAGTTTGAGCCCTTTTTAAGTTCGCAACTTCTCAATTCTAAATGCGTATTGTTCGAAACAATCCTCACTTTCTCTGTACACCGTACAATGAATGAATTACTGTTCAATTAGTTTCTTTAGTGGCTCGTGCGCGCGTACCGTTTCACAGACTGTTTCCTTTCGAGAATACTATGATATGTAATGTTGCCGGAAGTTAGAGCGGCGTTGATTATTATTTTGTGTGATGTATGAATAAATACATAGAGCATTGATTGCCAATTAATATAAAACTAAATGTTGGGAACTCGTTCCTACAAAGTAATCGTCACCATATCTTATCACTAATTACCTGCGCAATGAACAAGTTTATTAACATCTCCGTCTATATAAGATTTCAAGAAACTTCTTAGAATTTTTCATATATGATTTTCTCATACCTTTATACAAACTTCCGTCATTGTAGAATATCGAAGGTAGATTGGAGAAGATGCAAAAAGTTTTTTTTCGTATGTTTCTAATTTCATTATGATAAAAATTAGTAATTTATGAAATATTTAATAAAAAATGTAATTCTTATGTTGGTATTATATTTTAAATGTGGTATTTTTGCTCTGTTATCAATATCTTATTTGAAGTCCTTCCTTCTTATTATTTACGTTCTTTGTCTACAACTTCGGATTCTACTACCTTCTAGCTTTTCTATATACTATCTTCTTTCCAGTGTCGTTTCCTCTGCCGTTGAGTCAATTTTTTATCTCTCCCTGTGTGTTCATGTGTGTTTCTTCTCCTGCAACCCAATAATGGATCTAGAGTTAAAGTTGTTCCAGCTTGTAAGCTTTCCGTTAGCACAGCTTCCTCGGGACTGTTTTTCCAGTCTGCATTAGATCACATTGGGCAGATCAGGGGAAGGCGAAAGTGAAAACCGTGGAAGTGGAACCATTTGCTGTCCGGGCGTTTAACAAAATTTTCTCCCATCACTTGTTTTCGTGCACTGCAATCTTCGTTCATAAAGCTAGTTTGTCAGACAAGATACCATGGGAATATTATTCAAATTAATGGTTTGTGGTTATCTCGGACATCTCTCAAATGATGAAAGCACGAACGCTTCACCCCAGTTTCCAAGATGCAACACGTTTCCGTTACCTACTCACGTGAGCGCTACACTGTATTGGCTTAGTTCAATAAAACAGATTCTAATGCTTCCCGCAATTAAAAAGTGAAGTTTGCTTGTAGGAAACAGAGCTGCAAGGCAATCCATTTGCTCCTTTGTACTCACTTGACCCAGCACTGGAAGTTTGAGCGTCCTGCGGTCGCTCGCAGTGGGCCGATTTCAAGTCAGGCCATTGACCATGACAGCATCTCTTCACCTCTCGGGGAAGGAATAAGTTGCCTCGTATCATGTGCGATGCCGTTTCAGATCTACGTAAGCACTATGAAACCTGAGGATTCTTGCAGGACCTTACCATTTATTATAGTTACATTTATGACATGAAAGCAAACTGAATATTTAAGAATCTATAATTAGTTAATAAATGTTATACACATTTCTTTTCGAAACCATGAATCAGGAGATAGTGATTATTTCTTTCTAACGCCGCCGTCGCTATCAGAATTCGTTTACTACGATCCGTGAAGTTACGGAGTTTAAGCGAATTCGAGACTTCGCGGGCTCCTGGTTGGGTGGCAGCTAAGAACCCCGACATCTAACGGCGCCGAGCCCCTGGCCGAAGGGATAAAAGGAACTGACTGCGACGTGACGAGTCTTGACAAAAATAATTAGAGAAGATTACTCCTTGCAAGGCGCTCAACACCCACCAAGGGTTCAGAGAGAAAATTCAGACGCAACGGTTTTTCTCGGTCGAGTAGTTTTCGCTCGTGTCGCGACACGTTGGGGAGAGCGAAAATTTGTGGTGGATTCTAGCAGGTGACTTCTAGTGGCATCTAGAGGATTTATTGTTATTTCGCTCGAGCGTGATGGCACTTCTCTTGTGCAAAACTCTAGCAGGAAATATATTCAGTAATATAAAATTTGAGCCGTTTTAAAACTACAGCTAAGGCCTACAAATGAATTATAATGGCATATTAAGTGCAAATCTTCCTCACAATTTCTATTATATGAAGATGTGTATCTATTAAACTTGTTATTTGATTAAACTCTTTGCGGAGATATCGTGAGATGTAAGAGTCGATATTTAAATGTTTGATGTGTTGAACTAAAGGTGTTGACTTGGATTCGTAATTTCATCACTCCATAATTCTTGCCTTCATAATCATTAAAGACACAGCCTCTCCTTTATTCTCAGGATGTAGAATCAACAGGATAATAGTAGATCTCCCGATCGGTATCCAATAGAAACTGTGATGCAA
Source organism: Gryllus longicercus (assembly GCA_038098605.1). Lineage (NCBI taxonomy): Eukaryota > Metazoa > Arthropoda > Insecta > Orthoptera > Gryllidae > Gryllus > Gryllus longicercus. Next base: position 2,117,227 of record JAZDUA010000147.1, read on the forward strand.
AGGAATGAAATAAAATGTAGCCACAATAGTTAATTTAAAATAACAAATTAAATGAAGAGAATTTCCCACCTTTGTTTGCACGGACGCCATTTGTTGGAGCGCCGAGTTGGCATTTGGTCTCAGGTAAAAGAGCGCGAGACCTGTAATATGAGGCGCGATTATGGCGTTATCCTCCATTATTTACTTTTCCAAAATCAAAACGTAATTGCATCGTGTTGTTACCTTTCACAAAAACAAAACAGTTTCACTTAATCATGGAAAACATGACTGTAATCTGGAATGATTCAGAGGATTAAGGCATTACATCGTTTTTACTCCGCGTAAATGCTGAATTTCCCGAAAATAGCATGTAAGCTACAGGTAGGAAATAAAGGGTTAATAATACGAGATAAATGTTCATCATACGATGTGTCTCACAAAGATTCTTTAAATTGTAGTGTGAACTAAAGCTAGTTAACACAAAGTGTATAAAATTGTACATTTTGTCGTGTTGATATTTGTTGGTTAATACGTCATGCAAACCAGTAATACATTTTAACACCGTATTGTTCGTACTATGGCACAATGTTTAAGGTTTTAACAGTTTTAAAATTACAGCTATTGCATATCTTACTGCGTTCTACCTTGAAGAAGAAAAGAGTTTTCACGCACGACTACCTTTCATTAATATTACGACTGCTCGATCACCGCGATCATTTCTTCCTTTTTTATCGTTGAACCGTGAAGCAAGAAGCCGCAGCCTAATGTGCGTCGAGTGAGACCCGTGGGCAAGGAGAAGAGGAGGCATGGGAGAGTAGGTCAGAGCACGCAACACGTAAGCGAAGGCATGTGAAGAGCGTGCAAGAGAGACAAAGTAGCAACGAAAAGCAGAGCACGCCACTCCATACACATTTCTTTTTAATTTCTCGCATACGAACGGTTTAACGCGAAGTATTATAGAGAATTATAGGTTATGTAATGCTGCAAAAAAACTATTTGGAGATTTCAGCGGGAATACACGTTCTGAAGTCCTCTAATTTCGTAAAAGTATTGATTTTTCAAATGTCTGTTCGACTGTGAACACTACTAGCGACAAAACTGTTCGTAGGAATCTTCCAAAATGAATAGTCCCATATAGACGGGGCCGACTCGAGGGCCATGCGAATTGGAATTGAATAGAATGCTTTGAATTTTGGGGAAACTCGACATGAACCGCTAGGACAATTTCAAAATATTTTTAATGTTTCGATTATTTTTTAGGACACTAATAATAAAAAAGGTTTCTCACAGTACACTAATGAATATGTCCAAATTTTCACAGCAAACCAAACTTATAAATATTTTTTTGAACTACTACATTTTTTTCGGAATTAGTTCTTTAATTATTATAATTTTTTTAATCGTCTCGTATATTATTTCAGTAGTGTACATACCTTTTGCGGCCCTCACACGCAACCGATCTTTATAAATGAAGTCTCTAATCAAAGAGAATTTCACGGAGACGTGACGAATAGCACTTTGATTTCAAAAATATGAGGGATTTGTTTGAAAATACGCATCAAAATATTCATGTCAAATGCAACCCGTAGCACTGTCACCTATATCGTCAAATAACTCCTAAACTAAGCGTTCTAGGGCCCCAAAAACTAAAATCTTGAGGCAAAAGGCCTCAAACGTGGTTGGCTGGTGAGGTTTATTTGCATAATTATTAATTCAAGATTAGATCTCACAGCAATAGCTAAAAGTACTATTAATAGTTGCTTGATACCGATGAAGGTTGTTTCTTATGCGTATAGTGAAAACATTCATTTAACATTTTGTCGAGGTCTAAGTGCTGTGTACCTAATTGTGGAGGGATGTGGGTGTCCAGTGAAAAGTGAAGACGTGTCTTCTTAGGTTTGGTTTTTGTTTTACCTGTACCAGTATTCTCAGCTGTGACTTGGTAAAACTTTTAAATCAGCGTGGTCAGTCACGCAGCTTTCTCAAGAGTAAAACACTTTTTTAAATATTTTTGTGACTCACGCAAAACGACAAGCTAACTGTCAAAGAATATTGATTAATTGCTTCAAATATTTTTAAGGGAAAAGAAAAGAAAACCCTCGATACTGCTGAAAATTTCTTTTACGCATCAATTGCATTGTTTTTATTTTTATTTGATATTGTGTTAATACAATGGAAGTTACCTTTATACATTTGAAACCAATAAATACGATTCGTTAACAACATTTCCTTCTGGAATGGAAATAGGATAGGGAAGAGTGTGGGGTTTAAAATGCGAGAGTTCTCGCACGGGTACGCGGAAATAATAGGGGAAAACTTGTGCTATGGCACAACACAAAGATCACACTTTTTAAATTAACTACAGTTGAATACTTTGAAATAAATTAACAAAACTCGAAACGTGCTAGCTTACAATACTACATGAATTAATTTAAAAAAGCGATTTAATTTGTAAGTGCAGAAAGAATAGCGCAATTCATTCGATACACCGTTAGATATTAAACATAAGTTGTCGATTCGCTAAGATTCAATGCGTAAATATCGTTTGAGCAACATTCCCATGTACCGGATTCATGTCCAAGCCTTCAGAGATGTCTAATGGTAACAAATAGGTAAAAGGTGAAAATATTTCTTTTCTTGAGGTTTTCTCTCTTCTTCTGTTTTTTTTTTTTTTGGGCTCGGAATAGCTTTTCTTGAGTTCCCCACTCAAAAAGTGGCGGGTGAAATTCTATTTTCCCAACTGTCCAGACAATCTTGTAACTCTTCGATACAGGGGAGGGGCGCGTTGACCAATCACTACAGTCAGAATCTTAGTGTCTATGTGATTGGTGCAAACTACCGTGGGGCGGGAAAGACGCTATTGAATGAATAAAAATAGCATGCCCACTTTGTTTAATTAAAACGAAAATCATTTAATTCATTAAGGAAAAGGTAAAGGTACCCTCTTTACACCTGCAAATGCTAAGCAGTAATTTCATTCAACATGTTAATAAATTTCTTTATCCCTCGCTGGAACGTGTGATCCTCCGCATTGCGAGGGTCGTATTGCGGGTTTTCCTCCTCTAGATATATTTGCCATTGGGGCACCATCTCAGACGGGTACGCTTTCAACTCTCGCCCGGTCTTCCGACATTTGTGGATTGTGTGTGCGTGTGTGTGCGTATGTGCGCGAGTGTGCGCGAGTGTGCGCGAGTGTGCGCGAGTGTGCGCGAGTGTGCGCGCATGTGTGCGCGCATGTGTGCGCGAGTGTGCGCGCATGTGTGCGCGAGTGTGTGCGCGCGTGTGTGCGCGAGTGTGTGCGCATGTGTGTGCGCATGTGTGCGCGTGTTGCGCGAGTGTGTGCGCATGTGTGCGCGTGTTGCGCGTGTGTGTGCGCGCGTGTGTGCGCGCGCGCGTGTGTGCGCATGTGTGTGTGCGCGCGTGTGTGTGTGCGCGCGCGTGTGTGTGTGCGCGCGCGTGTGTGTGTGTGCGCGCGCGTGTGTGTGCGCGCGTGTGTGTGTGTGCGCGTGTGTGTGTGTGTGTGGGCGCGTGTGGGCGCGCGCGCGTGTGTGTGCGCGCGCGTGTGTGCGCGCGTGTGTGGGCGCGTGTGTGTGTGTGTGGGCGCGTGTGTGTGTGTGGGCGCGCGTGTGGGCGCGTGTGTGGGCGCGTGTGTGGGCGCGCGTGTGGGCGCGTGTGTGGGCGCGTGTGTGGGCGCGTGTGTGGGTGCGTGTGTGGGCGCGTGTGTGGGCGCGTGTGTGGGCGCGTGTGTGGGCGCGTGTGTGGGCGCGTGTGTGGGCGCGTGTGTGGGCGCGTGTGTGGGCGCGTGTGTGGGCGCGTGTGTGGGCGCGTGTGTGGGCGCGTGTGTGGGCGCGTGTGTGGGCGCGTGTGTGGGCGTGTGTGTGGGCGTGTGTGTGACTCTGTCTGTCTCTCTCTCGCTATGTGTGTGTCTCTGTCTCTCGCCCGCTCGCTGTGTGTGTGTGTCTCTGCCTGTGTGGGGGAATGAGAGGGAAATAGGGGGGATGAAAATGAGGGGAAATGGGACCCATCATGACATCAGATGCGGCAGTGCTGAGAGTACGTGAATGTGAAGTCACATCCCAACCTCGGGTTCGGCGCCAGCAGTGGAAAGAAAGACGTTCTCACCTGGGAGGGCGAAGTGTCGAAACGCCAGTTGCTCCGTGTTGGAGCTGTTGTCTGGGAACGAACAGAAGAGGCCTGCACGGATGAACGGGTAGAAAAGAGGCACGATGGGATGGCTCCGCGCCAGGGCCCAGGGAATGCACAGCTGTTTCCAGTGGCGGAGCCACAAAATAAGACGGATTGACGCCAAAGCGAAGGCCGGAAGTTTTGCAAGAATGGATCCTCTGATATCATCATTCTGCACCTAAGTCTTGGAACATCATACAAATATATCGGTAGTATAACTTGTCATATTTGAAACTAAGGGGGTGTTTTAAGGAAGGCCGGAACTTTATGATTTTTATAAATGTACTTTCCTCCCCTCCAGCAAAAATTTGTAAATAAAATTCCGGTCATTTTCTAGAAAGTTCTGAAAAAGTCACGGGGTTTCATGTGAAGTAATTCCCCAAAATTAAAATATTAATCAAGGCACTACTTAGATATTACTCTTGACGTATTATCCAAATTTCAGTTAAGATGATCTGACAGAGTTGTGCGTGATACGTCCGTCTGTCCGTGCTTATAGAGGACCCGATTTTCGGATGTCAAATTGCGAATATTTTGTCATCACTTTCATCAATCTGATCCATCTTTCGAACAGTACTAATAGATCCTACTTCTGACGTGTGAGCAAAGTAACAGCTCAAAAGGACCTTCAACAGAGATTTTTCGACAGAAAATTCGAGATCGCATTGTTTTGGTGATTGCAATGCTTTTCTTCTCGATACTATAGTATTGGGAGGGAACGTAAAAATAAAGTAAAAAAAAAACAAACGTTGTCATTGTACGCAAACATGCGTATCGCAGGCCTGTCCTTAACCTTAAATTCCGTTCGGAGGCGCCTTGCGCGCGCGCGGCCACTGCCGCCGCCGCCATCCGTCGCGAAGTGCCGCAGCGCCGCGCAGCGCCCGCGGAGGCGGTCGGAGAAAGTCCTTCCGGTTGCGCAGTGCCGCTTCTCTGCTGACTCACGGGACAGCGGCACCTTCCCCGCCCCCCCCCCTACCTCCCTCCCTCACCACCGTTACACACGTCACGCGTCTCACATCACTCAGCTGGCGGAATGAGCAAAAATACATAAAAAGATACTTGAAGGCTCTGTGCTAAGATATCGACCGATAAATGCAAGACAGCCAAAACTCAAAACCCGTTTTGGATGAAATGCAGTTTATGATACAATTCGTTCATGCGAGAGTTTACATGGGTGAAAAAACTTTTGGGGAAAACAGGAGGCAATAAAATGGACACTTTCCTGGAAACATTAAGAAAATGTACGCGCCAAATTATTTTAAGGTGTTTTCGCTTAAAATGTGTTATGTAATTATGTGTTGTACAGACGAGTGGATGTGTTATTTTAACGCGATGGCCAAAGGCCTGAGCCTCGTCCTCTACTTGGAACTGTGTAACGAAATGTCACCGTCCGCGGGAAAGTGGGGCGACCGCGCACATTAGCCGCGCCTTGAGTGACTAATTCTCGGAATCGACAGCGCGTGTGAGTAAATCGTAACAAAAACTGCATTTCTACCGTCGTTTTTTATATTTTTTCTTTCTGTTTTTCGATAAAACCACAAGACCCGCATTGAATATAGAATGACCTCTCCGGAGCCTCTGCAGTGAGGGGCCCACAAAATCCGTAAAAACGCGAAGGAACCCCAAAATAAATAACCGGAACTCACAGGCAGAATCAAAAGAAGAGAAAACCGGTGAATAATGCTTTCCCCGTTGGAAAAAAATGCCTCATATCGTGTCTTCTTCCCGCTTGAGGAAAAAAAAAAATTACGTAGGTCAAAATAATGATGGCTATATGCGTGTTTGTAAATTGATGTTTCGGAAAAATAAACAGAAAATTTAAATTCGTACTGTAGTCCAGTTGATGAGTCTACCATTCATTGCTGAGTTCCATTATACAAATTAAGTAACATAATGTTCTGTAGCATCACATTCTTAGTAGACAGTGAAATTTATATGCGTTTCTTTCCTAAGAAAATAATAAGAATTAAACAGTGAAGGAATTAATTTTATTATAACGGTCCCCCATATGAAGACCGATCTAGTGACACGCAGGGTGGTTAATTCAGCCCTGGGAACATCATTTGCAATTGTCAGTGTATTGTCGTTGAATCTAGGTACTGAATCTACGAAAAACGTCTAAATGAGATACTGTCAAACTATTTCTTATTGGAGTGAATGCCACTGTCAAATGCATTTTCTGGGAAACGACGATAAAAAATGACTTAGTGAATATTGCTTTTGGGAAGTCAATAGCTCTGACGGGCGCGTGTACTTTGACGCTCCTAAACATTTTTTGAGAACCCCATTTGAGCAAACCGTTGTCCTGTAAACAGATCAATCCATGCAATATCAATAACGGAGACCGAAATAGGTAGATCTTCGGATCAACCTTTACAATGTTCTGTTACTGACTTTCACTCGATGAGTTCACAAAAAGCATTTTGTCCTGTTTTTCCTTCTGCAATAAATATCGTCCATCACACTCAATATCAGTTGTTGTTGTTGTTGTTGTTGTTGTTGTTGTTGTTGTCGTCGTCGTTGTTCTTATTCTTATTGTTTATTTGTTTACTTCCGTCTCTCATTTCAAATTCGTTCCACTTTGCAAATATTTAGAAATTGTAATATCTATATTACAATCTGAGTTAACAGTAACGACCTCGCTAGGCAGCAGTACGCTGAGGACGGCCACAATACGCTGACCGAAACGTTAGCTACCATGTCAGTGACGCGGCTCGTCCCGGATAGCCTAGATAACACAAACTCCGTCCGCGGAAGCACGCAATGATGTCCACAGCAATTCTAATCATCATATTCTGAAAAACTTGAGGAATCTACACGTCGTTTTTCATTATTATGGCTCTGGAAATGATTCACATTTATCTTGAGTGTTCTGCCCGACTTTCCGATAGAGCTGCTTCTTTGGATGAATTACTTGTGATATTTTATTTAATGTTTTCCTACAAATCTCAACAAATTTACTCATTAAAAACAGCACTGATATCCAATTCAAGACATTGTTGATAAAATACGAATTTGTGTTCGTAAGATTAATTAAATTTGTTCGAAGAATTGGTCATCCCCGATCGGGATTCGAACTCTGATCTCCTTATTTACGCCTAGTGGCTCTGACCACTTTTTAAATTACCACAATTCGTAAAATACATTTGTTACTCAGTACCATGGGCAAAACTTGTTGAATTTTATGTGGCCATTTCAGCTAATGGTTCACTCATCGCGTATAAATTCATGGAATTGTAGCATTAGGTGAAATTCGTGATTGTCTTATTCCTTGTTGTTGTTGTTAGATGAATGTGATGTATCATTATTACACAGAGAAAAGGAATATCTCAGGAATAAGTAAATTATCATGAGTTGTGGCCCGGAGCGAAGGACCAGAACAATGCACCTTACTGCTGTGTGGTCGATGTGATCCTTATCTGCTGTGTGGTCTCAAATTGACATTCGTCGTGAATGAGTTTTGACTGAACACGCAGGGTCTTATTCCGTTTTGAAAAATGTAAGAACATATTGAGTATGCGATTATCTCAGAGTGCTTTATGACTGGGCACGCACAGCTCAAGAGTAATTTGTGTCGTTGCTTGTTCTCCATTTGATTCAGCAATCTACGAGACTTATTCAGAAAGTGTTTCCCAGGTTGTCAACAAAAAGAAAACGCAATGTCACGGAAAAAACTTAGCTGTAGTAGATACATGCACAAATGTTTACGACATCGGGATAAAAAAGGTTGATATCTCGGTGTGACAAATGCCTCAATTCTTTGAGGAATTGATAAAATGTACTGAGCCACAAAGTAGTTTTGTTGGTGTGATTGATGTAAATTTGCTTATAAACTATAAATTATTGTCCCTCACATTTTTCTGTCGTAAAAATGAATTGCGCAGTAAATATTCAAACTTCCTTTTATGGCTCAATTTCATTATATAACATCAACAGGGCGAGAGACGTTTTTGGCCCAGTATCCACTAAACAGCCAGATGTAAATGTTCAGTCGGTCTCATTTTGCTAGTATCTTTTTTGTTGGATTGAATGTTGATGTCGAAATCTCAGACATAACTTGCTCGAAACGGGTAATATGCCTATTAGTGTCACGCGAACTACTTAATGACAGATTGTACTGCAGATTTCTCGCGAAAGATCGTGCAACAATATTGACCTATGTATGACATGAAATGTCAGGCAATCTCTCACTAATATTTTCGTAAATATTCAATGCAATCTCAGTCATATCAAAAGGGTTTCTTATTAATATTTTTATTTTATTATTTAAAAGCAAAACCGAAAACATATGCAAGTGTATGTGGGATAGAGAAAAACTACATTCAGTGTACAGAGATACATTACACTACATACAGTCTACGTAGATAAGGAAAAACTCGGCTTTTTCTCGGTGGATCAAGAGAGACTGAACAGTTTCGAGACCGGGGGGTGCATTGACCCCCAAGTTGAATACATACTTGTTTCAGACACATTGAGTACTTTAAAATTATGCATAAAAATAGTACAAGGCACTATTCAGTATCATTAAAATAAAATGAATATTAATTTTCATTTTTGATCCTCATAATTGTCTCTAATTGAATAGAATCAGTTATGCAGCAGAAAAGTTTTTCTCTGGTATTGCTTGAACTCGTGCATATATTTTAATTCTGTGTGTAACGTGTTATAATATTGGTTCAAATGTTATATGCGGATTATATAGAGTAATTGCACTTGAGGAATACAATGACTAAGTAGTATGTTACAATAATTAGAAAACTGTATTGCTTGAAAGTATATCCCCAATCTTGGGTAAATTGTAAACAAATGCCACAAATGTTTAAATAAACTGTAAAGTCAATAATAAGTTTCGGATATTTTTGAGAGTAGGGGTGGGATGAATCCTAAAGGATTTTAGAATACTTCATGGGTAATAATTAAAATAGTAATAAATATGGACAATAAGCGATACACGCGGGAGAACACTCGCATATGAAAAAGGTAAAAAGAACAGCCAACCACAGTTCTTTTCGCGCAGATTTCAAATACCCGTGACGTGAGAAATTTGTTTTCAAAAACAAACTTTGATTCTGTTACTTATAAACTGATACTCTATTACTGATAAAGTTGTAAAACCATTACGCAAAAAATAGCGTATGCAACTCGCGTATGCATGCGTTTTTAATGTTGCTTCATTACATTCGTACAAACTTGAAATCTCGTTACTACCGTCGCACATTTTCAAAACATATACTCGTGCATTAAAGCTTAACATTATAAACTAATATTTATTAATATAATAAAATATTAATATAATTATATAATACAATATTAATATAATTGGAAATAATTTCGTTACTGCACGCCTCCCCCCTACTAGACGCGTCCAGAAGAGCCGGCTCATTAAAATGCAATAGAAGGTACTCGTTTCGCAGATGACTGCGAGAGGAACATCACTCCCGCACCGCATTCGAGTTACGCACGAAAGATGTCAAGAAACATCGTTAGGCGGACTGCATGGCGAGAAGGCATTTGCATCTGCCTAGTTTAGATGCATGTTTTCGGCGAATGTGTGTAAAGTTAAATATATAGTATATAGTGCTATTTATAGTGCTATTTAAATATATAGTATATAGTACTATTATATACTAATATATAGTATATAATAGTGTAAATATGTGTAAAGTTAACAATCGTCTCCACTTCGTGAAATGCTTTCGTTTGCATGTCATCTGTTAAGATCGGATCTGTTGGTTGGGAGTGCCATCAAATCTGGTATCAATAATTCAATAGGAAGGAAACTACCATTTCAGCATTACTGAGAAGAAACCGTTGTGGGAAATGGTCAATGACAAAATTGGGTATAAACTGAAAATGGTTGCAACGTGCTGTCATTTCATTATATAATAAAAATGAAATTAAAATACAATACAATAGGTAATATAAATACAATGACATATTATTAGTGTACTCGCACCAAGAAAACTAATTTCGATCATAAATCCAAGTGGCATATAATATCACACTGAAGTATTTTCTTGCACGATTAAATCACTGCACTTATTACCCTATATTACACTATATGTTACTTCTGAACTGTTAGAACACCTGAGCCTGTTGGTAAACCAACATTTATTATACACTCAGCAACAATGAATACAGATGGCCCACAGAGAGGTCCGGTACACCTACCGCCACCTCATTAAAATGGCTGTATCTTCATTAATTTTATGGTACAAACAAAAATTCACCTGGAACTATCCGGTTCAAACGAGATACAAATGATTTACAATGTTTCTAATTTTTTTTGCGATAATGGCTGTGTTATTGTGAAGTTGGCGCCATCACAATAGTAATTGCTGTATCCTGTTAGTGGTTTTGGTACAAACGAATGTTTTTGAGGTACAAACGATTGGTAATGGTTTCAGTGGTTTTCGCTGTGGTTGCGGTGCCAACTTAACGGACAAGTGGCTAGGCTTTAGAACAAGGACCCTCAGCGAAGTCTCCGAGAAGAAGCCGCTTCTTGTTTCCTACTCTTTCTAGCAGCTCCATCGGCATACGGAGCAAACTACGTCTTTTTTTATCGTTCAGCGGCAAGTCGCACAGTGGGTCGCGTCTTGTTCCTTCGGGATATTTCCATTGCTCGGACTGAAAATATCGCACTGCTCTGGGAAATTATAATATTACGATAGAAAAATAATAATATATTGTTGTAAAATTTACTAGTTATAACATATGTTTCTTATTTGAAGATAAAAAAGTAAATTACCAATGCAGTACGGAAAGAAAAGTGAATTTTTATAGATTGCACCAGCTATGCCAATTTTTTTAATTGCAAAAGCGTGCTCAATCACATTAAGAAATTTAATTGCAACGACATTACACAGTTTATCATGCTGCTGATTATAAAAACTATTCTAAATATTTCCGAAGAAATGTTACTAAATAAACTAATAACGGAAATACTGACAGTAAAGGAAATTAAAATTAAAAAATGAAGCTAATTCTGAAACCAATTATATTTCTTAATTATTTTCACATTTGATCTATGATAGTACTTTACAAATTTTTAAATATAAAACCGCCTACAAGTGTACGATGATCCAAGCACACTTAACATTCGAGCTTCATTCCGATGCAGTTTAGATTTAGATTTAGATTTATTTGATCAAAAAAAGTAAAAACTGTATGTGACGTACGGGAAAGTAAAAACTGTATGTGACGCACGTTTTTTTGAGTTTCAGAATCCCTTCTCATCATTTTAACTATAAATAGTTGAAAGATGAGTAAAGTTAAAAGTAAATAAAACATTTTAAGAGCGCGAGATAAGCAATATTTGAAAAAAATAGACATTTTCGTTCCCGAGTTATAGAAAGCTTATTTGCATCGGTAAACGAACTGCAGATTTTATTTTCTGCATTGCTAACAAAGTAGTAACTCGCCCTTATCTCCCAATTGTCTAATGTCATCTGGCAATGCGTTGTAAAGTAACGTACATATATGCATGTGGCTTTCTGATAGTGAGCTGTTGATACTGGCACTTGATGAACGTGATTTCTATAAGGTTTGTTGTAATTATGAATATTACTCCTACCAGTACAACCAAAAGGAGAGTTCAACAAAACGTGCGCAAAGCGAAGCTACAAATACGTCCAGAAGCAAAACAAGGGGCCATCTCAGCATTTGCTCAATGGATCAGGGAAAGTGGACAAAAACCTGATCGAGATGGGGTTATTGACCCGTAAGCTGAAGTACATTATTTGTTACAAGCGTATTAAGTATTTTTTTAATATAGAAAACAAATGTAAACTAATTCATTATATATCACTCTTGTGCTAAAATAAACATTATTTTTCTTTTTGATGATCAGTATAGTCTCTAATAGTATAGAAACAGTTATGCAGCAGAAAATATTTTACTTTTAACTTAAATTTGTGAACCGACTTCAATTGTCTAATGTCATCTGGCAATGCGTTGTAAAGTAACGTACATATATGCATGTGGCTTTCTGATAGTGAGCTGTTGATACTGGCACTTGATGAACGTGATTTCTATAAGGTTTGTTGTAATTATGAATATCAGTATTGCTTGAAAATATGTCCCCACCGTTAAGTCACTTTTGGCAAATATTACAGATTCGTAAATAAAGAGGCAATGCAGTGGTAAGATTCCAAGCTCAATGAAGAGGGGCTTGTAGGGATCACGCGTATGGCATTTTTTCATTATTTTTCATATCAATAATTTTCTTTTGCAATCTAAAGGTCTGGGTACTACATGATGAGCTTCTCCAGAATATTATTCCATATCTCAGGCGGGCATTCACATTTGCAAAATACATGCAACGAGCTACATGAAGGCTGACAAAATTTGAAAGACTTCTGAATGCGTAACATAATGAACTTAATTTACTGTTTAATTCTGTTATAAGTACATTCCGTTTGAGGTTTGACTTAATTGAGAGATGCTGCATTGAAAACTGCTAATGTGCACGCCTCGATTTACGAAGTGCTGGCATCGACTTCAGTGTTTCCGCGACTGGAGTTATCGGGACACTGTGACAGAAGTTATCGCAAGCAGCGGAACGGGTTCGTGCTCTCTGCAGCCAACACTGCTCCGCGCTTCCTATTCGCTGTGCTCGAGTAGCCCTGCTCTAGGAGAACGTGCAAAGGACGATCGGAGACCACAGACGCTCGGGGAGGCAGCAAGAGTTCTGAAGTAAGTCCGAAGCGCTCGCTGGATCGATGCCCATGGTCCGGGAGGGACGACGCAGAGAAGGAAGGCGGGTCGTCGTACCGTGCACTGGCGTGATACTGTTCCGTGGCCGAGAGGGGAAGAACCAGAACAGCTAATGGGTGTGAACAAGAAAACTAGCTAGGCAAAACTCCAGTCGATCCCACTTTTGCACAATTAGTCGTAACGAAATACTCTCTGAGCCACTTTATCGGAGGATACATCGGCACGGCTGGCCAATGAGGGGCTAGCCGGGCGATTCGGCGCGGTGGGCACTCAGCCGCCACGGCCACTTTTCGAAAAGGAGGCGCCCAAGATTTAACCGTCGGATACGTACAGAGCATCAGCATTATACTACGCTTAAATGATCATCGATATACGAGTCAATATTCGTAACTGAAATTAACACTACAATCGTAAGCATTTGTTCCATTCCGATGTAGTCCGATTTGTGTAAGAAAATTTCTCACAATTCTTTCTCTGGGATTTTAATTGCATTTTATGCCTACGGTCCCCTCTACTAAAATGTGGAGGTTGAGACTCTGATAAATTTATTTTTAACTCGGATAACCACAATATGATTTATACAAAGCGCAATGTCAGCAAAATGTTTGCTGCGGCTGAAAAATTTATGACAGAATATTCACAGAAGTTCGACAAAACTTTGTTATACTTGCCTTCCTATTGAAGTGTGTGTGTGTGCGTGTGTGTGTGTGTGCGTGTGTGTGCGTGTGTGTGTGTGCGCGCGCGCGCGCGTGCGTGCGTGTGTGCGTGTGTGCGCGCGTATGCGTGTGTGTGTGTGTGCGTGTGTGTGTGTGTGTGTGCGTGTGTGTGTGTGTGTGTGTGTGTGTGTGCGTGTGTGTGTGTGTGTGTGTGCGCGCGCGCTTTCTTTGGAAACACATTCTTCTTTTATGTTTAGGATTGAAGAAAACTTCTACATGTCTTGCTGAAATTTTCTATATTATTTTGAATTCGCAGTATAAGTTTTGTTAACGTACAATACGCACACAGTTGTGTTGAATTCAAACGACCAAACGACGAGATTACAAGAAGAACAGCAACCACGAAGATTAGAGTTTTCAAATCGAGGATAATTTGCAGCAACACCTTTGTCTCGGAAGCGCCGTTGATTGGGAGAGTTCGAGGCCCGACGCGGGCGGATTTTCAACACCAGCTGCACAGCTGGTGGTGGGTAATAGTCCAAGAGTTGAGCCGCTTACCTTAAAAAACGGTTAAAGAGTTTGCAGTAATATCACACCTCAAAGCAGTAGAGTTTCTGGCAGAGGGGAACGCTTGTTTCCGTGAAATTGCACTCATCACCTTCTGCCTGAGCCAGCATTATGCATCGTGTATCATCGACACGACTCAGGAAGGAGAGGGTCGGAAAATGCCAGTTGCATTACGTAAGCGGCTCCAGCGGGTCGCGGTATCTGGGTCATAAGGTTCACGTAGAAGCTCCGCCCCCTCCCTTGGCTTCCACCATCAAAACCTAACCCGCCCCCGACATCGTTGTCGTCAACGTAGTATCTCCGCCCGCCTCGTCCGTCTCATATACCTAATCGTCCTCCACCGCCCCCGCAGTATCGTCTTCCTATGTACCTCCTCTGTTTCCTTGGCCTCCACCGCAGGCCCTTCGTATCCTGCGACTGATCCCTTTCCTCCTCCTCCGCCGCCGCCGTCTTCCGACCCCGCCTCGCCCTGTTCCGCGCCGGGGTCGTGGTCGCGCGGGGGCCTTGGCGCTAGGTGGCGCCCAACAAGATCGGAGAAAGCCATGGGTGTGCGGCTCCGCTCCGTTCAGCTTAGCTTTGAACTGAGCGGGCCGCAGGGCCGCCGCAGGGCCTAACGGGCGAGGAGTTTTCGCACAAGCAGCCCAAGGCGACGCGATATGGCGTTATTTACTCTATAGAAAATAAGAGGAAGATAAATGAGACATGGGAGTGAGGAGTAAGAGAGACAGACAGACAGACAGACAGACAGACAGACAGACAGACAGACAGACAGACAGACAGACAGACAGACAGACAGACAGAAAGAGAGAGTGGATGGGAGTAGGAGAGAGGGAGAGAAATAAAATATGAGAGTGGAAGAGGAGAGAAAGAGAAAAATAAAATGTGAGAGTGGGAGAGGAGAGAAAGAGAGAAATAAAGGATGGGACCTGTCACATGACGCCTCGCATGATGATTAGCCAACAGCGTGCACTCTACACACACACACAGTACACATGTACTGTGTGTATGTGCACACACAGTACACATACATATCGGCCTTCGGTATCTCGACAATGTAGCCAGATGGCTACTAAAGTAAAGGGTTGGAGGACACCTCGTTACAGGAAATGATAGGAATAGACTGAATATAAAATGAGAAGCAATTGGATTAATATTTAATCTAATGTATCAAAAGTTGGAAGGACGGTGATAATACCTACTGGAATACAATAAATGAAGGTCTAAGAAAGGAGAAAACAAAACAATTATAAAACTTAATATACTTTTTACATAATGAATTGCCGAGCCCGAGCGGTGAATTATTATAAAAAGAAAACTAATTCTAAAACTTAATTAGAAATGTATAAAAAACAGTCTATAAAATGGTTTAGCATAATCAAAAATGACCAAAAGTTTATTTCTAAATGATGAACATACAATTTCAATTCAATTAATGAGAGTGCATTGCTTATGATGAACTTAAACTAAACTGACTCGCTTGGCTCGGCTCTCCCCCGGAGGCAGAAACAGGTACCTGCGCTGCAGTCTATCTGATTGTTGCCGGGGCTGGAGTCTTGCTGAATAGTGGATGGGATGCACACGACACAGTCTGAGCGAATGCTCCAAGTCCCCGGACACAATGGCCAGGCCTCCGTGATCTAATTTGGCAGTCGCGCCGCGATCGCGCGAGTGACACGAAAATATGCCTGTAAGCCATATGCTGATGGGCAGCTTGCAGCCGTAGTTAACGACGAAATGGGCAGCTGCTAAATGGGCGCTATAGCACTGATTGATACCGTTATGGCATGATGATAAATGTCAAGGCAAAAGTTCCGACTGCCAGCGTAGCACAAGTCAGCGTTCACATTGAGGCGACTGACTCCGTGAACCTGTGCCTACAAACTCATATGACTGACTAAAGGATCTGGCTCCTGAGCATCTGTCCATCTGATCGAGCGCTGCGGTTCACAAACAGGAGTTCTCTGCAACTCGCCGCACCGTGAAGTATTATGCGCGTCCGTCGCTGCATATTCTGATCCTGCAATTGTGGAATATCGGAACGTTATCTCGGACAAGTAAATCAAATTTCTCCAGGACAGAGTCATAGCGAACGCATGCCCAAGCTTGAGGGAGAACATTTCAACAAATACGCTATTTGACAACCATGTCCAAAGCTCAGGACACAGAACAAACCCGTACTCGCGAAGTCTATCTATTAGAATTTTTACAGAGCGTAGCGTAAAACATTAGCAACAATCACAGTGACCAGTAGCGTGTGGAGTGTAATACACTGCAATAGGGAAGCTTTGCAGAGTCCAATGGTTATTTTATTAAGGAAATAAGTCTTAGGAATATAACCGGTTCTAGACATCACAGAAATGCTTTGAAGTTGCAGAGTAGCCCAAATATAGAACAAGAGCTTGTTCCACATTTCAAAGACGACTCATTTCCGAAAAGTGTTACGTAACCTTGTTTTGTCATCTGTCTTTAAGCAACTGATTTTATAAGAAAAAAATCTTATCTTCAATATTGTAGTTGTAGGAAAACATGGAAAAAATTGAATAATTTTTTTAAAAAAAAATCAAGAATTTCAACGAAAATGAGACCCACGCCATTTTTAAGAGTTCTTTACGCTATCCCCAAACTAAGTTTAATCAAAAAGTTGGTGCCATGTTTGCGATTTCTTTATTGAGGTTTCGTGTAAAGAGCTCACAAAAACAAAATATGCATTTCAAAGACGCAGGGCAGTGGGTTCGTTCTGATTGATCGGGGGATATCAATTGTGGAGAAAATCGGCTGAACGGTTTGGACGCTAGCCCTACCCATAAAACATGGATCCAAACTGTATAACGTGGGAGAGGAAACACACTACATTCAAGAACAAGATTTGTCCAATTTTTCGTTACTAGTGCCTGGCAATACCTTTTATCTGTCTGAAAATCTTTTTCCCGTCGAATTTCAATGCTTTCTCTACACTGCGTAAGCAGTATGCGAGACAGTAGCTATAACATCACGTACTTTCTCGCACATAGAACGGATGTGTAATATTAAAATAACGCAATTTCTGCTCATATTAACACACGTCATCATTGTAAAATTCGTTACAAATCGTACAATACAACAATACATACCTAAAACAATAGGTGCGAAAACCAATACTTTTAAAGACAATGTGTTGTCCCAAATTTGATAATTAAATGATAATATTTTAGCTTTAAAAATTATAAATTAATAACGCGACCCGGTGGTGTCAGCTATAACCCGTTGTTGCCAGCGTGATGTTATTGCATCAATGGCGATACTTGTACGCATGGCCAATATTTTCTTAATAATTCTCTTCTAATTTCTAACTGCAACTGCTAATTATAATTGTAAAAAAAGAAGTAAATTGTTAATACAGAAATCTAGTCTTCGTTTATTAGATAACTATGACGTAGTAATTACCATAAATAAGACTAACAAACTAAACGAAAATAAATTAACACTAGAAATACAATATTTAAATATACTATTTAAATCCACATAGAAATTACCTCCTTCTTTCACAAGAAACACTCGCCCAACAAGGAATAATTATTCTGTGAATTTCACGCCGTATCGTGACATTCCTATTGTTAAATTGCAACAACGTTGCTATTGTTAAATTGAACTTGATAACCAGCGTGGCCAGATAGCTAAAGAGCTAATATCAGATTACTGTACTTCTAAAGTTACAGTACTGTATCATTCTCATTTTTTTTAAAATTTACTTTCATATTACATTTAAGTCATTTTACGAGAGAAATCCTAATTTGGCTAATTTCAATATTAAAGTTAGCGGATTAGTTGAAAGAGAGTTCACGAATATGTTGTGAACACAAATTGTAGAATAGAGTGAAAATCGAATTAATCTTCAGATTTCCAATAGTAAATTGTAATTAAAACAGACCTTGGTTGACCTGAAGGCTGGCGTTCGCGCAGTTTCTAAAGAATCGGGACAGTCAGCAACCCGCAAGTCGGCATCACTACGCGTGTATCAATTCATCAAGATGAATCTTGATGGATAAAATTTAGAATAGTCTCTAAACTTTTAATGAAACGCTCAACGCGAAAAATATACCAAATTAATAACTTCGATATTACACTCCTTAAGTAAATAAGAAAACGCGTACTTCGTCACAATATTTGTTACGACGCATGAAGTTGCATTGCAACTTAATATAGTTTTCGAACCTAATGTTTTACGATTTATAACATTAAGTTAATTAATATTAAGTTGAACAATGGGGAGGGATTATCAAAATATCCTTCAAGCACATCTTAAATTAAGTTCACCAAGCACGGGAAACTCTAAATGGGTGACTGTGTTTCACAAATGTTTTTTGCAAAATTATGCAAAAAATAATTATATTTTCGAAAAATTGAATATGACATTATTTAAAGATCTGTTTTTGATGGGTTCATTTTCTTAAGGGTAAATATAACGTCATAAATATAGTTGTAGGAAGACGCGGGAAAAAATTGAATTTTTGCCATTTTCGAAAAATCAGGAATTTTAATGGAAGCAATACCTGCACCATTCTCTTAATTTTCTTAAGCGGCCTTTACGTCATCCGACAACAAAATTTGATCCAAAAATTTGGAGCAATTTTTTCGAAAATTTTTAAAATGACCCATAGCATAGTGTAAAGTACCCCCAAAATTAAAATATCGGTTTCAAATTCGAGTAACTGGATGTATCCCCTTTTTCATTACCAGAACCCAGCAATACGAATTTTTCTGCTGAAAATTCCCGTTTTTTCCCGCAGAATTGCATGTCATGTTCTGATTTGTGTCATCCCACAAGTCTACCATAAGGAAAGGTGATAATAAAGATGTTGATAATGATGAAAACGATGATGATAATGATACTTTCACTTTCAACATATTAATCATTGTTTGTTTTGATTTTCCTTTGTCAATATAATATTCATTTGTAAACTTTGGATGCATATTTTCTCAAAATATATTATTAATTTTAAGAAATCTAAGAGTGCTTATTATGGTTATTTACATTGATATTTTGTTCATTTCCAGTGTGGGATTCTACTGGCAGACACAACACAGGATTCTTCTGGGGCAATACATACTGGACAGGTTCAAAAATGCAATGTGATTACATAGCAGAGGGTGAAGCTCCATTTTCAACTGCATTTAGTGTGCTAAAAATTGTAACTCGCTTACCTCATCATCTATCCACCATTGTAAGTCGATTTTAACATTATATTTTACTCATTGATAATTTACATCACACCATTGCTAATTATTGTACTTCTGTAGACTTCTGTAGTTCACCTGGGAGTATGTTTGCCAGATGTCTGCAGTAATCATGATATAAAAACCTTAACAGAACTTGTTATGAATAATGGCACATTAAAATTTGGTGAACTTATTAATATTCGTTCACCTCACAATCCCTACTTATTCTGGAAAGACCCAGTATTCTGGATACTTGTGTATGTACACTTTGTTAATTTTCTTAATTATTTTTTTTTCTCAATGTTTTCAAAGATTTCAATTAATATGAATTTACATTAACAGAGGAGTTTCTATCTTTATATTCTCAATGCTGGCTTTGGGGACAGCTTATGATTTCTACTTACTACAAAGGTGAGAACTTGAAATTTTTCTGATTATCTTTTAAAATGTGCAATAAAAAATTGTTATTAAATTTAGGTTGTTGTAGAATGCAATAAAATAAGTTCAAGGAAGTAAACAAATGCATAAAATTATGAACATGACATAAGAGTAAAAATGTAAATTATGAGTATGTATTGTATAGTCATAATGAAGAAAATTATTTTAGGAAAGAAGATTTTGCAAAAAACAATTCTTTTGAATGTAACACTGGAAATTCTAATGGTAAAATTAATCAACAAAGTGGTAGAATAACAACTATTCAAACTCTTGATCAGCTGTGTAATAACAACATTGGTAAGATCAACTTCAAGTATTGCATTACATTTTTTTAATGCACTCGTGAGCAGTAGACCAATTTAACTTTTTTTTTTTCTTTTTCGTTATAATAGTGAAAACTGTACACATCGATAATTCACCATCAAAAATGGAGAAGCACTGTCCTGTGCTGGAAACCTTCCACCTAGATATGTCAAGTAAGTCAATAGTAATCATATTAACTTCTTGTTGATGAGTAAAAAGCAACTAGCTAAATTTTCAATTCCATTTTTTATTCAGGATTGCTGCGAGGCATGATTTTGTCCTTCTCGGTAAGACTTAATTTGAAAACTATTTGTGATCGTGGAGTGGGAAGTGATACCATTCCTATAATACATGGTCTCCGTTTCCTCAGCATGATATGGGTGGTTCTTGGTCACTCTTGTATTGTGGCTTTTAAGTACTCAGGTTTGTTGTGAAACAATATAATATATTCTGACAGTATTCTGTTTTTTATTAGTGATTATAGTTATTCTTTTCTGTAGATAATATCTCGTATCAGTGGCGAAAATAATGTCAGTGCTTGTTTTCAACTGTTTCAGACAACATGACTTACCGGGAAATAATGGAAAATAATTTTATTTTTCAAATTATAACCAATGCTCCCTACTCTGTAGATACCTTTTTCTTTATCAGGTAACACTGTTTTTATTTGTATTTTTTTAAGAAAAGAAAGTATTAATGTTATTTTTGTCACAACTTTAATTCATTTTAAATTCATCTGTTTCAGTGGTTTGTTGGTTTCATTTTTATACTTTCGCACTGTGACAAAAGTAGATATAAATAGTGTCACAAAAACAACTGGTTTCAAGTCAGGATTTATGCAGTTTTTAGGTTTCTTAGGTTACCGTTATCTCAGGTGAGATTTTCTAAGTTAAAAAAATATTTATTTTCTTAATTGGTTATCTACACAGTATTCAACTATGTAGATAATCGTACTACTTAAGTTCAATATAAAATGAAAGTGACACCTACCTACACAGTATTTTTGGAGAACTGACATCAAATAATTTAATCATTATATTGTAATAGTAATGCTGTGATTTTTCAAAGGACATTTTTTTATTTACATAAAACTAAAAATATTAAATTTTAAAAAATTATCAATTTTATTTTATAATTAGAAATTGATATTGTGGTGTGTCATAACATCATCTACAGAAATGAATATTTGTATGCATGGCACACTGACAGAAACAATGAGGACACTTTCCAAATAGTAAGTTGCATCAATATTGGCAGGGACTGGGGAAAAAATTGTGCAAGTTGAGTTGCTTTAAGCTTTGGCAGCTAACAAGCTGGCAACATTCCAATGAAGTCAAGTATTGTTTCATTTTACTGTAGAGAAGTGCCATGTTTCAAGATACAGGAATTCATGAATGTGGTATTCAAATGTTATTTAAAGATTATATATCCTAATTATTAATCTTCTTTATTGCGATGTAATTAAAATTTAAAAAATAGCTTAAAAACTGACTAGCAAAAATTTATAATAAATTAATTCATAAATGGCTGTTCTGTTTCAGATTGACTGTACCTTACATGTTTGTTTTGGGCTGCGTTCAAATTTGTATGAAGTGGTTCCAATACAATTCTGTGTTTGAGCCTCCAACACTTGATCATATCAACTGTCCAGAATATTGGTGGAGGAATGCTCTTTACATCAACACACTGTTCCCAGTTCAAGACATGGTAAAAAAAATTATCTGATAACAAAATTTGTTGCCAATTTTTATGGTGGTGATGATACGAATCAAATAATTTTAAAAAATCATTTATTTCAATCAACAAACTTCTTTTTCTCCTTTTCATCAATATTTTTCATAATTTTTGCTGCAGCAATTATTTCCATTAAAAATGCACAAATTAATGATGTCTAGAGATGCAGAACAGCAATTAATAATTAAACACTTGAAAACTTTTGGGAGAGTTGAACAAAGTTGCATTATAAATAACTCGGAACTCCTGTCAAAACACAAGATATAAAAGTTGGCAAAGCATAATATTTTTACAAAAAAATTGTAGTATTCCTTGTTGTATATGTGTGTGTGTATACTGGGGATCAGAAGGGGGAGGGGGCCCGCATGGCTAACTTGCCCCAGCCCCTAACTTAATTGGGGCCCCAAGTTTCAAAAGAAATGAAGTTTTTCAATTCAAAGGGGAAAACATTGTATTCATTTCTAATCCACATTTTAACATTCAGAAGTACTTTATTAATATAAATATATTTTTAAATTAAAACACTCCTTTGTTTTCTTAATTTTTGTGTCTTTCTTATCAATGATAGTTTTCTGTTCATTACCAATTTGGATTTTTTATTTTTTGTTACCCTTCTAAATTGTAAATCATTATTATTTACAAAGTAACAAAGTGCATATAACATTTATCAAAAAGAATGTGAAATCTTGGATTTATTTAAACATATTCAAACAAAATTTAGAGTTAGAACTGTCATTCTGGAAATACAAATATGATTATTAATATAACAATTGTATTTTTCTGTTGTTTCCCAATTACTATTTAATACTACATATTATTTATATTTTCAATAATATTTTAATTACTGATTTGTGGGAATTCTGATGTGGTATTGTTGACAGAATTTTATGAAGAAATAAAAGAAGTCAGCATTGTCAACTTAATAATTACTCTATTAAGTTGACTTCTTTTATTTCTATATTTAATTCATGATCCATTTCATTTTTGAATGTTGAATGTAAATATTTTCTACAGTGCATGTTGTGGAGCTGGTACCTTGCTGATGACACTCAATTTTATGTACTGGGCTCAATTTTGTTAATTCTAGCAACAAGGTAAATATAATTTATTACATCATAGTTTTACCATAATTCTTTAATAATTTTTTTTAATACATTTTTTTCCTTCAATGATTGTTTTTTTAGCCACTTTCGCTTTGCTGTTGCAATTACAGCAACATTTTTGGCAAGTTCATGGTGCACTACTGCTTTTGTAGCGTTCAGTAACGAGCACATGCCAAGGTACATTTTTCTCAGGACATTCTAAATTGGAGAAGAATATTAATTATACATTACTTAATTGTAATACATTTTCCTGTTTCTAGTCTGGATGATCCCTTTGCTTTGTTTGATAAAATTTATGATAAACCTTGGACTCGCCTTGGCCCTTATCTGATTGGAATGTGTGTTGGATGGTATTTGTGTAAGAAAAATTGCACAATTAGGATGAGCAAGGTATATACAGAATATTTCAATGATTTCAAATATAGTGTCAGAATAAGTTTAAGACCTTTGAAAAATTGGATTATATATTTTATAACAAGACATTTTCTTGTTCGTTTCTAGATCATGGCAGCAACAGGATGGGTTGTCTCAATAAGTCTTCTCTTTTATTTAATATTTGGACTTTTTAAGCAAGAACTCCATCCCATTATTGCAGCTATTTATTCATCTCTTAGTCACTCACTTTGGGCACTTGGATTATCATGGATTGTCATTGCCTGCTGCACTGGATATGGAGGTTTGTAGAGTGTTCTTTTCACTTCTAAGAGTAATCAAAACCATTATTGGAGGTGAGTGCTATAAAGAGAGAAAAATGAAGATAATATTAATTTATCATCCTCCTTCATTCATTAGTATGTATACCGTTTTTAGTATCATGTATGTGTAATTGACCATAATCAGTTGTAAGAGTACTGTTTCACTCCAGAGTATCCCATTGGACATTGGAACATACAATATCTGGTTCGTAGTGATGTCAAATATAGCTCTCAGAAATTGCCCTGTTAATGAATATTAATATATAATTACTACCCACTAAACTAATAACATTAGTAAATACAAAGATAATAAGTATTTCACTTAATTTATATAATATATATTTCAAACCTCTTAATATAATTCTCTAGATTTACCACTTTTACCCACTGCAAGAATAAAATTCAAAATAAGAACAATAATTTAAATCCCAAACAGCAATATTAGCTTTTCATATTTGATTCAATTAGGAAAATTATATATATGGGTCATTCAATAATTTCTTCTGCCCATAGGTTACGTTAACAAACTGTTATCCATGTCAATACTATATCCATTCAGCCGAGTAACATATTGTGCATACCTTGTGCACCCAATAATAATAAGAGTAATTCCAATGACATCAGATGCACCATTACATTTAACCAAAGAAACTGTGGTAAGTTTTTTTAATAACATTGTTATTTTAATTTAGGTCTATTCTCTTTCAAATGTAATAAGTCTTTTTGTTTTTTAGGCTATGCTTTTCCTTGGAGAACTGGTGGCATCTTATATTGTTGCCTTTGTTGTATCTCTTGCTTTTGAAGCACCAATGGTAGCTCTATTAAAAGTTATTAATCCAATAAGGAAAGATGAACCTAAGAAAAATGACATCAAATGAGGAATGAAAAAATCCCAGTGCAAAAATCGATGCCAAATACTGGTCTGTTAAAAAAACAAGCAATTATGACAAGATCGTTATATAGTATATATTGTCACTCTCTCTCCTGTTATTGGAAAGAAATGTGTTAATTGCTTGATTCCTCTAGGAAGTTTTTTATTCAGGACTGGTAATTTTGAGCAATTTGCATCAAGATTCAACTTCTTTGCGTTGTGTGATATTTGTACTATCATATTAGAAATGCAGGTCGTAGTCTCATTATTTTGAGTTTTGTTTTGTTAGTGCAATTTGCAAGATATTCAGACAGTTAAAATACTACACACTCTATTAGATTGCACACCAATGAGATTCACTTGCATGCTTAAATGTATAAACTTTATTTCATGTAGAATGTTGCATATCATACTGATATAGATATGTCTCAGTTCTAGAGTGAGTGTGTTCGTCTATTTCTTAACTGCATTTAGTATGGTTGTAATAAGAGAGACTATTACAATGTGGAAGATAAAATCCACTTTAACAAAGTACCTGAAAACAGAAAATAAGTGTTGATCTAGTTGTAAAAGTCTGTAGCTTAGCAAGTAGGCTATTATGTGATTTACAGGGGCAGTTCCAGCTGATCATTTTGGAGGGGACCATCATAGATTTTTATTAAATAGTAATCATATTTATTATATTGTATATTATTTTTGTAGTGTATACATGATACTACAAAATATTATTGATTAAATAATTACATAATTTTAAGATAAATAAATATGTAAATTAATTTTGCCAAATAAAGGAAGGTAACAAACAAAAACTCTAAGCCTTAGGGGGGGACATGGCCCCCAAGGGGGGGGGGGCAAGGCCCCCATGCTTCCCCCCTAGATTCACCACTGGTGATTAATTACTATCAACTTCCATTGTTGATGAATAGTAACAGACATTTTGTTTCATGTAGTAAAAACATGTATTATTAAGATATCTATTACAAAATGATGAAATTTCAATTGAGTTTTCTCATTTTTGTGTTCATCAAAGAAAAATTGTAGTAAGTATCATAAGATTTTTTGATATTATTTATGATTTTTGTTTATGAGGATTATGGAAAGTATATTATTAACTTGCTTTTGAATCATAGGGATATTCTGAAATTGATGGCATAATGTAAATTGTGTTTCTCTATTTAACAACAGAAGGTTATCCTTGAACTGTAACAAAAAATAATTTTATGAAAACGTTACTGGGATGAAAGAAATATCAAAAGAAAATTTAAATGTATATTACCTACCATATATTTTATAAGAATGTAAATGGCCAACACAAAAGAATATGTAAGATTTACTTATGTATGAAATATTTTGATTACTATATGACTGTTTTGTAAATAGGCAAGGTATTATAAATACATTCTTTTTATAAAATAATTCTATTGAAAGTTTTAATTTGAAACTGCTGGCATTTGTTTGCCTGAGTTCAGTAACATGTATTCATTTATCTAAATATTCTAAAACAAACAAACAATCAACCAATTGGTAAATCATTACAATGTAAATAAAATAAATGTAAATCTTGTGAGAATTCTTATGGCATGGTCTCAAATATCTGGCCTTGGAAAAGTGATAAAAACACGTTCAATGTTATTAAAATCACTTCTGAATTAAATAATGAAGACATCTGTTTGCTAGAAAAAAAATTTCTAGTCATGTTGTCAGTTATGGACCAAGGTTTTTACCTGTTTATTAATGCAACTTTTGTACTTGTTACCTTAAATAATTAGAAACAGTAATTGTAACATCAATGAAACCTATGGAACAAATATTTTGTTACAATTGCAGAGAATAATATGTGCTCAATTTCCTGTAAAAGACAAATATTTCTCAAACAAAGAGGAAAATAAAATCTCTCCTTACTTAAGATAAACTAAGAAAAGTAAGTGCAACAGAATTTTCTACTTAGTTTAGTTAGAATTCTTTTATAAGTCTTGTGTTTTGTTTCACTTTCTTCAGTCTCTCAATAACTGTCAACTAATAATAATCATATCATTTGCTTTTTAAGTTTGTCAACAAAAAATAATTTCATTTTTTTCTCCATTACGAAAGTTTTCCATTTTGTTTTCCCTAAGTTGTTTTTCGTGGAAAAAAATTATAATTGAGATGTAAATGATCTACCAAAAACAAGGCAGTAGACAAGATGAGGCC
This sequence comes from Gryllus longicercus, assembly GCA_038098605.1. Lineage (NCBI taxonomy): Eukaryota > Metazoa > Arthropoda > Insecta > Orthoptera > Gryllidae > Gryllus > Gryllus longicercus. The sequence goes on from JAZDUA010000147.1 coordinate 2,143,859, forward strand.
AATGTGCATTATTGCACTTTCAAATTGGATTTATAGTATAAATAGAAAGTTATTCAGATTTTCTAGAGAAGTAATCATTACCTTGCATGTGGTTCTTTTTATAGTTCTTAAATATTCTCTCAGAATTGTAATAATTCAAAATCGAAAGAGAGAGCAAATCTTATTGATTTGCTTAATGTAATTTGTGGGTACAACTTTTATTGACTGAGACTTGTACCTCCACCTGAAAAGAAACAATAAAAATTAATAGGTATATTATACATGTTTTTACAAAATTGTTTCTTTGATAAATTTAATGTTATACATTTTTACCCACATCTTAAAGATATTCTGTTCATAACAAATAATCGGTTATTATAAGTTGCTTTATATAGTACAAAATCTCAGGAGAAAATTGGATTAATGGGGAAGCTATGGATGGCTACAATGGCTAATAATGGTCCTGTAAGTTCCGATTCTCTGAAATTGGTGTATGTGTGTGTGTGTGTGTATATATGTATATATATTGTACACATATTGTTGTATGTGAGTGTGTGTGTGTGTATATATATATGTGTGTGTGTGTGTGTGTGTGTGTATATATAATATGAGAACAGAAATCCATTTCCCATTTCCTAATAATAACCTAGGAGATTTTGATGACCATTAAATAATTATCCAAACATGATCAATAAAATTCTCTTAAAATGTTTTTAAAATGCCCTAGGCACAAAGAAAAATGAATCGGTGCAAACAAAAATGTTCAATGTCACATTTTGCCTGTTTGGAGTAAATGGTGGTAAACTATCCTTAAAATATAAATACAACTTTCTGTGCAAAAAAGTTCTATGCATAAAACCACCGTGCCTCCCCCCAAAAAAGGAACAGGGAAAAAAATTAAAATGGTGCCGTGCCGTCTCCAGGTGCATTTTTCCACAATTGATTATAAGATCTTTACCATTTTTATCAATAAACACAACACACAAACAGTGGCTGAGACTATGCCATGACTATCCCTTCTGAGCCTTGGTTCAAAAACTAAATGGGGGCCCTCTTCAAATTTTATCCAACTCAAAAAAGCATGTTGAAGAGTAATTGAAAGAAAATGTATTAATCAGAATCAATCAAAAAATTCAGAATTGGGTCTTGAGGACTTTCGCTTTGACAAACGTATCCATAACGTTACACAGGTTCACTTTTAATGGGTTTGTCACTTTGCTCTCAATGGACAATATGCTATGGTTTTATTTTTAATATTTTTAGAGGGGTCCCGGAGGACGGATCACTGTATGAGCTACATTTGTATCTTTTGACTTGAGCTACCCTTTATGTTCTAATGAATCGCAAATAATGAAACCCAGAAAAGAGAGACCAAGAAAAGCACTTTTGATGTATACTGTTGTTATTTTTTAAATTACACATGTAACTTTTTTAAAGTATTTTTGTTAATTTTTACTTAGTTACTTTGTTAATTATTACATATCATTGTTTTGCATTTGCGAGTACAAGTGCTCGAATGATTTCTCATGAAGTTTCGCGAAATGAAAATGAGCCCAAAATTGCTCATTTTCAGAAAAGCTCAAACGACATTTTCTGAAAACGGCTCTATTTTTTAATGAAAATTTATATATAGGACCAGCTTTTATTCTTCTGTAATAATTCCAATGTTATATTTCAATTATACGAATAAGAAACCGAAAAATTGAGAAAATAAAAAAGAAAGTCTTTAAAGTGCCGATGCATTTGGGAAGAGAGTGCGGTAAAACCAAAAAGCTAGCCCACACTAGAAAGCTTTGAAACTAACTACGTACGAAAAAGTCTGTGCTACTCTTTAACATCACTAGTTACTTTCTCTTCCACTAGGACTTCAAGAAACACGTGCATGGTAAAAAAAATGGCCACCTTACTCTCTATTAAAAACTCATGGTACAGTTATGACAATATCTATGACAGATGACATGCACATGCAGGGGCGGATCAATATTTTTGCCGCCTGTAGGCACATCAAATTTGCCGCCCCCTGTTTAAAATTACTGTTACATTTCAAATTGTAACGTTACAGTAACAATTCCTCATTATTTTGAATGTTTTAGCTTTAAAAGTAACATTATATTTTGCACATTGTTTTCATTAATTAATTTTTTTTTTGGACTAGCTAATTTTGGATATAAACTGTATCTTCATAGCAAGTAACGTTCAACATTATTAACGTTTCAACACTGAAACGTTAACATTAAAAGGAAACTAAAACCTTGTAACTAGAATTGCAACATGTTTTCTTTCGTCAACGGGCCTTACTTTCAGATTAATATACTTCTGAAATCATAAGGTATACTCTAATGAAGTAGACAAACAGATAGCTTGTATTAAATATTAATATGATAGATTTTTATTTACAACAACTGAACGATTAGAATATTACGACGTTGTAACAGTTTTTATAATTTTCGATTTACCATTATAAACAAGGAATATAACATTTAACTTTTTGGATGGTTTTTTTATACAGTTGAAATAACGTTTTATTAATTAAAGCTAATTGGTCTATTGATGTAAAATTTTGCGACGTGCCTTTTTGTGAGCAAATTCATCAATAATTATAGTATAATCTAAAACGCTGAGATACTTATTTTCAATACACAATAACGCTAAGGGATTCAGTCGATACTCTGTCATTGTAGAACGCAAATCATTTTTAATCCTTTATAAACAAGAAAATGAACGTTCTGCTGTGCAATTGGCCACCGGAATACATAAAAAGATTCGAAGTGCAATGCAACGTTAGGATAAATACAATCTAATTCTTCTTTCCGTAACCACTTTAATAAAGCTGCAGAATTCGTTGACTTAACATCTTTGTCAAGGATTTTTAAATACGAACTTAAATGTGTAAGCTCAGAACAGGCGATTCTTCAAGATCTTGGAGAAATTGTGAACATAAAAATATAGCTGCTTTTTCCAAATCTATCAAAGATATTTTCTATTTCAATGACAGCCTTAAATTTGTCATATACATCTTTATACGCTTCAAGTCTCTTATTCAATTCTGCAAGTAATTTATCAACAATAACCAAATAAGTGTCGATTTTAAACTTGGTCTCGTGCGGTCAGTTCTGCTGCATTCTCGTTAGTTTTATCACATTGCATTTTACGTTTCCTTTTTCTTTTGTTTTCCGATTCGTACGTTTCAGTATTTGACAGATTCTTACTCTTCTCTTCAAAAAATTCAAAATTGTCTCTGTTCGTTTTTAAAGTTCTACAAGCGAAGTGTAGAACCACCAACCACGGAACTTAAATCGATATCGACTTTTCGCAGTTGTTTGTTCGACGCATTCAAGCGGACTAAAATGAATCCCCAAACCTCGGTCATAATCATAGAGGAGAGATATATCTCTACTCTACGGTCATAATAGCAATTTCAAGGCGATTTAAAGCAACAATAAGACCTTTAACTTCTGCACGCAATGACGGTTTTTGCATAGAATCATCAGATATAATTTATTATATGTATTATTACATATTATATAAAATAAAGTTTAGTAACATAATTATAGTAACATATTTTATGCTAATTTATTTAAATTCTATATTAAGATATAGTTCATTTAAACGAATACAACAACAACATGTCAAGATTATTTAATTTTTAATCATTGTACTAAACATTTTTTGCATTTTGAGAATATTGTAGCAACACAACTCTGCATTAAAAATATATTAATGTTAACATTTAATTATCACAAGTTATTAGTACATAGAAAAATATACAAGCTGAAAAGTAAATATGTTATCTAATCTATATGTTTATACCAACTCAGTAATAGAATTGTCGAATGAACTGTAGCAGTGATCAGTTTCACATATAGGTTTAAAGAATTCATTTATTTTTTTGTCTTATCAATTTCATTTTGACATTTCTCTTCCTTTTCTTTTCGGATTTTTGCGTATTGACTTCCGCTGAGCCTTTTTCGATAATCACTCATTTTAAAACTTCAAAATATCATTTTTACTCAGCAAGCTCTTGTAATAAACAATACACGAAAATAGTAACAAAAGAAAGAAAAGGGTTATTTCCAGATCCGTCTTCTAGAACTAACTCAAGAAGTAATAGATGTCGCTACTTTCTATATAGCGCAATATGAATGCATGGCGAAATCCGTCAGCGATTTCTGATTGGCTAATTCAAACTACTTACTCTAAGAATGTAATTCTTTCTGCTCAATCAACCAATCAGAAGTCGTTGGCGAATTCTTTTCATGTATTCTGTAACATTGAAAATGTCCCCATTTGAAATTCAAACTTAATTTATAAATCAAAGGTTGACGGGGCGCCTTTAGTCTCGTTTAAATCATTTTTAAAATAAAAACATGATTTATGCTGTTATAGTTTTTAGAGAACCTAAATTTGTTTTAGAAAAGATCAAGAAAATTTTGCGCCTTTGAAAATTTGCCGCCCTTGAAAATTTGCCGCCCTTGAAAATTTGCCGCCGTAGGCACGTGCCTACTGTGCCTATGCGTAAATCCACCTCTGTGCACATGGTTAATTTTCACTGCAACCAATCGTCAGCGATTAGACATGGTATATCAAACCACGATACTAATTAATATTACTTACTCAGAGAAAATTACGAAATGCAGTGGAAAATATATTTCGAGATTTTAACGGAAATACATGTTTTGGGGTTCCCTTATACCAAAAGAGTCATTTATTTTAAACGTTTGTCCATCTGAGAACAACACTAGCGCCTACACTATTCGTGGGACTTTTTTCCAAAACGAATATTCCATGACCGAGTTGAGTCGACTCGAAAACCCGTGAATGTGAAAAAAAATTTATTTTTTTTATTTTGGGGTTACTCAAGATAATAGGAAAGTAACTAGTACTAGAAAGTCTGTGATATTCTGTAGCATCACTAGATACTTTCTCTTATATGTAACGTACCTCGTAAATGTAATACAGAGAAAATTAAAACAACGATACAAGAAATCGGTGTGGAAATTTCAGCCCATCCCTTGCGACCCACAATTTCATTATTTATTAATATTTCGAGAGAAAACTTGTTTCTTTATTCTAATAGTGAATTCAACACTAATTGACGATAATTAGTAAAAAATTCTTATCGTGATAATTTAGAAATGCAATTTCATTATTGCTCACATTTTTAATTTTTGGAATAAGTCAGTTTTAATCATCAGAAGCGTGGAATTAGACAGCAAAGAATTTAATTTACTGTCTTGTGGTCTGCATGCGAACCATTGAAGTAGGCTACGTTAAAGGATTATAGGAATGGTAGTCTATCTGTAAGATTGTTTTCTTTCTCAAATTGTCCAAGTGCCTAATAACTTGGAATGTAATGGACAAATAAAAATAATTTCGAATTAAAACGTTAATTAATAAAGAAAATAGATGCAGACTTGTGCTGAAAGGAAAAGGAAGGCGTATATTAATTTAAATATATTATTTACAATAGTTTCAAACTTCAAAATAGCCATGTTATTTTGATTTTGCAATATTTATGTAACATACATATTACATATTGCCTGTGGGCTGTATATCTTACAATTCTTATGAAAACAAATTATACGAGCTTACCGATTAACAAATACTAACATGAAATTAGTTTGAAAAATATAAATCAACAAGAATGAACATTTAACACGCACAATATTGGTGACAAAGTCTTAGGTCTCTGGGTTTTGGAAGTTTCACTGAATACAGGAGCTTGAGAATATCAATAAAAATTGAAGAACAACGATAACGATATGCGTTATTAACACAGAATTCGCAAATTCAGTGTTAATCAGCTATAGATTTTGGTTACTTTCCCCTTACCGTGTCCTTTGTAAAATCGATTTATTGCCGCAAGAACATGGACACGATTGTTTAAAGAACTAAATTTCTCACTGAGGTTCAGAAAATGTGTACAGATAGTGAAGTTACTTTTATGTTCAGAAGGAGAACAAGGAGCCAACTCAGCATTTTCTCAAAGGATCAGGAAAACTGGACGAAACCCTTATCAAAATGCGGGGCTCATTGACCCAGAAGATGATGTACTACAATACTTATTATAGGTATAGTTCGGTTTTTGAATTATATAGTCTAAATAGTAACTAATGCACTTAATGTCATTGTTGAAATCTTTTGAGCATCAAAAAGTAAAATATTTTTGATTTGCATAGTATTTAATGCCTCTTCGGAAATTCACATAACCTCCGAACCACCGAAAAAGGGTTCCAAAAAAATCTTGTGTTTAAAAAAATCTTAAGTAACTTATTTTACAACTTGATTCTAGTTTCTATTTTTTTCTTCTTGGTAAATAAATGAATAGTGATTTATATTCAGAGACAAGAAAGAAGTACCTAACTTAAGGTTTTGAAATTTTAAGATAGCTGTTTATTTAAATTAAAAAATATAATTCTTTAGGAGTTTGCGAAAGTACTCTGTCTACAAAATCGATTGAAAGCTGGTACTTAGCTTATCGATTGAAAACAGATATAGGCGTACATGAAAGGTTAAATATTTGTTGTTTATTTTATCCAGTGATGTCTCAGAATGGTACAGACTTTCTAGTACTTGTTAGGTTTCTAATCTCTTTGGTGTGGGCTAGCTTTTTGGTTTTGACCCAACCTCTTTCTAGCTCCTGCCTGTCGACGCGTAAAAAGTCGTTATTTCACAAGTATTCGATCCCTTAATAGTAGAATTGAAGTACGACTTCAAGAATATTAGAGAAGGGAAAAATTGGTCGTACTTGGAATTGCTTTTTTAAAAAAATGTCGTTTGAGCCTTTCTGAAAATGTGCAATTTTGATATCATTTCCACAGACAACTTTTGCGTTTTCCAGAAATTTTATTAGAAATCACTTCAAGCACTTATACTCGTGCATGCATTAATGTATTATGATTAAAGACCGGATTTCCATGTAACTGCATCTTTTCTTTGCTAACTTTAAACTGATGAAACCTTGACAGAAATTTGAGTCATAAAACGGGGTTAGTGTAGTACTTATTTCATTTTGCACAAAAATGCACGTTTGAGAGGTTACTGCACGAAATTGCATATTTTGGGTAATGTTGCATAACATATATTTATTATTTGATCAACTTGTTTTAATTAACCTATTTTATAGGTTTTCTTTAAGAAAAAAGTTTTTATTACTTAACTTGGCAGTGCATTTAGGTAGTCTGTGAAACCCGAGTGCCGCTTTATATGTAGCAATTCTGCATTTTGTTGTACTATGAATTGAGCGTCCATAGCTTTCATGGTGCCTATTGTCTAATCAAAACTTCTGAAAGAGATTCCAGTTGAAAGTTAGGGATATGTATTGCCATGAACTCGGTTCGCGGCCCGTGTTTACGGCCGCTCAGACAACGCTATGTTCGGGGTCTGTCTTCTCAATATCCGTTTTGTTAGTCCTCACTGAACTTACGAACACGAGAATGCATGCGCGAGTCATATTTGACTTTACGTCCGGGCGCGAAGCTTGGCAAGCCGCACTGCGCTTCAAATTCATCGAATTTCTTGGAACAAACAAATGACACAGACTTTCCCGTATTAGTTTTCTATTTCTTTGATTTAGGCAAGTTATTCGGTGCCCCCAATTTTTTTTTCCGAATTTAGCAACTAGATTTATCCACTTTTTCGTTATCAGGGCCCGGTAATTAATTTTTTGTCTGCCGAATTCACAGTTTTTCGCGCAGCATTACATAATTCTCCCTATATTACTCCGTATATACGTATGTATACGGGAAAGTAAAAATTCGTCTCTGGAATCGCCCCTGTGGAAATAGGGCTTAAGTTTAGAGAAAGTAGAATATCTCACTGAGATAAAGTGTACCTAAACAAAACAAAAACGTTTTAAAACAATTATGGGCAGAGGAAAACCTCCAACGAAGAATGATCACAAAAATGATCATAGACAATCCACACAAGTTCCATTAGGTCGCGCCATCCAGCATCTGACACTTTCCACCCAGAGGCGACGTTGCTCTAAAAATCACGTATTTTGGACGTGACTTTAGGGGTGTAGAAGCTGCGCTGGAGGAGGGTGCGAAGCTACGGCACGTATGCGATACCAGTGCAGCAACTCACGGCTGCAAAGCTGAAGGCGGAAATGGAGGCGCCGGCAAGCGATCTATTTCGGATCGGTGAGAGACTTTCCTGTTGCGCGTTATTAGTAGTTGTTCTGTCACCGTTTTGGACTCAGAAGCGTAGACTCTCCGATAAATGTCATATAATTTTCCAATTTCATTACAGCTTACGCCGCAGGAAGTGCGCATTCGCGAAGAGCGAGTGCATTACGGCCGCGATAGCAGCAAAGCGTGCGAATAGGACTATCGTAAAATTCCAACGATTCTTAGATTTTCGTTTTTCTTTGTTTGTATTCCAAAAATGTTAATTTTTCTTATACATATCCGCAGCGCTTCGTCCCACGAATCAAAAGCAGTGGCATCACCTACTGGACGCTATAGAAGAAAAGAAATCGTTAAGAAAGTGCTGTGCAGAAAGAAGTATTTCTCAGCAAATCGACCTAAGAAACATCTATTCATTTAATCCAGGAGATGTGTTTTTATTGTTTATACTTCCTCGTATACGTATGTATTATACAGAGTAATATACGTAGTATACAAAAAGTTATGTAACACAGGTGAAAATCAATTTCGAGATTTCAATGGAAATACTTGTTTTGACCCCCCCCCCCGAAACCAGAATAGGGTGGTTGTTTCAAAACGTCCATCCGTCTCCTGCCCATCTGTAAACAACAGCAGCGCCTAAACTATTTGTAGGATTCCAAAACGAATGTTTCCCGGTCGATCTGGCCCGACTCTTAAGACCTGCGATATTGAAAAGAATCCTTTAAAATTTGGGGTACTTGAAGCCCTTGGGACATTTTCACAATTTTCTCACAAATGCCTCCAAAATAAGTTTGATTTTTTTCAGCGTCTTTCTACAACTAAATATAAAACAAAATATTTTTTCTTCAAATGGTCCTCTGCAATAAGTTCTTTATTCATTGTCATGTTCATAAGGATTAGTAGTTTTCAAGTAATTTTGTGTGAAATATGAGCAATGTCAAAACATATGGGGGGAAATGTTTCTCAAAAACGGATCCAAATTTTTCCTTTGAACTTTTTGTACTGATAGTGTAAAATGCACTGAAAAATATGATTGACTGATTTGGTGATTCCGGGCGCAACAATCCGGGCGAATCAACAAGGTCATTTTAAGTATAGCCCATATTTTTATCGTGGGGGTGGCGGTGATCTCCCCCCTCTCGATGGCGAGATCCGACGCTGACCTACACGTCGATTCGGTGCGTTTTCACCAACCAGGAATCTCCCACTAGTCAGGGCAGGCTCTAAGCTCCAGATTGGTCTCCTGAACATGTTTAGTAGTGTAGTCCCTGTAAGTGTGTAAGGGGAGAAAATAGGACAAGGAAGAAAAGATCGCGCGCGCTTCGTGGCCCATTTGTTAGGGGACTGCTCCGCTATTCGCTTCGGGTTGATGGGAGAAACCATGGAAAATTACCAATCAGAGCAGCTGGCCGCTAGAATTCGCCTTATACAGCGTTTGAATTCGACCTAGTAATGAGCCTAGTATCGAAAATGTAGCCATCTCGAACCCTAGACCTGATGAAATGGACTGCAGTGACTACAACTGTTGCCCTAAGACACCTAAATCGGTGAATCATCACTTATACTTTGAGAATACTCTCTTAGAAGAGTAACAAAGTTGTTTTTTAATAAGAATAAAAAAATTGAATTTCCTTATTTGTCTGTAAGAACGATATTTTTGTTCGTTTGTCGTTCTGTCGCGTTTTTAAATTATATTATAATACAATTATGTTAATGGCGATCTTTCCCATCGCGATCTTCCACAACACGTGCAATGGGAGTGAGCCAAGATAGTGATATTGTACCATATATTGAACAATTTAGTGTTGCTGCCTTAGTATTTCCTAGGCAATTTTCCAGCGAATCCTAGTTTCATGTTGCGCCAGTACTGGCGTGGTAGCACAGCAATGTACACTTTTTCTCTTTCTATTTCTAAGTTCCTTGACAGTTCGCGATACCTTTCAGGACGTCATCTGTCCCGCTCTACTGTCGCCTTGCCAACATCTGGAATTGGCCATCAAGGGATCATGTTCCTCTGAAATATAATCCGTCACCGAAACTTTCCTCGTTTCCTCATGGCAAAAAGTTTCGACATTCCTAGAAAAGTTTTCCTCCAGGCATTAAATAATTCCTTCCCTCAGTAGTCGGAATCAAGATATCTCCTCTATTCAAAACTCGACAGACAAATTAGCGAACGTTAATTTCCTCTGAGAAATTCCAGCTCTCACAACCCTACGTAACAGGCACAACATAAATGTGTCGCTTCCCTACCAGCATTTTATATGAACAAATAATGTTTATTTTCTTTTGCTAAAATTTAGAAAATGCAGACAACACGCAATATTATACGATATCTTTATTTCTTAAAATTATTTATTTCCAGTCGTATCATCAATGTTATTATTTATGATTAATGTGTTGTACATTAGAAAATGTAAGTATGCCTATAAAGGTTCTTATGACACACTCAGAATTTTATAACGATTATGACATTCACCTGAATGTAACGTTAATTAAACAAATTAGTTAATAGTTTTATTTGCTAATAGTTAATCTTTATTAGGTCGCATTTTAATTTCTTTTCATTGTATTTTTCTCTCCAAAAATCACTAGCAAAATATAAAATATCCGCATGGAATGGGAGGGGGCTTTATGGCTTGATACTAGTTATAACAAATTGATGAACTGTTTTGAATATCCAACTATTCACTATTGTAGAGTGTAAAATACTTTGTAAAATAATAAGTATTGAAGCATTAAAAAACTAAGCACTGCCTATCAGTATTCCTGTACCGACTATGTTACTGTCGTTTAATTTGTTACAATTCTTAACATTTAAATATTTAAATTGTTTCCTCCCAGAATTTTAGTTTCTTCGTTTTACTGATATTTGTATCTACAAATTACCTTGAGAATCATTTATCTATTTCAACACCGCAAATAAGTGTTAACAATCCTCACATTAGGCCCAATAAATCCCGTATTAGTGAAGTGTGGACGTAAGTGGTGGAGTGGGCATTAGCTAAGTGAGCTAAACGTTAAGGAATACAAGATCATATCAACGCGAATATATATGAGTGTGCGAATATGACGCAAATGCTTTTGTGACTGGTACGATATCCGTACATGGAAGACAAGATGAGAATACCATATTCAGAAGTTCATCAATCAGCGTACTCACATTCGTCTTGCTTACTCGGAAGGAAGACAAATTCACCGCCATTTTCAATAACATTTGAAGACACCCTCGTACCATACTGCTTTTTTCTATCACGTATCAAATTTGATTATAATTATTACATCAATGCATATGCAGGGCTTTCAAGCCCCTGGTAATAGTTATTTAAGGTTCTATTTGTAGTTATTTAAATAAATAATAATTTGTTTAATATCGAGAGTTCAGAGCGCATCCCTTTATTCGTTTGCCGTTCTGGGCATCGTTTGGCATATCTGGCATATGCTTTTCTATCGTTCGGGCAAATTGCGCAGTCTGCGTCGACATAATCCTGTAATCCTGTGTCATCTTCAACATAAACTAATTTTTTATCAATTGTTCCTGTCAGGTACTGAATTACACGTTTGGCAGCCTGCCAATGACTTTCATTGTGACAATTATTGTACTGACCTAGCATGTTAATATCGTAAGCGATGTCCGGACGTATTCCACCTGCTACAAACATTAGAGAACCAATGAGCCCAAGGAATGGTCGTTGAACTTTCTCTTTCTGAAATAGTGTTGGATTGAAGTTTCATTCCTGTAGCGATGGGAGTTTCAACGAGCTTACAATCTTCCATGTTGTATTTTTTCAACATGTCTTTAATGTATCCACTTTGACATAGTGTTCGAATTTGTAGCTAAACCAATATCTTCTAGAGTGATCTTCAACTTCGTGTGCCATTGACGCCCAGCTTAACGAAGGCCGTAAAAGGCTTTCTTTAATTTACAGACCTTGTCGCCGTATCTCAAGAGTTGGAGCATATTTAGGGTCTTTTTGATTAAATGAATGCCTCCTTCAGTCTCAATTATTATATTTAATGACTCATTCAAGAATGCCGGTTTTTCCATGAACAGTAACGTGTCGATATCACCATTCAAATAAGCGGTGGTGATATCGAGTTGTGAAATTTTCAAATCAAGTTTGACAGATAAAGCCATGAGGAATCTAAATGATTCAATTCTAGTAACAGGAGAGAATGTATCAATATAATCGATTCCGGGTCTTTGAGCGAAACCACGCGCGACTACTCTGGCTTTTCTTCTGTGAATAGATCCATCCGGATTCATCTTGTTATGGAACACATTTCTGCAGTCGATGACAATATCACTGCTCGGTCTGTAATTCCCAGATGTCTTTGGCAATTAGACACTTGATCTCCAAGTATATTGCATCAAGCCACTCGGATTTGTCGGGACCGTTTATAGCATTGTGTATATTTATTTATGTTGCATTAAAAACAAAGTTAGTACCTGGTGATGAATCAGCTTCTTTAATAACATTTTTATTTTCGTAACTGGTTGGAGATAAGTCCACTTTTGGCAATATGGAGGACTGATGTTCTGTTTGATCTTCTACGAAATTAGTTTTAATCTGATCTTTACTTACTTGTGAATTTCTCCATTTGGGTGGACGTCCTCTTTTCCCAGTTTTTACTTTTTTTGGCCTTCCGCGTGGTCGTTTGCTTGTAGCAATAGTCATAATTATCTTCGAGAGGTTCTGAGGAATTTGTGCCTTCATGTTCAAGAGAAGTAGATCCAATGTCACTACCATTTAAATACTCTGAACTTGGAGGATTTAGATCTATTTGAACAATTTGGTGAATTTTGGTGAATTTGTTTTGAGTTACTGTTTTTTTTGTTAAAAACTTTATCTCCAGGAAAGAAATCCTCTTCGGACAATTTTCAATCAAACTTGTCCAGGAATCTTGCATCGCGTGAAATACGAATTGCCCGTGCATGTGGTACCCAGATACGATATGCCTTATTGCAATCAGAATATTCAACGAAGTTTCCGCATACCCGCATATCGCAACAGCTTCTGCCCAGAAAGATGAAGGCGTTTCGAACTCTATCAACATGCATCTAGCAGCTTCGACGAGGGTCCGATTTTCCGTTCAGCAATCTCATTCTGTTGTGGCGTGTGCGGCGTTGTCGGCTGTTGTTGGATCCCTGTGTCCTTAAGAAGTGTTTCCATTCTCTTATTCACATATTATTTGGCTATCAGACAAAATTGCTTTGATTTTGTAACCTCCTTGGTTTTCCTTAAACTTTTTGAATTCCATAATTTTTTCTGCAACTTCTGCTTTTTCGCGAATGAAATACACTTGACACCAACGACTGTAATCATCTACGAAGATGATGAAATATCGTTTACCACCTTGTGAATTTGTCCTCATAGGGCCACATAAGTATGAATGAATCAGCTCCTGGGGTTTTGTCGATGATTCATCGCGTTTTGTGAATGGAATTCTTGTGATTTTTCCTGCCAGACATGTTTCACAAATACTTGAGTCAAATGAGTTCTTCAATTCTAGTCCGATGACATCTTAACTCTTGAGCATCAGTTTCATGTTCGTGGAGTTGAGATGTCCGAGTCGAGCTTGCCAACTTTTCATAAAGTTCTTGATAGCTACTGCCTCTGTATTGGCGTATGCAACTTCGTTGTCTTCTTCCAAATAGAATAAGCCCCCAATTCTTTTTGCGAATAGTTTTACCTCATTATCTGATCGTATACGATTACACGTTCCTTTTCGAATGTCACTCTCGAGTTGTGATCGACGATTTTGGCAACTGAAATTAATTTTTTTTTCATATTAGATGCATACAAAGTGTTTTTTAGCGATACTCCGTCACAGACATTTCCCACTATTGATAATTGTTCGTCACTCTTGTTGTTACTTTTGTAACAGAATCGTCAGCGAGTGTTAATTTACTCACGATTTTACTCGCGTGCTCGAATGCGCTTTTGTCGTTGCACATGTGGGAGGTACAACCAAGGTGTCAATACACCTCAACTTTCCTGTGTGATGTGAATTCTCATCGGAATTCTCAACAGACACAAATAACCCTTTTCAGTTTTGTTTTCTGAGGTTTTAATCAATTTCTTCTTCAAAAACATTCGGCTTCTTTATGTCCCATTTTATTGCAAAAAGTTACATTTTATTTTAAATTTCGAATTCTTTAGTGTGTGTTCGCTTTTGAAATTGCTTTTGACGTCGTCTCTAGGTTTCTTGAAGAAGCCTTGATTAGTTTTCACAATTATTGCGCTTATCAAGCCGTTTTTCAGTTTTCGAGTGTTGTGTTCTTCCAAAATCTTTACCTTGAGCGTCTCAGCGTCCGGCAGATCATCACAAGATTCTATTGCACATCGAAAATTGTCGTAGCTCTCAGGAAGGCTGTATAGCATCATGATGGCCAACAACTCTCCGTTGATTTCCACATTCTTTGTCTGAAATTTTTCAACAGCATCTAAGAATCCAGCAAAATGTTCCTTTATAATTTCATCATCTTTCATTTTGTGATGTGTGAGGTGTTTCAATAACTCTCTTTTCGCGCGGATCACTTTGATACGTATATGTAGTTTAATTTAAGTCATATCTCACGTGATGGGACACAAGTACTGACTTGTTTTGATTCTCAGGGATTGATTGACAAAATCAACCGGCTTTCACTTTACGGGCGGCTTTTATCCAAGCTGTTTTTTGGGCGCGTCCAGCTTCTATCTCGGCGGCGTTACCGGTCAGTTCTAAATTTGTCCAGAAACATATCCCCATGCATCATTTTTAATTAGTAAAGCTTCAGCTTGTTTAGCCCACGTATTATAATTGCCACACGATAACATTTCGAATCGTGTTGTGTGCGCCATTTCAAGTTCACTTATTGCTGAGTCGCCTTTTACGTTTTATGACAACTTTAAAATATTGTCCTTTACACTGTCATAAATTTTAATGTAAAAGTGAATGAAAGTAATTATCATGTAAGCATATTAAATTTAATACACGTACAGTAACTTCAAAGTACGTGTACATTAAATTTACTGAACGTATACATTAAATTTAATGTATGCTCAGGATTATTACTTTCATATACTTTTACATTAAACGTAATGCAGAAATTTCTCACTGTACGTTTTACTTCTCCTTCAAGAGCAAATTCTTCTACTCCTGACACGACATGGCTGTTTGTTGCTGGTATCAATAGAACTCTTAGAATGCCCTTGGTGCATAAATAACCATTAACTTGTATACCATACATTATTGGGTTAATTTTACCAAGAACTTGTATATATTGTATATTTATTGAATAAGGAAGAATGAGTAAATATTTTACTTTTATTAATAAACATTTATTTTAATCACAAATACACAACCATCAACACTTGAGAAATGAAAGATTCACAAATTATTACAATGTACACTTAGTTGTATTTTGTTCATCGTTTTGGCCAATTTAAAAACTGCAGAATCAAATTTTTTCCACCTTTTTGAAGCCTTTGGTCTCCTTTCGTTGGATTTATTTTCATAATTGCCTTGAAAGTAATAATTTTCTTGTTAATAAACACTATTTATTCAGCATTATCTTTTACGCAGTTAAACAAAAGACAATAAAAATAATTGACAGAGGCAATGGATTTGCTTGTACATAGGAACTGAGAACAAAAAAGAAGAAAGATCCATGCACAATAAAATAACAAAATGGGAAAGAAAGTTGATTTAATATAAAACACAATTATTAGTAATATTATTACTAAATGGTAATATTATAATTATATAATGTTACCTATCTTTCTTTTTTGATAATTCTAGAAAAATCTAAATCAGAAAAACTTTTTGATTCGTAAGGATACAATCCATTCTCTATTTAACAATATCCATTTTGCCATGTTTTCTTTAAAGCAATTTTACTATTACTTAAAACCGAGGTTAATTGTCAATTTATTAAAACTTCTCAAGGTTGTAATGTAACTATTTTTTCTCAAATGTTCAATTGATAGTGATAATTTGTTTAACGAATCATTACTTTTAATTCTGTGTGAAATAGTATTACAACTCCAACTTACCTTAGTATGAATTCGAAGGTTGGTCCTAATTTTGCAGAATAGCTATATCCAAAAACGTAATAGCTGGCAATTATCACACATTCAATATCGTCTTTACAAATTACTGGAACCTTTCTTTCAGATTCATAGTCATTTACTTTGGGCTTTCTATATAACACTCATTTCCTGAACTTCAGTTCGTTGACTTAATTTGTTTGGTTCGTTGTTATATTTAAACAGTCTCTTGAAATCTGCAGCACATACATCAATAGATGGAGATTAACAAGTTTCACATTTCATGAAAATAATATTAAATAAATAGTACTAATTAATATTAATTAGACTTTACCTTCAAAAATCCAATATGCCTAAATTGCTTCAGCTTCCTTCGATGTTAACCGCCAACCGCAATAGGAAACTGCTGTGGAAGTGAAGAATAACATTCAACAGTTTCACACGCTTTCATATCAGAACGGTATGATGTTTCTTGCATGCACAAGTTTTAGAATTTGAACAACTCGGCTATTACTCTAACACGTAAAAACACTCGACTCCAAGAGCTTCAGAATCGGAATAAAATCTGGGATCCTGCAGGACAGCTAGACTTTCCATTTCCAGAAATAAGCAGGCTGCCGTTATCCTTTGTGTTTTCGCCTTCAAAGTACCATGTTCTGGGAAAGGGTTCAGATTTCCCAAAGCTGCTTTATGCTTCCAAAATAAAGCATTGGGAAGCACACAGCCCGGAAAGAAGGAACAAATAACCATGCATCCATTTTTTCCCAATATTGCGAATATTGAACTTTCAAATGCACTATTAAACTAAATGGTTTTGTGGAAAAATGATAAATTATTGTACAGAATAAACTATGAAGCTCAAACAACTAGGCAAAATAGCCAAGGATTTTTTGAAACGTAATATTCTTCTCTTATAGAATTATGAAATAAGTCTATAAAAAATAAAACTGCTTCAAAATAAAATCTAGAATTATATTGTATTTTTGTAACATCGGCTGTTAATGGATGCAATGGTGGTATATGACAATGTAACGTTGTTTAGGGAGTTGCAACGCGACGCGATCGGTTTGCTGCCAGGGTTGCGACTCATTAAAATAATGTAGAAAATGAATAAGCTTGTTCTGACGGCATTTTAGGAAATATGATAGATAACCGATATCTTACTTCCGCTACTCGCTGAGGAGAAATTTATTTCATTGCTTAACAGAGAAATGACATTTGTGGAACATAATTTGGATTAACGGAGTCGTTTTATAAATTATGATCCCGAGTAATTCCGCTGAATTTGAAAGAATTGTAATCTACAGAATTAACGTGCTGTGTTGGCCGCGAGAATTTCATTATCTATTTGTTATCAATTTGAATGTAAATCCGAAAAAAAGAGTTTTTAAGAAGTATCTTTGTTCCATGTGTTCCACAATTATAAATCAACTCTGCGCTAATTTTAATTTAAACATTGAATTTAATGTCGAATTATATTGAACTCTCTTTAATGTAAAATGTATATTAAGTTTCATGTACTGATGTTCATTAAATCTACATTCATTTTAATTTAATCATTAAACGTAATGTACAAGCACATTAATTTCGTTGTAATATACAAAGTACATTCAATTTCATTTACAGTCGTACATTAAATCTACATTGATTTTAATTTAAGCATTAAATGTAATGTACAAGTACATTAATATCTTCTTAATGTACGAAGTACATTAAAATAATGTACAATCGTACATTAATCCACATTAAATTTAATGTAGTTTCTAACAGTGACCATTTTCAAAAATCTCCTTATCAATGTGAATCGCACATCATGAGCTCATAACCTGTTAAATTAAGTATTTATGGGTAATGACGCACGAACGACTCTTCTAATAAGAACATGTATTTTCGTAATCCAGATACAATGCAATAAAAGTTTGTTTCACAAAAGACTGCCACTCTTTCACAAGAAATACTCAAGACGATACAAAGCCATCTGTAATTACAATAGCATAGAAATTGTACCTACTACTAATATTTTTCATCTGGCGGTGACAGTGATCGACCCAAGTTGTATGATGAGATCCAGCACCGACATACATGTCGCCTAGCGAGGTTTTCCCCAACCAGGTATCATCCACCAGCGGGACACCGCCTCAGCCAGGACAAACTAAGTTCCCGACCGATCTCCCGAAATGTGTGGTAGAGTAGTGCATGTAAGTGTGTGTGTAAGCCAGAGGTGAAGATAGAAGAAGGGAGAGGAAGAATAGATCGCCCGCGTTCCGTGGAACGTTCTTTAAGATTTTGCTCCGGCATTCGCTTGGTGTTAATAAGAACAAGCATAGAAAACTACCGATCAGAACAGCCGGCCGCTAGAATTATCCTACAGAGAGCGGCTGATTTCTACCAACCTATGTAGTTAGTGGCGAAAACGTTGCCACCATTGCGACTTGAACTTCCACGTCAGAGTCACTGCAGTGACATCAATTGATGCCCTGAGCCACCTCAGCCGGTCATTTTTTCGACAATGTGAGTAGTTTGTACGCAATTTTGCAGGAATATTGACAAATTTTAAATAATTATTTTCTTAAAAAGGCTCCGATTTGTTCTTTAATTTTTTTTCTCGTATTTATGTGGTGCTGGTGCTGGTCCCATTTTTGTCGAACTCTCGAAAATTGCTAAAAATGAACATTACGAAAGTAGAGTGTGCCGATACATATTTTATCCTAAAACATCAGTTGTAGAAATTAAATCTTTAAAGAAGGCCACACACATTTTTTTGAAAAAAGTAATTTTCGAGTAATTTCTTCTTGAAGTTAATGCAAAATAAAAACTTTTTTTAATGGCTTCAAATTGTTTTCTTTAATTTTTTCCGTAGAGAGTGCAAAGGAAGCTTAAAAATGGCTCAGATCTCATTTTCGTGTAACTCTCTGAATTTTCTAAAACCGCTCTCAATTAAGTCCCTTCTTCGATCCTAAACGGGCGATGGGCAGATCTGCTCTTTGATCCTTTCCCAGTTGATCTAGAGTGATCTGACAAGCGCAGAGGACCAGCGATACAGTGATTCACGGTGAACCCCGAGATAGCGAGGTGGATACACAAGGGCTATGTTTAGTTAATTAATAATGGTAAATAAACATACCAACAACTAAGGAAGAAAGTGCAATGACAAGCGACTCGACGTGGCTGCGTGCACGCGTGCTGCAGCCTGCTGAAGCTGAAGCGCTGCGGGGCGAGGCGGGGGTGGGGGTGTCCAACTGAGTGGGAGGGGGGGGGGGGCAAGGCGGAAGCTGCTGGCGCGGAGAGCTGCCTCAAGTCGCCGGCGCACAGTGTGTAATTGAAGCATCTAGCTTGTAAAAATTAATTTCTTGAGAACTTGCACATATTTGAATGACATCTGGCATGAACATATTTTAAACATTAATCTTTATGCACGTGCCGTTGACCAACAATACGATCATTATTTCAACTTTTTCTTAATAAATCACATTATGAAATACACAACACATCGATCTGTACGAAGATATTAGGAGAGAAATCCTAATACAATACACGATTTTCCCTTCTTAAACAAAATTTTATTTAATTTTATTTTACTGTAATAAAATATATATTTATTGTATTTTTACTGTAATAAAATATATATTTATTGTATTTTTACTGTAATAAAATATATATTTATTTTTGTATTTTAACTAATATTTATTTTGAACGTGAATTTTAACTTTGATTTAGTTACATTACATATTATTTAATTTTATTTCTTCAATTTTTCTACTGCTAAGGAACAACCCCAATCTCCAACTGAGTTCGTCAATTTTCCATTGATCTATTAAGCAACTAATGAGCAATCCACTGCATTGTTTCTAAACAGGACATACAACTCTTCTTTCCATAATGCCGCATACATAATAACGGTCAAAAAGGAAATAAAATTACCTTGAGAAGTTATATTTCTTACTTCACTGTCATTGCACTTGTATCAGATAATAATTTAATGATTTTGCATGGCTATCATGAGTTTTGGCTTAGTCTCCTAATCTAGTTATGTAAGGTACAGATGATAAACTGACTGTGAAGCAGATTGAGATTTGAATTTGTTTTTGATAATTTTCTCGTGAAAATCTCCCAGAATTGTCTATTGGGATTATTCCTGGCCTCACGCTTCTTTAGAAATTTGACTAATTGGAATTTCACTTTACGAGATTATAACATGGTTAAACACTAGAATTTTGTAAAGTTTTTTGCGATTTTGTGAAGGTAAAGTATTCACTGAATGCTTGCACATGAACGGCATAGCCGGGTGAAATTATTTCTAAAATAAAACGTATTAATATTTCATTAATTCATCAATTTTATCAATTCTCGTCGACTGAGCGGATCAATTCAAAGTGCTTGTAATGAAGCCAGCCGTAACATCAGAAGAGTTGCAAACAAAAATTTTTATTAACACATCGAAACACTTCCCATTTTGCGATGTGTAAGCTGCAGCTCGCTTTAAGGCAAACAAATCGCGTCTTCAGATGGCCTTCATCGGTGCTGAAAAATATTATTTTATGGAGTTGGTGTAACTTCGGGCAGTTGGAAGTAATTCATTATTTAAAGGAATAATAAATAAATGTTCTTGTGCTAATTTCACGAGTCCGTAAATTTTATATTCCTCCACAAAAATAGTCTGAAGAATATTTTGTATGCGTTACTATGTAATATTCAATATGTTTATTTATGTGTTCTACAATAGAACAGAAAACCCAAAGTTTTACAGTAAAATGCTTTCTTTACTTTACAGTACTCTGTAAAGATTGAATACTCTTGCAACAAACACTCTGGGAGGAACACGTCATGAAAGAGCTCACTGTAAAACTCCAGTGAGAAAGAACAGGAATCTTCTGCGAAACCCAAACATTCAAAGGTCATGCAAACCCACAATACACAAACTATGTTGATACATGCACTGGATATTGAAGAATACAATGCACTATTTAAAAACTTCAGGAACTGGATAGAAAAAAAACTTTTTTTCGAGCTAGATGTCTGAAATTGCACACTGCGCCGCCTGCCCCAGCTGCACCGGGCCCCGGCCCCGCGCCACGCCCTCCGCGCCGCCGCCGCCGCCGTCTCCGTCTGGGCCGCGGGAGTGGGGGCGGTCGCGCTGCTCCTGCTCACAGAGCAGCTGCAAACCGCCGCCCGGCCCCACCCCCGCCCCCGCCCCCGCCCCCGCGAAAAGGCACACAAGAGCACGCACCCCAAAGTCCCGCGAAAAGGCACACAAGAGCACGTACATGGAGGGATATGAATCTGCATTTCTCCGCGGTGCGAACCTGAATTGATTGATTAGTGATTCCGGGCGCGTCAGTGGCTAAGGCCATTAGTCCCGTACGTGTAGTGAATGTTTTTGTTATTGTGAGGTAGCGGCGATTTTCGGCCGCTGGGTGGTGAGATCCGGTGACGCTCTACCTGTCGGCTAGTGGGGTTTTCCACAACCATCTCCCACCAGCGGGGCAACGCCCCAGCCGGGACAAGTTCTTAGCTCCCGACCGGTCTCCCGACACGTGTGGCAGTGCAGTGCATGTGAGGGTGTGTGTGTGTGTGTGTAAGTAAGAAATGAGGATAGGAATGATCGCGCGCGGTCTGTTTGTTAGGAAATTAATGTTATGGCATTGATGCTGCTCCGACATTCGACCAATATTGATCGGATAAACCACAGAAAACTACCGATCAGATCTGCCGGCCGATAGAATTCTCTCTCCAATTCGACCTAGCTATGTAGCTATGTAGTGTCTAAAATTCTCCCACCGTCGGGACTCGAACGCTAGAACCTCCTGGTCAGAAACACTGCAGTGACATCAAATGATGCCCTGAGTCACATCTCCCAGTGCGAACTTGAGTTGAACACCAGGCGGATCGAAGGAAGGAGGAGGGGAAGTGTTTCAAAACGACTAATGAAATTAAAGATCTTACACCTTAACCCTCGAACGAATACAGACGTCTCAGAATAAATGTTACAAACATTTTGCAGATAAAAAGGAGTTGAAAATGATGACTTGAGAGGATTTTGATAACCAAAACATTGCCAAAAAGATCAATAAAATGCTCTTAAATCGCTTTTAAAATGTCCTAAAAACAAAGAAAAATTACGTTAAAAATTTGATCAAAACCACTTCGGATGAAATACTCAAGTTGTTGGGTATGTTACTGATGTAATCGAGGCTTCTTCCTTTTGTTCAAGTGAAATCAGCTTGTAAATTTTTGGTTTAGACTGTTCTTGAAAAGAAAATCTCTGCTTTTATTTATCCCGAAATTGACCCAACTGACGGTGGCCCCGATAGATATCACAGGAACCTTATAGATTACATAGCACTCACAAAGCTTGACATTACAATTTCTGAGCAAAGAAACCGATTAGGCTAGATTGATTTTTTGTTGAACATTTGTTGCATCTCGTAAATATTGTTTGAAGCAAGTACCATTAAAATGATATTAAAATCGATAAAATCAGCGAAGATGCATTAACAATTATGTAAAATGCTAAAGAAATGCCTTACTAGTCGAAATCGACGAAAAATGAAACAAAAAAGACATATAAACATGGGTCATTTCGTTTTGTCTTAACAAGAATTTCTATACTAAACCGCATTGTTCTAAAATGAAAAGAAAAAAATTACATTTCATTAAAATCTTCCCCCTAATGATGACGCTGCCAGGAACATTTAGTGGGAAATTTTATATAACGAAGTTACACATGTGACATTTACCCCAGATTGTGAGGCAACGTTTATCCACGCGTGTTCTACAGGTTACCTTCTGACACAGTCAAGGAGGTTTCATGATCCTGTCAAACACATGTGTATAAAGGATTGCCTAAAATTCAGGGGCTAATATCGCCTTATAACTCCAATTTATTTTTCACTACAATCTTAATAGGCAAAAAGTTATTTTCGATCCTTTGATCCTTTCCCTCGATCTACATGCTTTAGAAGTTTGTAATATTTATTTTAAGACACTGCATACCCCGCACGCATCCAGATGAGAAAACCTCAAGAACAAAGTATTTTGGCTTAAAAGTCGAAATAATGCACACACTCAAAATTACTTTATATTAAGAGCGGAGGCTGAAGTCCATAGCCTCGTCATTAACTTGGATTTGGGTAGAGAAGCGTCAGCTGGCAAGCTGAGAACCGGTAATACCCTTTCTCCAGGGGAAAGAATTAAGTTGTGGCAGGAAACGAAGACAGTTGTTTCCTTTGCAGACTGACGCTTAAAGACACTGTCTGATATATTTTAAGGATGCTCTTCAAAAAGGTTTGTTTTTCAGCTCCCATAATTTGAACATTTCAAAGAATATCAAATGAATCTCCAACATAAGTACGATTTCCTCGACTGTGACATATTGATACTTCCAGCATTACACATTAAACTCTCTAGGTGGGATTGACTCCCAGCTCCTTTCAATTTGCACAGATCCAACTCGGTCCAAGAGTTAGCTTCTTCTAAAGAAGACGCCTTTTCGTTTCCTATGGCTGTAGGGTGTCGATTCTTTCACGTTAGGTATAATAGCCACTTAAAATGTATTCAAAACTTGTACTTAATGAATATACAATATAATATTCTGTTATTAAAACTTGATATATTAGAAGAAACATCAACAGTAATACTACGAGCTAACTTTTCCGTTGAAAAGCACTAGTGGCGTTACTTGTGATAGATGGCGTTACTTGAGATAGGGGCACCCAATTAGTTTTAATAAAATGTTACCGTAGTTTTAAATTTTTAACATGTTAATTTCGATGACGCGGGTGTTATTTAGTTACGACCGGGTGTTATTAAGTACGACCAAAATATGGTGTCAATTAACATTGACACCATATTTTGGTCGTACTTAGGGCCCCATAAGTTCATTAATAAAGCACATATTTGTAGCATGGGTCAAGGTGTAGCATGTCCGAAGGGTGCTGGTCATTCCTATTAAAATTGCATCAATTCCCTTCCTCTCCCGCTCAAATTAGTTTCAAAATGACTAGTTTCTCTCAACCGACATATATTCAAAAAATATGTTGTATAAAAAGAGGGATTTGTTTTAGTACATTTGTGCACTTCTGAATAGCCATCCTCGTCTCCGCCATCTCTTTCTGTGTGTGTGTGTGTGTGTGTGTGTGTGTGTGTGTGTGTGTGTGAGAGAGAGAGAGAGAGAGAGAGAGAGAGAGAGAGAGAGAGAGAGAGAGAGAGAGAGAGAGAGAGATTGAGAATGTAGACACTGCGTGTACCTAATGAAGGACTTAACTGCCCAATTTTAAATTTAATTAAAATGTAATTACCGCCTAATGTCATGTCTATGAAAACATTAATAAATTATTTCGCGAAACAACTGAACAACAAATCAACCACTCCTTTATCTATCCGGTCCAGTCCACCAGAAATAAATAGTTTAAAAAAAAAGAAAAAAAATGCTCACTTCGTTTTTATACGAGCATATCAGAGAACATCCAAAAGGAAATAGTAAGTAAAGTTTGATAGGAGTTCAGTTTGTTCAACATATGATAAGAGATATTTGTATTTGTCTCCCGGGTTGCGCGTCTCTTACACTGAAAAAGAAAGTACGGCTTGAGAGTCAATCTTGAGTTCTTGGCGCTTCCTGTTGCGGCAAAGCCTTCCGACATTCCTGAATCCGAGAGTGACCACAATGTGGAAGCATAACGACGTCATCAGAAGACAGATCTGCGAATCGTAGGGTGATTGGCAAGAGGTTGGCATTCCTTTCATATCCTTTGTCGGCTATAGTTCGTAACTTTGGCGTTGTTTTGTTGGTAATGCTGCTAAATGTCAGATTGTTTTCATTTCCTGTCTTTAGTTGGTGGCAACGTGGATGTCGTGTGGTATGGCTGTGAGTGTGGCTTTCGTATCCTCGGTGTGTTTGTGTTTCATCCGCCATGAATTCGTGGAATAAAGGGCCTGTGAATGAAGAGGGAACGTCCATCTTCATCTTGATTCCTGCTCTTTTGAGCGTAGCAGCAGTGTGGAGTGTACGTCGGTGGTGGAACAGTAGTTTGACGTTGCATACCCATGCTGTCAGTCGTCGTAGAAAAGTCACCCGCGACCCTACACTTGCCAGAAGGCCTCCTCCTTTTCCAATTTTAGTCCACAATCATGTTAATTCGAGATGTCAAGTCCAGGCGGATAGTATTCAAAATTGTCAGAAAAAGGTAAGAAAATTTAAAAATTAAATAGATGAATATTTGCAGTATCCTTTAGCTTTTGATCAATATAAAGAGGATAAAAACTCATAAGGCAGTAAAACTTTATTATTGAAAGTATTTTATTCATTCTAGGAGATGTACGGTGTTCGGTGTCTTTACGCGGGAAACTTTGACCATTGCGAATTACTGCATATAGAATCGTATGAGCTCTTGCATGACGTACGTGTTTGCCTATTTGTCTAAGATTCTGTCACGGGCGATCATGAGTCTTAATTTGATGGAGCGTTACAGTTTTGTTTTGAATAAAAATGTGCCACTTGTCAATTTGTGTTTTTTTGACTAGCGAATGTTGGCTACATGTTCTGGCATACGGCCACTCTCGTCTTCTGTCAGATTGCCCGGTTTGGGAAGGGGGTGAAATGCATTGGGATTTGTATATTAATTAGCAATTAGCTGGTTAATGTGCCCTTTTAGTCTAAAGACAATACTTAAAATAGGATTATTTTTCATTCGGTTTGTTTTTGAAAACGAGCCTATGATTATATTTTGACACATTGATCATTGAGGAGTACAGCACTAATATACGTAATTTGGTTGTTATTAGAGATAAATTAGAATTGCAGATGATGGATTTTAATTTTTGTATTAACAGTGTGCGTCATTGAATCTATTAGAAACAGTTGTGTGCTTAATAGAGATTGGAAGTTATCTTCGGTAAAATAGTGAATGTGCAGCACTTTCGTAATTCAGAATAATAATTGGAGACTTGTCCATAGAAAGGAACATCTTTAAAGTCTGAATCGTCTTCTGTAAATATGCCTGGTGGTCGACGGAATATAAGTAGAAGTTCGGGACGTCCTCCACCTCCCTCTGTTAATTTGCCAGTTGAAGAAAATCATAGAAACAAATATGTATGTAAATGCTATTCAGCAGACTTTATCCAGTCGAAATTGAACAGGTGACTCTTACATATTGTCGTTTGGCTCTTTGATATTGAGAAGGTTGATCCCAATTAATTAAGTGTTATTATTTTCAAGATCTCTCGGTGATGTATTGGATTCATCAGTGACTAGGCAAATAGTCCCTAAGCATATTCCAGCACCTAACATACCTCAAGATGGGGACATTTTATTTGAAGTGATGATGTTTAGTTTTACCAGTGTGACATCATTTCTTCAGTTTCTACATTTATATCGCACAGTCTGGTGGTTACCACAGTCATACACCAGATATACAATGGTTTGTAATGATCCCATTTTCCCAGAGCTAGTTGTAGTGGCAGATAACTTAAACAAGAATGATTACATGATGCTCTCAGAATTATTAATCTTTATGTTTTGAACAGAATGTAAACATAATTGCAATGAAAATATCAGAATATCATACATATTAATTTAATGGTGTTTCATAACTTGACAGTTAAATATTTTATCAATTGAATATTTTGATCTTTTTCCTCTAAAAGGTAGTTTTTCTCGCAAAAGTGGCATCTCTTTTCCATTGTTTTCATTGTTTAAGAACATGAGGACAAGATTAAAAATGAAGAATAAGCTATTGTATCAATTGTTTGCCTGAGAAAATAATAAATCCCATAGAAGTTGTAGTATAACTATATGTGACATATGGGAGAGAAGTAAAAGATGTTTAACATAAGAAATCTTCTACTTATTTGATAGATAACCTACAAACAAAATGTAATTTGGCGTGAAGGAACGACTGTGCTCTTGATAATTAGAATACTACATGTAACAAATCATTTGCTTTGCTTTCAGAATTTTTATTTAATTGATCCATACCTTGTGGGATTTATAATTACCATTCTCGGTAGTCGTTTAGTGTACTGTGCCTTATCAAGAATTGTGATGTGGTGGAGTCCTGAATCTTTGACACCTGTTTTGCAGCAGCTTGTCAGGTTTGTGGGAGATAGTTAACATTTTATATTGCTAATAACTTCCAGATCTGTGTTATTCAGCGATAATCCTTTTTTGCAATAATATGCACAATCTGATTAAAAGTGTTTTTAATTAACTGTGCAGATTTTAATAGGAACATCATATATAAGCTGTTGATTGCTTTCCAATCATTCAAATTAATAGAACACATATTCAAAGTGGATATCACGCTCATCAAAAAAGTCACATCATATCACAAATGTTAGCTTCTGAATGTTTTAAAGATTTAAGAATGTTACTTTTAAACAAGTTTTAAAAGTTGCCTGTCCCTCCCCTCTTTGCTTGTGATCTTTACAGTGAGAAATGTCACCATTACTGAAATGAAAGTCTCTTTTCATTATGTATATGATGGATGCTATGATACACAAATCCCATAATCTCTATTTATAGCCATTTCTAATGCTCTATTAATCGATTTCAAGTACGTACAAAGCAACACTGTATGTGGTACTACATAAAAGAAACTTTAAAGAAATATCAATGGAAGATTATGTAATAAATTTTAACATTACTTTGCTTTTACATTTTCACATCTGTGTAGGTTTTATTATTTAACACTGCATCAGAGGATACGGTTGATCTCACCCCTTTTGTGTAGTTTCTTAAACTTTCCTGCAGGAGTGATAGTTTAAAAAAATTCGGATGAAATGCCACTCCCCAAGGAGGTGGCTCTGTAAAAACACTGGTTACTCAAAAGGTCTAATTTCCTTATTTTCTTCGTTCCATGTTCCATTATCACTCCTGCTTTTAATGTTTGGACAAACAATACCATCCCCTGTTTAGGAGATTTATTTTGCATCAAGTTTAGGTGTATGTTAATGTTCATTTTCGTTTTTTCAGATTAATTTTACTTGTTGTGGTTTTGTCATCTCTTGTGTGGTGTGCATATCATGTTATGCAAAATCATCCAATTGTCAACATTTTTTACCTCTGCTACCCGTGAGTAAAATCCTTACAAGAAGAGTATGAGTGCTGTAAGAATGTAATAATGAAGTATGTTCTTTGTCTTGCAGCATTTCTGTGTATTTTATTTTATTTGGTCTGAGTATAAGTCCATTCTTTGACATAAATGCTCTGCCTCCTGTCTTGAAGGATGAGTGTAAATTAAGGGGATTAATTGGTAAGTGCATGGTTTCATTACACTAGTAAATGGAGTTGACTGTATGAAATAAATTCTTTTGTTGTTTTATGTTTATGTATAGTTACCATATTTGTCCTGATTGTAGCTTGGGCTATGTTAAACATTATTTTCTTTCTAGACTGGCTACTATTAAAACTTCAACTATTGATTGAAAGTTAAGAAAAAAAGGTTAAAATTCTTTCTTTAAATCTTCCTCAAAATTTTCTGAACCATCATTGTCAGTTGCACTACTGATTCTTCTTCTTCTTGCTCTTGTGATTATAGCTCTTCTGATCTCTGTGTTCACATTTCATCTTCTTCTACATTCTTAACCCTTTCCTGTCCATATTTCAGTGCTGCGTAACCCCAGAAAGTACTCCCATTCCTTGTCATTCCTACTTGTGTGTTTGAAAGCTATTTTGTAGCCTTGTCATTCCTACTTTGAGTAGTCAAGTACCCAACAATGACAAGGAATGGGAATGGGAGGTGGTGATTCACTGCACCAGGATATAGTGAAATAAACACAGATATTGTGTGTGTCTACATTAAAAATTAAGTTTTCTATTGTTGAGATTATTAATTAGGAATTGGACCATCATCTACAAAATCAGTGAAAATGTATGACCTTCTGTTTGCAGTACCACCTGGTCCACTTGCAATATTGTTGTTATGCCCATCATTGCTTAGACGACTATCGCTTTTCATTTCACAGAAAAAGTCATTATCATCACTACTGATGGTCTCTGAATCACTAAAGTTACCAACATATAATTCTTCCCCAATTTCATCCTCTTATCCTTACCATGATAGTTGTTTACAAACCTGATGTTTAAATTGGTGGTTTGTGCTCTCCTTTTGTCTCGTATTTTTAGTTCTTACTAGAAACTCCATGGAAACACTTTCAACTGTTGTGATAGCATCACATACTTCACTAGAACCCCGATACATTGTGGTCAATGCAAAAGATTAGAGAAATTTGAAATCATTGTAATACTGATTTTATCCTTTGTATGCTGAATCCAGATAATCGGTTTTCTGGGCAGTGGTTTTGTCCATCCAGACAAACATCAGGTTGTACTGGTTTCTTCTCTTTGTAAACAGGCTGTAATTGAGCTACATTTAGTGTCCTGGCTACAATGAGGTCAAGTAAAATATGGGTTGTGGGACACTATGTATAGGATGTTTTGTGAGACAATGTAAAAGGATCAAATGACTTTGTCCGAAATGAAGTCAAAAATCAATCACATAAATATGAAATATGTATAAAACTTCTTAATTAAAACAATTTTGGTCAAGATAAACATTTGAATTGTAGAGACAGCGAAAACACAACAATATTTCTTCACCGTGGATGAACTATATAAATAATATTACAAGGGTAATTTCTATTCTTTTAGGATTCATGAACAGTCAGTTCCAAATTTGTGGGAACATTAGGGAAGATATTGCATATTCCAAAGTTATAGGTTAAATAGAAAATACAAATATTAAATGTTAACCTTAAGTTATTGTGTATTAAGTATAATGCATTAAGCTTAACTGAACTCTCGGACATTAACAATGTCACTTGGACAATGTTGATGAGGGAGACACAGATAAAAAGATAGGCAAATGATTAAGGGAAGCCACTTGTTCTATTTTTACATGACCAAAGTTGATGCAAACAATGAAGAAGTTACAGCTTATTTCTAGCATTTTATTGTGCATCAGGTTGTGCTGGTACTTACTCGCTTATACACATCAATTTTTATATTTGAAAGGCTTGGATTTAGATAATCCTAAGCCACATTTTCATTGAAATTAAAATTTTCCTACTAATGTACTCTCCATGTTGATTGTTACATTTTTTGTTAATGTTGGGATGTTGGTCTAACAAATGTAACTGTACTATAAAAGTATTTATTCTTTGAGAAAGGCTGTTCAATTGAAACCTTCATCTTCTTATTTCTCATAATTATCTTGAAGTAGCATAGGCCTATATAGAGCCAAACTCTCTATTTAAAGAAAGTGTTAATTTGACATATGGAGAAATTATTTAATTGATTTCCTTCTCTGCCTTTGTTTTGTAGGTAAGCCAACGCACACCTGTTCGCTCTCTCCTCAAGTTATTCGAGAAGAGGTGGAACATTTAAAAACAGATTTCAACAACAGAATGAAACAAATATTATTTAGTTCAGTTCTCAACGCGTATTATGCAGGATTTGTTCCTTGCTGTTTTGCACAGGTTGGTTCAACAAGTTTGATTTACACAGTATTTGACCATATATTTCTCATAAGTAAAGTGATACCCCAAAAATAAATAAAATGATTATGTATGTGTGGTACGACATGGTCATTTTATATTCTGTTCAAAAATTTATTTTCTTCCACTACATTGTATTGCCAAATTTCTAAACATGAGTAATGTGTGTTGTTTGTCCATTTCCACATACTGGGCCACCTGCGATGACTCTGAGGCAGCAACCTAGCCACTGCAATATTATTGATCGGGAGGATTCAAGTGGGGTTGAAGCCCTGATGGCAGCAAATTTTTGGCATTAGCTAGAGAGCTGGGTTGAATACAATCACAGTCTGTAAGAGGGTCCACACAGACACTGCTCTGATCATAGTTTTCTGGTCAGTAGCAAGTGAATGCTGAAGCACTACCATAAGAAATGGGCCAAGGACCACACACTATTTTTGACCTCTCCCAACCTCCTTGCGCGCACACTCCACACACACACTCACACTCTCCCATGTCAGGAGGTTAGAGCATGTCCAAGAGGGGGAGTGACAGGGTAACTAAATTTTTTGGAAAAAAACGGGGAAACCCCAGAGAACTCTAAAAAATTAGGAAGCAAAAATTTACTGAAAAAATGCAGGGACACAGCTGGTCACTTAAAAAAATGTGCATTGTATGCATGCCTAAACCTTGTTTAGGTAGTAAAGCCTACTGGTGAATTTGACTGTTTTTATGGGAGGATCCTACAACATCAGTTTGTGCTAAGTGAATGTTTACAAACTTCAAGGCATTGTTGAGAGGTCGAAAATAATCACTTTTTGCCAATGAACATGGTGGGAAATTATTTATAATGGAATTACGCATGTGACATTCGTTTGTGATTGTTAAGCAAACTTCTATGCATAGATGTGTGGCAGGTACATGCATTCTCTTTGATTGCATCAGTTCGTGACCTGCAGAACATCTGTACATAAGATGCAAAAAAATATCAGGGAGGAATGTAACAACTCTGTTATCTTTAAATTCCCACTGTATGTTCATTGGCAAAAAGTTATTATTTTTGACCCTGCTAGAAAATTCTAACTTTTATTGTGAGATGCCTTCAGAGGCAGGGAGATAGCTGCATTTGTGACTGAAAGACCAACTCTATTATATAAATACTTGAAGTAACCCGGCGTTCCCTGAATAGTTATTTTTCATAAACATCTCTTAAGAGGAAAAAGGAATGAGTGTCAAAAGGAAGTGACTTGTTTTTGTATTACACCCACACCCCTCCGCTCCATTCTTTCAGAGAAGGTTACCATAAATTTCCTTTTAATTAGAAGTATTCAATATATTTAATTATGTTAATGAATTCAATTGTATTGTGGCAACATGTGCTTTTTTTTATATTTTGATATACTCCTTTTTTTCTCCTCCAGAGCTTTCTTTATTATGATGTATATTGGGCAACACAACACTTAGCATTTGTGTGGCTTGGGTGCTTTACAATGTACATAGTACATTGTTACCCAGTGAAGTAAGTGTGTATATTTTAAATATATATTTTAATGCTCTTTCTTTCACGACCTCAGCTCAAGTTGTGATCAATGGAATTTCTTGGCTTTCAGATATTGTGATGTTCTTCATCGAGCTGCACTACATTTAGGCCGCTGGGCAAAAATTGAAGGGAGGTCATCTCATATTCCAACCCATGTGTAAGTTTGTTTATTAATGGCATCAGCTGAAGCTCTGATATACACATATCAGAGCTTCACAATTCAAGCCATCTCAGTAAAACACACCTTATGTAATCTTCTCACAAAGTTAGAATCAACCCCATCACAATTGGTTATCTACTTCATTCAATTGCCCAATGGTTTCCTCTTCATCAGGAGTATGAACAGTATGGCCTCTCTTTGAATAAGCCAAAGATCTTGACCGGAAAACTGTCACTTGAGAGACAGTTCCAACTCTTGACAGCCTTGTGATGAAGAGTTTCCTTTGAGCTCTAGCCTTTACATTCTTCTTCTGAAGCTTCAGATGATGTCCATGAGGTTTACTATCAGTGGCTTTAATGTAAATCCCATTGAAGGTTTGATTGTTGCTTCTGCCATTTAGGGCACTAAATATTTCAACAATGTTTTCCCCTCTCTTCTTTGTTGTACTTCTTTTTTCTTTTATATCTCTCAGAATATATGAGGTAATGAAGTTTGTTGGGCATCCATGCCATTGTTTTCTTTGAACTTGAGTTCCTTTTTAAATTCTTTTATTATAAGAAAGACTTGATGGTATGATGTATATCATATCTGCTTTCTCAATGAAATTAAAACGGTCTAATTTAGCTCACTTTATCCATTATTTTCCAAGTTGTGAAAATATACAGTATTCAGAATTAAAAGACATTTATTTATAATTTTTGTGCACCTAAATCTTGTTAGCAGAAAGGTGATTTAAATAGTTGGAATACCATTCAAAAATTGTAACAGGAACAAATTCCTTGAAGTTAGCTTTTTCATTGTTTTGTACATGTTGTGCATGTAAACTGAAGTGTGTAACAAAACTAAATTCTGAGGCATATTGAAGAAACTATTGACTA
The DNA here is from genome assembly GCA_038098605.1 of Gryllus longicercus. Lineage (NCBI taxonomy): Eukaryota > Metazoa > Arthropoda > Insecta > Orthoptera > Gryllidae > Gryllus > Gryllus longicercus. Next base: position 2,177,047 of record JAZDUA010000147.1, read on the forward strand.
GAAACAGAGCTACCTCTGAAACTTTGCTATGACTGGGAATTTTGTTTCATTCCAAGAATGAAACTGTATTATTGTGGGAATTTAGTTTCTCCTCAGGAGTTTTATTCTACAGTCATTTATCTTATTTGCAATTTACGACAGCACAAAACGGATTAGTTTCGTTCCTAGAATATAAATTTTATTTCTACAATTTACAATTGAATATGGATATGCTCTGGGTACGAGCAGTGCAAGCGAAACACTTGGAGGGGCAAGCCAATAACAATTAAGGAAAGCTATGTTAATTTGAAGAACTAACAGTTTGTTCTCTTCCAAATGCCAATTATAGATAATTAGATACTATATTAAATTAAAACATTTATTTTTGCCCCTTTTTTATGCTAAAAATTGTAATATGTAGATCTCTATTGCCTAACAAGATTATAAACTCATTAATTTTCCCATAAAATGTTTCCATTTAAAATTAATTATGTAAAATATGCTTGTACTTTTGCTTATGAAACTGAGAGAGGTCATATTTTAGTCGCACAAGACTTTGCATGGGAGAAAGAGTACCCCAAAGATAGTATTGTTTCCTAGGGGTGTTCTAATATCAGGAAGTATTAACTTGGTACATAAATGAAAGTTACATCTTTAATATTATATTTATTTAAATTTATTGGTACAAATTTAGGATATTTGTCATATACAGGAAGTCAGTGTATCTGTCTACTTCCTTGAAAGGGGCATTAGATATGGCTATTTTGAGGAGAAAATTCCTCTTCAATATTTTTCAAAAACGAAACCCCCTCTATATTCCAGTATGAATCTTGCAACTTAGTGGTAATCTTCGCGAATACATTGACTGCATCTTGCACTAAAAATATGGTTTCTGAATGTATCTATGTTCAGTTTTGAAAAATATTCATTGTTTGCTACTGTGCACCTAAAAAAGTTCAACATTTTGCAGCATCAAACAGCATCTGAATTGTGAAAAGCACATGAATCATCCTGTGAGCACTGCAGTGCTGTAACATTAAAGTTCTGAACAGAAGGATGCATCAGCTTAGTATACCTGCTGTTGGAATAGCATCAACTTTTGCATTTCATCTTGATACAATGCTCAGGAAATAACATGCTAATTGCACATCAATTTTTTACAATTTTATGAACTTTTTGCCTTTGTTTTTTAGTTTATTTAACTCACATTTAATTTTTTAAATTTATCCCGTTGCAGTTTAGTAAAATCAGCTTGGAATTGTATTTTATATTTTTTTCTTTCTTTCTCTGAACTGACTCACCAACATAAGAACCTTTAGTGTTTTTTATAATATTTATAATTTTGGTAAATATTTATCTATAAAATGGAATAACATTTTAAACATTATTGAACTTATTCGAGAGAATTTTCACAAAAATAATAACAACAAATCTATTTTGGATAAATTCGTGTTAATCGATACATAAATCAGCCAAGTTGAAATTATAGCTTCTTTCATACTCAATACCATCTCTCATTATAAAAATAATTGACAAGTGATAATTATCCGGAATGTCAGGTGTTTATCATTTCTCAATGATCTTTTTGTTATTTAGATAATGATACTCCTGCAGAGGACTTAATTTAGGAGAAATTCCCTTGCAATTTATGAAGCCTATTTCTTCAAACAATGTTGATTATTAAAAACATGAAACGATCTACAAAGTGAACTAAATATTCATGCATGGGCAACTTGAATATAATTTGGACTCTTGTGATATCTCTCTGTAAATTTGAGTAATTGCTTTATAAGGAGTAAATATGACTGAAAAAAGGATAAAGTTACCAATTCAGTCTTTTAACTAAAGTATAATATTTAGGAAATATAATAAGCACATAACTTTTGGAAATAATTATTTTATGGAAGAAAAAGTTAAGGTAAAATTGCGGGAATGAATAGAGTTTCAAGGAAAATGAACTTGCAGAAGACAAAAAACTGTATTGGAAGGCGTGAAGGGTCAAAAAATATACGTAACTGGGATTAGGAATGCTACATCACAGTAACAAGGTGAACTTTGAATATGGCAATAACTAAGGAGCGGATTTCTATGATTTTGCATACTTTTGTCCATTGCATCTCGGCATAGCTAAGTGAAATTTCATGACATTTAGTTAGAATTGGATGCTGTATATTTTAATGTTTGAGCATATTTGGCCGATTTTTCCTGTTGGTGTATATTCATGTAATTATAGACGCATGTTTGGCATATATTGCATAAAATACAGGCTTATCTCTGAAATGTTTTATCTCTTCAGAGAATCTATTTATTTGTGAGCATTCATTGATTAAATAGAGTTTGTCATAGTTGGCATTTTTTTTCCTTCTCTGTAAATGATCAAATACTTGTGCAAATGTAGGATATTTCTTTATATCACATTTTTTAAAGCAGGCAGAAGAAATGCAACAAGACATACAATGTACTTCACTAAGGTGAATATTTACTTCAATTATATCTCCCACAAAATAAGTTAAGATTGTATTTTATTTCCACAAAAATAAATCTTTTCATTCAAAAAATTTTTTTTTTCCTCCTGAATTTTATTACGAAAGGCATATAGAGGATATTGTTAATTTAGAATAGTTAACAGTATGATATGATGAAATTAAATACAGCAATGTCATCAAAAGCTGCATCTCATTAATGAAATAATTTTCTTTTATAACACCCTTTTTTGTACATTATAATCTTTTGCCCTCATCGCAAAGTGACGAAATAATACTTTGGTATCTAAAGTCAGCTACCCCAAAAAAAAATATTATTTGCAGACGGATGAGATCCAGACACTACCTGAGGAAAGATCTCTGTGCTTTTTATCAAAAAATTTTTTGCACTTATTGTGATTCATAATATTAAAATGTAATATAATCTCTATAATAGGAAATGATGGGGAGCCCATTGAAATGTTTCTAGGTCCAGGTGTGTCTCACCCTTTTGAATTGGCCATTTGCAGATACTTCTGTTCTTTTTATGGTGTCTGTGTTACAAAAACTTGAATGATTTACCATGACATTCGCCTACAGATTGTACATGTTCTTGTGCTTGGAATTTAACTTTCAAAATTATAATTTATTTTGTTTTTTAGATTTTTATAATGTTGCAAAAATTATTTATTTTGTAATGATTGTTTTTTAGATTTTTATAATGTTGCAAGACTTATTTATTTTGTAATGGTGCAAATTGCTTGTCTTTTTTGAGTCAATGATGAAATGGATTTATGATCTTTGTTCAGCAATTTTTTTATTTTATCTTGCAGATGGGCCGAGGGCACATTGTGGCATCAAGGAGCATTAGTGAAGCATTGCAAGGAGTTGTACAAAGCAGAAGGAATATCTAATGCAGCAGAACCTGGGAACCAGACACATGCGAGATTCTATGTAAGTCTTGCGTAAACTAGTCTCATTAAGTTTTATGTAGGAATTGGATGCCTATTTTTGACACTTTTTAGTAATTTTGTACTGAAGTGTAAATTTTAAGATATTGCATACCACACCTCATCTTTAATATTATCAACTCTCTGGTAAATTTTGGTAGTGTAATAATTGCTTTTTCACTTTTATCTTCAGTGTTACCCTATTTCTTTGATTAACATGTTAATTCAGTGGCTCTCTACAGCTAAGTAGAACTGAGAGTTTTTGAATACATATTTCTGAAATTGCAGTGAGAGTTGTACAATAGTTAACTGAAGGTGGGCAGAGCTGTCTTCAATATCATTAATGCCTTTGATCTGATGTATTATATGATTCTTAATTTCGTTTGAATCATTTTGTATACTTTTTTTAGTTTTTATCCAATTTATAAAATTTAGTTTTAAATCTGGCAGAGTAATTGTGTAGACAATCTTCTAAGATGTTATTCTTCTAAGATAGCAGAAACACAAAATTGCAAGTTGTAATGATCATGTTCCATCGTATACATTATAGACTTCGCAATTTCTTTAATGATATTTAATTAGTAAAATAACTTTCAAAATATGATGAATGTGAAATTCTATCCACACAAACTATGAAACCAATATTGAATTACTACCCAACTTATAAAGCTGCCATTTCTTCAGCCGAAAAACTTACATATTTTTTTAAAATCAAACCAATTTAATTTTTTATTAACCTTGTTATTTGTGTTTGTAAAATAGTTTTCATTGAGTATCATTTTTCATTATCAAACATGTTTTGTTCAATATCTCTTATTTCTGTTGTTTCTCAGCTTTTTGTGGTTCTTATTAGTTAGTTGTCTAAAAGGGCTCTGTCCTTTGAAAACTGGAAAATGGTTTCAGGATTGTTGCAATATTCATGCATGGTAGATGTTTAAATAACAGAGGTGGTATGCAGAGGTGTTTTGCTCATGTAGTAAGAAATTTGTTTCATATGATTTTGCAGGCGGTGTTTCACAATCCCTCTGTCTTCGTGTGTTCTCTCCTCGGTCTTCAATTATCTGTTGTTTTTGTACAAATTGTGGTCCTTGTTAGATCATCTGAGTGGTACCATGTGGTGTCTTTAGCCCTCTTATTGTTTGCTAACTATTACACCCTTTTCAAATTGTGCCGTGACTATCTGGTCTGTTGGAAAGTGTATAAGGCAGAACAAATGATTCAAGACAAGATTGGGGGTTGAAATATCTCCACAAAACTTGTTTCCACATGAAGCAGTCTAGCCATTTTTGATTGTAACAAAACATTTGATTGTAATGATTGAAAATGTTATTTTTTATAGTACTTGTTTAGTTATAGAAAAACTTTCAATCTTTTCATGTAAAAGTGTTTTTTAAATGCAGTTTTCCCGATTTGATTAAAGGTAAGAGTGACAAAAAGGCGATATTCATTAGCAAATTCCCTTTCAAATATATATTAAGTTGGCATCTTCTGGTTGATAAGATTTTATTTCATGCAAATATTGAATTGTGAACATCTGATAAGAGATGCAATTATGAAGCCGAATGTATAAATAGATTGATCTTTTAATTAAAAAATGAAAACCTAAAAATTACATTAAGTGACAAGCACTGCAAGCCAAAGTCGATGTTTGTTTGGGTGGCTGTAAAATTAGATGTGAAAAGCTGTTGCCTTATTATTCTACTTCTCTGATGTTACATACAAAAGTGATTCTTTTAAATTAATTAATTAATAATATATATATATATGGTCTGAATGACATTTTTTTTTTTTTTTTACGGAAGTATCTCGAAAGAGAGAGATGGCAGGAGAGGGGGGAATGAGATGAGAAGGGGGACTATTTAATTTTCTATCAACATACTATTTTATTAGTGCTTGCAAATGTAAATGAAATTGTTATGCTTTGATAAAATTTTGGTTAAAGGTTTTCTTTCCAACATTGCATCAAAATTGTGTGAGTGAAAAGAATTTTCGAAAAACTTTTGGAATTAAAGTGGTTTGCTTGTATGCTAATGAGTATCTTTCTGGGTCAACAAGAGCTACATTGAGGCATAATGTTGTTTTGAATCTAGCCTCATTATCTGTAATGTGCAAGTTTAAACAAAATATTGAATTTGGGTTTACTGTGAAGAAACTATAACTGAATTTGATAAATGTAAATGATTATTGAACATCAATTTTTATTGCAAAACAATTTTGCCATACGAGTGAAATTTTATTGTGTTTGCTTAATTTATTTATTATGTCTATTATAAATGAAAGATACATTTTCACTTCTAATTTGGGAATGATTTTGTGAAATAAAAACTTACTGGTTTGACTGGAAAAAGTGATTTCCCTCAGAAACTTAAGCGAATCATTATCTTATGTGAATCAAAGTTATGTAAGAATTATATAAATGAATCTTGGTTGACTCATGGATGCTACTTGAAAGGTGTACCTGCACTATTGCCAATTCATTACGAAGTTTTGAACTTAAAACCCTTTCAAAAAATATTTTCCATTGAAGCCCTGGCAACGGTCTGTGAAGAAACTTGTTTGTTCACTTGCCAGTGCTTGTGGTGGTGATGTTTGGCAATAACAATTATGTATATATGAAGAATTTTCAAGTCGTGGAGAATATGCTCTCTACAAAATATTTATTTGTCTAGAGTTTCATGAATGTCATGTCCAAACAATGCTTGTTTTTAAATGGAAGTAGATTTGAGGAAATTTCTTGATCTAATAGATCTAAAAGATTTTGAAAATCTACTTGATGTGAATAGTTATTTTTTTTATTTCAGTGTGATTCTTGTGGTGCTAAAATCATGTGCATGTTAATGTACTGACAATGTGAAACATATCACAAAGTGTAGTAAGACTTATAAATACTCATGGTAGATGTACTGCATGATACATCTCCTGAAGTTGACTGATGTACTATAAGAGAAATGTCTCATTGTAGCTATGTAGTTACAAATGTTGATGTATGTAAAGTGTGTATGTAAGTTGTGAAATAAACAGCCAATAACAAGAAGCATTTTTTTTATTTTGTTGAAGATATTAAAAAATGTCGGTGTAATGTCTTCTAAAGTATTTTCAAACTTATGTAATGAAACTAAAGCATGAGATGTTGGTGCAAGGTTTTTTTGTTTGTGTTTTGTATATAATATTTACTTTGAATGATATTTCCTTCTGTATATTTTGTAGGAAATGAAAAATATTCAACACAAAGTATAAAAATCCTATTATCCTTGACAGTAGATCATTTCTTCAGTGAGAGATTTTTAAATGGTCTGTAGTAAAATCAAACAACTCTTTGACTTTTGTCCTGGTAGCTGTCGTCTTTGTATTGAACTTTGTTCTGTGGGCCAAAAGTATTTTTAAGTATAGCGTGTTTATTATGAGTGGTATGGACTAAAGTAATGTTGAAGATACATGAGATGAATGTTAGGGAGAACCCTTTTGTCCCATTCACAATCTCTGTTATGTAGTGTCATTGCTCCAAACTCCAGAACTTTGTGTTGAAAGAAATGATATTCTTTTCTGAACTGAATGAAAATATTCATATTTTATAGAGAAACTCACCATGTGATTTTGTTTTACCTTCACATTCAGCTCTTGTTTTCTAGAAAGTGATGTTGAAACAATTCTTGAGGGTTTCCTTGGTGGTGTTCAGGCATCACTGTCTTTAAATTGGGTTGTATTTTCTAATAAGGAAGATTAAACCTTGTGCTGCGTATTAAATTACTGACTATTATTGATGTGCATCTTTGTGAGGGAGGTTGGGGTGTGTGTCAAACAAAGTCACGTTAGTTATATCATTTTTAACTCAAGAATGGGTGGACAAATTTTAATTATCTATGATTTGTTGGATTCATCTCTGCCCCGAATAGCAGAAGAACTATTAAAATATTGGAAAAATTCACTTTGAGGCCAAAGGCCACAAACAAATGTTTCTCACATTGTAATCTACAGGATGAGATCTTTTTGAACATTCTATTAGGTTTTTGCTGGGGGAGGGGGGGGGGGTTGAGAAAAAGAGAAACAAAGGGAGATGAAAGGCAGAACATCTGCCGGGGTCTGCTAGTACTATATAAACAGGCACTCTCTGTGTAAATGTTGTTACCCTTTTTTCCCCTTCATCATCTTAAGCCTATAGGAGGATTAGTAGCAAAATCAGTGTCAGATGTTTTTTGTTGTATTTCAGAATGATTAATTCACTCATGTAGTTTATCTGGTCAATTTTGAGGGCAGGTCCAAATAATGTAGAAAGTTTTTCTACTTCTGATCTATTCTGAAATAAATTAATAAGTAAAGGCAACTTAAGGATATTCTTTTAAAACCATGAAAACTTGGTTTCTTCTTTTGATTAAGATTACTTTATTCATTAATGTAATTAATTACTGAAAGATTGGGACCAAAAATGTGATGGATGTGTGCCAAATTGTAGATCACCTCATGAAAGTGAAAATAAATTACTTGCAATTAATTTTCAAAATTGATTTAGGTAGGCTGGGTTGTGGAAACATAATTTAGATATTTTTCACATTTTGTGAGTTTTACAAATTCTAAATCATTTACCCAAGAATGTACCAGAAACAAGCCTAGTCAGAATTATACAAACTGTCAAGATTAGAATTTTACAACATTAAAGATGTTTCTGTTATTTTTTCTCATTATACACTCAAAATGCAGAAAAAATGTAACAAGTTGCAATTAGTTTCTTTATGTAGAGGTTGTTGTAGTAGCATTTGTTGATGTTGTTGTTGCAACTGAACTTGCATCACTTGCCGTCTGTTCCTTTATGCAAAGCCATGGCAATCGCTTTTGGAGCTCCACTCTGGAAAAATTAAACAAGATTTTGTGAAATATCTGTTAAATATTATAAGAAAAAATGGAAGAATTCATAATAAAAAGATGTAATAAGTATTAGAAGTCAAAGATAAGTATTGTATGGCATCTTTCAGAAACTGCAGAATGTTTTAATACTTTTTGAATGTTTTAAGGATTACTAAAAATAATTCAAAATGAAGAAAATCATAGGAATAAGAATGTTTTTCTTACACATTCACATTTGTTTAGTCAAGCATTTAATTTTTTTACATTCTCTTATACATACATATATATGGATATTTATTTAGTGTAGAGAAATTTATGTTATGCAGGAATAACTCATATTGTGCAGCCCTAATACAGCAAACGTGGATAAATCCTGTTCTAATATGTGTTAAATGATTCCCTCTAAGACATTATGTAGTCAAATTTCAGAAATGATGGTTTCTTTTACTGCGAAAGGTTTTTCAGAACGTTTGTCTGTCTGTGAACAACACTAGTGCCTAGTGCTATGTGTATAATTTTCTCCAAACTGTCGATCTGCCCTCACTTGAAACCCTGCGATTTCATTCCCTGTGAAAACATTCATTACTTTTAGGGGGTACTTAACATGAAGCCCCTGCCATATTTTCACAATTTTCTCAAAAAGGATCCAAATATTTTCCTTAAATTTCTTGTAAAAATATAATGAAATACTTTTATAAAGGTGGCAAAGGTTCATTTTTCACTGTTAACTCTGAATTTTCTAAAATTGGAAAAGATTGAATTTTTTCGGCATCTTCCAACTACAAAATTGAAGATAAGAAATATTTCCTTCAAATGAAATTTGTTCTCCATAATTCATTCTTTCATTAAGGTCGTGGACATTTTATTGAAAATTTTAGTACTTTTCATTCAAAATTGCTTGAAATATGAGCATATTAAAAAATTTCATTAACATTTCTTTTTTTTTAAAGGCTCCTTTTTTTTAAACTTTTGATAGATATAGTTCTAAATATACTGCAAATGATCACATTAACTTCATTTTGCTGAATTCTTGTGTTTTTTCAAAACTTGTAAAAATGCAAAGTTTTTGACTTGTCTCTCACGTGGTTAATATTTACATTATGTATGATTTGTATTCATTATTGAATTTGTAAAAACAAGTGCTTCAAAATAAAGTTTCTTAAAAATTCTAAGTTTTTGCTGAAAGTGAACTCAAATCTTATTTTCAGAAACGCTCAAAATGCCATTTTCTTAAAAAGGCTCCAAACTTTTCCCGCAAACTTTTTGTTAGGCTAGTTTTAAATACACAGTTAAAGATAACATGAAAGTCATTTTCTGTATTCTCCCCTCCCCCCCCCCCCCCCAATGATGCAAATGTACTTTTTTTTAAAAATATACCTCATGCATTAAATATGTTCATTTCCAGCAATTTGTATACATTATTGCATTTGTGAATAGAAGTGCTACAAATGACTGCCAATGAAGTTTTTCTAAAAGTTTTCTATGAAAAAGAGCTTCAAATTTTGCATTACACTTACACTTAAACAACGTGTTCTTAATAACAGCTCCAAATTTGTCAATAACAATTTCCATGTAGGACAAAGTTTTATTCTTCAGTAATATTCTTAAAGGGTTCTACCGTTAGCAAACCGAAAAATTGAGGGGAAAAAATTTTCTGGGGCTGTGATAGATGCCAATTGGCAGGAGGATGGGGCAAGACCGTAAAGCCAGCCAAAACCAAAGAAATTAGAAAAATAGCTAGTACGAGAAAGTCTGTGCCATTCTGTGGCACAACTATTTTACATCCTGTATAGATACTCTCCCTCTCCTACTAACAAATTAAAATGGTGCTACAACACATACTTTCTCACATTGTTTCTAAAATGGCAATTCTCGAAATTCAGAGTTCAGAGATCCGTGCCTTTCTTTTAAGCATCCCTATTTCTACCTGTGAAAAAAATTTAAAGAAAAAGTTAGGAGCAATTTTTGAGAAATAATGTTAATTTTTTTAAAAAACTGCATTCATTTTGCCTCATACACAAAATCCTACTCATCTCTACTCATATTTTTGAAAAATTGAACACGAACTTATAGAAAGATCCATTTTTAAGGAACAGGTATTATTAAGAAAATCTGCAATAGTTGTAGGAAAACACCCCAAAAAAATTGCACTTTTGTAACTTTCAAAAGATCTGGGATTTTAATGAACATTATACCAGCACTATTAAACAAGTAACGTTATCCAAAGACAAGGTTTGATCAAAACATTTGGTGCCATTTTTGAGAAAATTTTCGAACGTTTTTGAGGCTTCATGTAAAGTACCCTGAAAATCAATATATGTTTGAAACTGCCAAAGTCTCAAGTTCATTCAGATTGATACGGAAATATTAATTTTGAAGAAAACCAGCCGAACTGATTAGGTGCTGCCGTTGACCTCAGCCGGTCTTAGAGATTTTTTTTTTTTCAATATTTAGCAACCAAATTTATCCACTTCTTTGTTACTTGGGCCTGGTAATAAGTGTGTTTCTGCTGAAAATTCGCCGTTTTCCCGGCGCATGATTACAAACTTTCTTTTCTTATGAAGTAAGGATTTGAAAGTAAAATGACATTATTTGAAAGTGATAATAGATTATGTGGGAGTAAGCTTCTTCAATAATTGTGTGTGTTGCTTCCTCATGTGAACCAAAAGCTTGATGGAGAAACTGTTCAAGAAGTATGAAAATTTAATGAGTAGTTGTGACTGCCTGTCACAATTCTTATTGAACTGCTTACCTATATCGTGGATGGCTGATTGCGTACACATAAGGGTCGAGGCAAGCTACAGCTTTGCAAGTGCAGGCCGGAATCATTGTTACTCCAGGTGTTAGAAGCGTCCTGCGTAAAAGAATGACAAAATTTCAGTGAAATCCTTAGCGTGTAACAAACTTAGGTTTCAAAAAATTGAAATGTTTCAGAAGTTGTTCAGGATAGAATTCACTCACTTGTTGCCAAATGCACCAATTAAAGCCAATACTGCATATGGAGTCCATGAAGCAACAAACAGAAAGCATATGCCAATGGCAACTTTGGCAATGCGTATCTCAGCAGATGTTTGATTTTGCTGTTGATTGCTTCTTAGAGAGTCCACATTCATTTTCTTAGCCTTTCAGAAACAAATGTTTTCAATGCTTAGTTTAATATTGAACTGATGTTCAAAAGATACTGTGTAAATTGAAGCAGTTCTTAATTGTAGCGCTCACCTGTTCTTTAAGTGATTTTTCATGATTTACCACATGACTTACAATTTGAGAATAAAAATAAATTATCAGGCTCATTGGAATAACATAGGAACAAATGAATATACAGAGAACAAACATATGATTTTCAGGGGTGTCTGTGAGATAATCAAATGAGCAACTGGATAAATAGCCCTCTGGAAAGCAAAAGAACATTGTCAATTAATTAGTCTTGGTGGGTATTACGATAAACTAATTACTAGTTTCCATTATTTACCAGGAACAAATCTTCCCCAAACTTCCAAAAGAGGCATTATTGACCATGGTAGAGTATATGTCCAGACCATTAGGACTAGCATTGTGGCACCTTTTATTGACATTTTACTGTCAAATGGTCGAGCAATAACTCTGAAAAACAATAATTGGGTTTGTTTTTCATATGCATTATTTAACATTGTTTAAAAAATAAGTGTAATTAATCATTTATTTATGAATTTTATAAATTTACTCATTATTGTGAGATAGTGCTACAATAAATCTATTGTTAATGTTCCTTAAATTGAATTTTTGTTGCATATATAAATATCAGAGCAAATTAAAATTAAATTGCTTTCATTTTTTAAATAATTTTTTTCTTATTGGTGAAGCAATTTGCTAAAAGTCTTAGGTATTTGTATCATCCTGAAAGTATACCTAACTTACCTGTATCTGTCATAGGCAATGCATGCATTTGTTGTTGCAGCTCCTATACCTGAAATTGACCCCATGAAACCAAAAATTTGACATCCCAGCTGCCCCATTGCAAAACCCAAATTAAATGAATTGTATATAAAAATGGGTGTTTTTAACATCATGATAAAATCACAAATTGCAAGATTTATAACAAATACATTAGAAGGAGTGCGAAGAGACTTGGCTCTGTAAAAGAAAGAGAAAAAGACATTATTTATTTTCATTGGTTTTCCAATGTATGTTGAAATTGCTTTCTGTAAGTACTGAAAACACTTATTAATATGTATTTATAACATATATCTAGCATGCATGTTTTCTGGGAAAAATATAGATGTTAATTTCAGCTTTTAATGAACAATGTTTACATAATCGTTCCAACTATGCACTATGCCTAAACTCTTTTGTGATTGATTGCCATTGATGGGCATGTGAAAGCTTATTGTTCCAAACGCACTTGAAAACGCCCTGTCGGGATCAACACCACCTTAATGTTTAAAAAAAAAGTTCAGTGTAGATTTAATATTTTTTTTCTAGAATTGAAAGTCATCCCAATGTGTTTCACGGCGTCATGCATGGTATGGCCTGATCACGCATGCCCCCCCCCCCCCCCCCCCCCCCAATTTCAGAGCAGCCGGACGAACTGCCGAGGGAAGTCGGGTATGGTTCGCCGGAGTAATTAAAATATGGATGGCAATCATATTTAAGTGGCGTTGCAAGTTGGACACCCCCATTTCTAAGGGGAAGGGATCAGGGTCGACAGATGAAGAAGCACGCGAATGACCTGCAGACCTTCCCTCATGCGCCGTAAACCGCGGGCCGACATCAGGGTCCCAGAGAGGGAAGGCGTGAGTAGAAAGGCATGAGGAAGCGGCGATTTGGGCGCAGCAAACGCGTTGGTAGGAATTTTATAATGAGTCGTTTCTTAAATTATACAAACATTTTAATACTAGTTTACGTGAAAACAAAACACCTATCAATTTGTGAATAAGTTACACGTTCGTCATTCAAAAATAACATTTTATGTCCCCTGTGTGGGGGTGAGCTTAATCGTGGGGAAGTTCTAGGCAGCTGTTAAAGAGCTCTTTCTTAATGAGCCTCGTTTGATTTGTTGACGGAAATAAGTAGGGCAATCGGCCATGTTGTTATGAGCTATTATTTAATTTGTCCGTTATGAATAGCAATAATAATTGCTAAATTACACTTATAAAAGCAATTCCCCTCTCTCACTTAAAAAAGGCAAGTTGCCCCCCTCACACACATTTTCAAGTGCATCCAGTAGTTCAATACTATTTTTTTTGTGAAGACAGTTTCAGTATTTCATATATGTATACTTATATTATAACGATGGTTATTTATTTTATAACTTTAAGACTGAAATGATAACATAGTGTACTCGAACGTCTTTTGTTGTCCTTCATTAGTCAAAAATGCGTGGGAAAGAATTATTATGAAGATGCTTCCGAAGTGGCAAGTAGATGAAGTAATTATTTTCCGTGAGCCTACATGTTCATTTTTAGCGAAGAGGATCAATCTCCACTTGTTCCCACCACCATTCTACTCATCGCCATCGTCTCTGCGTCTTTTTTCTTGTCTTTTTTCTTTCTTTATTTCTCTTTTAATTTAAGGTCGCATCAACTTCTAGGTCATTAGCGACCACTATTGCGGTGAACTGTGAGGATGACACGATATGATGGTGAAAGAACGAACACAATACAACCATGAACGAGACGGGTCTCGAACCCGCGATTATTCGGTCCGAGATCCCTACGGCACTACTGCCTTAGCGATCTTGGCCATCCGAACCTGCTCTTTTCTTTTTGGGCTAAAGAAGGTAATTGAATTGATAAAGAGCTGTGTTATAACTTGACATTTTTAAGCTACTACAAGCTTTTGTTAACTTCGATACAAATGGTGCCGGGGCTTTAACTACACTTTCGTGGAGGATCACACTTCTTGTGATCCCCCTTACGTGCCAGAGATCGCCCATGGCATTGAATTAAAAGAATGCTTACGAACTGAAGACCCAGATGACCAGTCCATTTCCCACGAGAGCTATAGCACAGAATGCTACATACAGCATGCCAAGGAGGTAGTGGCTGAATGCCTCTGGCTCGGGGAATGTCAGCCAGTGCTCCGGGATGTGGATTAACTCCTCGGCAGGAACATTCCACCCCAGTAAGCGAGTGGCCAACCTTACATTAAAGCAATGGAAAATTTGTAAATATCTGGTGACATAGATATCTTTGTGTAATTAACAAATGTTGACATCGTATCTTAAATTGCAGAGGATTGAGATATTTTCAATCATCAGAGCAGAAAAATGATATACAAAAATATTCATTTACAAAAACGTTAGGAACTATGACACACGCGTACAAATGACGCGTACGTATGACAAAACTGAATGGGTGAAAAACAGTTCTGTGGTCATTTAGGATTTCGAACATTTTCAGCTCTGATGATGATCGCTACGTAATTGAAAATATATTTAAGCCAAACAAATCTAAGATAGGTACTTGGACGAGAAATTTATTTTGACAAAGCCGTGAAAAACCGCAACATATTTCACAACCTCACACAACTGTACAATTATTGAAATTTCTAAACAAATACATTTCATTTGACTGTTTGCATTTATGCAGATATTAATATTACGAGTATACTATCAGAAATATTAATCTTTTAATTAATATCTCTAAAATTAACACTAAGACTTAAATAGCCAAATCAACAGGAAATAAATAGATAGTACAGTTATTTCTTACATTTAGGAAAAACTAGATCATTCAAGAATTTGTAATAGAGCCTAGAAGTTTAGCAAAATGTTTTTTTTAATGTTGCTATTTGATGACTTTCAACAATAGGAATCACTTAAATGTACTTTGGAGTTTTTTAGTAGATTTTAGATTTGCCTTTTTTTAGCTCTTGATGCCTATTTTTGCCTTTTTTCTACCGTTTTCTTCGTTATTTTGCATATTTATTCTCCTGGCACTAACTGCGACCGAAGTTGGATATAAACATGCAAGCCGAACAACACGAAGGCGCGCTCGTATTTTGTGTTTCTATGGAAGCAGAGGCTGTGTTAAAAATATAAATGAAAAAGGAAGATGATATCAGTCAAGGGGCTGGATGGGCGGGGCGGGAAGTGTTTGCAGGACGGCCATGGCTTGTCAGATAGGGCGTGCAGTAGGTTCGAATCGTGATAATCGGGAAGAAGTGATCCAGCAGAATGTACTGGATGGGCGAGGCAGATGTGGGCAGGCAATGGTAGTCTTACAGGACGTGCGGGGGACGGGACGGGCGTTGTAATATTAGCAACAGGAATTTACGGAGCGGAATAGGTTGGATGGGAGAAGGGGGAATTGCGTGTAGGAAGGCCGAGGCAGGCCAAACAGGGCGTGCGGAGGATATGGACGAAGCGTACAATAAATAGCGTCAAACAATAATTGCGAGATACAACAAATGTTCCCCATAGAATTCCCTAGTAGCCTTTTCGATTTCTTCGGTCATAAATCGTAATGGCAGCCGTTGTACTAAGTAATCTACGGTTCCTCTGGCGCCTGTCAGCGCCATTGTCCGTTCGGTCCATTTCGCGATTAATAAAGACAGATTTCCTTCTAAAGAACATTCCGATCCAAAAGTTTGCAGGCTGAGTTCACAGGAGCGGAAATAATAAGTGCAAAATTGGTTACATTAGTAACAAATCCAACAGTTTGAGTTGTTTATCTGGACTGGTTTTAATCAACTTTGTACGTCCCTTTGCTTTTGACGCATTTAAAAAAAATTAGAATTTTATTGATTATTTTTGGCAATGTGTTAGGTCATCAAAATCCGCCCCCTAGTGATCAGATAGGGCAGAGGGACTGGATTGGCGGTGCAGGAGTTTTAATCAGGATGACCCTAGGTGACCCGGTAGGGCGAAGGAGGATGCGGGCGAAGCCTGCGAGGCTGCTTCGATAGACGATTGTGAGAAATAAGTACCTCGGCAACGCCGGGTAACCAGCTAATAATAATAATAATAATAATAATAATAATAATAATAATAATAATAATAATAATAATAATAATAATAATAATAATAGAGAAATTGAAGTCTTTTTGAGAAAATTGCGAAAATGTCGTTCGGGCTTCAAGTAAAGTACCCCCCCTCCAAAAAAAAATGAAATTATCTGTTTCAATTTCAAGGGGCTGCAAGATTAGATCGATTGGGGGAATACGATTGATCTAATTGGTAAAAATATTGTGTTTAGTCGCTACATTGATCTATAAGCGTACAGACTGACATTTGTAAAATGTTTGTTGATAACAGGGACGACCAAAACTTGTATTTCCGTCAAAATCTGCACATTGATATTTGCGGAATAATGTAACTATTGTACCAACGAGAGAGTGTAAAGAAGAGAACTGACTAAGAATGTTTGAATAGGATTTTGAAATTGCAAAACACGTGAAATTTTTGCTGGAAATATATTTGTCAAAATGATCTAAGGATTATTCAGATTATCTTACCTGGCTTCAGGGCGCCACACACCGAGGTGAGAAACATTGCTGCCTTGGAGCTCCATCCCGCGCAACTGCAAACGGACTCATTCCACGCCATTATATACATGTCGAGAAGCCACATGCAC
The DNA here is from genome assembly GCA_038098605.1 of Gryllus longicercus. Taxonomy (NCBI): domain Eukaryota; kingdom Metazoa; phylum Arthropoda; class Insecta; order Orthoptera; family Gryllidae; genus Gryllus; species Gryllus longicercus. The sequence continues at coordinate 2,193,832 of JAZDUA010000147.1, forward strand.
TGGCTTTGTCAGCAGGGGATAATCTAGGGAATGGTAATCCATTACAAATGGATACATCAGGGTTTAAATGTGGGGAAGGGGATAAAACATGAAACCTTACAAATGTATCGGATTAGTAGCAACGTGGTTTCTTTGTTTCTAGAGCACAAGTATATCACTATCTTCGTCATGAAAGTATTTCAGTAAGTTTTATTTTGAATGGTCATTATTTTCAAAGTACTTACCATAATATTTTCCTGATTAGTTCGGATCTATTCCTATTTTAAATGCAATGGTACTGTCAGATTATATTTATTTTGCTTCATCGAGCTGTGTAATGCTAAGAATCCACATCTAATCCTAATAATTTTGTTAACATAAATTTTAAAAAATGGTAATTGAAATAAGCGTATCTCTATAGTTTATGGAGGCGGCGGGGGTAATTTCAATAAAGTGTGGGACTGCACACTGCATTTTTAATCGTAAAAATTTAATTCATTGAGAATCCAATTTGTTGCCAAGTTTTCAAGTTTGTGTTTCTCTTTGCCTTTATTTCTGATTACCTTAATACTTCATTGTTGTGGGTTTAGAAAACTCGTTATGATAAAAATTCAACTGTAGTGGAATGGTTCGTAAATTCGTAGTGACTGGCCCAAACGGGGTAAAGGATTTCATTAAGTTTGGAAAAGGAAATCAAGCGCTGATGTTACTGAAGTCAAGGATTGTCGACACTGTCGGTCGATAAACTGGTCTGACAATGGGCCCAGCTCTCTTCGCATCCCCTCTCAATAAAACTTGGAAGGGGCTGTGAAGGCGGAGGCCCTAAAAAACTGGACAATAATAATGAAGTAAGTAACATTGTAAACGAAACATTTGGAAAACAATGTGAGTTTGGTGGTAAATAAGCGAAATAAGGATGATAGCATTAATTCCCCCCAAGGTTACATGTACATTTAAATATATTTCGTCTCTCCCGATTTTCTGTAAACCATCCATGTTGTTAAATTCCCGCAATAAAAGTCTCCGCCCGCTTGTCCAAAGACGCCAGCCAAAACCAGAGCTTAAAATAAATGTGTTATGTTTGGATATTTGCGTATATAGCCCAAATTTCGCTGGGCTCCTCTTGTGGGCACGCAAGATAGGCGTCTGCGCCGCACGGCCTCCATGACACGCACAACTTTTCCGGGGTATACCTTCATTTCCGCCGCCAAGCTTTCAATGCGCCGAAAAAGGCCATCCCAATCCTTGACTTCAGTAATAGCAGCGCTCTTTCATTAACCCCCAGCTCCAAAAACGTTGAAAATATCTGAGTTATAAAATCCAGGTACTGAACGCCTACTTTGTGCAGGAAATTACTAGGGAATTGAAAATGACGTTATGTCTACTGTGCATATGTTGCACCCGCTAGAAATTGAAAAGTCGTAATCTCTCCGCATGATTTGTTCACCACACGAGGAACTGTGATCCCTTGACCTCACGCGCTATTTACCTCGTGCTCGCTTCCGGGGCTTCTCAGACAGGACGCGTTTTCCAAAGAAGTGGCGAGCCCTAACTCGAGGACAAGCCGCTCGCTCACTTGCCGTAGCCCGTTTTACGCGAGCACATGCGCATAGGCCAAAGTTTAACGTTAATTATTTACTAAACTAAACGACGCGTTGTTTAGCGACGAAGAGTGTCAAATTTTGATAAGTACAGTCTGTACAATACATATGGGATAAGGTCCTGGTGTATTAGCAAGGTGGACTGAATCATCCTGTATTTCAATCAAAATCGAAAATGTTTCATCGTTTTGGATTTTCCGCTAGTTCCTGGGTATCTATAGAAACCATAGACACCTCTAGCATGGTCGCGCGTTCCGTTAAGGAACAGCAACTTTTTATATTTCTGGAACTCAACGTTGAATTGTATACTCAAAGAAAGTTGTATATTATAATCGCCATACGTTCAACCAATTTTGGGCGCCAATTTTATGCAATGTCTTTTTCCAATTTTATGCAGAATATCTCACAATATAAGCTGGAATTAGTTACTGGCCATTTCTAGATTGGTAGAACACATGTAAAGTTCTTAATTTAAGCACAATAAATAAATTACCATTTGAAAATTAAATATTCAGTGACAAGCCATAAATATAAAGGTACAAATATTTCAATAACCTGGAATGTGGCCGCATTTTACATTGTAGAATGAATCCATAAATATTTTAAGATGTACAGAAAAGACATCCCAGAGTAGACAAAAAATAATACTTGGACCCTATGAGAAATAAAAATATCTGTTGACACTTCATATTTCAGGCATTTTGGTATTTTAATCAATCTATCTAACAAATGATTGATTATTTAGAACAACATACAAAAGTGAAATGATTAATACAAAGAAAATGTGCAGAAGTCAGCCTGAAATATGACAATGCACATCACAGTGACAGTCGTAGCTAGTGATTGCAGTGTGCTTCACGTTTAGTTGGAAAGTGAACGTTTCACAACGGCCCTAGTACAGGGCAAATCCTCTCAGGTGCTCTATCTGTTTTACATCAAATGGACACTAGCTGACTGCATCACCTCAAAAGAAATTTCATCAATTCCCTACATACAAAACTATCACAGATCCAGCTAGCCGAATCAGCAAACAGGCTAGCATCAACCTACGCGAACATCTAGCTCAGCAGCCTTCAATCTGAGATACCAAAAATGCAAAAGAAATGTGCATGCGACCACGTAACAGTCTTGCGCGAAATCGAACTTTCAAATGGTATACCGGCGCATGAAAGTGAAAAATCAAGTGCTGCGCATTTCACGTCAGGGTCGTCCCTAGTTAGTGCTACACCAAGTGTAGCGATAAACTCAACAGGGTCAATGCAAAATGTATATCGTGATACAATTGCCAACAGATTTGGCGATGTATATAACGAACAAAGTCTCGATGATTCACTAGTTGAAGCTTCGAGATATCATCCGATCTACCTACCGATGAAAAATCTACGTTTAGCGACTTGGTGATAATCCTTAAGCTAATTTGCGAGTAGTAATTTTTCTACTAAATTAAAATCAAAATTATCGTGCGGTGGTTGAAAACTTAAATGAAAATCAAAGGCAATTCCATTTTTACGTTAATCCCAGTAACAAACGATTATATCTGTAGTTGTAAAAAATGTGCATACTTAAATCTCGGAGAAATAAATTTATTCGGAATCAAAATCAAAGTTTGACTCTGTGAAAAAAGTCACATCTTCTAAAAATTGGTTCACTAATAGTTACTGTAGAATAATCTAGTGCCCATCCTCTTGAAAATTCTCCAAATAGATACTTGACGCCATTTAAAACTCAAGGTAGAAAAAAGAAAAGACACTATGGACCACTACAAAGTGAGCGTTGCCTAGATTTCGGTAATAGCAAAAACAGCTACAACAGAAATTGTTCATTGCTCATTGTGCTGGTAACCACATTTTGGTTAGCTGCAAAAGTGCAACTTCTGTTCCGTTCTGTGTTAATTGTAAAGGGAACCATCGTCAGATCAATACTTTGTACGTGTTGCCCCAAAATCCTAGAATGTAAAACCAAAGAATTGGAATAGATCTAATGAAAGATCAATTAACAATAATAATTCGTCATTGCGGGTTCCTGTCAATAACAGAAAATTTTTCTTCCTTACCAAATGCAAACTAAATACCCCATTTTTTACCTTCAACCTCGCATTGGCCTTCAACCTCTTATGCACATACTAATAGAAACTAGCAATATCACCCATCAGAAATATCACCAATATCACCCGACAGAATGACTAACACGCTACTAACGCCGTCTGCAACAGAAAACATATCCGCCACTCCCTGAGCGCAACCCTTGCCAATCATTCCCCCCACCCCTCCCCCCCTTATCCCATCCCATCCCAGTCCTCCCCCTCCCATCCCCCCGTCATCCGCAACCCTAATAAAATAACCCATCTTCCAAAAGACAACCAACCCCTCCTTAAACAACCAAGACTCCCGGTCCCCGTCCCGTACGGGGGAGAGAAGTCGAAAACCCCCTTAAAAACGACCTGCGAATAACACCCACCGTTCGAAGAGACCCCGCAAGGGGTCAGGCGAACACCATCAGGACCCAACATGGAGCAATCACTCATCTCAAGCATTCATCCCTGATCCAAATAATCCTTTAATTAACAATATTCAAGCAGTTAACACCCTCCCCCAATTTTCTGCGCTCACTTATCGCTATAGTAGTAGGTAAAATTCTTTATTTCGCTTTTTGCAAATATGAATAGTGTCACCCCTTAAATTATTAAGATTTCTCAATAGTAACAGTCATGAAGTCTACAAAAACGCCTCGAACTCATCGATTTTATAAATGCCTAATCCATAGGCATAGCTTGTATCACCAAAACACATTTGACATCAGTATTTACTTAGCTGTGCGGGTGATGCCGCGTCCATGGCAAAGGTGCCGACGTTTCGGTCGCCATTCTGCGACCTTCCTCAAGGCGTAATGCGCGGAGACCAAGACTTCTTTGTGCAGTTTTGTGAACGCACGGAAAGTGCAATGCACGTTCACGCCGCCGCGGTGAGACCATTCCTACCATTACGGGCATCTATGGCCAATCCTGCAACATGAAGAAAAACAGAAGGTCAAAAATGACTTTAGCCTACTGGCGCGCGCATTGCGTGTATGGAAATATTAAGTTTATGTTTCAAGTCTCATTTCTCTGTTTCAGATTACTCTTACTGTACGTGGCCCGTTGATCGGGTTGGTATGAGGCGATCTCGGAAATGAGAGGGTTTTCCGAGTCAGCTGCTTTTTCAAAAAAAAATTAAGATATCAGCTGTGGCATTGATAATTCGCGATGTATATTTATGATGGGAGTGTTTCTAGGGGCGCGGAGGGCAGCCCTGAGACATTGGTTTCGAACTACTTGCAGTTTATTCAGATGAGTAATTGCTGCAATTGCCCAACTGGGGCATGCGTAGTCCAGTTGCGGCCTAATTATTGCTTTATAAAGCATGAGGCAGTTTGCTGTTGACAGTTTGCTTGTGAAACTAGCTTCGCAATTTGCCTCGGGTCTGTTGCGCTTTCTTTCGCACATTTTCGATGTGCAGATTAAATGTAAGTGGGCTGTCTAATGTGACACCTAAATATTTGACGTGCTTTGCCCAATTAATCGCGTCTCCGCATAGCGGCCTTGGCTGCGAGAATCGCAGTCTCCGTGTGAAGAGTACGGCGGCACTCTTACTCACATTGACTTTGACCCGCCACAACTTCAGCCACTCCTGGATCAATAGTAAATGCTGATCCAAGTACTTCTGGAAGAGCTCGATCTTTTTCGACGTGGCTATTACAGCCTTATCGTCAGCGTACAAGACGAGCTCCGTTTGAGGGTGGGTGAGAATATCATGCACATAGAGGCTGAAGAGCAATCATGCTCCCTTGCGGCACTCCGGCTCGTATGGCGCGGCGGGTAGATTTAGCATTCAGAAGCGTCATTTGAAACGTTCTGTTTGCTAGGTAAGAGTGGATGTGGTGCACAAGGTATACAGGAAAATTCCTGGAATGAAGTTTGTAAAGGAGACCGACGTGCCAGACCTTGTCAAAGGCGCTGGCAACGTCGAGGAACACTCAACCTGTAAATCGGCCCTCGTTGAAGTTATATGCGGTCCGTGATTCGCACACGCTGATGCGTTGTGCTATGTCCCGCGCGAAATCCAAACTGCTCCTTATTTAAGGGTGAATTATCTGAAACATATTTGAGAATTCTATGTTGTATTAGTTTTTCTCAGAGCTTTCCGAGCGTGTTTAGTAGGCTTATGGGCCTGTACGACCCGGGCTTTTTCGTTTTTTCCCCCCTGCTTGTGAAACGTCAGAACATGTGCGTGTTTCCACTGACTCGGAAAATGCTGAAACATAAATATAGGATTAAACAGAGCGACTAAGAACACTATGGCCTGCTGCGGCAGCTTCTTTAGGACGTCGATAGAGATGCCGTCGGGGCCGGGAGCTTTCCTAGTTTTCAGCTCCGAGATGGCCACTGTAACTTCAGGTTTTGTAGCGAAACTCGAGTGTGTGATAAAGAATCGTTTGACTCTGAAATGGAGCTCCTAAAGACCACTTTTCGAGCCAATTTATACAGCGCCAATGCTGCCAACCAAGCGGTACGGCAGGCTACGACCTCTTCCAACACTGCTGATATCACCACATCTAGAGACGAGCCTAACCATAAATAGCCACTCTACCGTATATACGAGGTGCCACGAGTAAGATTGGCAAGCTTCTGAACCGCTTCGATATAAAAACGGCCCACAAAGCCCAGGAAAAACTCGGGCAAATGCTTGTATGCGTGAGAGATCGCGTCCCTTATGTCATCAGGAGTATACGAGATCCCATACAGTTGCGGCCGTAGTTACATTGGCGAGACGGGACGTGCCGTAGAGGAACGCCTCCAGGAACATATTCGTCATTATAAATACAATAATACGAATAAATCGGCCGTAGCCCTGCACGCTTCGAAAACTGTCCACGCTATTCTATTTGATGACACATGCCTCTTAGCCAGAGAAGACCGCTGGAGCACAAGGAGGGTAAAAGAGGCGGTGGAAATTATATAACTTTAATGCTGACCAAGGCATACGTCTACACGATGCCTGGAAACACCTATTTTACCAGGACGTCCGATCTCGACCGGACGCGGTTCCAGCTGCTCCGAAACGTCCGATTACGGACGGAGCGCCTTCTCTCACCCCCCGGGAAGCCCGCTCCTGATTGGCCGGTGCACTTTCCCCGCATTGGCCGACCACCCGGCCAACCGGCACACGGGTGAGGAGAAACTTAGCCCTATTTTAACTCGTGCGCAGTACATGTCCGTGCATTATGCCCTGAGAAAGGTCGCAGAATGGCGACCGAAACGTCGGCACCTTTGCCATGGACGCGGCGTCACCCCGACAGCCAAGTAAATACTGACTACGCTCTCGTTTGACATCAGTTTTTAGGATTCAAGGCTACAGTTGTGTACGTAACGACAGACTATCTACTATAGGATGTAGTGTCTTAATTCTGATAAAAATCAATAAATCATTTTGAAATAGACTTGCCCCTTACCCTGGCCTAGAAACTGTTGCCATACGCATTCCGTTTCTTGATCACAATAATATCACGGTCATCGCAGTATTCAAGCCTCCTAAGAAAAAAGTCTTGGTGTTCCGCATCGAATCACTCTTTAACGCTAGTACTTTATCGACGGGTCTCGTAAATTGGTCTCGTAAAGTCCAACAAAACTTAACGTCAATGTCCAACTTCACGTAATGGGTGATCTCAATGTTATATCTTGGGGCTCAACATATATATCGGTACTGCCGAGTCAGTAATTCCGCAGGTTCGGTTCTCTGAAAAATCATACACCAGTTTCATCTCAAAATCCACTCCCTCACTGAATCCACTTATTACCTATTGAGTAATAACAGTATTTCATATATTTTAGATATCGCCATCTCAAACGTCCCTTTACATTAACCTCGTAATGTTTTTTACAAACTCAATCCTGACCAAAATCCAATATATTATTTGAAGAAATTATAAAATTGATCGCTTGTATTTGAAATTAAAAATATGCATTATATAGTGTGGAGATAACAATAATATATGTTAACCCTGCACCGCTCGAGCATTTTTTTAACGATTCAGCTAGCGCAGCGGCGTTTTGGATGCATTTCTGGAGATTTCCAAAAGATTTCAGCCGGCATGTCCAGAAACAATAACACCAAAATATTACATTTTTTTTATATTTACAAACGAAACAAAAAAGTCCACAACTCACGTACAACAGTCAACGTATGAAAAAATTAAATGTTGGCACATATCGTTTAATTGAGGTGTCTAGTTTCAAAATGAAACTTTTCCATTCTAGTCTGCTTTGAAAAAAAAAACAAAAAAACATGAAAATGTCATATCATTTGTTTAAAACATTCTGCTGCTAAATGTTTAGGATTAATGCCCTTGGCTACTGAAAGAAAAAAATAGTATAAAAATTCAAGAATATCTAGTTATTATGAAGAAAGTTGAGCTAAAAATTTGGAAAAGTCTCGTTTTAAAATTTAGTTAATTTGTTTTGTATTTTTGGGGAAAACGTATTTTTTCGTACAAAGAAACTTGTTTTCAATAATTACAAGAGTTTAATTATTTCCTTTCAGTTTCAGTATTTCATGTGGCATTTTTCATCAAATGTTAAGGTCAGCAACCCCTAACTGCTGGATTTCACAATACTAATCATTTTTAGTATCATCTTGGTCAATGCTTATGTTAGTTAGATTTCTATAGAATGATAAATTTTGATTTTGGCATAATACGGACATAGTGAAAAAAGGACCTCTGATTGCTGGATTGAAAAGATCGTACTTTGCAACGAAATGGAGAGACGAGATTATGGAAAGATCGCGTTCTGATATTAACACATTATTATGAAGCCCTATGGAGTGAACAAAAAACGCGTTTTGTTAGAAATCATTTTATAGAACGACGCAAAACTGCAACGGATTCCTATTGAGACCAATATCTCATTTTTCGCCAATGGTGGAAAAGACGCGTTTTGAAACTAGACCACTAAATTCAATTCAATTCAATTCAATAAATTCGCTCATTCTCGCAACGTTAGAACAATTTTGCATTTATTTCAGTAGCATTTACATTTGATACATTTGGAGATAACGCTCTGGCATTGCCTGCATCCGTTCGTCATTCTTATCAGTGCTGCGAAAGGAAAAGGAAACAATGAATATTTTCCGCACAGTTCGGTGGCAGGAATCATTGAGATAGCCTCAGTATTCTTCTGAATGCATTAAGACCTGCAATAATGCAAAGCCAACTTCTTAGATAAATGAACATCGAATAATAATACTAATAATAATAAACTCTTTAACAGTAACGAGAAAGCAATCTACAGTAGTCTTTTAAAGGGCTTCTAAGTGATATGAAACAATCAAAGTTTCCCTCAAAGGCACTAATTGTTATGGATTTGTTTAAAAAACACATCCAAATATTCACATCAAATACAACTTGCAGCACTCAGTCAGGTATATAGTGAATTAATTTCTAAACGAAGCATTCAAGGGCCTTGAAAACTAAAATTTTGAGGCCAACTTTGAGAAAGAAACGCTCCTCACACCGTAATCTACAGGATGAAATATTCTTGGACATTCTAACGCGGCGGCGCATTGTAATTTGTAACGCCCATCTCGAGGTTTTTGTCCAGTTTCCCTGATTCATTGAGCAAATGCTGAGATGGTCCCTTGTTTTGCGTCTGGACGTAAATGTAGCTTCACTATGCGAATTTTTTGTTTAACTCTCCATTTGCTCGTAATGGTAGGAGTAGAGGAAGGGCGAGTTACTATTTTGTTAGTAATGCAGAAAAATTATATCTGCAATTCCTTTACCGATGCAAGTTTTCTATAACTCGGTAACGAAAATGTCTAGTTTTTTTTTCAGATATTTCTTATCTCGCGTTTTTTTAAATTTTATTTTCGTTTATTTATTTAATTTTAACTTTTACTCATCTTTCAAGTATTTATAGTAAAAATGATGGGAATGGATTCTGGAATCAAGAAAACGTGCGCAGATTATCTTCTTCCCCATACGTCACATACAGTTTCTACTAATTTTTTGACTATAAAAATCAAATATCAATATTTAAATGTTTCGTATTATAAATATGTGCCTCAGAACGTGCTTGAAAGTAGTGAGCACACTCTCTACTGGGATCTCCATTATCACCGACACGACGAACAAGTCGGCGCGAATAGACCCCATATAACTTACATTGATAGAAACTATCGGCAGGGTTTCCTTATCGATATATCAATACCCAACACCCACAACGTATCGGCAAAACATCAAGAGAAGATCCAGAAGTATACCGACCTCGCCCATGAAATAGCAGCTCAGTGGGACTTCAGCAAAGGCACAACTGTGCCTATTATAATATCAGCCACAGGAGTGATCCCGAAAATGACACTTCGAGCACTAGAGTGTCTTCATGTGGATGCCACGAATATAAACATTATGCAGAAGTCAGTCATCTTGAAGATGCCGTATTGTCAGAAGCCACCTGAATCTTCAATAAAGCAACCACACATCTGCTCATCATTGTTGTGAGTGGTTGACATATAAACCTGTAAAAACTTATAAGATAATAATAATAATAATAATAATTATTATTATTATTATTATTATTATCCAAAAAGTCCCCATATCCTCATTAATCATCAGTTCTACAAGGACGATCTCAAGTTGTACGCCAGAGATAAGAACCAGCTTTCCTCGTTGCTTGAACTTAAGTCCTTTAGCGACTCTATTTGTATGGAGTTTGGCATTGATAAATGCGCTACAGTGCACATGAAAAGAGGGAAAATACTTGATCCTGGTAAACCCATCCTGATGTGGGGCACAAATATCCAAGAACTTGGGCAAGAGGATACCTATAAATATTTAAGCCTGCACCAACTTTTGGGCACAAGTGAATCACAGATGAGGTATAATATTGAAAATAAAGTTGTTCAAAGAGTCTCAAAAATCTGTAAAACTCTTTTAAAGGGAAAGAACCTCATATCAGCTATCAACACTTGGGCAGTAGCTGTCGCTGTCTATTCATTTGGTGTTCATCACTAGACTACAACTGCACTGCAGGAGCTTAATCGAAGTTAGGACCACTCTTACCAAGTATCGAATGCACCATCCCAACAGTTCAATGGCAAGACTATACTGACCTCGGAACGAAGGAGGTAGAGATCTGGAGTTTGAGTACTTGTGTGCGAAGCAAATGAACAATCTTTGCAAATACTTCCTTTAGAAAACGACGGTCATGCATGAAGCAATTTGTGCCATGGAAAAGAATTTTACCCCACTGAACCTGAATCAAGCGGACTCTGAAAGACCATGTATCACGAAAGAAGACTGAGTGAGTGGACACAGAAGCGTTTGCACGGCAGGTATCCTGCTGAGCTCAAAGGAAACGCCGTGAATATGGTATCTTCAGTCTCCTGGCAAACAAAATCTGGCCTCTTTGCTGAGACAGAAGGGTTAGTCATTTCTATTCAGGACGACGTAACCTCCACTCGCAGTTACCACAGGTATGTAATTGGGGATATGAGTGTAGAGGACCGCTACCGCCTTTGCAATCAACCCGGCGAAACTCTCCAATACATCATGGGTGGGTGTTCTGCTTTGGCGCAAACAGAATACCTGAGTCGGCACAACGTCGTTGCTGCGGTAGTCCATCAGGCCCTGGCTGCAAAGTCGGAGATGTTACAGATAAAGGTCCCATACTGCAAGTTCAAGCCGGGTTCAGTTTTGGAGTCGAAACGGGGGAAGCTCTTTTGGAATGTAGCAGTCACCGCTGATCGCAGGGTCGAAGCCAACAGACCTGACATAATATGGATTGATAAGGTTTCACGGAAAGGGATTATAGTCGACATAGCTATTCCTTTAGACCAAAATATAGTTGGCTCTGTTGCCGAGAAGAAGCGAAAATATCAGTCCTTGGCTATTGAACTGGGCGACATGTGGCGGTTAGTATCTGTTGAAGTAGTCCCTGTGGTCACCTCTGCAAATGGACTTATCTCCGAAGAACTAATTTCATCGTCTGCAAGGCTTGGCTTATTCAAACTGGCACATTCAAACAATGCAAAAGGCTGTCCTCCTGAGTACTGCACGCAACGTTAGAAAGTTTTTATTGATATAACTGACCGCACGAGTTTGCAATCGAAGCAGGCACCTTGGTTCTACAAACGTCCTGGTGTCTGCTACAGGCACCTCGCTAAGCAAGATACTTGAAGAAATAATAATAATAATAATAATAATAATAATAATAATAATAATAATAATAATAATAATAATAAATCTCCCAAAGTCCAGCCCTACATTCGAGCAATTTTCTCAAGAACGGTTCCAAATTTTTTTTCATATTTCTTAAAAGGATAGTGCTAATTGCAATCTTTGATATGAGGTAAAGTTCACTTCGGTGTATTTTTTGTTTTTTTAAAATACACAAATGTAATTTTTTGAACGCCGGCAATATTAACATTTTCAACAATTTGTTAACACTATTGTATTTGTGAATATAAGTGCTTCAAATGATTTCAAGTGAAGTAAATGTTCTGTGGAAAAGTGCTTCAAATTTCGAATTTACATTAGCGCTTAAGCGCCATTTTCTTAAAAACGGCTACACATTTTTCAAAGAAAATGCTACTTTAGGACGATGTTTTACTGTCATTGAATATTCATAAAATAATATTTCCGTTATATTATTACGAAACCAAAAAATTAAGAAAATTGAAAAAAATCTACTTTAGGCTGCGATAGATGGCAGCTAGTGTGACGTCATATCAGTCGCCTTGTACAAACGTGACAAAATATCAGCCACGTGCATTTCATGCTCATGGACAGCGCTGGCGGGAAGAGACACCACCGGGCTGAACAATGGCAAACCTAAGGAGCGGAAGCTTTCCGCACATGTCTGCACACCTCGACGTCTCATACAAGAAGGGGCTGATTGGTTCGCAGATATCGTGATCTTGCGAGCTAATAATACCACAGGACACTGGGATCTTTTGGGGTGTTGAGAGCCAATCCAAGAACAAGAACACATGCTTGGACAATTTCCACGGTCATGATTGGTTCACCCATTAGAGGGATATCTCGGTGTCTGTCATATCCTATTTCAATCCACGTCATATCTGGGTTGTGGCTTCCAAAAGTCCTCTATGTGTGGCTTTGAGGGAAACTTTGATTTTTTCATATCACTTACAAGCCCTTTGCTCTTTGACATATTCCTGTAGAATGCTTTCTGGTTTCTGTTAAAAAGAGTATTCTGTTGCTTCCTCGTAGTACAATTCCTATAGCGTCGAAGGCGTTTTGTTAACGCCAAAAGCTTTTGTCGTAGGGTGTCAAGATGTTGTTATTGTTAAATTCAAGGACTCGTGCTTCGTATGTATTTTTGCATTGATAAGGATGTTATTCACCTTTCTTATCAGTTATTCTGAGGTATTTCCTTTTATAAATTGTTAGAGTCCCAATATCTCTCCTAGCTCGTTATATACGATTCACCAGCTGTCTTTCCCAAGGTGGCATTCTTTTTTCACGTCGATCGTTGTGGGCAGTTGCTACGCGGCTGAAAAGCTTGGAACCGTTACATCTTGAAGCCACAAACGCAGCACAATAAATTGCTGTGTGTACTTCTTCGAATGATGGTATTTTTTGTAGATGTTGTGGCAGTACTTTGTCATTCAAGACACTGATTGCTCTTGCTAATTTCTTCGAGCAATTTTGTCTGAGAATGAGATAGCGGTTCAGTGGGTCAGTTCCTTCAAATTCCCCAAGTGCGACTGCAAATTCATTGCGAATTTGCACCTCTTCACTACTCTTATCATCCATACTTTCTGACATGCTTGTCCCATTGTCATCCTGAGTTTGCACAGCTGATATTTCCACTGCCCTCAGATAACTAGGTTCTGAGGAGTTAATCATGTTTCTCACTTCTTCCTTGATTGCTTCCAAAACTGGTGCAGAGATGAGATTTCTCTGAACAATTGCTCGACGCTGGTCCGCTATTGTTTACTCACTAACTTCAGAATCAGGGAAACGGTGAAGAAATCTTTCTGACTTTTGAAGGTAGGCCGTAGTGTCAGTCTCCATTTTGGTAGTAGAGTAGTATTCACGGATGAAGAAGGTATTTATTTCTGTAGTCCACTTCAACCTTGTGCGTTGCCTGCCTGCGGCAGTGGTCTCTGGAAGCAATAGATTGCTTCTCTGGGAAGCACTTGCGGCAGTATAAGTGGAGATGGATGGGTGCTGCTATGTTCGGCTGTAGTATATTCGGGGTTATCCCTGATCAGGGCCCGCCTGTTCAGCTCCTGATCACCACCGGCTAGCATGCTGTCACCTCCAGCGGTGGCTCCGAAGGTGCCTCGGCGTTTCCCAGGCAGCAGCTGCTTTTCCGAGACCTTACGACGCATATTCCGTGTCTCCATATTTATATGAGTGTGCCATCGCCCTGTTTGCCGCCATTTCAGTTATTACAGGATAGTAAATGTACGCCGTACATTTACTATCCTTACCAAATTTTAAAGAAAAAATTTGGAGCCGTTTTGAGAAAATATTGTATTTGAATTTTTTTTAAAAATTGCACTTATTGCACGCAATATTGCGCGAAGATTACTAAAATTTTCAAAAACATGTGCATGACCTTCATGAGAGAACTCACTATGGAGAACCGATTTTATTTTAAGGGGAAAAACTCTATCTAATTTTGTAGTTGTAGGAAGACACCAAAAAAATTCATACTTTTGAAATTTTTGAAAATTCAGAGTTAACCGTGAAAATCGGACCTATGCCACGTTTATACGTGTATATTACTCTATTCTTACAAGAAATTTAAAGAAAACAATTGGAGGCGTTTTGAGAAAAAATTGTAAAGAACGTGAAGGACGTAGGAAGTACCCCTAAATTTTGAAGAATGTTTACAAAATCTCAAAGTTTCGACTCGAGCCAGATGGACACGATTTTTTTTTAATTTGGAAAAATGTCCTACGCGTGGTTTAGGCGCTAGATGTGTTCACAGACACCTGACGGACGGGACGGACGTATTGAAAAAACAAACGCTTTTCGGTATCTGGGGACCCCAAAACGTGTATTTCTGTTGAAATCTCGAAATCGATTTTCCGTAGCATTACATAACTTTCCCTATACTACGTATATTAACGTAATATACTACGTTTATATATATATATATATATATATATATATATATATATATATATACACGAGGGGTATTCGGAAACTAAGTACCGTTTTGAAAAAAAAAATAGTAAAACAATTTTTTCGAATCCAATTTTATTTTTACATGAAAATACATGTCTTAAACTATTTTTCAACATAGTTTCCGCCATTGATCAAACACTTGTCATAGCGGGTGACCAGTTTTTGTATACCATTGTCAAAGAAACTTCCCGCCAGTTTCGATAACCACGACTCCACAGCATTTTTCGTGTCATCGTCAGATCCAAAGCGCTTGCCACCAAGCTCGCGCTTCATGTGCAGGAACAAGTGATAGTCGGACGGCGCCAAGTCCGGGCTGTACGGCGGGTGATCGAACTGCTCCCAATGAAACTGTCGAATTAACGATTGAGTGACATCAGTGAGCATTTTTGGAACCCATCGGGAACACAGTTTGCGATCATTCAAGCGGTCAGACACAATTTCGAACAACACAGTACGTGAAATTTGTGGAAATGCCTCTGAAAGAGTTGTCATTGTGAAGCGTCTGTTCTCATGAATTGCTTCATCAACTTTCCTTACCAAATCATTGGTGACAACAGAAGGCCAACCACTTCGAGCCTCGGCGTGGGCATTTGTTCGACTTGCATTAAACATTCTTACCCACTTTCTCACCATTCCATGACTTATCGCGTATTCACCGTAAACTTCTGTCACTTGACGATAAATTTCGGCCGGTTTAACATTCCTCGCGTTCAAAAATTTAATCACGGCACGAATCTCACAGTCAGCGGGAGAACTAATTGTCTTAAACATTTTGAATGTGCACAGCAAACTGAAAACACAACATAGAGCAACCAAAATGGCGACAATTGAAGGTCAGTGAACAAGAAAGACTAGTGCGCATGCACGGGACGCTTACCACAGCGCTGCGACGGCGCTAGAATGAAACGGTACTTAGTTTCCGAGTACGCTTCGTATATATATATATATATATATATATATATATATATATATATATATATATATATATATATATATATATATATATAAAAAATCAAGAATGCGCGTGCAGCGAGCTTAAAATTCTCAGGAAGCAGGATCTTTCGGGTACGAGAAAGGTCTGAACGCTCGACACAATAAATTGAAAGATTGTGAACAAACGAGCGTATAATTTAACCATAAAATTCGGTGACACAATTACACGACAAAAAAATGAACACACTTTTACAGAGAATAAATAAAACAAAAATAGAAACCGTACAATACACAATTCTAACTCCCCACAAATTACACACACAAAAAAAACTGTACAACAATTAAATCACCTTTCACGTAAATCAGTACAAGGCATGGCTATCTTTTTTTCAAATGCATGAATAATTCGGGATTGCACTTGCTCTACTATCACGTATAACTAGACTTGCCCACTTTAAGCGATTTTAGTGAACTGTTCCGTTGTTGCGATCGCTTTTTTCCAACGAAACTGCTGTAGTACAAACGCGCGTGTCTCACCGACGCTGCGTTGCTCGCTGCGAGATGACCTCGCCAATTCAAGGTTGCTGCCGCTCCG
Source organism: Gryllus longicercus (assembly GCA_038098605.1). Taxonomy (NCBI): domain Eukaryota; kingdom Metazoa; phylum Arthropoda; class Insecta; order Orthoptera; family Gryllidae; genus Gryllus; species Gryllus longicercus. Next base: position 2,210,134 of record JAZDUA010000147.1, read on the forward strand.
TTTCGCCGAATTCTTCACTTGCTGCGTCGACCGTTCGAAGTCCCACGCTGAACTCAGATCCTTCGCACCTACACGCCCTGCCTTCCATCCAAGACCATATCTTTCGCACGTACGCTTGAGCCTTCTTGGAGATGCGTTCTTTTTCTATCTTCTCACGCCTCGTTGTAGAAATTAATTCGCGCTTCCAGTTTTATCTAATTTACTGCGCCCCTTTCGTTTGCGTGCGCGGCCTAACTACTACACTTTTGGCTTGTGCAGCAATAAGGAGCAATATGACTGTACTGGAATAATTCAGAGTCCTTGTGCGCGAATCTAGGCAATGTTAGACTTATTGCTGATTTCAAACTTTACACCAATTTCTCCTATCACTTCAATATTATAATTTATACTGTTCTAGCTCCACACGCATTTAAATAGACCGCTGACCTTGCTGTGGTTCAAGCGCTGCCGATGCGTTCCTCGTCGTTGCTGGAATATCAGAGACTGCTTCCGAAGCGTGTTACCGTATTTATGACTCGACGCCTGGGGAAATTTAAAGAGTGGGGTTGCTTCTCCTCTTTCAACCCTCCACGGGAAAAACGCTGCTTGCTAGTTCGAGCGCTCTAGTACGATCAACGAATAACAGGTTGTGTGTTTAAGGGCCGGTTTCACCAACAGCCGAGTAAAGTTGAGAGTAGTTACCCGAGAGTAACCATTTACTCCAAGATAGTAACTCTCGAGTAGAATATGAGCGTTTCACCATGCTTCTAGAGGGTTATTTTACTCTAGAGTACATACTCTCCGATTTACTCCGCAAATCAGCTGAACACACAATATTTGAGAGCGATTCAAGAGGCTGTGAGCGAGAATGACGCTGGGAACCAATGCGGACCAACGTGAACCTTTGATTAATTCCTTATATTCGATCATTCATTTCAGTTTCGGAGTTCTTGGAGTTATAATCTGAAGTTGTGTTATGGTGGTATGAGTTAGCATAGTTTATTTCCTAGTTTCTGTATCTTTATTTCTTAATAAATATTCATTCTTCTTCTCTGGAGACGAGTTACTATTTTGTTAGCAATGCAGAAAAATCTAATTTGCAGTTCGTTTACCGATGGCGGTGCAAATGAATTTTCTATAACTAGGGAACGAAAATGTTTAGTTTTTCAAATGTTGCTGATCTCGTGTTTGTCTAAATTTTATTATTATATGTTGTTTTATTTTTTAAACTTTTATTCATCTTTCAACTATTTGTAGTTACAATGTTGGAAAGGGATTCTGAAACTCAAGAAAACGTGCGCAAATGATCTCCCCCATACGTCACATACAGTTTTTACTGAATAAATAAATGAATATTTCTTAGTACTTGTAGTTCCTGTAGTTATTATTTTTCCTCTTGTTGTCGTATTCGGTACGTACTACCTTTATTTCGTATCCACATGGGACAAAAGAACTTTAGAAGTTCTCTACAGTTTACAATGTATCTGATGAAGTTAAACAGCTGATTTGGTCAAACATAACCTCACGGCAAAAATCTCGATCGTCATAATTAAAACCAATCCATTTTCTCTCGCACCCTTTGTCTTCGCACTAGTGGATAATATTCCGAATCATTGCTGGAATCGTCTTCAAATACTATCATTCATAATCGTCGAACCGTAACAACACTTCGGAGGTACATGAACGTTGAAAACTGAATTTACTCCGTACTTTACCCGACGGATTTTCGCGGTGTAAAGTTACTCTCGAATTTACTCCCGTGTAAGCGATTTACACTCGAGTAAAGTGTTGGTGAAACGTTCCAAGACGTTACTCTCCAGTAAACATGATTTACTCCAGAGTAAACTCTTACTCTTTGTTTCGTGAAACCGGCCCTAAGAGCCACTGCTCCGTCGCGTATGCTATCCTCGCTGCGTGTGGGTGTTCACAGGTGCTAGACGGTGTCGTTATGGTGTTGCACAATCCAATATATATATATATATATATATATATATATATATATATATATATATATATATATATTCTAACCGCCTTACCTATCGTACACACCTTGTACCTTCTTCAGCACACTCAGCATGCACTGTAAGCAAGTCGTTAAGATATTATGCTCGTGAAGCGAGCTTAGAATCTCAGGAAGCAGGATCTTTGGGGTACGAGAAAGGTCTGAACCCTTGACACAATAAAAGTCACACAAATCACACATAAACGAGCATATAATTCACTCAAAATTCTGTGGCATGAATTGATGACAACGAAAAACAAATCAAACATAGAATTACACTTCCAAAAATGATCAAATAAATACACATAAGCAGCTTTTATGGCCTATTCAACAAATGAACACTTAAGTCTGTTCAGAACTAATTTTCTGAAGTAATTTCTCTGACCAGTACTGGGAATTCCCTTTGAAAATTCACTACGTCTAAATTTAAATTATTCTAATTACAATTGCATGTGAAACTAAACCTAATTTACAATCTCTTGCCTTTTTTAAAATTTTACATACAATAATTAACCTGTGGGCAAGCGCACTACTCTCAATTTATCTTTAAATTATAAGTGCTGGTAACAGAATAATGGCTGCTACAATAGAATGGTTAAAGGCAAGCAATAACGCATTAAATCTTCCACTCCCAAGCTACAAATTATTAACACCCGTGTCCTCAAATTTTAACACTTCTGAAACTATTCTTTCCCTGCCGACGTGAACTTGACCTAATTTCAGTTCTACAGGTTACCTCGAAACTGTCCGTCTTTCAACCTTGAAACAGCGTGCTGCGCTCCGCACCGCGTTGCTCGATTCGGAAGTTCTGCGTTGCTCTCGCCGTCCTCTTGCGTCCTTTTTCTCGGTCGTCGTCTTCTTCCGGTCGACCCGCGTATTCTTCCGTTTCCACTAACCGGTTTCTTCTCCTCCCACGGCTGCTACCGCCTTCGATTACGCCCAATTTGCAGAAAATGTCCCTTGCACTTCCCTAACTGCTAGTGCAAGTACTTCGCTCGTTCCTAACTTTTATTCTGTTAATCAAGAACTTTCAGAGCTTTCCTGAGAACGGGCACACTTTTACTTCCCGCATTAGTTAATAGAAGAATATTTCTCTAATTCCTGACTACTGCGCGGATGACTAGCTAGACGTTTCTCAACGCCGTACACTCCTATTCTAAACAGTCGTTGCGGCAATTTCTAACTAATCTAACGCTCTGATAAAATCTGCACACTTGCCAAGCGGTGCCTTACATGAAGAACTGCTGACCCGACGCGTGCTAGCAGAAGAGATGTTGACTCCAGGCGAGATGGCGACAAAAGAGACTTCCCGCTTCCGCGTTTGCGTATTTATTGGCGCAGGCTGGGGAAATTCGGCGTGGTGGGGATTATTTCTCCTACTTGTGCCTTCCACCAGCAAAAACGTGGCTTGATAGTTCGCGGCGACTAGTGCGAGCAACGAATACCAGGCTGCGCGTTTTGCTACTCTGGTTTTCGGCCGCTCTTCTCGCTGCTTGTGAATGTTTATGCCAGCGAAACTGTGGTGTTATGGGGTTGTATAATCCCATTTCGCCACAATATATATATATATATATATATATATATATATATATATATATATATATTGTAAACTAACCTAATGTTGCACTCGACTAGCCCCACGTTGGGACCAGCCAAATGTAAACAAACCTAATGTGCACGGGGGGAGGGCGCCAGGTTCAGCTCCTGAAATGTAACTGAGTGGAAGAGTTGGGAGGTCAAGAATGAGCAATTGAGTCATTTGTGACAAACAACTGTTTATTCCTGGCACCAAAAGCTGCCAGGGGAATTTACAATGTCGCAATGGGCGACGCAAGTTCTCTTACTAAAACTACTCTATGAATTAATTACAAGTGGTTAATTCTGCTGGGCCTGAGCGCGGCCACTTGCAGTTTTTCGTTGTTATAATTGTTCAGTGAGACGGCAACGTCTCATAGTTATCACCAATGGCTGCTGGTCTTCATGGGCGGGCCGAGGCGGCAAGGCTGGCGGCTCCGGGTTGCTGATCTTCTGCGGCGCGTCTTCTCTCGCTCAGGTAGCGGCGATTCCAGATTGTCAGCTCGAGCAGGCTCAGAGGAGGCGAGTGGCCACGGGCGTTGACGTTGCGAAAAGGGCTGTCACTTAGCCCAGGACGAGAGGCGGCAAGGCTGGCGGGCCGGAGCGAAAACGGCGCGGGATCCCAGGTCGCTGCCCGAGTTCTCTCCGCAACAAGTCTACGGGTCGCGTCCTGACTAATTCGGCTGTGGGAAAGTCTTTTCCCAAACTCGCGTCCCGGTCGTGAATGACTGGATAACTTTTAGAAGTGAAGTTCTCAAGTAACGAAAATTTCGAAGTTCCACGAAGAAATTTTACAAGTCGAGACTGTCGAAGGAATTTACAAGTGAAGTTCGCCGGAAAATCTTAGAAGTAGTCTCTTCAAACAAATCTAAGAAGAAGTCTCGTTTCGAGGAAATTTTTAGAACTGTTCCTCCGAAGAAATTTTACAAAGTGAGACTGAAGAAATTTTAACAAGTGTTGTCGAAGAAATTTTAACAAGTGTTCTATTCCTACTCTGCATCGCGTTTATAAAAGAAGTTCCTTTCCCCTTCCCAAATTGTTCCTGGCACCAAATTTCTCCCTCCCCTCATGGCGAAGCTTCCCATTGGCCAAGGGTGGCTGCGTCGCAGAAATCTGATTAACCAATCTCGTGTCGATTTTTCTGTATTTTTCCGTAAATGTTCTCTGTCTGTCGCTGGCTTCGCTATCTCGCTCGCTCCCCTTTGTCAGTTACACCGGGAGCTGATCGCAGCTGTCCGGACACGTGCGCGCGAAAAAAGCGCATTTCACGGATTCCCGATTCCCGGACCGTCATGGGCTACTTGACTGCCTACTGTATTTAATTTGTTAATGGCCCGTGCAGGGATTCGGGTGCCTACCCAGGCGCGTGCCGAGGCGCGAGCCAGAACGAATGTGACGAGTTAGCATTGTCCGGTGGAGGGATCAGTTTGATGGCCAAGAAAGGTTTCGCTCACGACGTGTCGTAAATGCGTCGTCGTCTTTAATTGACACCCGGCCAATCCTTTCTTTGGGGTTTGCACCACTCGGTCGCGCGGCTGGAGAAAGGACGCGGGGGTGGCGCTTTGTCCCAGGAGAGGGCCGGCGAGGGGGCAGCAAGTATTTTTATGAGGGGGTAATAAACATTCCGCCTCTGAAGACAGGGGGGCTGGGTGCGTTCGGGGCTGGCCCGATGCGCGGTCGGGGGGTGGGCGGCATGACGAAAGAACCCTCCGCGGCGGTGGCCGCGTCCCGTTGACCCACTTACTTCTCGACGCGAGCTATTTCCAGATGCAGAAACTCATTTGTTATTGGCGATGCCATAATAAAATTATATTTAATTAATCGGTGACGCCACAATATATATATATATATATATATATATATATATATATATATATATATATATATATTTAAATGGTCAGGCGGAAGAGCAGGCTAAATGCCCTGAGCCTCGCCATCAATAAAGACATTTATTAATTTTTATTTATGTTACTCCGTACCCGGAAAAGTAAAAGAGATAAACTATATAATGTCAAATTTCAACTCAAATACAGTGATAGAGATACAAAGAAAGATAGAGTAAGATAGATACAGAGAAAGATACAGTGACGGTCAATAAAATGGGGGCCACCATGCCGTGATAAAGAAATTAAGCGAAATATTTGCAAATAACTTTTATTTATAAATAAATAGCATATCCGTTTGTTTGTACTCAAAATGGCAACAGATAAATAAACCTTTACATGGCATTCAGACACAAATTATTTTATATATAACAAAAACTGTACAAAAAGTATCTCTCTATGAAGTCAAAAAATAGACCCATCAGATATAATGCCTTGGAAAAATAGAAGAAAAAAAAGCCCAAATCGTCGACTTCATTTTGACTTTGGCTTCGTTTTGACACTTTTGCAATGCGTCCATTGAGTTGTGACGCTCGTAATTTTCTCTGTGCAGTTAAAGTATATAATTCAATTCCATAAACCTGAAATATTTTTTTTTTGTTTCAATCAAGGTGCTGACAGGAATGGATCCTTCCGAATGTCTAAGCAGATTTGTCAATTCATACGTGGGGACGTTCTTCGCGGTCTGCCTCTATTTTCAGGAATCTTCGTCGTCTGTTTACATTTGTGAATTGCAAACAGGACTCGCTTTCGCGAAACACGCAGTTCATTTGCATTTTTTTCATTGACTCATCTTTTTTTCCACATTATAAAAATCACTTGTCATTCAGTCTCAGAGATGTGTTTTGCACGATCCATCTAGAAAGTTCAATAAAATACCTCGTGTAAGAAAACCACGTGTACATTATGCGATCACACACAATTCAAATAGAATCAAAATAAGTCGAAAAACTACTATTATAAATATTTACAGTGGCTCTATTAATACGACTGATGAAATTCCCATCTTTGGTCCTTGATTCTACTCTGCCTAGCCGGAAACATGGTTCAATTACTGCTATCTTGTCTTGATAGATTACGTTAGTGATACTGGTTATAAGCACGAACCAAGGCATTCGCACGGGAAAACTGTTAAGGATAATCTTTGTTAACATACGACACGCTAGGAGTGGTTCAATTTTATTGACTGCCACTGTATGTAATGCTGCGGAAAATCAATTTCAAGATTTCAACGGAAATACATGTTTTGGGGTCCTGATAGTGATTTCTTTTTTCCGAAACTTATGTCCGTTCGTGAACAACACTAGCGCCGAGTAGAAGCTCTGCGATTGTGAAAAACTTTCTTTAAATTTCGGGGATACATTTTCATGAAGCCTCCCTGGTGTAATGGTAAATGCACCTACGTACATATGAAGTATTGCGTAAGAGAAGCAACGAATATTTCTTTCAAACATGTACGCGAGAGAAATATCACCTTTCAAAGATATCTAAATTAGGGTCGCGTCTGGAGCAGGCGCCCTGCTTATCTTAAGGTTTATCATAAGGTCATGGGTGATAGGGCTCCCCAAACCGCCGTCAACGCTAACACGATCCAGGTAGTGGAAACGGGGATGCTTGGGAACTTATGAGACAGTGTTTACAAAAGGGCAAATGTCCTCTGACAGTAATGTCAGTTTATTGCGTCCAGGACCTGTCAAGTTCTAGCGGGGGTGGCGTAATGGCCCCATAAATCTCCGTTTTCCCATATAAGGATCTTCTAGCGTTGATAACGGGCAGACAGCCCAGAGACTTTGCTGTGTCAACTTCACGCTGCTCTGCAGCTCTACATTTTCAATTAAACTTTTCATACTTCATCGAACTTGGTCTCTGTACTTGAAACATCGCTCACCACCACGCTCCTCCAGGAACCTCAATATTTTCCCTGCGAACTCAACAATTTTGCATCCTGTACTGGAAGCATTTGTAAATGCCTGCAATCGCTGCTAGTAGCACAACACCTGCAGCGAAAGGCATTACACTGGGACATTTTCAAAATATTCTCAAAAATGGCTCCATTTTTTTTCTTTAAATTTCTTGTAATAACAGAGTGAAATACACTTATAAAGTCCTCGTGGCTAGCAGTTGGTCAGCGTGCTCGCTTCCCACTATGCGGCCCCGGGTTCGATTCCTGGTGAGGCAAGATTATAGTGTATTTTCCTTGCAATGTCCCAGTATATGTTGCTGCGGGACGATGAGAAAATTCACTTCTCAGGTTGAGAAGACCGGGATACGACGTGGGGATGTCGACGTGCCCCTTAACCCATGGCCGCGAGGCAATGACGTCGCCGGTAGGCCTGAGTCCGTTCATGGTCGCGCCAAGTACATATATATATATATATATATATATATATATATATATATATATATATATATATATATATATATATATTGTAATGTCAGCAAGCCCCAAGTTGGGCAAGCCGAATGTAATGTAGACGATAATGTCAACGGGGGAGGGCGCCAGGTCCTGAAATGTGGCTGGATGGAAGTGTTGGGAGGTCATGAATTAATACACCGAGTCATCTTATAATAAATTGAGGTTTATTCCTGGCACTATGAGCTGCCAGGGAAGTTACAGGTCGCTAAGGGCGACACAGGTTTCCTCTTATGTCTATCCTGTGAGCTCATTACTTTGATCACTAATGACTAATTCTCTTAAAGCTAACAAAATAAGGCTTAATTCTAATAACGCATGCAACCTTCTATCTACCATCTACAATCTGCGGGGCCTGAGCGCGGCCACTATTAATCTCTCGCCCTAAATGTCCTGCGAGGTGTCTCGCGTCATAGCTTTCACCGCTGGCTGTGTTGGATCCACGGGCTGGTCGTGCGGCGCCCTCGGATGCAGGGGCGGCGGGCGGTCCCACGTCATAGCTTTCACCGCTGGCTGTGTTGGATCCACGGGCTGGTCGTGCGGCGCCCTCGGATGCAGGGGCGGCGGGCAGTCCCAGGTCGCCGACCTCTCGTGGTGCGACCCTCCTCAGCTGGCGGCGGGCAGTCCCAGGTCGCCGAATCGAGCAGGCTCAGTCGGTCGAGGGGCCACGGGCGCTGGCCGTAATGCAATGTGGGCTTATGAATGGGCCTGGCGTGAAAGGCGGCGGAGGCAGACGGGCCTACGCAGAAGTAGCGCGGGATCCTGTGATCTCCCGCCCGAGTTTCCTCCGCGGCAAATCCACTAGTCGCGTTCAAATAAAATAAACTTCTACTCTGGGAACGTCTTTCCCTAGTCGCGTTCTGCTCGTGATTCTCTCTCCTCCGGGAACGTCTTTCCCCAGTCGCGTTCCGATCCTCATTAACTTTCCTCTGTGCATCTCGTGTTAAAGAAAACTCCCCTCCCCCTCCCAAAACGTTTCTAAATCTGTAAATTTACCCCTTCCCTCATAGTGAAGCTTCCCATTGGCTGAGGGTAACTGCGTTTCAGCATTCTAATTTACCATCCAGGTTGCAGTTTTCTTGTAATTTTCCAAAGATCGCTCTCTTTCTAACTCCGGCTTCCCTCCTCTCTCTCACTTCCTTTGTAAACGGTCCCAGAAGCTTCTTGCAGCTGTCCGGACACGTGTTCACGCGGTAGCGTATTTTCAAGGGCCATAAATGGTCGGCGGAGGCTAATCGGCGGCCTGCTATGGTTAATTTCTAAATAGCCCCTGTGGGGATCCGGGCGCCTTACCCGAGGCGCGTGGCAGGCGGGTGCGGGGCGGGTATTGTTCGAAGGGGGTCGGCTGACGGCTAAAAGGGTCTCGTTCATGAAGCGTCATAAACGTGTCTTTTTCCTAATCGACACCCGTGTCAACCCTTTGGGACTTCTTGTTCCTTCCCCGGGCGCGCGGCAAAAAAAGGGGCGCGGGGGCGGGTATTGTCCGATGGGGTTTTGGCCGTCGGCTCGGCCGGGTTTTACGAGGGGTAATAAACGTGTCCACCTCTGATGGGGGCTGAGTGCGGTTGTGGGAGGAGTCTTCGTGACAAAGGCAGCGTCCCTTGACCTACTTTTGCCGCGATGGGAGCTATCTCTAGATGTAATAATTATGCTGTTATTGGCGGCGCCACAATAAAATTATTCTAATGTGATTGGTGACGCCACAATATATATATATATATATATATATATATATATATATATATATATATATATATATATATATATATACACATACATACACGCACAATTGAACAATATATATACATATACTTTTGAAAAATCCGAAAATTTAGAATTAACAGCGAAAATCGTACATTTGCAGCCTTTATAAGTACACACACATAAAGGCTGCATATGTACGATTTTCACTGTTAATTCTAAATTTTCGGATTTTTCAAAAGTCTTTCTACAACTACAAAATTGAAGATAGAGATTTTAGCTTCAAATTAAATTTGTTCTCCATAACGATACGTTCTTTCGATAACTTCGTGTACATTTTTTTAAAAATTTGAGTAACTTTCACGCAATATTACATGAAATATGTGCAATCTCAAAAAATTCCAGAAACAATAATTTCTAAAAAAAAATGCCCCACTTTTGGTGGGGATATATACATCGCATGAGATGACGCCATTTTGCTGTACACTTTTGTTTTTCCAAAATTACACTATTGTTTTTTTATAGTTCTCTCACGATGTTAATATTTACATCAGCGGTGATTTGTTCACATTATTGCACATGTGAGCACAATTATGAGTGCATGTGCTTCGAATGTTGTCTTATAAAGTTGTGAAAATGATCTCAATTCCCGCCTTTTCAGAAACGCTCATACTAACAAATTTTCTCCAAAACGGCTCCATTTTTTCTTTAAACTTTTTTTACGGATAGTGGAATATTTGGACTGATACACTGTTGATGACACAAAAACCATTTTGTGCTATATTCTTTCGCTTTTTAAAAAATTACGCTAAAGAATTTGTTTAATATCTCTCACGCCATTACTGTGCTCAGTTGCATGAGTAATATTTTGGTTCCACCATTAGGAAACCGAAAAATTTGAGATTTTTTAATAGGCAATACATGGTAGCCTACAAGACGACGGGGCAAGACCGACAAATTAGCCCAGACTAAAGACATTAGAAATCTAATTAGTACGAGACAGTCTGTGCCATTCTGTAGCACCACAAGTTTATTACTTTATCTTATATCTTTTTATAGCCAGACTGCTGCATACGGCCGCCATCCAATACGAGTCACTGCCGAATACATCCTGTGTGTGACGAAAAGATTCTGATGAGCATAGGTTGCAGGAGCCATCGGCCATAAGCGGTGTGACGAAAAGATTCTGATGAGCATAGGTTGCAGGAGCCGTCGGCCATAAGCGAGCATAACGGGAACACGTAACACTCTCGGAGGGGGGCGTGATGGTCAGGTCGGGTCGGCCGTAGTCGGGCAGCAGCTGTCACGTACGCACGCTGAACAGCGCGTCACGTGTCCGCCCCACCTCACCTCCTCTCTCCAGCGCCGCATGCTGCCTTTCACTTTTCTTCGCAACCTGCCTGTGACGCCACAAGCCGCCGGCCTCTGATTGGACGCAGGGTAAGCTCTCCCTCTAACAGTTGGGCTCGCACACATGCTCCTTGCCGACGCCTACAGGGTCACCATCTCTTTTACATCATTTCACATTTGAAGGAAGGAAGCAAGCCCATCATATCTTATACTAGTAATTGAACAAATTAAAATAATTACTTACTCAAAAGTAATAATAATAACAACAATAACAACAACCAATAGTAATAATAATAATGATAATAATAATAAAAAGCAATAATTAATTATTATTTTCTATGATGATAATATTTGACAGTCGCCGTAAGGTTCGTTTCAAGAATTATGACTTGTAGTTCTACTCTGCCCTCGCCATGCCCAACTGTTTATTGTTGCATCTGTAACAACTGCAGATTTTCGACTAACATTTTGAAGTATTGATTTTACAAACATTTGATTGTTCATAAGTTTTTGGATTCATTTGTTGAAATATGTACAAGTAAAGAAGGTACTCTACAGGGGAAATAAAGTTTTGACATTTCGTATCCATTACCATTCTTCTTATTGGCATGTATTCTTGAAAACTAATTTCGAATAATCTATTAACAATGAACTCTTTGGGAAATTAAAGATAAATGTAAATGGCAACATGGGAGATGCAGTTGACCTCTTTTATGAATAAATCTCCAGGAGTTTTGTTTGGGTATTAAATTTATGAAAAATAAATGATTTCGAAAATAATAATTCAATCAAAGCACATTACTGTGGCCACAGTTGGTAGAGAATTGAGTGTCCAGGAGATGTCATGTCTGGTAACTTTCTAGGCACTGTTACCAATGTTGGCAACTGTGCCTATAACATGGTGCCTAGTATTTCTAGAATCTAATTGATCAAAGTTTTAAAAAACGTCTTAATATTGAATGGCAGGAAAATTCTTAATTTTCTGCATTGTATTTGCAGAGAGTAACACAATCTATTAAATCACTCAAAATTAATAAATTTGAATGAAAAATGCATTTTCATTTTTGTGTGAAATCTAAAACAAACTTCAACTGATTGCTCCTTTTTAAAAAAAATATACTGTGTGTATTAAACAGAATGAAACTAAAATCTTTTGGAATATTTGAAATGAAAATCGCAAACAATTAACAGCACTTATTGAAAAATGAAGTAATTAAACACTCCTCTATTTATTTTATTTAAAAAATGTTTTACTGAAGACGAATATCAAGTACAAAATAATACTTTTTATAGAATTAAAAATCCTTATTTTAAGACATTTATTTATTTTTTTAAATCAGAATTCTTGGTGGTGGATTGGTGCAAAATAATGTATTAATTTCAGTGCAAGTGTGATATTAAAATACAGGAGTAATCATTTTGGTCCAGACACATTTAGAGAATTGCTGAGCAAGGCATCTCTTTCTTTTTCGGCAACTAGCTTCAAAATTACTTTCCTTGGATCAATGTACTGTAAAGAAGATGACCAAGAAATTACAATTTTTAAGTGCACAAATCCATGAAAAAAATTGTACGATATTATTTTTCCAACAAATTACCAACCTTATTTGAATCTGCAGATGTCATTTGAGACTGTTCTGTGGATATGAGAGGTTTCGTTAAAGAACATTTGCAAGATGGACACATCTTCTGTTCATGTTTTCTATGAATTTTCATTCGCTCCTGAGATAGTAACATTCTTTCCTGAAAGAGTATTAGTATAATTTGTATTTAAAAAAATACATTACAGGATTGTGGAATTTGTAAACCCACGGCATATATGCTGTTACCTCAGCCACTCTCTTCTCTCTATCTTTCACTTCTGTTAATTGTCTCTGCAAATCCACAGCTCGTTGCTTTTGCCTCTCTTCAGCCTCGACAGCACTGGCCAATGCTTCAGCTCCTTCATTACGTGTTGCTAAAGCAGTCTGGAGAAAGAAAAAAAGAAGAAGAAAAAAAAAGAATAAAGAAAATCAAATGCTATTGCTGCTCTATTGTTTGCTCTTTTAACAATAAATAAGGTTGTGAATATGCTGGTTCTAGACCAGTGTTGTCCAACTGGCAGCTAACCCGAAAAAAATGATTAGTAAAAAATGAAAGTCCTGTGCAACCATGTTGTGTGAGGACATTTTGCCTCTAGCACATGTGCCCTGCTGGAGTCAACACCCATTTTAATGTAAAAGTAGATGAAGTTTAGATTTAAGGATTTTGTTTTCTAGTAAATTTAGAAGTCCTCATTTGATTCGCTGCTTTATGCATGGCACAGCCTAATATCACGAATGGTACCACACCACCAGCCAGTCAATGCCAAAGTTAACATTACAGAGAAGTCACATGTGGATCTCCGGAATAATGAAAATATGGCCCACTGCCATATTAAAGGTTTTAGTTGTGGCCCTTGAGGCCTTGCAAGTTGGGCATCCCTGATCCAGACAATCCATAAGCATTAGTATTTCTTTGTGCAGGTGTGTAGTAGTAATTTATGAGTTAATTATTAGTAGGTCAGGATTTGTAGGCAAAAATCTATTTTATTATTTTGACATACGTCCCTCAAAATAACTTATCAAACCTCTTACAATACCAAGATGATATTACAGCAACTACAGTTGCAGTGCCTAAATATACCTTAGCATTAGAGACTAAAAGTGTACATTCATCTGTTTATAATCCTATTTTTGAATTATATGGACTATTTACAGTCATCTGCAAGGAGAGACAATTCTATTATTTATGTGCTCAGAACATCAATGCAAGTAGTTTCAGAGCTTTCAAACACTAGCTATTGTCTTAACTTATAATCCACATTATTTGGTTAGGTTTACTTTGTAGAAATACTCTCAAGTTGTGCAATCTAAGGTGCCACAAAATTCTACCAATTTACATCTTTCTTTTTTCTTACATGTATTTTATTGTGAAAGAACCATTTAAGTTCTAGAATGCCAAAAAATAATAATAAAAGCACTATTATCAGGCACTGGATACATGAGTGAGATTGTTTTCCAATGCATGGGGAAGCCGTTTCTTGTCAATCATGCTCTAAAAAAAAAGAAGCAAGAATTGTTTTCATTTTCAGTAATATGTAGTAATTTTTAAAACACTGCAAACTGGATCCTTCTTGTGGACAATAATAGTACTACCTACATTGTTTCTCATTGCTTCCAGATTTCGTATGGCCAAAATTGCCAATGAAACATAAAATAGTGCCAAGACAGTACCAATAAAACACCATGGAGTGAAATATAATTTATTCTGTGAAGTTATTTTAAACTCTATTTACACCTATTTCATCTCTTAAGAATATTTTTATATGTCTAAATCTACTAACGTATTGGGGTAATATTTTAAAATTAAAACTGCAAAATAACAATCAATTTTGTAATGAATATTTTCATTTTAATGTGTAATTAAACAGAGTTTCTATGTTTGAGAAAAATGTCTGCTGTTTTGAATTACTGAACTATCACCTCCAGAATATAAAAAAATGTTGTAAATCCATAATTTATGATATCTGCTGTGGTAGTAAGTGGCTTTTGAATTTGACAATTGTCAAACATCAATTTGTATTATTTAATTAGCAATGCAATTATTATGTAAGCCATATGTGTCTTACAATTCCTTTAGGTTTGCAATTGAATATTCCTGCTACAAAATTCAATACACATTTTTAAATTTGTTGTGCGATACCTTAGCACATAAGAACTATAATTTAAACACAACCCTCTACCTGAATGAATGATGAAACAATTGATTGTTTAAATACCTTAGTGAGTGCTTCTAGTTCACGAGCTCGTGTCGTTAATGTGTGTTCTAGCTCTTGTAGTCTGCGACGTTCTTTTTCAATCTGTCTCTGCTGTTCTTGGATGACTAGCTTCTGGGTCTCTACTTGTTCAGTTGCTTCTTTAGCCACAGTTAGAGCAGCTTCTGCTTCTGCTTTCAGCTGCAAAACGAAGTTATAGAAGCTCTTTTGCAATATATTGTATAGTAATAGGGAATACAAAATATTTATTAGTGAGAAAATAAAATAATTTCTGAATATATTTGTCGGTCGTGTTTAGCACAAATAAAGTTATAATATTTCAGGCTATGCACCATTGAATAGTTGACATTCTCATGTCACAGTTAATTTTAACAAAAGTAAATATGTTTTGTGTTTGATTAAAACAAGAAAATTGAGCACGGAATTGCAAAGCCATCAGCTTGGTTAAACAGTTATCTCTGAAATACTGATGTGAGAAAAGCAATAAAGTATGCCACTTTATTCAATAGCACCTAATTTTTAAAATTTTAAAAATTTTATAAAATACCTGCATGACCTCCTCTTCTGAAGCAGCGGCAGATCCTTGCAATTGAGTTAGTGCTTGAATTCGAGCCCTTTCCTTGGCAAGACTGAGCTTTTCTTCTTTAAGCTGCAAGCTTACAGTCTTTTGCTCTTCCAGAAGCACTAGTCTTGCTTTCTGAAGTTTGTGTCATTAAAGTTTATAGAAAATATTTATTATAAAATAATGAATAATTAAAATAACTAATTCAGATAAAGATATGCCTTTACCTCAACATGCTGACGTTCTTTCTCTATTTCTGCTTTAACTCGTTCTTTCTCCCTTTCAAATGCTTCTATACGAGCATCTAGTCTAACTGTTTCTTGACGCAATGCATACCTATCTTCTTCACTCTTTGATCGTTGCTGTGCAATTTGCAACTCAAGTTGTTCTACTAGACAAAGTAATTTTCTTCGATCCTCTTCTGCTGCTTCTCGCTGACGAGTTAAATTTTCTTTGTAAGCTGTGAACACAACATTCCAAGAATTCATTTTTTCATTTTAAATGAAAAGTCTCTATTATGAAATAATCACAAAAGTTTATAGTACGTTGACCAATTGATACATCAAAACAGATTTTTAGATGTGACGAATGCATGAAAGAGTTGGAATTTAAAAAAGCCATTCCCGCATCTGTTCTCAAGAAATGAGCTAATGTGTTATGTGTACCACTTTCAAATATTTAAAACACATCAATTCCAGATGGAAAATTTCCAACTTTATGGAAGGTCATTTATAAATCAGGTAGTAAAACAGATATAAATAACCACAAGTCAATTGCAATCCTAAAGCTTATACAGTAAAATTTGCTCAATGCGGAAAAGTGAACAATGCAGAAATCTGTCTAATGTGAACATAAATTGCAGTCTTGCCAAACATAAATTGGACAATATTACATTGCATAATGCAGAATCTTGTCTAATACAGAAAAAAATCCTGTCCATTGAGATTCCACTTTGAGCAAGTTTTACTGAAGCAAATGTATTCAATTTATTTGATTTAATTGATTAGTGATTCTGGTCATGCCAACTGCTTAGGTCATTATCCATCTTTAGGTCATCCCATATGTGTAGTGTGTGCGTATTTCTCGGGAGGTGGCGGTAATCTTCCCCTTGTCAACCTGCCCATCGACTAGCAGGGTGTTCTCTCACCAGCAGGGCATCGCCCCAGCAGGGACAAGGTCTAAACCTGTCCAGTCTCAGCATGTGTAGTAGTGAAGTGCATGTAAGTGTGTGTGTAAGTAAGAAGTAAAGATAGGGCACGGAAGAGGAAGGAAAGATTACGGGCGGTCCATGGCCCATTTGTTAGGCTACTGCTCTGATATTTGCCTGGTATTGATTGAAGAAACCACAGGAAAATACTAATCAGGGAAGCCAGCAACTAAAATACTCAACTAGACAGCGACTTAATACAACCTAGCTATCTAGCTAGATGAAAATCCTGCCACCGTCAGGATTTGTACCTACGATCTTTTTGTCTCAGGCAGTTGAGAGACATTTGAGTCACCTCTCCCAGTCCATATGTATTCAAAAAATATTATAATTATTAAAATGAAGTCATTAACTCTTTCTTCAATAACTGAAGAACAACTGATTCTTTAGCAGGTAACAATATATTGAAAAAACTTACTTATTTGAAATCATGTCATAATTGAATCCTTTGAAAATGGAAAACAAAAAGATTCTATAGATACTGACTTTTCCAAAACTTTTGACAAAGTATCAATTCACTTACTGCTTGATAAACTAAACAAATAAGATATTCCTTGAACATTAAAAATTAGGTTTCAGTTATGTCTAACTAGGAGAATACAAAATGTCTAACACAAAGAATTTCAGTCCTACAACACAAACATCTCTTCTGGAGTGCCTCTAGACTCAAACCTTGAACCACTCCTGTTGATAATTTTCGTTAATTATATTAAATCCAACTAATTGAATAGCTCACTCTTGCTATTTACAGACAACAGAAAATTCTATCACCAAATGAACAACATTAATGATTTTAATTTACTTCAGAATCATTTAAATACACTACACACTTTATATTACACATTGTGTAAATTAAATAGAATGGAATTAAATATAAATATATGTAAAATTATAAATTTTGGTTGAAAAAAATTACACACAGACACTCACTGAAATAATTTATAAACTGTCGATGAAAATCTTCAATATGTAACAAGTATAAAAGACTTGAGGGTCATATTTGACAACAAATTGACTTTTATAAACCATATACAACATATTGTTAACAAAAGCCTACAGACACTATGTTTTCTAACAAATTTATATGTTAACCTAGTAAAACCAATTTTGATGCAAGTGTCAACTATTTGGTCCCATATTACAATTCACATGTGAAGAGAATTGAAAATGTTTAACATAGATTCTTTAATTATGTGGCCTTCAATCAAAATCTTCCCAATCCGTACCCTCACACATAATTACAAGAGCTTTACAAATATTAATACCCTTGAATCATATTCATGCAAAATGATCCCTGTGATGTGTTTAGGATTATCAACAATGATTTTAACAGTCCCACATTTAAATCATTTGTTATGAATGATTCAGCACACACTCTGCACACCGCAAATCTATTTAAGAACCCATCACACAAAACATCCTATGGTTTCTACTCACCGATTACAAGGTTAACTAGATTAGGTAATAACAATAGAAACATACTATCATTAAATACATGAAATATAAATTCTTTCAAATGATATGCAAGATCTGTATTTTTAAATTCTTTATTTTAATTTTTACAGAGTTAAATTGTAATTCAAGTGAAACTCATAAATGTTCACTTAATAATGAATCCATATATTTATCTTTTCATTAATATATTACATATTCTTATGTATTCATTAAATCATTCATGTACAATAAATTGGGCTTTTGTACTTGGGCTTTAAGCCTAATTGTTCTCATTCTGAAATAAAAAAAATAATAATAAATGGCTAAAATACCTTGTACTTCTGCTTCTTTTGTCTTAAGGGCCAAATCTCTAAGTTCCATGTGTGTACTGCTCTGTTTCTCAAGCCACCCATGCATTTCACTTAGACTGTCTGTGTTGCGACCCAATTGCTCAATTGTACTTTGCAGAATTCTGCAATTGAAAATTGAAATAAAATATGAAACTCAATAGAGGCTATTAGTCAGTGAGAGTTGAGTTAAGTCAAGCATGTGAGACTTTGGTTAAATGAAGACAAATTGAAGAATTCAATAAAAAAAATCAAACAATAATATTGTAATTTTGAATTAATGGATTACTGACGTCATATTATGAGAAGCCTCTCTCACTGCACTTGTCTCTTTTTGTTGTGTACATTGTATATGTTCTAGTAAAGCACTATGCTGATCTTTCAAGGCTTGCATATCATTTATATGTTCTTTCTGTAAGGCAGCCAACTGCTGTGCATGTTTTTCAATGATATTAGTTTGTTGTTCCTGAAAAATATATATTATATTATTTTGTGTTTAAAATATTGCAATTGTTCTATGAGAAATTTATCCTGATATGATACAATGATACAGGCATTGGCACCAGGGAAGCAAACTGCCAATATTGTATTCTACAAAAATTAATTATTGACATCACAGTGAATAATAAGAGAAAATGAAAGCTACAATACAAGAAAGTTACAAAATATTATGAAGTAAGAAAGAAAGATTTCATGCCTGACCACTACAATCATTAAAAGTTCATAAAAGAGAAGAAAACTGTCAAAAAAAGAAAGAAAAAAAATTCTGTCCCTTCTCTCTTGCTCTCTCACAACAATAGAAAAGCAAACGTAGAAATCTAGAGAATGTACAGATCAGTAAATACAAAAATTTGTCACAAAGTCAAATAGATTCTTACACTTAAGGCAAAAGAATGAAATAACAAAATAGATTAATATTAAGAACCTGTTTGCAGAGGACTAACAAACCTGCATTTTAGTTAAACGCTCTTTGTATTCTGTTTCAATTCTTTCATTCTCCTCTTTTAGTCTTGCGTTATGTTTCTCCATTGCTTCTTCCAGAATTGAAATTTGTCTCCTGAATACACAAAAATGGTTTAATGACATAAATAAAATGTAATAAAATTAACAATAATAAAATAGAGAGAAAATGCATTATTACTTGTAGGAATCTTCCATTAAATGCAACTCTTCTTTATGTTTAGTTTGTACATTTTCTAATGTTGATTCAAGAGCTTTTTTTTCCAATGTACACTGTTGTAGGGCAATCTACAAAGATCACAGTTAATAAGAAAATATTTAAACGACATTTAGTGAGATCGTTTGAATTCTGGAGAAAAAAGGCTCTAATTCATCAGAAAGGATTTTTAATAATCAAAGATATTATCCATTTGCTTATTAAGATTGAAATATTAATATTACATTTGTTGATATTAATATTTTTATTGATTTACATTCATGAGACTGGAGGGAACTCATTCTTGGGACTCACTATGTTCTGGTTCATAATGAATGATTTTGAGATAGAGCTGGATGTTTCCTTACTTGCGATTCCATCAGCTGCACTTGGATTTCCCTATCAGTTAATTCTGGTTCATCATTTTGATTTGTAGTATTTTCATTATTCTCTTCTTTTGTTGATGTTTTCTCTTTTGTTCGTGTAGATGTTGTACTGCTTGTGATTGGAAGTTCTAGTTCAGGAGAAAGAGTGGATACGATAGTTGTTGGGGGCTGATTCATAAGTGCCTGCATGTAATCTGCTATTCGCTGCTGCTGTTCTTGTAGCTGTTGTTCCAGTTGCTTCTGCCTTTGTACCTGTTGAGTTAGCAACTGCTGCATCTGTTGTTCTTGACGATGTAGTAAGGTACGCTGCCTTTCATGAACATTTGCTAGTTGCACCTCATGCTGCCTCAGCTGAAGAGCAGTACGCAATTGTTGTTCTTGCAACTGTAGTGCATATGCTGCTTCTTGCTCCATCTGGCTTTGTGTATGCAGTGTTAGGACTTGTGCATTTGGCAAAGGACCTTCACAAGAGTAAAGTTAACAATGTTGTGATTATTAATGCCATTATTTGTACGTTAATGAAAATTATAGTAAATTCAATTTAGTTATTTTTACTACCTATTAATTGAAACTAATTTATTTTATAAATTTCTAATTCTACAGAGTTTTCACTAAATATTTTTGATATGACATCAATCTTTAATTTGATGCAAGAACTAAAAATTTTCTGTTAGACATTTACTCTCAGAAAACTAATAAAACTAAAAAATTAAATTGCATTTTTGCTAAATTAGTAAAATCAAATCAAAGAAAATGATTTTGAACAAGTGATGATTTAATTGTACTAAATAAGAAAATGGACATCATATTTTTAGTCTAGAATGGGGGTTTTCACACATTTTTTTGTCCACAGCCCCCTTGACCTAAACAAAACTTCCCGCTGTTCCCCTACATAGTTTCAAGTACAAGGTTTAAGATAGGCCTATACAAGATTCAGCACAAATGAGTCAATAGGCTGATTTATTTCTCCATTTTATTTAGGTATTAAAATAACAGATAACATATTTTACTCAACTTAATTTTATGACAAAATTCTTCTAAAAACTCATCAACAATTGTTCAAATCTGAGTTCAATATTTGAAACTGCACCTCGCAATTCTTTTTCAACAGTCAATTTTGATATCAGCCAAACACAGGTTGGACATAGCTTGCGTGAGCATGGGAACTCTTGATCTGCGTGGTAGAAAGATTAAATATCCCCAATGCATGCTAGGGATAATCGTCAATGCTAAGAGAGCCACAGAAGCTTGTTGGTAAAGGACTTGCCAGGTTCAATTAATCCACAATTAATTTTACTAAATAATATTGTAAGCAAATACTTTTGTAATAATTAAAAAGCATATTCTTTTGTAATTTGTTTTACAAATAACATTTAGTATGATATTACAAAAATATTTTGTGGATATAAACAACACAAAGATTTAAGTAAATCAAATCTAAAGATCATTTTTAATACACTGTGACACCCATACCATAAGACTGTGATGCACGAGAAGCTGCAACACCCAGTTTAAAAATCCCAGGTCTAGAAAGATTTAAATTAGAATTTGATTTCATCCTAACTGTTAAATTTCTAAAGATTTTTTCCAACGATTATGACAATTAGAATATAAATTCCAGGAAAAACACTCTGCATTTATTAAAATACCATTTTCCTTTTTAAAAATATAATAACATTATAAAAAGCCACCAAACTCATTCACAGAAAGTTTTGGCAAATAGCATATAAAAACATGGATTTGGTGGATACTGCAACTCAGTCCCATATCTGACAATGCCCATATCTGACAATTTTTATATTTGTATGGTTTGGAACCATATCATGGCTGCATTGCATTCTTGTAGGTAAAATCTATCACAAACAATAAATAACTTATTTTGTACAAAATTTGACCCTTTGATACTAGCTGCATATATCATACAGGTATAATGAAAATGGACTTGTTTACTAATAGCCCCTCCATTTTCTATCATATTAAATTATATCATTAAAAAATCATTCATTAAATACTAACTTTTCCATAAAAAAAACAAAACTTTTTTGCCACCCCTTAGACAGTTCCTTAATCCATGCCTGGTTGAAACTTTGAGATGTTTCTTGACCTTTATCCCACCTGGCACAATGATATAAAAAATAATAAAATGAATTACTCACCTGTTTCTACCCCAGAGACGATTTTGGGCTGAACACTTTGTAAAATTTGTGGAGTGTCGGCAGATGTTACATGCTCTGCATTTCTTGAAGTTTCCTCTTTCTGTTTATGCCCTCCAGATCCTCCTAACCACTCTGGAAGGTTATCAGAAGCAGAAGGCTGATGCTGCACACCAGGATCAATTTGTGCTGACTTGGGAGGTTTTCTTTCAGCGATTCTTTTACGCTCAGGAGATATTGACTGTGCTTTTGCTTCCTTACTTGTAGATGGTCCCAACCAATCCGATTTGTCATCATTGTATTCAGATTTCTTCATAGGTGTAGATGTTTGCAAATTGGATACTGCTTTATGGTCTGATTCCACTGTTTGGCTTCTTCTAGGAGTAGCTGGGGGTGAAAACAAGCCCAATGGATCTCCAATTGAGGTTTCACGTCTAGAGGTAGCACGGCGTGATTCTCGAGTATTTGATACAGATGGAGCATATTTGCCAAAGGCAACTGTACCTTCATTGGCTGATTCCTGTTTGTTTGTTTTCTTTGAATCACTTGTGCCAATATTTTTTTCTGGACTTGTAAATATGTCATCCATAATTGACCTTGATTTTGCTACATTAGATCTACCACTAAATAAATTACTGGCTGTTTTCTTATCTGTATCTAAACCTAAACCCATTAACAGATCATCACTTTCAGCTTCATCAGCTTTCTTCTGAAATGCAGATGCTTTTGAAGGTTTTTTCTTAGTCATAGCAGTATCAGAAACTGAAAATACTTTAGAAGTATTTAATTCATCGTTCAATGAAGTTGTTTCTGCTTTCTTTGGAGATTTCTTATCTAAGTATGATTCCAATGATTTTGGCTCAGAGACAAGTTTGCTTAAATCTTTTTCTTGTTTTTCATTTATTTCTTTGGGATCTTCTAAGCCAAATAAATCTTTAACTGATTTATCTTTTAATATTGAACTTTTACCATCAATTGGCTGATTACTAGGCATTGCTTGTCTACCTTTCTTTTGAGTCATTTGTGGATTTACAGATGATTTTATTTTCCCACCAGATTCATCACTGGATAGAATGTCTCCCAAAGGATCATCCCAATCAAAATCTAAAAAAAAAAAATATTAAAATTCCTGTTCAAAATTTCTATAATAATAGTAAAATCTCATTTTATGAAAGAAAGCAAGTCAATTATATGATCAGTACATAAAAGATTAGAATAAAACCATTAATATTTCCTAATTTACCCTCATCTTGATTTTTTCTTGCCTGTCCTTTCTTTTTAATAATATTTGTTGTATTTTCACCAAATGTGACATGTTGTTTATCTGACTTCAAAGAAAGATCTTGGGCTGATGATGCCTAAGGACAATAACAACTTATAATTTTAAAGCACTGGTGCAGTGGATGGTAATAAAGGGCAACAATAATATGACCATACCTTTCTGGATGATTTTCTTGGAGATGTTATAGATTCATTCTGTTTCTTGGATTTAAAAAGAGCATCATCCATGTCATCAAGGCCCTGTAAAATTTTAATTCAGCACCCAGTAAGATAATTTGTTAAATAACAGTACTTAGTTGATCAGCCATGTGAAACCTAACCTGCAACATCTTTGCCATTTCTGCTGGATTGACATCTGATATATCAGATTCAATATCACTTCCTGCTTCACCAGCGAGATCTTCATAAAAGTTTGCCATTTTTATATTCTTCTGTTATTTATCCTAAATTTAAGAAAGTAAAATAATATAAATGTTTATTTCTTCCAAATTGTAAATACACTAAGTTCAAGTACTTTTATTTCATATCTACATGTAATGTTTAATATAAGAAGCAGTTACAATGAAAACAATTTCACTTATTTGGTGACTTAAATGGAACACATTTTAGTAACTTTTTTACCATGTTTTGGTAACATACTGCAAAAATCAGAAAACTTTAACACAGACATATGATTCTCATTTTCACTTTTATGTGGTAGAGAAAAATATTAAGAAAAATTAATCCTATTGCAAAAGCAGCATCAAGATTTTAATCACTTGCACACCTAATCCTCTTTAGGAACTTTCTTATTTTGGAACAAGGTTTATCACAGCAATTTCTCATTAAAGTAAATATTGAGATTCACTCCTTTGTCAATATAAACCATTTCCTGCAATTCTGAGGTAACTCTTCAGCTTTTGAATCTTCATTTCATTACATGCCAATTTTATAATCTTTATGAATAGTTTAAGTTGCACCAATTTATTGAGTAGCTACGCTAATAAGAGGTCAGTTTGTGAAGTTTGGTATAGGTTAAGAATGGACTTCATTGTAGAATAAGAAATTAACATATCAATCAAAAATTTTAAACCAAAGAACAGACATTTAAATCAGGAGTATTTGAAGGGAGGAAAACATCCTTGGACTTACAAGAGAAATAATTCTTCTGACTCTTGAGGAATACTAAAGTGCAGAATTTGTCATTACAGATTAGTATAGCTCAGTTTTTTCATGTACAACCATTCCTCAAAAATCAATAATCTAAGAGCTGAGAAAACAACTCACAATGAACTGGAAGCTTGTAGAAATTAATCCACACTACTGAATTAAAGAAAGATTAAAGGTAAGAAAGTTTTTCTGATCTATTAAATTGGCAGAAATCACAGGCCTAATATTTTCATGTAGATGTAGATGTAGACATGTAGATGCTGTTACTTGTCTGTTTCCCTTGTCATTCTAAGTCACAATACAGAACTGATTTTCATAATTGAAATCAATATCTTGAGGAAGTGTACAATCAAATTAGTCTCAAAATTACTAGACAATTCAATAGCCCCCTCCGGCAATGAAAGCAAGACATTAGGCTTCCAGAGAAATGCGTACTCTAAATGTAAATAAAGATTGAAGTTTCCTCTTACATGGCGTATCAAAGGGATATTTCAAAAAATAAAAACACTTCTTCCATAAAATATCAAGCTTTATTTAGGAAAAAAAAAGACAAACAATAGAAATGACTGAAGGAAAGAAATCTACTATAAGGGGATCTCGAAAGGCTCTGTATTCACACTACTCACATATATCTCACTAATAATTATAATTTTATTGAAGCCATACATCATAGTTTGACAAACAGTGATATAAGAAGACATAAATCTACGAAATAATAGTGTAGTATCTATCTATATGTGCACATTAGTTTCTAATATTTCTGTGTCACCCTCAATGGAAATTGTTGATTGACCTTGCTCTCCACACTCACTCGAAGCATTCGGCACAGATTGTGCATCATCAAAACTACATCCCCAGTCCACTGAACTAATAGCTAATGTTTCATCGGTAGTCATTTCACTATCTCTGCTTGACACAGTCTTTGACAATGGGATTAGTCCATCTAAACTCATGCTTACATCTCCATTACCATGTTCAACTTTCACACGTGAGAGATCAACTTCTTGAGTGGGTTCAGATTCACCTAAGGGATTAGAGCATTGTTTACATATATAATCTTCATCTTCCCTCAGATCCTTCTTATCAAGTCCTACACAATGCAAATGGAACCACATATCACACCCCCCATCACACTGCACCCAATCTACTTCATGGCCGGTGGGTCGTAAACATGTTGGAGCAGCACAGTCTTCATCTTCATCAGAACTTTCTGGTTTTGAATGTGTTGGATTATCAGATTTCTTTTCTGACTCGGAGGCATTATGTTTCCCTTTACGTGGCATCCGTTTTGTAGGATCACCCATTTCTCGACAAAATTTTTTCTTTCCTTCACGCCGTTTTCCCGTTTTATCTTCATCCTTAAAAACAAGGATTTTGATTTTCTTTGAACCACTCTGTGAATCAGGTTCTTCAGAAAATTTCTTTTTCCCTTTTCGACGTTCTCTTCCTTCCTTCCTCAACTTCTCTACTTGTAGTTCATTATCCAAATCCTCAAAGTCAGGATACCTGTCGTCTTGATGAGGCCTGGTTGCCTGGAGTATGCGCCATATATGATGAGTTTCATCAAGAGACACTTCAAGCAAATCACCTTCCATCATTAATTCTTCCAACTGCTGGCAAGCTGTCTCACTAAGAGCAAGTACAGGTACTTCCAACTGACGGGGAACAAGTGGTGTTTTCCGCACATGCTTCTTACCTCCAGCCAGCCCAGTCCGTGATGCAGTTGAGTAAGCATGTTCAGATGTGCTGTAAGAACTGGCATTGTCTTCAAAGCTTGTGTCTTCTTCATCATCTCTGATATTTGGACTAGTTTGAGAAATTCTTCTTTCTCTTTCTTCTTCAGTGTTCTTGTGATCTTCACCACTTCCACCACTGTTTTCATCATCATCAAGAGTACGTCTGTTTCTGTTTTTATCTTGACTGCTAGGGGAATCCACGTCAGCAATTTTCCCTCTTTCTGATGATACAGACATTGAGGAATGATTTTTGTCAAGACGCTGCATCTCTGGAATTTTATTTCCAGCAGCTGCAGCTTTATTCAGTTCACTTGAAATAATTTTCTCAGTCTTAACACGAGCGGCAGCCTCAACAAGTTGTTGAGATAATACAGAGAGCTTCGCTAAAGCTGATGCTAATTCCTCTGTAGCTAGTGCTTGTCTTGCACGATCCTGCCAATTCATAGCTCTTTCAGTAAGACACTGAAGAGCTTCTCCTTCAGGTATTCGAACTGGAATTTTCTGAAGGGCCACCAAAAGAGCTAAAATTGTTTCCAAGCGGGGTCTCCTGGATCGCAAGCAACTTGGGCAAAGAAACTTTACTTCTCGTAGAGAACCAGCACTCGTTCCAAGATATGACAGAGATGTCCCAGCACCACTCCCAACTTTTGATTTACTGTTTGACGTTTTGGGTATAGGTACACACATTGAATGAAACAAGTCTTTGCACAATTCACACTGAAACATTACACCAGCAATAGGACGGCGACAGATGCAATAATGTGCATCACCACAATCAGCTTCTCGCTTACGCATATTCTCTTGTCGAAATTTCAGCATCCGCGCCATCTCATGTTCCTCAGCCTTCTTGAATGCAGCAACTACAACCGCTGGATCCACATCACCTTCCAACTTTACTCCAGCAACAGTGTGTGAAACTCGAGACAGCTCAGTTTCTTCACGATACCGGCGTTTCTTCAGTTTCAATGCTTCTAGTCCAACAGCTACGCGGGGAGACAAAGCATCCATTAGAGTGTAGTGAGAATTTTTTCTGAGGAATGTACGTGCTGTTCGTTCTTTCCACATCTGAGCACCATGAAGTTGCTGTTCCAGTTGTGGCAATGAATCCAAAAGAACTGAAATGGATCGTCCCCGACTCACTAGGTCTTCCAATGTGTCAACATAAGGGAAATTAGTTGCATTCTGGATGTCTTCCACTCTCTTAATCCACTCCTTTCCCTTCTTCAAAGCATCTTTCAAAGGTATTACACTGGGCAAATGAGCAGAAATGTTGTCAGCTTCCAGCAATATGTTTTCAATATTTTCAATAGGGAGAAGAGAATGAGCTTGAAGGTTTTGGCGAGCTTTTTCTTCCCAACGTTCTACTTGCGTCAGTAGAATTTGCAACTCACCCATTGCCTTTTCCACAGCAGGATGAGGAGCTAATTCAATACCAGAGGCCAAGAGTTGACGCAGCATCTCGGTAGTTAGTTTATCTGGTTCGGAACGCTGAAACTGAACATTCTCAAGCCATTGCATTTGCTCGTAATACTGTTTAAGTCTTGGAACTTCAGGTAAGTCAATATCAAGAGCATAACCTAATTCTAAACATGAAGATAGTTCTTTTGATTCAGGAAACTCAGACTTCAAAAGTTCTTCACTCTTTTCTTTGAAAGTTTCCACTCTTTTCAGTAGATCTTTCATTGCAGTAGTTTCCTTCATGTTAACAGGCAAACTTTCCATCTTACTTACATAAGTACGAATTTCTTCAATTGTAATTTTTGGTTTTGATTGCATTACTTGTCTGTTTCTTGTGCGCACTTTATTGAAGCACAATCCTTGGGCAACTTTTGCATAACGCTCTGATTCTGCAACAATTTTCTGGACTGAATCCAATAATTCGGTGGGAACAAACTTCTTTTCTTGAGCCTCTTCCAACAGAGCTTTCAAAGCACTCAAGTCTTTTTTGGGAGTTTTGGGATCAATACTGTCATGAAGATTAGCAATCCATGTATCAAATGCATCTGCACGTATTCTTAATTTGTGCAACATAACAGGAAGTTCATCTAGAGTATAACGGTATCTGAGTGTGTGTTGGTCAGGTTGGCAAGAACATAAACTTGTATAGTGTCGAAGGCAGGCCAACTTATCACCACTACAGCTACACGTAACAGCTGACAAGAAACATGTTGTTTTGCAGACCTCACACTGTCGTTCATCGTCAGGCAATAATTCAAAAGCTTCTCTTTCTGCTTCAGTGATTCCCCATTCCAAGAGAGATTTACGCAACTTCTTTTCACATTCAACCATTTCAAACATATCTTGATATGCAGCAACTGCTACTGTTATATCCAATTCATCAGGGTTCAGAGCCATTTTACATACTAGCTCATCATGAGAAAAGACACAAAAACGATGAAGAACTGAGTAGTGATTTACACATTCACGCCCCATTTTCAACCAGTCAGCAGGTGCAAAGTTCACTGCTTCTGCAAAATTGTAACCTTGATTGAAACCAGCATGGTAAGCTCGAGGAAAAGTCACCACAAACTCCCCTGCATGTTGATCAGTGCGGCAAACAGGGACACCTTCCGCCATTAAAATGTTAGGATTCATAATTGTGACTAATTGATGAAGCAAATCTGGTTGAGAATGAAAAAGTTCAGGAGCAGCTTTTTTCATAGCAGCCTCAAAACATTCAGCCTTGTTTCCAGAAACACCATACCAAGTTTTTGGTTCTCCCCAATGCAGATAATTTATTGAGTAACTCCAATGGTCTTCATTGTGCCAACAAAAAGTGGCAAAACACATTCCAACATACATCCATGGGACTTTCATACCTGAAATATCTGCATTTATGTGACCCAGAACTGATCCTTCCAAAACAGGCAAATTGTTCAGATTCCAGCCAGAATCTGCATACACTTGATCGATATCATAAATTTTCCCATTGGAGTTTTTAGTTGGGAATCCAGAACCATGATCCATTGTGTGTAGATCAGCACCATACTCAACTGTCACATCTTCATCAATAGATGATACAATTCGCCAAAACTCCCTTTCCACTAGAGATGTTGGCACTAAATGAACAGGCATATTGAAGTAATCCGACTTAAATTGGTCAGCCATTTCACCAAACTGTTGCAAAGTATATTCTCTTTGAGCCTGCTCAAAACCAAATGCTTCTGTGGGTTTGCTAACCTCTTCTGCTACACACTTCGGACACCGCCAGTCTCCTTTTGGTATATCTGGCAATGGAGGCAGAAGACAGAAAGTGTGATAGCTATCATCACAGCCATCACACAGCAACATACACTCTTCAACATCTCCACGGCCACAATTGTGACATATGTATTTTGCAAGTGGATCATATTCATAATTTACTTTCTTTCCTCTGGTTTTATTTTTTGGTTTCTCTTCTTTCTTTGTTTGATAACCAGCCATTTTGGGGCCAGCACCATAAAACTGCAGTCTCCTGAGCTCTTTGTTATCATTGGATGAACTTCCATCTTCATAAATTATTTCATCTTCTGGAAATTCTGATGAATCGTAACGTTTTGATCTTCGACCATATTTTTCTTGAGGCGGCTTGATAGCTTGCCGAGATGGTATCCCATGTGGCTTGTAATCTTTGTCTTTAGTTTCGTTACTATCTGATTCTACCTTTAGCTGAGAAAGTACTTTGCCATTACAGAAGACATCATAAGGATATAAAATTCTTTCATAATGATGCTTCAGCAAACTTCCTAGTCCTTTCGCATCATTAAATCCCATCTTGATAGATATTTTATTCCATTTCTTTTCCTTTGTGACTGTTTCAGCTCCTCCTTCATCTTGTACCAGTTTAAACAGTGTGTAAAGATCTAATGCTTTTTTCTCTACCACAGGAATTTTAAGAGAGGATCCTTGAAGTTCCCAGAACTTTGCTATCTGATCCAGAAAATTTAGCTTAATTCTTGTTTTTGCTTCTAATTCATTAAGGCGTTGAATTCTGGGAGTAAACTTGAATTTATCCACATCAACTGCAAAGGGAGGTTGCCAGTCTGGAGGTGGTTTTATCTTGCAGATGCCAGAATTTTCTGCAATATGACGAATAGAATTAATGTACTTTAAAGGATCTTGAAATTCTTCCTTTGTAGGTTCAAATACAGGAGCTTCTTGAGGTACTTGAAACTTGAAGTCACCAATTCCAGCATGTTTGGAATGTTTATCTTGCACATTACCTCTAGATGAATTCATTGTTTGTTCCAATACTTTTTACAACTTGGCTCTCACAACTTCAAAATATAACATCAAAACTACTTTACACACTAACTTATAATTAACTAAGTACAATTTCCTAATAATTCACACAAATTAATCAATACTTAATATAAACTCACATTGACTTATGAATAGCACTGATTTTTTCCCTACATTTATCGATAATCATTATTTTCATAATGTTCATCTCATTTGCATGGTCATAAAAATACTGAAAAATCCACCATAGAGCATGTGCTCAAAGTACAAATTTGGAAACACACATCTGGGTCAGGCTGGTCAAATGAATTTTCAAGGTGGTGGTGGTGGTGGTGATGATGATGCTGCTGATGATGATAACTTAATTATTTCTGGGAATGGCAGACACATCAGATGTTATAAATCTCATTATTATTCTTCCTCGGCAATTTCTTCAATTCAGAGTTATGAAATCTCGGAATAAGATTCCACGATACATTTTTGATATCTGCAATCAATGACATTTATCAAGTTGGGCAATAAACAAATTGCTATATCACTTATTTTTTCTGAGCAAAATGCAAAAATCCTTCATTCATTCAATGACACAGGACTTACCGTTCTGTCCCAATAATCAGGTGTTTTTGGAAAGCAATCGAACAAAGGGGGACATAACCACGCACAGTAAAGAAGCGAAATTTCCGAAGCAATGGAAGAAAGAAACTATTTTCCGAAGCCACAACTACTGCATCTGGAAGACCAACTTCCGCGTTTTAAGTCTTTACGTTTTGTCGCTCTCCATGCACTGAGTCTTGTATTTTATCACGTACTCCACACAAATAATGATATATTACGCAATAAAACAATTCTAATGCTTCTAATATTGACGTGAGTCGACTGCAATCGAGGTAGACTCGGTCAACACTATGGCGCACGTTCACTCCAGTATGTTGGCTGCTGAAGTTTTCACGTCTGATTTTCACTTGTTTACTATTTCGCACTCAGCGTTGCTTAGCGTCCTCGGACATTTAAACACCGGGGTTTGACGTTTCGTGATAGCGATTTGGTAAGGTCGTTGGCAAGGTGAAAACCATATCAAGAGGATTTTTTCTTCATTTTCTTGTAAGAAAACGAAATTCAATATGTCGATGGAAGTTAGAAAACGGAAAGATAGCCAGTTACAAACAAAAACCAATAAGGCAGATTCTAAGGACAGATCGTCTGATGAAATAAAACCGTGCGTATGGATGTTACATGAGAAATGAGGGCTATCACTTAAACAACGTTTCTATTTATATATTAATCTTCGAATATTTTTCTGCAGAAAATTTGGCCCACTTCCACAGTTTCGAACGCAGAGAGTATGGGCCCGAGGAGTAATGGTATTAGGAGTATTTGCGGTTGTGTATTTTTCAAGCAAATCAAACAAGGAAATTGCCCTTGCAAAATATAAGGATGTTCATGAGTATCTAGCTCAAGAAGTCTCCTGTTCTGCATCTTACAAAGATGAAGTGATAAAATTTCCTGGTAAAGTGACAAGTCACTTTATAATAATTTTTCACAATCCTTGGCTTCCTAGTGTTCTCTCATGCTATCTCAAGAGGTGTTTTATTGTTCGTATAGTATGATTTGAAAGTTGTTCAGAAGTTTGTTTTCTTCTAGGCTGTCTACCAAAACGTTGTGGGCGTCTTGTATCAGACAAAATAATTTCTGCTTCTGAAGCAACAGCCCTTCTAGATATGGCTAAGCGTCTGCTGGCAATGGGGAAACCACTTGGGGGAGCTGCAATTTTAGATTTACATTCTGGAGCAATCTCATATGAGCAAGGCTTTGTAAATATGTACAAAATGAATGAGGCAGCCAGTGTCTTCAGGGACTCTGACTTTGAATTATATAGGTAAATAAAAGGTCAAAGTGAATTATCTGTAGAGTAGATCTAGAAAAGATATATGCTACTTTAGCAATAGTTTTGTTATGGTGGAATTCAGAGTATTAGTGAGAAGGAAAAACATTCTTTTTAGGCTATGAAAAAGGAAGAGGTATTTTTTCCATTATTTTAGTTAATTTTATTTAATAATGTCACTGAAATTTTGTGAAAAAATACAGTTTAATTTCTTAAAAAAGTTCTACAAAATTGTATGAATACATTATAGAAAGTTGCATTGTGATAGAAAATTAAAGATATTTACGAACAAACTAAGACATAAGAAAATTTGTAGAATAAACTATACTATATTGGGAGCAAATTGTTACCTAAAATATTTGTGTAGTAGATTTAAAGTTCTGCAACTGTGTATGTGTAGAGAAATGCAATATACGAAAAGCATTATTGAGTAACACTTTTGAAAGACTAGTTTTGCTGATCGTACGATATCTATTTTTTGTTGCACCTATTTAACAATGTAATTTTATCATTACAAGTAATGGGTTAATCTTTTAACAGAACTGTGCAAACGAAGATTCAGCTTGCTGTAGCTAATTACTTTCAAGTGGAAAGAGACATTTTATATCTCACTCATCCAACTTTTTTCTCACGATTAACCAGTTCTCCTCCACTAACAATTCATGATGAATATTGGCACACTCATGTGGATAAGGTAAGGATTGCAATTCTTTTAATAAATTTGTCCCAAGATTATTATTCTTGATTCTGTAATTTGTTTCAGCCATTGCTTCCTTTTTATTTCAATATAAGATACATTTAATTCACATTATTATTATTATTAATAATAATAATAATAATAATAATAATAATAATAATAATAATAATAATAATAATAATAATAATAATAATAATAATAATAATAATAATAAGTTTAATCAAAAAAATAATGAATTTAAAATCAAATTTATTTAGCCTTCATACATTTCAGGACTTTGATCAATAATTAAATTAATATCAATAATTAAATATAACATACATTATACATTAAATATAATATAACAATTCCTGCATTTCTGCTGCAAAATGTTTTGTCACTGCAGAGTTGTGTCATTTAAGTATGTGTGTGAAAAACTGTGTAGATCAATGTGAAGTTTATTATTTGTATTTTTCTTTCTTTATTAACCAAAGGAAACATATGAAGCATTCCATTTCACATCACTTTTGTATTTGAGTGATTATGGTAGAGATTTTCAAGGTGGGAGATTTGTTTTTGTGGATGCAGACAAAGTAAACAGAACTGTGGAACCAAGGACAGGTAATTTGAAATATGTTCCTAAGGAATGTGACTTTCTTAGAAATATTGTTGTAGTAACTTAAGTGTATAAATTTTCTTGTTTTTAGGTCGTGTTTCTATGTTCACTTCAGGTTCTGAGAATACACACTTTGTAGAAAGAGTTTCTGCTGGTACAAGATATGCCATTACTGTATCATTCACTTGTGATCAGAAGCATGCCATATCACACCCAGTAATTCATGATAAAAGGAATACATAATGTCAAGTGTAATGCGTTGAAATTATTGTAAATATTGTGTAATGTATTTATTGTTGTAACAATGATGTTTGGGATACATGCATTTTATTTAAAAGTTGTGTGAGAGTTAAATCAGTGATTCTATTTGAATTTTTCAAAATCATGTGTTTGTAAATGAGGAATTGCAACTGTACAAACAGTTAACATTAAATTTAACAATTTAGAAATTAATACAATGCCACACTCTGTTTCAACAGTTCTTTATTGCAGTTGGTTTTAGCTTTCTCAGCCTTTTTCCTGAAAATTTCAGAATTTCACAATATAAATTGTACGTGTGCACAATTTCAATTGTGTGCACTTGGAAAAATAAGTAAACTTTGTAAAAATAAGTAGACAGTAACATTTTTGGTATGAAATACATTTGACCATTTATAACTGAATAAAGAGAAGAAGGAAGAGAAATATTTGAAATTTCCCCAACTACATAAAAAATGGAAAAATGTGTTGTAGCCATACCTCTTGTGGAAGAAATGAACTACTAAAAATCTACCTTTTTGTTAATTTGATCTGAAAATGGTTCATACACTTGAGATTGATACCTCCTTTTTTCATAACCATCCAAAATTACAGTTTATTTTGTATCTCAAATAATAATAAACTAATTTTTTTTCAAAAGTAGTAAAAAATTGTTCGCTACGCGAAGCGGAGGAGGGCGCGTAAGCCACCGCTAGCAGAACACAGCTTTACATGGTAGGCTTCCCACTGTGCCGCCGGTCGCTGCGTTTTACCTGCTGCGGTCCCTTTGTTCGTCGTTGCCGGAGGGTCGGCGAAACATACCCCTGCAGACCCCCCCCCCCCCCCCCCCCTTCCACGGCGAGCGGCAGTGAGGCCGTGGCTGCAGTGGTGGCGGCGTCGGAGGTGCTCTGCTGCTTGACGGAGGCGCGCCGCCGTTGCGACGTGGGAAGACGCCCTGTTCATTTTCCTTTCAGAAAAGGGATGGCTCTCTCAAGTTTTTCCCTTTGCGCGAGGCTCGGCATGAATGTTCCCGGGTTTCGCCACGTGCACAAGACGTTCACGCCATAGAGTCTTCAACCTTCAAGACAATAGACAGCGATGAAAGTTCATGCTCCTGCATACTGGTCAGTCCGCTTAAGCAATCAGAGTACTAACGAAAAATATTAGAGGATAAAAAAATGGGGGAAATGCAACTATTGATACTTTAATAAGTTGGTGATGAAAAATAATGGAGGTTCATGGAAGTAATAATTTTTTTATTATTAAATAACTGTTTAAAACAATATGTTTGTATCTTGCTTTTCTCAACTTGTGTTTTTGAAGCCCGGGACAGACTGTCTCTTCTTGTGACAATTTCGTTAAGTTCAGTATAATACCGGCTTATCAGATGTAACCCACAGCAGGTAGCGCTGATTACACTGGCGACCGTCGTTGGGGGGGGGGGGGGGGGTAGTGGCAGACGGTTTCGAGCAGGTAAACTGTCGGGAAGTACACTTAATCCCCTCTCCCCTGCCACCCAGAGGAGGAAAGCTGGTGACCGTCCTAGCCACGAGTTCAAAGAGAAAGACGCGCCTGCCCATTTGGCGTAGAGAGAAAACTGTATTGACGAGAAGTGATTCTTTCGAAAATTGTTTGAAAGTGAAATAAGCTTCCCATGTAAAATATACATTCAGGAAGATTTAATAATCTAATTGTTTTAATTTCACAACAAATATACTCCAGAAAGGTGCACATGTTTTATACTTGCTCCTGTAAGTATTAATAAATAATTAATTCTACTTTCACGTAACAAATGTTTGTCATTATTACTATTATTATTGTTATTATTGAAATAGTTACTTAAAAAAAAATTAAAATGATTTTGAAAGAGCGGCCTCAGTATTCAGTGCATAATAATCACTTGTCTTTGAAAGACAGGCACTGGTTAACGACACATCACAGCCTGGCACTTCATGCCATTTATCTCCTAGAAATTATGAGGAACAATTGGCGTCGGAAACAAGCGAACCTCACAAAAAATGTTCTAAATGTCCTCCGTTTGCTAACAAACAAACTTGAAAACGTGATGGATCACGATGCAAAGTAAATTCGGCCAATTTCTTAATATTTCCGCCAAAAGTTCTCAATATATTCCGATACGTATCCGCCGCCGTACTGATTCTTTGAAAAACAACAAATGAAACAACGAGAAATGGCACACTCATGTATTACTTCCTGGCTACATCCAATGCGGAAGAGAGAAAGTTATGTAAAGCAAAAAAAAAAAAAAAGCACTGTGAATTTTTGGTAGAAAAACTCTTGTTACAGGGCCCTGGCAACGAAAAAGTGATTAAATCCAGATGCTAGATTTAGAGAGAAAAAATATCTAACTCGTGGTATAGTCAGAGTCCATGTTTTGTGGGTCCTTGGTACCAAGAAATCGATTGACGGCAAACCGTCCCTCCGTCCGTCTGTGAACAACGCTAGCGGCTAAACTGTCCAACCATTTTCTCCAAATTTGATACTCCCCGATCTATCTGGCTGATGTAGCGGCCCTTTGAATTTGAAATCAATATTTTAATTTTGGGGGATACTTTACATGACATTGGGACATTTTCAAAAAAATGGCTCCAGCGTTTTTGATTACACTTTGTTATTAGATGGTGTTAAGGTTTAAAAAATGGTCCGGGTCTCATGTTTGCTAAAAGGTATGCTTTTTCGAAAATTGATAAAAATCGGAAGTTTTTTCTGCATCTTCCTACTACTACAATTATGAAGATAGTATTTTTCTTAATGAAATGTGTTAATCAAAAATAGATCTAAAAGTACTGTTATGATCAATTTTTCAGAAACGTTAGTGTTTTGTGTCAAACATAGGTAGTTTTTGTCTTCAAAACATTTTTTCTTAAATACCGCACACATTTTTGTGAATTAATTTTGGAATTTAGATAGCGTAAAGTACGTTTTAAAGAATAGTACAGGTCTCATGTTCGTTAAAATGCCTGTTTTTTCGAATGAATATAAAGAAATAAAAATAAAAGAATTTCGGCGTCTTCCTACAATTATAATTGCAAGGATACAATTTTTTCTTAATGAAATATGTTCATCAAAAACAGATCTTCAAATAAGGTCATGTTGAATTTTCGAAAATTATGAGTATTTTTTTAGCAGTCTGGCATCATCCCGATCCGAATTTACTGCGCTTAGTGAATGTAAAATGATGATGCCAGGCATTTGACTGCTACGTAAGTTAGAATTTGTATACTATTTCATATTTCTTTGTTCGTTTCTTGCATTCGAGCTTTTGTTATACGTTTTAAAATCGATCTTTTAGTAATTGTTTAAAATCTATTTTAAATTATTTCCTTTAATTGAGTTAATTGTGAAAACTAATGGATGATTTCCCTTTGCTTAAATAAGATGTGGGAATGAAGAGTAATGTATGTAAAAAACGAGTATTTTTGATGAATATAAAAACATTATATTTAATTATTACATTTTTTCTATCCATTTTCATTTTTTGCTAGCGGTAACAACGCTAAGTGGCAAAATGTGTATCCCATACGAATTAACGGTCATTATTGATTGTAACGCCGCACCGACAAGAGAAAGCGATAATAATGGCGACTGCCTTTTGTTTGCGTTAATATAAACTAATAATTTTATTTGCGGTTAAAGTAGGCATCTTGCATCGTTGGTACATTTATGTAGAACGTGAATACATTGAATTCAATCGCAAGAAGCCCATTGCGCTTCATTGAGCATGAAGCTTCATTTGCGCATTGGAAATTTAAAAAATGTATTTTTCATGCTTCATTTGTTTAAGAATTTTTCAAATTGTAGTTGAAGTGTAATACAGAAATTGCCATATTGTAATATTATATTGTCATTAACAATATCGCGAGAAAGTAAGTGCTGTTGTAGCACCACTAGTTTTATAATGCAATGGTATCTCTACTGTTACCTGTGGTCTCTTAGTACCCCAGAGTCTACTGTTTCGGTGGTTACATTTCCATCCAGAGGAAGCCAAGCCTCAGCAGTAAAAAAAAAAAAAAACACTTCATCAAGTGTCTCAAGAACTTCTCTAACAAATCGTTGCAGCCAATTACAGTAGTGTATACGAGCAGTCCTGTCAGGAACCTTAAGCTCCTGATCCCGCTGTTTGAATGCGCTCATTTTCAATTTTTATG
This sequence comes from Gryllus longicercus, assembly GCA_038098605.1. Lineage (NCBI taxonomy): Eukaryota > Metazoa > Arthropoda > Insecta > Orthoptera > Gryllidae > Gryllus > Gryllus longicercus. The sequence goes on from JAZDUA010000147.1 coordinate 2,248,045, forward strand.
TCACAGACGCACTTCCGTACGAAAGATTACATTGCTGCTGAATGTTCCTTAATGATGTCGGCGAAGTTGAAAGAACATCTCGAACTTCCTTTAGATTTTGCTGCGTGAGCACTGTATTTCGGCGACAGCGTTTCCGATCAAACACGTCCCCGTCTCCTTATAGCACTTTACTAACCGAAATAAGGAACTCTTGTTCGGAATAGACGCAGATGAAATTTTAGCTAACTGGAACTCTTTGAAAGATTGAGTTCGGAGAAACTCCTCCATCACAAATCTGCGTTGCTGTGTGCTGAGGCGGATCGTAAGTTAACTTCAAAACAATGACGCAGCCGGGTTTGCTTTGAGCAGGTCTAAACCAGTCCACAGGAAGCGGGCGGGAGAAAGGAAGAGGGTGGTAAGTGAAGGGGCTGTCGCAGACATGCAGGTAAAGGAGCTGTATCAGAAGCAGTGTTGCAATTCTTTTACTTTTCTTTTAGTGTTTCCAACAGCAGGGCTGCATTATAAACTGTTCACCCGTATTAGCTTCGCTTGGCACATCCAGCGGCGGGTACTTTCGAGTTCACAATTTTTGTGTGTTGTGTATGTTCGTATTAAAAATAAATTTTAAAAACAATACAATTGACTTGCTCTTCTATCCTCAGAGGAAGTTTCATGAAAAAGTATTGATAGAAGAACAGTACTCATAAAAAATAAAGTTCAATAACATTAGTAGGTTTAACTAGCGCCAATCAAATGAAAATAACTATCGTAAACATACTGAATCATACCCTAAAAATTCATGTTGAGGTGAAAAGACAGTATAGTAAGACACAGCGATTCAGCATGAAGATGCCGTAAATCTTCCAAAATCATATTTTAGAATTCTTTCAGAAAGTTCTGAAAAAATCCGGCTAAAATTAAGAGTCAATCGATTCGTCTTGTCGAGAGCAATGGAATGTTACGGTGTTTGTGCACGTCAGCATTATCGATCGTCTGCGCATGCGCAGATGCACCAACGTGGTGCGAAACTTAAACTACGCCTGCCAGAAGATCGATAGTCTTTAACATTCGAGGTGGCACAAACTCTCTGTTATCACTAGGGGTTGGCGAGGTAATCGCGATTGGTACAACATTCGATCATTTTATACGATTAATCGAAAAATTGAAATATATAATTTTACAACGTTTAATTTTTCCAATTTTTAGCTCAATTATTTAAATTCAAATATTAATTCTCAAGACGAGCAAAATATGAAAGTACATATCTACTTTTGAACTTTAGCTACATAACTCCTCGTCTCTACACATTAATGTATTTAGTTTATTTCTATTTGATATTGTTAATTTGAAGATCTGTTACTGAGATTTATATTATATCAAAATGTTTTTGTAAAATATATTTTTATTTATTTTGTCTTTTATTAGAAGAAAACAAAATAGTTTAGTTTTGTTTGATTAAGTTTTTGCATTTTATTTGTGAAAAAATCGTGTATATTACATTCTTCTGTATTTAATTAAAAACCTTTAACGTTATTTTAGTTGATAAACTGCCTTTTCTGATTTCATTAAAATAACAACTAAATGTGAGTTAATCACAAAGTTTAATGAATAAAATTTAACACGACCGAAAATTAAGAATGATTCACATTATCGTGTTAGGTTTTTAAAAATAAGTTGTTACTAAACGATCAATTAATTTACACATTAAAAGTTAACGATTTTACGCATTGTTTAAAACATTTGAAAAATTAATCGATTCTATAAGATAAGTTGATTAATTCAGAACGATTCATCGATGCATATTGATATAATAAAAATCGATTATTATTTAATAATCGCCCATCATCAGTGATCACATCTGTAGATGGTATTAAAACTTCCCAAAACGCGTTGTAGATCCTTTCCTCCCTCCAAACACATTTTTACGCTAATTCATTACAAAATTGTTTAATTATTATATCGTCAATGTGATTAATAAAGTTGCAACGATTCATGTAAATTCCGGGAAGAGAGTATAGTAATTCGCAGGTGGTCATTTATATTATCGTAGGTTATCACTAGACTACTAGTAATTCGGATATCACTAGACTACTAGTAAATGAACATTCAGTCACACATCAAACGCTAAAAAAAACTAACATGAATAAGTAAATTTAAAAAATTAAAAGATCTATTTATAATTTTCTAGTTAATTAAACAATTTTATTACTGATTGGGCATTGTAATGTAATATTAGAAACAAAATTATTTTTTAGTACTTTGCAAGTAAAATTTACAAATTTTCTAAATAAGTTATCTCTTTGCTTAGGTTTAATTGTTGCTTCATGTTTAATTATTAGTATTTTTAACCGACACCTCCATAACTCTTTAAATATTTGAAGAATGCTCAACATTTATAGACAAAATAATTATATATTCTTCAAATATTTATAATAAATGGATGGAAGCTACATTGAAAAACAAGATTACGCGTGTTTTTTAGATGATGTATCTTTTTTTAGAAACTAGACTTGCTTTGAAATGTAGTTTAAGAATTCTAGGCAAGAATTACGTTTATGTTTGACAATGCGCATTTCTACACATTTAAGATTTCGATTTATGTGGAATAGTGGAATAATTCTCGAAAAGAGATTTCGAGAGAAACGCTTTCTTTATGAGAGAAATCGAATGAGTTATTGATCGCCTCTGTCGTTGCCTTATCTCCTGCACCTCTTCATCTCTGCAGTCAGCTTATCCAATTATTGAGATGAACGCGGTCGGGCCAACGGAGAAACGCACTCGGAGTACGCCCGAAGAGAAAACTCACGTTTTTCGAAATGCTGAGAGGAATGCGGCCTTGAAAGCGGATATACGCGCTTGTACGTCCAGGGCAGAGTGTATATCGTGGTCTGGAGAGGTGACTCAAGTTTCGCAGACTAGTGAGATGCTAGTTAGATAACTAGCATAGGCAGGCGCTAGTCCACCAGGCGAGAATCTCCACATCGGCTTCGTATACAATGTTCTCATACGATATGTACCTCCCCGATACGTCACATATCTGCCACGTGGATTGTGACGACGTAGTGGAGAAATAATGGACCGAATCAACGGAGAACGACGACCTTTAGCTGTTTGATTTTTTGGACGTGCCGAAAGAAGCCCTGGACCCATTACAGGAGCCCCTGCCTAATTTTTCGGACATTTTTGTTCACCAGGATATAAAGTTAGGTAGTTTACTACTAATGAAGTATACGATGGAGATAGGAGAAGTACAATCTATTAAAAAGATCACCTATCGGATACCGCACGCGCGCTGGAAATCTTAGCACCATAAGTGACATGTTACAGCAGGGCATAATTTCTCCTTCTACCAGTCTACGGTTGACACTGATTATCTTAGTTGAAAAGGAAAGCTCAGAAAGGAGAACTTGTGCAGTATAGACCCTGCATCGACTACCAGGCACTAAACAGCGAGACTAATAATGAAGTATTCCCACTATTCCATATAAATGAAACGTTTGACCAATAAGCGCGAGGTACTTCTCTTCGGTCGATCTGTGTCAAGGCTATTAGCAGGTGAAAGTCGGCGAGAAAACCCGGGAATTTACTATTTTCTGCACCCTCCAAGTGGCCGTTACATATATAACCTCATGGGATTTGCACTAGTTAACGCCACCGTTCATTTTATGGGGTTGATGACCAAAGTGATGGGCAGGTTATTAAATAACGGCTGGATGGACGGCTAATAAATAACCATGATAAAGGAATTAAGCGTCTGTCTCCTCGAGACACACGTCACGTTATGTACGCATCACAAACTACTCCGTTGGATTCGGTCTCTTTCGGAACCCAAGCCATGACTAGAAAGCTGGATAATGGAAATTTCTGAGTACTCTTTTACAGTCCGTCTCGTACCTCAAAAGGCAATCGTTCCTGCGGTGCTCTATCTAGAATCCTCCCGATTGTTTCAGTCACCAGCCCTCTCGTAGAATACGAGCCGGTTTGTGGTAAGAGAAAAATAGCCGCGGAGCAGAATTATGCGGGAATCCAGCACCCCTCTTTACCAGAGCTTGCCAAAACGACACAGAATATTGGACCAAGATTCCCAGGACAAAGTGAGAGTGCTCTTTAAAAATTATTAGCCGACACGCGGAAGTAGGGTATATCATGTGTGCTCCCACGTCTATGATTAAACATATTTTGCAAAGGAATCACAATAACCTTTGGTCTGTCCTATGGGACTTGCGAAAACAAATGATTTAGTAAAGACACTTATATTGGCCTGGTATGTACCGTGATATACAGGGGCACGTGAAGGAGGAGAATTACCTTGTCTGTAAAAAACATAAGGCTGTTAAGGATCCAATTCTGCTGCAACCCGTCTCAGAATACATCTACATGGAAAACATCCAACTTCGGCATGGCGTTCCCAAATATCTACTGACCGATCGGAGTGCCAATTTCAAGTGTCAGCTGATGGAAAATTCAGGCCACTAAACCCCTCATCAAACGGGCAACTAATGAGAACTCACCAGACCTTTGCGGCCGTAGTATCGCATTACCTCTAGGTTATGCAGAGGCGTCTACAGATCGTTCAGGCTCCAGAATGCCATCCTACAAGAGTCGCTAGAAGCAACGAGAAACGTAATAAGAAGCTAACCCTACCACCGGTCGGAAGTCGGACAACTCATGTTGCTGCCTAAACTGTCCTGCTAGCCAGGGCAAAACAAAAAACTAGCGTCCCGCTGGATACGCCCTTATCACGTTCTAAAAGCAAGGAGCCCTGTCACATTCGGCATTCACGGTCTAGTAAACCAAGGACGCTGCCCGCACACCATCGGAATCTTCTGCCGTTGCCACCTGAACCGGAACCCAATTGGCACTTGTCACTGAGTGCAGCATTACATACCAGAACGGCGGAATCCTAATCACTGATGCCACCACCCGCCCAACCGCCGCCTCCTACCATGAACACTGCCCTCGTCGGCCCCTCTCCCACCGCTCGCCCCTCTCCGGCTCCGAAGTCAGCTTCTCGACCGTGACCACCCCCACATGTGCGGCCTCGGCATCCGCTGCAACCGCCCTCAGACGAGGTCAGTTTTCCCAAGAGCTTTCTCTAAGGGCCCCACCCGAGCGGGTTTTCTCAAAGATTGGTCCGGACAGTCGGACAGCTCAAGGTGTGTGGCTGTTTCCTCGAGGCAGCGGAGGAGGCGAGTGGCCGAAAAATCCCGAAAAAATCAAAATATTTTTGGCTTTGAAGTCGGATTTCGCAGATCTCTTGACCACAGGTGTGGTTGATACTTAGTCGTCCTTGAAGATTTCATATCATCTCATCAGTAATGTCTCGCGAATATTTAGTAGAATTCATCCAGTACTTGACAATGATTTTTTTTGTGGCAAGTTAAATTTAAAGATTATCATGATCGAAATAAAAAAGTGTACATGAAACTGGCCAAAAAATCGAAATAAGTAGACCAAAACGCACCCAAAGATGGTTATTAAAAACAATTAGCAACATGAGTAGCGCTATCCGTAAAGAAAATAAAACTAGTGGTGCTACAGAATGACAGAAACTTGCTCGTACTAGTTAGTTTTCTAATTATTTTCGTCTGGATTCGCTTATTGGTTTTACCAATCACCTTTTCCCGGCTGCCAGCTATTGCATTTTCCCCACATTTTAACGATAAACTCAGAATTAGTGCATTGAACTAAAAAAGCTTTCCTGTCAAGTCACTTTCCTGGAGAATTTCCTTCAGGAAAAAAACATGTGTCGGTAGAGGAAATTCCAGAGGCTTCTTCCTTGATGTTCCGTACAGGAAATACTCAAGGAAAAGGTCTCCGTACTCCCGTGAGAATTAAAGTTTTCTTAAGGGTCCATTTGGCTGTGTTGAGATTTCCGCCCGGTCCAGCGTCAGCCACGAAATCTCATTCACCCTACCACTTTCACCCTCTAGAAGGACGAACATTGCAGTGACTCGTTCTGTGGAGGCAATGACCATATACCAACTTTGGCAACCCGCGGAGGGTCCTCCTGGAACCAGAGGACCCACTCCTCCTGCCATGGGAAGCGACATTGCGGTCCCCATTCGACGCTTCATATCGAAGAAACCTATCACGGACACAGCGCGTACCGCACTCCTAGCCCCCCGCCGTCGGGGAAGAGGAGCATGCATACGGCTGGTCAGAACCAGGGCACGGAATTTGGCAGTGTCCGCCCACGCCAAGGCATGACCTCTTCGCGGCCGAGGTTGACATATTTTCCAGGAACCCAAGGCTCCCCTGAGCAGGAGCCGCGGCAGGTCCTCGAGCTTAAGTTTATTCAGTCATAGGCTCGGAACTCTAGAAATACACGCCCAGCAAGCCGTAGGCGACTAACGAGCCTAAGGACCGTAGGGCGGAGAGGCGGGGCTCGCCCCCGTCACTGCCAAGCCGGAGCCCGGACGATGGCCGCCTCCAAACCGGAAACTGCGCGCCGGCCGACTTCGCAAGGGCGGCAAAGGGGAGCTTAAAGTCTACCGCAGAGCGCAACCGCAGCGCTCACACGCGACGCATTATACAGTCCGACAGGAAAGTCTCTCCGCACCGAGCCTAATCAGGGGCTCCTATTAAAAATCGCACTTACGTTCGAAGCAACCTGATCTCTGGGAAACAAGTGAAGCGGACAACACTTCCAGCATCTGTTATGATTGGGGCGATTACACAATTTACATTTTCGTTTATTACAAGCTGTACCAACATAATTCCGTCGTGCTACTGACATAAATTCTGTTGTTAGCACTCTTACCAGCCTCTGGTGCCACTGCGGAGAGACATTACTGGCGAACTACAGCTTCATCGGCACCCTTTGTTTCGAACGCAGGCAGCGCTTCGAGGCACGAGAAGGCACTGATAACGGGCGGTAAGAAAGCGCGGCGGGCGAGATGCTGTGCACTGTCGATGTGCACGCACCATGTGCACCCTCCGATGGCGCGCGTGAGCGCATCGCGGATGGCAGCTGACCGGCTGCCAAACACACCGAAGCTGCGGCGCCGCCTGACGCCGGCTCCTTGTGTACGTGTTAAAGACATCTATGGTTATTACTTGGGGGCGGATTTTAATGAAATGTCATTTTTTCTCTTTAGACAATGCCGTTTAGTATAGAAATTCATTTGTTATGACGAAATGAAATGACCCATTTTTGTATAATTCTTTTGCATTTTTCGTCGATTTCGATTGTTATTTTTTAACTTTTAACGTCATTTTACTGCAGTTTTTGCTGATTTCATTAATTTTAATGGTAATTGCTTCAAACAATATTTACGAGGTGTAACAAATGTTCACCACGAAATACCTGAGTAGGCTATTCGATTTGTAATGTCAGCTGTTGTGAATACTATGTAATCTAAGGTTTCTGTGATGGTTATCGCCGCCTTTCTCAGTTCTGCCAATTTCTCGATAAATAAAGACAGAGATTTTCTTTTAAAAATCAGTCAAAACCCAAAGTTCCTCATCTTCATCTTTCATTCCCTCTCACACCTAAATTATTAGCATTATTATTTTTCTGTGAACCCTAATGAAATTGTTAATAAATTATACAAAATTATTTGTGATGTTCCAGATAAAATATACTTGTAGCTATCTTTGTACCATCATCATGATATTTATTACAATATATTGGCATAAACAAAATTGATGTCAAGATACCCGTACTCTTTATATTGTTCCTTAATTCTGCGAGTATTGTATTTAAAATTACAGTTGTTATTTGTTTATAGTGTATTTTGCTTCTCTGGTGTTAAAATTATTTTATATTTATGTAAAGTGCTACTGCAAACCAAACGTAGCTTTCTGTAACGTACCTCAAATAACTTCACTTTTTTTCGCCTACTTCTTCTTCATTCTTTTCTTCGCTTCTTTTCTCTTCCATCTCCCTCACAAATTTTATCATTTTTATTTTATGACCCCTTCCCCTGTACTTCTTTTCTTTTCTCTTTCACTAAACTTCCCTAAACTACTTTGTACAACATACTCAGTTCTATTAATGTTCGGCCCTAAGCCGCCATCCTGATTGAGGTTTTTCTGGGTTTACTCAATCGCTTAAGACGTACGCCGGGATGGTCCCTTGTCTTGCACTCTCAGTCGTAAGTGTACAGGTTGTCCCCCCTCTCGATCTCTCTTCTTTCTCTTCCTTTTTTTACTCTTAATTTTCATTTATGTTTCCTTTCTCTTATTTTTCATTCTTTTCCACTTTTCTACGTAAATTGATGATGTTCGGCCTTAAGCCTCCATCCTGATTGAGGTTTTCTGGGTTTACTCAATCGCTTAAGGCGTATGCTGGGATGGTCTCTAGATTTTTTCTCCCAGACGTAAATGTACAGCTTGTAATAATGTTACTACTCAAAATGTATGTAAATTCAGTAGTTAGGCGGAAGAGCAGGCCCTATGGCCTGAGCCTCGCCATTAATAAAGGCATTATTATTATTATTATTATTATTATTATTATTATTATTATTATTATTATTAAAGCTGGCAAGCTGAGTTCAATTGAAAAAAAGGAAGAAGTCTCGATTACATTAGTAACATATCCAATAGCCTGAGTTGTTCATCTGAAGTGGTTTTGATTAAATTTTTTACAACTTTTTCTTTGTTTTGGGGGTATTTTTAAAGAATTTTCAGAGCATTGTATTGATCATTTTTGGTAATGTTTTAGATCATCAATTCCGTCCCCTAGTTATTAGTTTTGTGTTTCGAACATGCAAGAAACTATTTTGTTGTGTGGACAACTAAGTGAAGTATCCAAAGTGATTGTGAGCTGTGCGAATATCAAGAAAATGGTGAATTTGTAAATAAAATATTAACTGAAGCCAAACGACTGACATACATTCAATGAACTAATCCAAGATCTGTCAAACCTAAATGCAATTCCAAAATTGTTACTAAATTGGAGAGGTTACTAGAGTTATGCTTTTATTTGATGACACTCTTTAAAATACCCTTTTACGAATTTTGCCATTTGTTACGTCCTTTATATGTCTTTTTCGAGTGCCATGTGTTCTTAAGTTTTCCCCCTTTTCTAAGTTCTGTGCCTTTTATTTGTTAAGTCTTGTATCTTTTTGTTTTCGTATTATCTTGTTTTGTTTCACGTTTTGTCCTTTGGTTATGTGGGTTTAAGGACCAATGCTCCATGACCTTGTGTTTTGTTTATCTTATTTGTGTCACTAGTTTGTGTATAACCTCAGAACAGTACAGTACCCAGTCGCATCTCCGAATTGACTCCCCCTCCCCGGCGGCTGTGTACGGGCTGGTCGTGACCACAGAAATTGTCCCAAGCCCAAAGTGGCCATGGAATTAGATATAAGTTAATTTTAGTTAGTATATTTAAGATATCATTCTGATTCATCGCCCGACAGTGGTGGCGAGAGGTAGCCAGAGCTCTGCTGTGCGACCCTGTAGATCTGTTGCGATAAAACCTTTACTTCGTAGTTCGCCACTCCAATAACGGAGTGGCAGGGAGCCAAGCGTCGCATCGCGAATATACTAAATTATTACCTAGTGGAGTGAACCACACAAGTGCTACTGATAAATAATTCATCGAAACAATTCCGGTGAAGTGCGACTCAGTGCAAATTAGTGTAGTGAATGGCATGCAGCTATGACCCTCCAACAAGTGAAGTCGTAAGTGCTGCTTTGCTTGTTCTTAACAACAATGAGAACCAGCCAGCTACAACGGAAGGTTTCAACCCAAATAACCCAAATCAATTTACCGAAGACGAAATGGAGGTGACGCTGGAGAACATCAATCAACATAACACCCCCGGCGCCGATGTCAAGGAACCGATTCAACTCAGCCAACCCCAAACCGTTCAACTACCGGAAAAAAGCTCTTCAGACTCCAGAAAAAGGTTAGTGACATACAATGATATAGAGCGTGAACCCAAAGAGTTCAGTCACAGTGATAAAAACACAAAATCTAACTCACTATTAATTAATGTGCCGGTGAAAAACGGGTTCGGACCTCTAAGTGAACTTCATAAGCAAACAACTGAAAATACATTCGCTCATATCAACGACCTTCCTAGTAACCAAAGTGACACCCCCAATAAAATACCCCCAATTGTAGTAGCAGACATCACCAATATTAGTGCATTCATCAAAGAACATAAATCTAAAGTCACCACAAACTTAATTGCAGATAAAAAACAAAATACAAATAAGTGCTAACCAACGGACTTTCGAAACTTAATCAAGTATTTAATTAACACACATCGAAGTTATCATTCCTTCAGAGAACCATTAAATAAAAATATATCTGTAGTATTCAAGAACGTTAATCAATCCATTACTGACAAAGAAATATATGAAGACTTAAAACAACGATTTCCTTCGGTGATAAAACTCACCAGACTTCATAAAGAAAACAGATCTATCCCAGTAGTTGCAGCGGTTTTCTTAGGAAAAAGATCCAATAGACAATATTGTAGCCATTAAGCAAATTTGTAACCATAGAGTACATGCGGAAGCACGGAAAAATCTCAAGTGCCCATTCAATGCCAGCGGTGTCTACATTATGGCCATACAAAGAATACTTGCAACCACTCAAATAGCTCTGCTTTTTGTTCGGGTAATCACTACTCAGTAGTTTGTCCTAATCGTAATCAAGTACCAAAGTGTCGCAACTGCCAAGGCTGTCACGAGGCCAATAATCGAGACTCCAGCTGCCCTTACCTAAAAAAATGCATTGCAAAAAGAAAAACTGGCAAACAAAACAACCTCCATAACAGAAATCAAAGATCTTCCCACCAACTCACTCAACAACAATCTAACACCCATTTCCCTCTTCTTCCCCAAACACCAACTCTCAACAACTTCACTCATATTAGTAGTACCACATACCAGGCCCGCCCAAATCCTATCAACAATTCAAATTCAAAACAACCTTCCCCAAGAATCACACAACAACTATCCCATAATAAATAAAATAATTAAAGCAATTACTTGCTATATAATCAGTGCCATAAACACCCTTATACCCACCATAATCAACTCAATTCAAAATTCATTTTCCGCCTACATTAGCAGAAATAATTGCGACACAACGCCATAAAGGTTTTACTCTCGCCATTGGAATGCTAACTGCTTAACCAATAAAAAAATAGAACTAATAAACTTCTTAAATTCACACCGTGTTGATGTAATTTGCTTCACAGAAACTCACTTAAAGGGAAAAAATATATTTTATATCCCCAACTACTCAATTTACAGAGTCGACAGAAAACGAAACAATGGAGGAGGAGGAGTGCTTATTGCCATTAAAAATATACAACATTACCCAATAATTCTCCCTTGTACTTGTAATATAGAAACGGTTACGATTAAACCAGAAATGAAAAAATGAAATATGGACAATATTTGCAGCATACATTGCTCCAAATTATAAACTAGATCTCGATATCTTTAATAAACGGTTTCAACTAAACAACACCATACAACTAGGGGACCTAAATGCCAAAAATACAAACTGGGGTTGTTCGAACACCAACCCTAATGGGAAAATATTAGCTCAAATACTAAGTCGCACTGCTCTCAAATTAATTTCACCTCCAGGCCCCACATTATCGCTTAAGAAATCCTGATATTCTTAATATCGGAATTACTAACACTAAAATTAAACAGTATGCTATTACGTTATTCGAACTAGACTCGGATCACATTCCGGTCTTAATAACCACACATTAAATACCCCCACCGCACACCCGAGTACCAAATCCAAATTCGTTAAAACTTGATTGGAATAAATTCCAAAATTTAACTAGCTCAACAATACCTAAATTTAAAATTCACTCCAACCCATTAGAAATAGAGCAATCAATCAACACACTAACCACCATAATACACACCACAATAAAAGAGACCAAAGAATACAAACAAAGATAAACAATATAAACTTCCGCCAGAAATAATAAATCTAATACAAATCAAAAACAAAACCCGCAGACTATGGTCACACCTAAGAACACCAGGGCTAAAACTAGAACTTAACATACTAATAAATATAGTGCGCAAATCAATCAAAAACTTCAGTAATCAGCATTTCCAAATACTAATCCAATCACTAAACACTAACAACAAATCCATCTGGCACTTTACAAACAAAATATTAAGAAAAAATAATACCATCCCCCCACTAGACACCCCCACAGGAAAAATGTTCTCATCTGCTCAGAAAGCCGAAGTGCTAGCTAATTACTTTGCATACATATTCACCCTGAATAATACTAAACCGCGCCCTAGTCATCTCACAATCAACAAAACAGTAAACGAATACATTTATGGCCCTTATCATAAAATACACTACACATCACCTAAAGAAATAAATAAAATCATCAAATCCCTACTCAAGAAAGCCCCTAGACATGATAAAATTAACAATTTAATTTTGAAAAACCTTCCCCAAACAGCCATTGCACATCTAACCAATATCTTTAACTCATGCCTGTGACTAGGTTACTTTCCGCAAGTATGGAAACATGCAATTATTCTTCCGGTACAAAAACCAAACAAGAATACATCTCTAACCAACAGTTACCGACCAATCAGTCTGTTTCCCACGCTATCAAAATTATTAGAAAAAATAATATTAAAAAGATTCAGAACACATATTCACAAAACAAAGGTCAAAAAACTTAGCAATTCTGCACACGTAATGCACGCGCTAGTTGGCTAAAGTCATTTTTGACCTTCTGTTTTTCTTTATGTTGGAGGATTGGCCATAGATGCCCGTAAGGATAGGAATGGTCGTACCGCAGTGGCGTGAACGTGCATTGCACTTTCCGTGTGTTCACATAAGAGGGCTCATTGAGAAATTGTCGCTCATTTCCCGCTTTTTGTGAGCGAGGTGGTGTTCGTCAGCGTCCCACTCTACGGTTGCCCTCGGTTAATTGAAGGCGGGAATCGAGTCTGTGCGGAAGCGGAAGAAGCGAAAGGAGAGGGAGCAGCGAGCAAAGGAGAAGGCCATGTGTACAGATGGCAGATTTGGGCAATTGCTAAAAGAGCGAAATGTTACCAAACGCTGAAAAAAATTAGTAATTGTATGATTCACGGTCGGTGCAGTATATTTATGATCAGGTTTTCAATCTGCGATAAAATGCGAAATCGATCGCCAAATGCGAAATCAAGCATAAAGTACGAAATGGTCGTGAATCTGCAAAATATTTGCTAAATTGCATTTTATGGTTTCCTTCGTGTTTGCTCTCTAACTAGGGATGCGACATCGACAACACATCAATGTTTGAAAACATTTAATTTGACAGTGTCCAACAATGTAGAAGATGAACGATTTTTCAGTCAATATTGTTTAATTGTTATATATAGAAGAAGTCGGTTAAAGGAAGCCAACATTGAAACATGCATCTCATGAAATATTTTCCCCTGATTGTATTACATATTGATAACATACATTTATGTAAGTTTATTTCAAATAATGTGTTGTTCAAATTTGCCAATGTGGTCTCTCTATGCTTTTCTACATTCGTGGATTTTACCACTTAGATTATAAATTCCTAAGTAGTTACGTACCTCTTCGTTACAAACCCTGTCTTTCCGTGTGACACCAATATCATCCCTTAAGAACTTAATTTCGGCAGTCTGAATCCTACTTCTAATTTTTTTATCCGTGGTCCAGATTTCATATCTATATAGCCTACAAGGAACCGCTAATGTTTTATAAAATTTCGTGATTGTATCTTTCTTGGCTTTACTTTTTAGTATTCTAATTGTTCCACACTGTTAATTTTTGAATTTCCTTATGTGCATCAACTTTTTTATAAGACAGATCACAACCCAGGAACTTACATGAACTAACTTGTTCAATATTTTGGTTGTTAACCACTAATTTACATCTAATTGGGTATATCCCTTGGAATGCAATTGGCTTCGTTTTTTGGACAGACATATCTAAATTATATTATTTTGTGATCTGCAGTTCATATAGATAGGGGCGGATCCAGAAATGAATGTTTTTGGGGAGGGATTTGTATATCTTTCTGTGTGTGTATATAAGCACCAAGATAATATAAATTATAAACAATGTAAATTATTTATCATAAAATGCTGTAAATAAAATTAAAATATTAAGTTTAATATTTCATGAATAATTTATGGTTTTAAATTAAAAATTAGTAATAATTTGTTGTCAAAGTGATTCCACTTTTCTTGGCTTTTAGGCCATTTTAAGAGTATTGTATTGATCATTTTTGGCGATGTTTTATGTCAACGAAATTAGCCCCTTCATTTTTATATTATCCCACCCTAGGGACACTATATAATTCCCGACTGTGAGTGGAGTCGAGTGATCGGCAAATTAAGATAGTTTTTTATTCAAAATATTTTGGTCGAATGTCTCATATTACAAGTAATATGGAAACTCAGTTCATGCACCAATACGATTTTATTCGTTTCAATGATTATCCGAAAATACTTTTACGGAGAAGAGATAAGTTTATGTAGTGCTGCGCGAAAAACGGCGAATTTTAAGCAGATAAACTCTTATTATATGGCCCTATCTACACAAAAGTGAATAAATCTAGTTGCTAAATGTAGGAAAAAAATCCTGTAACACATGATGTAGCCAGATTACATATTTTGTGGTTCTTAATACTGAAAAATTGAATGATGGCAAAACGTCTGTCTGTCCGTTTGTGAACAACCCTAGCGGCTAAATCGTTCAGCGGATTTTCTCCAAAATTGATATTCTCCAATTGATCTGATTGATGTCGCGACCCCTGGAATTTGAAGCCGTTATTTTAATTTTTGATGGTCGTTTACATGAAGCACCTGGAACAGTTTTCAAATAAAAAAAAAAAAAAACAAATAAAAAATAAAAAAGGCTCTAAAATTTTTGATTAATTGTTTTGTTAAGTACTGGGAAGAAAATTTAAGAGAATGGTGCAGGTTTGATGTTCGTTAAAAACCCTTATTTTTAAAAAATTGCAAAACTTCAAAGATTTTTTCGGATTCTTCCTAGAACTAAAATATTAAAGATAAATATTATTTTACTTAATGGAATCTTAAAGATAGAATTTATAATAAGGTCATGTACAAGTTTTTGAAAATTTGAGTACTTATCGCGTAATTTTGTGTGAAAATAGGGGAGAAAGTACGTGCTGTTTAAGCACCACTAATTACTTCAACGCTTCGTGAGAAGTTAAAATTAATAGTTACTGAAAAGGAAAAAAATGGGGAAGGGAATTTCCCTTACCCTCTCCCCGTTGATCCGGGCCTGATATATAATTCTTTGTAGTATTATTATCAGCTATCGAAACTTGGTCAACGACGAACAAAGTGTCATTATAAATTTTTTATAATTAAAATGATCTGTAAGATTTAAATACTTTATCTTATGCTTCCATATTTTGATAGCATTGTCACGATAAATATTAAAAAGTGTGGATGACATGCAGCACCCTTGCCTCACTCCTTTATTTATAAATTCTATGCGCTTTTTCCTATTTTTTTCTTACATTGATTGGGGTATCTTTGTACATGTTTCGAATAACTTCGATTAGATGTTTTGATGTGCCTCTTCTGTCCATTTGTATCATAAAAAATGTGGTGTTAAAATGTGGTTTGGCGGTAAATAAAGGAGGTACATCAACAATTTTTATTGACTCCACATGAACTTTACAATGAGACAGCTTCGGAGTCAACAATGTCCCACTCCTACTATGGAGAGTGCTTGTAGCGCGAATGCGCCCTCCGTGCGCGTCCGTGCAATGCCCCAGGGTTGGGTCTTCCGTGGAACGAGCGGCCTGCTCGTTCGCCTCCGTGGAGTCGACTCTCTCAGCGGCTTCCCGTGCGCCCTCCGGCACGGCTTGCCGTCTCGTCGCGGCCCACACCGCGCGCTGACCCTCCGACTGCCGCGTTGGCGACTCCCATGTTGACGCTCGTACACTCGTTGACTGAGCGTCTGACAGGACTCGTACGGCGTAGGCTACCGTACATTCGCTGCTCCCTGAGCCCCCAACTGGTCTCCAGAGCTGGCGCCCGCCGCCCCTTGAGTATGAGGACTAGGCCCTGGGTATTAGTATGTAGGAGTAAGGGCGAGGCCCTGGGTATAGCCTCGCCTCGAGGCACCCCGCGTCGCGCTGCCGCCCCTTGAGTATGAGGGCGCGGCCCTGGGTATTAGTATGTAGGAGTAAGGGCGAGGCCCTGGGTATAGCCTCGCCTCGAGGCACCCCGTGTCGCGCCGCCGCCCCTTGAGTATGAGGGCGCGGCCCTGGGTATTAGTATGTAGGAGTAAGAGCGAGGCGCTGGGTATTAGTATGTAGGAGTAAGGGCGAGGCCCTGGGTATAGCCTCGCCTCGAGGCACCCCGTGTCGCGCCGCCGCCCCTTGAGTATGAGGGCGCGGCCCTGGGTATTAGTATGTAGGAGTAAGAGCGAGGCGCTGGGTATTAGTATGTAGGAGTAAGGGCGAGGCCCTGGGTATAGCCTCGCCTCGAGGCACCCCGTGTCGCGCCGCCGCCCCTTGAGTATGAGGGCGCGGCCCTGCGTATGTAGGAGTAAGAGCGAGGCGCTGGGTATTAGTATGTAGGAGTAAGGGCGAGGCCCTGGGTATAGCCTCGCCTCGAGGCACCCCGTGTCGCGCCGCCGCCCCTTGAGTATGAGGGCGCGGCCCTGGGTATTAGTATGTAGGAGTAAGAGCGAGGCCCTGGGTATTAGTATGTAGGAGTAAGAGCGAGACCCTGGGTATAGCCTCGCCCGGAGGCACCCCGTGTCGCGCCGCGCCCCTTGAGTATGAGGACTAGGCCCTGGGTATTAGTATGTAGGAGTAAGGGCGAGGCCCTGGGTATAGCCTCGCCTCGAGGCACCCCGCGTCGCGCTGCCGCCCCTTGAGTATGAGGGCGCGGCCCTGGGTATTAGTATGTAGGAGTAAGGGCGAGGCCCTGGGTATAGCCTCGCCTCGAGGCACCCCGTGTCGCGCCGCCGCCCCTTGAGTATGAGGGCGCGGCCCTGGGTATTAGTATGTAGGAGTAAGAGCGAGGCGCTGGGTATTAGTATGTAGGAGTAAGGGCGAGGCCCTGGGTATAGCCTCGCCTCGAGGCACTGGGTATAGCCTCGCCTCGAGGCACCCCGTGTCGCGCCGCCGCCCCTTGAGTATGAGGGCGCGGCCCTGCGTATTAGTATGTAGGAGTAAGAGCGAGGCGTTGGGTATTAGTATGTAGGAGTAAGGGCGAGGCCCTGGGTATAGCCTCGCCTCGAGGCACCCCGTGTCGCGCCGCCGCCCCTTGAGTATGAGGGCGCGGCCCTGAGTATTAGTATATAGGAGTAAGAGCGAGGCGCTGGGTATTAGTATGTAGGAGTAAGGGCGAGGCCCTGGGTATAGCCTCGCCTCGAGGCACCCCGTGTCGCGCCGCCGCCCCTTGAGTATGAGGGCGCGGCCCTGCGTATTAGTATGTAGGAGTAAGAGCGAGGCGCTGGGTATTAGTATGTAGGAGTAAGGGCGAGGCCCTGGGTATAGCCTCGCCTCGAGGCACCCCGTGTCGCGCCGCCGCCCCTTGAGTATGAGGGCGCGGCCCTGGGTATTAGTATGTAGGAGTAAGAGCGAGGCCCTGGGTATTAGTATGTAGGAGTAAGAGCGAGACCCTGGGTATAGCCTCGCCTCGAGGCACCCCGTGTCGCGCCGCGCCCCTTGAGTATGAGGGTGCGGCCCTGGGTATTAGTATGTAGGAGTAAGAGCGAGGCGCTGGGTATTAGTATGTAGGAGTAAGGGCGAGGCCCTGGGTATAGCCTCGCCTCGAGGCACCCCGTGTCGCGCCGCCGCCCCTTGAGTATGAGGGCGCGGCCCTGCGTATTAGTATGTAGGAGTAAGAGCGAGGCGCTGGGTATTAGTATGTAGGAGTAAGGGCGAGGCCCTGGGTATAGCCTCGCCTCGAGGCACCCCGTGTCGCGCCGCCGCCCCTTGAGTATGAGGGCGCGGCCCTGGGTATTAGTATGTAGGAGTAAGAGCGAGGCCCTGGGTATTAGTATGTAGGAGTAAGGGCGAGACCCTGGGTATAGCCTCGCCTCGAGGCACCCCGTGTCGCGCCGCGCCCCTTGAGTATGAGGGCGCGGCCCTGGGTATTAGTATGTAGGAGTAAGGGCGAGGCCCTGGGTATAGCCTCGCCTCGAGGCACCCCGTGTCGCGCCGCCGCCCCTTGAGTATGAGGGCGCGGCCCTGCGTATTAGTATGTAGGAGTAAGAGCGAGGCGCTGGGTATTAGTATGTAGGAGTAAGGGCGAGGCCCTGGGTATAGCCTCGCCTCGAGGCACCCCGTGTCGCGCCGCCGCCCCTTGAGTATGAGGGCGCGGCCCTGGGTATTAGTATGTAGGAGTAAGAGCGAGGCCCTGGGTATTAGTATGTAGGAGTAAGGGCGAGACCCTGGGTATAGCCTCGCCTCGAGGCACCCCGTGTCGCGCCGCGCCCCTTGAGTATGAGGGCGCGGCCCTGGGTATTAGTATGTAGGAGTAAGAGCGAGGCCCTGGGTATTAGTATGTAGGAGTAAGGGCGAGGCCCTGGGTATAGCCTCGCCTCGAGGCACCCCGTGTCGCGCCGCCGCCCCTTGAGTATGAGGGCGCGGCCCTGCGTATTAGTATGTAGGAGTAAGAGCGAGGCGCTGGGTATTAGTATGTAGGAGTAAGGGCGAGGCCCTGGGTATAGCCTCGCCTCGAGGCACCCCGTGTCGCGCCGCCGCCCCTTGAGTATGAGGGCGCGGCCCTGGGTATTAGTATGTAGGAGTAAGAGCGAGGCCCTGGGTATTAGTATGTAGGAGTAAGGGCGAGACCCTGGGTATAGCCTCGCCTCGAGGCACCCCGTGTCGCGCCGCGCCCCTTGAGTATGAGGGCGCGGCCCTGGGTATTAGTATGTAGGAGTAAGGGCGAGGCCCTGGGTATAGCCTCGCCTCGAGGCACCCCGTGTCGCGCCGCCGCCCCTTGAGTATGAGGGCGCGGCCCTGGGTATTAGTATGTAGGAGTAAGAGCGAGGCGCTGGGTATTAGTATGTAGGAGTAAGGGCGAGGCCCTGGGTATAGCCTCGCCTCGAGGCACCCCGTGTCGCGCCGCCGCCCCTTGAGTATGAGGGCGCGGCCCTGGGTATTAGTATGTAGGAGTAAGAGCGAGGCCCTGGGTATTTGTATGTAGGAGTAAGGGCGAGACCCTGGGTATAGCCTCGCCTCGAGGCACCCCGTGTCGCGCCGCGCCCCTTGAGTATGAGGGTGCGGCCCTGGGTATTAGTATGTAGGAGTAAGAGCGAGGCCCTGGGTATAGCCTCGCCTCGAGGCACCCCGCGTCGCGCTGCCGCCCCTTGAGTATGAGGGCGCGGCCCTGGGTATTAGTATGTAGGAGTATGGGCGAGGCCCTGGGTATAGCCTCGCCTCGAGGCACCCCGTGTCGCGCCGCCGCCCCTTGAGTATGAGGGCGCGGCCCTGGGTATTAGTATGTAGGAGTAAGGGCGAGGCCCTGGGTATAGCCTCGCCTCGAGGCACCCCGTGTCGCGCCGCCGCCCCTTGAGTATGAGGGCGCGGCCCTGGGTATTAGTATGTAGGAGTAAGAGCGAGGCGCTGGGTATTAGTATGTAGGAGTAAGGGCGAGGCCCTGGGTATAGCCTCGCCTCGAGGCACCCCGTGTCGCGCCGCCGCCCCTTGAGTATGAGGGCGCGGCCCTGGGTATTAGTATGTAGGAGTAAGAGCGAGGCGCTGGGTATTAGTATGTAGGAGTAAGGGCGAGGCCCTGGGTATAGCCTCGCCTCGAGGCTCCCCGTGTCGCACCAGCGAGCTCGTCGGCGCGCGGCGTATCCTTGCGCGCGCACCAGCTACAGAGAACTGACCACAGCAAAATACCAAAAATGTTGGTTCATAAGGCATCACGTTAATAACACTCTTTAATGGCGGGCGACCTCTTTCTTAGAGTGTATGTCTTCTGTGCCTTCCGTGACGCACTGAGTATGATAATTCAGTCGGTTCGTAGTGTGAAAAAAGGCGAAATAAAGCAATAAAATACTAGCATCTTTCAGTCAGAATCGAAACCTTCATTGTTTTTTATTTTCCCCGAATTGCGTAGTATTTAACAAAACCACAGTTACATTTCACATGACTAGAGATCGCAAAGTTTATTAATTTTCTGCGCTCTTTTGATATCAGTAATATTGATAGTAACTATGACTGACGAGTTGGAGATTACTTCCTTAACTAATGCCATAACTATTTAGGACTTAAAATTAGTTTATAACCATGAGTCGAATACAACAGTGTACTCGTTTATATTTCTTGTAAAATTGGAAATATAGAGTGTGTCTACGAGTAATCGGTATAGAGAAGTATTGTAATGTTGCGAAGAAAAAGGAATTTTTTTGACAGAAAAACTCTTATTATCTGGCCCTGGTAACGAAGAAGTGGATAAATCTTGTTTCTACTTATAATAAATTACTTCCTCTAATACGTCACAGGATCCAGGTTTTGTGGGTTCTTGATTCCGAAAAATCGACTGACGGCAAAATATCTCCCGTGTGTCTATGACTATTGGCTATTGGCTAAACCATAAGCGGGATTTTCACGAAAATTGATATTTCCCGTTCGATTTTATGATGTGGCGGCTTTTTTAAAATTTGAAACGAATGTTTTGATTTGGGGGTTACTTTACATGTTGGTGCCTAAAGAACATTTTCAAAATTTCTTCGAAAATGGTTAAAAATTTGTAATTTTTTTCTTGTGAAAGACCAAAAGCCACTTAAAGAAAAGGCATAGGTCTAATTTTCGTTGAACTCCCTGAATAATCGAAAATGGCAAAAAGTTCAATCTTTTTTCAGCTTCTTCCTATAACTACAATATGGAAGATATATTTTTTCTGAATGAAATCTTTTCATCAAAAATATATCTTGAAACAGATCACATTCAAGTTTTTGAAAATATGATTTATTGCGTGAAACTAATTTGTAACAATTATTCCCTCAAAAACGGTTCCAAACTTTTTCTTAATTTTTTTTCTCGTGTGTAGGCAAAAGCGGTTAAGCATGTGACGCTGGTACCATTTTCGGCGAACTCTGTATTTTGGAAAATTTGGAAATAAAAAACTAATATTGCAAAAGAACAATACTGATGATAATTTTTTGTTCAATCACATCTGTTCTAAGAAATAAGTCATTTAAAAAGGTCATGTAATTGTTGTAATAATATGAGAGATTTAGCGTAATTTTGCAAAATTTCGAATTTGCAAAATATAATTTCCCGCATTTCTTTTGACAGAATATTTCAGGAGTTACTGCGTTGCAATCTAACAATGGAACGTAGCGGCACATCTAGAAATTCCTAGAATAATTTCTCATTGTTGGGTGATGCATCTGAGTGTACAGAATTAATTTTTCGGCACCTAATGTGTTACGACTGCTAATGAGTATAGCAGTGTTGGCTGATTTTTATTATTAAGGACAGAAATTGCGGTATTATAATTTTACGTAACTATTATCGACGCGAAAACTACTGCGGTTGTAGCAGCACTAGTTCACCTTGACTAACAATATGTACATTACAGGATGACTTCCATTCCCTCAGCCAAATTTTTCCTAGCTTGACGTTGGTGTTGCGAACACGTTCACACGTTAGTACTTTAAAAAATATTTCTGTGTGTGTTTTCAGATTTCTCTACTATTCATAAGTACGATACACATGTTGTATGAAGTGGTCAGTCGCAAACTGACATATCATATCTCGAACACACGTGTATTCTTATATGTGTAATGTAGATAGAATGATAATCTAATCGTGGAAGATATGATGTTCTTCATCGAAGATTGATGTTTGCAAGTTGCTGCCCTAAGATTACTTTATTTATTTAATAGTGATGTATTACGATAATTGCTTGTATAATCAAAATAGAAGTAGTAAGTGTTGCTCGTAATGACTTTCCACTAAGATTTTTCAAATTGAAAACTACTGCCACAAATTCCTTATTGCAAGAAAGTTTTTCGTGTCACATGACTTTTGATAGCTTAACAAGCCAGTAACTTGGTTGAAAATTTCTGATTACATATTAGTGAATCTACATTTGTACAGTTTTCGCCTTGGAAACATTCGTTCGGTGAATGATGTATTTTTTAAAAGAACAGTAGGATGGGTTTGAGGGTCATATTAGCACATGGAGGCTAATTCTATAGCTCACCATGTCATGTTGCGCGTCATGTGATCCGTACACTGTTCAGAAAGAACGTGCCATTGCAAATCCGATTCTATTTTTATTTCGAACATGACGCAAAGAAAAACACTACTAGCAGTCACTAATCTTCGATCTAATTTTCACGTTGGAATGCACTGGCAAATGCAATATAATATTAAAATTACTTATATTAAAATTACAATTAATTTCATAAACATTAGTGTTTTGTATACATTTTGTAGAAATAAAAAAACAAAGAAGTTCTTGAAAAGCTGTATCACGCTCAGTAATTTATTTACAAAAGTACATGTTTTCGTACAAAAGTTGTGCTTCTTTAAAATTGATTTTAATGATTTTAATTTCTCGTTACTGCTTTACGCAGTTTAGAGAAAGTATTGTAATGCTGTGGGAAAACTAGTGGTGCTACAACAGCACATACTTTCTTGCGATATTGTTAATTGTTATGTAATATAATATTTAATCTTACTTTGCGTGCTAAGGTGCGGGAAAGGCGAGTAATTCATGTAAAAAGGAGTCGTTTTGATTAATAAAACAATATTATATTTATTTGTTATATGTTTCTGTCCATTTGCATTTTGTTGCTATCGCTATTAAGGAATCTGATTCGTAAAATGGGTTAGCCATACGAATCCAACGGCCATTATTGCTTTGGCAACGCGGCACTTGCAAGAGAAGACGGTAGTGGCGGCTGCCGCTGGTTCGCGTTATTACACCAATTAACTAATGATTTTATTTACGGATGAAATATACATCGGGCATCATTAGTGCATTTATGTAAAGTATGAGTACGCTGAAATCAATGACAGAAAGCTGTTTTCGTTTAAACATTTCAATATATATTTTGTCATGGTCTCTGAGCTGGGAGGACGTATTTCCTAAGCGCTCCGAGAAGCACCGCAGCTAGTGTTCAGTGAGCGGCGCAGCAGGTAGTTTTGTTCAGCAGTACGATCGTAAGTGAAGAGCGCCGCACATATCGCCAGTGTCTGCTTGGTATAAGTTAAGTATAACCGCTATATTTATAAATACTGCTAATATTTACAATATATTGTTGATACTCTTAGAGTTTTCCTAAAAGTAAGTTCGTTTTTACCTCTAATTTGTCTACAACATGGCCACACGCGACGCCAAAGTGAATGACGCTGCTGTCTTTGCTTCGCTTATTGAATGCATCCTGACATCGGATGTTTTCTTAAGCAAAATTGCGCAGGTTGTTTCTGAAGCAGTAGAAAAGAAATTGGAGGTGTTAGTTTCTCGTTACGAAGATAAACTATATAAAAGAAGACTAAGGAGATCGATGATCTCAAACTCCAACTGGAGGAGCGGACTGACGAGCTTGAGTAGTACCAGCGTCGAAATTGCCTAAGGATCTTTGGGAAACCGAGCGTGATGGCGAGGACATAGACTGCACTGCAACCAATGTTGCCAAAAAGATAGGTGTCCAATTAGATTTAAGTTACATTGATCGCAGCCGTCGAGTTGGCCGGAAAACGAATAGTGGTACTCGTCCTATAATTGTAAAATTCATCAGTTATAGGAAGCACCGGGAGTTGGTTAAAAAAAAAAAAAAAAAAAAAAAAAAAAAATCTGAAGAAATCGGAGGACCTATCCGGAGTGACAATTGTGACTCCTGGACCTATCCGGAACTTGTGACACTTCTACGCGACTCGCGAATATCCCGTATTAGTCCAGTTCGGCAGATGACGCAATCCACGCAGTGGACTCCACCAGATGATGCAACGCCGGGTTGTTTTTGGTTGAATTTCTGATTTTTCACTAGTTTTTAAAATATTTAATATTCTCTTAACACAGTTTTCTGACATAATGTTTCTAAAATTTAATATGCTCATTTTGAGAATAATAGGTTCTACTGAAGTCATTCTTTAGGAGTTTTATGACAAACTTTGAAGGAACGTATACGGACTTCATCCGGCGGTCAACTTTTCCTAAGCCGTTTGTTTACTAATATCCCCAAAAAGGCATAGCGGGTTTGAGTCCCGCCTCTGGCATGGTTGTATTTGTGTTCATCCTTTCACCCCCTATCATCACCATATATCTTCACAGTTACGAGTACCTTACCGTTAAATGAAATAGTGGACGCTAATGACCTAGATGTTGATGCGACCTTAAATAACAAAAAACGGCATAGCGCAACACTATCCCTTTCTGTTTTCCTCTTTTGTATGAAGATTGATTTCTACGTTTTCATGGTCTACTAAGAATCATATTGATCGATTATAATATTTCCACTTCTGCCTATACATAAGAAACATTTGCATGTTTTATTAGGGCACTGCCAACATTGTAAACTATCGCTTAAAAGTTTGTGGAAAAAGATAACATGAAATCATCAACTACGAGCATCTTCTTACTTCTCTGACTTAACATACACAATTCCAAAGATTCTATCGTGTTCACCTGCTTTAAAATAAATTTTTGTTTCCTTGTGTGTAGGTGTGTTATTTGCACGACTGTCATAAGATGGCTTGGTAATTTTTCTATGTCATCTTTCTTGAATGCAGAGTTCACTCTCTTAGCCAGGCTTCAGCATAGTTGTGGACGGGGTTCGAGGTTATGTGTTCCAGGTTTTCTCTGGACTGGTGCGAGAACATCTATATGCGCTACTTATGGATGGAAACAACAAAAAATTTACTCCTTCCGAAACGTTGGATGAACGAAACGGGATGGAGTCAGGCTACGCCCTCTCAGGTAATGGAAAGAGAAAGGTGATGAGCTGGGAAGCGAGAGAGACCTAAGATGATTAGAGGTTGACGTTCGATTGTTAGTTTCAAGTTCTTTGGAAACACGCGAAGAGATGGTTACGACCAATGTGGTTGCAATAAAATTGTTTTTGTCTCCTTGTGTGTACATGCGTTATTTATATGACTATGATTAGATGGCTCAGTAATTTTTCTCCGTCATCTTTCTTGGATGCAGTACTCTCTCTTAGCTGGGCTTCAGCATAGTTGTGAACGGGTTTGAGGTAATGGTCCTCCTCGTACTACGAAGTGATTGAAGCGATCTGTTCATAAGCGGCGCGCCGACCCCGCGGCGCGGTTAAGCAAGCGAGGGGATTTTATTGGCCGGCCGACCGTGGTCCTAATCTCTGCGGCGATAAGAGAATATTTCCCCGTTCTCATCGTGCGGAACGCCTCCCACACTTACGTAGCCTGCAATTTAATGAGGACGGTACCTTGATGAATGTCACTTCTTTCAACTGTTTAAGAATACGGTGCTTGCGAAGTTGTGTCCGTGGTAGTAGTATCACGTATGGACACCATCTTATGGAGGTATCCATGAATGTAACCTGGATGGGACGCACATAGAAACTTGTTTAACTCTACCGGAGGTGGTGAAATCCGAGTATATAATTTAACACATGCTACTGTGGTTAAAAAAGTAACCCTTTTTTCAAGGCCATCACTTGCCTAAATGTATTGTCTGTACTGAGGTAAAATCTTCCAAATTACTCATGTTAATGTCTAACAATGTGGATGAAATTTTATTTGATAATTAATTGAGTTGATAGTGATCACTCATTTACAATTGACTATTTTTTACATCAGTAATGAGCAGGTACAACTAGTCAACGCGTGCCTTTCAATTCATCTAATTTGTTAAAATTAAATACTCAACCATTTTCGATTCTTCTTGCTTGCTTCTTGTTACCGGAATTTATTAGTAATCTTTATCCTGTTTATAATTCACCTCGTTTGCTGTCAATGTATACCGCCACAACGTTTAGTTGATTAGAAATTATACTTTTGTGAAGCAACACGAGAGCTAGCTTGCGGTTGTGGATTTCATTCAGTATTTCATGTTCGTATGTAATCAATAAATTCGGTTACCATGGCGATGATTCAAATGTTTCTTCAGTAACTCAAAGACTGTTACAATGCGCAAATAAATATCTCACCATTTAAAGGAATTAAACATTTGATCCTCTCTATAAATTGGATAAGAAGTGCAAAAAATGAAAAAAGTATTCAAAATAATGAACAAAAAAATATTGAAATTTTATTCAACACATTAAAAATGATAGCACTTACATACGTTACAACGTAACAAGAAATATGTAAAACATAAGCTAAGTACGTACCTATTTACATTATGATAAGTAGCAAAAGCTGCTCTGATAGGTTTCATTAAAAACTAATTAAACACTTCTTTCTTTCCGATGGCGCTACATCCTAGTTCCTAACGTGCGTTATCGTGCTACACACTTTAATTTTTCATATGAAAGTTTCAACAGGCAAACAACACTGAATTCCGTTGTGTAATTAGTATTATAGATATACTTCACCCCGCTCACCACTAGATCAATATCTCCTTTTATTATAATGGACGTTTTTTCAGAGCGAGAAACATCATTGAGCTGCACGGTGCAATAGGTATTTTAGGTAGCAATAGGTGTATTACTGTGCAATACGTATATTATATTACTCGGTGCAATATTATGTTGTATAGCTATATTATCTGTGCACGTTTTCTCGAGCTTTCATTTTGCTCAACGCGAGAGGAGTGAAAGAATTGATTATTTTGTCGGCAGGACTATTATATCAAATCTTTAAATCATTTTTCGATTAAAAATGGTTTCTTTATTATACAGGAGTGGATAATTCTGTTTCCTGCTCGTGTTAACAAAGATGTTATAATTTATTCTGAATTTAACTAATGTTAGTAAATAAGTGGGAGTAAGTATTCCGGGGCTTAAGAAAATGTACACGTGTAATATCATTATAATGCTACTCATTTTCACTCTTTGAAATTGATATCAGTTAAATAAGATTGAGTCATAACATTGACTTACTCAGGTCACATAACTAGTTTTACGCTTTTATGACAGACATTATAAACTTCTATTTAGATTTAAGAATATTTCTAGCCACATGTCTACAATATATTGTGAGAAATATTGATTAAATCATAGACTGCTCTGCTTTTAGGAGTATTCATGTGCTAAGTAAATAAACAAATTGTGCAATCAAACGTCAGTGGAGTGAATTACTGCTGAGGACTTTGTGTGCATGCAGTGACATAACGTAAAAGGAGGCAGGGTGGAACCAAAGAAAATATTAACGTGAATGCGATATACTAGATTCAAAAAGACCCCGAAATATTTAGTTATTATAGATTAGTCCTATAGTAAACGTAATTCATTAATATATTGGTAATGTTAATGACGCCACTCCAAAGAAGTCTCATGATCTATGTTGTGATCATATCATAATTTCAGTGCGTTCGTTTATCGTACTGGATAATATCGGCTGTAGAGCAACCCTAAAACAAAGGTTTCTGATTGGTCACATAAATGTCCTTCAGAAACTTGCTTCTAGAAGCTTAGAGTGAAGTAACAACAAAAACACATACACACACACACACACACACACACCAGGTAATGTAACTATCTTCGAGCGCATACGCGTTGTTGAGATGGGCGGCCGAGAAAACTATTTTGAGATATCTATATCGAAATTTCAGTTGAAAGTGTTCATTGTTTTCTCCGCAAATATTTCAACGTGCATTGCATATCTGAAATGTTAGTTCCAAAATTGGTGCGTTCCGAAACCAAAGAAATAACGATTCTTACTGAAGATCTGATCATCATTGGCCACCAAAATATTTTTTTGAATAATCACTGGAGACAAAACTTACTTGTCCACACATTGTCTAACCGACAGCCATGTGAGTGGGAATTCATATTACCTGTTCGTAAACAAACAAGTCATTGCAACACTAGCTGAGGCAAAATATTCTGGAAGTTTCCTTCCTCGCCTCAGGAACGCAGTAAGAAGGAAACGTCCGAAGAAATGGGCACAAAACTCCTGGTTTCTTTTGCACGACAAAGCAACACCATTAATCAGTACTGATAAAAAATCACCTTGCCAGGACCAGTATTAGAGCTGGGCTGCTTTAGAGCATCCTTCAATCTCCCGATTTGCCACCATCTGACTTTTCTTTTTACTCGTAATTTCCACGGCTGAAAACTCATCTGAAGTGGCAAAGAGTTGCTAATGCTAAGGAGCAAGTGCGTCGAGAGTACTATGACTGGCATCACGAAAGTATTCTGTAAAAATTGTTTAAGAAGGCCGCACAGCGACGTTCCAAAACATCGTATGCAATCCTATGGTTGCTGGTTCCCCAACACCTGGCCTAATTTTCTCTCTATAGAATACTATAGAGAGTAATTTATTTTATCAATTTATTAGTATTAAAGTATTAAATGTATTTAGTAGTTAAAGGTATTAAATTTATATATGAAGCGTTTCCTAACCTGGGGTCGCGACCCTCTTAAGAATAAAGAGAAGGTTGGGAAATTAGCGTACAACTTCACTCATAAACAGTAATAAAATATTTTATGAGGAAAATAATGTATTATAAACATTTTACTTACATTTTAAGTACACGTAAAGAAAATAAATTAATGTGATGGTTGCATTCGTATTTCATTTAAAATTTTCTCCAAACGTGGATCTATGTTCAAGAGAAACAAAAACAAATTGTTTTCAAGTGATAAAAGAGGGTTTTTGTCTAAATTTACATAACCACTTTCACTAGCATGCCAAAACGCATTAAATCTTCAGGAATGAAATGAAGTTGTTGTTTTGTCGCCAGACATTTCGATGACTTAGCAGCAGCAACGTTTTCACTAAATGGATTTAGAACCCTTCGAGAAATCATTTTTATCCACTGGGAAATACTCCGCCTACTGAGATTACAGCTCACACAAATGCATCTTCATGTTATCCAAATTGGGGTGAATAATAGTGAATTCCAAATTTTTCTCAAAACAATCCGAAGTAACTGCGAACATATCAATATTCTTGCTTTGAAGGCGAATAATCCAAATATCAAGTTTCTTAATCAAATCATGAAATTTTTCATTAATAAATTTGTTTACCACTTCTTGTATTCCCATTCAAGTCATTTAATTTAAAAATACATAATCTAAGTAAGCCAGCAACAACATATATTCATTATTCTGTAAAAACATTGAAATTGTTGTTTATTCAGGAAAGTTTTTAACCACGTCGTAATTCCAATTACTAGAATAGCACTTGCCTCGCCACAACCATTTAAATATAAAAAATATGTATGTAAAATAATTTATTTTTCGTCCCAATTCATCGCAGTTTAGCAAACAGCCTGTAACGGTCTACTTTTAATAAAATTAATATTTTTACAGCTTCACAAAGAATTTTGTTGAGATTTTTCGGCATATTTCTTGTAGCAAGAACTACCTGCAATTGAAACAGTGCATCTATTACATCTTTGGAAGCTAGTATAAGGCGCTCTTTTAATATTTTCATTAATCCACTGTTTTTTCTTGTTATCACCTTTGCATCATCACTAATTTCTGCAGTACACTTTATCCAATCTATATAAGTTTCTGGTAACGTCATAAAAATCATCAAAAAGACATTCTGTTGCTGGACCCGATATAGTTTTGCAAAATCATATATATTCTTTGGATGGTATGTCGCATTCGCACTGTACCTCACGAAACAAGAACTGACAAATGTTCGCAACATCTGTTAGTTCATCAAACTTATACCTCCTAAATTTTCACTTGAACTCACTTGTTGAATAATCTGATCGCGAACATCGGTACCCAGGTCATTGATTCGCGTTGATAATGTTAGAAAGCGGAATTGTTTTCAATTTGTTGTTTCTTACTCGCCTATTAGAACACATACTAGTATATCAATTTCAACAGGCAATAGATTCTCGGCGATTGTATTGGCTGTCTTAATGCTGCAAGATAAAATGCTTCAA
This sequence comes from Gryllus longicercus, assembly GCA_038098605.1. NCBI lineage: Eukaryota > Metazoa > Arthropoda > Insecta > Orthoptera > Gryllidae > Gryllus > Gryllus longicercus. The sequence goes on from JAZDUA010000147.1 coordinate 2,277,955, forward strand.
CTAAACTTTTATCAATAAGGCTTGATTTACAAACATAAGTTTCTTGATTTCTCAAGTTAAGCAAATTTCTTTGGAAAATTACCGACTTTATTTTTATGAGCTCGATGTTTAGTTTTCAAGTGTCGAACTAATTTTGATGGCTTCATACTTTCATCGTAGAGAATTTGCAAACAAACAAACGCACTTTGGCACTAAATCACTGAAGTAAACATAATTTAAATCGTTATACAATGTGGTATTTTTACCAATCATTCATTAGACGAAGATGGCTCACTTTTTTTTACAAATTTATCCCTTTTGCATAAGAAACTAAACACAGTATTGGTGCTATAGAACGGCATAGACTTAGTTAATATACTCTTCTCTAATCTCAATTTTTCGTATCCCCTTTTGAAGAATTCAAATATGACTTTAAGAATATTATAGAAGGGTAAAATCCGATCCTATAAGCATATTGTCATGGAAAATTTTAGAGCTGTTGTAAGAAAATAACGTTGGAGTGTTGCTGAAATAGCGCATTTTGGAGTTTATTTTCACCAAAAATTAGTAGAATTAAAAGATATGATTTAAAGAAATTGTACTGACAAATGCGATAACGTGTAAGAAATACTCGTAATGTACCGATGAACGTGGTAAAAGAATATTGCATTTTCATATTTTGAAGAAATATGGCATTTGTATAATTTGTTAATAACAAATGAGTACTGGAAAATTGCGAGAGTGTCATCTTTAGTTCTTTTAGGAGGTGATGGATAATAATTGCAGATGTTTACAAATCATGAAAAAATAGATCCACTGAAAGCATCCAATAGTGCATAGAATATCCTAAAAGAGAAATTGATGCCTATTTGATATTTTTGCCTAAACTTTATTGTAACAAGAATTTTGAAATTTTATCATATTTTCATTACTGTTTTTTTTAAATAGTTCACATATTCAAACAATCCCCACGCGCAAATGCTTTCCGGAATTTTGTGAAACGTACTCCCTGATCGACGAATAAGCCATGGACTACGCACCGGTCTTCCACCCAACGCACCAAACATAAGGAGCGCTGCCAGTCAACATAAAGATAATGTTACACGCTTGCCTCCGATCATCACGTACTTTTTAGGCAATTGCACCCATTTCCTGTGCAGCTGCGCAGTTGCAGGTTGAGGCTTATCGTCGCGGCGGACTCGTCTACCCAAATCAGGCAAAAGTATACCGCCGGAAAGACGATCTTTTTCGGCATCAGGGGACCTTAAAACGTGTATTTCCGTTGAAATCTCGAAGTAGAGTTTTCGCAGCATTATATACCTTTCACTATATTATTTCGTATATACGTACGTATACGAGAGAGGAAAAATAATCGTTCATTGCTGCTTTAACAACGCTGTGCTGGCAACAACGAGCTGTAGTGACAGTCGCCACTGCCACCACCGCCGCCGCTGGGTCTTATTATTAACTTACAAGACGAAAATATGGAGGAAAACGATCTATGGGATAAAGAAGCATGGAAATTGGGATGCGGAAAACGGCCAAGGCTGTAAAAAACCGCTAAATAGATAGATAGGCAAGACGAAAATACGCATTTAATTGTCGAATTTGTTTTGATATATTGTCTGTAAACGAATTAGTTTTATCACCGAAGTTCTACGATTTGTAATGAGTTTTACAAGTGATTACAAGTGATTTACTGAGATCTATTAATATGAAAGGAAATTATATTACATAACCATATTATAATATTACGTAACCGTATTATAATATTATTAAGTGAAAGAAAGTACGTGCTCTTGTAGCACTACTAGTTCTACTTCGATTACTATTAAACTTTGTGCAACCTTTAGTCAATTTAATAGCGGCATAAAACACTTAATTACTCAAGATAGTTGCCCATTCATTGCACTGTTATCATTTGAAAAGGTAATAAAACATCATAAACATCATCAAAGTGTCTTAATCCAAAATGAGCCTGTGATAAAATGAAAATAATCCAAGACCAATGTAAATGTTTGTGAAAGTCTTATTAATTAACTAAATGTAACTTCTGAGATCTCACGAGAAAATGAGTACCACTACTCTGTTAATTAATCTTGTGCAATAGTAAATAATTTCGTGTTGTACTTAATATAAATTATTTATCTAAAAGTGTTGCGGTTCCTTGAAAATTGTTGACCAACATACAATTAACGTTCAAGGAAGCACCAGGTTAGTGGTGACAGTAATGTAGGGTTACCAGACGTACTCTTTTAAAAATATAAGTACTCATTTTTGATGGTGTCTCGTTTTGTACTCTATAAAATCTTCACTCTTTTTCTATAGTGTACTCCAGGTGTCTTCAATCCTTTACACTTTTAGGAACCCTTCGAGTTCATGATTTTCTTAAACGAACCTCATTGTTAAGTAGCAGATAATAATAGTTTACGTAACAAAGGCGCGAAACAGGTGTTTCCCGCGGGAGTTGAGTGTAGCGTCCAAGCGTAGCAAGGGCGACAAAGAGACGAGGGCGGGAGTACAGAAGAAAACGGATTGCAGTCAGTTTCGTAATACGCTTGTTTGTAAATAATAAACAAAGACGTCGTCAAGACGAAAGACAATTGCGAATCGTTACAGATGTTTCGCATACGCTTCGCGATGTTTCGTACACGGTTCGAGATGTTTCTCACACTGAAAAAATACCTGTTTCGCACGCGGAAAAACATCACAAAAAACCGCGTTTCACTCACGACGTGTTAAAAATAATTTCTCTTTTTTTTTCAATGAAATGCGCAAAATTATTTTTGTGCTTTTATTTCATTTTAATACAAACACATTAATACGAGAATGAAGGGCAAGATAGCGAATCAGGTTTTATTTTATTTATTTTCCAAAATACATTTTATGAATAACTAACAAAGGAAACAATATTTTAAATGGTAACAAATTAATGAAAATAAAATTGTATATCCAACTTATATTAATATTGATTTTTTCTGAAACATCATATTAATCTATTTTAATATGACAGTTCACATCCCCGCTTCTACATGAAAATTTCCTTATACAGATAATTTCCATTTTAAGTGAGTTTTGGCTGAGCAAATGAAGAGATTCAATTCTGAAGAGATTATATATATAATATATAATCTCTTCAGAATTGTTACATTCATTTTACAATCTAATATTTATCCCATGTATTATCACTCTGGTTGTTAGTTGATGATTCGTTCTAGTTTATCTTATCACACACCTGCTGCTAGTAACTCAGTATTTTCAACTGACTTTTTCCGCTCGTAAAATAAATAAAATATAAAACAAGGATAATTTAATAATTTTAATTTTATAGGTTAGCCACTGTTTTTTTGAACAAATTTCCCTTACGTTTCCCAGTTTTCCTTTTATTTCTTTTTCAGTGATTTATTTTCCGTCAGGTCAATCAAACAAGTACTCGTACGAAGAGAAATAAATGCTTTAAAGTTCACATGCCATTATTATTATTATTATTATTATTATTATTATTATTATTATGACCTGAAAGCTTCCCCCTCCACTCACAAGAGAACTCACAGAGGGCCAACACTCGCTTATCAGTCGCTGCCACTTAAACGTCGAAAAGAAGTTATCTTGCGGGACTTGACGAGAGCTTTATCCCTTGTGGGAAACCCAATGAACTGAGCCGAACAGTCCACGCCGTCTAATGGTCTAATGGAATACGAGTATTGCTGACCCCAGGAAATTGTCTTCCCTCTTATGACTCGTCCTCCGATGTGGCTGTTTCGATAACTCCCGAAAACGTATTTTCTGAAATGGAAAGGAGATATGTCTCTCATTGTTCATTATAAAATTATTCATTAGTTATAAAAATATTATAGTACGGATAGAAAAAAATGGTTTGGCACAGATGGTGCTGTGTGCACTTTAAACTTTTGAGTACAACTTACTAAAACTGATATTTATTCGTTTTGTAACATTCAGTCTATAAAAAGATAAAATTGTGATAAAAAATGTTTTGCCACCCTTCATTTGTCAGAAATAAACTATTATTGCTAAAACAGGACATTCTTTCTCGCTTTATTTCTAACTTTTGCAGTCTTCGAAAATTAAGAGAGTTCATCGAAAATGAGACCAGTGCTATTTTTAAGCGAACTTCACTGTACCCGAGAAAAAATCTTTGAATAAAAACTTTAGAGCAATTTTTGTGATTAAAAAAATTCTATTAACTTCTAGGAAAAATTACGCGAAAATGACTCGTTTTTATAACAATAAATATATATTACCTTTTTTAAGATGAGTTCTTAGAACAAATTTAATTAATGAAAAATCTATATCATCAATATTCTACTTTTACGGTGTTAATTTTGTCCTATTTTCAAAAACAGTGAGAGTTCATCGAAAATGGGATTAGCGCCATTTTTAGCTTTCTTTACTACATCAGAGGGGGAAAATTAAAGAAATAATTTGGAGCTGTTGGGGAATTTTTTTTAAATTTCCTTATTTTACGCAAAAACTAGTTTTGTGTAAATTTACATGGTCTTATTTAAAGATTGCTTTAAAACAATTTTCTAGCGGAAAAATCCCTATCTTCAATATTGTAATGTATTGTATTGTATTGTATTGTAAAAAAAAACTTTTGCAACTTTCAAAAATTATGAGAATTCAATGTAAATGTGATCTACACATATCTGAGAGCAGAGATCTAAAAAAGTTTAATCACAAAATTTGATGCTAATTTGAAAAAAAATTGGAAATGGTAAGGCCATGTAAATTACCTCCCAAAAGCAAAATACTGGAATCCGTTTTAAGTTCCAATCAAAACTTTTGTTAAACATCCTGGTAATTTTTCACTGTGATTTGTCAATTAAATCTCAATTAAAAGTTAATTAATGTGACAACAAATTAAACTACCCCCACCTGAACAATGGTTACTAATGCATTTTTCAAAACATCCATGGTTTGGGGGCGATTAACATCGATGTTTTAACCTCCTATCCCCAAATATCAAGCGGGGTTCATGTGTACCCCAAATCTCACATTTTTTTCTTGTTGAGTTCGTTTCGCTTATTTTTTGATATTGAAATTCCATTACATATCGGAAAATGCTCAATTGACAATGACATATTAAATAATGTAATTGTTTTAAGGTGTTTTACGTGTACTAATAAGAAATAAGCACTGTGCTTAACCAAACGTGTGAAGATTATACTTCTCCCCCGTACGTCATGGTACTTCTTCTTTTTTTTACTTTTAACTTTTTGTACGAAATAAATCAAATGAAAGTCTTATACGCCCGGAAAGCGAAATAATCCTGCAAGGAATCAACTTGCAGCTGAGACCTTATTTCCTGTCTTGGGGCGGCGGTTGGCAGGTCCTTTGACCCGCCGCTCATGAGCGAGAAGGCCGCGGCCGGTCAATTGCTTTGGGCAACCGACGTCCACATGCAAGCCCGCTGGGTCGTCGACATCGGAGTCGGCGGTTGGCGGCACGGGGAATACGCGAGTGGGGGTTTGCTGCCCCGGGCGAAGCGTTTGGGAAGCGGCAGGGTGGAGGGAGCAACCCTTGTGGGTTCTGCCGGCTAGCGGCGGCGAGGGCAAGATCGGCGCTTCTAACCCGGCACTCCGGGATTACAGGCCGAGGCGCCGACCTTGAGGAGCTCCGAAGCCCTCGCGCTGCCGGGCGAAGGCTAGAACCACTTCCCGAGGGATCGCTCTCAGTACCTCCTCCCTCTTTGAATGCACGCAGACGTAGTTTAGTGGCTCGCCGTGGCGTGGCCGTCGCCTGTTCTTCGCTTGTTCGCTGTTGGGAGCGCGGTGGCGGGCACTCGGGGCCGCCGGTGATGTCGGTCAAGGAGACCTGACGACGGCGCCGCCAGGCCCGGCATTGCGTGTGCAGACATGCCCCCGCCCTCTGGCCGGCTGGAAGGAAGAGAATGGAAGAGAATATCGGTCTCAAGAATGCGAAGAGAAGGCAAAGGAGTATGCCGCCACCACTATCTACAGCCTCTAACGAGGCACGAACATGTTAAGGGGAATTTTGTCAGAGTTTTACCCCTGTGTGTTGGCCCACCTCATGTTCAAGTAGATCTCGCATCGTCCAGTGGTCCCCAGCCGGCTGACCGATGACAGAGCGACCAAAGTCCTTTCCCCCTCTGGCCCCGTCGTTGGTCACTATTCATCCGTCGAGGCGCCTTTGTATGGGTGAGGCGCGTCTCTGTAGCTGCTCTTTGTACAGAGGAATGTATGCATCCCCTATCAATGCCTGCCACATTAGGAGGCGTTGACCCTATGGAAGGTTAAACATTGCACGCAAAGACATGCAAGGTAGGGACATACCATGGTGAAAATAATCATAAGTTATTTTCACCATGGAACAAATTAATAGTACGCGCATCCTGTAGAAAATGAAGGGCCGACGGGATTCGTTCATCGCAGTTTTGTTCCGTAAACTTAGAATAGAAAAGTTTTCAAATATATTGAAATCAAACTCAAAATTTGTCTCATTTGACACATTTGACCCTGTTATTAAACATTAGGCTAACTTGACATCAAGTTAGCACAGCAATGACAAGAAAACCAAGAAATTACAGAGTTAAATAAAAAATATTTAATGGAAATTTGACGCTTTTTGTTGCTCAATATTTTCCATATCACTTTTTTGCAGCAGTATTACTTAACTGTCTCTGTACTACGCATTTTACTCCGAATGGCTTATTTAGTAAATACTCTCTCTGTGGTAAGTACACGGAGAAAATAATATACGTTACAATTATTAGATTTCTAATCATAGTATCCCCGTTGTATCCCAGTATCACATTGTCGTCATTGTAGGTAAAGTAATGCTTCGAATTAACGAAACTTCTTTTTTAAAAGGAACGAATCAACCCGCATTGCATGCCAGAACCTTAAAGATACCAGGAAACTGCAATGGTTTGTTGAATTTCTCAGAGCAATCTGAAGTTGCAATTATTGGACATTTTAGACCAATAACAAAACCAATTACCGCAAATAATTTTAGTTATACCAAAATCCATTGCCGAATTGAAAGCAAACGACAGATTAGAAGTAATTTTGTTTAAGGCATTTAATTCATTATTACGTATCATTAGTACAGGATGGAATCTCAAAGGTAATTCTGAAGTGCGCCGGGCCTTTCGATACGGATGTCATTCACAAAGCTTTATTGACACTTGCCATAGCCAAAACTACCCAAGACCCAGCAGGAGATTAACATACGGGCGGATAGGAGGCTTCAGAAAACCGAGAAAAACAATGTCACAGCCGGAAAGACGCTAGTTTCTTGGTTTTCTTGTGATTGCGGTGCTAACGTGACATGAAGATCGCGTTTGCGGTAAATTACATGTCTGGGTTACAGGGTCAAATGAAGAGCGAAAATGTCTTTTGCGTAACAAATTAGCATCAAAGAAGCGACAAATTTTGAGTTAAATTTCAATATTTTTTTGAAAACTTTGCTATTGTAACTTTACGGAACTGTACAAATCTGTGAGTGGTGGTAACTACTTACCTGTCGTGTCTTTTCAAGTATTTGGTGTTTGCTAGAATTAGACAAGCTGAGACGATATGATCAATCGTTTCTGCTTGTTTCCAGCAAATGCGGCATTTATCATCTTGGGAAATTTTTAAAACCACTTTATCATAATTTGTTCTCAATGCATTATATCGGGCAGCTATTACAACTGATTCCGATTCTGGCTAAATGCTTCGTCTATTAAGCCACATAAATGATCTTTATTTATCAACACCTTGTTCATTCCTTTTAGATATTATCCATGGAGTGGTTTATCTCACCATGATTTTTAAACATTTTTTGTCTTACATTTCATGTTCAGAAGCTTTCGAAGTTCATTGTCTTGTTATTCTGCGTGTCTTGCATAGTTTTCTTCGCAATGCCCCTTGATTCACTTATAATGCCTCTTTTTCCCAGTCTTCGGTCAGTTTTAATGACCAACCTCATTAGTGGAAAATCTTCACGACTGACTACATACTTTCCCATCCCGAAATATTGCATTGTGCCAGGAGGCTTCAATTTCTCTAAAGTCACGTCCTCCTTCCTTAGGTGACATATACTATCTATTAACATCTGTATTGTTATTATTAGAGAGAGGAATATTATGCCTTATAAAATCTTGAAATATGATTTTAAAAATATTCATTAATGACCTAAAATTCTCAAATAAGCAATTAAAATTAACAATATTTCATTTTTTGCATCAAACGTTCTTGATAAAATTCAGAAATGTGCTTGGAATTACAAGACATATATTTGTGCAAACAGAATATAATGTACCTTACTTCGCGAGAGAAATATCTAAAGTAAATGTGCCCCTTAGCACCTTAGTGAAGTACATTGTATGTCTTGTTGCACTTCTTCTGCCTGGTTTATCGTCGATAGAAGAGAAAAAACGCAGTCTGTGACAAGCTCTTTGTAATCGATGAACGCTCACAAATAAATAGATCGTTTGAAAGGTTGAAACGTTTACAGATAAGTCTCTCTTTTAACGAAAAATGAAAAATATGCCCTCATAATTACACGAATATTCACCAACAGAAAAAATCAGCCAAATATGGACAAACATATTAATGCACGTAGCTTTCAATTCCAACCAAATATCAAGAAATTTCACTTAGCTTTTCCGTGAAGTAACGGACAAATATATTCAAAATCATAGAAATCCGCATTAATGTGTGTCATTATGGGTATCAACTTTTCGGCTGCATCCCTTAGGTAAGACAAGGTAGTTAAACCTTGAATTATGAAGTGATAGGATGATGATGATGAGGAGGAGGAGGAGGAGGAGGAGGAGGAGAGGTGATCGTGGGCTTTTTGAACCATCCTAGAATTCGCCTGTTGGACCGAGGGAAACCACGAAAACCCAGGTCAGGATGGCCGGCCCGGGGATCGAATTAGGATATCCCAACTATGCACTGAGCCACTTCGCTCGGTTAATCATTATTATTATTATTATTATTATTATTATTATTATTATTATTATTATTATTATCAGCATTATTAGCGTATATGCCATTATTAATCACGCTACACAATTAACGTGTGTAATTTTGCCAGGATCAGCTTTTCATCTGTATCCCTCAGTGCGACAAGGTTGTTACGCCTTGAAGTGTGCATTATGAGATGATAGGATGATGATGAGAGGTGATGGGACAATCACAAATAGTCGACAATGTCTACGCAGGACTCAAACCTGCAACCTTCTCGGCGCAGACGACGGCTGCCGCAACCGTCTGTGCCAAGAGGCTTACATTATTATTATTATTATTATTATTATTATTATTATTATTATTATTATTATTATTATTATTATTATTATTATTATTATTTCCTGTGTATATACACTGATGCCGGGGGCATAGCTCACCCAAGGCGCGTTTTAAAGTGGAACAAGAAATATGATGGGTTTTTGATATCCGTCAGTTCAAGCTTAAGAATTTATGGAGTATATTTGCTGTTCCCAATAATGCAGATTTCTGAATTATCTGCAACTGCTTCTCAGTTATTTTTAATTTCTTTGCTTAATTTGTTTGCAATTCCTTGGTGACCAATCCATTCGCTGACACCATTGATGGAAGCAGTTCTACTGTGCGCAAATCATACATCCTTCAATTCAACAGCCAGGTGTTGGTATTTCCTCTTTTACTCAGGAACAATTGTTACAAGCCTGTCATCTGTAGGGACCGCAACATCAAGGAAGGTTAAGGCGTCCTCTTCCTGCACTACCTCGAAGTAAGTATAGCCTGTGCACTGAACTCTGAGGGTGGTGAAGTCGATGCCTTGAAAGCGTAGTTCTTATTTTCCTGTCAAAAGTTTGTAAGGATGTGTCCGTCCATTTTATTACACAAAATGTGTAAGTTGCTACGGTAATAACTCAAGTATTCATAGCAGATATTTTTGTTCTTGAATTTATCCATTTTTTGCAGACATTTTTTACTCTCGATAGCATGTTCTGTACAATCTTGTTTCTAACTTCTGAATCGAAAATTCCCAACAACTGTAACATTCTCAGATATTTGTAGGAGTCTTCAGTGCCTAGATTTTTAATAATTGTGTCCCCAGACGTTTTCACATTTTGTTCTCCGTTTTGGACTTGCCCGTGGACAATATGAAGGGTAGCACATTTGTCAATCCCAAACTCCATACCAACTGCATCGCTGAAACTCTTGACAAGTTCGATCTCGTTTTGTAAGTTATCTCTATTATAAGCATATAGTTTGAGATCATCCGTGTAGAGTTGGTGCGAGATACGATCATCGGGGTTCTTCTTCACTAAGTCCCCATATCCTGATTTTCTGAGCACTCTGCTCAAAGGCAGAGAGTGCTATACAAAACCATATCGGGTTTAAGTTGTCCCTTCGAAAGATTCCACGACAAATTGTAATATCTTCCGTCACGTGACAGCAGGTTCCGTTCTTAATCTGCAAACGAGTTTTCCATTCTAACATGCAGTTCTTCAAGATCAGACTTAGATCGATTTTATACAAGTCGAGGACTGTTAGATGCCGCGGGTGAGGTACCGAATCAAAGGCTTTTTTTTGTAATCTATCCAGCCTACAGAAAGATTGCGCTGGAGCGTTCGTACTTGCTGCGTAATTACATTGTCCATTACTAATAATTCTTTGCATCGCATATTTCCCGTGCGACAGCTATTCTGTTCAGCAGTCAAAATGTGCTGGTCAATTAAATGACCATATATTCTTGAAGAGATTATGGAAGTCAACATTTTATATAGTGTTGGCAAGAAAGTGATCAGTCGATAATTTCTTGGCTGGGATCTAACACCGTCTTGGGGCACCATATACGTTCTGCCTGTCAACAAGTACTTTGGGACTATAATTGGATCTCGCAAAGCTTCACTGAACAGTCGAGAAGCAAAGCTTCACTGAACACTGACGAGTCAGGCATGGGTGCGTGGCAGTGTAATACTTCCACCATACATTTTGGATACCATCCGGACTTGGCGACTTCCAATTCTGTGTTCTTTGTACTGCCGTTTTGATATAAGCAAGGGAACTTTCAAAGGGAGGCATCTCGTCCATGTTACCACAAGCTTCTCTTTGCTAACTAGTAGGCTCCTGCAGCCAGTCGGTTCCTTCATCATGTTACTTTGGTGTGGCCCCGGTATGAGTCCTATACTGAACCGAACTGAAGGGACCGACTCTTTTCTGATGTCCAATTACGTACGTGATTTATACGTTTCTTGATACATTTTTAATTGAGTTGAAATAAGCTAGTTATTTTTGAGAAACGTTGCTGAACATTAATAATACCTCAGATAATATAATATATCATTAAAATATATTATTGTTATTATATTCTCTATTTTATGAAACTGTTTTTCGTTGATTAGAGTTACAAAATTACTACGAAGTATACAAAAGAACAATATCCCAAAGTGAAAACGGTTTGAGGAAAAAAATATACTCCAATACACGCTTGAAGAGTACTTGTATCCATTTCTAAGTGTTAAATTAGAACTTAATTACTATTAGAGCGCCTTGTAACCTCTTGACCCTGAACCGTTCATTTGTAGATCGTGGGATGGCAATTGAAAAAAGGAAGATATACTTGGTGCTCTACTCGTATCGTTGAACGAATCGTTCAACAAGGCACTGCCGTATCTTGATTTTTATCAGTATCTGCAACACATTGGCAAAGAAGTTTCGTGATTATGAAAAAAACAAACGGTCACCTGACATCTTCGATTTATCGAAATTGTCCTTTTCCAGCTTTGTTGCTCTGTTCTTTTCCGCTCACGTGAGATTTGGGGGTAAAAATTAAGGGGTGTTACCATCGTAAGCGCTCTTATCGCAAGAACTTCGAAGTCCCGTGAGCTGAGTCATGTCCAAATTTATTCAAAATTCCAAGTTGATAATCATGGAAGAAGAAGGGAGTACTCTCTGCACCCACGATTTTCTCGCCAATCCCTCTAATGCTTGTTGTATCGACAGAGATAATGGGCAAAACATTTGTCAATGAGCGTATACTTCTTCATACCCTTTAGTGGTTATGCGGAAGAGCAGGGCCTTAGTCGTTCAAGATCCAGACTAGCTCGACTGTCCTGCATCTGTTATTTGACTAAATTTGAGCATCTGTTATTTTTTTGTATAAAAATAATACATAAACTAACAAATCATGCAGAGCTTGGAAAACCACAAGAGACAAAAAGGCTCCAAGAAATAGAACGGACAACAGCAACCTGTTTGATATTCTTAGTATTCAAAGAACTGTTGTACTATTTATACACTACACTATGTTATAACAGCATTAATGAAGGCTATTTATTACTATGTTATAAGAGAATATTTCTTTGTTGTTCTTGAGCAGTGAGTTACTTTTTGAAAACAATTTTGTGACATTTTCACCAGCATAATTGTTGCTACTGGCCACTAGTTATATTTAAGTATGATGTGAAAAAGAAAGGTACTTATTATCATCACCATCAGATTGATGGTCTGGCTGAGAACGTGAAACATATATTTCTTGTAATCAAATTGACGTGAGAACTTCTGAACTTCAAAAAATGAGTCGAAAATATGAGTGAAGTCAAACTGCGCAAGCAGCGTGGACATTTATGAATGTTTATAACTTTCTATAAGATGGATAATTGGGAGGAGGGTGATGAAACAGCCTCGTAAATTTCTCTGATTTCACCAAAACTGGCCTCAGGGCGATAAGATGGATGTGGCTGAATTCACTTTGCAGTGTTTTAATTTCCGTTGAACTCAACTTTCCACATTTTAACTTCACTGTACCTGCGCCGTCACATACCAGCAGTACCAGAGGTGCAACCAGGATTTTTCTCGGAGGGGGTAGGGTCCAGTTTCATTGGTTGGTATTTACTGCAGTCCCTCTGACCTGGAGGTCCTAGGTGCGAATCCCGACGTTGGTCGGATTTTCAACACTATTTTGACGAATGTCGAGGTCTGGAGGAATGTCGAGGTCTGGAGAATGGCTAGGTCGAATGTCTGGCAAAGAATTCTAGCGGCCGGCTGCTCTGATCGGTAGTTTTCCGTGGTTTCTCCGATCAACTCCAGGCTAATGCTGGAATAGTACCTTAACAAGCGGGCCACAGACAGCGCGCGATCTTTATTTTCCTTGTCTTATCTTCACCTCTTACACACATTTACACTAACATGCACTACACTACCACATAGTATGCCGGAAGACCGGTCGGGAGATACCTGGTCGAGGAAAATCCCGCTAGGCGTAGGGAGGTCGGCGCCGGAACTCGCCGGGGAATGACCACCGTCACCTCCCTAGCAAAAGCATGCGCTACACTTACGGAACTAATGACTTAAGTATAAGACGCGCCCGGAATCACTAACAATCAATCATTGATTGGTGTTTGCGGAAACGTTAACTACTACGGTTGTTACTCCCATAAGTGTAGTGGATCTTTTATTGCTGGAGTTGGAGATTTCCCCCTGCTGAACGACGTGATCCGGACAGCTGGACTCCGGCATACACGTCAGCTTGCTGCATTTTCCTCTATCCAGGTATCTCCCGCCACTAAGCACTCCAGATACAGCAAACTGTAAGCTCCCGACCGGTCTCCCGACATATGTGTAGTGTAGTGCATGTAAGTGTGTGTGTAAGGGTGAGGATAGGACAAGGAAGAGGAAAGAAAGGTCAGTCCTTAGCGCACGGTCCGTAGCCCGTTTCTTAGGGTAGTGTTCCGGAAATTGCCAAGTCATGATCGAAGAAATCTCATAAAAATGCCGATCTGAGCAGTCGGTCTCTCCAGTCTGGTGCTGTATTAGACCTCGCTAGTGTCGAAAATCCAGCCAACTTGATAATTTCATGAACATAACTTTTTCTTTATGCTAAATATAAAATATATTTGATTTGTTGTTTTATAGTAAATGTTTGTATTGCTAACAATTGGTTTATTGAATGACTTTAGTTATTAAAATGAGGAAAACTTACACTTTTGAACGTGTATCGCTTGTTTCGAGGTTGGGGGTGGGGGCATTAGCCTCCCCTTCAATGCGCCAATGAGTAGGACTAAAGGTAATAATAATAATAATAATAATAATAATAATAATAATAATAATAATAATAATAATAATAATACTTGAATTGCCGATCAGAATGCCGAGATCGCTAAGGCAGTAGGCCGGGTTCGAGTTCCGCCTCGGGCATGAGTGTATTTATGTTTGTCTGTATGTGTGTGTCGTCCTCCGTCACTATCATCATAATTTCATCTTCCATACCCCCAGGGCCAACAGCCCAGTGGATAAAATCGGATCCAACTAAACGGTGATCCCTTGATAAAAATTACGTACACATGTCACAGAGAAAATGTTTTTTAGCCCCGGTAAATACAGGGTTCATGCATGCCTGCTCCAAGTCGGCCTATTCGCGAGAAAAAACAAAAACAAAAAACACAACAACAATAACCATATTTAAATTTCAGCTATCACCATCAGCTTTTTCTTTTCTTGAATTCATTGTGGTTTCATAATTTGCTCCAAGCAGTGCATTCGATTTCTTAATTTTGAAATGAGATTTGGGTTACTAGTTTCTCTCCGGCTTATGCAGTATAAAGAAAGATTGCAATACTGCGAAACAACGACGATTTTACGACAGGAAGAACATTATTGCCGAGCCTTGGCAACGAAAAATTGAATACATTTTGTTCCAATATGTAGCACATTACTTCCTCTAACACGTTGTATAGTTAAAATGCACGTTTAGCGAATCCTCGATACCAAAAACTCCATTGACGGCAAAATGCCTGTACAACAGTTTGAACAACGCTAGCGGCTAAACCGTAAGCAGCATTTTCTCCAAAATTGATATTCCTTGATTGATCTGACTGATGTTGCGATCCCCTTGAATTTATAATGTAATTTCGATTTTGAGGAGTATTTAACGTGAAGTTTTAATGTTTTCAAAATGTTCTGTGAAATGACTTCAATTTTTTCCCTCTGATAGAGCAGACGTATAAAAAAATAGCGAAGGTCGCGGCATATCGTTTACGTATATTAAGAAGAGAAAGGGGCCTACATTCGAAACCTGCGGGACCCCTTGTGCAATTGGCAATAAATCGGAAAGGAGGGCATATAATGTCCCATCATACCAGAATGGTATTTCTACTGCCTGAGATCATTGTTTCAGGTAATAAGATATCCAATCTAGAGAAATACTACGAACTCCATACAGAGATAATTTTAAAATGTTATGATCATTGATGTCAAAAGAGTTCGAAAGATCTAAACATATTGCAATAGGTTCTTAATTTCGATTCATGCATTCGACATCTTTAAGAAAAGAAACTTTTTTCCGTAGTTTTTGATTTTCTAAAATCATCATAATCATTAGACAATCTGAAAACGCTTTGTATTTACTGAGAAAGTGTTTCATTCGTACATAAAGAAGGATCTTTAATATTTTTTCAAAGCTAACAAAAAAGAAACTGGCTTATAATTTTGAATTTCATTTTTGTTACCTTTTTTGAAGAGCGACTTAATCTTAGCTGTTTTGAAAATGTCTGCAAATGTTCCGGTGCATAAGGACGTATTAAATATGTGAGCGATGGGTGTATAATGGCTGAAACAAGTATTTAACAAAGAATCCGGAACTTTATCTAAACAAGACGAATATTTATTTTTTAGTTTACCGAATATTTTGAAAGTTAACATGGAAAAGTTTCGGAAAAGAACATCATCTCTATAATTTTGTGGAAACGTCTGGTGTTGAATTTCGGTTGCTTAAGACCCCTAGAGATATCAGCAGCAAATCTCAAAAAAGCATTGGTTGAAGAGACTAGCGACTGTTGGCAGATCGTTCACTTCTCTATTATTATCTCTTAAATGAACATTCTCTACACGATTTCTAATTGATGTGATCGTATTTCAACTATATTTTACATTGCTTTCGTCAGTATTTTGTGAAGTAGAGCTGTAAATTGTGAGATAGGTTATAATGCATAGAAATGAAATACACAACACATTATTTTTACATGGTTCTAATTCCTTCAGATATCCAAGCATCCATGGCAAGCATACCACTGATTCTCTACGTAGATCTGTACTTCACTATCGTCGTTACTATTAATGCTTATTTATATTTTCCTCCCTTCTTTGACTTGCAAAAGAGCCAAACCTGCGCAAATTTATTATGCACTTATCGTCTGTACTTTTCCCTCATACATCACATACAGGTTTTACTCAGTCACTATGTTTTCACGTTAAAAATTAAATAATAAAATATTTAAAAAATAAAAACTGGTATACTAACTTTATATTTTTCTTAACGCCAAATATCCATCTAGAGACACTGAAAGAAGTTAAAAAATACAATGCACGATTGTGGACGGCGCACTATACAAGTATGAAGACAACGCATGCTCATACAAAGCTCCGAAGCGCAACACATTTGATAAATTGTGTCGACCCGTGTATGTAAGCGTAAACATACCTTTGGAAGTTAGTAAATAGACCCAATGCCGCTTCATGTATTACCAGAAGCCACCCTTCGCACGCATACGCTTGGGACACCTGCTTGGTTTACCCGCTTCTTTTACCCGCCCGTGCAAACACAACTGTGTGCTATAAAACTGCCAAGTTCCGTAAAGTTACAATAGCAAAGTTTTCAAAAAATATTGAAATTAAACTCAAAATTTGTCGCTTTTTTGTTGCTAATTAGTTAGCAAAAAATCTTCGGACTTCATTTGACCGTTATTAAACATTCGGCTAACTTGACATCAAGTTAGCACCGTAATAACAAGAATACCAAGAAACTACAGAGATAAATAAAAAAATAATTACATGGGAATTTGTACTTTTTGTTTCTCAATACTACCCATAAAAGAAATTTTGTTACTCTTTAAATAATACCAGAAATGTAATTTTCTGCAAACGCTATTCATGTCACGTTAGCACCGCAATCACAAGAAAACCAAGAAACAAGCGTCTTTCCGGCTGTGACATTGTTCTTGTCAGTTTTTCCGAAGCCTCCCATCCACCCGTATGCTAATCTGCTGCTGAATATTGGGTAGTTTTGGGTATAGCAAGTGTCAATAAAGCTTTGTGAATGACATCCGTCTCGAAAGGCCCGGCGTACTTCAGAATTACCTTTGAGATTCCAACCTGTTACGTAATAATGAATTAAATGCCATAAACAAAATTACTTCTAACCTGCCATTTGCTTTCAATTCGGCAATGGATTTTGGTATAACTAAAATTATTTGCGGTAATTGGTTTTGTTATTGGTCTAAAATGTCCAATAATTGCAACTTCAGATTGCCCTAAGAAATTCAACAAATCATTGCAGTTTCCTGGTATCTTTAAGGTTCTGGCATGCAATGCGGGTTGATTTGCTCCTTTTTAAAAAGAAATTTCGTTAATTCGAAACATTACTTTACTTACAATGACGACAAAGGTATACCGGGATACAACGGGGATACTATGATTAGAAATCTAATAATTGTAACGTATATTATTTTCTCCGTGTACTTACCACAGAGAGAGTATTTACTAAGTAAGCCATTCGGAGTAAAATGCGTAGTACAGAGAAAGTTAAGTAATGCTGCTGTAAAAAAGGCATATGGGAAGTATTGCGCAACAAAAAGCGACAAAATCCCATGTAATAATGTTTTATCTCTGAAATTTCTTGTTTTTAATGTCAATGCTGTACTAACTTGATGTCAAGTTAGCCGAATGTTTAATAACAGAGTCAAATGAAGAGCGCCTCATTTTTTGCGTTTCAAAATACAACACAAAATGCGACAAATTTTGAATTAAATTTCAATGTACTTTGAAAACTTTGCTATTCTCACTATACAGAGCTGATTTGTACTGCCCTCGAGGTTCTGAAAACATGCTTCAATTGGTACCAACACACACCAAAGCAGATGACGATGCCTGTTGACAGTACTGAACGACCAACATATTCAAACTGATCGCACGATAGCGGCAAAAAAACCGATTATTCTTATCCTGAGCTTGGAGAAAGAAGTGTGTTATTGCCCGTGTTGCTAATTCGTACGATCAAAGCGTCTACACAAGCAAGGAGGCAGAGAAACGTCTTAGAAATGAAAGTTTGGAAATCTAGATCAGCCGAATAGGGGGTTATTAAAAGTATATGTCGTGTCGATAGTTATCGGAGCTCTTTGATTTGTTCCGAAAAATTTTTACATAATTGGCTAAACTCCCAGGTCATTCAAAAGACTGGAAAGCGTAACACATTGCTTTATTGGGAATAACCCACATTTTGCGGAAAGTATGTAGAGGCACTGACAGTCTATATACCTGCTGCTTAGGGAGAGGGTTGCAACCCAGACTTTATTATCAACCGAATAGTAACATTAGTCGTGGATTAGAGGAATAATAATGTTTTTATTTCTGTCGAGGCTCAGGCCATAAGGCCGCCTCTTCGGCCTTAAACATCTTTACATTTACATAATTTCAATTGAGGGGTTCAGGCGCAAATAATAATTGAAGTTCATAAGAAAGTTTGATGATTGTATGGCGGCATGTGCGGCACCTGCACGGCGTATGCGACACATAAAGAATGAATAATGATTAAGCGCTCGACTGAGGTGTCAATAGCCAAAAGGATGAGGATAAGAAATATTCCATTGATTGCAAAAAATATTAATGAACTTAACAATTTTCTGATTAAAAGCAACAAAATATAACAACGAATTCGCTCCTCTTCTTTCTAATTCGTCGTTCATACTTAGGAAATACGATGTTCAGAAAACTCAAGAAA
This sequence comes from Gryllus longicercus, assembly GCA_038098605.1. Lineage (NCBI taxonomy): Eukaryota > Metazoa > Arthropoda > Insecta > Orthoptera > Gryllidae > Gryllus > Gryllus longicercus. The sequence goes on from JAZDUA010000147.1 coordinate 2,296,666, forward strand.
TTTTAACTACGTATTCACAACAACACTATCGCAGAAGGAAGCACCCTTCGCAGAACGCACTGATGAAACATAATGATCAGTTCTTAAAAAATCTGAAAATTTTGTAGCCATTGCATTTCAATGTATATTAGAAATTCAGCTACTCAAAGGCGCAAGAGAATATTTGTGTACGAAATTGTTCTCTTATCGCATTTATGCTCAAGTATTTGTGTCCTAATTATGGATGATGTATATTATAGAGAAAACGTTAAGGGGATCGATGAAGCAATTTGCTTAAAAGGGGATGATGAAAGAAAAGGATTGGGAATCCATGGTTTAGGAGGGCATTCGCGACATTTCTAGTCGAAAATAGTAGTGATTTTACTGTACTCAAAAGCCACAGATGTCTTCAAATGTAGCTGACTCTTACATTAAAGGATCAGTCAATAAAAAATTTAAATAGTTAATAGCTATTATTTAGTGCAGCAAATAAAAAAAACAAGCTCATAGGAATGAAATTCTTCTTCTTGAGTGTGTTTAAATAATTATTGGAACATTAATATTCGTGTGCACTCTTGGAAACATTAAGTTTCGCGACAAAAATGCCTTGTCCCGAGTTGTGAAGGCGCTGGACATCCTTGCTTGCCGACAGCACTATGTAACGTTTATTTTCGAAATACGTTCTGTAGATCGAACTATGAAGATTAAATTTATTTTATTAGAGAACGTATAAAATACTTTAACGTCCATTGAGAGCTAAATAGTAGTAGTACAGAGGAAAAAGACTTTCGTGATTCCTGCCTATGAAACTGAATTCACTTTAACTTCTGTAGACCTAATATTGCTTTCAAGAATCGTAATTATAAAAAGTATTGTTATAAAAGGAATGAGAGAAGACCGAAAGAATGACTCTGGGTCAAAGTGTTATACTTGAACACTTGAAGTAGCGGTTCGATTCCCAACCTACGTTGATATTTTATCCATTCTACAGTGCCTTAAAATCGTCTAAATTACATCCTATTGGCCTTGACAATTTTATGCATAAAGCGGACAAAATTCGCTTTAGCGAAAAAAGCGAATATTTCAATTCTAAAGAAATTATAAAACTATTGTATTAGAAATTTCGGGCGGAAATAGCGACGACCAAATGGAATGTGCAATAAAATGCCAAATTAAAAACAATTTTGTTTGTAAAGATTGTTTATAATGCTATTATACAAAAAATGTGCCTAAACTTTTTGATCGAATTTGATTGTCCACCCAATTAAAATCTATTTCAAGAGATTTACTACATTAACTACCACAACGATGTTATTTTATTGCGTGCATTTTATCCATTATTTATTGCTCATTATCTTGATGCGATTTTTTTCGTTTTTCCTATTTTACAAGAAAAGAGGCAACGCAAGGAAACACCGTATCTGACGATCTATTAGTTTCATCGAGAGTGTCATCTTTATCATTTTTTAATCGATGACGATCTTATTTCTCGAATGAAAGCTGAATGTTCGTTGTTCTTCAATTTTCAATATTCACGATTTCCTTTCCATTTTGCAGCATTCAAGCACGTCTCTCTGCACAGACATGTAGTGCACGCAAGCCGAGCTATTTTTGTCCTTTCCTTTCACGTTCTTTCTCGAAGGGCTCCAATAAACAGTGCGAAGAGAGAAGTGTTTCCGGAAAGGCCGGCGATGGCGGCGACGAGAGTTCCTCGGCTCCAGCCCTTGGTGTTTCCGCGTGCAGTTCACTCACGCACACACGGCATCTTGGTGATGTCCATATCGTTCCAGCGGAGTGCTCGAGTTATGTTTCCGCACCGTTTCTTGATTACTATTCACTTTCCTCTCGTAACTGCGGCGCACGTGGTCACTACTCGCACCGGCATCGATTACACTACGCACAGTTTTACTGTTCCTTTCACTGTGCTTGATGGCATATACACGATCAATAGTTTTCTACAAACCAACCTCTCCCAAGTTCCAGTTTATCGGCTTATGATCAACTTTACTATAATCTTGCACTGTTTCATTTCCTGCGCAGCGGCGATGTCTTACCCCGCTCGCAGCCAACCGACTTCTCTCCAACCGCCCAACTCTCTAACTGACTCTCGGCTCGAAACGGCCGAATTCTCGTTCCCACGATGTGCTCGCGGCGGCGGCGGCGGCGGACAGTCCCCTCCCGTCTCCGGTCGTTCACTCCTGCCGCTTATGCCGCGCAGTTCAAAATGAGTTGCAGTGATTATGCTCAATGTTAAATACAATTTGCCTATAGAAACGCTCCGCATTTCATCACCCCCTCCCCCCCTTTTTCGAATTTTTCTTGCCAAAAAAAAAAATTCCACTACACCATTGTCGCCCCTGCCAACAGTTGTACAATCTTCTACACTAAATGATACCTTACATACAATTATTTTCCATGAAATCAACTTTGTACATGATTGTTTTGTGCTGAATTTTATGCTTACATCTACAAACATACAAAATGAACAATTTCTTACTCACTAAATTCTTATCCACTAAAGTACACCGATACATTTTTCACACAATACTATACTGTAATACACATTCAGTTCCTCACAATCATGATAATTCTGATACTTAGTTTCTGTACAATATTAGTAATAAACTTTATCTAAACTTAAATGTTGTCCTCACTTGTTGGATCAGGTTTCCAATTGGAAGCTTGTAATGTCCTACCACGTCTTGTCTCTTGTACAGTGATTTAGCCCCATTTTGACGACGGTGGTTTCCTAAATAACTGTTGTAGGACATTGCTTCCAATGTGTTAAACACATCTTGGTAGGTATCGTCCCATTTCCATCTACGACCTCTTCTGCGTCGATTCCACTGGTTGTCCGTGCCATCACCGTTCCCTCGCCCCTGGCTTCGCTCCATTCTTGACATGTTTACCTTGCCTTCATTTCTCTTCTTTGGGGCGCCTGCGAATGTAAGGTCATACCCCTCCAATACCTTCTGACACCTTCCTAAATCTGCATGACTTGCTCTGCGCAGTAAGCTCTGCGCAGTGACGGGAAACTGTCGCGTTGATACGCAAATACTTTCTTGGTAATTCATAGAAACAGATGATGTTTTGGGCTCCATAATGCTCTTCGTTGCGTATTCACGGAGACTTCCCATGGAATGATTGTAATGACTGTGCATCAGATTTATTTTGATGTTCATTTGGGTTTGTTCGTTCCAATATCGTTCGACAAATCGATCTTTGACTTCCTTCACAGGTTCAAAAAATACATCGAGAGTATCTGCCCACGTCCTGGCGTTCCCCTCTAACGTTAAATATAGGGACTGGATCTTGTATCCTTCCACGGTGTTAATTACTGCTAAATGTCGTTCTGCTGCTCGCATAAATGCATGAGGGTTTTCCTTACCGTCTCCCGAAGATTTCAGCGACTTTGGAGGCATAAATGGTGCCACCCCACTCTTGACACTCGGTGACATTTTCCACTCTTCTTCCTGTTCACACTCAGCTTGTACTAATAATTTCTCTTCGCACCCTTGTATATTTCCCTCGATTTCTTCTTCCATTATTTGCTTCAATTCTTCCGTTTTCAGTTCCACCCTGCAAACATCATCCTCGGCCTCGATTTGGACCTCCACCATTTTGCCATACGCTACCTTGATTTCTTCTTCCATTATTTGCTCCAATTCTTCCGTTTTCACTTCCTCTCTGCAAACATCATCCTCGGCCTCGATTTGGACCTCCACCATTTTGCCGTCCGCTATCTTGATCTCTTCTTGAAGTTGGTTTGTCATCCCCTCACTTTTATCCTCTGCAGCACCCATAACATCCACTTGATGGTGTGATTGAAATTTCAGTTCCTCGTCCCATTTAATTACTAAAGACTCTAATTCCTTTTTCTGTTTCATGAATCCGTCAGAAATTAATTGCTCATGAATCTCCACTCGATCCGCTATTTTAGACATCTCACTCTTGGTCAATTCGATTTGTTCTTCAACCCGTTCTATTCGCCCACTTATTTCATCTTGTAATTTGCCGATTCGTTCCTCAGCTTTCCTATCCTGTTCATCCGCTTTCCCCTTCAGTTCTTCGGCCAACTTCCTATTCTGTTCCTCCACTTTCCCATGCAATTCTTCGGCCAACTTCCTATTCTGCTCCTCCGTAAATCTTTTCTGTTCATCTAATTTCCTGCTCTGTTCATCTAATTTCCTGCTCTGTTCTTCGGCCGACTTCCTAATCTGTTCCTCTGTAAATCTTTTCTGTTCATCTAATTTCCTACTCTGTTCTTCCCCCATTTTGCTCTGTTCTTCGGCCGACTTCCTAATCTGTTCCTCCGTCTTCCTGCTCCGTTCTTCGGCGTTTCCGTTCAATTCTTCCCTCGTTCTTTTTTGTTCTTCCACTATCATCCTCCTCTGTTCTTCAAACATCTTCATCATCATCTGCATGAAATTTACATGGATATCTTCTCCGCCCCCCCCCCCCCGATTTGTATTTCCTGCTGCCTGGTTCATTGGTGTCGACGTAATTTTTACTTTTTTATCAAAACATTCTCCCGACGTGTCATCTAATTGGCTTCCGATAGCACTATCCCCGCTTTCCAATAATATGCTTCTACTAATTCCTTCGTCTGTATTCTCTACTTGTCCCACCTTCTCGTCCTGATCCAATACTATGCTTTGCACCTCCATTTCGTTACTTTGAACCTCACGTTCGTCCCCAGCTGCTCCAAAATGTTCACACAATCTTTCCATTTGCCTATTTCGTCAATAGTACAATAGTTACCCTATTAATTAGCTAAGCCCAGCGCTACAATAAATGCTCTATACTGCTGTCCTAACACACTGTTACTTCAGATATAACTAATGAACAACAAATCCTCACTCACCACAGGAAGCACAATTACACTAATTCCGTAAACACATAATTTCCCATTCATCTAACATTACACAAAAATATTCTTCATAATACATAGTACCACTACCACATAGACAAACATATGCTGCTACTAAACTCCTCACACTTATCAATCTCAAAAACTCAAAATTATGCAAATCCACTATCTGATGTTGGACTAATTCGCATTTCTCAATTACATCATATATTTTTCAACACCAATCACACCCAATTAGATTTGAAACTTTCTTTGCAAAATTCGCTCAACAATACTTCATGAATATTTAAGATACACATTTGCAATGCTACTAAAACCACTTCACAAAACAATATCATTTCCAATACATTTTAGTATTTCCCACAATCAACCAATGAACAATGCACTACTGAATGTGTATTCAAACCAAGTGATGTGCACAATTGGTACAAACAATATCAAATACCTCTATGCTTTCATAAAAAATTATTTCTATTCCACAAATGCTTTGGCTACCATGCCATGAAATAAACAAACAATCAAATTAACACTGACCTGCATTACAAATTCTTAAAAGTTATACTATTCTTCATCACTTTAAAATGCACACTCTATGTTTCCAAAAATACAGTAAATATTCTGCCAATTGTTCTAAAAAATCTACATTATTACATGTAATTATTGTTCAGCAGTTCCACTTTGTTCCCTTGCCTATGGTTTGTTTTTATATCTGCTTAACTTGACATATGCACTAACCCAACTAACATTTATACACACACACTGCATGTTATTATTGCTACAATTACTTTATAATCATTTAATATGCCTCTGCTAATCTTGTTCATACAACAGTAACAAATTTATACTAATCACTTTCCCAAATAATCACATATACATGCCCACTATTAATTAAAAATTCTGTAATTACCAAGTAATCATTATACTTTCTTAAATCTTTATACATATTTTGTCAGTGCATATATTGTTACTTTTATTCCCTCCAAAATAATACATTCCCTTACTGCCTGCAAATTACTCTCACATCTACTTTGTTGCACAATTACATTATCATACACTTCACATACATTAACATTCATATCCTCAATTCAATTATATACACAGTAATTTCCAATGTTTTATCGAATTCCTTAGGGCCACATTTCTTAATTACACGAATCCATACTGTTCGGGCGCGAGCTGTGACGTACCTGATTGTCGGTACTTTCCACTGCAAATTAAAGATTCTAAAGGACGGGTGTCTTGCTCGTGAATGGGTCTCCTGAAGGAATCCATAATGCATTGGATAAACAAGGTAATCAGTTTGAATCAGCACAAATACAATTTATTCATGAACTAATGTAATATACACCTGATCAAATACACAAATGTTCTCTGTCTTGGTACCAAGGATCTATTTACCATCTGATTTTATCATATGTGGGGCCCCTATGAATACCTCTTTGTGGTCGCTGCTCGTCTACGGCGACAGCGGCCGGCGGCCTTCACCGCAACCCGGCGCCCCCCGGGCGGTTGATGTTGCAAGCACGTGCCTCGTCGGCCGGCGATGGCGGCGACGAGAGTTCCTCGGCTCCAGCCCTTGGTGTTTCCGCGTGCAGTTCACTCACGCACACACGGCATCTTGGTGATGTCCATATCGTTCCAGCGGAGTGCTCGAGTTATGTTTCCGCACCGTTTCTTGATTACTATTCACTTTCCTCTCGTAACTGCGGCGCACGTGGTCACTACTCGCACCGGCATCGATTACACTACGCACAGTTTTATTGTTCCTTTCACTGTGCTTGATGGCATATACACGATCAATAGTTTTCTACAAACCAACCTCTCCCAAGCTCCAGTTTATCGGCTTATGATCAACTTTACTATAATCTTGCACTGTTACATTTCCTGCGCAGCGGCGATGTCTTACCCCGCTCGCAGCCAACCGACTTCTCTCCAACCGCCCAACTCTCTAACTGACTCTCGGCTCGTAACGGCCGAATTCTCGTTCCCATGATGTGCTCGCGGCGGCGGCGGCGGACAGTCCCCTCCCGTCTCCGGTCGTTCACTCCTGCCGCTTATGCCGCGCAGTTCAAAATGAGTTGCAGTGATTATGCTCAATGTTAAATACAATTTGCCTATAGAAACGCTCCGCGTTTCAATATATATATATATATATATATTGTGGCGTCACCAATCAATTAGAATAATTTTATTGTGGCGTCGCCAATAATAACATAATAATCTCATCGAGAGATAGCTTCCAACGCGGCAAAAGTAGGTCAGGAAGGCCTTTTGTCGCGAAGGGCTCCGCCCACGACCGCGCTCAGCCCCCATCGGAGGCAGACATGTCCCTCCTAGGACCCGGCCGAGCAGTCAGCTGAAACCCCCTTCGAACAATGCACGCCCTCGCGCCCCCTCTTCTGCCGACCACCCTGGGAAGGAACGCGGAGTCCCCGAAGGGTTGGCACGGGTGTCGATTAGGAAGAAGACACTTTTATGACGCTTCGCGAACGAGACCTTTTTCAGCCGTCAGCCGACCCCCCTTTGAACAATGCCCGCCCCCGCACTCGTTTGGCACGCGCCTCGGGTAAAGCACCCGGATCCCCACAGGGGCTATTTCGGAATTAACCATGACAGGCTACCGATTAGCCTTTGTCGACCGTTTGAAAATGCACTCCTGCATGAACACGTGTCCAGACAGCTGCAAGAAGCTTCTGGAACCTTTGACAAAGGGAAGCGAGAGAAAGGAGAGAAGCCGAAGTTAGAAAGAGAGCGATCTTTGGAAAATTACAAGAAAACTGCGACATGATTGGTAAATTAGAATGCTGAAACGCAGTTACCCTCAGCCAATGGGAAGCTTCGCTCTGAGGGAAGGGGTAAACTTACAGAGTTAGGAACATTTTGGGAGGGGGAAGGGAGTTTTCTTGAATACGAGATGCAGAGAGGAAAGTTAATCACGATCGGGACGCGAGTAGGGAAAGACTTCCTGGAGTAGAGGAATGAGGACCGGAACGCGACTTGGGAAAAACTTTCCCAGAGTAAAGTTTATTTTTATTTGAACGCGACTAGTGGACTTGTCGCGGAGGAAACTCGGGCGGGAGATCACAGGATCCCGCGCTATTTCCGCATAGGCCCGTCGGCCCGCCTCTCGCGTCGGGCCCATTGATAGCCCACCGCATTACGTCAGCGCCCGTGGCCACTCGCCCGACTGAGCCTGCTCGAGTCGGCGACCTGAGACAGCCGCTACCAGCTGAGAGGGGACGCGCCGCGGAAGGTCGGCGACCTGGGACCGCTCGCCGCCCCTGCCTCCGAGGGCTGCCACACGGCCCGCTCGTGGAGACAGCACAGCCAGCGGTGAAAGCTACGAGGTGAAGCTGCCTCGCAGGACAATTTTACGGCGAGAAATTAATTGTGGCCGCGCTCAGCTTGTTTACTATATATATATATATATGTATATATATATATATATATATATAATGTTCATATCATAAAACTTTTTTTCTCTGTATTTTTATTTGGAAATTTTTCCACACATGGACTACGTTTAACCACTGTTAACACGATTCTTTTTGAAGAAATTACGTTGATATGAGATAGCATTACACAATTTTAGAGCATTTAGATTCTCACACACGTTTACTTTCAATAATATAGTTTATAAATAACCCAGGTCATTTATCAAATATCCAGATTACTATAGATTTATCGGTAAGAAGACTATTATAATTGGAAGTTTGCAATTGTTGATATGTTTATAAAATTTGCAAAAGTTCCAAAATCGTGTATTTTTCGATATTTACCTCTAAGACAATTTGAGGACATTGCCCATCAGGAATTGCACGGATTTCAGAATTGTTTACCAACTTGTTAATTGTTGCTAAATTGTTAATTCGCAGTTTTCTGTTCTGGGACATCAAGGTCCACTTCCCACTTTAGAATTAAAAAAACTAATAATTATTTATAAATTTTTACATTTTGCAAAAGAAATGATTGCCTTTTCTAAATTACCTTCAAACAAGATGCACAATTCCGCAATCCGATCGGCGTTATCGTCCTTCGTTTTCGAGATACGTAATTTTTTATAAAAAGTCTCATAACAACCACCAGGAATGTTATAATCTGCAAAATGGTAGCAAAATGGAGGAAACTGAGAGCATTCTCTCATATCAAGATTTATATAAAAATGAAATATAGTAGGTAACTAGAGTACCCTTGAGAGAACTCTCGCATAATAATCCACACGCTTTCCCTATTAATTTCTTTCCTTTCCCTAATGAAGGAAACTTGTTAATGAAACGTGTTTGTTTGTTTAATAAAATGTATAAATGTAACTTTATACTTACATAATATCAAATAAAAATAAAAACAATCCAATTAATGTTGGAAACAAATTTTCAGTAAAGGTTTATTCAGTATTATATATTGATATGTTCTTCGAACAATTCACACGTTCTTAAAACAACATATGAAGTAATTATTCAATCTTCCTTGACAGTTAGATTTTCCCTTTCCTTGATAGTCACAAACATATTAGAAAAGGTTTTTACTCTTGAGAAAGCCAAGTAAAGTTTTCCATGCGAAAATACAGGATCGAGCAAGTACAACCCTACTCTTTGCAATATTATTAACTTTCCTAGATTTGTTATGATGAACAGAGGGGATTTTGGAGGGGCAGGGGGCCAGCTTGCTGGGGTGCGAAAATTGGAAAATTATTTGTATAGTAAAAAGTGTTGAATTATTTACTGCGTTCTTACGTACCTCAAGAAAAGCAATTCCGAGCCAAAACATAAAACTAATATTTTCACCTTTGAGTAATAAATACCATTTTTTATCCTTATAAACAATTCAGTAGGCTTCACTTCGGTACATGGGTGTTTCACATAGGCACCCAGAGTAATTCAAATTTGGCGCCACGCTTGGAGCTCATTCAGTTTGGCTACTCTTTGTAGGTATTTAAGAATTAAAGATGATACATTTCACACTTCTCGAGTACAAAAAAACACGAATTCTCTCACAAGCAACAAAAAATTCATTTTATATGACGTTCTTTGGAATGGACATCCAACTACTTCCAAATGTGACCGGTTGATTGCACCACCTCCTGGACGGACGGCGGCGAAACGTTTGCCGTAGGCATTTTAGTAGTAGTAGGCATTTAGTAGTAGTCATTTAGTAGTAGGCATTTAGTAGTAGTAGGCAGTAGTAAAGTAGGCATTTTTCCGGAATCCAATTTTTTCCACATAAGTCGCGACGAGATCGTATTGTTTGATCATATTGTTATTACTTTCATTATCAAACAAAAAAGATTCAATATTACAATTTTGTGTTAAGTAGTATGCTAAATTTTCGTATTGTATTATCAATCCTACTAGCAACTATAATACTTGGTATCCAAATGAAATATGTATGTCAAATTTGTTTTATATTGTAATACACCAACAGCACACATTTTCAAATCAAGGCAATATTACTTGAGCTGTATGTAACACTCCGTCATGTTCCCACCAATTGCTATTTCAATTTAAGCGCTACAGTTCGAAATGCGCATTTTAATTGGCGGTCCCCACTCCTTGAATGGGTCTCATCCCCACCCAACATAGCTTGCAGTATTTGCACTCATGTTTGTCGCGCCCGGTTCCCGAGGTCAGTCGAAATGCAAAGTGCTGTGCAAGCCTGTGCTAATGTGTTACTTTATAATAAAATCAACTGTATGAAACATTTGGATATGCATGTCCTTTCATGGCATATGAAAAGTGCCAACGAATTTCGGGCTCCTGTGCTATTCGAGTTGAAGAGACTCCTTCCGTACACATTTACAAACTGACGGCTTTTAAAAAAATATTTTTTAGAAAAATTGTAATAATTCGGAACTTGAATAATCATTCGGGAAAAAACCAGAATGTTCAATAAAACAGTCCCAAAAATTTCGTATTTTTTTACAGAGTGGAGGAAATTCCAACTCTCAAGTTAATCAGCATTTGCTACGATTTAATGGCCTTCACGCTCCGGCCATTGCCGTCACAGCTTCTCGCAGATCTCTGCGAACGAAGCCGCGTACGGGCCTCGTGCGACGCGGCCAACGCGACCGGAGACGAAGCGGGGCGTGTGGAGGGAGCCGCTGGTTAGAACCACATATGCGCGAAATTACTCTTCTGGTATTGTTGAAAGAGTAACAAAATTTCTTTTATGGGAAGTATTGAGCAACAAAAAGGGACAAATTCACATGTAATTATTTTTTATTTATCTCTGTAATTTCTTGGTTTTCTTGTCATTGCAGTGCTGACTTGATGTCAAGTTAGCCGAATGTTCAATAACAGGGTCAAATAAAGAGCGACAAATTTAATTTCTCCGTAACAAATTAGCAGGAAAAAACGACAAATTTGGAGTTTAATTTCAATATTTTTTGGAAACTTTGCTATGCTAACTTTACGGACCTACTGGTTGGACTACCTGGACTACCTGGTTACTAGGGCAGGCACAGTTATTAGCCGCCACGAACGCTTTGGGCATAGTAGTGTAAATAGTGGAGTAGGGTCCTGTGAAAGTGCGTGTGATAGGTATGTAAATAAGCGTAAATGGACATTAGTATGAAGGTGTAAATGAATGGAAAAGACAAGAAGACTACTGAAAGAAAAACTTCAAGAAAATAGAAAATACAATAATGCATGCATGTGAAACTTGGGTTGCCGGCCAAAGCACCAACTACCTTACTACTTAACTAGGTTAAGTTAGTTATGTAAGCACTGCCCCCTTCTTTGCCGCAAAGCTGCTCTGCTGCGGCTCCTTTACCTCGCGAGAAAATAAAGAACTGCCTATCCAGGGCCACTGGTGAAGGGAAAGTTAAATATATTATAATGTATGAATTTTTCAATATATTAGTTATAATATATAAATGGTATTTTAAAATGTTAATAAACAGTACACTTTTTAACGTAATATTTTTTTTATGTTTGCAGTTTTGCTACGCCGCATTTACGTTTCGGTGGTTGAATGTCAATATTCAAAGCTAGCATTTAAAATATTACATGATATTCCTAATGATTTTAACGTGAACATTTTTAAACTTATTTTCAATATATTTTGCTTGCAAATTTTAACGAACATTTTATGGAATTTCTTGCGATACAATTAGGACATATGACTTGTAGCTCTGGTGGCAGAAGTAAACAGTTGATTTGCTACATAATATTTTGGCTTAGATTTACATTTTAAAGTTCGCTTACCTTTTTTCACAAATAATATTTTAAAATGTTTCTGTCTTATACATACTACATGGTTATGATGCTGTGTTTGTTCAACACGTTCAGGCAATGCATGTAAATGACAACGTATTTACTATGAGGGCTATGTCCTTTAGAGTTAGTTATTTATATTATTTCAACAATGTGGCTAATCTATACCTACGTTAGCAGGTGAAACATCTCAGAATGCCAGGAAAATGTTTCGAAATTCAGACATTGATCTGCGAATTACGAAGATTGGTTGTACCTGAGAGTGAGAACTATTGACAAAATAACCATATAACTTTCATCGCTTTAAAGCAGAAATCAACTTTTGTCCTCTTTGTTCCAAGGATACTATAATAGTACTTTCTTGATTTCTGGGAATAGTAGGGAACCTAAAAAGCATACGCTGTCTCTTCCACCCCCTTTCCCCACACCACTACCACATATAACTTAGATATTGTGAAAATATAACATTCTTTAAAGAAAAATAACATTTTACTGAGAGAAAGAGTATGCAATTAAAATCTTTTTAAGCCAAAATAAGTGAAGGAAAACCCTCAACAAAGAATAATCTCGACGTACTAAACGAAAATGGACTACAGTATTTCACCATTTAGTTTGCGGCATTCAACATTTGCCACTTACTACTCGTATCCAAAGACGATGGTTCCGACCTCAGAAGTTCTAAAAGTTACATGTTGTGAACATCTTATGACCATAATGTTATTCTTTGCCTTTCCATAATTATTATATTTTTTCAGAAAGTTTAAAATATCCACTAAGCAAATCACCTTATGAACCTTTAATAATAAATAAGAATGAAATCATAAAAACGTTTTTATTCACGATTTCGTAAAAAAAAACAGAAGTTTAAAATACTGTCACTACTTGACAACTACACAAGAAGTATGTCAAATATTTTTATGTAAGGAATAATTTTACTGGAATACAATCCAAGAGTAATACCTTTTTCCGACATCGTGGTTGACTCTTCTGAAGAAAGATTACATACCCTCTTATCTTAACTATATATAAATCTCGATAAAGTTTCGATTAATCCCTCTGAGCTACTCTCAAGCGTGATCAAGCCTCTTCGGGCCGCTTAAACGCACGACGCGCACGCTGCGCTCGACAGACACCATTTGACAGCGAAGAGGGCAGCGGATGCACCCAAGGACTTTGCAATTGAAGTTGGAACTTCCCTCACTGTCCTCATTGGCATCCAACTCCGGCAGCGCAATGAAGCCAATGGCCACTCCTTGAAAATTGCCAATCGCATACCCGGCCATGAATTTTGTCTCCTGCTCCACCTAGTACGAAATTTAATCCGACATAAATTGAGGCTATTTGTCTAGGCGTTGGTTAACAGATTTCTTTACACAAGAATAATAACAGATTTCTTTACACAAGAACTCCACACACATTACTGGAAGTCCAAATTAAAAAAAAACACTATTAAACACTAACATTTTGAATAACCAGGCAAACGATGGTGCATTTTTACAAATTACTTTTACTCGCATGTTTAAAGCTTTTAAGCAACGTTAAACTTTCCTATTGAATGGAACAGAATTTTGAAATTTCTCCAAAACATTGAAAATAATTTATTTTTGCAAAGACATTAAATCAGCTCTTTAGCTCCATATGAAATTATGTGGGCGCATTTTTCTTGAGACATAATTCCCTTTCAAACCCGCTTCTCAAAAACATCCTATATTTTCTACAACCTATTACGTGTTTTCCTGCTTGTATATTGCAAGCAATATACAAGCCTGTCCTACTGTACACATACAGCACTTGCTGTTATTTTATTAGTCTAATTTTCATTTTAGAACATATGAAATGCTTTCGAGCAAACATATAGAATTCATCTAACAAAATTCTGTTGTACAAATGAAAAAAAGTACTTTCAATGTCGGTATGGAAAATAGAAAAATTAAAATATCGAATTCACCATTAAAATATCGGAGTTCAATTATATCATCTTTACGTTCTTGCCTTACTAAGAACTAAGTAGCAAAGAGAAAGTATTCGAATGGTGCGGCAGAAATCGGCGATTTTTCGATACAGAAATTCGAATTGTAGGGCCTTGATAACGAAAAAGGGGATTCGTGTTCCTATATATAGTAAAATACTTCCTTTAACATCCCGGGTAGACAGAATCCATGTTCTTAGGGTCCTTGATACCAAAAAATCGATTGACGTCTGTCTGTGGTCAACTCCAGTGCCTATGCGATATTCAGACTATTTTCCATCATGTGCTCGCGATGACATGTCTTCACCTAATTTCACATCTTCCACCCATCACTGAACTAAACACTCTCCAAATTCCTAGTTTTTATCTTGCAGGGCCCTATTATAAAGCAGGGGAATCAAATAAGGGTTGTGCATATGGAGATTTGTGTATTTGCGTAAGAAACCTTGTCGGAATTAAATTTACATGTAATTGGAAATAATTTTTAAATAAGTTGTACATCTTATTACGCTCAAAATTATCTTCCTTTGCAACTACAGCCCAACAAAGCGAACTACAAATTATTTCAGCTTCTTATAAAATGTAGGAATAACTCTGAACAATATTCATTTATGTAACGTATCCTCTATTAGTCTTTAAGAACTCGGCCTTAAATACTAATAGAGGACGTGTTACATAGGATGTTTTTTTTAATTTCTAGTTATTCAAAATAAATCTTTAAAACGTTTATGAGTTAAAAATGTCATTACTCTCGATGTTCTCTAGGAAGGGATGTTCGTACAGGGTCGTAGTACCGTTTTTAAATAAAAATCGCAGTGCACGGAAAGAGCAAAATGACAAAGAGAGACAATGGTGACAATTGGGACAAAGCGGGTAAAGGAGGATCAAGAGGGCGAAGGAACCATATGGGCCAATGGGGACGAAATGAACAAACTGGAAAAGGGGAAGAAAGATAAATGGGAAAAGAGGGGAAAATTTGACAATGGGGATAATGGGACAAAATGGGACAAGGGCACACGTAAGCTTCCGCGGCTCGAATCCATAAATTCTTGGCTATCCGGGAGACTCCGTGTCGTTGGATGGGAGGCCGACGTTTCGCCTGACATGGCGCAGGAAAGAGAGAGAGCGAGAGAGAGCGAGAGAGAGAGAGAGAGAGAGAGAGAGAGAGAGAGAGAGAGAGAGAGAGAGAGAGAGAGAGAGAGAAGGCGGTCTTTTTGCTGCGGAATGCCTGCCCCGGTTGGGCTCTTCATTCTGTTTTATGCTTTGTTTGTTTTCTTTTGTGGCTGTTTTGCACCTCTTCCCCATACAAGACGAAGATTGGGTAGCAGGGAGGGTTTATTAAAGACGGGTTTGTTTTATTAGGGAATGTGATGGGTTATTTTGTTAAGGTAGAGGGTGGAAAACGGAAAGAGAAGAAAAGGGAAAGATAAGAAGTGGAGAGAAAGGAAAGTGTGGAAAGGAAAAGGGTTTTTGTTTTGAATATAGCGCAGGCTTCCTCAGGGCAGTGACACTGCAGCGCTACTCGCCCGGCTTTATTTACTATCCTGCCTGGGCGCTCGTGAGGGGCAGATGCGCCGTGATTGGCGGAGAGGTCTCCGTGATTGGCTGGCGGTCTGGGCCAACCTGGGCCCCGCGCCTCACGTCCCCGTAGTCAGACGGTTTTGAACAGCCCCCTAACGGTCCCGAATGGATGGTAAGAGAGATTTCCAGGCGTAGTTAAGGGTGATGCCTGCGTCCGCGGTGATGTTTTGCGGTCGTGTTTATTTCTAATGCCTCTTTTATACGTCTCGGCCAGTACCGGTTTTCCTTGTGCAGGAGCCGGGTCTTGTCGAAGTCTATGGCATGTTCCGTAATCTCCGAGTGGTGCGCAATAGCCGAACGGTTGGTATTGTTCCTGTTGCAATGGGCGATGGGTTCTTTGAGTCGCTCGGATACAGTGCGCCTGGTCTCGCCAATGTACGTCCTGCTGCAGCTGCAGGGAACTTCATATACGCCAGCCGACTGGAAAGGGGGAACACATCTTTAAGGCGTATCAAGGCGTTGTGCTTGGGTATGGGTATTTCCTTAGGGGCTGTCGCGAAGTTGAGCTCTTGGGCGAGGACAGCAACTATGGCGTTGTCTAGTTCCTCTCCACTCAGGTTGACAACTGCTTTTGACAGGGTGGCGGCGCGTTGTTTCGGACGCTGTTTTCTAGCCAAAGTGTCAAATTTCCTTGATGGTCTTGTCTTTGTCTCCTCGTGCTGCTGCGCGGCACGTTTCCAGAACACGAAGTTCAGGGTGTTCCAGTCTTCGCATTTAAGTAAGCAGGCAGTGTTCGCTAGGTCAGTTCTGGTTTGATGAATTCGTTCACGTAATAAAGCCGAACCAGCCCTACGCAGAATGCGAGAGGCCGCCGGCGATCGAATATGGTGCTTTATGGTGACGAATTCCGGAAGTACGTCTTCATCCCTGCACCTCAGTAGAAAGTTCAGTTGGCATAGAAGACGTGCCCCTTTGTCTCGTAAAATTGTGAAGATCTTGGTATCATGAAAAACATTCTCCCCGTAGAGATTTGTCAGATGCACACGTAAGCTTCCGCGGCCTCACTGCCCTGAGGAAGCCTGCGACATGTCAGGCAAAACTTCGGCCTCCCAGCCAACGACGCGGCGTCTCCCGGATAGCCAAGAAAATAAAATGGGACAAGGGGTCAAATGGGTCAAGGGGACGAAATAGGGCGATGGGGACGAAGTTGGGCAAGGGGACATTTGGGACAAGAAACAAAATAATACAATGGGGCAATGGGCAAATCTGACAATGGGGCGAATGAGACAAGGGGACAAATAGGTCAAGGGGACAAAATGGGGACGCAGGGACAAAATGAGACAGGGTGGACGTCAGGAAAAAAATATTTATGAGCACTGGTAAAATCTAAACCCGAGAGTCCGCTACAATTATTAACGTCATTAGGCCGATAATCACCATATAACAGACGTGGTGGAAGATTGTAAGCCGAGGCGATAGCCGATTTATAGGCGACAGCGTTTATAATTATCCATGTCTGTTATTTGTGATATCGACCGTGTATCGTTCAATACTTTTCGTAATACCATCTTCTTATAAGAAAAAAATATATAAAAAAGACACATCTTGTTTTTAATACGTAGGAGTGCACAGTCATTTTCCATTTCAAATCGATCGGTACTTGAGACGCGACAGTTACCGGAAGGCTAAGATTCTATCGTAAGAACATATTAGAAAATGTTTACTGGAAGCAAATGGCTACTTAAAAAAGGTACTGTTTTTTTTGTATTTTTGTATTTTTTGGGTATATCGAAGAGACAAACTTCAATTGTTGACCATTGGTGATATAGAAACCGAGCAACGGAGTGCTAGTTACATTGAATCGCACAAAAAAATAGAATGTTAGTAATACCCAAAGACGGACTCCCGTACGATGCATATGATTTGTATAAAAAATATGCTGACCTACTCCCATCTAACCTAGAATCGAGACGCCTTTTCGCAGATTATAGAAATGCAAAATGCACTAAACAAGTTGTGGGTGTACCTTAAATATGAGACAGTCAGAAGAGAGATTTCGGATCTTTCTTGGGGGGGGGGGGGTAAATGGTCCCTCTGCATGATGTTCCCCTAAATCACATGTCATGTGAGTAGTTACACTATAATGCTAAAATAAATACAATATTTTTGAGAGATTTCTTAGCCCCAACCAACCATCCAGATCCCTCTACAGTCAGAAACGTGTTTTTTCGCCAACTTAACACTATTTTTTCTGATTGAAAAAAAATTGAAAAAAAAATTTACAGAATCAGAAAATGTTTTTTAATATTTTCTCATCGCCAAATTCAAACCCTAAGTTGTTTTTTTGAAAAAGTAACAAAAAATTGTCTTAGAACTCTAGAACAGTCTAGAACTCTAGAACAATCTCAAAAGTTATTTTTTAAACACAAAACGTGAATTTTTCATTTTTTTCGAATGTTGAGCTGTAGTAAAAAATAAAAAAATATGTTTATCATTTTAAATCACATACACTTTGAAAATTTCTGCAACAGTTCCGTGCATTAATTTGTGTTTATTATACATTTGTAATAAAAATTGTTGGCGTCCAAAAAACACACTTTTTTAATACTGGTCTTGACATTATCATTAAAACAACAGATTCGCTTTTATAATAACAGAAAAGTTAAATTACTCTAATAACTTTGAATATAACAGAAAATATTCAGTGAAGATAACAAGTTCGCTTTTTCTCAATGTGCCCTTGACATTAAATAAATAGCATGCACTGGTAACAATATATCTTACATTATAATGGGGAAAAATACTGTGGCGTCGTTAACACGAGGGCCAGAACCATTAGGTCGGTGAAAGTGCGCTGCGGGGGAGGAAGGGGTTGAGCCTGAACATCCGGGATTTGGCGCTCTGGCAGTTGACGCAGACAGCGTGGCAGAGCCAAAAATAACCTTAGGCTGTAAACTCCTAGGAAGCTGGCTAGCGAGCCTACCTGGGAATCTTGTGTGGTGGGGGGTGTATCCCCCCTCCTAAGATGCTGGCAGGCGAGCCTAGCTTGCAACAGCAGGCGAGCCTATCTAGGGAACTTGTGAGGTGGGGGGTGTAGCCATCAGCTATTTAACGCGGCGCCATCTGCGCCCGCGTTCTCTTTCAGTTTACATCAGAGGGGCTAGTACGCGTAGGTACAGGGAGTGTAAGAGTGGGGGCGAGATGTCCGGAGTGTAAGGGCCAGACGATCTCGGGTGCTTCGTGCACACGGTCCGCCAGACGGCGACCGGTTTAATTTTTGGCATCAGGCCATGTGACGGTAATTGTCACGGGACGGAAGTCCGACGGCTCGCATCACGCGTGGCTTGTTTTTCTGCGGTAAAGCAGGGTATTGGAAAGAAAAGGTTGCCGGAGTGTTTCAATTAAGCAATTTATTGTATCTAGTCTGTAACTTTTCAATATACTATTTTTATTTTTGTTATTTGAATTATTTCTCATTTCACTACGTCACAATACCAACAAAATAAATGACGTTGAGTTTTAATCACCAAGAATTATCCAATTTATATTTTCTTGCTAAGGAGTAGAGAGAAAGTTATGTAATGCTGCGCGAAAAAATGGTGAATTTTCGGGAGAAAGACGCTTATTACAGGCCCCTGGTGACGGTGACGGTGGTGGAATCCAGTTGCTAAATTTAGAAAAGAAATCCTCTATAGTGTGGTAATGCCACAATCCATGTTTTGTGGGTCCTTGATCCCGAAAAATCGAATGACGGCAAAACACCTGTCTGTCCGTCAGTGAACAACCCTAGCGGCTAAACCGTTTAGTCAATTTTCTCCAAAATTGATATTCCCCAATCGATCTGGCTGATATCGGGGCGCCTTGAATCCGATATTTTTATTTTGTGGGGTACTTTACAAGGGACATTTCCAAAAACGGCTATATCGTATTTGATTAAATTTTATTCTTGGATATTGTGGTGGACGTTTAAGAGAATGGTGTAGGTTTCATGATCGTTTAAAACCCATAGTTTTCTGAAATTTGAAAGTTCAAATTTTTTTCGGAATCTTTCTACAACTAGAATATCACAGATACAGATTTGTTCTTTAATGAAAGCTGTTCCTTAAAGGTATATTGTAATATAATGTCATGTACAATTTTTCCAAATTTTGAGTAGTTTTCGCATAATTTTGGGTTAAAATATGGGCGAAAATGTACGTGTTGTTTGAGCTCAACTAGTTCGATATGACTTTTTCTGTCTAAATCATGAGTTTCTCTGTCGAAAAATTGCCTCTTTTCCCTTCAGTTTTGAAATATTTTTTCTTTATTAGGTAAGTACCTAATGTAGTCCATCTATACGTAGTCACCTAAAACAAATTGTGCTGTAATGAATCTGAAGTTTGCTAAAAATTTGGAATTTGAGTTATAACTAAATAAAATTTATAGCAAAATACTAAAATTTTCGGAAAAAATGTACATGGCCTCATTTTAAAATTTATCTTGAACAACTGTTTCATTATGGAAAAATATCTACTGTGAATATTGTAATAGTATGAAGATGCCGAAAAAAATTATCTTTTGCAAATTTCGAAAAATCAGGGATTTTAACGAAAATGAGACCTACTCCTTATAAGCATTGTTTATTATTCGAGTACGAAGTTTAATAAAAAAATTAACCATTTTTGAGAAAATGTTTAAAATGTTGGGGCTTAATGAAAAGTATTTTGAAATATTTTAAAAATTATCGTATGTTTATTTTTATTCATTTAGATTTTTTATATAAAGTATATCTCTACATTTTAGACAGACTATTTTTTAGACAGTCTGTCTAGAAAATAGAGGTGCACTTCATGTGAAGGGCCCTAAAAAATGAAAATATCCGTTTCAAACTAGCACGGTTTCGTGTTACTTCATAGCAATCAAGAGAATTCAATTCAATCTTGGAGAAAATTATCTGAAAATAGTTCAGGCGTTGAAGTTGGACAAAAAAGACACACACACACACATACTGTGATTTTATCACAGTTATTTTATCACAGTATACCACAGTGTGTGTGTGTGTGTGTGTGTGTGTGTGTGTGTGTGTGTGTGTGTGTGTGTGTGTGTGTGTGTGTGTGTGTGTGTATATATATATATATATATATATATATATATATATATATGCCGATCAGATGGCCGAGATCGCTAAGGCAGTAGTGCCGGAGTGGTCTCGGACCAGAAGATCGCGGGTTCGAGTCCCGCCTCGGGCATGGGTGTATTTGTGTGTTTGTATGGGTGTGTCGTCCTTTCACCCCTCATTATCATCATCATTTCATCTTTCATACCCCCAGGACTAACAACCCTGGGGGATAAAAATCGGATCCAGCGTAATGCTGGTCCCCCCAAAGAAGTGTTCGCAAGCACCTGCCACCGTGATATTAAATGAAAAACTGAGCCACGGTAATTGCAGGTTGCTTGCCCTGCGTGGTCCTAGTTGGCCGAAACGAAAATAATATATATATATATATATATATATATATATATATATATATATATATTGAAACACATAATGTGTTTCCTTACACTAATTAGAACATTAGCGTAAGTAATCAGTATATATTTTGGACTGCGCGGTACGTACGTCAAGCGCGGCGAACAACGATGGGAACTAGCAACGGTCGCTACCGCCGCCGTTGCCGCCGCCGCGAGGACAGCGTGAGAATGTCGGTTACGAACTGGGCAGCGAACGGCGAAGATTTCAGCCGTTAGGACAGTCGCGGAGAAGTGGCCGGTAGGTACGGACGTGTGGCGAAGAGCTCGCCGTAAGTGCATGGACAAAGGGAACATGCGGTGTATTTTGTAAAGTAGTAGCAACTGTAAAACAATAGATACGTGAAGTAGAGATCGAGAATATTATTAGGATGAGAGATCAGCGACGAGAGAACAATCGATCGCACTTGTATTATTTATCGCGGTAAGAATAATACCGGAATTGTGTGGTGCGGAACTGAGGCCAGCGCGTGCAGTAGCCGTGGGTTAAGTGATTAAATCCAGCGACGGAAGATAATCAGAGTGAGATGCAACACCGAGGTACCAGGAGCCGAATCAGGAAGGATTCGCAAGGTCACCAGCCGAGGCGATCGCCACGCCATCAGCCGCCGACGACGCCCAGCTGCTGCGAAGGTCGGCGACCCCTGCTGACACGAGCCGTGCTCCAAGCATCGAAGGTATTGGTCGGGGCCTCGAAGGTATGATAATATGTATTACACCTAATCTTGGTACCAAGGCAGAGTGTATAAATGTTGTTAGATCATGTAATTAACAAATCTGGTTTGTGAATAAATGCTGTTCATGATTGTACTTCATTTATTAATTAACTTTCCTAATGCTATACCAACTTATCGTAGGGACCCATTCACGGAAAAGATACCCTCCTTTAGTAATTTCTTGCAGTGAAAATACCCGGCATCAACAGGTACGTCACAGCTGGCGCCCGAACAGTCTGGAAAGCGTGTAATTAAGAAATGTGGCCCTAGGAAAGTTGATAAAACATTGGAAAGTACTGCGCATGTATTTGATGTATATCAATGCAGGTTAAATATAATAGGCAGGCAATGTAAAGCTCATTATTAGAGGGAACAAAAGTAACAGTACATGTACTACCAAAGCATGCATAAGTCAAGAAAGCATAATGAATACTTGGTAATTACAGAAATTTTGTTGCTTAATTAATAGCGGGCAGATATATGAAACTATTTGAGAGTAACCAGTATAAAGTTACTACTACAGTTACTGGGTTTATGAAAGCTATAAATGTACATATTGTAAATGATATAGTGTAGTATAATTTCAAAGATTTTGTAAGACAAGTCAATAATGTTTGAATTGGTTGGTATTTTTCATAACATGGAAGTTAAAGAATTTGTGAAGTAGTAATAATTCTTGTGGAAATATAAGGGTATTTAATATTATTATATAAATCGTGCACATTACCTGCTGGGAATTTACATTCAGCAGTGCATTGTTCATTAGTAATGGTAAAGTTTGTGGAATTTAGTGGAAAGGATACTAGGTTGGGAAGTGTGTAGCAGCATTGTGAATGTATATTTTCAACAGTCATGTAGTATTATTGAGAGAAGTTTATGGAGAAGACATGACATGTAATTGTGTGTGATTGTTGTGCACATAATATAGCAATAATTGTGTTGAGAAGTAATTCCAAAGCAAATAGTGGATTTACTAAAATTTGGGAGCATTTTTGTAATAATGTTAATGAGCTTATTAGCAGTACATATGTATTCAAGTGGTAATAATATTACTGATTGTAGAGAATATGTTTATGTATTGGTAGGTGAGTGGAAATTTATGTGATTACTGAATTAGTGTTATTGTGTTTTTGTGGTGAGTGAGGGTGTGTTCTTCATCAATCAGCATCTGAAATATTAGTGCATTAAAACAGTCACGAAGAGTATACAGTGCTGTGGCGGGCATAATAAATTAAGAGGGCAACCGTTGCATTATTGTTAAGAGAAGCAAAGGGAAAATTGTACGAGCATTTAGTGTAAGCGGGATCAAACGTGAAGCTATAAGTAATAAAATGGAGGAGCAAAACGTAGTATTGGACTCAGAAGGGAAGGCGGAGCAAGTAAGGGAGATAGACGAAGGAATTGGTAGTAGCACATTATCGGAAAGCAGGGATAGTGGAATTGGAAGCAGGTTGGATGATACGTCAGGGGACAGTTTCAATAAAGAAGTAGAAATTACGTCAACACCGATGAACCAGGCAGTAGGAAATCCAAGTCAGGGGGGTGGAAAAGTTAACGATCTGGATATAAGGCAAATGATGATGCAGATGTGGGAAGGATTGAATGGGAAATTAGAAGAGCAGAGTAGGAAATTAGACGAACAGAAAATATTCACAGAGGAACAGATTGGGAAGTTGGCAGAAGAGCAGAGTAGGAAATTAGATGAACATAAAATATTTACGGAGAAGCAGATCAAGAAGTTCGCGGAAGAACAGAGCAAGAAATTAGATGAACAGGATAGGAAAGCAGAGGAACGAATTAACAAATTACGAGAGGAGATAAGTGGGCGAATAGAACACACTGAAGAACAAATTGAGTTACAGTTGGCGGTCAAGGAAGAAATACAGGAGAATAGGCGGGAATGCGAAGAAAAGGTGCTAAAAGTTCAGCTACACCATCAAGTGGATGCTAGGGTTGCTGCAGAGGATAAAAGCAAGGGGATGACGAACCAAATTCATGAAGAAGTCAAGACAGCGGAGGGCAAAACGGTGGAGGTCCAAATCGAGGCCAAGGAGGATGTTTGTAAAGTGGAGGTGGAAACGGAAGAATTGAAGCAAATAATAGAAGAAGTGGAAATGAAAACGGAAGAAATGGAGCGTATAATAGAAGAAGAAATCGAGGAAAATATACAGGGGTGCGAGAAGAAAGTATTAATACAAGATGAATGTGAAGAGGAAGAAGTAGGGAAAATGTCACCGAGTGTCAAGAATGAAGTGACGCCAGTTATGCCTCCAAAGTCGCTGAAATATTCGGAAGATGGTAAGGAAAACCCTGACGCAGTTATGCGAGCAGCAGAACAGCATCTAGCACTCATTAGCACCATGGAAGGACACGGGATCCAGTTTTCATACCCAATTTTAGAAGGAAACGCCAGGACATGGACAGGAATTTTTAATGTATTTCCTAAATTCTTGAAGAACATTAATGACAAAATTTTCATACGAGATTGGAACGAAGAAACCCGGACAAACGGTAAGATAAACCTGAGGAACAATCATCACAACCACGTCATGGAAAGTATTAGTGAATACACAACGAAGAATATTATGAGGCCAAAAATATCATTTATTCCTAGGAACTACCAAGCAATAATTTGCGTAGTAACGCGACAGCTTTCCATCACTACGCAGAACTTATTGGGCAAAGCAAGTCATACCAAGTTAGGAAGGTATCAGAAGGCAGTGGTAGAGTATGACTGCACATTCGCAGATACTCCAAAGAAGAAGATAGAAATACTGAATGCACAACAGAGAGAGCAGCGGTCGCAGTTGTTGACAGAAAATAAACAAGAACCACCGTAGACGAAGGAGAAGATATACCAAGCATTGGTAAAATCAGGAAAGGAAAAGAAGGAGAAACCGAAGAAGAAGACTTACCAGTTTAGTGAGGGACAATCGGTACGGCTACGGGTTCCCAGAGTATCGAACCCAAACCTAAAATTATACCCAAAATTCTTCCTGTTATATGAGGGGCCATATTTTATAGACAAAGTAACGGATAAAATGTGGCCAGATTGTTAAATAACAAACAAGAAGTGATAGGACACTATAATGTCATCAGTCTGAGACCGTGTCCAATAAACGAGGACAACAGTGAAGTGTAAATAAAGTGTATTATTAGTATTAGTCTAAACAATCACGTGTTAATCAGATTTTAGGGAATAAGTGTATATAAGGATTCATGTAGTATACAAGACAGTGCAACTATCGGCAGAGACGATGGTGATAAAGTGAATTTTTCTTAGGCAGGAAAAATCCAAAAAAGGAGAGGAGGGGGTGATGAAACACATAATGTGTTTCCTTACACTAATTAGAACATTAGCGTAAGTAATCAGTATATATTTTGGACTGCGCGGTACGTACGTCAAGCGCGGCGAACAACGATGGGAACTAGCAACGGTCGCTACCGCCGCCGTTGCCGCCGCCGCGAGGACAGCGTGAGAATGTCGGTTACGAACTGGGCAGCGAACGGCGAAGATTTCAGCCGTTAGGACAGTCGCGGAGAAGTGGCCGGTAGGTACGGACGTGTGGCGAAGAGCTCGCCGTAAGTGCATGGACAAAGGGAACATGCGGTGTATTTTGTAAAGTAGTAGCAACTGTAAAACAATAGATACGTGAAGTAGAGATCGAGAATATTATTAGGATGAGAGATCAGCGACGAGAGAACAATCGATCGCACTTGTATTATTTATCGCGGTAAGAATAATACCGGAATTGTGTGGTGCGGAACTGAGGCCAGCGCGTGCAGTAGCCGTGGGTTAAGTGATTAAATCCAGCGACGGAAGATAATCAGAGTGAGATGCAACACCGAGGTACCAGGAGCCGAATCAGGAAGGATTCGCAAGGTCACCAGCCGAGGCGATCGCCACGCCATCAGCCGCCGACGACGCCCAGCTGCTGCGAAGGTCGGCGACCCCTGCTGACACGAGCCGTGCTCCAAGCATCGAAGGTATTGGTCGGGGCCTCGAAGGTATGATAATATGTATTACACCTAATCTTGGTACCAAGGCAGAGTGTATAAATGTTGTTAGATCATGTAATTAACAAATCTGGTTTGTGAATAAATGCTGTTCATGATTGTACTTCATTTATTAATTAACTTTCCTAATGCTATACCAACTTATCGTAGGGACCCATTCACGGAAAAGATACCCTCCTTTAGTAATTTCTTGCAGTGAAAATACCCGGCATCACCAGGTACGTCACAATATATATATATATATATATATATATATATATATATATATATATTGTGGCGTTATGGGATTGTGCGACCCCATAACACCACCGTTTCGTCTGCATGAACACCCACAGGCAGCGAGGAGAGCAGGCGTAAATCAGTGTCTAAACGCGCAGCCTGGTATCCGTTGCTCGTACTAATCACAGACGAACTAGCAAGCAACGTTTTTCCTGGTGAAGGGTTGAAGGAGGAGAAATACCCCCGCCACGGAGAATTTCCCCAAGCTTCGAACCATAAATACCCGAGATCGCAAGCGGAAGCTCTCTTTTCTTGCCAGCACGCGTCGAGTAAGCAGCTCTCTTCTGGTTGTCGCCGTTCGTCGAGTAAGCAGCATTTCATCACCGCTCGTCAACTTAGATAGTATTTGCCGCCGCAACGACTGCTAGGTAGGAGTTTTCGGCGTCGCACAGACGTGCTAGTTAGTCGTCCGCGAAGTAGTGAAGAATTAGTAAAGTGTTCTTCTATTAACCAATACGGGAAGTAAAAAGTTACCCGTTGTGAGAAAAGCTCTGAAAGTTCTTGATTAACGGAGTAAAAGTAGGAACGAGCGAGGCACTTGCACTAGCATTCAGGGAAGTGCAAGGGGCATTTTTCCACAACGTGGGCGTAATCAAAGGCGCCGGTAGCAGCCGAGGGAGAAGAAGAGGCCGGTTAGGGAGGACGGAAGAAGACGCGAGTCGACCGGAGAAGAAGACGCCGTCTAGGAAGACAGAAGAGGACGCAAGAGGACAGCGCAGACGACGCAGAGGCTGGAATCGAGCAACGTGGTGCAGGAGCCAGCACGCGACATCAAGGTTGGAAAGTGGACAGTTTTCGAGGTAACATTAGAACTGCGAAAAGTAGGTCAAGTTTACGTCGGCAGGGAAAAGACTAGTACAAGAAGTGTTAGGAAACTGAGGACACGGGTGGTAATAATTTGCAGCATTGTAGTGGGAGATTTTTGATGCGCTATTGCCTGCCTTAAATCATTCTATTTGGAACATTCAGTATTCTGCTATTAGCAGTTACAATTAAATTAGAAGTTGAGAGTAGTGCACTTGCCCTTTTTTTGTTCTCTACATGTAATATATTTTGTTGTAGCAAGAGATTGTGAAAAGAAATTTTGTTTCATGTGCAAATGTAATTAGGATAGCCTAAATTTAGAGATAATTAATTTTCAAAGGGAATTCCCAGTGCAGGTTAGAGTAATTGTATCAGAGAATTAAGTTTTGAAGAAAATTAAGTGTTCATTCAGTTAATGTGCTGTAAAGGATTCTATTTGTGTTTTTTGACTATTTTGTAAAAGTGTGATTTTATTCTTGCTTTTTGTCATTAACTTATGCCACAAAGTTTATTGGGTAAATTATACGCTCGTTTATGTGCATTTGTGTGATTTTATTGTGTCAAGGGTTCAAACCTTTCTCGTACCCTGAAGATCCTGCTCCCGAGATTTCAAGCTCGCTTCACGAGCATAATATCTTATCAACCCGCTTACAGTTCATGCGGCTGTGTGGTGAAGGTACCAGTTGTGTGTTAGGTGGGGGTGTTAGAATTATATATATATATATATATATATATATATATATATATATATATATATATATATATATATACACTAGGCGGAGCAGGAGATAAAATTCATGGCGGGTATGCGATTGGCGATTTTCAAGGAGTGGCCATTGGCTTCATTGCGCTGCCGGAGTTGGATGCCAATGAGGACAGTGAGGGAAGTTCCAACTTCAATTGCAAAGTCCTTGGGTGCATCCGCTGCGCTCTTCGTTGTCAAATGGTGTCTGTCGAGCGCAGCGTGCGCGTCGTGCGTTTAAAGCGGCTCGAAGAGGCTTGATCACGCTTGAGAGTAGCTCAGAGGGATTAATCGAAACTTTATCGAGATTTATATATAGTTAAGATAAGAGGGTATGTAATCTTTCTTCAGAAGAGTCAACCACGATGTCGGAAAAAGGTATTACTCTTGGATTGTATTCCAGTAAAATTATTCCTTACATAAAAATATTTGACCTACTTCTTGTGTAGTTGTCAAGTAGTGACAGTATTTTAAACTTGTTTTTTACGACATTGTGAATAAAAACGTTTTTATGATTTTATTCTTATTTATTATTGAGTGTTCATATAGGAATTTGCTTTGTGAATATTTGATGTACAAGTAAAATAAACAATTTTCTAATTTTAGTTACAGAACATCATCGTGTGCATTTCGGAGAAGGAGCAGACACTTTTGGTAAAGATAATAAAATAGTTGTACAGCCAGCGGGAGATGGGAAAATATCCCTTCATTTAGGTTTTCTGAAGCTATGTCACCGCTATAAAATCACCGTGGACTTACCCCGGACATTGTGTGGCCTGAACCGGGAAGACGCTATTAAGGAACACGAAGAAGATAAAATTCCCAACGTTAATTGCAAAATAAAACAAATTTCATCAGGCGAAAATGCAGTGAGTTTGGTAATGGAATTAGTTGCTCATAAGGAAAAGCTCCTGAAGGAGGAAGTCTCAATTGAAGTTGGCAGTGAAAATACTGTTCATCGAATTGTTCTTATAGCACGAGTTTTGGGTAAGTAAAATTAATAGATATGATTATTGGGAATTGTGTTGCAAATGTTGTTCTGTATTTGAAAGAACTTTTCTGAATTGTGTTCTTCATATTTTGTGATATACCAGTTTCTTTAACTGCACTTTTAACTGAGAAAAATTGCTGAATTATATCTTGTGTAGATTGACATTTTTTCTAACTGAAAGTAGAAATCTTTTGTAATAATTTTGCTTTGATGTTAAAGTTGCTAGGAGAATAAATTCTTGTGAAATTTGAGAAATTTAAAGATAGTTCGATTATAAATCTAATTCCCATTTTCATTTTGTGTGTTTTTTTAAAACATTTATCTTAACTTTGATATACTCGGATGATATTCATATTTCTTAAGAATACTGATTAATTATTTTAAAGAGTTAAGTTGCACTTATGAGATAGTTGTGTCATTTGCTGACTAAAATTTCTTTGGTAAAATAAACCCAATCAAAAATCAATTTTTACATTTTCACTCGTACTGAATACATTGAATTAAGATACTTTAAATTCATCATCAATTATTTTCAGTTGATGTTTCATAGTTATTTTCAATTTACTTTTAAATTATCTGAATTGGTTATTATCAAATTGGTCAAATTATCTGTTAAGATGAACAATTTCATACTTATTTTGAAATACATCGACAAGTTCTATTGCATTGGTTTGGTGAAAAACATGAAAGTTTGTGCTTTTAAAGTAAGTAAATTCTCAAAAATGTAGTCATTTTCATTTCAATTTGTCAGCTAATTGATTGATTTCAATTTTAACAATACTGCGTTTTTCAGGGAAAGGTCAAGGAACCCCACTGCTAAGAAATGGAATCCATTGCATTGGAAATGAGGAGGTTGATGATGAGTCTGAGGCTTCAGATTGGCAAGGCTTTGATAACAAGCCATAATTAATTTAAAAGGTAAAATTGTACCAATTATGTATTTGTGGTTGGTCCAGGATTCAGTGTGTGATAAATTGTAGATGGAAATATGTATATATAATCTAGATAGCTTTCTCTACATTATATGCATTGCAGCTTTAGAATAATAAGAATATATTTGAATTTTTGGCAAAATTGAAGTTTTGATTTGTTCCAACTCTGTTCTGTATTAGATCTGTAACATTTTAAAACAGTTTTGAAATCATATGTGTAAAAAGCCTTTGATCAAAATGAAGTACCATTTTGTATATCATAAGTAGACCCTTCAAAATTTTCAAAGGGTTCTCTATCAAACTTTCTCAAAGTTGCTTAGAACCTTGTTATTGTGAGGCCATGATTTGAACTATATGCATAAATTGTTCATGGAGATCACTTTCAAATGATAGGTTAAATATTCTTCCTTTCTATTGATAATAAGTTGTTTATCCTTCCTTCAAATAAACTAGAAAAAAATTGAGAATACAACTTTGACTGCTGTTAAGGCAGGTCCAGTCATATCTTAAATTATATTTTGTGTCATACCTAAACTATATAAATGAAATTGGTGGGTGTGTCAGTGAATTGAAAATAGCTGCTTTTTTCTTATCTCATGCTTACTTCAATGTAATAACCAAATCCAAATGATTGTACAATTTTTCGTAGTCTGAGCAGGGTAATTTCTGGAAAGGCGTAACTGATTGTAATGTAGTTTTCACTGGAAGGCACGGGTTAGCAGGACATAACTTAGGCAATTTCTTCTTCAACTTATTATTTTCTGTGATATAAAAAAAGGTTTCTTCAGTTGTTTTTCATACATACCTACAGTTTTATTCCAGCCTTCATGAAATTTATACATGTGAGCAGCAAAAGAAGAGAAACGTTCTTGTTTGCATAAGATTCTTAAATATTATATCTTCCCCTTTAGCCTGTAGCAATGATGTTGGTAGCAGTGATAATTGTAGAAAGTATGTAGGGCCAAGGCAAGGGTACGGAGAAAGGGGAAGGAGCTTGGAAGCTTTGGACAGTGCGGTGTGGGGGATGACAGGCGAGGGATTCACGAAAATAGAACTAGAAGGAATTTGTTCCCTATTCTGTGTAAAAGGCAGAAATGATAAATGAATGCCTGGGTAATGACCTGAAATGATAAATGAATACCTCAGCAAGAGTACCAGCTTAGGTGGATCAGGGCATCAATTGATGTCATTTCAGTGCCTCTGACTGGGAGGACCAAGGGTTATAGTTCCAACAGTGGCAAGATTTTCAACACTAGCTACATAGCTAGGTCAAACGCAGCTGCTGTCCAGAGGAGAATTCTGGTAGCCGTCTGCTGGGATTAGGTTGCTGTAGGTTTCTCTGATCAATACCAGGCGAATTCCATAGCAGTATATAGTGTATCAAACGGGCCACAGACCATACACAATCTTTCCTTCCTCTTCTTGTCCTCTCCTCACCCTTACCTACCCACACTTACACTTACAGACACTACACTATTACAGATGTTAAGAACTTATAGCTTGTTCTATATTTGGTGGGGGATACCTAGTTGGGAAAACCACCACAAGCTGACAGCACTGGATCTCACTGTCCAGCAAGGGAAGATCACTGCTACCTTCCGTGATTAAAACGTGCACTACCTTATGAGAAAAATGACCACAGCAGCTGATGCGCCAAAAAGCAGAAAATTAAAAAAAATTTCAATCCTTTCTGCTACTGCAATATTTAAAAATTTTTTCTTAATGTAGTTAGTTCTTCATAACCTACCTTAAAGATATTTTTGCCTCTTTTAGGAATGCTTACAGTCAATGATCTAATTATGATAATGTTGTCATTTGATTCTTGTGAAAATTAATTACTTGTGTGGGAACTAATAACAGTTACTTAAACAAGATCCAACTTTTGTGTTTCAGGTTATGCTCTGATGGGTAGTAGGTTGAGGTGATCTGATTGTGAGAAGCCTGTGTGTTCTCCTTTCCCAATGTGCCATGTTGTTGGTACTTGTATGAAAGCTAGGGTCTCCTGCTGCTGCTCGTTGGAAAGTAAAGGATAGTTCGAGCCATATTGTACCTTTTATATGTGCCTGCCGGGATGACCAGGGTGAGCGATTTTGAAATCTTTTAGCGCAGCTTCACTCATGGAAGGTATGACTCCTTTTACCTTAATGTTAAACCTTGAAATTCATTGTAAAATCAAGAGTGCTATGAGAAATGATTGTACACTTTTTGTGATATAAACATCGGGTGTAGTTTTTCTCTGTATAAAATTATGTAGGTAATTTGTCTTTGCAACTGATATGAAAAATTATAGTAATTTTTCAATAGAGATTTATTAAAAATGACATCAGTATTATTTTTGTCCTGTTATGATGTGCCTCTTGTGAAAAGTCAATACTAATGAGGGAATTGTTAACATGTATTTTTTAAATTGATCTGAATTTTTTATGCTTGGTACATTTAAACTAATATTCTTACATAATAAAATATTACTTTCGGCTTTATAACAATTGAATCCTCATTGTTAATAATTCAAATGCATGTAGTTAAAGAATAGAAATTTCTTCCGGTTCTTTGCTTCAGAATTATTAATAACTTCTGAAATTCATACATTTAAATTAAAAGTTAAGTCACGAGTCCCATGGAATGATTTGGTTTTTTGAGAGATTGATATTTTACCTTGCACTCTTAAAATTCTGATTGATTTGCGTGGTATGAGATTTTATTATATTAGTGAAGCTTTTAATTTTTAATGACAAAAGTGGCATTAGAACATTTATTTTATATTTTGTGTTCCAAGCATTCTTCACAATTTGTGTTTATTTAAAATATTTGTAGCGATCTTTTTTTTAAGATTTATGGATAAATTGTTTTAATGATGCTTATTTACTGTATTATTTTCGTTTTAATTTTTTTGTGCCTACTTTTGTGGTGATGGAGACGGTGTCTGTGATTTAGAGATATTAAGTGCTACAATCGAGTCATGTATAACCAAGTCATCTTTACATCAGTGCCTCTCTATTAACCATTAACTTTTCGACATTCCTATGGCAGTTCACTATTTTTGTGCATTTGTATGAATTAAGCCATTATTGGTGCCATACTACCTCTATAAGACTCTTCAGGTATTGTAATGCAAATTTGACTCTTCTGTCACTTTCTCAAATGACCAAAGGTTTACTCGTTGTCTGAAGGAATGTAATGAAATAATAATTATATCCACAATAACTGTTGCTCTTATTGAATGGAAAGTGTATACATTTTTTTGAGAATTTTATTAGACCTGCATTGAATTAATTTACAAGGTAGGTAATTTAATTAATGACAAAAGGATAATAAATTGTTGGTCTTTTTAAGATGCTTCACATGCTCATGCATGACAATGCTCATTTTACAGATATTTAACATGTATATATGTATTTATATATTTTCATGTGTATGTAGATAAATGTGCTTTGATAATGTCTTTGCACTTCTAATGAATGGTTATACACCATTAATACTCCTATCAGTACTCTTCCAGTAATGATTTGAAAGACAGTGATTGTAATTGACCTTTGGTCATTTGAATACAATTGTATTAACAATTCTTATTGTATGTGATGCTGAGCATAAGCTCTTATTTGCTCAAATAAAGTTAATGTTTTGCCAAAGATTTTTTGTTTGTTTTTTTCCATTTTTGTACACTTCAATTCAAAGATCCCCTTTAAAGTTATTCTACAGTACGTATGTAAAAAATAGAGGTAAAATTAATGGAAATTTTTGTGTATTGTGTTTCTTGTGAAACTAGTGCTGATGGAGCAAAAACATTTCATTATATTATTTAATAAACTACCTACATACATTAAGAAGTGAAGTGAAAATGAACTCAAGAGCACTGAAAAATTACCTAATTGATACTTACCTGTGTAAATTAAATGAATTAACATGGGTAGAGATGGCAATGTTAGAATAATTATCTAATTTCTACTTTAGTATAAACAATTTTGATGATCTGAAGGAATAACTGTTGAATGTTTACATATGTATGACATAGCTCCAAGACATGAATTATCAATATATCAATTATCAATATAATGTTAATATGAGCAAATGAAATTATTATAAATTAAATGTATTGGACTGCATGAAGAAAAACAATAATACAATTATTTTTTTTCTTTCTGATGGCACTTCAGCCTAGTTCAGATCTTGGCCTAGTATCTGTGCTATCGTGATATGGAGTATTTGTGCTACTCGGATTATTTCTTTCATATGAGACTCAAATGTTACACGAGGCTGGGGGATTGGGTTTGAACCTAAAAATCATCAGTCATCATCATGAACTGACCAGAAATTAGGCTCAATAGCCTGTTTGTATTGGTTTACCTAAATACTTTATTTGAAAAATTGTCAGGAGGCCTCTTCATTATTATGAAGGTCATTTTATACTTGGGTAAATACACAAAGAAATGTGCAAATTGTACTCTCCCCTCCTCTGATATGTCACTTACATTTTTTAAGGTTTTAACAGTAAATTAACAGATAAATAAGAGTTTGCTATATTAGTTTCAGATGTAACATTGAATTACACAGTGCAATTATTTATTTTAGCTTCAGTTATTTTGTTTTATATCAGATATTAGTAAACAGCTATTTAATCTTCAGAATTTTTACTAGATTAGACTATTGTGCAATAGATGGGATTTCCTTGCAAATGCGTTATTTTATTTAAGCTTTGTAGACATTTTTTCAATGGATACTGAAGATTTAGACTTCTATCTAGCCTATAGAGTACTTTTTATAATTGTTTGCTTAACTTGTGAATGTTAAAATTGACACATGTTTTATACAAAAAACATTGTATTCTTAGGTCCTGACAGTACACAGATACCTTAGTTACTTACTGTTATACCACAAATTTTAACCCTCTGGTACAAGTGCTAGTTTTGCAAAACCAATACACACTCTGGAAGAAACAATTACAAAACTAATCAACAACAAGCTATTTAGTCATAAGGATATGAAAAATACAGGAAGCGGCTGTTCAATATCATGTGATAATTGACAAGGGGAGGGAAGAATAATAAATAGAATTCTCAGTCCACTTACCTGCAAAGTAAATAAATAATTAAAAGTCTACTTCTGGGGAAGTCATTAAAAATTATTGAAAATATTAAAATGCCTTTGAAATTAATATTTGGAGGTGTGGGAAGAGAAATTATATGAAGTGTTAAATTCAAATCCGGATTTGAAATTTCTTCAAAAGTTTATGGTGAAAAATCAGAATATGCAGTGTTTTACCTCACATGGGCCGGTTGCATAAAGCTATCCATATGGGTTCCATAACTATAGGTTCAATAAAATTTATAGGTTCCATAGGCCGTGCACCATTGCTTAAAGCAAATTTAGGGAATATATAACTATAGATTCTGTAAGAACTTCGAGATGCAACCAATAGATAGTGACACAGTCGATATTTGATCACTACTTGTTCCTTTCAGTATTTTGCACGTTCTTAACATGTGTTGCATTTAATGGAAGTATTTTTGGTTGTGTTTCTTAATGCGTCTCGGTAACAATTCCGTTTTATTTCATTATTTTCATTTTAGTTTATTTTTTGTTTAATTCTTATAGTATTGTAAATACAATGAATTCTTTATATAAGCATTTGCCTATTTGGATTTAAATAAATTAATTTATCTTTCAGTCTTAAATTTGAATATTAATTTTTGCTGATACAATTAATAATAAATTATAATTAATAATGAACTACTACATTTCGAAATACAAAGTAATAATTAATTTGCTATCTAAACAATTGGCATTTTATTTGCCAAATATAGCCAGGCAATAATGCTCTAAAATATGTCACGAGTTAAAAAAAAAATTAATGTTAAAATCATTGGTTCATCAATAAATTTTGTAATCTTCATTGGTTATCTATTTATTGGAAGGAAATTGTTTCATAACTGAAAAATATTCTTTACGATAAACCAAATTTCAGCCTTATGAATACAAATTATATTCACTGATGAATCTATGAAGGGTTATGTATGGGCTGAACTATTCTTTTACAAATTATTTTAGCATAATTGAAAAATTGTTTAGATTCATAGCACTCATTTATTCACCAGTACATAATATAATCTGCCTTCATTGTATCATGTACGAAGGTGTCTGTCCTCAAAAAGGGTGGGATGCCACATGTAAGCATTGAATGGAAGTTGATTGATATTGGTGCTTGGTGAAAAAGAATTGAAAAAAGAAGAACACAAAATATTATAGGAAAAGTTAACATATTTTCATAGCCAAATTTAATCCTTACTTCTCGTCACAATACATGCAAAAATAATGAATGAATATAGAATTCACTTATGTTCAACACATACAAATACACCTAAAACACACTACACTCCAAATAAAATTCGTAAAAGCCACCAAAACAGAACACAACATACGGATGCCAGGTGCCACCAATAACCTCAAACAAACAGGATTTTCAAAAATTCTGGAAAGGCTTTTTTAATGATAGACTCAAACAGTTTCTCTGTGCAGATAATGTCCTTACAAATGCACAACATGGCTTCAGGAGTAATAGATCCACAGACACAGACATCTTCTTTTCAAATGACATACTTGTTGCACTAAATCAGAAGGAAATTCCCATTGACCTTTTCTTAGATTTGTCAAAAACCTTTGACATTATTGATCATCACATACCTATAAGAAAACTAGAAATGTTAGGGATTTGAAGCATTGCAGGCCAATGGATCAAATTATATGTATCAAATTGTAGCCAAATAGTTGCCCTCCAGCACACTAAAGAAAAAAAAAAAATTCTACTCCTGCCCTTAAATGATAAATTGTGGAGTCCCACAAGGATCCATCCTTGGGCCAACACTATTCCTTATATACATAAATGACATGCCTTTGGCTTTAAGGAACAACAAAATAATTTTGTTTGCAGATGACAAAAACATAATCATCAAAGCAAAATCCCAACAATCATTAGAAAAAGAAACTCTCAAAATTTTGCAAGCACTAGTAAAATGATTTGAAGACAACAAATTCATCATAAACACTAGCAAGACATTCTCTCTAAATTTCATGAATCCCCGATCTAAAGAAACACTCTCACAGCATTGGCTCATAAACAATAACCCTGTAATGATATCTCATGAAACTACCTTCCTCAGTCTAACAATTCAAGAAAACCTAAAATGGAATGCTCACATCTCAAATCGTAACAAGAAGCTCACAAAATCTTGCTATGCCCTATATACCCTCAGGTCAAGCTCCCAACATTGAGACACTTCAAACAATGTAGTTTGCAAATGTGCACTCACACCTAAAATATGGAATAATATTCTGGGGAAATGCCCCTGAAAGCACTCGCACATTTATTATCCAAAAAAGAATACTTTGAACAATGACCAGCACTCATAAGCTGGAGTTTTGCAAACCCTTGTTCAAAAACTAAGGATTCTTCGTCTATCATGCATGTATATAACAGTGGTCTTCACAAAGAAGATTCTCAAGGAAAACAAAGACATTTTCACTCTAAATTCCGATGTACACAACTACAACACTTGTCAAAAGGATAACCTACATATTTCCCACTCTGAAACTACACTTTATCAAAAAAGTATCCTAATAGAGGGCATTACACTTTACAACAAACTAGGCAATGATATTAAAGACATAAACACAATTCATACATTTAAAGATAAATTGAAAGCTTTCTTTGCTTAACATGTTCTTCAGTGTGAATATTCAAATCTCAACAATATTTCCCTTAAAAAATATAAATAAATAAAAATTTCTTATCCCATATGACTTTCTGTTTCATGACGACTGTTTCGAGCTGAAGCAAAGAAAAAAGAAATGGCACATCCTGTGACATGTATTAATACCTGTCTGTACTGTTTCTGTATTGATATTGCAAATTTTTTAAAATTTGTAAAATTGTAATATTGTAAAATTTCTGTACTAATATTGTTGAATTTTATGTAGTTGCTAACAGATTTGATATCATGTATTGTTTTATTATTATTATTATTATTATTATTATTATTATTATTATTATTATTATTATTATTATTATTATTATTATTATTATTGTTGTTGTAAGTAGTAGCAGTAAAATGACAATAACATCTTGAAATGTTAAATTATCTGCTACTAAAAGTAATTATCTGTAGCCGTAGTATATCCTAATCTATCTGAAGCAAGTATTGTAGTATAATTCCTAGGCCAATGACCCCATCTAGATCAGGTTTTTGTTCAGTTTCCTTGAGCAAATGCTGAGATGGCCCCTTGTTTTGCTCCTGAACAGTAATGTAACTTTGTTCTCTCCACCCAAGACAATTAATTGACTCATCATACACAATTGTAATTGTATATGTGACTCAATAAATTTTATTAATAAACAATACAGCTGTAGCAGTGCGCAGAGCTGCCATGTTGCTTGTTTGTGGAATCTGTAAGCATTTGTAGACCCGTTTCAGGATCTATAAGTTGTGGACAGCCTTATAGCTTCCCTAAGTTTTATTGGTTGTTCTAGAAACACGTTTTGCTGCTATGCACTATTTTTATAGAACCAATAAGCTTATGGATTCCATATTGAATGTTTATGCAACCGGCACACATTGACTTATATTTAACTTCCAATTAAATCTTAGCAATGTAGAAAGGTCATTTTCTGCATTCAAAAACTTTCTTTTTTGACATAAGAATTAATTTGACAGATTGAAATTTAGAAAAATTGTTATTTGTTTACTGCTAGATAACTATACAACAAACTAGATACTACAAACTAGTAATACAACTAAAAATGTAATAAAGTAAAATTTGATGGTGCACATTTGCCAGCATATTTAACCATTTGATAATGCGTGGAAATTATTGTCTTTGTTGTGATAATAGGGAATAGTGATTATCTTTTACACTGTGGAAGAACTTCGCTAGTACCACTGAAGCGAGCCAAAAGTGAAGAGATTGCTTTGTTAAGTGTATTAGATTTTTCAATCTTAAAGTAAAACTTAAATAAAATGTATTATTGCTCCTGCAGTCTTGATGTAGTTAAGAATTAGTGGCTCTCAGTGGCGAAGTCACCTGCCTTTCACCACTGAGGTTTTGGGTTCGATTGCCATAGAATCCCTGTAGAACCTCATGTGAAATTTGTTCCGACAAAATGAGTTTGCCTGCTACACAGGGGCTAGTCCAACGCCTGTGAAGCATCCTAAACCTTAGCCCTATCCTTATTCCTCCCCAATTCTGACCGCTGGGTAGTGACAGACGAGGTACGTACGTGGAGATGCTACCTGACGGTCCTCTTGAAAACTGACTCTGAGTCATGAATTACTCCTAATAAGCGCACCATATTAATGGAGGATTACTCTAAGCACAAAGCACTCAATGCTCCCCAAAGAGTTTGGAAATGCGTTGTGCCTATGCAAATGTAACAAATGTAAAAATAAAAAAAAAATGTTAAAAAATTTGAATGAATTATTTCAATTTCCTGGTGCTTTGATTCTCTGAGTCCATTATCCCATTACTGCAATTATATAAATTTGTTCAAAGGCAAATTGGCTGCTAAGTTTTTTGAAGGAAAAGAAACAACCACCACCACCACAACAACAACCCTGTTTCATGCTTATTTTGTATTTTTGTGATTTGAAACTCATAATGTGTTACTGAATTTCTTATAACAAATTTTTCAAGTTGTTGATTCTCTTTTGAAGGAGCAAAAAATGAAAAATCAAGAAGGAAGGGAAAAAATTTATATTTTTATTTTTGGATGTTTTTACTGACCATTTTATCAACTATTACAAAACTTGTTTTATTGAAGCTTATTTAGGTATGCATTGGTTTGTTCGCGAGCTGAGGCGCGTTTGTTCGCGACTGAGGCGTGCCATGGAGGAGAGATGGAAGAATATTTTGTATTAAAGTTTGAATATCTTGCCAAGTAAAATAGTTTGAGTCTCACCATGTAAAATAAGGCATCACTTCAATTCAATGAATATGAGGTATAATGGAGAAAAGGACTTGTTGAACTATGTTGGAAGTAAAATAGGAATCGTTTAAAATTTTTGTTTATTGTTTTGTAACATTTGAATAAAATTTATGTGTTGTATGAGATGATGTGTGTATTCCAGTATGAGTAAATGGTTCTTGTGTTGTAGTATTGTTTTGGTCATTGTATAAATGATCACAGTGTATACAATTTTATTTGTTTAAAGACATTTAAAGGTAGATGTTTTGGAAAATATATTTCCATCATCAGGGCTGTGTATGTAAAAAAAAATCAAAGCATTTACAACCTGTTAATAAAACATGAAGCAAATTTCTTTCATATTACTACAAACTGCATAAATAAAAAAAAATGGAAAATATAATAATAATGATAACGAGACCAACAATATTAAAAACTATACCATACCAGCTAATTTTATTGCACTTAGTAGCACAAACATTTCGACAGATAATTCATTAAATAATAGAAAATGAAATAATGATTTGATTAAAAGATGGCACAATGTAATTTGTGTAAGATTATTTGATATGATAAGAGATAATATAATCAAGGACAATTTTGAGAAACTAGAAAATAAAAAGTTGTGAGAAAATGGGTGTTATCTAAAGCAACAGCAAAACAATATACTTATTGATAAGATATTCAATCTTTTGAAATTGTGATGGAAAAAATTGTAATCTATATGAAGTATATAAAATTAAAAATTTTGGTTCCTTAAAACAATTATCATAATTTTCTTTTGTTTATACTGTATGTGAAAATGATATATGGAACTCGAGATATTCTGAAAATAGTAAGACATAGGTTTTGTGCTCTGGCTCTTAGCTTCTGCAATACAATTAGCATTACATAGTATTAAATAAAATTGTATGTATACACTATAATGTGTTGAATAAATTACAAAATTGCCTTACAAAATTAAGAACAAAACTGCAGTTACATATTTTTGTAAGTGGTTAACTTCACATAAAATGTGGCCATACAATTTGTGTTAGAGTACCTCACAACTCCAGCTCATGTTTGCAATTGGTAAAGTGTGGAAAAATAGTCTATTATTT
The DNA here is from genome assembly GCA_038098605.1 of Gryllus longicercus. Taxonomy (NCBI): domain Eukaryota; kingdom Metazoa; phylum Arthropoda; class Insecta; order Orthoptera; family Gryllidae; genus Gryllus; species Gryllus longicercus. The sequence continues at coordinate 2,337,257 of JAZDUA010000147.1, forward strand.
AGTACTGTGTGAAGCAACAACACTTGCAGTATCACAGTTAATTGTGAAAGTAAAAACTATTATTGCAAAAATGGTGTTCTGTAAAATACATATAATATGATGTTAATATTTACAAAAAAAATTGACAATTTTTGCCATTGTTACTTGCACTGATTATTATCATAATTATCTATGATCTTTTAGCCTACCATAAAAACACCAATGTAAAAACATGACATAATCTATTATAAATTACATGAAAACTTAATCTTTTATAATATGACTATCTGTAGTCAAAATACACAGTTCAGTAAGAAGGGCACATTATGAAACATTCACTTGCAATTTACGATAAGTTATATAACAACTTTTATTACATTGTTATCTTGGAATGCACTGGAGAGTAGAGGGACTTGTGGGTAGGCGGCAAAGAGGGAAGTCAGTGCAGGAGTGTAAGAGAACATGTGGAATAAAGCAGACTGAATTGTAATAAATGTATTATTTCAATAGCCCCTAGAACATCGTGGCAGGAGTGAAGCTTTATGTATCTACACGCACGTTTTATTGAGCCCCGGCATACCTCCCACCACTCCTTACTTAGCATTAGTTGAATCCAGAATAAACGATAGCCACAAGTTTTGTTGTTACACTCTGATCACCAGAAATATTTGTTCCCGTCTAATAGAAAATAGTCTGCATCGAAAAACGAGCTACAGATTTCATTTAATTGTCCTGTCAATACAATAATCAAACCTCCCACTCCCCTCGCATCTAGCGAAATGAGGGCTCAAGAAGACGTGCGGGGATATTACTACTCCTTTGAGAAAAGGATTGAAGTTAAGTGGTGGATAAAATTTATATTTGAATGAGGAAAAGTGAATTCCAGAAATCAAGGTTCGGATGAATGCCGACAGTAATTTTCAAACTTTTATTGCGTCGCAAAGTATGCTGATACAATAGAAGGAATATACGGAAGATGCATTTAAGAATAATGCCGGTCTACAACTGAATGGAGAATTATTGAAGAGGTTACAGGAGCAAGTAATACTCGCGCAACTTTTCTTGAACGATGACCTTGCTTCCCCCTCTCTGGCACAACAAACAGTTGAGGGCAAACGCTCGCAGCGAGCACTGATGACAACATTCCGAACACATCTTCACTGGCGCTAAATAGAAACAATTTTCCTTTGAAGACGAGAACTTCTATCCGTTATTCTCTCCAAAAATCTAAAGAAATCACCAAAGCAGATATAGATATATCACAGGAGATACCTCAAACTCCTGAGGACGTTAGAACGCAAATTATTGAGAAAGTTGCGAAGGCATGACAGATTCTCCAGAGATTGGCATTGCTTCATAAAATCTGGTGGTAAATTTCGTAACTAATACCCCCACTCTACTCACATTTCTTCTATCCATCGTTCAAGAAAAGTTGCGCGAGTAATAATAGAACATCAAACGTCCGCTTCGCAGGCGAGCGAAGCAGCCCAGACGACACAAGGGAACATAGCTCGAGGTAACAACACGCTTATTACTCAGAATATACCTTGGCAACAGCCACTGGATGTCGAAAAGGTGACATAGGAAAACTTCCATTAAAAGAAATGAAAACTGGTTCACCTATTGTAGTGTAATGGTATCGACACGTGGCCACATGATCTCGAACCCAGGAAAATCAATGTGTTACTATCAATGATCTGAGATAAAGCTAAAAAAAGTATTCAACTTTTCACTTTAAGGATGAAGAAAAAACCTCTACCGGGAATGTTTTGAAATTAATTGGTGAACGCTTGATATCAGAGAGAAATCTTTCATATGACCGTTTCGTATTTCATAATTGTAATCAATTAGAGGATGAATTGTTCGAGTGTGACTTAGAGAAAGAAAAGCCCTCGACCTTTGTAGATATGATGGAAATGTCACGTATGACGATATGTTGGGAGATAGATTGGCTTTCGGTATTAAAGAAACCAATTTAAAAGAGAAAGCTCCTTCATGATAATCCTGACACATTGAGTGTTGAATAGTTGGTTCAGATTTGTAAAGCCAATGAACTTTCAGAGCTACATTTGGAGAGTATTTATAATGAAGATAAAACAGTAGATACGATTTTTTTTAAGTGTTCCAAAAAAATCAGTAAGTACTACTCATTTATGTCGGTTTTTCTCGGGTGTAAACACGACTTTAAAAAGAAATTGTGTCCAGCACGTGGCAAGACTTGTGTTATTTGTCAAGGTCATTTTGCAACAGTTTGAAAAATGAAGAGAAAAAGAAAAATGGTACAGATGACTTTAAGTGAAGATACAAATCCATTAAAGAAATTAAGAAAAAGGAAGAAACTTTAAATGTCAGCAGTTGTCAGATTTCTAGGAGAACGTATTGGAGGTGTTTAAAATGGAATCAATCAAGGACCATTGAAGGAAGAGTACAACTGCGATAGATCTGTTTTCTGGAAATCAATGGAAGAAAGATTATTGTGATCTAGATACCTGCTCCCAGGCAAATGTTATAGGTTATCAAAACTATTGTATGTTAACTGAAGGAGCTGCACCAAAACTTAAAGCTTCAGTGGAACAGTTGGGGAATTTTGGTGGAGGACGTGTTGAAGTATTGAGGGAAGTAGATATTTTGTGTGGAAGAAAGCAGGAACAATTCGTTCTCAGGTTTCTGGTGGCTAATGTTAATCATGGTCCTTTATTATCAGAAGAGACATGTCTAGCATTAGGTTTGGTATAATATTGCTTTGAAATAAATACAGAGAAGGGATTGGGAGAATTAGAAGGGGGTCGTAAAGCAGCAACCTCTATACTAAAGAAACATCTATCATATTTTAATGGTATTGGATTATTGCCTGGTGAAGTTTCTCTCGAAGTTAATGAGAAAATAGAACCAGTGGTTCAACTAGCAAGGAGAGTGCCCACCAGTTTAAAGAGTGATTTGAAGGAAGAACTTGTCAGACTGGAGAAGGAAGGAATCGTGACTTAGGAACACAACAATACGGATTGGGTGAGCAATAAGAAAATAACGCACTGAGGATTTGTATAGATCCGGTACCTTTGAACAAAGCAATAAAGCGCCATTTCTTTCAGTTTACAACTCTTGAAATTTTACCAGAGATAGGAAAGGCTAACGTGTTTTCAACCATAGACACAAAAAAGGATTCTGATAGATAAATTTAACAGAGGAGAGAAGCAAGCTCACGACCTTTTGGACTCCGTTTGGGAGATACCAATGAATGAGGCTCCCTTTTGAAATATCATCGTCAACGGAAAGTTTTGCTCAGAAAATGCTACTAATTACACAATATGTAAGAGGCATGGAAATATTAGTTGATGAGATTCTAATTTACCGATGTGGTGATTCTTTAGATGAGGCATTGAGATATCATAATCGTAATTTGGAGAATCTCTTAATACGATTAGAAACGTCAAATTGCAAGATCAACATAGATAAAACCAAGTTACGCCAAACATCTGTAAACATTTTTGGTCACATTTTGACAAGTGAAGGTTTACTACTTGACCCAGATAAAACAAATTCGATTATAAAAATGCCTTCCCCAAAGAACAAGACAGAGCTCCTTCAGTTTTTAGGTATGGTGACACACTTGAGTCAATATATTGAGAATCTGACCGAGGAAACTAGCATCTTGAGAATACTTATGAGGGACGATGTAGACTGGTCTTGGACCCACGAGAAAATAAAGGTTTTAAGAACTAAAGAATCTGGTAGCAAATATAGTCTCAGCAATATTTTAATGTTAACCAACAAGTTACTCTAGAATGGGATGCTAGCTCTACAGTTTTGGGGGTCGATGTTTATCAGAAGGATAAAGTAATTAGATATGCTTCTAGGGCGCTCACAAAAACAGAAAAAAATACTCTGAGATTGAAAAGGAGCTTTTAGATGTAATTTTTGGATGCACAAGATTTGATCAACTATTGGCTGATAATAAATTATTATAAAAACAGACCTCTATTTCAATTTTGAACAATTTGTGAAAGGAAAAGAGAATGTGGTTGCGGATGCTTTATCAAGGGCATCTGTTACAAATTATTATGTAAAAGAAAAACAAATATAAAACTATTTTTGAGCTAAAAAGGAATTCACCAATATTTCAAGCATTAGAGAAGATAGATTTGGAGAAATTGTTGCAGATATCACCTGAGGGAGTTGAGGAAATTAGATCATGCTTGAAAAATGATTTAACGGTGCAGAAGCTAGTAAATTATATCCAAAATGGTTGGCCGAGATATTATTCTGAAGTAGAAAATTCATGTAAACTGTTTTATAAGTACAAGAATGAACTCATGACATCAAAAGATATCATCTACAAGAACGACAGGATATTAATTCCCCTTTCATTTCGATCGAAGATTTTGGAGAAATTACACATCGTTCATTCTGGAACAGAAGCAACTCTTAAACTGGCAAGGGATACAATTTTTTGGCCAGGAAAGTCTTCCCAGATTACTCAGTATATACAAGGTTGTGAAGTCCACAAAGTCCAAACAACATCCTCCGTTGCAATCTCACGAGGTACCAGAATATCCATTTCTTTTTGTTTCGATGGACGTTTTCTTTGCCGAATACAAGGATCAGAAAATAAGATTTTTAGTTACTGTGGATCACTATTAAATTTTGTTAAGCTAGTTTGCAGTGATGATGGGACAAACTTTGAAAATAAACTAACGTACAGTTTTAGCAAAGCTTGGGATTTTGAGTTTATGACGGCACGATATCACCACAGAGGAAATGATAAAGCAGAAGCTGCAGTTATGATTGCCAAGAGATTAATTAAACAGGCTGAGGAGAGTGGAGAAGACCTTTGGTATATTTTGCTACATTGGAGAAATCGCCAAATAAAATAGGCTATAGTCTTTCACAGAAGAGTTTTGCAAAAAGAACAATAACATGTTTTCCTATGACTACAAACCATCTGAAGCCTGAGGTAATGGAATACGTGCAGAGGAAAATTGAAATGACCGAGAAGAGTAGCAAATATTATTAAGACAATAAAACAAAAAAACAACAACAAAAAACGCCTGAGTTGAAAATTGGTCAGGAGGCAGCAGTGCCGAAAAAGACTTGACATGGACACGAGGGGTGCTTCAGGATAGACTTAAAGATAGGGATTACATGGTTGAAGTGGAAGAAAAAAAAGACATACGTCGTAAATGTAAAACCATTACCAGGGCAAAAAATCCAGCTCAAGTTGAAGATGTCATCACCAATGATCTTTCATCACCATTGGATATGAAAGTGTTTGTAACTCTCACAACAGAAAAACTTTAAAGAACCACTGGAAAACACAATACCAATTGATTCAAGTCTTCAATCGACACTGGAAGCAAGACATACAAGAAATATGAAGATGCCTTCTTGATTACTTTTGTCCTTTGATCATATTATTGTATTCTTTCGTAGTAATTGTCTACATGTGTTTATAATGTTACTAGAGTAATTATTAACTTTATTTTGTAAAAAATTCAAACATTTAAAAAAAATGTTATCTAAAAAGGGGGAAAGATATAATGTTGATATGCACTGGAGAGTAGAGGGACTTGTGGGTAGCCGGCAAAGAGGGGAGTCAGTGCAGGAGTGTAAGAGAACATGTGGAATAAAGCAGACTGAATTGTGATAAGTGTATTATTTCAATAGCCACTATAACAATATGATATTAAAAAGTTATTTACACAATTTCAAGTGCTGACGAAAGTATTTTCAGTTGCACAATATTTTCATATAGTATGTATTCTAAATGTAGAATTCTTGCAAAAGAGGTGTCAATATTAATCCAAGCAAATAATGATGTTTTTAGTTACTTAATAAGGGTAGAATAGAGTGAAGAAACGAGAGAATCAGCAAAACTTTTATTTAGCACAATACTCTACATAGAAAATTAATTTTTTGATGGATAGAAACAATTAAAAATTTCAAATTATTTTGATGAGAATTGAGAAATTTCTTTGTATAAAATGAGGGCGCTTAATTCTTTCAATAAAATCCATTACTTGTTAGGTTCATAAATAAAAAGAAAATGTGCCTACAACGGTGTGTGCAAAAGTGTCTAATGTTGATTGAACATACATGGGTGAATGTTTATTTTATTGCCTGTGTGATGGAGCCAGCAGCTTTATAAACTGTCACCCGATCAAGGAGATTGTGGTTTGATATATCGAATCTCCAGTTTTCGTTGTAAAAGTTGACAACTTGTCATTTCCATCATGACTGGCCATCGGAATGCAACGATTACAATTTATTAGGTGGTTCAGTGGTCGTCCACTCAACTTCCGTAAAATAACATTGGATCAGTTTGCGGTTATGAGAATGTCATAAAAGAAGTGAGCGATTTTCTTAAGAAACGTGATTTTGGCTTGACTTGGAGAATCGTCCTAATTGCTGCTTAAACTGGAATGGAAGTGTCAGTTCACAAGAATATCTGACTTTTACTAGCACTAAATACTGGCTAGCAATTTGAAAAGGTTTGAGTAGATTGATATTTTTTAATTCGTAGTGTGCTTGTGTGATTCAAAGTAGCATTCTTTGTTGTGATTCAGTGTTCAATAAAACCTTCAAGGTATTGCTCTGTGTCTCAAATTTCAAATACAAAGCCTGTTTTTGATTGATGTACCCAAGATATGAAACCGTAAGTCCGGTTCAATGGTCAATTGGTCAAAATCAATGGCGTAGCTAGATTCTCGTATACCCCAGAAGAGAAGGTGGCCGCTAATTACGATTGTCAAACGTGAAACCTGGAGTTTTGCATCTATGATGTATAAGCCCGCAATAGATGTAACATTTTATCGGTCTCATGCGTCTTTAACCCCGGTTAGCATACAACCCTACAGGTTTGTTAGTGCACTTGTACCTTACCTGAACGTTAAGAAATTTAACATCCTTAGCAACAACCATCGATTCATGGCAAGTAAAATATTTATTAAGAAAACAATTACGATGTTTTGTGCAAATCAGATTCAAACAATTCAGAAGTAAAGTAACTCATATTAGTTCTGGGGATAAGTATTATTAATTGTAAAAAGTTCAATAAAAATGTTTATTAGGTTAATTAACCACATTTTCCAAGCATTTCACCAAATGAAACTCTTCTCCGGTAATCATATTTACTGACGTTCTGAAGGTGTCGCCATTGGAAGTCGACGCACCAATTTCCTCATTGAAAGTCATATCTTTAAGTATCTCAAGTATCTCTAAGTATATTCAGTCGAGTTATTTTCATCCATCTTTTCTCAGATCACGGTATAAGAATATTGTTTAAATAAATTTATCGCAAGCTTCTGTCCGGGCTACTGCGCTTGATTCTGGATGTTTTGAAGTGGACTATTGATAAGGTAGGTGGAGCACTGCAGTCCCGAAATCGTTTGATAAAGTCATTTGAAGAACTTTAACTCAAAAATACAATAGTGTTTCCAAATTTCTGGATATGCAAATGTGCATATTGACGGCGTGAGAGATCTTTGAAAAATACATTTGTGTAATTTTTGAAAAACAAAAAATACCCCGGAATGAACTCTAAGTCATATAAAAGAGTGCAATTAGAATCAAACGTACGAAAAGTTTGAAAAAATATTTGGAGCCGTCTTTGAGAAAATGGCGTTTGAACGTTTCTGAAAATGCGAAATTCTGAGCTAGTTTTGACAGAAAACGATTGAGTTTTCGAGAAATGTTATTTGACATTACTAAAAGCACATGTTCTCATTAATATAATAATGTCGCTTATATATTAATTATTAATGTCATTAATATAATAATAGCAGCAAATGCAAATATTAACAACGTGAGAGTCAAGTAAAAAAATACATTTTTGTAATTTTTGAAAAATTAAAAGACTAGAGAAGACTGATATTTCTGTCATCTCATAAAGTACATTTAGCACTATCCCCATTAAAAGTTCAAAGAAAAAAATTGGATCCTTTTTAAGATAATATGTTTTTGAATTTTTTAAAAATTGCACATATTGCACACAATATTGCGCGAAAACTACTAAAATGAAAAAAAGGTACAAGACCTTAATGAAAGCACTCACTATGGGGAAGCAATTTTATTTGAAGCAAAAATCTCTATCTTCAATTTTGTAGTTGTAAGAAGAGGCCCGAAAAAAATGTGAAATTTCGAAATTGTCGAAAATTCAGAGTTAAACCTGAAAATCGGACCTATGCCACCTTTACAATTGTATTTTAATTTATTCTCACAAGAAATTTAAGGTACATATTTGAAGCCGTGTCTGAGAAAATTTGGAAAATGTCCGGAGGGCTTCGTGTAAAGTACCCCCAAATTTTAAAGAAATTTTTTTAAAATCTAAAATATTCAAATCGAGCCAGATTGACACGGTTTTCTTCAATTTGGAAAAAATCCTACGTGCGGTTTAGGTGCTATTAGTGTTCACAGACGGTCGGAAAAAGAGACGGACGTTTTGAAAAAAACTACTTTTTCGGTATCAGGGGACCCCAAACATGTATTTGCGTAAAAATCTCGAAATCGATTTTCCTCAGCAATACATAACTTTCCCTATACTACGTATATTACTCCTATATACGTACGTATACGGGAAAGTAAAAATCACAGTCCACACGCTATAACAGCTTGACGCGTACTCAGTATAGAAGTCTTGTAATGCTAAGAGAAAGAAACGGCGAGTATTCGACAGAATAACTCTTACTGTTGGGCCCTATTAAAGGATAAATCTTGTTCCTATAGGTAGTGTTTTTCTCTTGATATGAGCCAAGAGTGTGAGAAACAAAATCTCACTCTTGTAGACATACTCCGCTCCAACCGTGGTGAAATATCAAAAGAAATTCTACCATCCAGGTCTAGAGAATTGTTTTCGAGCATCTTCGAAATCACCACAAAAAACTATTGGTATGACACGTCCCAGGAAAAATAAAGCAGTCATTCTGTCTACGCTTCATGAAACATTTGACATCAGTGGGGATGAAAAAAAAAGCCACAGGTAATTTTGTCCTACAATAGCACGGAGACAGGAGTTGACATCGTTGATATGATGGCAAGGCACTAATCTACAAAACGTGCCACGTGGAGACGGCCACTTGCAATATTCTACGATGTGATAGCTCTAGTAGCAATTAATGTTAGTCATCTATAAGGAATATAACCATAACCCCTTCGTACGAAGAAAAGAACAAAACATGGAGGCAGTACAAAGGAAATGGCAGAACCCAAATCTGAAAGAGATTACAGGATCATTCGTGAACAAACAAGACTATAAGAGGTGCAACAATTTCAAGTGAAGTTGCACATTTGGTGAAATTATTTTGATAGACTAGAGAACGGAGACCTAGATGTGCTATATGTCCTCGTGAGAAGGAGAAAAACGAATCAAGTATGCCATAACTGTGGTAAATTAATATGCAATGGTCATATGACCCAAAAAATACTGTACAGAAAAATGTATTTAATCATACTGAGAGAAGAATAAAACATGGTGATGCTACAGAATGACTCAGACTCTCGTACTAGTATATTTCTTTATTCCTTTAGTCTGGACAATCTATTCGGGTTTTACGCAACCATCTTCTCAGCTGCCATCTATTGTCACTTAAATCACATTTTTTCATGTTTTTTTTCAATTTTTAGGATACCTAATTATATAATTGAATTATGACTTTAAATTTTTTACATCAGGGTAAAATCTGGTCCTATATGCACATTTTCGTTGCAAATTTGGAGCCATTTTTAAGAAAGCGTTGTTTAAGCGTTTCTAAAAATGCGCATTTTGAATTTAATTTTCACCGAAAACTTTCGAGTTGTCAAGTAAGGTAATTACTTTTATGCCCTAAAATATTTTGAAATATGATTTTAAAAATAAGCATTTATGACCTAAAAATTTCCAAATATGCCCTTCAATATACAATTGAAATTAATACCATTTCATTTCCTTTCTTAAAAAATAGTAAATAAAATTCAGGAGAAGCATGATTTGAATGAAAAGGAATATTTTTGTGCCAACATAATATAATCTACCCTACTTCGCAAGGGAAATAATTAAAGTAAATATTCGCCTTAGTGATGTACATTGCATGTCTTGTATTTCTTCTGACTAGTTTAAAAAATATGTTATCAAAAAATATCCTACCCTTGCACAAGTATTTTATCATCTCTAAAAAACATGCAAACTATGACAAGCTCTTTCGAATTAATGAACGCTCACAAATGAGTAGATTCTATGAAAAGGAAACGGTTTAGAGTTAAGTCTCTATTTTAGCGAACTATGCAAAATATGCGCATGTAATTACACGAATACGCATCAACAGAAAAAATATGCACAAAGATTTGCACTAACTTATTAATTTATGTAGCATCGTATTCTAACCATATGTCAAGAAATTTCACTTAGCTACGCACTAAAGCAATGGCCTAAAATAAAAAAAAAAAAAAACATATGGAAATCCGATCCCTAATCATTACAAATCACTTCAAGTACTTGTACTCGTAAATTCAGTAATGTATAAGAACAACTTGAAATGTAAATAAAAATGGCACGAGAGACATTTAAAAAAATACATTTGTGTACTTTTTGGAAAAACAAAAGGAAAAATCGAAGTAGGATTGATGTCATGTTACTCAGTGCATTTAGCACTACCACCCAACAATTGTAAAAACAAATTATGGTATTTTGCAAAAATGGCGTTTGAACGTTTCTGAAAATACATACTTTTTCAGCTCATTTTCACAGAAAACGTTTCCAGAAACTTTATGAGGCATCATTTTAATCACATGCACTCATAAATACAATAATGCGAACAAATTGCCGGTAATGCAAATATTAAGGACGTGATAGAGATATAAAAAATACATTTGCGTGAAAAAATTACAGCAAAATGTCGTTCATGTCATTTTATATTGTGCAATTAGCACTATCATTACAAAAAGTTCGAAAAAGTAGTGGCAGCTGTAATGTAGGTAGTGTAGGTGCTGTATGTAGTAATGGCAGAAAAAGCAGTGGAGCTGTTTGTGAGAAAATACTGTTTTTAATATTTTTTAATATTGCCGATATTTCACTAAAAATTACGCGAAAACTACTAAAACTTCAAAAAAAGTTCATGATGTTTTGAACTAATGAAACAATTAACTGTGGAGAACAATTTCATTTGAAGGAAAAACTATATTGTAGTTTGTCAAATTTGAAATATAAAATTTATGTATCAAAAGTGAATTTCTCAAAATCACAAGGCTTTGTATCAGACCAGATCGATAGAGGAATGTTTATTTTGGATAAAATCCTACGAATAGTTTGAATGTTTGTGTTATTCGTAGATGAACAGATTGGTGGACGTTTTGAAAAAAACATTTTCTGTAGTAAGGAACCCTAATTCGTCAACATTTTCGGTAGCAAGGAACCACAATTCGTCTAACTACACAACATGATAGAGGAAGTCATTTAGAACATATTGGAACAAGATTTATACTATTTTTCTCTATAAGGGCCCGACAATTCGACTTTTACTCTCTTGCTAACTGGTTACGCATTTTAGAGAAAGTATTGCAATGCTACGGGGAAAGGGCGAGTTCTCAACAGATTTCATTGACGGGGCCTGATAACGAAAATGATGATAAATCTTGTGTGAATGTTTATGCGCAATCTCTAAAGAGACTCCATTGAGAAGTTTTGTATATTTTCTCTAAAACTAGCCCACATGTATTATTAATTAGTGAAAATTGATTGAAATGCATTGCGTTGACTGATCTTGTATTGGATTCTAAATATTAACTCCTACAAAATTATAGAAATATAATAAAAGTTAATTTTAAAGAGAAGTCCGATGGGGTTGTTACTATGTAAATGCGTGATATTAGTTGCAAGGTAATTAAAACATTATTTACCAATTTACAGGGGTCGGAGGAATACTTGTTTTCTTGATGCAAAAGTAACTCGTCGGTGTAACATATTGACCTGCAAATACGAGAATCTTGTCGGAATTAAAGAAATATCTTTTAGAATTCACAGATAAATATCAAGTTATTATGATTATGGAAGATTTTGATTGACTTCAAAACTCCAATCACAAAATCTGCCACTAATTTTGTTCATATTGTCAGTTCATACAATTTACAAATATTAAAATTAAATCCTTCTCATAGCATTTCTAAGACGTGAATTGATTGTACTTGCTTTTAATTGTATTGCATGGCCAAGTACCATGCAATCCAGTATTGCATGGCCAAGTTCCTGCTCCTGGCATTTAAATCTATGATTTACTATTTGCTGTATCCTCGGCTAATGTGATAAATACAAAAATAAAACAATTATTTCCGTGATTACAAAAATCTATGTCTTGTAGCATTTAGATAGCGAATGTACACCTTGGTGCGAGTTTTATCAACATCAGTTAGAATCGAAAGTATTAATGTTTAATGAGATCATAACGACTTCCGCATTTTGCAAACCCTGCATATCCATTTACATAGTTTCTCGGGTTCGAGCATCCTAGGGTTAATTGTTTGACAGATCGAACGGTTCAACGTACCGGTTTCATTTCTTTGGCATCGCATTCTATTCACATAACTTATATGTATTGTGGGCCCTTCGCTGGCAAGATAAATTCCTTAACTTCTAGGCTGTCCGTGTGACGCCGCGTCGTTGGCAGAGAGGCCGACGTTTCGCCTGTCATATCGCAGGCTTCTTCAGGGTAGTGACGACCCAGTGTGTCACTACCCTGAAGAAGCCTGCGACAGCCTAGAAGTCATGAACTCGAGCCGCGGAAGCCCTACGTGTATACAGAAAAATTCCTTCTCCACTGTATTAAACTACTTCTAGTGTTTGGAGCATGGTCGACCCAGCCAATTCCCTGCGCTTCCGCCCCCTTCCGCCGCCGCCCTGCCACCGACGCTGCCGCCGCCGCCGGAATCAATTTGCGCGCGCGGTCACGCCGCCGCGTTTTTCTCGCTCCCTTTCCGCCGCGGTAATTGGCTTCAGCCGCGCGCCCCGGCCACGACCGAGCCCCCTGCGACCTTTGGGCTGGTCGTGCCGCCGGCCGGTGAGGCGCGGGGCGCGCGATGAGGGCACGGGCGGCGCGGCGCAGGGCGGCGCTTGGGGGCGCTGAGCGGTGATGGTGGGCGGGGCAGACGACGCAGTGCGTCGCTGGGCGGGGATGCACTTGGCGGGGCGGCGCTGGGCTGGGCGGTGCTGAGAGAGGCGGCGCTGCCCGGCGCGGCGCTGGGCACGCAGGGCGGCGTGGGACCTCAAGGCGAGGCCCGACGGGGCTCGGTGCGGCGGGGTGAAACGGTGCGGAGCGGGGCTGCGCAGGGCGGCGCTGAGGCGAGCAGCGCTGGGCGGGGCGGCGCTGCGCGTGGTGGAGCTGGGCGGGGTGCTCTGTGGGGGGGGGAGGGGTTATTTAGTGTCAAAGTGAGGTGGACGATTATGTATGAAATGCTTCATTGTGAACTCAAGTAATATATAATTTCATAAATGTCATTAAGTCCTTTATATCTTCTGATGTTGTAGACTACGTTTCTCTCCCCATGTTAAGTATGTGAAAGGGTGCATGAATTATTTCTCAAGTTCATAAGAATGATAGAATCTCGAGGGTTTCGGATCTGAGATTTGAATATTTTTGACGATTTGCAATTTTTGTATTTTTAAAAGTACAAGATGTTTCTAAGAACATAGAATATCAGCAAATGATTACCAGAATGAAGGAGGGATATTGTTCAAAGCCGTTTCATATTCGGATAACAAAGAACTATGTAGTTGGTTAAAAAAAACACCTGAGAACGGAAAATCTTTTTAAGAATAATAACGTCTTATTTCGGGCATTCCTCCTTTATTTCTGAACTGATGCGGTTTCAATGTGAACCACTGCTTAGGTGATCATTCACAATACTCTCCCCACGGGCTGGAATTTCTTCCAGACCACCTTGATCTTTTCGGTGTTCCTTCATTCCAATACCTGTTGTGGTCCGCGGGCTATTTTACGTAGTGTATTATTGCTATACTTTGCAAGCGTGGTCTCCGGGTCCCAATCGGCTTGATTCAGGAATACCGAAGTAGACCAGAACACACCTGTGGCCCGGAGGCCCGTTCTGCGCTCGACCTGTAGGCACCGACCCTACTCGGGGAGGTAAGGCACATCGTGCTCCTCCGCCACCCGGACAAGCTATCAAAGAGGGGAGGAGTTTAGAAAAGGGATGCGATGTGGGTGGGAGTGCCCACAAGCCTTCAAAAGGGTAAACAAGCGCGATTCGAACCCCCAGCGCTTGAGAGAGATTGCTACTGCGCTGTTGCTTTAGCAATTGGCCAAGAGTACACGTACATTCAACATTCAATGGGAATTCATCTGGCCATAATGAGTGCCTTTTGAAGGCAGTAAGTTACTAATGCATCTTTAATTTTGTGCTGCGTGTCAGGCATGTAGCATCTAATTTCTAACGGATTTCTATCCCTATCCTACTAAAATTTAAATACTGCTTGCAATAACTCTTAGAGAAATTTTCTTAGTGTGAATATTTTGCGATGTATTGGATGTGTCCAAGGCGATTACGTCAAACATATTTACATGAAACGTAATTTGAAGTGCCATGAGACAGAACGAGAGTAACTCATCCTTGCATCTTGAACTGTGTAGATTATATTGGATTTTCCCCGTCATCAAGGTACAAATGAAGACCGAAATATATTAACTATTTTAAAAGCTTCAGTGGTTGACTTACTCGATTTCATCAATATCTAGTTATCTTTGATGATATGCTTTTTGTTTCCATTAAACTTGAGGACTTTCTCAATTGCGTTACTTAAAAAATAACGACAATAAAATGTAGTTTTCTGAAAGGATTATATTCCTGACGTAGCCCCATATTTTTTGCTTGTAGCGCGTGTGTGGGTCATTGCGTGCTGAGCGTAGGGCTACTAATCCGGTTTCTGGGTTGATCGCGTTGTTGCCCGGTGGCCGCAACATTAAGCTTAAACAGCTCACTAGTCTTGTTGGCACTTCGTGGTATGCCAGAAGTCATTGTCCAATCTATTGCAGGGTAACCTCTTCATCAGGACACACTAATTTGAAATCATTACGGTGAAGTAATAGAAGGCAATGGATTCGCGGTCTCTGCTTTCCATTCAGCTCGTGATGACTATCCGCAAATTGCGGACAGTTGAAAATCAAATCCCGTTTTGAATTGTGGCGACGAAATAATTATCTCCGCTATTTTGAACGCGTACATACGAATATACAATTTTACTTTCTCGTATACTACGTACGTAATATTAATAAAATATTGTATTGCTTTAGCAAAAGTGCCCTTTTTTCGACAGACTCATTTTGTTGGTTTCTGATGAAGAAACTGTTTTTTTCTTGCTCCTCTATGAATTAAATCGTTTATCTGGTACGTTGTGTAGTCAGAATCCACTTTTTGTTTTCTTGATACGAGTATTAGAATAGTTGATGTCGGCATTCCGTCTGGCTGATGTCGGCATTCCGAACGGCTACCGTCGTTCCGTAAATGAACAGCACTAACGCTTAAAAACTTGAAATTCCGCGATCGATATCGATTGAAACGATATTTTATTTTGGGCGGAGGAGGTAGGCCTTACTTCACATGAAGCCTCAAGGCCATTGCAAAATTTCCTGAAAAATGGTCTCTTTATTCCATTCATTGTTGCTCAAATAAAGTAATGCAAGCTGATGAAACTGGCAAAGGTCCGAATTACACTGAAATCTCTGATTTTTTGAGTATTTGAAACGTTTAAAATATTTTTGACCCCTTCTATGCTTACATTTTTTAAGATAGAATTTTACTTTAATGAAATCAGTGCTTCAAAATTAAATTTTTGAATAATGACTTGGAGCAATGACAAATATGAGTACATTAGAAATTCTAAACGGAAAACTACTCAACGGCTTTTTTCTTTAACTGGATCACTTAGTGCTACGTAATAACTATGGGCCGCGAAAAGGAGCCAACACGGTGTAAGAAACACTTTTACACCATGGGAGCCACAGACTTAATTGATATGTCTATCACTACGCGGAGTAGATTGATTGGGGCTTTAACGGATCACAGTCAGCATTCAGCATTCAATTGGTCGAAACTCGAGCGGATGGACGTGCCAAGCAGTGAATCGTGAGATGCAAAAATTCTTCACATACTCAAATTTCAGCGACTGGATCGTTCTCTATCCATTTATTGAAAAAGCGTAAATGTTCGCTCAGCGAGGTAATTATTGGCTTTATAAATTCATATTTTACACAGAGACGATTTTCATTAACTTTTTTAATTTATTAACGGCGTGTTAGAACATAGCTCGTGACAGAACATCGCCATACTAATTCTAAGTTCGTATTGACTTGAGAGAAATCATATTGAAATAAATATTTCGAAAAAAGAGCATTCACGTAATTCTGGGCACCCACTCTGGTGAAGGTACGCCCCAATACCATGTGCCTACAATTACCATCAGAGGCCTGCAGTTGTCGATACTGGAGTATCTCTGCTTACTGAGGAGATGACAATTTGAAACACTAGACAGTAAAAGGACCACGCAAAATCACGAGAAGAGGAAGAGGTTGAGGGTGCAACTGGTACGTCACGAATAGTCTTACGCCCACTGTGTGCATCATATGTCCCCGGAAATTCTTGTAGAGAAAGCAGCATCGTTCTTAATTATTACTTTCTCGCCCTTAAGAAGGTACTTCTTAAGATGAGATAGTTATGTAATAACTTGAAAACCATTTATGAAAAACACTTATTGCCGGGACCTGGTAACAAAAAAGTGAATAATTTCAATTGCTAAATTTAGAAACAAAATCTCTAACACGTTGTGAACCCATGTTTTGTGGGTCCTTGATATCGAAAAATCGAATGACAGCAAAACACCTGTTCTTCTGCGAACAACGCTAGCGGTTAAACAGTTCAGCCGATTTTCTCCCTTATTTCCTAATTGGTCTGGCTGATGTCACGGCCTCTTGAATTTGAAACCGATATTTTAATTTTGGCTTCTTTGGTACTTTACGCAAAGCTCCTGGGACATTTTCAAAATTTAAAAAAATAGCTCCATCGTTTTTGATTAAAGTTCGTAGTTGGATTGTGAGAAGGACGTTTGGGAGAATAGCGCAGGTCTCATGTTCATGTTACGTGTCTTCCAGTTTGACAACCGATATATACATTGTGACAATAATCATCATATGTGACGTACCAGTGGTTTATTGACAATACTTACCATCCCATTGAGGTTGAGACGTACGCATTTGTGAACGCTGAGGTCATGGTATTTGAGACGTTTAGTATGACAATATTATCAACCTTCTTTGGCGGGACCATACTCGCGTATTTGGTACTCGAGAGATCGCGGGACGCGGGCTCTGTGGTGCTCTGTAGTTCTGAGTGTGAAATAGTGTTTTATCCATGAAAAATATGCCTCTTAAAATTTTTTTCTCATCTTTTAAGTTTACAAAGAACTTAATAATAAGTGAAGTGTATGCTGCAAGCAGAATTTCTTCCCATGAGAATGTCCATTTACAATCAGAGGTAAGCGGTAAAATGATGTTATTGTCCATATACTCTTCTCGAATAAAATATCTAACTTCAACATATAATTTTGATTCATTACAGGTTTAGCATTTTGAGGAACACGAATGTATGTTTGTGTGTGAATCCATTGCCTAGTTTGGAAAACTTGGGATAAAATTTGCAGTTAGATACAGTGAAGAAGTTATTCATAGGTTTGAAGTGTGCTTGTCAGGTAAGTTGCTGATTAATTCATTCAAAGACTGGCAGAAAACATTACACATGCAGAATGTTTATAAAAAAGGAAACTACAAGATGATGTGCAACTTGATGTTGTTGGATGTGTCTTTAGTGAAATATGTGTGTGTTTAGGGTATGTGTGTTTAATGAAGGATGAGTAAATGAAAGCAGTTTTCAAATAATCAAGTTAAGTAGCATGTGATTTGAATTGGACATCACAGAATTGAAAATCTCGGTACATTAAACTGTAGCATGTATAAGTGAAAAAAGTTGATGATTGTAATTTATTTGCACTGTTATGCACTGTAATGTTTTGATGCATTTGTAGTTCATCAAATATTAATCTTTGTTATAGTTCAACAACTTTTTAATTAAAGATATGACTCACATTTTATTTTTTAATTGAAGAGAATTGTGGAACTTCCAGCAATCCAAGCTGATGTCCTTTCAGGGATATTAAATTTCATTGTAGTATTTTCTAGTAAATTCCAATGTAGTATTTTGAGTATTCACAAAGGTTACTTGTGCTTAAATTTATATATGTTGAATGAAAAATTCTCGTCCTCCGGGATTCAATTACATGTATGTATAATCTAAACTAAGATAGTGACACATTTCCAAGTTATTTTACTGTTGGTTACAAATAATATCTATGAATCTTGAAGATTAGGCAAAATGAAGCTTGAGGAAAAGACTCTGAAAGACTGCACATGAGTGAACTAAATGAATTGTTTTGTGTTCCTTCAAAAATTTCATTCATTCAAATAATATCTTTGTATCAAATTTAATAAATTCATCTACTGATTTTAATTGAATTTGTTTATTTTCATCTTTAAATATAAAATAATAGCATCCTTTGTCAATCTATTGTTTCAGTGTACAATAAGTTAAGACAATCAATTACTCAAGTTCTTTTTTATAGGAAGGTATACATTTCTAGTTTTCAAATGTTGCAGAATTTATTTTTGCTCTCTTCCTACTTGTATCAAATCTGCAATTTCAGATCTGTTGCTGTCAAAACTCAAATCAGTAAATTCATATATTCGATAATAGCAACATTTCTCATTGAATATCGATGAGGTATACTGTAGTTAAAAATTTGAATAGAGGCTGTGACACATCCAGTTGTTACAATCTTGAAAAATTAGGTTTTGTTTTGATTTCATTCCTATTTTACTTATTTGCAAATAATATATATTTAGTTAAAATATTGTACTTAGGTAATTTTTTAAAGTCATTCTCTTTATTATCGTTATATTTCATGTTCACCTTATAATTATATCTAAAACTTGTTTCACCTAGCACAGCAAAAATTATTTAATTGCATTTAGTCATATCTCTTCCTCATTTTTAAATTATTATTAATTTAAGTATTTCAGGTGCATAACTTAACACCCAAATTAATTCATTGACTTATTTTTAATTTCAGTATAAGAATTCATTTTAATAAATGTTGGAAGAGATTTTATCATTGTGCTAATTACTGCAGCAAAATATGAAATTGTTGAGCAAAATTGTTGAATAAAATCATGTTAAAAATTAATAAATAAAATAATAAATAAATAAATAAATAAAGTAACATAATTTTTCAATCCTTACATTGCTAGACAAAATTGGTCAATATTTAAACATGGTGACAATGTTACAGACTAAGATGTATTCATCTTTTCTCAAGTTTAGAAATGTGTATGTACTTTCTTTACATAATTGTTATTTGTAAAGCTGTATTCATGTAATTGCATTTTTTTAAAGCTGATATCTCTCACAAACTTGAAATATGTCCTAGAACAAAATATTAGAGATCAAACAATTTACATACAATGCATATTTTATGTAATCTAGAAATTTGGAGTATTTAGTTCTGTTTATTGCATATTTTTCAATTTTTTGGCTCAAATAATATTTATTTTTGACTAAAAATTATTATTAAATGCATAGTGTAAAGTTTCATGGTTCAGGCTGGGATAGAAAACTCATGGCTGTGGGCAGCAATGTAAATTTTTCCTGACTCACAATTTTTGGACAACAAAAGTTATTTGACTAATTTAACTTTGTTTAACATAGACCTGCAGGTAATTATTAGAAGTTAAAGAAAACTACTAATGTGCATAAATACAATGGATTTTAATTTGACCTCTTGATCATATTCCATATTCCAAAGGTGTGCAATATCTTTATTACACGAGGCTCTGTGTTTCTCTAAAAATGTTCATGTACACACACGTCTGGTTTTTACTATGTGAACAAATTTATTACATTCTCAGATGCAAATCTGGTATCTTACTTTTCAGGATCTCTTAGAACTGAGATAACCTAATTAAATTTGGCTTCATTGTAATGTTTAGTTTTTTGTGGTCTAGGGCACTTATGAGCACACTTGTTGGTGAGAAATGTTCATTATGAAAATGTATAAAAAATAATGTAAATAATTAATTCAAATACAATGTAGTATTTGTAAATATATCAATCATGTGTTTTCCTCATATCAATTTCCCACATTTATGTATTTCAAATGCTAGCATATTTGTTCATTTTCCTCTTTGTGGTTTTCATGCCTGCAAAACGTTTATCAAATTAACGTGATTGAGTTGAATTGTATTTATTTATTCAATACCATTTTCACTGACGTCATTTGCAACTTGCAGCACCCAGTTATCAATAAGTAAAGGTTAAAACTAGTAAATTAGTTTTATGAAATGTAAAAAACTTGAACTTTCATATATTTATGGTTGTGTGTCACAAGTTCCAAATGATTTAAGTGAAACAAGTGACTAAATAATACAAAGTAATGAATTAACAATCATTTTTTTAAGTTGTGTTTTGCTTAATATTATTTTGTTTTGTTTTTTGTTGGGTAGGGAACTCGAGATTTTAGTACTTGCTATTAAATGTTGGTAGAGAAAATATTTGGCAAATTAATATGAGATTATTTCAGATTTAATGTTAATGTATCTAATTCTCTTTGGCAACTGCTTTTTTAGTGTCAGGTTTGCAAAAAAGAGTGCTTTCACATTTTTGTATATTTTAAAAAATTTAATGTAACAATTTCAAATTTACAATTGATTTGGGTATAAAACAAGGCAAAACTCTCCAAGCAAACATGTGGATTGATGTAAATAATTCCATTGTTGGTATAAACATTTTTCATAGGGTTGTAGAACCACTCACCGAAGTTCCAAATGAAACAACCACGAATTGCAAACATTTTATGATTCAGGATACCACGTTAGACCAGGGTGCAACTGGACACAGCGGTGGTTCAGGGCCCCACGGAGGTCCACACACGGTGTCTACGGTGCGTCAACCACAAAAATAGGTGGACCAAATTTTACTATTGATTCTGGTTGGGTGAACCGTATTTCAATGTGCTGCAACCATTCCTTTTTCAGTGGAAAACTCGAAAATTGCAGAAATTCAATTTTTTTCGGCATCTTCCTACAACTACAATTTTGAAGATAATTTTTTTTTTCTTATTGACATGTTCATCAACAACAGTTCGTCAAAAAAGGTCATATTCAATATTTCGAAAATATGAGAATTTTTTGTATAATTTTAGATTAACATAAGCGCTTTAAACCACTTTAAACAATTTTCTCAGAAACGGTTTCAAATTTTGTCTTTCCATTTTATCCTCGTATGTAACAAAGAACTGTAAATATAGGGATGATGGTCATATTTTTCGCGCACTGTACATTTTCAAAATCGCAATCAAGTTCTGAATTGAAAATTCGAATTTTGCGCGTATCGCCTGTCAGGCGTTGTCAGATCGTAAAAAGACAAATCCAATGATATACATATTGTCATATGCTAGATAAGGATCTTTTGAGCAATTTTGATTGTTTTGCTGCTCGTGTTTAACGGATATTTTGAATGAAACAGTCGGCCACAAAAGGACACGCGGCGCTCCCTTTGCTAACACGGGAAGTTGATCGAAGTGTATGAAGATACGAAACGTATTCCAAATTTTCACAAAACTGTTGCAAGTTTTTTCTGAACTCTGCTGTCCATCCTTCCTCATTTTCAGATTTGTTGTCTTACTTAATAGTTGAAGGATTGAAAACAAAAATTTTCTTTTGTATATCAGCATTATAAATATATAAGATTATGCAAGTTAATTTTTGGAAACATCTTTGTTGTGACGTCACGGGTATTTTTCATCTGTGCGAAAAAATGGTAATCTGCTCTTCGGTTTACCGTTACCTTCTCTTGCTGCGATTGGTTGAAATTGTGATGACGCGCCATAAGCGGCAAATACGTCATAACCCGCCATAAGATGGCACTTCATGAACGATTTCTAGTAACGAAAAAGGTCGCATATAATGCTGAACACAAAAACAAAGCTGTGAAAATCCGCGCGGCTGCCACCTGCCAGTGCTCAAGCCGCCGCCCTCGCTGCTGCGGGGCCGTCGCGCTCGCTGCTGGAGGAGATCGCGGCGCGGCACGGCGGCGGGTCCTTGTCACGGCTTCTTGCAGCGGAGACGGATCGGGCGCCCGCCCATCCTCGACACGAGCCCAGTGCCACAGTGGCTATTCGCACCGTCTCTGTGGACCGAAATGCTCATTGCGTTTCTTTCAATACGAAATTGATGGGGCATGTGGGATCGGGAGAGGTAGCTGATGTCCCTGCAGTGCCTCTGACCGGAAGGTTCTAGGTTCGAGCCCCGACGGTGGCAGGATTTTCGACACTAGCCGCGTAGCGAGGTCGACTTCAATGGCAATCTGGAGGAGAATTTTATTACCTCTATAGCTTCTTATTATCTTTGGCTACACGAACCAGAGTATATATTATCTTCAAGTTCAGTATTCTTCTTCCTACCTCTTCATTTCATTTTCATCTCACTTCGTTCCAACAGCAAAATATATTATGTTTCCTCGTTACAAGACTGCGTCGTCACCCTCACTGCTACTACCGTCGTCATCACCACTGCTGACCCCACTTGCATTCCTATCAATGTCGCGCTGCCCCCTGTTCCACGGTTGCCTCCGTCTCCACTGATAACACCGCGTCCTCCATTACCCTGTGCCCTTCTTCGCCACTCTCGCTTCCACTGATTCCGACACGGCTACAGTCTCCATTCCGCTGCCTCGGTCTACTCTTGCCATCTGCACACCACTCATTCGCACGGGTACGTGTGCAGAGAGTGCATCACTTAGCGGAACTCCGCGTCACCTCTCACCTCCCCTTCACCCCATCCGTCACGGCTCTCCCGCCTTGCATCCTCGCCTCGCCCCGATGTGACCCGACCCGTATGATCTGAAACGACTTCGCCCCGCTCGTCTCACTTCGCCCCGATCTGACCCACTCCACTTGCTTTAGCCCGCTACGCCCTTCGCTGTCCCGCCGCCACGCCAAACGCGGCCCGCGGCCCCGTCGCCCCGCAGATACGCCGCCACGCCGGCGCGCCGCATTGCCACCACGCGGAAAACGCCACCACGCAGCCACGCCGCCACGCTGCCACGCCGGCTCGCCGCCATGCCGCCCCGTCATCCCGGCGCCGCGCTGGTGGGCGTGACGTGAGTGCGCGGAAGCCTCCGCCCGGCGCGGCGTCCCTCGAGGCGGCCTGCTGGGGCTGGGGCTAGGGACACGCGGCTGCGCGCGTCCACTTCGCCCGCGGCGCCCACCGGGAGGAGAGCATTGCGCTGCGGGCGGCCCCGTCGCCTCGCCGCCCTCGCCGCCCCCGTCGGCCTCGCCGACGCGAGCGCGCGCGCGGAAGCAGCAGCGCCCACTCGCCCACACGTGGGAAGCGGCGGAGGCGCGCCATTGGCGGGCCGGCCGCTTCTGCTGCGCCGCCCGGCTGCGCCTCGGCTCGCACCACGCGGCCAGCCAGCCGCGGCCCTCCGCCCGGGAGACTTCAACGCGCGACGCAGGCACGTGCGCGATCGGCGGCGTAGCGTGGGCACTCCGGTGACGTCTGTGTGACAGGTTAACCGAGGATTCACGAAACTTTAGTTTCCCAGTGTCGTGCTTTAGCCCTCCGAGGAATAGATGTGTCGTGTGGTAAGAAGTGTGTGTTTCGAGTGGTGTCACCCAAGTCTCATTAATAAGGCTTACCTTCACATTCTGTTGTATGAGACATGTTACGTGTAAATGCCATCTGTGGGATGTTTTAGTGTTTAAAACGATACAAAAGCTTATGGTGTGTTTTATAGTTTGATATTCGGAGACTGTTCCCCCTATTTCAAAGTGAGTGTGATGTACAACATGCAGTGACAAGTGTTTTTGAATTTGGCAACTTCGTGTTTTAAAAATGTAACTTGATTTGGTCTTCTTTCATGGAATCTTTTCATACAAAATTACTGTGACAAGCATTTCTCATCACGCATACACGTGTGTTGCTAAAGCAATGTTTCTTCGGAACCAGTAAAGGTGAACAATCTTCAGGCAGTATATTTAAGGTAAGAGAACTTCCAATAGAAAAATATCCTATTATGATTATATTAACGGCTAAGTATTCGTTACATGATTTGGGGGACTCATAAGAATATCTTAATCAATGATAAAGGGCTCGTAATTTAATGTTGAGTTCTGATCATGAATGAGTATGCTTCCTTCGGTTAAATGTTTTGACGTACGTGCCATGTGTCCAGCGACTCGTATCCTCGGAACAGAGTCGGAAATAGAAATGGTCCTCCACCCGTAGCAATTAAAATGAAACAGTAAAAATGAGGACTCTAAGTGTTATGAATCATACTTCTTATAATATCTTAATGAAACGGCGTGTGTACGCTGACATGACATTTAATGGCACGCGTGTTCATGCAACGTGCGAAGAAAGGGCAGTGACCACGAGCGACAAGCTTTCCCAACGTAAAGCACGCTACACCATCGTCGTTTGTTCGCGTCATGACCGCGACTTGAGTGCAACCTACGTGCCACGGCGTGCGAACTCTGTGTAAATGCTAATAGCGCACTCGCGCAATCGCTCTTGGCGCGCGCACATATCACGCCGAGAGGCTTCGAACCCGCGACGGGCACGTGTGTTTACCTTCCATCGCCTTGTCCCCTCCGCCACCCCACCACTCTCCTCGGTCCCCGCCCCGCCGCCTCAGACACCTCGTTGGCCCGACGCCCCGCCAAAATACGCCGCCCCGACCGTCCCGGCCATCTAAATAGCTTCCGGTGTCCTCCTCGTCCCGTTGGCGGGCAGACGGGTGGGTGGGCGGGCGCGGAAGAGAGCTGCCGGGTGAGCGGGCGGGAGGGCGGGCGTGGGAAGGGGCGAACAGGCGAGGCAGACGGGCGAGTGGGTGGGTGAGCGGGTTGGCCCCAACCGCCTACACGCAGCCGCCCGCTGTGATGCGCGCTTTATTCGGGCCCAGCGCGCCGCACAAAGGCGCCAAGAGGCTGTTTACACGCGCTCGTCAAAAGGCGTTAATTTTGTGCTGTAAAGTGTCAGGAACGTATTTATCTTCCTCTTGGGTGCGAGGCGGCGCGGCGCGGGCATGCGTGGAGGCGCGGCGCGGGGTGTTGGAAGCGACTTTTGACGAGCGGGAATCCAAGGAACGATAGTGCAGAGAATGGGAGCTTTGCAAAGGTGGGGAATGGAATCTTTACAAAATAACGCATGAAAGTTTGAGGAATGTGTTTTTACAAAAACAAATTAGTATTATTACATTTAAGTTTACAAGACTGGTTTTTATTAAATATTAATCTCTCAGGAATACGATTTGAATAAATAAAAATACCAAGAGAGAGTTCTTATATTAGTGGCGGTTGGTGCTTGTTGCACAACTTTCAGATAATAGAAAATTATTTTATAATATTTTAGGTATATACATTTTCTTTTTAATGGTATTCAATATTCAAGATATTGCAGCAATATAGATGTATATGAAATAATTTTGAACCAAAGAGTCCTCAACTCTCCAGCGTCTGGTGCTCTCCCAGGCCTTCCACAATACTACGCTCTTGGCGTTGTTACTGCATTTACTCTTTGGCACTGTGCTTCAATACAGGGTTCAACAGGGCCTCCGAATGCATAACTAGGTAGTCTTGTTGCCGAGTGGCGAGCGGGGTCCGAGGGGAATACCAATTTTCTGCCATTGTCGGCCACTAGCTGTAACTAAATTTTATGAATTTAACGGGTTGAAAGTACACAAGTTCAGTCAATTATTGACAGAATTTAATGCATTATTTATGATGTTTGGAGAATTTGTTTTCATATAATATTAGTTTATTTCCATATATACCAGGGTAAAGGCATTTTCGAAATACAATAATTTTATATGTGTTCTAACGTGTGTTCTAACTGTGTTTTAACGTGTTCTAACAATAGTGATTGTTGCAAAGTGCTGGAATACGATCACCATATTTTCGAAACAAAGTTCTTTTTTTGTTTTGTATTAATGCTATTACCGTTAATTATCTCAATGCATAACTAATATTACAAAAACTTAAGTGCCCAGTGCAAATTAAAGCCAGAACCACATGCGCGAGAAGTATATGTAACTGACCCGGGCACTGCGGATAAAATGATGCAAGAAAAGTTTCAATATAAACTTTTACTAAACTTAGGTTTAATTAATTAACATGAATTGCGTACATCATGTATATTAGTATTCAGAATTATGGACACTACATTTCCGTAATTAGATGGAGCTGAACACATCCAGTTTGTTGGGCCACCAGCCGCCACTGGCTTATAATAAATGCGTAATGAAGTAACAGTCTTAACGAATGGTTTCAATTACTTTATTTACGTTAACTCTGCCGTGTCAACTTTGTGTTCTCCATGGACTGACGAAGCTGAGGGAAAACTACTAAAGTGACTTGTAAAAGGTTGCACAAATATATTAAAAGCTTTGTAGAGTGCCTTTTATGAAATAAATTTAGAAAGTTGTATTGTTGAGAACTATCTTCAACGATATGAACCAAAATCCAGAGAAAATACTATAGATATACTGATGTCTCCTGTTATCGAATTGCTGTTAGGACAGTGCATTAGGTAAAATAGTTTTGGTGAGTGACGAGCGTGTGATAAATTATTTATTCCTTTTGGAACCTGGACGATATAACCTCGAAAATGCTCTATTACGTCGAAGGGTTTTTACTTCAACACAACACACGTTCCTTCCCTAGTTTTATCTATCTTGCCTTTCTTATAAGATTTCGCAAATGTGGTGAGTCAGAAAGATGAGCGAGCAGGACGGAGGATTGAGCGAGTGCTCAGTGAGTAGAGGGCGTGAGCGTGTCGCAGGCGGGCGGGCGCGCCCGGCCTTCCCGGGCGGCGAGTGGGCGTGTCCCCGTCCTTTGCGCCTTGACTTGTGATCGTGGAAGTTAGCGACTTTGCTGAAGCGCGAATGCGATTATTTGGTGGTTGTAGTTGCTACAAAAAGGTTCCGGTTCTGTTAAGTTAATTCTGCTATTCTCTGAGTAATACTATGCCTGGAGCTTCTTTATATTTTCGATCTCTCGAGTATGATAACATCACACTGTACAATCTTTTGAATGGCAGTGATTGCAGATGTTGCGGCTTAATTCGAATTACGCATGGGCAAAGTAACTAAATCGTTGGCAATACTCTTGACCATCAATGGCTCTTCAATTTGCAATCGCAGTTTCAGCACGTATTTTCGGGTATTTATGAAAAGTGTATTTTGGTAATGTGTGATTTGATAGATGGTGTTTAAGTGCGTTCGCAATACGTGCGACTGAACTACAACTCGCACTGAATCATTGCATGCTTTTGTGAGTGAATATTAACTCGATTCTATCTCCTTATTGCATGTAACAAGAATCGAAATACCCGGTGTCATAACGATAACCTTTTATCTCGAAAAATATTTGTTTTATAGAATGTGCGGTATTCGGTTTTTCATTTTAATTTTGTGTTGATTCATTTTATTTTCATTTTAATGTGATTATGTTGTGATTAACGTCTGATGTAGTAGGGTTTTAAGATTATGAAAATTGACCAAATGTACAGGTCTGCGTCATTATTCGTATCTTTCAATAGATTTTACCAACCCCAAATGTATTATCAGCCTGTTACAGTTGATCAATTTTAACGTAATTCTATATGATACCGAAGAGTAATATAATATTATATTTTTAATTTCCTTTCTCAATTCTTCTTCAATTTGCTTCAATTGCAATGAGGAAATATGTTTTTGGAATACCTATAACATCATTTCTTGCGTCCCTGTATTGTTAAGTTTGAGAAATTGGAATAAGATACATAGATATCAAATGGCGCAAGATGGTTAAATGATATATGAGCAAAATTGATTTTTGGGATTGAACTTCGCAATTCAGTAGTTGTGCACAGTTCGGGGTTTGGGGAACTTACAAAACACATCAACGCCAGGTAGGATTCCCTACATAGATTTCAGTTGTTCGTTTTCTTGAGTGGTTGGATCTCGGGCCGTAACATTACAATAATACATGTTTCTTTATATTCACTTACTTCCTTAGGAGCTGGCTGTTTTAGGAATGAGAGTGATTCTCAGGGCAATTTGTTAGAGAAAACAAAGAGTAAAGGAGGCCTTAAAATGAAAGAAAAATAACACGCATTGCATTTTGTTTTTAAGAAAGACAGACATAGTGCCGGCATTTTTGTTAAGTGTTCTGCTTGTGAGCGCTCAATTGCGCCGATTCGCCGATTGCTTCGCCGCGGTGCATTGAGACATCCTCCGGCGGGCTTCTGGATCGCCGCACGGACAGCTCACAATCGAAGGCGTTGCACGGCCACCTCCGGCACGCCAGCAGCCGCGTGCTCTCGGCCGTCCGCCTGCCCTATCTTCGCTCTGATATGTTGCAGCGTCCCCGCACCACGCCATGCCATTCCTCCGCCCTGCTCTGCCCATCGCCTTCTCCCTTTCGCTTCTGAATGTACGTTGCCTTCCGTCTCTCCCTGTTGTCGTCTCCATCGTTCCTGCCCCTCCCCGACTCGCTCCACCCTGCCCCGCTCCTTACCGCTCCGTACCGCACCGCCCCCCTCCGCCATGACCCGCCCCCGTCCCGCCTCCGCTCCGTCTCCTCTCGTCCCGTTCCGCCCCGTCCTACCTCGTCCCGCCCCGCCCGGGCCTGATCCGCCCCGGACCGCCCCAACCGCGTCCGCCGTGTCCTCGCGGGGCGACCCGGCCTGCCGGTCGGGCGAGCAGGCGGCCATGCGAGCTGTCGGCGCGCCTCAAGCGCGTCCTGCCGGCCGGTGGCTGCGGCGGTGGCATGCCAAGGGCCGGCTTTTCGCTTTTCTTTGCCCGATATTCACGGCAGGCGCGGGCGCTGGGCGAAAGCCAACCGGTTTGGGAATCGAACCCCGCACTCGGCCGGCGCTCGCCCAACCGGCCCGCGATCCTTCCCCGCGTATGGCTGTCACGCTCCCATCCCCTTGTAATCATGTCTTCAGTATGTCAGTCATTGCAAGGCGTTGTTGCGGACCCGACAAAAGCCTCGCTGCTCTATCTTCGAAAGTTGGTCGTGTCCAGGGGGTTGAGTGGTAATAGAAATATGTAGTAATAAAATACTACATATTTTTGGCTTTAAAAGAATTAACATCACTAAGGCAAAACGCAACAATTCCTTTTTCGATGGATTTCGTAGACGTTTTGAATCTGAATATACGGTCCTTCTGGGATTTTCTTAGTCAGGTTCAGAATGAACTAAAGCTTTTGAGAGGATAGATGAAGAGCATACCCCCACGGTTAAACGATTTACAATGTTTTACTCTTTACGGAAAAGAAAGTTAATGTTATTAATATGCACAACGAGAAATGGAAGATATGAATTTTATGTTTTGGGGTCAGGAAAACGGTCCTGTACCTTCACCATCTGTTGTGCTCTTGTCCGCGCAGCTCCTTTTAGAGATTAATGAGCTGTCCTCGTATTCTAATAAATGGATAATTCATGTCAGTGAGAGTTTTTAATCATCTTTGTGCATTTAATAAAACGATCTTACGTGAAATGAAGAACCTACGAAGAATGAAAGTCACGAGAGAGAATGTCGTGAATTGGATATTTTGTGAAGTAGGAAGAAAAAGCTTATCAGCAGCATTTACTGCGAGAGAAATGAGGGGTTAATTGCTAAAAATAGGAAACTAGTAGATCAACCCACTAGATTTTCTCGCATTATTTGCCACAGGGACCTAATATAATACTGCCAATTTTATCCATTTCGTAAAACACTATGAGATGCAGATGAAGCGTGGTGTATTTGAATTATCAAATTTTCGAAAGTTACAGCTTTTATTGAAAATCATATTTAGACTACATTTTTCTGAGCGCACTTCACTCTACACGAGGACATTTTTTAAAGATATAAATACTTTTCCCAGGAAATGGCGGGAATCAAAATCCCGCTTCCAGATAAACATGCGAGATCTTTATCCACTGATCGACACCAGCCTCTTTACAACAGCGTCTTAAGATTTCCTAAAAGAGGTTATAAAACATAAAAAAGTCTCACGACTTAACCTCAAAATTACTCTATAACTACGAAATTTGAAACAAAATGTGGCATATTGATGTAACAATCTAATATTGATATAATTGCATTAAAAGACAAAATTTAACTTTGGACGACGATTCTAAGCGTTGATCCATTCGAGTAAAAAATTTAGAGTCGTTTTGGAGAAAATCTTTATAACGTACTTTTATTCTCACCCTTACATCGAAAGAAGAGAAAGTATTGTACTAGTGGGCAGGAAAATGGAGAATTTTTTGATTTGAAAACTCATATTGCCGGGCCCTGGCGATGATTAGTCGGATAAATCTTTTTCCTACGTAGTAAATTACTTCCTCTAACAATTTGTGTATTCCAAATCCATGTTTTCTGGGTTCTTGATACCGAAAAATCCATTGACGGCAAAAGGTCTGTCAATCTTTGGTCAACGGCCTCAATCGATTGAACTCGGGGCCATCTGAGTTTGAAAATAATATTTTGATTTTTGAAGGTACTTTACATCAAGCTTCAAAAAATCAAACTTTCTTGAAAAATGACTCCAATTTTTTTTATTATACCTCGTCCTCGGACAGGTGCTTAAAACAATGATGCAGGTGTCATTTTCGTTAAAAACCTTAATTTTTCGAAAATTTCAAAAGATAAAAAATTTCCCTCAACTTGTCCTTCACGTCGTTTTCCTACAACTACAATATTGAAGATAAAGCATTTTCCCTAATGAAAATTTTCTTTTAAGACAAATTTTGAAATAAAGGTTTCTTTAAAAAATGCGTATTTTTCCAAAATACGCATTTAAAAAAAATGCGTTTTTCGTGCGTGACAATTTTTAAACACTTATTTTGTCTGAAAAGGTTCGAATTTTTTTCTTTATCTTTCTGCTTGTATTTTCAAAGGACGGTAAAAAACTCGGTGCTAGCCTGATTTCCGACTCTGTATTTTTGAAAATTCAAAAAGATATTTTTCCAAAACTCAATAATTTCTTGAAATTAAAGATAAAATGAAATATTAAAGAATTAAAGATCGGGATTTTTGTCTTAAAAACCGGTTCTAAAAAATCAGCTCTTTAACAAAGGTCATTTACAATTTATTGGAAAAGAGTAGTTTTTGAGAAACGTCTGATTAAAATTAATGCGATGTATAATAAAAATCATTTTCTCAAACACCACTTTCATTCTTTTAATTTTTTTTCCCACAGATAACACAAGAGACGCGCCGGTTCGGGTGGTTGAGATTGCTAACTCAGTAGTGCCGTAGCGATCTCGAACCGACAGATTGCCGGTTCGAGTCTCGCCTCAGGCATGGTTGTGTTGTGCTCGACCTTTCACCCCCTATCATCATGTTGTGTCATCCTCACAGTTACCGTACCGTTACTCGCAATAGAGGTCACTAATGGCGTAGTTTTCGTTGAACACTCTGAATCTTTCTAAAATTGTATTTTGGAAAATTGAGAGATTCAACTAATTTTTTGGCGTCGGCCTATGTGACTCAGAGCGACTGCATGGTGTAGCGGTAAAGCGCACTGCGAGTAAAGTGAGTTCGAATCTCGGCGAAGGAAGGAGGTCTATATTATCATTCACTCGTAAGAATTTTTGAGGACAATATGTGCAAATGTTAAAGTCATGTAGTTATCGCTTTTATGGAAAAAATAATTATAGGATAATTTATATTATAGAAAAAATTTTAATTGTTTGTTTGTAATGTTATTGCAGCCGATAAGTGACGGTGCCTGTTCCATTGATCTAGACAATGATCATGTCTTGTAAGTTGATCTGAGAATTAAGCCTCTGAGATATTTGGGAGTCCTTGCCACCCGTGTAAATAAGCCGATTATTTTATACTGACGATGTTTCAATTAAATGAACCTGTACAAATCGATTACCTCTGACCTTCCTAAGGAGTATTTTGCGGATCAAATCGTAAACCCTTTTCCGGGGTCGTCTGCTGTGGGATCAGAGAATCGCGTGCCACATTTACTCAGATACCTCTCTCATCCATATCCAGCGCCGGAGCTAGACAATTTTGGGCCCGGGGCAATGCTGAAATGCCGGGTATTAAGAAACTACACGAGTTATTTTATTTCAACAAATATCAATAATTATAACGTTTAAACTAGAAAAGGTTTTTGAAAATATATTTTAAATAATAGTTTTAAGTAAAAGTACTTAGTGATAAAATAATACAATTTCCTAGGTGAGCTTAAAACGCAAAACATGTTTGATGTGTGTAGTTAGTGTTTAATAAAATCACTTGTTAAATACATTATATAAGAAATATAAATTTCTTATTCAGTAGAACTTATTTTAAGTTGGCGTCATTTGATTCATTTCATAGAATCCTACCTTATAAGTAATAACTATAATTAACTATTTAAGGTAAAAAATTAATTGAAAATTTTATGAAATATCTACTACTGTAGCACGACTTATAAAATTACGGCTCGAGTTCTATTTTATTTTTCAATTTTTGACTATTTTCACCGTAAGTCCCATCATTGGGCCCCTTTACTAGCAGGGCCCTCGGCGATTGACCTGCCTGCTCATGCGTAGCGCCGGCACTGTTTACATCAAGGAGAAATTGCCACCAGAGACCTTTCGTACAGAGGCAGTGATTCGAGACCGACTTTCGCATCCATCAGTCACACCACCTAATCTCATTCTTAGTGAGCATAAATAAAATAGACGACTTGACGATGACAGGGACAGCTGCTTCAGCTGCCAACAGGAAACAAGCCAAACAAATTAGCGAGCTCAGGAGGGTAGTGTCGCGTTTTTGCCTCACCACCAGCCCGCGCGGCGCGGCTCGGCGCGGCGGCCCGTGGAGCCAGCAGCGCGGCGCCGGCGCGGGAGCGGACGTAGGAACATGCGGCGGCGGCGGTGGAGGAGGAGAAGGCGAAGGCGGAGGCGGTGGCGGTGGCAGCCGAATTAAGCTATCTGGAGACAGATGAGCGGCGCGCGGATAACTGAGTGGGGACCTCGCGGAGCATTCCGTGCGATCTTTCGTCGACGCGTAGTTTCCCTAAATCTCGCAGCGTCGGGCGCGCTCTCTGCTGCTACTGCTTGGCAGAGTTTGGAAGACTCTTTTTACCCCTCGACTTCCCGACCTTCCCATTTGTTATGCGGTTGACGTCGCACGCACGTTGGTGTGCTCCGGATTCAAGTACGACTCTTGCTCTGCTCTTCTTTGTTCCTTTCGATCGCTTGAGAATTACACATGAATCGATTTTTACTAAATTGATTTCATTACTATGAATTTTTTCAATTCGTGTAAGATGGAAGGCACGTATGAAGTTGGGTGCTGGATTGAGACACGCAATGTGCGCAGAGTACCCACATAATTTGTAACGGGTTTGCCTTCCTGAAACGTAACCTTGTGTAGTTTGAAAAACATGCTATATTTACCACAGACTCAAAGTATCAGTTCCATTTTCTGTGTATTTCTTTCTATTGCATATCTAGAATTTTTAGTGTCTATGTGTCTTACGTGAAAGAAAGTCTTGGAGCGAGAGGAATAAACATTGTTTGATTTACTTCATATACAATTTCTGAGCTGGATGCACACTCATTTTAGGGAAAACAAAATGGAGAGAATTTACGCAACGAAGTGTGAATGTTTAATATATTTTATACTTTATTTTAAGAATTAGGCATGAATGTCTGTTCCAACTTCGCATTGCACTTCTACACACCTCTTCCTGGATCTGCATCGCTGAGGAATTCTTTCTTCATGCATTCTGTAAATTTGGTGTCTCCATATCTCTACGATACCTCTACCTTTTCACTTAAATTATATTATAGTAAATATAGTTCACTTAAATTATATTATAATATAAAAATATAAATAAGTTATTTCCAGATATCTTTGTCTTTATAATAGATTATGTACAGGAAAATAAATTTTGCTATTGTAAACTTTGATGTAGTTGGAAAAGTTTCATAGCATAACCGAAATCATTTTACTCCAAGTTTTTTTCTTATAGCTGTACACGCGATGGATTAGAGATCTTGCCGCACTGAGTTTCCACTTCTGAATTGAGAAAATTGAAAAAATCTGACCAGGAACTCTCAACATAAGAAATCACAGTTCTGAAAACAAGATAAGCTGTAGTTAGTTTTCATGAAGATTGTCGAGCCAGTTGCAAGTAATCAAGATGTACTTAGGAAATGCAACGGGATTCTCACCTGCGTTTGCCCACTCGCTCCCTTTCTTTGGTTCCTATGGAGTTGCCCGTTGAGAGGCGGAGGCCGATAAAAACCCATTACGCCCCATCAGATAACCATCTCGCCTGCGAGGTACCGTCCAAGCTTTGCCAAGCTGTATCGTCCGAATGCGTCCGCGGGGTCGTAGGGACGGGGCCCCGAAAGCCGACGCAAACTCGTTTCTCCAATCGCGCCGACCGGATGGCCTCCGGCTTTTTTATATTGTTCCTAGTTTCGAATTCACCATCGGGTGCTGGGACTTTCCGAGTGCCTGCTGTCGTCGCCGACTCTAACTTAATTTAATACAATTACAAATGCCGGAGTGACGTTGTGGTGTCAATATCAAAATAACTTGTTACAAGAGACCTTTATCGAGGAGAAATTATTTCAGTTATTCCTGCTGATCACGTACTCCTAATTTTGTAACGAGAATACAAATACAGTCCACTCACTAGGTATTTGACACAGAAAAAAAATACAGAAGGATAGACGCTAGAGCTTGCTGAAATATAGATTTTTTTCTATTTTAGCAAAAAAGGCAGAGTACATTTTTCAGTAAAGCAATTATATCATAAAATCCCTATTTTGGTAGTAAGACTATGATGCAATTTGATTGTCTGGATCGATATTTTTGTTTCATACCTAGGTCTTCCTTTTAGTTTAGTACATATACTAGATTAAGCGACACATATTGACCAAACCTATAGATACAAATATACGACGAACATATTGTTGTACAGAAATATATTCCTTCACATTTTCTTGTGTCTGACTTATTTTAATACTAGTAATAACTTCCATAAAACGACGAGCGTTGAAACAGGCGTTGGAACCAGTCAAAAAAGTCGACTTCATCCAGTGACGACTTTTGAAACTTGCGTTTTAAAAGCAATTTAGCTCTATTTAATCATCGACCATTTTTCTGAAAAAGATACAAACAAACCTGATCCTGAAGACGGTGCGTTCTATAGATAACATGTAGGATACCACGCGGATTGGAATTTGCATAGATGAAAAAGCTCTTCTAAGAGGTAAATAATTTTTGGATAAACATTATATATTACAATACAACCGGAAAATACTTTTGAGCTTATAATCATAATATATTTGAATAAAATACGCTGCACACGCTGCCTTGGGAAATGGCACATTCGGTACAGAGGGCCAGTGAATGTAGTAGAACGAAACCAATATTAATTACGTGTCCCTACAGCTTTATTATTCTTATTTTGAACGACGCTTCTTCTCACGAAAAATCTGCCCCGCGCGGGGACACAGAGGCCACAGACCCACATATAAAACTCCAACGGAACAATAGAAATCTGCCGTCTGGTTGCCTGGATTTTCGGTGCCACCCTCCTCGTGTTCTTTCGAAAGGCGTTGAGTGTTTCCGGAGGAGGACTGGAAAGGCGACCGCCAGCTCGTCGATAGAAGTGAAAAGGAAGCCTGCCCGATGGCATTAGAACATATGCCATCTACACCTGATGTGTGTTCTCGGTATATACATATCATATGATATAAGCTCCGAGAGGAGTACCCGCTCAGCCGCAAAGAGGAGCCGGCCTGGTTGAAATTGATACACTCGCCCGTCCTCAGTAATCCGACGCTACTCTCGCCGAGATAAGCCAACCGTCGGCAGTGCAAAGCTCCCCTCGGAAGGCTTATGGGAAGATTTAGACGATCTCTTAAGGAAGCCATTGACGGCCTCACCCAGTGTTTCTAAGCGGAAAGCTGGCAACGTCCACTAGAGTAATCCTAGTTTTCTAATATCACCCGACACCCCAGACCGCTTCGGCGGGAAGAGATGGCAAGACTTTGCTGGAAGTGGACTATAGCGTACGGTGTACCCGCGTCGTTAGTGTGCACGGAAACGGGTCGACGGTACCTGCACGCAAACTGTCGCATGACAAGCCCGCCCCTTGTTGGGTGGAGTTGGGAGTCCACCCCCTTTCTGATCCCCGACACAGCGGCGTTGCAAGGCCTTCGGGCACGTGGCTAACCGCGGTGGTCTGGGCCCGACTGCGACGCCCGACTGCGACGCAAGGAGTCCCAGGTAGCCAACTGAAGACGAGCGCCCGACCCTACATTCCTTGTATGAGCACAGTGCTTGCTCGCTTAGACACCAATTCGGTAGTTGTCAGATCTATGCCGAGTGTTGTCGAGAGTTGGAGATTTTAAAGCCCTGAAGTGGATCGCTCGTCCCTGAGCGTCCGGCGACCCTGGCCATAAGCAACAGAGCATCGGATAGGATATGAAGCGGAAACGGCATAAGGTTCACTCTCACGGCATAAGGATTACTGGATATATTGGGCCGGCCCAAATAGACGTGCTGGCGGAGAGATCACCGCGGCGTACAATCCGGGGATAGTCTTTGTCTGCCCTGACAATTTGATGTAGGATTCCAATCGAAGGTTTAGTTGTAGGAAATTTGAAAGCGGGAGATAGTGACATCGGCTGACGTAGACGAAAACAGAGTAACCGAAACGCGGTAGGGCTGACTTCGCGCTTAAGCGAAGTTGGAATGAACAAGCGGGTAACCGCACATGAGTCCTCCGACCGAAGGCACTGCCTGTAGCCTCTGGGTACTGGACTGGGCGGGAAATAGAACCTGCCGTTTCGGTCTCGATTCAAACACAATCGCGGGTGGAGAGACGCAAGGCCCTAGGCGGAAACTAAGCATAACCGCCCGGCACTTTGCTTAGGTGCTATTCACATCGCAGCGCCTTCGGGCGATCATCCGATGTAGTTGGGTCAAATTCTGCCGCTGTCTGCAGGAAATTCCCTTGGTCGACTTCCTGGGTGGGAAGCCTGCCACCTACAGGAAATGGGGTCGGAGCTGGGAAGCCTTGGCGACCCTTGTCCACTTAAGCCAAACCAGGGCAGGAAATACACGGCCGGCATCTTGTTTTCGTCGGTACTCACGTCGTTAATGCTGTGTGCGAACTGAGGAAATGGAATAGGGTCTCCGAGCTGCTTGGACCTTACTTCGGGTGGCCCCTGGATGGGCTTCCTCTTGTCAGTGACCGATACTCGTGGGTGATTCCCTAAGCATTCTCCCTAAGCATTGTGAGTGGCATTTATTTCGACTCCGGCGCTAGTCGGGACAACTAGTATCTCTGATTCATACTTAATTTCGCAAGAAGAGGATTTCACACACGACTCATCATATTATGATGCAACTCATGTTCGTGGGTCCCAAGGAAATTTTGAATCATCCGATGTAGTTGGGTCAAATTCTTCCGCTGTCTGCAGGAAATTCCCTTGGTTGACTGCTCTGATCGGTATTTTCCGTGTTTTTTCCAACCAATACCAGGCGAATACCGAAGCAATACGTTAACAAACGAGTAACGGACCGCGCGCGATCTTTCTTTTGTCATTCTTGATACCTCCTCTTCCCTTATAGACACACACCTACATGGACTGTTGAACTCCTTCCATATACAGTGAGCTCAGTCGGGAGATTACAAATTATCTTTACAGAGGCGGTGCCTAGCTGGGGAGATACCAGGTCGGGGAAGCCCCGCATGACGTGTAGGTCGGCGCGGACCTCACGTTAGCAGCGGAGGAAGAGCGTCACCTTCCGAGATAAAGTTCGCAGTACACTTAGAGGATCAATGACCACAGCACGCGCCAAGGAAACATTAAATAATCAGTCAATCAGTACTTGTAAACCGACAATATCATGCTTTTTGTGCTAGATTTGTAGATTTGGTGTGAAATACGAAACAAGGCGTCATAAATTGATAGT
The DNA here is from genome assembly GCA_038098605.1 of Gryllus longicercus. Taxonomy (NCBI): domain Eukaryota; kingdom Metazoa; phylum Arthropoda; class Insecta; order Orthoptera; family Gryllidae; genus Gryllus; species Gryllus longicercus. Next base: position 2,375,293 of record JAZDUA010000147.1, read on the forward strand.
TGGAATAATGCTTACACTAGTGCCTTTTGGCATTGTTTTTCTGTGCACTATTGGTAGGAGGAAACAAGTGTCATTTTCCCATATTAATCCATGCAAATGTAAATGCGAATTCACCGAAGTATCGGATGTTCCGGGAAGTGACTCTAGAGGAATCTTGAAGTGGGCGTTGGCGTCAAGGGAGTCGCTCGTAATTGCAGGGGCGGTCGGGTCGCTGGCCGGGCCGCCGCCGCTGCCGGGGCCGTCCCTCCAATCCATCTCTGCCAGGCCGCGCTGGAGCGTCCCCATTGTCTCGCTCCTCTCCGCCACTCGCCCTGCCGCCCCGCTCTGCTGCCGCCGCGGCCGCGGGAACGACGCGCAACGGAAGGGTAGACCGCTGTCCTTCCCGTCCTTCATTAAGCGCGAGACGCCGCGCGGAGACGCGCTCCTCTTCTATTCACGAGTCTCCGTATCTAGTAGGGGTGCGAAATCGATGCCGATGTTTTCAAAACATCGATTTTTCTATAAAATTATTCCAGGAAACTCTCTCTCACATGGTAACCATATTTGATTTATTTCAAACAATGGTAAATGATTGTTCCTCACATTGCATACCTCAAAGTGTGAACAAAACATACTTGTTTAATGAAAACTGCTGCAAAGTTCTGCAAAATGCTGCAAAGTTTTAAAATGTTGCAAGACCCCCTCATTACAGTATCAATAGTTTCTCGAATCCTGCTTACTTTTGTTTAAAATTTGTTATGGGTTTGTTTTCCGTGGCATCTTTTCACGATACTTTCTGTGTTTAAGACACGGATTAATATCGTGGAATTCTAAGATTAGCCACACTGTAGGACTCTCTTGTAATAATACATAAATTTTAATCAAACTCGTATATAGTCAAAATGAAAACTAAATGTGTTATAACTAGTACAGATTAAGCAAATAATATTGAAATATTTCACTTATTAATAATACAAAAGCTTATCTAAAAATTATAGGTCCTCTATCAATCAAGGCCTTTAGCACCTACATAATCTACCTACGCCGTAATTCATTTCACCATTACGTCGCATTACCTGATTTATCATACAATCTAATTGATTCATACAAGGTTGTGAAGTAAATGACAATAAGTATAATTCTCTTCCTCCGCCAAGAAAGCGATTTCGGCTAGTGTTACTATCATTACTATCTTCAGTCTGCTTTAAGAGTGACAGTCGCTGCCGTACTCAGCACTGTTACATTCGCCCTCGTGTCTTGTGTCATAGATTCTTCCTCGATGAGATTAACTCTGCCTCTCTCGTCATCTGACGTTCCGTCGCTTCAACCCTTGTCTTCACTCCGCCTCCGCCGCCGCCTCCTCATACGTCTCCGCCTCCGCCTCCCCCTTCACGGCCGTGGCCGCCTCCGCCCCTCCTCCACCGTCGCCGTCGCCGCCGCCGCCGCCTCTGCCTCCGCCTCCCCCTCCACGGCCGTGGCCGCCGCCGCCGCCGCCGCCGACGCTATCTCGGCGCGCTCCAATTATGGAATGACAAATATTTCCAGCACCTGCCGCCGCAGCGCCCGCCTCTTCCGGCGCCGCTCCGCCCTGCTCCGCCCAGCGCCGCTTCCCACTGCGTTCCCCGCATTGTTCAGGGGCTGCGGCTGCGGCTTCTTCCCCACCTGCCGGCTTCTGTATTCGCATTCGCAGCCTTTGTCTTTCGCCCCGTTCGATTCACTGCTTTATGTAACTCAAGTGGAAGTTCAAAGATCTTCATCTCACAAATGCGACATGGTGAAGTTTTTTTCCAAAGAAATACCACGGGAGGAGAATCTCTGTCTGCTTTGCGAATCTTAAAACAAAACAAACACACCGTCATAAACAAAAATAAAAATATTTAAAAGAAAATAATGCAGGTTTCAGTTTGGCGAGTCTCGTCACTCTTGAAAGCGAGTTCGCAGACTGGACCTGTTTGAATGGTTCTTTAGAGATCCACCCAGGCGGCGTGCAAATCTATGAAATCAACCGCATTTTTAAATAGCTATGGTTAATCTATTACTACTTTCAAATTGTATTTATTGGTTGAAAAATTAAAGCAAATAGCAACTTACCTCATAAAATGAACTTAAACATTTATTCGTGTTCGGAACAAACCGAATAAGTTTCTAGGGCGAGTGGGTCGTTTCTCGTCTTCCTTGAATTTGCGGTGAATTTCCTGGCGCATGGTCGGAAGTTTTCAGCGGCGATTCGGAGACGTTTTAGCAATACGGTGAGTCTACAGCGAGGGTGCCCGTTACTCTACGCGAGAACACAGACGTCCCTTCCAGAATAAGGGTGTTGCTTCCAGTATTAATATTTATTCAGTAAAGGAATTTTGACAGAATTCATTTCGTGATATTTATGTAAATTTTTTACATTTATGTGAGGCAGTTAATCAATTAAAAGTGCAACGAAAAACCTTTAGAAAACGTTTTCATTTATTGCGCTATTGTCTTTTTGGTTTATATTCTGGTTACATGAAGCCTCGAGCAAAAGGGAAAGATAGTTTTTTTCGTGGAGACAAGTAAAGTTATAAATTTTGGTGAATCCAGCAGAAGGGAAATTAAACTGAATTTGTACAAATGTGTTACTTTGAACAATTTTATAATTCCATTGAAAGTGGATATGAGAAAAGGCACGATATTGCAAATTCAGTGAGATTTTACATTTTTCTTATCTTTGTTTTTAGATATTATATTTACAGCATTTGGGTGTTTGTTTTTAGTTTATTATATTTGTATGTTTTCTATGTTTTTTCCTGAATATATGTGTTGTGTGTTAACGAACGCCTTAGTCTTGTTCAATTTCCAATTTAGCGAGTACGTCCCAGCAACCCTTAAGATCCAAGCAGTGGAGAAATATTTGTGTGAAGGTTATAAAGTAACTAGCTGGACAGTCACATTGCTGATTTTCTCCTTAAATACTCTTTTAGAATTCAATAACCTGCATTCAGATCAGGGGAGTGTTGGTGATTGATACACCACACCCCATGGGTCAGCCGGGTCTTTGGTTGAGTAAAAAACGCAAAGAGGGTGGCGGTCCCTATACATTTTTGTAAATATAAATGTAGCACTCAGAAAACCAGCCTTTCAAACGATTGAAAATACAAACTTCTGTAATCTGATAGTGAATGTGTACGAACTGCGATATGTGTATTTTCTTGTAGGAAAAGCTGAAAAAGATGTGACAAAGCTTTCAGAATGTTACTTGTTACATTAATTTCAAATTGGGTTTCAAAATATGCTACCTTACCTGATGGTTACATACCTTCACTCACTAATTAGCTTTTATTGCTTCCCTCTGGAGTTCACACGATGTTTCTCGCGTTTTTTAATTTTATGATCCCCCTTCAATTTCTTCTGAAAGTAATTTCCTTCTTAATTATCTTAATTTCGTGGTAGAGTCATTTTATTCTTACGCATTTCATGACTTCAAATCTTATTAACGTACCTAGTATTCATTTGCTCATTCTTACAAATGATGTATTGCAGCGAAGTAATTGAAGTTTCTTTCATGACTCTCGCTGAGAAATTTAGATGTAGTATTCCGAAAAAAGAATGGCGAAATAGTTACACACAGTTAGTACGCATTATAAATAATGCGCATCTAATCGCATTGTCTACAAAGTAAGGTATAAGGGTCTTAAAATCATGAGAACTGTGGCTAAAAGTAGCAAACTAAACTTAACACACAATCCTGAAGTAATACAGTTATAAAAAGTTAAATAATCTACTCTGATAACAATGTCGCTTAATGCTTTTAGGAAACACTGTTTTGATTTTTAAATTCTTGACTAAGAAGCCGATAAGGTTATGCTTCAATGGTTTTCCAAATACAGACTGGCTGTTAAGTCATTGAAGCCCGACTGAGTTTCTTCTGCTGCATTCTTCCAAATATAGTTCAGTGTCTTCTGCAGATAGAACATATTTTTACTTATTATTTTTACAGAAAGTTATATACTGCTGCGACGGCGATTTTCCGATAACAAAAACCCATTTTGCGGTTCTGATACATCTTCTAATATGTAGTAAGTTATTCCCTCTAACATTAGCCCCTCGAAGAATCGAGTAAGCCAAATTCCTGTGCTGATTTCATCTTCTCCCCTCTATCGAACGCCTACCACTAGGACAGGAAGGAAGCCGATGATCCCCTGCTCTGACACTTGTCCAAAGAGGGTGGAAACGTCTTTACAGTTCGAGATAAGCAAACAGCCTTATACAGATTACCTTCCAAAACCTCGACCCATAGGCAGTGGCCCTGAGGAACTCGCAACATTGCCTCCCCGGGAGCAGATTGGGGGCGATCCCTTAACAAGGACGCCGTTATAGTTTCAGAGATGAATCAGGAGCTTTCGGCTGAGCCCGTCCTTGATTCTCTTTTATCTGCTGTTGACATGGCCCATTCCGACATCGCTGCTCGGTTAGGACAGGACTAAACTTTTATTGAGTTCTCAGCTGCTATGACTCCCGGAGACGTAACTACTGAAACTTGTCTTAACAGAACCACACTAAAAGCCAAGCCTAACTGGAAGGGAAATATTTCAACTTGGATAGAAACCTCGGGCACATCTAAAACTAATGTAGATCAAGAGCTCATTGAAGTGGGAAATGAACTCAAAACAAATATTTTATCCCAGGACAAATGTAACGATACCTATGCCAAGTTAATGGAGATCTTGAACGGCTCCTCTGTACCCACCACCATCAGTTCTAAAAGGACCCGTAGACATGGAGGCAAACGCGCTAGGAAACTGTACTCTTATGCTATGGCATAGGACCTTTTCAAGATTGATCCAGGTCTTTTGGCAAAGTGCATTAGAACGGGCATTGACTGTAGAAGTGTCGATAAACAGCCCCTTAACAGGTGTGTGGTTAATGACCTGTACAAATCTATCTAGGGTAACACGCCCCCGATTCGGCTTTCCGAACTAAGAGAGGATGATAGATTGTTGACACCTGAAATGGACCCAGATACAGTTCTATACGCGGTGCAAGTTGCCGAAATTAAAAGTCGTCTGACTGGGATAAAAAATGACATGGCTCCAGGACCTGATAAGATAAAAGTTAGCCACATATTCTCAGGAGCAAATTGTCCCTATTGTACCCAAATTTTATACAGTGGCTTTGTGCCTTCTGGAGGGATAACTAATCACACCATCCTTATACCAAAAGAGGGTAAGGATAATACGGTGGTCACTAACTATCGCCCCATCACAATCAGTTCTCTGCTGTGCAGAATCTTTTGCGGCAATATGGACAAACGCATTCGATCCGTGGTGAAGTTCAATCGACGCCAGAAAGGGTTTATCCCTGAACCTGGCTGCTTCGCTAATATTCAAATTCTTCATGAAGGAGTCAGTGACATGATAAAAACAGAGGGTGGTGTAGCTGTTGTGTTAGATATATCCAAAGTATTTGACACTGTTCCTCACGCGGCGATTCGGTGGGCTCTCTCCAGGAAAGGGATCCCTGACGCCTTTACCAATTTGGTAATGGGCTCTTACGCCGATGTTTCCACCGTCATTCAGCATCCCTCGAAAGGAATTGAGGTGCCAATTCGTGGAGGAGTAAAACAGGGGGATCCCTTGTCCCCACTAATTTTTAATCTCATCATGTAGTGCCTGCTTGAGAAATTGGAAAATATGTCTGGATACACGCTATTGGGAAGAAGTGTGTCCGTGTTAGCATTTGCTGACGATTTGGTGCTGTTAGCAAAAGATACCCAGGAGCTCAAGAATTGGTTGATATTGTTGTGGAATATCTTGGGGCCCTCGGAATAACATTGTCCATCGCGAAATGCTCATCATTTCAAATTACAACTTTTGAACGATCCTGGTTCATTGAGGACCCCTGACTGGAAAGGTTGGGGGAGAGAATCCCCCTTGTCAGCAATGATCATACTCTTACATACCTGGGAGTGAACTACTCTATCTGGAACGGCTTCCCATCTAAAGCATCCATATCGAATTTAATGCAAGCAGTGTCGAGGCTTCAAAAGGCGCATTTAAAGCCCACTCAGAAGTTGGCATTACTTCATACATACATAATGCCACATTACCTTTATCAATTGGTCCTATCTATGCCATCAGTGTCGATGCTCAGGGAAACGGACGGTCAAATCAGAGTGGCAGTCGAACAGTTCCTACATCTGCATGTGAGTACTGAAGATGGCTTATTCTATATGGCCAAGAGAGATGGAGGACTGGGATTGCTTCCGCTCGCTCAACACGTTTCTAGAGTTGCGCTGAACCTAGGATTACGGTTAGAAAAATCTGCAGATGGTTGAGCTCTTGTCCGACTTTTTACCAACGGATACAAAGACCGCAAAATCACTGAGACTCAACTGGCCCTATTCTGAACAAGATTTCAGGGTTTATAAGAAGAAATGCACCGATGACGAGGTAGCCGTCTGGGAGAAGCTGGGATCCCAATGGAGAGGGGTTAAGGCGCATATAAACGATCCGATTGGAAATGCTTTGTTGAAAAGTTATCATCTTCTGAAACCTGGTCTCATGCACTCCACTGCAGCAGCAAATACTGTACTCCCATTGAGATCAAATACTGCTGCCAATAAAACTACTATTAGTAGAGCAAGGACCAGAGAGAATGTTTATTGCAGGAAGTGCAATACAGCGTTAGAAACCATGAATCACATCCTCGGTCAGTGCATTTTTACGAAGCCAATAAGAATAGAGAGTCATGGCGAGATCAAACATTTCATAGAAGGGAAGATGCTCCGGAAATCGGACACTGTGGTGTTCACGGAAGGCACTTTCTCCGTTGCCGAAGGGGTTAGACTCAAACCTGACCTGGTAATAAAAAGCCGGGATGGTGTCCACGTGGTTGTTGTGACTGTCCGCCACGAGGCGGTCTAGCCTTCTGAAAGCAGGGTAGGAAAAGGTGGTAAAATACCAACCAGACCCCTGGCAGCCCAACTTCGTGGGGTACCCAACGCCAGAATCCTGCCAGTGGTGGTTGGAATGTCTGGGGCTATGCCAAGATTCAGATTCAGTTCCCTCAAGTCCCTGGGGCATCACGTCTCTACGCGATCTACTGACTGTCTCGTTAATTACTCTCAGAAGCTCTTTTAAACTTTACACACAATGTGTAAATTACGTTGAAAACATTTAGCATTGCTGGTAGTAAATGCAGGAAAGAAACTTCCATGTCCTGTGGGGAACTCTGAGGAACCATTGGATCCTAAAAGCCTCGGAATTACCCAGTTACCACGACTTTAAGTGGGAAGTGTATGCTTTTTAATGTAGCATATAGAAAATTATGTAGTCAGATTTTAAAAAGTGTGGGTCCTTGATACCGAAAAAGAGATTTTCTCAAAACGTCCATATGTCCGTATGCCCGTCCGTCAGTCAACAACTCTAGAATCTAAAATATTCAATTTTTTTTACAAAATGGACCCAGTCGATCTGGCCCAGATTGAAACTCTGCGATTTTAATAAAACATTCTTTAATTTTTGGGGTACTTTACATGAAGCCCCTAGAACATTTTCAAAACGTTCTTAAAATTTCCCCAAATTTTTCCTTTTTTTGAAAGAAGGTTGTTATATACAGCTATAAAAATGGCATACGTTCGTTTTTCAAGTTCATTATGTATTTTTGAAAATTACAAAAGTTTGAAATATTTTTGGTGTCTTCCTACAATTACAAAATTGAAGATCGAGATTTTTTCTTGTAAATTAAATTTGTTCTCCATAATGAATTATTTCATTAAGGTTTTTTATATATCCTGAAAAATATAGTAGTATTAGCGCAATATTAAGTGAAATATATGCAATGTTTGTAAAAATTTCCCAAAATTGACTCCAAATTCTTTCTTTAAACTATTGGTGAGTTAGTGTTAAACATACTCTAATAGAAGACATAAAAGCCGTTTTGCTTTATTCTTTTGCTATTTAATGAATGAAATATTAATGAAATATTATTATTTAATAAAATTATTTGAATGTAAATTTTTGACTCTCGTTTCGTTAAAATTTACATTGCCGGCAATTTGTATACAGTATTGCAGTTATGAGTACATGTGCTTCAAATGATGTCTTACAAAGTTTCTCGAAAATTCAAAAGGTTTCTGTGAATAACTAACTCAAAACGTTTTTTGAAAGATCTCTCACGCCATTAATATTTACATTACCAGCAATTTATTTTTATTATTGAATTTGTCAGTACAATTTTTTTCAATATTGTCATACAAAGTTTCCCGAAAACTCAAAAGTTTAGAGCAAAAATGAGCTTGAAATGCGCATTTTCAGAAATACTTAAAGGACAGTTTGGATGACAGGTCCAAATTTTTCAACAAAATTTTGTACGAGGTTTTACACTTTTAGTTCTTAGTCATGTTTCACAGTTCTGTCATTAAGGTATCGAAAAATTGAAAACATTTGGGAAAAAAGTAGTTTGGGTGCCGATTGATGCTACTCCAAGTGTAATGCTTTTCTCGCCGACTGAAATACAGTTATGAGTCAAAATTTACTTCTAGTAAAGCATTATATCTTTCACTTTGAATCCTTTGTAAGCCAGGCACGAGCAGGAATACATAAGAACTCTTCTTTAAGAAAACGAGTTTTAAATGCGCACCTCTTCCTTTGGATCCCGTCTGACGATTTAAATGACAAAACCCGCGCAGTAAGTTACGATCCATATAGCACAGGCCCACAATGCCGCTCGCAACCAACTGCGCATGAGCGCGGCCACACGAGCGCCGTTCACAATGAGCTCCTGCGCGCCCCGGCCGCTGCGCGGGGGGTGACGCTGCGCGGCCCGGCGCCAGTGGGCCAATCGCCCAAAACACGGCGGGAATTTAAGAACAACAACATCCAGGAAGAAACGTTTACTTTCATTTAAACCACTGCAGTGCCTCTGTTCGGGGGGTCTTGGTGTTCGAGACCCGACCGATTCAGGATTTTCGACAGTAGCTACTTAGCTAGGACCGATTCAGCCGGAATGCCGGACCGCGCACGGTCTTTCCTTCCTCTTCCTCGTCTTATTCCACTACTTCCGTACACACACACACTTACATGCACTAAACCACCACACAAGGCGGGAGACTAGTGGGGACCCTAGAGCTTGCCTTTGCTGAGGTGGCGCCTCCCGCGCTGGTGAGGATACCTGGTTGAAAAAAACAAGCAGATGTATTTACTAGGCTGTCCGGGTGACGCCGCGTCCATGGCGAAGGTGCCGACGTTTCGGTCGCCATTCTGCGACCTTCCTCAGGGCGTAATGGGAGGAAGAGGAAGGTCGCAGAATGGCGACCGAAACGTCGGCACCTTCGCCATGGACGCGGCGTCACCCGGACAGCCTAGTAAATACTGACTCCGGCCGCGGAAGCCTACGCTCTCACAAGCAGATGTGTAAGTCGGCGCCGGATCTCGGCATCCAGCGGGGGAAACTCACCGCCGCCGTCTGTCCTAAAACGTGTACTACACTTACATGGCTAATGACTTTGGCAGTTGGCGCGCCAGAAAGCACTAATCAATCAATAAGTCCAGTGAGAGGAAAATGTTGACTCTCATGTGAAACTGCGCATTTGGAGTTTTACATAAAGTAGTGAGGAGCAAGTATTTTCTCGCGGATCGGGAATATATCCTGCGTTTTAAATACTGTTTTACATCTTAAGCTTCTGTTAAATATTTTGTTGACCTGCTGACCCTTAATTATCGAATTATCATTTTCGAGTTGAAATTATGTGTAGTATGAGGCGTTGTTGATCATTTTTGCTTCTCATCTAAATATTTAACATTATTTGTGGCATGCTTCTTGGCGACTCTGGTGAAAATTATGTTCAGAACGGAAATCGCATTGTCAAGCGACGTGATATGTGGCAATATATCTTTCTGAAATAAGAATGTACTCAGGAATTCGTACTCCTTATTGTCTGAATACTGCTCACATGAGAACTAATCATATAATAAATTGTAGCTGGTTTACCAAAAATAGTTTGTATAAAATGTAAGAATTATCTAAGGGTTTCACGTATTTATAATGAATTTTGGCCAAGTTTATTTCCTAAAATTTGGTCAATTATTTTATTCTGGTCATTTATTTTTACGATATGATAAAACTGTTGGCATTTCTGAAATTAAACGTTTTTAATAATTTTTTAGTTTCGAATAGTTGCTTTACGAAAATCTATTTCTCTTAGACGTTTATTATGATTTTATACATTTGTTCACACAGTTGCAACAAGTCGATATTTTTCTTGACCCCCACTCCTTGGAAGTCCAGCCCACTGCAGGGCGGGAGTCAGCCTGTGCCTGCCATGTAGAGGCGGACGGTTTGGTGGGTGGGGAGTCTGTTTGCCTCTTACATCTGTGGACCTTGTAAATTCACGTCACACCATATTAAGTAATGCACGAGATATTTCCTGCTGTACTAATATTTCAGAAAATGTAACGAAGTGTGGGACTCCTAAAAAATATTATTTAAATAGAGGATTTGTCGTGGAACAAATTTCATGAGATTCCATGGCCGTATTTCGTATGTTTGGAAAGGAAACTAAAAATTATAAAAATTGTACTTGCCTTCTCAGCTTTCTAGGTCTATTTTTACTACTTCTGTCCTTTCCAGATTTCCATAACTTTTAATGGATTTCAAACAAGTGTATCATGAAATAATGTTAAAACATACTCGACAATATGCGGTTAGTTCAGTTCGAATGGCATGCATTTTATGACAATTATTAATAGGGTTTAGCTTTTCACGTTCGAAATGCTGCTTCTCGGGACTGAATTGTGGTGCAGCATTAATGAAATGGAAATGATAATTCATTAAGTACGTATGAGACTCGGTACCTACGGGACCAACGTATCAGATGGTGAAATTTGATTGAGCTTCATTTTACATGTCGTGTAGCCTACTGTTAATGTTGGAAGCGAAAATACAATAATATATTCGTGAATTTATTGTATTATCACTGACACATCATTCGGACATGTGCCCTGATCACTGCAAAAAATCTGAGGATTGCAAATGAATTATGTGTTGCGCGAATGTGTGCAAAGTAATATCGGTATTGTATCTGACAAGCTCTACGTCAACCATTTCAAGTTTAGATTATGGAATGTACTTGGAAGCAAACGTATTTTAGATTTCTTGCAGATGCAGTACATCTCAAGAAGACCAAATAACGAAATTCTCAGTTGACGTTGAAAATATCGAAGTTGAGAACTTGTAGTGCAACTAACCTAAAGTTGACTGAGCAGTCGGAGTTGCGTTAACTGAGCATTGGATGTAAAGTTAATCCTAGATGTACAGTGCATCCTAGAAGAGCTGAAGTAGAAATAGCGCACAATAACTCGCAAGCATATTCGTGTAAATCTGTCAAACTGATAACGTGGATCGCAAAAAACGCGAATCCTTTCTAACGCGTAATCGAGACAATGTACTCTTCTCACAGTTGTAGACACTCAAGTCACTTTAATTTATTGATGATTCCGGTCGCGTCAACTTTTAAGGTCATTAGTTCCATAAGTGTAGTGCTTACTTTTATTGCTTCGGCGTTCGTGTGGTGGTGATCGGAGAAACCAAGAAAACTACCGATCAGAGCAGCCGGCCGCTAAAGTTCTCCACCGGTCAGCGGCAGAATTCGACCTAGCTGTCTTGTGGAAACTCCGTGACTCGAACCCTAGGTCGTCCTGATCAGAGCCCCTGCTGCGACTTCAATTGATGCCCTGAGCCAAGTAAGCCTGTCTCAAGTCAGATCTCATCTTCACTTCGACGAAATCTAGATCTCATGTATTCGGTGTCTTGGGTGCCATCGACGCCGGGGCGGGAAGAGAGTGGGGCCGGGCGGGCAGGTGGCCGGGCGCGGCTTTCCAGCGAGTTCGGGTCTCGCCTCGGGGCTGGGAGCGCTGGACCGTGACGTGTGTCTCCCTCTCCGCGAGAACCAAACGCTTCGGTACGTGTGTCGCGCAGCAGGGAGCGCCGCGATGCGCCGCGCGGGGACAGGCGGGCGAAAGCGCGTTGGCTATTTGACGCCAGCTCTTTATGCGTGTCGCGCATTCTTCCCTATTGACAACGGGAGGCGAATTTACATGCTGTCAGCTCCGGCTGAATGCCCGATGTGTATGGATTCGCGACTGCATAAACAGCCGCCTGCGCCGCGTTCGCGTTGTTCCGTTGCCTCGACTTGCATGAACCCGAAGCCCTTGAGCGGAGCCCGTCGCCCGCTTCCCGATGAATGATCAACGAGGCGCTCCCCGAGCGCTGTCTCGCTGGGCACAGTGTTCTAAAGAAGCTACTTGGAGTGGCGGGGGTGCCCAAAGCATAAACATGTATTGATTCCCGATTTTTTCACTTTTTTCTCTGAAAGAACGCACATTTATTTTAAAGGAAAATGTAATTAACTCAAATGGTTCCATTTCTCATAGCTTCCCAGATTAGGTGGCTCAGGGCAACTGTTGATGCCACTGCAGAGCCTCTGACCGTGAGGTCCTAGGTTTCGAGTCCCGACAGTGGTCGGATTTTCGATACTAGGTAAACGTGTACTAGGTAAACTTCGTGTAAACGCACCTTTACACATATCCACTACACTACCATCCATGTTGGGAGACCAGTTGGGTTGGTGCCCCACTGGTAGGAGATGCCTGGTTGGAAAAAACAACGGAATGCGACGAGTAGGTCGACACCAGATCTTCCCATCTTGCGGAGGAAGTTCACTGCCTCTCCATGCGCTAAAACTTTCTTATGGGACCTAAACAGTAGACGCGCCCGGAATCGCTAATAAATCAGATTAGTGAAACCCGTTACCCACTCTCCCGGACTCGTTTTGCGATGTCTCGTTGAACAAACTAGCCAAGGGCTACTTGAAGCGCCGGGGGTGACCCAGGGCGTATAAATGTTTTGACTCGCAACTTTTGTCACTTTTTTCTCTAAGAGAACACATATTTACTTTCAAGGAAAATGTAATTAAAGCAAAACATTCAGTTTCTCGTAGCTTCAAATAGCCTTTATAAAAACTTTAAATGGTTGACGCTAATATCCATCAAAGCAAAACACTGAGAGAAATGTTGTAGTACAATGTTCTGTTAATGTTTAGTAAGTGATCATATTAGTAAATCCAATTATTCGTGTTGTAAAATTCACTAAGCATGATTTAGTTTCGTTTAGTAAATCAATTAAAAATAGTAAGAGACTCAACAAAGAGTATTGTCCTGCGGTGATATACTTGTTTCGTTGATAAAATCATTCAATGAGATCTTCGTCTAATATTGTCACACTTACTAAACTCTGCTTAATAAGAGCGTGTTATGAGCAATCTAACCAATTCGAACGGTTATAGCGTCCATGTGGATCGTGAGAAATCAACTCTTGGTATTGTATTATATGCTGTATAAACGACGTGTTTAGTATTTATTTATTTACATAATTACATGTTGTACACTGAAGAGCCAAAAATATCGTGGTACATCTGCCTAATATTGTGTAGGGTCCCCGCGAGCACACATGGACTCAACTAATGTCTGAAGTAGAGCTGGAAGTAATTGACACCATGAATCCTGCAGGACTGTCTATAATCTCGTAAGAGAACGAGGGGGTGGAGTTCACTTCTGAACAGCACATTGCCAGTCATTCCACATATGCTCAATAATGTTCATGTCTGGGGATTTTGGTGACCAGTGGAAATGTTTAAATTCAGAAGAGTGTTCCAGGAGCCACACTGTAGCAACTCTGGACGTGTGGACTGTTGCATTGTCCTGCTGGAATTGCCCAAGTCCGTCGGAATGCACAATGGACATGAATGAGTGCAGGCGACCAGACAGGATACTTACGTACGTGTCACCTGCGAAAGTTGTATCAAAACGTATGAAAGGTCCCATATCACTTCAACTACACACGCCCCATTCCATCACAGAGCCTCCACCAGCTTGAACAGTCTCCTGTTGACATGCAAGGTCCATGGATTCATGAGGTGGTTGCTATTTTCGTACACGTCTATCCACTCAAAACAATGTGAAACGAGACTCGTCAGACGAGACGTGTTTCCAGTCATCAACATTCCAATGTTGGTATTACGAGTAACGGGCCCAGGCGAGGCGTAAAGCTTTGTGTCGTGCTGACATCAATGGTAGATGAGTGGGCCATCGGTCCCGAAACCCCATATCGATAATGTCTCGTTGAATGGTTGGCACGCTGACACTTGTTGATGGCTCAGCATTGAAATCTGCAGCAATTTACGGAAGGGTTGCACTTCTGTCACATGTAATGATTCTCCTCAGTCGTCGTCGGTCCCGTCCTTGCACGATCTTTTTGCGGCCCCAACGATGCCGGAAGTTTGATGTTTTATCCGATTCCCGATATCCACGGTACACTCGTGAAATGGTCGTGAGGGAAAATCCAAATTTCAGTTCGTCCTCGGAGATGCTAACCCCATCTCTCTTGCGCCGTCTATAACACTACGTTCGAACTCACTTAAATCTTGATAACCTGCCATTGTAGCCGCAGTAACCGGTCTAACAACTGTACAAGGCTCTGACCTAACCGACCTAACAACTGTCTTATACAAATAGTCGGTTTCGGCCTGAGCTCCATATTCTGATTGGATCCTGATCTCTTTATTTCAATATGCATGGCTGTACCAGTTTTTTTGGTTTTTCAGTGTATTTAAACTAATAGTAGAAATACCATCTGTAGCCAAACGTTGGCAGACAGCATCATCTTGGCTTCAATCTTAAATTAAGAAAGTAAGAGTCCACGCGGACTTTGGTTGGGTTGCTAGGGTTGCCCAGTTGCTAATCTACCTGGCTGAAGGGATAGAAAGAAAATATTCCTTTTCATGTTTTATGAAAAGCAACTATAGTTTAGTAACTTTCACTGCAATATGTTTAGGAAAAATTATGACCTGCTTAGTGAATATTACTACATGTACATTAGTCTGTTTAAATAAACAGCAGTTTCGTGAACGTAACTAAAAACTTAGTTCTCCCAAAATATACATGATTAATTGTATGAACTAAACATTTCATTCCTTAAATTTATTGCGGAATCGAGTAAATATAGAATGAATGTTTGATGTGGGAAGATAATTATAAAATGAGAACATACTTCGTTGCGAAAGCCTACCTACCTTATAGAGAATTTATTTATTACAAACGTGTCAAAATGCAAATATGCCCCCATTACGTATATATAATGTGAGGTGCTCTATTTATACATACAAGATGATATTGTCCGAGAGACACATTCACAGAACAGTAAATCATAACAAGATTTTTGTGACTTTCTGTGCGCTTAAAGCAAAAAAGTGAAAAAGTATTTAAAATTTGCACATTCTTTAAGTAAGAAAATGTTGATTTAGTAGCAGAATATGTATTTTGTAACAATATTGCATATTTGTGAATCTTGGGGATATTCTCTGCATGTTTTTTGCGATTCTACTTGTACTATTAATTTATCAGCTCTATCCAGAATTTTGCACAAGGAAGCGAGCCATAGGGCAGTTGTGACTACGGCTCTAGCAAATGTCGCTGTAGAAATTGAGATGAAATTATCATGATTTCTCTCATGCGCTCTCTTCTGATTAATAATAGATAATTTAAAAATGCTTATTATGATTACGAATTCTCTATAAATTTGTTTCTACTCTATTCTACAAATTCTCATTGCTTTTTTATAAATTTCTTCTTATTAGTGAAGTAAAAAAAAAACAAATTCTAGAATACGTATTTACAATTTCAGAAATGTGTTACTTAAACATAAGAGAAACTTGAGAATGTATTTTTTTTCATTCTGGTGCATTTTTAAAAACGACGACTTTGTTAGCAAAGTGTAAACTAATTTACCCACAAAACTAAGATACGTAAGTGTTACGTCAGATATCTCTTGTTATCACTCATCGAAAACTATTATTTATTTCGGAGCTGGGAAATCTTCATAATCTTTGAGAAATTTTGAATGAAAGAGGGTATTGTCTTAAACAATGATGAGAACTTCAACCTAATTCACGCTTCGAAACCACAGTAATGTGAACATAATCTTAAGAATGGGGAATAAACTTCATGAACCCAGTGCTTAAACTACGTGCTCTTGTAGGTGTTCACGACTTATTTACTTATATAACGCCAAATCAGATTAAAATGTTTGTGAAATAGTATGGGGAGAGGTTATCTGTGTGCTTTTTCTTAAGTTCCGGAATCCCAACTATAACACAATACAAGTTGAATCGTGAATCAGGAAGAAACGAACGTTTATAGCAAAAATTGATAAGAAAATATTCGATTCCAGTAATAAAAACTGCATTTGCTTACCATGGAACAATTCAGAATATCATTCAAGCAAACGATTATTCTGTGGGCAAAGATGTAAATTTAATTTCTGAGATTATAACTTTTAACACTTTATTCGTTAATATTATTGCATTTTCATGTTCTTTATCGGTCAAGTTGAAGACACAGATCCTAAAATAGAATAAAATAAGGCTAATGCTTACTATGATACCCGACAAAAAATCGGCATATTCACTCTGGTGAAACTTTGTACTTTAATATTTGTGTTGTGTATCAATAAGGTGTAACATTTCGAAACAGCTCATGTTACTTAAAAGGACAAGGGGAGAGAAAACTATCCGAGCTGCTACTCCGGAGGCAATTGACGGCGACTGCGCAAGGCGAGGACGCGAATTGTTCATAAATTGCGTTGAAAACGACGCGTTTATTTACGACGAAGACATCGTGTCACGTGAGGAGGTTGTCTGCCGCGCATGTAGCTGCCTGGGAATCCTATTTCAGCAACCGGAGTCGCTAGGAGTATTCGAGTGTAATCGCCAATACAAGTCAACAGACCTCGTGTCTTCTTAAAAGATGAAGATTGTCAGAAACAAAAGTAAACAGCAAAAAAATAAACAATCAAGAACAAAATAGAATGTAATTTGATGCGTTTCGTGATTTAAATATGTATATGTAAGGCTACATATAAACGATTTTAAATAAAATCCGAGACAGGTCTATTTATTTAACTATATAATTTACTTGCTAATTAATTTTCTATTGTATTAGACTAATTGTATAGACTAATTGTATAGAATCAGTTACGCAGCATAAAATATTTTCATTTTTCACTAATTAATAAATTGTAATAGTTTAGTGTAAATTAGAAAATGAATTAGAATTGTCAATTAGAATTGTAAAATAATAAATATGTATTTTATGTAAATTTGTTGTAGTGAGCTGTTGAAACTGACCACTGATTAATATGATTATTACGTCAAGTGTTATAGATTGGTTCGTCCGTATAGGCTGACAATATGTTCCCTCTCTTGAGTAAGTCATTTCTGACTAAAACTACTGATTCGTAATTCAAGATAAGGTAATGGTAAAATTCCTGTCGTAAAGTTTTTCATAAAATTAAAGTTTTTGTATGAACATTCATTACGATCCTATCTCGCAAAAGCTATTATTTTACGATGTAAATTGCCGTTGGTATTATATTTCGAGAGAGACATTCAAGAATCATCGATCAAATGTTTTATGTTAAAGGAACATGTGCGAAGAGCAAATGGAACTAGTAAAATTGTATAAAAGATAGCTCCAGAAAATTATCATTGCTGTTGTCTATCACATACGTAAAATAACTAAAGCTGTAAATTCATAACAAATGTTACTGGAGAGAGAAATATTAAAAAAAAATTATACCCAATTGCGGTTTAAAAAAATCTTTATCTTATTTTAGTCAAGAGGGCAATATGAGAGCTGTTCGAAAAGAATTACCTGCAAGAATTATTTAAAATTAATAATTACATTTTAGGTTAGCAACCATGCTTTGTTTATACAAGCATTAACATTCCTCTGGCTGAAAATATGATGCCTCTTTTGAGTTAGTCATTTCTGTCAAAAAAACACTGAATCATAAATCAAGAGCCTAGACAATGATAGAATTCATACTTTAATTTTTTCTTAGAATTAAGGTATTTTACATACATTTATTACAATCTTCTCGCAAAAGCTATTATTTTACGATGTAAAATATCGGCATTTCAGAAAGAGAGACGTTCAAGGATCATGTCATCAAGGAACAAATGTTTTACTTCTTGACCAACCGCAAACTGGACGTGAGGACCGGACCAACTGCGAGTGGAACTAGTAAAAATGTACAATAGATAGCTCCAGAGAATAAACATTGCAGTGGCCTGCACATATAAAAAATCTCTGATGCCTTGAAGACGAAACACATGCTGGTAGAGAGAAATATCTAAAGTTTTAAGATAACTTATCATTTTTGTCTTCAGGCGCTGATCCATGGGGGGGGGGGGGGATGAGGACCCCCCCAATTTTTTTCAGTAATTATTAACTTTAACTTCTCAAGAAGCTCAAGTAACTAGTGATGCTAAAACAACTCATTTTTCGCCCGTATTTTCTCGCAAAACTACACGAAAAATAATAAAATTTTCGAAAAATTTTAGTATTTTAAAATCTTTAAGGAACAGATTTCATTAAAGGAAAAAACCTTTATCTTTAATATTTTTGTTGCAGGATGACTCCTAGAAAATTTTGAACTTTTGCAATTTTTAAAACAGTTTTTTAAAAATAATTTTCAGCTAGATCGATTGGAGAATATCAATTTTGGAGAAAATCGGTTGAACGGTTTAGACGCTAGCATTGTTCACAGATGGACAGACAGGCTCAGGACAGACGTTTTGCCATCATTCGATTTTTCGGTATCAAGGACCCACAAGACATAATTCTAACTACACCATGTGTTATATGATTTTTTTTCTAAATTTAGCAACTGGATTTATCAACTTATTCGTTTCCAGGGCCCGGTAATAAGTTTTCTGCTGAGAATTCTCCGTTTTTGCGCGCAACATTTCATAACTTTCTCTCTACTCCGTAAAAATTATTTCGGATAATTATTTAAACAAATAAAGTCGTATCGCAGCGTGAGATGATTTAACCTACGTCATTCCACATAATCTGTAATATGACACATTCGCCCAAACCATTTTGAATAAAACACTGATCTTAATTTACCGATCACCCTAGACTCACAGTCGGACATTTGTATAGTAAGAGTATCGATGGGGAGATATAATAACGGAGAGGCGGATTTTGATGAACTACAACATCGCCAAAATTGATCAATAAAATTCTCTTTCAATGTTTTTAAAATGTCCTAAAAACAAAGAAAAGTAACGTAATTTTTTTATCAAAACAAATTCAGATGCGTTATTCACGCGGATATATTACTGAATTATTCGCTGGGGCGAATCGAGGGGGGGCATGCCCCTACCCTAAAAGCCTAGAGAAAAAAAAATAAAATTGTAAAAGTGCTGGAAAAATAAAAATTAGAAACATAATAAAATTGTAGAAACATCTAAAATGTATCGAAAAAATAACCGCGCGTTTTGTCCGTAGCCGTTTAGATAGAATGGGAATCCTGATTCTCGCTGTATTTTTGACCAATGGTGTGTCTTCGACTGTTCCTCAGAGGCGTGTGACTGATCATCTCGTTGTTCCTCCGATTGACAAGCAGTGCTACGGCGATATGTGACAAGCGAGTGACCTGGGTCGCAGTGATATTTCGCGCTATTAGTGTCCCCGAAAGAAATGAATAGGGTATAGATCGCTTACATGCGCCAAAATACGGCGTGGTTAATAAGTACTTAAGAAGAGAACGAAAATATCTAAAAAGAATAAGAAAGAAATCGAATAAAAATAAAAAAGAGTAGAAAAGGCTTGAAACTCATTTTGTCAATTCTTGTCGGCTTTCTTCAGTCCTGGACAGTGAAGTTTGTATGTAAGCGAATGTTTAATTTGTAAATTGATATCATGCGTTTTTATTTAAATTCTCTGTTGTCATCTGCATCATCGAATTAAAAATATAATACCCTAATCCTCCGTCGTTTTACAGCAGGTTTTTGTCCGAATTCTACAATTTTAGTAACAAATTCTTACTATATTTAATTTAAAACTATAAACCACATTTAAATATTAAACTTAATACTTTAGTTTTGTTAAAAGCATTTTATAATAAATAATTTACTTTGTTTATAATTTAGGATCTTCTTTGTGCTTATACACACACACACACACACACACACACAGGATCCTTCTCTGTTGTCTTCGTATGTACGAGGTGCGTCCGATAAAGAAAACAAAAAACATCACTAAGTACATTTTATTGGAATATTTACATAGGTTCACTGGCTACTTCTCAACGTAGTCACCACCACTGTTGAGGCGTAATCATATCGTAACGATGCACCGTCAATTGTATACAAATGTCATAGGAGTCTGTCGCCAACGCCCGGAGCCTCGTGACACTTCATGAGACGGGAGAAGTGAAAGTCACTTGGTGTGAGGTCGGGGTTGGAGCGTGAATGGTCGAAGACCTCCCATCGAAACAGATTCAACACAATTTCGTACGTCGTTGCCTTGCATTGACATACTCAATCGCAATGCCTCTTGTCAACATCCCTCATCTGTTGTTGTGGATCGCTCTCCTCAGATTTTTCAATATTTGACAATATCGACAGTTCAGGTCTCCTCTCGCAGTAAGAACTCGCACGGGGCGACTCCAAGTCGATGCCAGAAGACAGTAGACTTGATTCTTTTCGTCACAGAGACTGCTTGAATTTGGTCTTCACAGGTGAACCACTATGCCGCCACTGTTGTTTTGTTTCCGGTGGGGTATGTCACCAATGTTTCATCCCCATAAACAACATGGTGTCGAGAAACTCGCCAGCTTTCTCTGCGAACCACAATAGGAATGTCAGTGCAGCCGCCAGACGTATTCTTTTGTGTTAATCTGTGTCACCAAGAAAGATAGGCCTCCACGGTCATGAATATCTGTTCGTCCTTCAGCGAATTGCCTGCACCATCGTCTGACCTTATGTCGCTCGTAATGTTGTGTCCGTAAAGAGGGCATAATTGGCGATGGATCTCTGCTGGCGATTGTTCCTGGGTGTGCAAATGTCGGGTGACCCATTTTATCATGGCACTGTGAGGTAACCTCTGCCATTAAAAGACTAAACATGCACCGCCTTAGTCCTACATACCTCCTCTCTACACCTGCGCTTGCGCATTCGTATCCGACCACACTGCCATCTTTGGACGCGATAGGAACTTACTTTCTGTATGCACCTCATATTTAAAATTAAGTATTACATTTCATGCTATCAAACATGCTACATTAATACATGCAATACCATTATCTTCGTTGTAGAATATTCAAAATCGAGACTGTGAACTATATTGTTTTAATGTATTCATTTAAAGCTAATTAAGACTCATCAGAAAGGCGGATCGGGACCAACAGAGCTGCCACAAAATGGAAGACGGGAGCAGTACCAATAGCGATGACTGCTCGAGGTCGCGAATGGGACGGTTCAGTTTCATGCGAGACAATACGCAATTTGTCTGAACATCCCCGAAGAAGAAGCGAGCGGCTCTTGCACAAATAGTCCTGTGAATGGGAAAATGTATTTTATTTTCTAAAACTGGAGATAATGAATGGGTTTGCGTAGCCATTTAATTTTTAATAAATTAGAAGTTAAAGCCGAAGAGACATTCCTCGCTTAATTGTGTAGCAGAGTGTGACACACACATACCTATAAGGAACGAGCAACGGTTGTAATAACTTGAGAACAAGCTCTTTTTCTCAAGCTAATTATTACTCTGTCAGATTCCTATTTTTATTTTGTAATGTCGGGATGTGTTTAGTAAGTCATGAAATCCCCTAGTTTCGTGGTGTTTTCTTGATTATTTTAAAAGATAACATTGCAAGTGAATCATTGAAAATTAGTTCAAAAAATGCCTACCGAATATACAGCTATGTACTTTTTATTAGTTTGTTACATAATTCGCAAATAAATAGATTTTTACAATAAATAACAATTCAATATTACCATTAGAAACCCTTTTGCATATTTATTAGTTGAACTACCATCCTTACCAGAATGAAGTGTTTAATTATTGTTATCTAATCAGAGCAGGCGATAAGAAACCATTTTAATGCAATCAGAATGGAATTTTAGTATCTGAGCTCTTAGGATTCCATGTACGACACATTGTTCCAGTGTGGAGCGAGTTGCGGCAACATGGATTGACCAATGGATTGCTCATAGCTATGAAATGTCCTTTAAATTTATCATAGCTCTCCCGCTGGGCCTCGTCTGTTCGCTTAGACGTGGGAGCAACTGGCTTTGCCTCGAGGAAGCGAAAACGTGACCCTGATTTAAACAAAGAATAACTATTCAGGGTTGTCAATTTCGTTCTCTGTGGTGTACTACCGAATTTGTACGCGGCCCATCATGTTTGAGAGGCCGATCATACCAGATCTGATTCTACTGATACATCCAATTCTGACATGTTTACTAAAACGATCAAGAAACCTTGATGGATGACATCACGTTTTGGAAAGTGTCTTATTTTTGTGACAGCATCTCTTCGCATGTGAATTATTCATATTGCAAGTCTGAAGCTGCTGGAGTCTTTGAATTTTCTTGAGAAAAAAGTAGCCCTCGCTCTGAGTTCTACCTTAGGTATTTCGCGTTGGGATATTTATTCCGTAGCACTACTAAAGAATTTGAAATAAACGATCTGATCAAGGAAGAAGTTGTATTCAATAAATTTACTTTTTATTGACATACTATCAAGATTCTGTGAAACTTCTACTTTAAGATTTAAATATTCATAATAGTTAATTACGTAGCACATTTAAATTATAGAGATGCTTGGGGCTGTTTCTTAAATAAGCGCGTTTTATCGTATTTCATTTTTAGGTATCTTTTACTGATTTTTGAAGGATAGTAGCAGTAATATTGATTTAAGAAATATTTAGTATGTACATTATGATTTTGGTACTCTTCAGACGTTTTGGAAGCGAAAAATGCATGTATTGTTTTAATTTTACTTTATTTAGGTTTAAAATTTTTATTTATATATATATATATATATATATATATATATATATATATATATATATATTAGCATTTATTAAGACAATGATACATTTGAAATCGCGAGTAAAGATAAGATGTATATCTTACTGAATTATGAGAATAGAAAGTTAAGTTTTATTGAGTAATAGTACTAAACACTGTAATGGCGCCAATGTTGCAATGTATAAATTGTTGTATAAATATATGTCAATGTATAAATATGTTGCAATATTAAATCATTGAAATTTCACTCATTGGAATGAGGGGGAAATAGTTTACCCATGAAAGTGATTTAAAATGAGTGATTTACGTGTTTAACAAATACACGTTTTTTTTCATAATCCGCGTCTGGATCCGTGGACGCTGAGGTATTATGGCAGTTGGTATAGCGGGGATCATCGAAACCCAGGACGCGCTGAAAAAAGCGAGGAATAAAACGCAGGGAAGCGCGACGCTAAAGGGATTTTGTTCCGCACTATTTATTAGCATATGAATGACAGTTCCCCGGGGACCACCTGGGAACATTTGGTTTGGAGGCGCTGCTACTCCCAGAGGTCACGACCCCTCCCTCGCCGCCGCCCCGGCGTGCGTTGCGTGGCGCAGCATCCTGGGAATGGCGACTCCAGTAGGAGAAAACTGGAATGACAATGAAATGAAGACGACACTAAAAGATAACACCTAAAAAAACAAGTAATGCATAAACTTGAAATGCGAGAAGTAACTAAAATATTTAGAATAAAGAGGAATGTAAAATATACAATCATTAGGTGCTTTAGATTTCGATTTATTTAGTCAAAAAAAGTAAAAAATATAGAATATTTTATATATAAAGATTTATGTAGTCAAAAAAACCGAAGCTGCGTTGTGGATTAAAGATTGCGTGTTTATTTCGCAACGAATATTTTTTAAGGGGATGCATTTTTCAGGGGCATTAACGTTGCTTCTTTCAGAGAGTGAAATGTAGAAATGCAATAAGAAACGTGTGGAAATTGTGATTGATCAACGAGAGAAATAAAAACGTTTAAGTGAGGACACAAAACTGAAGGAGTTGGAGCGAAGAGTGAAAGGGAGACTAGGAATCAAAAGGTATTTAAAACTATAAGGTTTGCAGCCCTCATTACTTCCGTCATTAAATAGCTAGTGTGCTACAGAATGGCATATACTTTCTTGCACTAGTTTGTTTCCTAATATCTTTAATACAGGCTTTTCAGTATTGTCCGAACCCCTTCCCACGTGAGCCTGAGACATTTTTTCACATTTTCTCAATTTTTGACTCCCCTACTAATATAATTAAAATATGGCTTTAAGAATATTCTAGAAAAGTAGAACGTAATCTTATAAACATATTATCGTTGAAAATTGGGAGATGTTGTTCGGAAATGTCGATATCATTTCTGAAAATACTCATTTATTAGCTCATTTTCACAGAAACCATCTGTGTTTTTTATAAACTTCATAAGAAATTTCTTTAAATACTTGTACTCACAGATGCAGTATTATACAAGAATTTGCCGTAATGTAAATATTAGCGACATATGCGTAAAATACAAATATGTAATTTTTGAAAAATCAAAAGAATACATCAAAATGATGTTTATATCATGTTTTTCAATGAATTTAGCACTATCAGTTCCAAAAGATAAAAAAAAATTATTGAATCCGTTAATGAGAATATCTTATTTTTGAAATATCCTTTATTTCAAGCAAAATTACGCGAATACTACTTATAGTATAAACATAGTATACATGACCACATTGAAATCATGAGTGTTATCATTGATTCCTCTTCAATCCTAAGCCATCCTGCAATTGCTTGTAGTTATTGTAGTTAAAGGAAAACTGAAAAAACATTAACTTTTGTTCACATACGGTCTGGTCGCTAGCGTTGTTCACAGACGATATACATTTAACCGTAAACCCATCGAAATCAAGGAACCCCAAAACGTGATTTTTGATTACACAGTGTTAGTGTAGTTAATTTATTCTACATTATTGTAAAACAAGGTTTATCCAGTTTTGCAGTATACGGGCTTTTCTGCCGAAAAATTGCATATTTTTGGTGCAGCATTATAATACTTTCTCTGTACTATGTAGGCAGCATAAAAAAGTAAAAATAACCTTCAAATAGTTCTTAAAATTCGGTGAAAGTTGCGTGTAAATAACACCCCCTCGCCTGAACGAAATGATTTCACTTTAAATTGCAAGGTCGCAAGTTCAAACATGGACATCGAAATAAAACTCACGGAATGCAAATAAATCATAATTTTAGCAACTAGAGATGTTTAAAGCCGGTCTCTTCAGTTCATGCAACACACAATGTAAGACGTCAGCTTGACACTGTTGAAACATGGTGTTCTTCATAAACGTCTGGTTCGAGGACGTGTGTGCAACACACGTTCTCCATTAGATTATTGAGAAAGAGGAGTGACATTGAAAACGAGAGCAGCAGCTTTTTTCAATTCGTCTCTTCATATCTAAAATTGAGATCACGGCTACTGTTCTTAGGCACCACAAGAGAGGAACAGCAAAGCGTTCTTCGTAGGACTGCCGTCTCGAAAGTTGCGTAAGGTTAGTGACAGGTGCTTTAAAAAACTAAAGCGCCGAGCGGCTCGAGCCAATGGAATGGTGTTTCCTGGCAGGTGAATTGCTAAGGTCGTCAGTCTCGTAAGTGTAGTGCGTGTTTTATCGCAGGGGTGGCGGTGACCTTCCTCCGCTGAACGGCGAGATCCGACGCTGGCCTACAGGTAAGCTGGCTGGTTTTTTCCAACCAGGTATCTCCCATCGCCCAGTCGGGACAAGCTTTATGCTTCCGACTACACTCTCGACGTGTGCGGTAGTGTAGTGCGTGTAAGTGTGTATGTAAGCACGGGGTGAGGAGAGGCTAAGGAAGAAAAGCGCGCGCGGTTGTTAGAGTATGCTTCGTCATTCTCCTCGTACTGATAAAAAAAAACGGAAAACTACCTTTTAGATCAGCCGGCCGCTAGATATCATCTCCCCACTGAACTCGACCTAGCTATCTAGCTAATGTTGAAAATCCTCCCGCCGTGGGGGCTCGAACCTAGGATCTCTCGGCCAGAGGCACTACAGCGACATCAATTGATACCCTGAGCCATCTATGCCGGAGGTGGGGGATGTGGCGAATCGCGGGTTCGGAGCGCGGCAGGTGTCAAGCGACTAACGGTGGGTCGCCTCGGCGGTGGCGCGGCGCGGTGGGGTGGGGTGGGGGCGCGGGCGGAGGGTGGTGGCTGCCGGGGTGCGTGGGGGCGTGGCGCTAACGGGAGCGCGGAGCGGCTGCGGGCAAGGGCGACGCAGCGTGACCTGTGCGATGACACGGCTGATGGATGACGCCACGCGACGCCGCACCACACGGCAGGTTGTCTCTCTTCGCAATGCCTCTTCCAAAACCTCATGACAGATAACAAATTTAGCACTGATTTCCTGCAATAACATCGTATTTTAAGCCCTTTGTGTTTCCTTCACTTCAAATGGTGCTATATGCTACCTTTTATAAAATATGAAGTCGGCAAAACAGCATTAATTCTACATTAACTGTATACTTACGAGCGTTATTGTATATACTGCATATACTATATGTACTGTACCACGTTTACTGTATAACAACACAACTTAATTGTATTTGGACAAAACCTGTAAATAACTTCGATAATATTTTTTAGTGTAGTGCTCCAGCATTCGCCTTATATTGATAGAAGAAACCAAGCTAAATTACTGATGAAAGCAGCCAGCAGCTAAAATTTTCCTCCAGGCAGCACACTGGCATTGAAGTTCACTCGTTTGATTTTTTAGATAGCACTTCCAAAGAACAAATGTCTGCCTGTACTCTTACAACAGCTCCTGACGAGGCCAAGGTCTGCCAGGGGTGTCCAGACCTTGCGGCAAGCACATAGTAATCTCTAGGCAATAAACGAAAAAATGTAGTATATTATTAATATTTGTTGATGGGGTATTTCACTTTATTTCCTTTTGGAAGTATTATACAAAATAAAAAAACGTAATATTGAAAACGGGATCTTTAAAGGATTTTTATATTTGTAAAGCTATCTAGTGTACATTTATTGAAATTTAACCCCGTATAATTGTATATAAATTTATCCCTCCCAAATATTTATTTAATATTAATTAAATTATGTTTAAAATAAAATTAAAGTTAATTTGTAAGATCATTTTTGTTAAATACGTAAAATTTCTGTAATCAAACTATAATATAGTACTGTTACTGTAATAGTCGCTAATAGCCAAGTTGTAGATGGAACTGAAATAAACGTAACTAAAAACATATCTTGCGCCCGTACGCAACGAGAAATGAATGAAAAGAGGGCTGAAATGAAGGAAACGCGAAGAGGCACAGTAAGTGAAAGAGCGTGAAAGCGGAGGAGCGCCTGAGGGCAGGAGCTGGCTGGCGTAGGCCGCTTAGCTGACGTATTGGGGCACAGGAAAGATCCTCTCTGCCCTTTTGGCGTGGGGATGAAAGGCGCTCTCGGCAAGTGGCTCCACTTGCCCTGTCCACCCTCAGCCGCCTCTCCAGGAGTGCAGTCTGGTGTCTCAAAGATTCCTCTCAACAGAATGATGCTCTTGGCTCGGAGGACGGGGGATATCCCTAGTTAATTCACAGTTCAACTCAGAAATCGCTGACGTTAGGAACTCTCAGCCAAGTGTGTGATGGGTTGGTAATTTTAGTACGATACTCTATATAACTACGATTAAAATGTGTAGTTTAGAGTTTGAACAAGTAAGCTGCGTTTTGGTGAATTTTAGGACATTTTTACAGAAATTACAATATGGAATTAATTACACAAATTGTAAATGTATGTTGACATGAAGGCGACGAAAGACTGCGAAATTTTCAGTTTAGTCATACTAATCATTAAAATGGATAATATTTTATTACAAGTTGTGATATAAATATTCAGTTTGAATGTATTGTAGATAATAATAATTCTCTTAATATATCGTGAGTTCATTGTTATTGAATATTAATACATCATTTATGTTCTTGCCATACATTCAAGACACTGGTCGTTCAGACAATTGTATATCGAAAACAGAACCTAACACCCGTTGCTTCGTAACATCCCTTGTTTAGTACATAAATGAATAAAATGAATGTAATCAAGTATCTCAGTGAATTTTAATTTTACGAAATAGTTCTACATCTATACGAATTCCAACCAGAAATGACTGAAGATATTTTCAGATTGACTTATAAGAAATTCGTGAATCGATAAAACGAAACTAATAAATGTATGCTATAATTTTCTACAAATCCACTCTAACCTTCAACCGTTGTAGAACAGATTGTAAAATTCCAAACGATCTACGAATCATACGTATGTATAATAATTGAACACCCGATCTAATAAACTGCTATTACGTGTTAGCATCGTCCTTGTATTGCAGAGGGGCGTGTTGGGCGTTACTCACGGCCTCGCGTAACAGGAGCGCGGCCAGGGGATATTCATTAGCGCCGCCGCCGCTGCCGGTGTTTCGCCGAATGTTTACGAGCGCGCCCGACCATGCCCCCCGTGCGGCCCGCCCCCCGTGCGGCCCGCCCACGGCGCGCGACGCATGCGTGGCGAGGGGCAAAACGCCTCTCTCTCTCGTTTCAAACACAAACAATCACAGAACTAACCAGTGCGTAGTCTGTTCAAGTTTGTTTCTACATTAATTTGTAAAACATTTTTGCTCTCGAATGAGTTTCTTTTTCAAGAGGACAGAGATTTATTCGTTTTTTGGAATTTTCGTAATTATTTTATATTTTACATTGGTATTTTCAAACTACGTTTGTTACAAAAACGTTTTTGTAGTTTAATATTAGTTGTTAATAATCAACACTGATGGGAGCCACATTTTTTTACATTATCAACTTCGACTATCTATACATTTTCTAAGTATTTTTTTAATGTTAAGTTCAACCTTTCTATAACTAATACGAAAGGAAAGTTTAAAGCAGGATAAGACCCGTTGTATGAGGTCCTGTTCCGGCATCCGCCTCCAATTATCTGTTCCACCGACTATTTAGAGCACCTCGTGAATCCTCATCCAGAGTTCAAGGTAGCTAAACAAGTAGTGTCGGCCATCATGGCGTCGTCGTCGGGGCCCGAATCTAAGATCTCCCGGTGAATGAATCTTCTATTGAGAAATTTTTTGTCGCAGACCTACGTACGTTGGTTAAGGCAGAGGCAGATATGCGGTGAGCATGGGTTCAAATCTCGGCGTGGATGTTTTTCATCATGTTCTGGGGGAGAAGGATGGAAAGGAGGAGGAGGACGATGGAGAGAACGTAGTGAATGGCGAGTGACATGCTAGTGTGGCATCAGTATTTGGATTTGAATAGGCCTGGCGTACGCGACTTTAATAAACTTGTGTCCCTTTTCTCTCCCAGTGGGGCCCATTGCATGAGGCCGCCGCCGCGACGATGGATGCGGCGTGCGAACTGTGTTCGCTGTGCGCCTCAGAGAAGGAGGGAGAGGGGGAGAGCCAAGAAAGTCGCGCCGAACGTGGGAACGCGCCTTCCGCCGGTGAATATTGACAGCAAGTGATGATATCCGCTCTGCGTAAATTCCGCGGATGGCAGAGGGGCGGTCCGCCGCAGCCCCGCCGCAGCCCCGCCTCGGCGCGGAGCCTCAGTCACCTGCTACGACCTCAACCTCGGACCACTCTTCGATTTACGACGCACTGTAGCATTCCAGGGTGTGGATTTATTCGGAATTAATGTTTGATCTTTTTCAGAAATGGAATTCTGATTTGAATAAAAATATCGGTTAATACTTTCAAATAGAAGTCAAGGTTATTTGATTTTATATAAATGAGGATAGGGTGGGTAATGCTCAGTTGAAGAACTGGGAAAATTTTCCCGTGTTTTTTAAATGACGTATCGTTCTCACGTGGATCTACAGGAAATTGAGGTGAGTCAAATAAAAACGGGACTGATGAAAAAAAGTAAGTAGGCTGTTTATTATTTCAAAAGTAATCACTGTAACTACTTATAAATTTATATCACTGTGAGTCGAAATGGACAATGTCTTTATACAACATGTTTGCACGGAATAATGATTGTACCTAGGCGTGAACCTCTTCATCCGAAGTAAATCGACAGCCTTGTATATCTTCAGAGCTCCAAAAACCTGACAAACTCATAGGGATAGATTTCACTTGTATTGAGAATATGTGAGCTACCTAGAGGAACTTCTGCAGCGTACTGGAAACAACCTTGGCAGAATGTAGGTGGACATGATCTTGCAACAAAATTATGCCGTCTGTCAACATCTTCGGGCCTTTGGACTTGATGGCGAGCTTCAATTTTAGTAGAGTGTCCACTGTTTTCATCATACACAACAGATATTCTGGCATGAATTTCACCTCATGACACTCTCTACGCTGACAAAAAACTCATTGCATCTCGCTGTTTCTATTTCCCGGCCTCCATTGTCTTGTGGGACGCGTACAGACTCGCTGACTTCTATTCAAGCACATCTAACAAAATGCAGTAAACGTGTTTATTGAGTAACTCAAAGTGTACATAGCCGAAATCGTCGGCCGAGTCGTAGTAGGAACCTGTACCTGAGCGGTAGCCCCTGTGTCAGTGTGGTCATCTACTTTAAAAATTCGCTTTTGAAAAACTGGTGTTGTACAAAAAGTCTTTATGCGGACAGAAAATTTGGAAAAGACAATTACTTTTGTTAATACTGAGATGTAGCGCTTAAAAAACAAACATACAATGAAAATTTGTCTTGTAGGGACTTAACATAAGACTTAAAACTACAATTTACAAGTATTTACAAATGATAAAGTGATTCTACGTGTGTGACTGTGTGTACTGCTTGTCCATCTTCTTACTGCTGCGCCGTGCTGCCTGCAAGTTACCCTTGTGCATGTTGTGATTCCACTGCTTGACCGTGAGAGCGCTCCGTTTTGGTACAGACTTAAACGGGACGCCGCACGTTACGGTCCGTGGCACGAAGAGGCGAGTGGGGATGTCTGTGAAGTTGGCACCGCAACCATAGCCCAAACCACTGAAACCATTACCATTCATTTGTACCTGGTTTGTACCCGTTTGTACTACAAAAACATTCGTTTGTACCAAAACCACTTACAAGACTTTCTAATGTGTTGGTGCCAACTCCACACTGGTACCGCCACCAACGTAACAAAATTGGAAACATTGTAAATCGTTTGTTCCTCATTTGTACCGGATACTTCCACCTGAATTTTCGTTTGTATCTGACAACTCATGAAAATACATCCAATTCAATGTGGCGGAAAGTGCATCGGAACTCTGCCACCATTCTCGTCACAGCAACCGAAAAGATGTAAAATCATACACAGTTAATTGGACCGTGTTAGTACCGGATAGATCCACCTGAATTTTCGTTTGCACCAGACAACTAATGAAGTTACAGCCATTTTAATGGGGCGGACTGAGGTGCACCGGAA
The DNA here is from genome assembly GCA_038098605.1 of Gryllus longicercus. NCBI lineage: Eukaryota > Metazoa > Arthropoda > Insecta > Orthoptera > Gryllidae > Gryllus > Gryllus longicercus. The sequence goes on from JAZDUA010000147.1 coordinate 2,406,632, forward strand.
CTGGACCACCTTTCTTGGTACAGCAACCGTAAAAAATGCGAACTCATGTTGAATCAATTGTATCTGGTTAGTTCAGAATAGATCCACATGAAATTATCGTTTGTATCAATGAATATTGGAATATATTATCAATGAAATTAGTCTATAACTATGCACAGTTAATATACTCAGGAAATCACTGGAGTGAATTATTGATGTGAAGGACATATATTTTTTTGTTATTTAGGAATTCTGAACATCTTATAGAAAGATACATGTTGTATGAAACAGTTATATGAAAATAAAGTTCCGCACAATAAACAAAGGTTATACATAGTTTCATTTCTTTTGATGCAATTTTAAAAGAAAATTTGTTTGATATTGGAAGCAAAATAATCAATTTAATTAACTGAATCACATATTATTCGTGAACTTTTAATACTAATTACAACATATTTAATTATTTAGTCAAAAAACAGTAAAAACGGAATGTGACGTGTGGGGTAGAAGATCATCGGTGCACGTTTTCTTGAGTTCCAGAAAACCTTTCCATCATTGTTTTCAATTTTTTCACGTTGGTGGCGGTGCCAGTGTGATGTTGGTACCCCTACAATGGAAAGTGCGGTATCTTATCAGTGATTTTGGTTCAGACGAATGTTTTTGTGGTAAGAACGAGTACAGACCAGGTATAAACGAATGGCAATAGTTTAAGTGGCTTTCGTTGTAGTGACGGTGCCAGCGTACGGACATTGAGTGGGGGTTCTGCCATCTATAGCAAGATGGCATATTATACATTATGTGAGAGTTGTGTCTGATGCTTGTTTTTTATGCGAAATTCTGAGTTGATTGGTAAATTCGGTATTGTAATCAAAGTTGGGAGCGTTTCCAGGAGGACCTGGATGCCATGCGTAGTTTTCACCTCAAAGCGAGAATATCACCATTGCGGCAGTAGCAGCGGTTTGATCTTCCCCGCAGACGCATGCGAGTGAGTCCGCGCGGTGAAATTTGTGTAATTAACCTTGAAGGGACTATGCCCAGTCAAGAGTTGAGCTAAATAAGATGTGGGCCTTAAATTTATACACTCTCTTATGCCATTGACATTAGGCATGAATGTGTAAATTGCAATCAAAAGCATGAATGTGTTAATCGCAATTCTGTGAACGTAGTACAGCAATCTTATGTAGTACTGCAAATCGCGCGCCACTTAGAGTTTCATATCATCACATTCATTAGACTTCACTTGTAAAATTGAAAGTGATTTAAAGATTACAGTGACAATAAAGACATGGCTCCGCGACGCATTGTATTGTGTGTAGAGTATTGAGCATTCGATACGATGGAATTAACACATAAGAATATTTCTCATACTAAAGCACGTGGGACAGAGTGATTTATAATTAGACTGTGGGTAACTGTATTGTTTCGGGCGCGCCGGCTAATTAGGCCGTAAGAATAGTTCATACTCTATCTCTGGAGATAGGAGAGTCCCTTTCCCCGCTGGAATGTGAGATCCGCCGCCAACCTCACGTCGGTTTGCGGGGTACAATCCAGAGTGAGGCTCCCTCTCAGGTATTTTTATCAGGAAATATATTTAAAGTTGTTCTATGTCGGAATGCTAAAACATTATAAAAGTTTAAAAGAGAATTATTCAGAAAATAGATTTTTCAAAATACGTTATCTCATTTATCCTTTCACTTCTGTTACACTTTAGCTAAAAGTTATACTGATGTTGAAAATGAGATTCGGGAACCCTAATTCAATGACGTGTAACATTGAACACTGGAGTGACGAGTGATCTTGTGCGTGGGTTCCGACGCGTGGGCGGAGCCGCGCATGCGCCGGGCCTCTGACGCCGCGGTCGAGCGGCTCTGTTTACGCGTATGCAGACGGGCAGCGGCTGAGGAGCGGCGAGGCATGGGGAACCCCCGCGGTGCGCGTGATTGCTCGACGCTTCATGACCGGCATTTGTTGGTGGAGTGTCAAGTCACGCCGCGAGGGGCGTAACAGAAGCGTTTCAATCTCGCGCCGCCGCTGCTACTGGCGGCGCGGTGGGTGAAGGGATGACGGCGCGGGTGGAGGCGGCGATGGTGACCCAGGCTGAGGATCGAGGAAATCCTGGACGTGAAACTTTTGACAGCGGCAATGATTGTGGTTAACAGTGGTTTTGATAAATGTGAGAACGATTTTCGTTGCGGTAGAAAACGACTTCGAAGCGATTGCAGTATGTATATTGCAGGATGGAAAATAACGGGTTGGTGAAAAAGGAGAGTTGTAAGCCAGCGCGACGCAAGGACTAACATGAGCAGAGCGCTGATGGAGGAGGCGGCAACTGTGGTGTCAAATAGTGATAAGGAGTCGAAATTTGAATGAAATGTTGACACACGCATGGCACACGTTACGAATTAGCTACGAGTGTGGGGCGAAAATGTGAGGTGACGGAAGAATGCACGAGGTTGAGGTAAAATATGCACAATCACAACTGAGATTTTTATTCGGGAAGAATTGTCATCAGATTGCCTGGTGAGAACAAACTCTCTTTCATAACTTCTTGGGGCTTTCCAGAGAGCAACATATATTTTGGATTGCAGTTAGTCTTTTTTACGAGGGGGCTGAAATGCAAGGCGAAGGCTCGTTGCCTGTTTCCAGCTGCAATGTCAAGCATGAGGAAGTTTCGGACGAAGATCGCGCGAGCTGACCGACAGCACTCTGTTGGCACGGAAGCCGTGGTTTCTTTTATAACGTCAGTAACTATGACCACACAAGAATTGATAAGTGATTTTTTGTGTAGATGATTAGAATGTATTAATATGATGGAGACATGTTGACAATTGAAGGAGAGAGGGAAGATCGCCTGCAAACCCCGCAGCGAGCGCGTGATTTATTTTTGACGCGACCTATTATTGTTGATCTAAGTTCAAAACGAGAGCGGCGTGTTTGGTCCACCGTAAAATGAGCTTATTTTCAAAGTGACTTATTTCAATTTCAATCTGTTCCCTAGTTTTTCGGTTAAATGTATTTTTAAGATGATTCTCTTTCATGCTGCAAAATGTGTTCAAAACTAGTGTTTCTTCTGTGCTGAACGGTATCCGAAAACTGTTGAATCTGTCTTGAACTATAATGTTTAAGATGAATAATGTCCCTTCCTAAAAAACATAATGGAGGTTCGTCACTTTGAAACTAAGGCCTTCAATTTCTCGTTGAGAAAGAGCAGAACGTTTACGTTTAAATAGTGTCGTGTATCTACATTTTACGTAATGAACAATGTAGGTCAGCCCCTAGCATGTTTCACAAAACGTCCAAAAGACCATTCTTCATGTCACAATTTATTCACATCGGAAGATACTTTGGATAAATAATATGGTACTGACGTTAAAATAAAATTAAAAATATGATTAAAATAAAATAGCTCTCGATATCAAACAACACGTGAAGACTCACCATTATAAAAAAACACAGAGATAACGAATGTAATAAAATAAACAGTGTAAAGCAGTAAAATAAAGAATCTTCTGAGTTAGCGCCCGCGCCGCGCCGCGCCGCGCCGCGCCGTGGACGGGCAGGGAGCCGGGGCTGCGGCGGCGTGCCTGCCTCATCCATCCGGCCAGCGCATTAGTGCTCTAAATTCGGCGTGCATAATCGCGGCCCGCCGGGCAGGTGCTGCCGCGTGTCTGCCTCTCGGGCGGCACCCCGGGGGCTCCGAGGCGAGAGCGGGTCTTACGCCGCGCTGGAAGGATGCATTTGTTTTACGCACCTTTTTTCCGGGCTTCTGAAATTTTTCAAAAGTCACTAAAACACTTTTCGACCGTGCCTAATTAAAGATGGAGTTCCCAAAGATCTCGCATTTCTCCTAGAGGCGATTCACAGAAGCGAAATAAACAACAGTTCAATCTTTGAAAAGTGACGAAGCTTTTATCGGAAGTAAACTTCAATAAATTTAATATAATCGTCTGTTTTAAATTCAGTTAGTGATCGTCTACCGCCTAACGAAGCCCTTAATAAAAATAAATTGAAAAAATCAACGTCAATATAGGTAATAAGCATAAAAGGGGACTATGTCATTGACTTTGGTTTTGAATGAATATCACTTGAATATGTGTAAATTCAGTTATTGACATCCAAGGACAAATATGAGATCTGGTATTTTTAATTCAAGGTTGAAAAGGATTACCTGTTTTCTTAGCGTTAAACTTACAGCTACCCATAAGCCTTCTTCCAACTCTACCAAAAATCCTAGAAAAATTAATTCTTAAAAAACTAAATTCCCATCTGAATCACGGAGCAGATACACGCTGAATATAAAAAAACTTCATACAATAGTTATCCTTTTAGATATTTCGAAAGCATTTGATAAAGTTGTGCATCCTGGCTTAATATTCAAACTTAAAGAAATAGGTACTCCCAACTATCTAATTCGTATAATTAATAGCTTTTTCCAATATATAACATTTTCAGTATCAGTTAACAAACACACATACCATCCCCGCAGACTTACAGGTGGATTACCTCAAGGCTCACCACTGTCCTCCACGCTTTTCAACATATACACAGGCGACATTCCCATAACATCACATATGCACATCGCCCAATTCGCCGATGAAACAGCCATTTTCATGTCCAATCATTCAAGTTATTTAATCTATAAATATATTCAAATACATCTAACATAAATGCAATTGATGACTGGTCTGTCAAATGGAAAATCAAACTCAATCGTACAAAATCAACCGCCAAAATATTTCATTAAGAACATTTTCAACCCCAACTCCTTTCTAAATAAACAATCACCCAATTCCATGGACCCCACACAATCAATCTATCAAGTACCTAGAGCTGAATCTTGATACCAGACGAAATTGGAAAAATCTCAGTAAAGCACAGCAACCAAAATAAAACTAATTCAACTGAAGGCACTTTTAATTCGCAATAGTAAGCTCTCATTTAACAATGCCATCACCATCGATACAGCAATAATTAGACTTCTAATGCTTTATGCATGTCCTATCTGGATCAATACCTCTAAAATTAACATCAATAAATTACAGATCATCCAAAATTATTTTCTCAGACTTGCCACTCATGCACCCCAGTTCATCTCAAACATTCAACTGCACAAAGAATTGAATTTACCCCCTATAGTTGCCCTCCTATTTAACGATTTTTTCTCCAAAATAAACACAATAACCCAAGCAACCAATTAAGACTTAGCCACCACCTACCTGCTCCAAAGTAGAATAAAAAAAATAGTTACCCATTAGATTCATTGCTCACCATATCTGCAGAACTGAATTAATCCCATAGTTGCTCTGCAAGTCTCCTGTTCATATGTAGTTCGATATAATTGTAAGATTAGCATTTAAGTTAAATATTAAGTCAGAAAATACATATGATGTAGTATATATAATACTGAACTATGTACATTCATTCATTAATAAACATATATTTAAAAAAAATTAAAACTAGTTACATGACATAAATGCACTGTTTAAAAAACTTGCAATGTTTAAAGAGTATCATTTTGTTACGCAATCTAATTCATAAATTCAATTTTTTTAAACATAATCCTGGTATTTAATATCGGCAGCAAGTTTGGCTTCATGTCACGTAGCCAATAAATGATTCATGGAAACAAATACTCGTCTAGGAAGCCGCAAGTGATCGGCTTTCATAATATAACTAGCTGAATGAGTTACGGATGTAGCTTGAACGCATACCGAGCGGTCACTAACTTCTCTGAAGTCAGGGATGTCACAATGTCTGCTAGCGGACCGCTTGGAATTCGAAGTGTCTTCTCTACTCAGGGAATTTTCAAAGAAACGTTTCCGTCTAGGGAAGTTGGGAATATATGTAATAATTATTTTGGTATCATTGGAAGCAGCTGTAGGTAAACTGCCAGCTGTCGAAACTGCTTTCATCAACCAATTGTTTTATGATACTGTATTCTCTATTATTGGCGGTATATTAACCAGTTCAGTTTGGTTTAGGGTCAGAATTGCCGCTGACTGCAGAGACTCTGATCTGGAGTCCTGACGATGGCAGATTTTTTTGGACACTAGCCACATAGCTAAGTAGAATTCAGTCGCAGTCAGGAGGAGAATTCTAGCGGCCCACCGCTGGTTCGTAGTTTTCCGTGGTTTATCTGATTAATTCCAGGCGAGTGCCGGAGCAGCGTCTTAACCAAAGGGACAGAGATTGAGCGTGATATTTTCTTCCTTGTCCTTTCGTCTCCCCCCCACATATACACAAAGATTTACATGCACATAACTCCACACATATCGGAAAACCAGTTCAGAGATTGGAGATTGTTCTGGCTGTGGCAGTGCCCCGCTGGTGGAAAAAACCTGGAGGGGAAATTCCCTGCGAGTGTATGTGTAGGATGTCACTATTCAGTGCAAGAAGAATATCGCCAACTCCCTGGATCCATTAATCTGACCTCCATCCACTACACTGACAGAACTAATAACAGCAGTCCACTGGCCCAAAAACAATCACTCAATATCAATACAGTAAAGAGAAGTGCTGAATATTTCGCTTTGTTGGACATTAGAAAATGATGAAATTTATTTTTGGTGATGAGTTATATTTTGGATGATCGTGGTGGTTTACCTTCGGAATTTATGAATCAGAAAACATTCATGAAGCTGAAAACATTGACGTTCATTGAAGAGGGCCTCACTATCCTTTTGGAAAGAGGTTTCTAGAATAACCGAATGTTTTTTTGTAGTGTCCACGAATCAACAGAAATTTAATTAAGACTAATCACGATTTTGAGCACAGTCAACGGGAATTACATATTACATTTCATAACTCCATTTTCTTCCACATTTTTATGCACTTATTTATAAATATTGCCCTAGTGAGTCGGCTCAGAAAATGCCAAATTCTGGAGAGACTCAAAATCCTTCCGTTTCACATGGACTTGAAGGGCAATGAATAGTTGAACCCACCTCTATTTTATTAATAAAGCATCCTATTTATCTTCATTTCTAAAGACGCAATTTGGAGATTTCGATTGATCCATATTGTAACGAATATTGCATCATCTGCCGGAATTCGCTGCGCGGATTGCGTCATCTGCAGGCGGCCCCCGAACTGGGCGGTTCCGAGTTATTCGCGAGTTGCGTAGAAGCGACACGCAAGTTCCGGATGGATCGAGACGGGCGCCAGCCAGGTATAAATTCGCCGCTGCCGGCAGCCGCGAGTCAGTAAGGGAGTAAGCAGTCAGTGTGAGTAGACAGTCTGTCTAAAGTCTGAAGTGAAAGCTGAGCTGTGAAGTATGCATTGCGGTGAACAGTAGGTGAACAGCAGTGCAGAGGACCGTGATCAGCGCCGTGAACTGTAGCCAGAGAAGTGAATTGTGGATCGTGCATCAGACAGTGGTAGGTGCATCGGACTCTGCGATAGTGTAAAAGAAGTGAACAGTAAATAATCAGAAGAAGTGAACAGTGTAAGTAAATAATCAGGAGAAGTGAATAGTGCAAATAAATAATCAAGAGAACTGAGACGTGTGTAAGGTAATAACGAAGTGGAAAAACACAAGGACTGAGAATTCTATCTGTAAATGAATCGAGTATTTTAGTGTATCATTAAGAAACAAAATAAACGTCTTTGGTAAAATATTGCCCGTGTTCACCACTAAGAAACGTTACAGTATGGTGACCTGAACACTGTTTACGTGTCTATAAGTGCTTATTAAGAAACAGAAACTCTTAAACACGTACTAAACAGCAATTAATAGTAAATGGTGAATTTAATTCTTCGTAGAATTCGAACTTGTATAAGTCTCTGACTGCCCCTGGCACTCAGTACGTATCGAGAAGATACATCATTCAAAATAATCAGAACACAAATAATTGCACACGAACGACTTGATCACAATTACATAGGCAAAGAATATGAACAAAGGTTAGAAAAATTGTTTCTTAGGTTTATGTTTAATTATTTTTTGTACTAAAATTCTCAATTTTTAGAAATACAAGCGAGTATTATTGAATGATTTGAACTTTCATATAAAAACAATAACTTAACAAGCATTTATATTTTTTGTATTCAATAAGAACTTGATTACTCAACTCACTTGTGAGTGCATTTTGTCTATCGACCCCAATTGACCTCTTGATCATCATTGACGCCCTTTAAAATTTAATTGATCCCGAGGAGATCGATGCCATTCCGTTGGGAAGCACTGTTTAGGGGCTATTTCACTACTCATCATTAGAACATTTACCAGTTTTTGTGTAGATGGCGTCTTGGTACATGTTACAAACATGTCGATCTTTCGTCCGCAGATTAACGTAATTAATGTTGTTGATGACGTATCCGTTCCGCGCTTTGTGGCGAGTTTGACGCCCCTGCCTTGTGACTACCGTGCGAGGAGCGGGCTGGGCTCGGGAGGGGAGGGGCGTTGCGGGCGCCGGCCGATGGAGATATATGGGGCGGTGACAGGCGCGGAAGAAACTGGAGCAGCGCGGGAGCCGGCACGACCGGTTCGCGCGCGCCCGCCCGCCTGCGCACAGCGCAACGCCCTGCAGGAGGAGCCCGGTGTCGCGGATACATTCCGAAATGGACTGTACTAGGAATTAAAATGGCAATTGGATTCCAATGGGATTGTAGGCAATCAAATATCCTCATACTTAACGAGCCAATTTAATGTGGAATATAGCAGGTGGATACAACGTTTTGTAGCCCAGCTGTGACTACATCATCAGACAGAAACTAAAACTGACTGAGGTTATCACAACAAAAAAAACATTGGGAATCATTACATGCGCACGACCAGTTTGCGGCACTTTATTTTGAATTTCCTATTCGTAGTCGTGAAACACTAATAGTTTCGGTCATGTTTCCCCACCATTGCATTCTTCCCTGACGCAAAGAATATGGGATCTGCTTACGGAGCGAATTTTCGCCGCATTTAGTTTTTCAAGGCATTTAGCCCAATTTATTCTTTCGAAAATGCTTAGCTCCATCCTGCTTTCAACTCGTCAACCCGGCTTAGATACCACTGGGAACGGTTGTATTGTCCTGTTTTTGTCCATATTTGGTCAGGTTTCTGATGGTCAGGCATGAAATACTGACGATTCCTAAAGCTGTGCAAGTCTTGCGGTATGACGATATGTAAAAATTTTAATGAAACTAGGTTTTATAAATTCGTTTCAGAATAATTTCACACCTACTCAATATATTACTTTATATTATTACATTTAAAGTTTTTAAATTTTGGGAATATTTAGATAGAAACAGTATGATTCATAGGTCGCTTTTTTACAACAGCGAGGTCGAGTACAACCACTTCCTGCATGAGAGTTTCTTTTGATGCTGAATGGTCTGATGGATTGATTTGTTGATTTGTTTCTCTCATATACAGGTGAATGCTTGGGTAACAAAGCCAGTAAAAACAAAAAAAAATGTTAATGATATAAACATTCTTTTTCACGTGAATAATACATTTACATTACCCCAAATTGTACCGTGATTTCTTCTTTTTATTAATCAGCAAGTAAATGTAAGATACAGAACATTTATAATAACTCCAGCTTACTTTTTTTATTTATCGTCTCGTACATTTGTAAGTGACAAGAAAATTAATAGTGTAATCTTTAAACTTTTCTGTTAGTCACTCTAAATTGGCAGAATTATATTTTTACTTTCCCATCTACTACGTAATTACTTAATAAAGATAAAGCATAGTAATGCCGTAGGAAGAGGCAACTTTTCTACAGAAATACTATAGTACGATTGGTCGCTGATACAGAAAAAGGGGATAAATCGCGCTTCTGTGTGGAGGGTCAATTACTACCTATAAAAAAAATATTGTACTGTCAGAATCCATTATGTGGGAATTTGTGGTTCCTTGATACCGGAAACTGGTGTACTGCAATGCGTATGTCTGTCCGTCTATGATTAACACGACCAACTAAACTGTTCAGACGATTTGCGTCAGAATTGATCTGGTCGAACTCGAGATTCAGCGAATTCCAAACGAATATTTGTTTTTCGGAGAACTTTACATGAAGCTTCAACGACATTTTCAAAACTTTCTCCAAAAGACTCCTTTTATATTGTTATTTTCTTTGGATATAACAATAAACGCTTATAAAAAGGGTACAGGTGCAACTTTTGTTGGCCTCTTTAAATTTTAAGAAAATTACATAGTTACAAAATATTCGAGAAAGTTTATACTGATGTTGCATCACTAGTTTGAGCTATACTGTTTGAATGCATGTGTTTTGTAATTTATAATATGGCTTTTGAGAAAGTATGTTTGTATTATGCCTTATATAAAATATTTGTTTATTGAAGATATTATATTATTAAAAAATTACGATCTAAAATTGACAGAAAAATACGATTATACGACACCTGAAAACAAAAAGTTTAATGATAAATACTGATGTGAACATTCTCGGCAAAGAACGCTGTATTGCATGAACATAGTATGCACTTCCCTGACAACTATATTAGTGTGAAATGTATGAGTATGAATTGTAAGAAATATTTGATTTGTTTTGTTCTTGAGAGGCTGGTTCAAATGGGGTCAGTGACTGCAATAGCAATGTAACGGTATCTTGATTGCTGTCGTTTATAACGATCTTTTGCGATTTGCCCGCTCAAATTTCAAAACTTCAAAGATGCTGTGTGGACAAAGGGAGAGAACCCCAGAACCTGTAGCAAGACCTCTTCGATTCTAACTTGGTCAGATGAGTTGGTTTACTTTATGTATCCCGTTACCGCACTCCTTGTATCGTACACAGCTTCTTTTTTAACCTGGAGCTAAACGAATGACTTGATAGCTTCTTCTTTGTTAAAGAAAACGGTACTTCCAATGTATTTTTGATGGAGTGTAAGTGGTTCATGCATGTGATATTGGGAACTATTGCTGCTGATGAAGTCGGTTAACTACAAGGACTAGTACATCTGTTGGTGAAAGTATTCATACAATGGAACTGAATTTGTGTGAAATCGAATGTGTAATCTTTTGGGTAGATGTTGAGAAGCAATCATTTAAAAACGATGCGTTAAAATAGAATAATGAAATATTTGTAATCAGACCTTTCGGTCTATTGGCTATTCAGTTTATTCATTTCTTCTAATTCATCATTTGAAGAAGATACCTTTTAAGTAAAGTAGAATCTGAGTAAAGTTTTAAACTGCAACTCACATCATAATACAAATAAGTAATTCTACAAATTCCGGAAAACTACTTGAAATCTTCACTGAGTGATTTCACGATTCCATTGCAAACATTCTATGTGCAATTGTACTATCGTGTGATGTACTGCTTGTGACGTAACTGGGTGTTTTCTTAGCTAGTTGACTGACGATTACTCTGATAAAGTTATTCCACAAGATTCTCATTCGCGTCGTATCAAAGTTTGCTTTCCTCTTCCTTCTTTTTCATTTTCTTTTTTCCTGGTATTATCAGAGGGTCTTTGTGCTTCTAGAGAAGCTTGGATTTTCATATCTTCTGTTCTATTTTTTCTGGCTTCATGAGTTTTTATTATTCTATTTGTCACTTTTATTTATTTTTCTGTAAAATCCATTCCTTATGTTTTGTTATTAACTTGCAATGGATCGTTGCAAAGAAAAATATAAAAATATTGGTAGCGTAAGGAAGATATATTAAGGTCATTTTCAAACTTACAAGAAAAGAGCTCATTGTATTTTGCACTAACAAGCCCGCATTTTATAAAACATGGGAAAGGAATGAATGGATTGAAGATTTTCACAATAATATCTCGAGATAATTCATCAAATATTATATAAATCTTTTATATCAATATTTACTGTTAATCAACTTCCTATTTAACATACTATCAGTGTATCAAAGGTGTAACCAAGGCAAGCGTTCTGTCAATGTAAATTTACACACATTTAAGAGAAATGCACATCTGCAGTCGTTACTCCTAATACTTATTTGTTTCTCATATCATTGTGTCACGCGCTACCATATTCCATATTCACAGGGCGTCTCGGACCCCGGACTCTCTCTCAAACACATTATGTATTTTTCTCAACAGAGAAAATCCATAGCTATGAGTAAGGACCGGATTCTCGAGTTACTGCATATTTTCTTTGATAACTTGAAATAGGATGAAATCTTGACAGTAATTTTCATCATGAAAAGGACGTTATTTTAGTACATTTTTTATTTTGCTCGAAATTGCACGTTTGAGGGGGGGGGGTTACTGCACGATATTGCACGTTTTAGATAATGCTGTCTGAAAATTGCACTGTATGGGACTTTACTGGACGAATTTGCGAGTTTCATACATTTAATTGCATAAAATATGTTTTATATATTCAATTTGTTTTAATTTATCATTTTTAAGGGTTTCATGAAAGAAAAAAGTGTATATGACATAACCCAACAATGCGTTCGGATGGTCTGTGAAACCCGAGAACCGTTTAATACGTGTCAATTCTGCACCTTGTTGCCCTATGAACTGAACGTCTATACCTTTCATTATACTATTGCCTAATTCAAATTTCTGAGTTTTACAGTAGATATAGATTCGCGGCCCTTGGTTACGGCGTCTCACAATACACTAGGTTCGGGGTATGTCTTCCCAATCGGATCATATATCCGTTTTGTCTTCGCTGAACTTTCCAACATGAGTTAGCATACTCGAGTCACATTGGACCTTACGTCCGGGCGCAAAGCTTTGCGACAAGCTGCACTGCGTTTGAAATATATCCAATTTCTCGGAACAGACGTTGCCCTGGGAGGTTCAAGAGATAATGAACGCAGTTTTTGACCGCTTTTAGTTATGTACGTCAGAGTGAGGCTTGGGACACAGACAAGCATAAATGAAATGTAGAACGAAGTTTTTCCTGTCTGAAATATATTAATTTACAGAAGATATAATAATTTCTCAGACAATAATTTGGAAATAAACAATTGTAACTTATAATGCAAACAATTAAGAACATTGCTTTTGTAACTTAATTATTTCGATTTTTGAATTTTTTTTGTATTTTATGCTAATTTAGTTAGGTGTGCGAATAATATTTAAAATGTCAAATATGTTTTGTTTAATATTTTGGTGTTATTATAATAACTACAAACTTAATTATAATAACACTAAAATTATAATATTTCATTTACCTTAAATATCTCATTCAAAATATAACAATAAGTTGACAAGTCGATTAATTGGAGATTTTAGGCAACAGAACACCGTTTTGCAAAGTCTTGATCTTTTTATTGCATGTTTTTGCACTACACGTTTTAGGGAGTTTTACTGCATGAAAATCCGGTCTTTAGTGATGAGATATTGGGTTTGAACGTGGTAATGTATCACATAAATCCGACCTCTCCATTGGTTAGGATATATTTGGTTCAGAATTGGCCTTCACATTCTGGCCAAATATGCAACGGTTACTCACTGCCACCCCTATAAACCTTCCATCTCTCCGTAAGTCACGGCGCTGTGCCGCGAATACCACCATCCTCACAGGCGGCAGAAGCAAGGACTACTAAAAGGGAATATTTTCCGTTTAATTAGAAATCACATGTATGAAAGTCTAATTTTATACTCAAATTACTACCAAAACATTCAGAAATGATACATGATTGTATATCTCTTTTTATGATATATCCATTATTGCATTATCTGTGTCTCTCTGTGAAAATTTATTTTTCCTTAAAAACCCCAAAGATGATTAAATTTCTTGAAAACTAAAATTATAAACAAATTTTCTACGGTATATTACTTGGGCCATGATTGCGTATTGTTGAGTGAAAACTGCATTTTGATATTGGGAATCATTTATAAATTATAGGGAAGGACCATAGTTGGTGGGTCACCTATTGTTAGAAATTAAGAATCATATACATAGAAATTTAATTTCAAGTCCATGTACTATATGGCGCTTGGAATTTTTTTTTTTGCCGTTTTCAGATGCCGAGTTAATTTTCAATATTTCATTGCGAACATATTCAGTTGGCTTAGTAATTTTATGTTCTAGTTACTAAGAAACCTTGTAAATAATTTTCATTATTCCTGCTGCAATTTTCCACCCTCTTTAAAAACTAAGTGTCTGCTTATTTCACTTTGCTGTAATCTTCCAATTGGCGGAGGATATGCGAATGGAATGGACTACAATAACTACTCATTCATGTAATATTTTGAGGGAACGTATTTTTAAATACCTTTCTGTCATGTTCTCTGGGATAATTGCTACGTACCTTTTGCATGTTAATAACGTACGTCGAGATCAAGATCGTACAAATAGACCCTTGTTCCATCCTCACTTGTGAAACAAGTGCAATCTCGAAACAATACCTAATTTTTGCAAGGAGTTAATCATCTGCTACGTTTTAATCTAACCTCTTAGGCGAATAACGCGGCAGAGGACGTGGAGATATTAGACGTTCAAATGTGTCGACCTAATGAAGAGCACTTCATTACTCTTACACTTTAGAGGTACAGATGTCACGAGAACAACTGACCCAGAAAGCGCGAGATTTTTACTTTTTCACATACTGCTTCCTTCGTACATAGAGAAAGTATCGCAATGCTGAAGCAACGACGGCTATTTTCCGATAGAAAAAATTTTCTTGCAGGTCCCAGATAAAAAATAATAAATAAGGGATAATTCTTGTTCCTACTTGTAGTAAATAATTCTCTCTAAGCCGAAAAGGGGTCCACGTGGTCGATGTGACTGTCTGCCACGAGGATGAGCCTTTTGAAAGCAGAGGAGGAAAAGGTATTAAAATACCAACCAGTCATCCCCCTTGGCAGCCCAACGTCATGGAGTACCCAACGCCATGTAGAAAATTGTTTGGTCACAACCCAGACCTTGACACCGAAAAATTGGTTTACGGCAGAATGTTTGTCCATCTGTCCGAACAACGATAGTGGCTAACACGTACGCTAGTCGTCGTCATTTAAAAAAATGGCTCTAAATTCTTTCTTTAATTTTTTCTATGATAGTGTTTATAGAAGTGATATATCGTCAGAAAATGTAGCTGTTCCTTTTTTTGAGTGTAGGCAAGTCAGATACAATACATATAGACGGGGCGCAGTACATTTTCTTGGGAGACGTCAGACAGGAAGGGGTAAAAGAGAGATTAATTTGGCTCAATTTGGAAGAATCTATTACTTAGCAGTTGATTGCCATCGCACAAAACGCTTATGGCTTTTGTTGTTCTGTCATTAGTACACTGTAATGTACCTGAACATTTAACACAGTAAAGCGACAGGTGACATTAGCTCCTCTTGTGATGGAAATCTTGACGTGTGCATTGAACATTCGCAAGCAAAACACTGATTCCTCGGCACTCGTGGAGGTTTAAATCTTATTTTGCAGTTTAGTAAAAATTATTTTTTGTATATTTCTCTGTTTCCGCTTAGTTCTAGATCTACGAAGATCGTTGACATAGGCTGTTTGTTGATTTTGTGACTAGCATTAACATTTTGATGCACACTGTGACCTAATATAGATATTTCTGTCTTGAGGCACTCTATGTCAGTTGTTGGATGCATTTTTAATATTGCTCTGAAAGTTCTCTTTTGCTTCATCTGATATGTCCAATTTTTACGTTCTTTATTTTGAACTTCGTTTAGACCCTCGTAAACATGTGATATTTTTCACATAACATTTAGTTTTTGTTGTGTACTTTAATTAATGACATTCAGGATTTATTGGATAGGAAACACCATCTCTATCGTCATGTGTTTCTTGCACTATATTTATAAAATGATTTACATTCGTCACTCCGGGCACGAACAACCGCGATAGTTTTCGAGCGTCTGTGCCATTTTGTCTCATAACACAGTATTCTCTTTTATTTGGAACTCAAAACTGAACATGTTTCTAGATTCGAAGATTGTTTCTTTTTTTAAGTGTATGACTTAAGAACTACGAAGGGGATCACTTATTTTAGGTTGCTTTTTGTTTCTGTAGAAAACCTCTTGCGCGTACAGAGGGCGCTGCTTTATCTGAAGAAGTCTTACTGTAAAAGAAGGTGACATTTTTACCTGTCTGCACCTGCGGTTGCAATTATAGCTTCTGCTGTTGCGACTGCTCTGTAAATAACTGAGAGATTACTGAATTTTTCAATGAAACAATTGGCGGATAAATCACTCTAAGAACATCTCCATCACAAAGTTCCATTACTCACGATTTCTTATCTCATCGCCAGTGCCGTTAAATAAGTTAAGGGTTCTAAAATACGCTGCAATGTGGAGCAGCTGTCTGACACCGAGAGAGCGAGCAACAAAGGTTCGGTTTCTACCGAGGCTCCGAGCGAACATGTAACTAAACTGCAGAAAAATAATATTCATGTTAACAATGATTATTATTGTATTAGTTACCATTTAGAATGTACAATTCTAAAAGACTAACTATGACTTAGCAAGTATTGTAGTCATCTTCTGGGTCAATGACCCCCATCTTGATCAGGTTTTTTGTCCACTTTTCTCTGATACTTTGAGCAAATGCTGAGATAGCTCGTTTTGCGTCTAGGCATAAATGTAGCTTTACTATCTGAGCACGTTTTTTTAAGCTCAGTGGGGAATGAAGTTATTCAAATAATTAATTTCCATGTTCTCGCGGCTGAAATCCGATTCCATTACGAAGGGCATGATAAAAGATAATAGCCTAAATATGGAGTTGATTGGTCTTTGGAAGTAGTTTTTTTACATGGGAGCGAATATTCTCTCATCAATTCTTGTCAAAACCGTTGGCAAAAAGTATTCATATGTCAACTTAATATATGTATAATATGAATTATAAATCAGTATAATATGAATTAGGACAGAGGTTTTAGAGCTCAATACACACATGTCCCCATAGTACGTTAATTTTCAATTGGTTTATGTGACGTTAAATAATTATAATTTAAACTCAAGGTCAGTGATTGAAACATTACAATTTGTATATAGCTCATTTTCAAATAGGACAAAGGCACTGTCGGATAGGATTTGACATCATTGAGAGTGTGTGTATTTTGGATCCCTCTGTGCTGAATATGAGTTCTTGGAACTTCGTATTAAGGACTTATCCTTTTAAGATTTGCGATCCTAAGGTCAAGTATTTCATTTTATTTCATTTGTTACGAATTCCAATTGTTAAAGCATGTGAATTAACTAGAATACAATATTGTATGGAACATGCATCATGGTAATATTGAAGTAAACATCTGAAATTCGAAGATAAAAGCTAGTGTACACTAACTTGTAGTTTATAATCATTTTCAGTATGCGACGGTTGGGCCGGGAGATGTGGTATACACATTCATCTGAATTTGGTACTACAGACTATAATCATAGCCTCTGTCCCTTAGGAAGATGGATCACATGAGGAGTAGACAAAAATATCTTACGAGTCACACATGATTCAGGAAAAACTTGAAGCCGGGATGACAAAACCCTCTCGTAGAAGTTACCTAAGCAGGATGAGACAAGCGCTTGTCGACGTGAGCGCCTATCGAACTACTGGTTGACCTCAGAGCAAATCTTTCCAGAACAGGAAGAATTCATGTTGGGCGTACGAGATTACGAATTCTCAACACAGTAGGAACTGCAATCTTATATGAAGAACTATGAACTGCCCTTTACTTATGGGATGCAATTAGCACATAATGCAGAAAGAACCAAGCCACAAAGAAACCCAACTGAGAAAAATGGACGTAAAATTAATTGCCAATAAAAAATTAAAATTAAAATATGTATTTACTGATTACTTCAACTATCAGCCTATTAAAGGGCATGGATTGTATGCAAAAATGGTGGTTCATTTCCAACATGCAATTTCACACCGAATTAAACATCAAACCAATTTCTCACCATATTGCCTATCTTTCCAATAACTTTTACTAGAACCTGCATTTGATCAACCAAAGCAGAAATCTCAAACTGGGTAAATACACACCACGTCAAACTCGAATAAAGAACAAAATACGCAAATTTTAATATCACAAAGTTATAACTTAGATGGTCACCATCTTTTACTCCCGAGCCCTTCATTTTATCATTGTGAGTATTGTTTGTGAGCTGCAATTACTTTTGTTCACACGGCGTGAGTGAGATACTCCTTCCCAAGACGACGTAAGTGGAAGAGCCACAAGTCTCAAGAAGGAAAACCACTGGTACAAATCGACACCACTAGCAGCAGTCGGCGCTTTTGCTTGAGCAAATGCATTTCGGAACGTAGCACATCCGCTGCGATTGGCGCTGCCTTCGTATGGGAAAGAGGTAATTCTCGCTTGCGTCGCCGCTGCGCAAGGAGAGCCCGGCCGCCGCCGGCCGGCAGACTGGTTCTGCGTCCGGCTTAGCGGTTCCTGTGCGTCGCGCGGTAAGCGATTGCTTCGTTAAAGAGCCCTTGCACGGCAGATTAAATCAACTGTGTTAATTATGACGGCTCTTTAAGTCAGAACGTGTTGAAGAGCTCATCATCGGCCTCAAACGTGATATGTTCTGCGCCGGGAAAAGCTTGTCAGCCGCGTGCGAATGCTCCCCAGGCCATTATTCCACGAGATAGGCCCAGGCTCCCCAAGCTGCAAGGAGGTCGACCAGATATTTCGCTCTTTCGCTTATCTCTCTGAATTAAAACTGATGATTTTAGAATATTCGCTGAAAGTTTGATTGCTTGATATAGGAAACCGACTTTTTCCACATTCCGGAAGTTCGAAAAATTTTATAGGTACATAATTAATTGATTACAGACGAACCTATGTAAAGTGTAGGTATTGCTGATTTGCCAGAATACACGTATTGGAATGCTTATCGCAATACACATATGTCAAAATATTTAGTTACTATTTTTATTTATCAAAACTAAAATCATTCTCAGAACAGTTTAAATCTTCATTAAAGGCAACAGTACGCATGTATTGTAATAGTACCAATTGTTACTTGAGATCAAGTTATATGACACCTTGAAGAGAGAATTACGTTTTCAAAGAAAAAAAACATTACATTTTCTACGTAGGATATTGGGAATAGTTGCCAAATTTTAACAGTTGTGTAAACTGGACCGCACACGTATTTCTGTACACAAGAGCAGTTGAATTACACTACTGTCTTGAAGCTATCTCGTGGAATAATAGTCACCGAGTAACGGAGCATAGGTTATCTTAGCAAGGAGTATTAGCGATATAAGTGGCTTCAAAATGTGCCTTAATACTATTGCATTGAATACGTTGTACAGAGAAAATATTGTGATTCTGCAAAAACAATCTCGAGATTTTGACGAAAATACTGGTTTTGGGTATCCTGATTCAGAAAATGAGTTTATTTTAAAACGTCTCTCCGATTGACCATTACAGAAAAAAGCAGAGGCTAAACAACTACTACATTATACAAAATAAAGATTCTACTTAATAAAATTATTTTTTCAATATAAATCTCAAAATAATTTGATGTAAAGCATTTTCATAGTGTTATATATTCGAGTAATACCCTGACCAGTTTCTAAAAGTACCTATGCAAACAAAATAAAAGGTATTATTTTCAATTGTCTCACATTCTTTGTTTTAAAGTTAGTTCTGAGATAGTACAATACATTTAAACAAGTGACATAAGCGACATTTTCGTTAAAATGTTTGATTTTTCAAAAAGTACACATAACATGTATTTTTTTCTAAAATATCTCTCACGCCGCGATTATCTAGTATATTACTAATTTTCAGTACGCGCAAAAATTTAAAGAAAACTATGCAGCTTCTGAACATGCGAAGGGTGTCTATAACTCGCCTGATACCATGAAAGTTGGGAAAATCGAAAAACAATGAAACAGTTAATTTTGACTGAAAAATTAGTAATTGATTGTGTTATTTCGCCTAATTCCATAGGGCGCGTTCTGACTGAATTCTCAAACTCAGTGCGTCATTGCTTGCGATTCAACTGACACCATGCAATAGGAAGGTTCCAAGGAAGAGGTAGTTTGGCATTAAGTGTTTGCTCTTACGTATTATGTTAAGGATCAGAAACTTGTGTGATATTCTTGGTATTTACTGAACGTTTGTATTGTATGTATTCTCTACTACGTATAAGCAGTATTTGTGAAAACTGTTTTTGATAATATATTTAATAAACTGCAGTGGTATACGGGAGTATTTTGTGTGTGCTTATTTTGTGATAACCAGTGCGTGTGCTTTTATTCATCAGCACTTTTGCTGCTGTAGGCCTCTAGTTTACTGTATAGGTGTATTTTATAATTCGATGTATTTGTGGCTCAAATCCTCCAAATAATCTTTAAAGGAGTTTCTCAAAATCTCAAAAGAATTATGTGAAAACGCTCTAGAAGTTGCTTATTTCAGAAAAGTTCAAACGACATTTTCTTAAAAATGGCTATCATATTTCTTTGAAAATTTCTTTCTCTACAAATTGAGAAAATGAGAAAACAAGTACGCAAATTTGCATATTAATATCTTTTATGACATAAAATGAACTATTGTGCGCATTCAGACCGTCTGTACATATTATACTCTACATTATTTATTGTAAAGTTATTTCGTTTTGAGAAAGTTATTTATTAATGAGTGGAAGGCTGTTGAAATTATTACTATGGCCACGAATGGTGTTTAATACCATTGAGATAAAAAGATTCAGAATTGGAAAGCAAATAATTGTCTTGAAGGGATCAAAAAGCCAATTTTAGTTATAATCATGATTTTTATTAATTTTAATTAAATTATTATTTCACAAAACCCCCACAAATAACATTGTAGTCAACCAACCATATAGCACAACTCTTTGGGGGCAGGGGCTCTCAAATAAGCCGACATCAATGCTATGAGTTCGAATTCCCCTAAGACATGGATGTTTACAGGCGTGTTTGTGGCATGGGAGACATTCCTAGTCCCTAATATGTATCTGCATATTATTGCAGTGCATGAAATTTGAGTGATATCGGCATGTGTATCTAATTGACGAACCGGCAACCTATACCCAGAACAGTGGCACAAGCATTGAGATAAAGCCACAGGTTAGGAGCTAATAATATGAGCTCATAAAATGTTATATATATACACACACATATATATATGTGTGTGTATGTATATATATATATATATATATATATATATATATATATATATATATATATATATTGTAACACCCCGGTCGTCTCGTTAGAGAACGCCCGGTTAGCGGTCCGGTTAGAGCTCAGTCGGTGATGGAAGGAATTGTTAAACAGATACAATGGCAGTACGAAACAAACACTTTGATCACTGGTAAAAATTACTTTTATTCCTGGGCAAGAAAAAGAATGCCCCAGGGAAGTTACATTTGTAAATTGAATAAAAAAATGAGAAAATTAGATGAAAAGAAAAGAAAATGAAAGGTCAGAATTCAGAGTAAAGCTTAAAAACTAGAAAGAATTATAACTAACATTACAATGGTGAAAAAAAATTACAAGTCAATGTGCCATAGCGCGGCACCGCATTACAAAATTACACAGGGCGAATGCCCTTGAGTGATACTGCCTGGGAAAAGGTCTTTGTGCGCCCGGGAAGGGCACGGCGCGGTCGAGGGGGGCGGCTGGCGTCCTTCACAAAAATGCGGCAGAGGCCGATGGCCTCCTTTGCCGACAGCTGAGCGGTCGTCTCGTGACGTCACCAAGGGGCGGTGGCGTCTGGCGGCGTTGAAACGGCGTCTGGTAGTGTCTGGTAGAACTCTGGGCGGCCGGAATTCACTCTCGATCTCAGGAGCGTAGTAATCAACCATGCGTCTCTCTGATTCTCATGATAATTGTCGAACACAACTTCGGAAAGTCTAGAACTCCTTCAGAGAAACATTCGCCTCTCTCCGCGACTGATTCCCGCTTCAGAGAAGTCTCTCTGCCCACACTACTCAGCCCTTTATGATAGCTCACGCAGAAATTTTATAAGTCCTTCAGAGGCACATACGCCTCTGACCGACGAATAGCTCCCCCCCAGAGAAGTTTCTCTCCCAACTGCCCTCAGCCTAATACTCAGGCTCCTTCTGACAAATTTTATAAGTCTTTCAGAGACACACTGGTCTCTCCCCGACGAATAGTTACCCCCCAGAGAAGTTTCTCTCCCGACTGCCCTCCGTCTAATGAAAATTTTGTAAATCGGAAACGTAGCAAGTAAGCTTTTACCCCCACCCATTTTCTCGTGTGCTCCAGCTCTTTATAATAGGTCGCGTCGCTATTGGCCAAAGGTAATGGCGCAGTGCACTATTTCCAACCAATCGTGACGGGAGGAGCGAAGGAAGTTTCCGCTCTCTGTGCCATCTGTGAGTGTACAGTGTTATTCTGATTCCTTCTAGAACATCGGCCATGCCTGCGCAAGGGGCGCGTTGTCCGGTGAAAGAATTATCGTTCTAGAAATTTCGCAGATGTTCTTGCGTCCGCGCCTCTCAGTTAATCTTTTGACACCAGCTCTCATAACAACTTCGTAATGGGCCGGGGGCGCAAGTGGCTGTCACGATAAGCGGGGTTGCGCGCGTGTCGCCATCTGTTTATTCTCCCAGTAGGACTCGGGACGGTCGAGTTTATTTTATTTAATTTGTATGAGGAAATCGGTATCGCTACAATATATATGTGTGTATGTGTATATTGTGGCGTCACCAATTAATTAAGTATAATTTTATTGTGGCGTCGCCAATAATAAAATAATAATCACATCTGGAAATAGCTCGCGTCGAGAAAGAAGTGGGTCAAGGGACGCTGCCTTCGCCGCGACGGTTTCTTTCGTTACGCAGCGGGGCCCGCCCCGACCGCACTCAGCCTCCTTTCAGAGGCGGACCGTTTATTGCCCCCCTCATAAAAAGACATAATGTCCCTGGCCGGAGCCCAGTCGGACAATACGCCCCCTCGCGCCCCCTCTTTTGGCACCACCCTGGGAAGGAAGGCGGAGCCCCCCGGAGGGGTTGGCCGGGCGTCAATTAAGACGACGACGCATTTACAACACGTCGTGAACGAAACCTTTCTTCGGCCATCAACCGATCCCCTTCCAAACAATGCCCGCCCCCACACCCGTCTTGGCACGCGCCTGGACTAGGCACCCGAATTCCCGCAGGGGCTGTTTATAAACTAAATACAGTAGGCTGTCGATTAGCCCATGCCGACCGTCGAGGACCCGTGAAAATGCGCTCCTACTCGAACACGTATCCAGACAGCTGCCAAAAGTTTCTGGAACCGTTGACAAAGGGAAGCGAGCGAGAGAGAGAAGCCGGTGTCAGACAGAGAACAATCTACGGAAAAATACGGGAAAATTGCCACATGATTGGTTAATCAGAATTCTGCGACGCAGCCACCCTCAGCCAATGGGAAGCTTCGCCATGAGGGAAGGGAGAAATTCAGAGCTAGAAACATTTTGGGGAAGGGGGAAGGAAGTTCTTTTAAAAAAGAGATGCAGAGAGAAAACTTATCTGGTGATCGGAGCGCGACGGGGGGAGGAACACTCCCAGATATAATATTTTTGAGAGATAATTTTTGAGAGTTACTTCGTGATACTTCTGAGATACTTCGAGAGACTTCCAAGATACTTCTTGGTTGCTAAATTTGCTTGATTACTCAGTTACTTACGATCGGGACGCGAGTTTGGGAAAGACTTTCCCAGAGTCGAATTAGTTAGGACGCGACTAGTGGACTTGTCGCGGAGGAAACTCGGGCGGGAGACTACTGGATCCCCCACCGTTTCCGCATCGGCCCGCCAGCCTTTGCCGCCTCCCGCGTCGGTGCTGATTGACAGCCCACCGCGTTACGTCAACGCCCGTGGCCACTCTCCCCACTGAGCCTGCTCGAGCCGACGACCTGGGATTGCCGCTGCCTGCCGAGAGGGGACGCGCCGCAGAAGGTCAGCGACCCGGGACTGCCGCCGCCCCTGCTTCGAGGCTGCCGCCCCGGCCCGCCCGCGGAGACAACGCAGCCACTGGTGAAAAACTACGAGACGAAGCCGTCTCGCAGAACAATCGTAACGGCGAGAAATTGCAAGTGGCCGCGCTCAGGCCCTGCAGACCTTAAATGATGAATAGCACGCTTCATCAAAGAGTAAGCCTAATATGTTAGCCTTAAGGGAATTAACAACTAGTAATTAAGATAACCAGCTCACAGAGTAGATTTAGTAAAAAACTTGCGTCGCCCTTTGCGACATGTAACTTCCCTGGCAGCTCTTGGTGCCAGGAATAAACTGTTATTTGTTACAAATGACTCTGTGCTAATTCATGACCTCCCAACACTTCCATCCAGTCACATTTCAGGAGCTGAACCTGGCGCCCTCCCCCGCTCACATTAGGTTTGTTTACAATATATATATATATATATATATATATATATATATATATATATATGTGTGTGTGTATGTGTATATATGTGTGTGTGTATGTGTATATATGTGTGTGTGTATGTGTATATATATGTGTGTATGTGTATATATGTGTATGTGTATATATATGTGTGTATATGTATATATGTGTATGTATGTATATATGTGTATGTATGTATATATGTATATATATGTATATATATTGTAACACCCCCGGTCGTCTAGTGAGAGAACGCCCGGTAAGCGGCCCTGAAATAGCTCAGTCGGTGATGGAAGGAATTGTTAACAAATACTGGTAACATGAAAGAAACACTTTGATCACTGGTAAAATCACTTTTATTCCTGGGCAAAATAATTCAAAATGCCCCAGGGAAGTTACACATTAAATAGAATCGGAAATCTGAAAAATAGGTGGACAGATAAGAAGATGAAAAGTTAGTAGCCAGTATAAAGCTTAGAAATTAGGAAGACTTATAGTTAGCATCACAATGGTAACAAATATTACAGATTACTGTGTCTTAGCGCGACACCGCATTGCAGGATTTACGCAGGGATGAATACCCTGAATTACATTGCCTTGGTAAAGTTTTTTTCTGTGGGCCCTAGGCGGGCGCGTTGCGGTCGAGAGGGCGGCGGCAACCTTCACAGGGGAGGCGCGGCCGGGGCGAGGAAACGGCTGCCGTCCTTCAGAAAAAATTCAACGGGGGTCAATGGCCCCCCGGGCCGTCAGCTGACGGTCGGGTCGTGGCGTCACCACAGGAGTGGCGACGCGTAGCTGCGTTGACGGCGTCTAGGAGTGTTGTCTGCGTCTGGGAGAACTGGCAGAAACTGGTAGACTTGGAGCGGCCGGGCGTTCACAATCTCAGGAACGTAGTGGTCGATCATGCGTCTCTCTGATTTCCGTGATAATAATTGTCGGACTCAACTTCGGACAGTTTACAACTTCTTCGGAGAAACATTCGCCTCACGACGAATTCCCACCCCAGAGAATTTTCTCTGTCTACTGCAGCCGGCTCAGTGCTCAAATCTCGCAGCAAAATAATAAAATCCCACATAGGCACATTCGCCCGAATAATCCCACCCCAGATAAGTTTTTTCTCCTAACTGCCCTCAGCCTAGAACTCAGGCTCCTTCCGACAAAAATTACAAGTCTTTCAGAGACACACTGGTCTCTCCCCGATGAATAATTATCACCCCCAAAGAAGATTATCTCCCGACTGCTCCCCGTCTAAAAGATCTGGCCCCGTCTGATGCTCTGCACTTTCTGAGATTTTGTCAGTCGAAATTGCATTAGGTCAACTTTTGCCCCCACCCAATTTTCTCGTATGTTCTAGCTCCTTAAGATAGTTGCGCCGCTATTGGCCGAAAGAAATGGCGCATTACGTTTTTTTTTTACCAATGGTGGCAGGGGTAGTGAATGGAGTTCCGACTCTTTGCATAACTGTGAGCGTCGAGAATTTTCTTTGCCCTTCCAGAACATGCTCGCACAGGACGGGCGTTGTCCGTGAAAGAATTTGTCGATTTCAAAAGTAATCTCGAAGGTTCGTGCAGCTGGCCATGCGAACACGTGCTCCACAGTAAATCTGTCGCCGACTAACCCTTGTAACTACTCTCTTAATGGGCCGGAGGCGGAGACGGCTGTCGCGATAAGCGGGGTTGCGCGCGCAACGCTGTGTCGCAATCTGTTCCCAGTATTACTCAGGGTGGCCGAATCTGTTTATTTAATTTAATTTTCTTGGCGTGAATTTCGTTTCAAAAGGTATGACGAAATCTGTATCGCTACAATATATGTATATATATGTATATGTATATATAAAATCTAATAATATACCTAATGTTACAGAATTAGGATATACCCATAGGCATCCTACGTTTGCGGAGCTGAAACAAGCTGTTAATTGAGAATTGAGAACCCAGGGGAGCGGTAGTTACAGTACCGAAAGGGGCTCTGGAGTTCTTAGATGCCGATAATTGGCAACTGAGAAGGGAGTGAGGCAAAACTGTAAAGGTAGCTCTGAATGAGTCGGTGACATGTTGAAACACCAATAGTTTACTTTATCGAACAGGCAGTATATAAAAAATGAATTATTGCTACAGAAAAATAAAGGGGTAGGATTCCGCGGTCGGCGTCCGTGTCTACTACTTGGCGGTCCGCGATAAGCCGCCTCCTAGGCCCAGTGGCCAATGTGTCGGCCGTCATGCTGCGATCTTCCTCAGGGCGAAATGGGCGAAGATGGACTGCCCACGGTTTTTTGTACAGTCGCGGTAATCCGACACTCGCTATTCCGAGATTCCGTGCAATCCGAAATGTCCCGTTGTGCACCAAGTCACCAAACAAGCAAATACGTGGCGATTATCAAGACCTGGCTCAAGAATGTAGTATGTGTGCGTTATCTTATTTAATGAATATATGTTCAGTTTTAAAAGTATCTGCACATTAAATCTGACATTCGTTGTTATACATTGAAGATAAAAATTCCGGTATGTATTTTGCTTTATTTCGTGTTGTCCTCGGTACCATCCACCCCAATTACTTCAGATGATCGTGACTGTACTGTATATAGAAAGAGGTTTCCTTCCACCCATCAACCGGTTGACTGTTGGTAAAAATAAATTCTACGATTTGTCGAGACGTGGGCTTTGGTGGAGATTAAGGTTTTGGGGGTGTTTGATAGTTCAACTTTTATCCTCCTCGGTACCATTCGAGCTTCCTTGGTAGTGGTGGCGGGCGGTCGAAAATAATGACTTGGCCATTTTCTAGGCGTGGAGGGCTAAGGCGTATTTATGTTGTAACCTGCCGGGAAGTTTTGGATACGGGATTGCAAGGCCAATAAAACATGAACACATGTACACAATGAACGATTGAGATGATTATAAGGATGAATATAAATATGAATATGAATGATAGGTTAAATAAAATGTAACCTATCATTCATATTACAAGTATGTTTTATTGAAACGGTTGGAGAAATCTTTTACGCAGCGCTGCTGTTGTAGCATCATTTAATTGATAATTTATCTCATTAGTTTCTTCATATCCACATGCTTAGTGCATTATTTGCCGTCTAATGTATGCATGAAACCTGGAATTGAGTTCCCTTATATGGTCTGTTAAATACAGTACTTTTCTCGTTTTTCTGAGGATACTCTCTTTAAACATCCCGTTGGCTTCGAGCAGATCCTTGAAAATAATTATATTTATTGCGAATTAGCTGTTTTTTCTAATTTAACTAATTATAATATATTACATTTAGATTTTCCTCAAAGTAGATTCTTTGGTACCAAGTGAAGTGCTACGTTACGTTTACTTTCTCCATTTTCTGTCGTCTGCTTTGCTTTGTTAAGCTGTTTCTCGGTGGAAATAGGTGCCCTTTTAGCTTTTGGAATATAAACTGAAGATCTTCTGAAACAAAAAGCTTCATATCTTGTAATCGTGCAGCTATTAATATCCTTAAGGCTTAATACAATTCTGAATACAAATGGCTAAAAAATCTGATGATCAAAATACTTAGTTTTAATACAAAGTAGTTTAAGGTGCTCCAAAAAGTGTGCGCACGCTCTTCTCAATGCCGCATGTGTGGACTCTGGTGTACTTGTTCAAAGAAAAACTCACAGATGACATCACACGTCAAACTTTAAAGAACGTTGCAAAGAAGGCTTTAGAATTAGAATCACAATTTCGAAATACAAATGTCATGTTGAAGTCAAAGTCCTTATGTGCGTATCAGAGTTTAAGTAAATAATGAGAAAATGATGTCAATAAAACCTAAAACCTAAAAAAATGTATGTTCTCCACTTTCTAAACGTACGATGTACGGTAGTAAGTGCGGTAGACGTTAACAACTTCGCACAGAAGAAAAATTACAAATGTGTCGAACGAAGCAGTTAAGACAACTGTTTGAAAACTGAATTGAGCACTCTTAGGGACTGCGTTGTATTAGATGTCCTTATCCTAATTCCGGTACCGAGGGTGTCCAAGATTGCCAAGTTAGATTTTTACGCCCCCTTTTTCGATTCGGCGAATGTGTATTAATTTATTTTTACTTAACATTTACCGTCCGTTCTTTCCTTTGCTATCAGATATATATGGTTTATTACGCATCATAAATTCCACAAGTAATGAACTTGCACACTAATCGCTTCATAAGTGCCGCACCCCCATGCACTCCCGGCACTAGCGCGGCAATCTCATGCATAACACTGAAGTGCAGTTTATATTCTACACGATGTGGTACTACTGTACGGCTGGCGCAGGTAAGCGCAGGTTTGGTCCCTCCTCTCGCCCGTCGCGGCGGGTAGTGCTGGGCACCCCGCGCGGAGCACTCCTTAATTAAGTGCGAGCTCCATCAATCACGTGAGGCGGGGTGGGGCTGGGAGCGGGTGCGCGGCGGAGCAGGACGGAGCGGGGCGGGGCGAGGGATGTAGATGCGAGACCCTGCCTTCCCACAGCCAATCCCAACCCTTACAGGGAGGAAAAGTCGCCGATACCTGTCCCTTGCACACGTTGGTTATAAAGCGACGCTCTACGCGCATGGAACACTGCTTACCGGTGTTTATCACAGCCGGAGGCAGCACTGGCTGCCGGCGGTTAAATAATTTCTTCACATTCTGTCTGTGTTCACCTCTGATCGGTTGCAGGCAGAAACTATGGATACTCGGGCAAGTAAATCTTGCGACCAAATCCCCTGGCTATTATTTAGGGTTTCGAAAAATCGCTCATTATGAAACATACCGGCGTATCCATAATTTTGAGCAATTTTTCTTGTCTTTGGGTACATTCAAAGTAGCTGAGAATATTAAGTTTTACATTAAGTTATATTAACCTTGCACTTTAATCTGAAATGTATATTTTGGAAAAAGATCACTTTTTTAAACGTGTTTTCTTTGAAAATTGTAACTATTTAGATAACTTTCAAGGGATTCAAAGGTTAGAGAACCTTAGATCATCAACAAGTAGTATTGCGCAAGTTTGTATCGATCAGGACGATCGCACTAATCACAAAGTAAAGTCAGCAAGAAGCAGCAACCAGACTTGAACTTTAGAAGCCAAAGCTCCGGTACTACTGTGGCGTCGTTAACACGAGGGCCAGAACCGTTAGGTCGGTGAAAGTGCGCTGCGGGGGAGGAAGGGGTTGAGCCTGAACTTCCGGGATTTGGCGCTCTGGCAGATGACGCAGACAGCGTGGCAGAGCCAAAAATAACCTTAGGCTGTAAACTCCTAGGAAGCTGGCTAGCGAGCCTACCTGGGAATCTTGTGTGGTGGGGGGTGTATCCCCCCTCCTAAGATGCTGGCAGGCGAGCCTAGCTTGCAACAGCAGGCGAGCCTATCTAGGGAACTTGTGAGGTGGGGGGTGTAGCCATCAGCTATTTAACGCGGCGCCATCTGCGCCCGCGTTCTCATTCAGTTACATCAGAGGACCTAGTACGTGTAGGTACAGGGAGCGTAAGAGTGGGGGCGAGATGTCCGGAGTGTAAGGGCCAGACGATCTCGGGTGCTTCGTGCACACGGTCCGCCAGACGGCGACCGGTTAAAATTTTGGCATCAGGCCATGTGACGGTAATTATCACGGGACGGAAGTCCGACAGCTCGCATCACGCGTGGCTCGTTTTTCTGCGGTAAAGCAGGGTATTGGAAAGAAAAGGTTGCCGGAGTGTTTCAATTAAGGAATTTATTGTATCTAGTCTGTAACTTTTCAATATACTATTTTTATTTTGTTTATGTGAATTTATTCTCTTTTCACTACGTCACACTACCTTCTCGAATGGTTTTATTCCAGAATCCATTTGTAGAAGTTTGCTTTTGACTTATTTTTTAGGCGGATTGTTTTTTTAGCATTTTATGAATGGCGCTTTGATTCTGTATTGGAGTTTTATATTTTTACGAAATTTGAATTGTTTAGTGCGTATGAAACATTGATTTTGATTTTCACAATTCCGCTAAATGATTTATCTGCTAAATCCTTCTATTTAACATGGTTTTATAAGCTGAATCTCTTCATGAATAAGCTCATACATTGTTAACAATTACTAGCTCAGAGTAAATATATAAATCTCCAGATGGACACGTGCTGATAGCACAGATGTTCCAGTTACCTCGACTATGTACGTTTATATTCGCTGATGGATTGCAGTGGCGACGTTGAAACCCGTCAAACCATCGTTTCTGTTGTAGCCATCGTTTAAATATCTTTGATTCTCCTCGCCGCCCAAGATTCTCTTCACTGACATGGAGTCGATCTTCTTATGCAGATTACGGTAACTCCACCGCAGACAGCGTCCATCTTCGTTTCTCGCCCGGGCTTTTACGCGCGGAGGCCACGAGAGGGCAGCGCCGGGTCACGGGGCTCGGGCGCGTGTCAACCAGTTTCCTCCGCAGGTCCGGGCGGGACGGGTGGGAATGGGAGGGCCGGGACGGGACAGGACGGGACAGGACGGGAGGGCAGGGGACGAGAGGACGAGACGGGACGTTTTCCCCTCCGACGACCGGTATCCGATCCATCTGCCTCCGGCATCAGGTTGTCACTCATCGCACCAGCAAGGCCTGACTGGTTTACAAAACCTCAATGGGCAAGTTTGGATTCGCTTCTGAACTAAAATGTGCACAACCTGCCAATTACTTTATTATTGGTATTTGGTGCCACTAGTAACAGGTCACTTCGGCTATCCCATTAATTAGTATTGAGATTATTCCATTTGTGAAGGATTACATTCTTCAAAATATACACTTCTATTCGTATATGTACTTGGTACGAGTATATTTCAGGCCACCGCCCTAAAACATTTTTTATGGGAATAAAAAAGAATTAGGAAAACGGCGTGGAAAGTGGCAAGCAAAGAGATTTTTCCAACAAAGGCTTTCTTTTATATATATTAGTGTAATGTATTTCAGAAATATTCAGTTTGCTGACCATTTTCAATCACCATTTTATTGCTACACTAATAATTCTGTTCAGGTTGTTTCTAAAACAGCCTCTTGACCACTGGAATAATAACGACCTCGTAACATATTTTAGTAACATCTATGAACAAATGTTGGCTCCTGAATTCATTGTGCTTTCATGGATGAAGGCATTAAAGTGAAAAATATTGTCATATAATATTATTATAAATAAATTTATAAGA
Organism: Gryllus longicercus; assembly: GCA_038098605.1. NCBI lineage: Eukaryota > Metazoa > Arthropoda > Insecta > Orthoptera > Gryllidae > Gryllus > Gryllus longicercus. The sequence goes on from JAZDUA010000147.1 coordinate 2,437,974, forward strand.
ATATAATATTTATAAGAAATAATAAGAGAGAATCTCTCAAATTGGGCTCCTGCGGAGGGGGACCGTTCCTATGGAAGGCTGTTTTTCTTTTTGCCTTTTGGACTGGAACAAGTTCAATTTTGTTTCATTGATGAGCTCCTAATTGCTTTTATTTAAAAAAAATGGAATTCGTGTTTTCATACTTGTAGTTATAACATTGTAAAATAACGCAATAAAAATGAAAGAGAATAATTTTTAAGAAAAACGAAAAAAAATGAAAAAACATTTCAAAATATCTAAATGGCAAAGAAGTAACGATACGAAAGTTACGTTATTTAAGCGACTCATAAAGTATATGCAACATTATTTGATTAGGAATTTCAGTGTTGTTTTGAAAAATACCATTCGTTGGTTGTGCGGCACCGTCTATGAAGATTATCTGCTTCGATGTTGACTCTAAAATCTCGTGGATGTCGATTTAATTCCGAATATACGTAATTGTACTCTTCTTGTGATACAAATCTGCAGTTGAGGCAGGTTGATGTTTCGTGCCGACTTTTTCGTGCACTCTTTTACTTTGTGATTAGTGCGATCGTTCTGATCGATTAGAACTTGTTGCAATAAACAATTGAACGGACAATTTTGTCTCATTACCTGGTGATTTTCAGAACATCTTAGGTATCAATTTGCTTCGACTTATTTGTTAGATTTGTATCTGTTTTGGTGGTGTTTCGAATTTCGAAAATTGAGCGTGTTCTGTGATTAGAGCGCAACGTGTTGTGTGATAGTATAGTCCCAAATTGAACACGAGTACCTTATTCTGGGATATGATGAAATCGTTGGTACGGATTTCCTTCTCCATCTCTGGGGGTGTAGATATTTCTATTTCATGACGCTTTTTCTTCCAAAATCTATCATTTTTTACGACATGTATTATTAAATTGGCACTTTTTCAATCAACGAAAATCCAATTTAAGAATGAAATATTATTGTTCCCTAAAATCGACGAATTTATGTAATGAAATTTAGAATTTTCTATTCGTTTATAAAAATCAAATAGACACCAGTTATTAAATCGACTTTCTTTTTTTGGTGGGTTAATGAAAAGAGTATCAGAAAAGATTGAGATATATTATCAACGTAAAAAGTGGCGTTCTTCCTCTTTCATGTATTCGACATTTGACGAAATTGTTTACATAACTAAATATTCACTTACAGAAGTCGTAATACGATTCATATATGCAACTTCTCTGTAGGGGCTAGGAGTTGATACTGCTATCTTATACAACCTTCATAACTTTTTAGTATTGGGATGTGTTTTCATATTGAATTGACGAATGCAATGAGTATGATAATCTGCTTGACTGTATAGTATTTAACTTCCGAGCTTTTTAAAAATAGACATAATATTTTGCCCTTTTAGTGAAAATTATTTTTTCTTATTTTATTGTCCATCTTGAGGAAAGGAGGGCGTACCTGACCAAAGAATCGTCCTATGAACTTCTCTTGAATCGAATGTTTGATGTTAAGGGGCTCGTCAACTGCTGTAGTCCTCAATCCAGTTAGTGTAGTGAATGTTTTCTACTGGTAGATGATGGTGTTCCTCTTCAGCTTGCGATCCGGTTACCGACTCGTTGGTAGTGGGTAGTTCTCCTGCAGGTATCCCTTCTAGCAGGGCACTGCCCCAATCGGGACAAGTTCCCTATTGGTTTCCTGGCATACGTAGTACTGTAGTACATGCAAAAGTAAGGGTCAATGTGTGTGTGTGTGTGTGTGTCTATATGTAAGAGGAGAGGGGAGACACGAATGAGGAAGGGAAGATGTTTTCCCCGCAGTACTTATGGCTCTCTAGCCAAGAGGTTTAAGAGATAACGGTCTTAAATTAGAGGGAATGCCTAACTGGTTTCGAGGTTGTACGTTATCTTACTAGATCAACTCCTTATACTTAGTTAAATTCTACTTCCAGGAATAAACTCTGCTTCGAGACGATTTTGTTTTTCGAGTTGATGCTTCCCCTCTACTACTACGTGAGTTTCGCGCGACTTCGCCTGCCACGAGGAGTGGGGAAACCGCGGGCGGTCACGTGCCCTCCGCAACCCCCCCTCCCCCGTTCTCTCCGCCCTCGCCCCCTTCCCGGCCCTCGCAGCACCTTGCGCCGGCGTTGTCATCGATGCGGCGATAGCAGTGACAGCTTTATTGCCCCGCGCATTTCACGGTTTCGGCAATAGACGCGCCGCACCGCGCAGCGCTTCCGGCCGCGGGCTGCGGCGGCAGCTCACTGTGCACGCGCTCTTTTCTAACGGGTACGCAGCGGGACACGGAATTATTTTAAGGCGAACAAGGCTTTTAAATCAGTGCATTGTAGATGTTATAAGTTAAGCGCATTAATATAAAGTATTAGTGTTAGCATTACATTAAGTGTAAGCATTAGTGTATTTACATTAATGTATTAAAATATTAATATAGTAGTGGTCTGCAAAACCAAAAGGCTTCTGAAAAAAATAACAAAAAATGAATTTCCAACAAATAACATGCACAATACTGAAGAACGACAAATAAAATACTCTCCTAAAATACTGAAAAAAATAATAATTTAACAGAAACCGTCTTAACGCATTGCAATAACACAGAATTGTTTGTTAACAACAATTATCTACATTGTAAATTTGAAAAACATTTTGCTGTTCCATAAAGAAAACGCGAGTATAGAAAATATTTAATTTTCTATTGCCTGCAACAGATGCCTCTTCCTTGAAGCCTTACTGGAGCATGACGTCAACAGTTGTTTAGCAAGCAGTGTGGTACTGATTATGATAATTACTAAGTCGGTACGTGAATTGTGAGAATAACCCAATAAAATATTCGCAGTTTTCCAGTCAGAATTGAAACTTTTGTTTTTTTCGCGAGTTTATGAGGTTTTAACGAAATTATAGGCACATTTGTCACGGCTGGAGGCTGCAAAGTTTCCTTTCAATTTCTTCGCACATTGAAAATTATTAATGTAGTCGTAAAGTGTTTGTTATGTCATAAAATATTCATTTAATTCGTACTAATTGCGAATAAAATCGGACATTTGTGTAACTTAATTTTTTGTTCTGGAGACCAAGAAAATAGACACACTAATGAATTAAATGTGTGCCTGTCTAGTTGGAACAATAACAGCGTGTCCGGACTACCTATACCGCTGACCTTGAAGCCAGTCCTCTGGGTGATGTGGTTGAGGGACACAGGCTCGAAAAATTCTTACTGCTTCGTCAAATAATGCATTATATTGAAGGGAAAAGTAATAGAAATATTAAAAATTGTCTTTCCTGAAAACGTCATCATGCGTATATAATAAGATTAATGATCATGAAAATAGCGAATGTGCCAGTTTAGTGTGTATGAAAGAATGTTGTAAACAAATGTAAAAATTGGAAACTATTGGAAAAGCTCTCCTTGTATATTCTAGTTAATCTTGTTTCAACATGAGAGCGGCGTTAATGCCTTCTTATTTTAAAATGATTAGCTTTCGATGGATTGGGTATCATCAGATCCGTTGCAAGTCAAAGCATCAAATTGCCGACAAAGATGGTAAGAAAGGCAAACAACTGTTTCTTTTAGGCATAAAGCGACCTTCGGCCTTGCCTTTACACGTAAGTTCAGTCTCGACACCTTGTAAATGATATGAACAATGGGATCAATTCTTTGAAGAAATTTCAGAAGAGGAGTGCAATAGGTATCAAATCTGCAACATGTAAGGAGTGTTACAATTTTTTTCCGTTATGGGACATTGAATTCATTTTATTTAATCTGGATTAATGGCTCATTATCGAGGCAGAAACTTTCTATCAAATTAATTACAAATTAAACGCAAAAGACAAAATAAAAATTTGTAACGTAGTTGTTCTTCTTGACCGGCCACTGAGAACTCTGGTGGTGGCTGCGGCCGGGGCAGTGGCTATGGCACTCCAGAGTTATTTATTGCTGGGAACAGCCCGGCGGACCGCTCGACGCCGGCGTACAAGCGATGCGGCGCCGATGACGTCGAGGGATCGTTATTTACGGCGGGGCGCGTGGGGTTAGCGATGTGCGGGCGGCGTGGCGCGGCGGGCGGGGCGGAGGGGCGGGGAGTGGCTGGTGACACGCCCTCCGACCGCCGAAGCGCGACCTCGCCCCCGCCGCTGCCCCCGCCCCCGTTGCGCGCGTGGGACTTTGCTTGTTAGCGGCGAGGTCTGTGATAGCGACGTGCAGTAGGTGGCTTCGCGCTGGAGATTTCAACGCGCGGAAGACAACAAACAAGATGCAGCAGGCGTTTCCCTGTTAGTCATTGCAGATTGCGTAATAATGGTGTTTCGTTACAGGGCGAGATTTAAGGAGAGTGGAGCGGATCAGCTGTAAAAGTCTGCGCGCGTGAGATTCCAAGAGGGCCTATGAGCGACGCGATTTCGAACGTTTTGACAATGTTTCTAGCCAAACACAATTTTTACCGAATGGGCTCTGCTGTTCCTCCTCCTCTCGCTTATTGGCACATATATATTTTTTGCATTTCAAATTTTTTGTATATATTTATAAAATATAAATAAAATACGCTGTAATATATTACAAAAAGTTCCCAGTTGAAATTAATAATATGATCTAACCTGCATTTCTATTGAATACTTATTTGAAACTAGAAGTGGAATGAAGAGACTGAAAAATGTATTAGAAATAAGAAAAAAATATGTAAAATGTATGTTACTGGTTCGAGTGCGACATCGAACATATAATTTGATATTCATAAAGTAATGTCAAGTCGTGCGACACAAAATGTATTACAGTAATTAACTGCCATAACACATTATGTATGAAATAAATAAGTGTAAAAATATATAAAAATTTGCAAAAACATTCAACTTGGAAGTCGCAAGGATGAGAAACAGTTGAAGTGAACAAGAAGCGACATTTGTCTGTTGCTTCTGCAGAAAAACTTAGAAGAACGAGTGGGGGTTGGGAAGAGGAACGTGAAATGTATTGCCGGTATTTTGTATCGAGATATTTTCGACAACTTTTTACATGCCAAATATTTAAATAAATGATAGAACATTTGAAAAAACTGCATTATCCAAACTAAGAATTTTTTTTTAATTTTAAAATTTACAATTTTTATTTCTATCTTAAGAAGTTTGGATGCTTATCGAACGATGGTAGATAAGAGAAATTGAGCTGAACCCAGTATTTGACATTAAATTCAAATTAGTTACTTCGTTTTGCCAAGATTAGAATTGTTAGAAAGAATCCATAAAGAATTATGGATTTTTTAAAAGCAAATAAACAATAGTTTCTGAACTTTTGGGGTGGGTGGTCATGGTTTCAAAACCAAAGTACAACTTGAAATAGCATAATTTAAATAATTAACAATATTTAACACCTTTAAAAATAATTTCACATGAGAAACTACAGATTTTAGAATATCATTCCCGCTTAATGTTACCTCAACAATAGTACTCTGCCATTTGATATTTTAAAAAGAAAAAATGTAATTCGTGTGATATTTTGGATATAAAATGTAGGCGTATATGAGATTACACAACTTTTCTTGGCTATAAAGCATATAAATTTTAGATTTCTTTTAATTATTCTAAAATTATTATTATTATTATTATTATTATTATTATTATTATTATTATTATTATTGTTATTATTATTGTTATTATTTAATTCGAATTTTATTTCTCGCGACTGTAAATACTACTACTTTTGAAATCAGCAGTATCAATAAAATTACGTAGCTATTAACTGCCTAACGGTACGTAACATGACAACTAAATCTCGTACTATTTTGGCGTCACTAAAAAGAGAGGAGCTTTTGTGGTTGCATCGCTTTACCGCCACGTAAACGGTGAGGCACCCTGAGGAGCTACAACACAGGGCCATTCACGAATGACGTCATGATCGCAGGTTAGCGAGAGGTCGCTGCGAACGTGCCACGTCCTGGCAAGACGGAGGGCTGCTTGTAAAGATACGTCACACGTGTCAGATGCAAGGCACCGCCGCCATTGAAACGGCGCAATTAAGCTTTTGATGTGAATGCGGAATTCCCCAAACTCGTTTCCACAGATACTGAGATAAGGATCCCTCAATGTGTGTACTTCTTTATCATTGTGATATCGGTATTATGGTTTTATGATAACGAATTTAACAAGAAACTATTCATCATTTTATACCGATTACAATACTTTTTTGTTCAGAATTCTGGTTGCTTTTTTTCAAAGGATAAATAAGTTGTTATTACAGTCGTCTCCTGATATAGTGAACTTCAAGAGGCTGTATATGACAGTCTAGTGCACCGTATCAGACATTTACATTATTCGAGAATGCGAAAATAAAGTAGTTTCTCTTCGATGATTGATTTTGTTATTACAGAGGTTCAGAAATATATACAAATACAGTATTTTTAAAATGTCTATATATTAATTTAAGCTTACAAAAATAGTTTGTATTACTGAATTGTGACCACCTGTTTTCCCTATTACGAGGCACATTTCTAACCATACACAGTCAGAGCTACGAATAACTTCATTCAAACGTGTGCCTCATGAAAAGTGTCAGAACTTCACAAAAGCGTTCGCTAGTGTCGAAAACAGGCGAAACGATGAGGAAACTTGATGCGAACAGGCCAAACTAGGATCGGAAAAAGCGAGCGACCGAAAAAGTCGTGGTCAGGAGTGACGTGAGGTTAATGAACAGTGCAGCCTATACGGACGGCTTGTGGAACCTCTACAATCTCTTCACAGATATATATATATATATATATATATATATATATATATTTGAAAATGCCTTAAGCATTCAGTTAAAAGAAATGAGCGTAATGTGAATTTACGAAACTGTTTGAAAGTAGGGGCACGTGCCTATCTATTTTTCGAATTTTTCGCACGTGCGAATCTATTTTTATTTTGTATCTACGATTCTTACTCACGAAGTATACTCTGTACAATTCTTAATATTCGAAATGTGGCCTTCCACCTTTAATTTTTTATGATGGAAGTCTCTCTTAATGTGCCGCAAGAAATCCATTTCCAACGCTTGACGCAGGGCGTGTGTGACGCCCTAGATGGAGCAATTACTGCAGTAGGCGTGAACAGGTCGAGCGAATAAGGGGCCCTTGCGGCGCCCTTTCAATCATTTTAAATTTCGATGAAATTCTTGGCCTTATCAGATGAACAATCAGTTAATGAAGAAATTGTTAAGACTATAGAAAATTATCTCGTTATCTTTTCCTGCCGACCATGTTATTAAGTGGAATGAACAACATACTGCAAGTAATATAAATAATTTACCTGGTACCTGAGAGTGTAATAATTGTTGGCAATCTAAATTTAAAGAACATAACAAAATTTAGAGATAAATCATTTCACTCTACGCTTCAATCTGAAACATAATAATAGTTTTGAAACATTTTATGCAGCGCATTTACTGTATCCAATGTAATTTATTTAATGAAAATCTTCCTTCAGCATTCATAATATAATATATTGTCACTTTTGTGTCAGAGTTTCTAGTTATTTAGTTTCCTCGATTTTTCTTTTAAGCTCGTCGTTCCTTTTATTTTCATCTGAGAGGTTTATTGCGTTATTTTTTTGTTGCTTTCATACTAAAGGACTTTGTGTAACATAACTTACATATATACACTTATATAACTTATTATACTATATATAACTTATAACATAAACTATAATTATACTAGATATAACTTATATAACTTAAATATTGTATATTTGTTTTCATTGCTACACTTGGGCAGCCATTTGTAACGTTGTTACTAACTACACTAATATTTTATTATTTGATATCTTCATTTATTAAACTTCTGTAAGATAGCCGATCATTTATGACTTCCTACTTTATACTGATATTAACAATACAATTATTTCTATCACAATTACTTTGTTGACCTGCTATGCTCACAAATTCTTTCAACATATAAAAGTTCTTAAGCTAACTTCGCTTTACAATCCAATTAGGGGTTCGACATACAACGTTTCTCGTCTTACCTGCTGCATGTGTACGTGTAACTCCGTACGGATTCACGTTTTTTTGGACGTTCTGCTGAACAAACTAATTATTAAATTGATGGCCACTACTAGCAATTATCAGTCTTTTCCCTTTCCAAAAATCAAATTTCACATTATAACAAATATACAGAATGTTTAGAGCGCATTAATTTAAGTTATTAACGTTCATTTGAAACACATAAGTGCACCGTACGGTTTTTTCATGAAATAAAGTTCGTAAGCTTACTGATAGCTTCTCGAATGTATCTTTTGAGCTGTTCTCCAGAGGGCGCAGTTCTGGCGCAGTTCACATGGTGTCCTCGGAATCCTATTATTTTGTTTTCGATTATCCGAATAAATTCCCAAGTGATCCTGGAATGTCCCCGACTAATTGATATTTTATGTATTTAACGTTTCTCAAAATTATTCCCCGTACGCGACTGGCCCTCGCTAGGTTTTGGGTGAAATTTCTATACGCAACAATCTTTTTTTAATCAACTTATTAATATTTCCTTCGCATCTACGGAGCTATCCCGATATACGCTTCGTCGGAAAATGCGAAGTCTATTTAGCAAAATCTAACAATTACTTTAAATGAAACAAACATAATTATAATTCAACATTTATAACACAATAGAACTTTAACTCTCTACAATGCCGATCTATTAAAAACTAACACTCAGATATTCTCAGGTTCCTCGCTGTCTTTTACCAAAAACTCCGAGCCTACCCTAACAACTAACATTGCAACATACCTGTCAATTAGATGTGTTCAACTCGCCAGTTCTCTTGTGACTGGATTTTTCGTACTTCCAAAAAGATCACAACTTTGAAAGCCTACTTCCCGTTTATCACATCTCATGTATTTTGGCCGTGTCTAGCACTGTGACAAGGAATACTGTTCTTTATTCGTTGCCCTAACAACGTGTATTATTTGATTCCCATGACTGCATACAATCGTATCATATACATTTGATGCCATCTTTCTCCCATTCAAATAAAACCTGGAGTTTCAGGCTTATCGCATTAGATAAAACTTGAATTGCAGGAATAAAAACTTTAGAAGGCAAAGTTTTTAAATTAATTTTTATTCAATGAATTAATATCTAATTCATTGAAGAATTGAAACCTTGAAATTGTAATATACATTCATTGGAAGAACGACATTAATGATTAAGCTTCTGTTTGCCATATGTTTCTATTAATTGGGGTACATTGTTTGGGTACATGTACATTGGGGTACATTTCTATTAATATGGGAACATTGTTTTGCAATCCTAATCAAATGCCCTTCCACAAAACCCAATCTCATTGGATGATAAAAGTAAAGTGTAGAGAGGACACCAATGAAAGAAAAGTAATTGATTTTTTATGTAGTTCATCTTTTCATAAAATTCATATTTCAAATGATCTACAATACCGCATAAATGGTACACTTTTGTTTTAAATAGTGTGAATCCTATTCATCAACTTCCATTTCATGGTTTCATAATGTAAAGTCCAGGTTTGGACAATCCACAGACAAGATGTCTTTGATATGTAGTTTATTTACGTATATACATGTAAACGGTACAATTTACTGCCGGAGCATTCGCTCCCCGTTAGCATCAGCCAAGTACCCAACACACCATTCGACATGAGCCTGGCGCTCATACCCGCTAGCTTGCTGTCTCCCGCGCACCCTGGCGTCCTCGCGACATCGTCGCGGCAGAGGTTTCCAGAGCTATTCTCTCTTTTTCTGCGGCCATCAACCTTTATAGGCTCAATGTGAGGCCCGTCACCTCTTCACGACGCAAACGCGTGGTGTTGCAACGCATCCAGCAGGCCACCTACCCTCTCAACCTGGGCTCCTGGGTTTGGCCGTTTCCTCTTCCCCATTGTGGCGAATTCCACGCGTGTCCACTTGGGAGCTCTCCACGCTGTGCCGCTGTGTATTGCGTTGCCATGTGCTGAGACGCGGACGTTACAATAAGTTTGTTTTCCCACTTAACCGAACAACAAACTTATTGTAGCGTCCGCTTCTCAGCACGTGGCGACGTGCTGTCCATGAAACATCATCGGAATGTACGGAGGGTGTCAGATTGACGAAAGAAGAGCAGATAGCAAAGCAAAGGCCGCGTATTCATCGGCCGATTTGCCAGCCTATGATCACCGAGTGAAACAACAGAAATCCCTTACCGACTACTTCTGCCATTTTTGTTGGATGTGAAAGCTTGTCAACTGGACGCACTCTAATACAAACACAATTTCACTTAATTTTTCAATTTCATTCAATACAGAAAGAAAACTATGTACAGGGAAAACTAAAATGAAAAAGTCAAAACTTGTGCACAGTAATGCGCGAGTGGGCCCTGAATTGGGGCGAATACGAGGTCGGACGGAACGGTGCCGACGGAAGCGCACGTGCTTTGGGATGGAGCTGGGAGAGCGAATGTGGCAAGAGGAGAGGGGTTGAGAGGAGTGGGTTGGGACGCAAGACGTGGTGGCGCTGGGCGGGCGGCGATGTTGCTCGTCACGCGCCTCGTTAGGCGAGGCATTAGCGCTGCGCGGGTGGGGGTGGGGGCAGCGGAGGGCAGTTGTGGCCGGCGCTGCGTCTGCGTTCGCTCGCTCGTTCCGCGCCTCCTGGCGATTGCCGCGGTGCGGTGCGGTGCGGTGCGGTGCGGTGCGGTGCGGTGCGGTGCGGTGCGGTGCGGTGCGGTGTGTTGGTTTTGCTGCGCGCCGCTGCGCTCGTCGTTTGCGATGGAATGCGCCTGCTCTGTCTTAGTTTGATGTGTGCATTCTTTGGCAAATTGCGTTCTACTTTCTTCCTTCCTGAAAGATACGTAGCAGGAGAGGAACGTTCAGGAATATTTGAAGCAACTCTGTTATATATTTCGCCATGAGTTTAGACCTTGTCCCCCAGCTACGTATGTTCATTGTTTACAGAATAGGTATTAAATTGCATATTCGATTTGGTTTGAAGTACCTTCTGTTGCTCGGGTATTTCTTAATGACAACCATCTATTACAGGAAAAAGAGTTTATCTGCCTGCACTGCCTGCCTCGCCCTCAGCCGCTCTGTTTTACCCCTGCCCTGCTTTCAATACACTTCAAATAATATCAAGAAATCATATATTGCCACAAAATCTCTAGAGGGAAATATTCCTTTCTTAGGGGGAAATATTCCTTTTTTTTAATAGTTTAGTATGCAAACTTTCTGAACTATTTTGTTCTCTTTACCAGGCTGTAATATTTTTACTAAATACACGATTGTTAATAAGTGAAAAGGATCGTAATTTGAAATATAATACAATACGACAGAAAAAATAACAAGAAATGAATTAATAGTTTTCTTGTAATTGTGAGTGTACTACGTGACAAACATAAACACCATTTTTTCAGACATAGATTGTATTTTTTTTACGAATCGACCAAAGTTGCGCGCGATTAGCGTATCGCACTGTTGTACCCAAGTTGGCGGGTTCAAACCCGATCAAAGCCGTGGATTTTTAAGGGCGAAAATATCCTTCGTACGCCTTCCTTCGGAGGGGAAGTAAAGCCGGCTGTCCCATGTTAGTAGATTTACTTGCATGTAAAAGATCCTCAAGCCTAAATGACGCCTCTGAGCTAAATTGAAATCGCCTGTTTCTCGCCCAAGAAATACCTTCTTTCTCTGCTACTTGGTGAAAGGAGCGTAGTGAAATTTGTGTGGTCAGACAGAAGAGGCCTGAGTCTTGCCACGTATAATAAGGCATTAAAAAAAGTAATTAAGTACGGACCAGATGTCAATAAAACTTGTGGAATTACGAAAATTGCCATAATTCAGAATGATGATATTCTTATACAATTACATCATTGTAGATAGCAATTTTTCTTAATAGAATAAATGTCTAGGTATTAGATTTTAAAATTATTTTATTTACTTACAATTTTATTAAAAATTTTAGAATTTTTTCATGTAATTTTGAGTAAATGGTAACAATGTTAACATTTTATTCCAAATCTGTTGTACGCCATGAGTATCGAAAATTGGAATACTTTTCTTAATGCAATCTTTCTTTGAACAAAATATCTTTAGATCATGTTTCATATACTTATTTTCAAAATACGCAGAGTTTTCGCGTAGTTGCGAGTTAGATCGTTTGAGTTTTTAAATTGATAGCTGAAGTGTTGATAGGATAATTGGTGCAATATTATATCACGTAACTACGAGTAAGAATAATAATACGAGAAAGTATGTGCTCTTCTAGTTCAACACGTTTAATTTATATTGATATGTAGTGTATTCTCAAATGCGAGTGTCATTTTTCTCCTCACATTTTCCCCTTTATTTTTCTTGCAACACGTTGCTTCTCTGCATGAGCGAATTTGATGTTCAGCCTTCCTTGCCATTAACGGCGGGGATCGCCCCTTCCGTATTCCTTTTGAGACAGACACTGCCCCATAAATCAGTTCAATTATGCAGTGCTGGCGCGGAGCGTGTGTTTTTATTCGAAGCAGTTCTTTCAAGAGCAGTGTTTACTTCTTTGTAATGGGCGATTGAAATCAGGGCAGAACGCGCGTACGTCGCTCAGAATGCAAGTGTGTGCTGAAGGCAGAATCTCCAGAGCCGTTTTGCGAAGAGAATAACTGTGCTTTGCTTGGTCGGCCGAAAACTCTTGAAGCTGAGGAAGATTAAGGAAAAACGGTACATCCTGGAGTGTGATTCAGACAGTCTAATTCCTGTTGTCGGTCAACTACTATAAACAACTTATCTGAACTTCAACTTGATTAGCAAATAAGGTTGAAGTAGATTTATGCAGAAGCAAATACGTTTGGAGATACTGTTTGAAACGTACATTTTGCACGCATTACAGATTGTTTTAAAGTTGTTCTTGTAGAGATATTCAAGTAGAAAGTGGTATGTTGCAATGAAATACCGGGAATGACGCCTTAACGAAACATAAATATGGACATACTTTATAAATATGCAAGTGCCACTTAGTTTTTCACCTAGTTAATGTAGAGGGATAAATCGTAAATAAGAGTAGAATGTTGATATAAAATACTAGAAATGATGCCTAACACTGAAATACTTCTTTTTCATCATTTTCTGTCAATACGTGGCGATTATCCGTCTCATTGTGTAGGCCTCCTGACGTGTAGGAGCACTCTGGTGCTCGAGTGGGCTGCCAGCTGGTCGTGCGGGCGATGAGGAGAGGGTCCACTCGGGATACTTCAAGGTGCTCAGTGGTCCAAAGGGGATCTAGAAGGCAGATGTTTTAATTTCAACGGAACTTAATTCGGAAAGATTTTGCCCCCCAAAACAAATAAGTTTTGGATGAATTTGAGCAGGTAACTTTCAGAAAGAAACATGCGTTGCCTAGAAATATTTTCCAACAATTTAAAAAATTCAAAGATCGGTCAAGGATTTTAACTTCAAGAACTAATGAGCTTACTGAAATGCCATCGAGGGCAGCAGACGTACCAATTGTTAATACTGTCATTATTACAGATTGACTCCCTATTCTAAAATCCTGTGGATTATTCGTTTACATGTTAGTTGTCCGCGACAAAAATTGAGAACATTGCGCTTATATATTTTTTTTAGCCAACAGCTTACTAATTTTTTTAACGGCAGCATAATAATCCCGAATTCACAATTGTAATGGCATAATTTGTACATCGTATAGAATATATCGTCAACTTATTGCAAAAAGTCAAGTTACAGTTTACAAACTTTTGGGAAGTCAAATTGCGCGATTGTAGATGTTTAAAACAACACTTAGATACTTTAAATAAAAAAATAAAAAGTGACCTTAATGACGTTTTGCAATAAGCCACCTCCTGTTCCGCGCACCAGCTGTTCCTCTTCTCCCTTGCACCCTCCTGGCATGAAAATCCCCTCCCTCGGAGTAGCGCAGTCAACTTCCGCGCCGCAGCACGAGTCGGCAAGCTGGTGCAATTTCGCGAGCAGACCTTGTGTTCATAACCCGACGTTAGTAATCTTGCAGTGCCTGTCATTCGAAAGAAAAGTAAATAAATGCTGAACTTAAAATAACGTTATGTGAAACAACATCGTCCCTATTTAAGAGTGTAGTTATGGAGGTGAGAAGCTGTGATAGCAGTTAATGGTCCACTTGTATTACCTAACATTGTGACACTCAGGCGACATGTCCGGAAGCATTATGTGCAGCGAATTGCAAGTGATGAGGGTGGCGGCCCTTCCACAAGTCCTCACCGCGGTGCGCCGGTCTCTGGGAGATTTCGACGAGAGACGTTACGAGCGGAAGTCTTGCCCGTCCATGAGCGCGGGAGCGGAAATCTTGTCTTCGCCGCCGATGCCGTCAACGGCAGCTGCAGCTGAAGTTGTGGACGCTGTCCGGCGCACGAGGGCTGCACCGCCGACGGGGACAAAAAAGCTTGCACCGCGGAACAAACTCGCCTGCTCCGGTTCTAGGAATTCGATTAGTTTTTGTTTATGTGGATCAAGTGGTTAATCGGTTTGAAAATCTCGTTACCACCTTGTGTTTTGCTGCGTTCGAGAGGGAAGAACTTGTGTGAAGGAGTTAATGCGTAATCCTTACTTCGAAATACATATTCCTATATACAATATTCATGTTCAACACCTGAAAGATCATCAAAACGTCAGTCAACACTTAATATGATTGCTGTATGGGATAGCAACATTAATAGAAATAACTTTTTAATTGAAGATACATATTTTTAAAGTCGCTTAACAACTTGGTCACACAGCGACTACTGTTGGTGCTTTAACTGTAGGAGGAACTGTATGAAGAGCACGTAAGGACAACACAAACACACACAAACATCCATGCACTAAGCAGAATTCAAACCCGCGACCCTTTGACCCGAGACAGCTTCGGCCCTTCAGCCTTAGCGACATCGGTTATCTAGGCCGGCAAGTTACGTGTTTGTAGAATCGAAGCAGAGTAGTAAAGTCTACTCGGCCGTGGAGTTTCTCTTTTGTCACTCTCGCAAAAATAAGCTAACATAAAACGAGTTAATAGTAATCGTAGGTCGAAATCCTATTGAAATCCTGAGTAAAACGCTGGATCAGTAGATGCGTTTTGTGAATTACCTAATGAGAAGTCGCTTTGCTGAAATTACTTACATAAGTCGGCAGCACCTACTCAAAATAAAAATTATCTACGAGAATGGATTATAAACAATTACCTTGAAATGCCAAACATTGTTTATTATATTATTTATATCCATATGTCTTTAGTTACTTTACAGATCTGTTTTCATTTAATTTTTCTTGTAGAAATAATGTGTCAGATGGTGTGACCATTTAGTTTGCTATGGACCCGTAGAAATTTAGACCGATCTCCTTTTCTCTAAAAGCGGCATTGTCTCTTTCCATCCCACAGTTCAAGTGATGCGACACTCCAGATACCACTGCCCGTGCATAGGTGCTAGGAGATTCTGTTGCAGAGTGGAAATCATCCAGCACGCAAGGCAGGCGGAACGGTACCGCGTTGCAAGAAAAAGAGCAAAAATGGCGCGTGGCGCGCCACGCGGGGCGGGCTCCCCTTGGCCGCAGGGGGCGGTGGGGGCGGCGCGGCGTCGTGATGTAGCCGCATTCCTCGCGGTGCGACCTCCGTTAGGACCCAATCCCCTCGGCTACGCCGGGGGCGGGGACGGCGACACCCGAGGGATTCGGCGCGGGGTGGTACAGGACGCCATTGGTAAAACTGCGAAGACCGCGAGGTAGGCAAAGTGAATCAGTGGCAATAGACATCATCGTCGCTTTTGGTGAGAAAGGCTTGTGGTTCGGAATGAAGGGTTGGGGAACGAGATAGAGTTAAACACATTAGGAAAGCTCAAGAGAATCAATTACACAGTCAGATAAGGTAGCTCAAAACAAAGAACTTCACACAAATATTCATGGCAGATTTCTTTGGAACCTTTGGATAATACACTATTCATGTAACCTTCTTGTTAAAGTATTTTATGCGCCTACTGTACTGAAGTAACTTAGTTTGAAAGTTAAACAATTTTAATCCACTGTGAAGGCAAGTTCGGTTGTACGACTACAACATTTTGAATATTTTCGTGTTTTGAATTTCTGAATAGTCTTCATTTTTATAATATCTGCTTTGCTAGTGAACGCGTCTTTCCATTACATAATTACCGGAGTGGAGACGCCTCATTTGGAACGTCAGCTGGCAGAGGCGGTGAGTAACGCGAGGGCGCGATGAGTTGATATGTGCAATGGGTTGAGGTGAGAAGCTCTAAGAAACGCCCAGTGAGCGTGACGTGTGCCTAAAATCTATTAATTCAAGGCGTTGCGAGGCAAGTCAACACGAAGTGATAGATGAATTGATAGGGGACGAAATTAACTATTTAGAATGATAGGTGACGATGTGGGAGATGCAGGGCGATTCGAAGCAATGCTAATATTGTGCTGTATTGGTATGGAGGACAGTAGTGTGATGAAATGACTGGAGAGGTAGATTTAGGGTCAAATTCTGAGTGAACGCATATCAATTATTTATTCCGTGAGCGCTTCAATTCAGTGGGCAACGAGTATTCGTACAAGGGAGGTCACCAGCTCCCTTAAGTATTCCTTATTGTGTCTTCTCTTAACCATTATGGTTATGCTTTTCGCCTTTGGTGCTTATACACAAAAAAGATAATGATTTTGAAGAACATTTTCAGTTTCTGACTGAGAATGAGACATAATTCATCGAAAGTGTACAATGACGGACGGGTTTCAAAGACTACAAGTCAAATAGGACTCGCTTTATACTAAAAACATTGAGTGCGTGCACAACTAGGAAATAGCTTCTGCAAATGGCACCTTTTTATGTTTCCTAAGGAGTATTTATTCCGCGTTCATAAAGAACGTCAAAGAAATATCGACCTTTGCAAAGTAATACATTTATTACAACGTCCGTATTTTCACGAACACCAGCACTCCGGCCTAATGGTTCACCGCGAAAAACACAAGATTATGGTTCTTCGGAGGTACACAAAAGAGAGGAAGTTACGGAAATTACATTTTATTCCCGAGGTGCATGTAAAAACTAAAATTCATTTTCTGAAAAAATGATAATACATGGCGATCATTGGAGGTGGAAATAACACACACGCAGCAGCGTAGCTCAATGCTAGCAATGAATAACTATTTTACCGTTTTGGACTTCGTAGTATAGATTGCAGCATAGAATGTTTTTGACGTTTTCCAATTTCGCCGCAGTTTGTATGTCACCGTCACTTTGTGCGCATTTACAAGACTCGAATCTGTGTTGTCGTATCGGGTAGGTCTTTTGCATCATTTCCAATCAGTGAGTTTACGTTGACTGGCATGGCCACGCGCCATCGTAGTAGGGTCGCGAGCGATGCGTGTTGGGGTGGCGCGGCGAGGGGAGCCGGTTGCCCGCTGCCCGCTGCCCGTGGCCGCGGCCGAGGCCAGGGCCGAGGCGGCGCGGCAGTCGCGGTCGCGGTCGCGGTCGCGGTCGCGGTCGCGGTCGCCCTCGCGGTCGCCCTCGCGGTCGCTCCGCAGCGCCTGGGGCCGTCGCTCGCTCGCGTTCGCGCGCCCGCCCTCCTATACTCCGCGCCTCTCACTCGCCGCTCCGACCGGCTGGTGGCGCAGGGTATCAACTGATGTCGCTGCACTACACCTCTTACCGGGTCGAGTCCACACGGTGGCGGGGGTTTCGACACTAGATACGTAGCTAGGTTGAATTCAATCTCAGCGAGATCAATGACTTCACGATATATATATCTGTAAATCGGGGAGGTGAAGATCAGCAGTCTAGAACAGGACAACCATTTGTTAAACAGTGCCTCGTTTGATTGCGGAGAGAACACATAGCCATGTGAACTGAAGTATACTGTAGTGAACCGGAGTATGTGTCTACCTGCGTCCGCCTTCTTTAACTTCGCTCGCCCACCGCCCCGCCCGCCCCGATTTCGTGCTCTCGCCCATTCGCCACGCCCCTCCCCTCCTCACAGTGCGGCTCGGCGGTCGAGCACTTATAAGGAAACTCTTCGCGCTGTTGGCCATCTTCCTAAATGTGCTCTCTATATTCATTCTATATATATTGCATTGTCTCTCTGTTTGGCCCTAGGCATAGTGGATAACATTTTATCTGTTTTTTAAAGCATTTATTAACTGCAGAATTGAAACAGCAAATTAGTCGTGTAATTTGAGAATTTTCAGTAGTGAAAATATGCGGTAACTTAAGAATCCATTTTGTTATTGAAGGTCTATTATTTATGGAGTTATTGCGAAATTATACAAAGCCGATGTAATGGAAAATGACTGTTTCTTGTTATTTTTTTTATTACAATTTTGAATTTTGTTTCAATTGATGACTCACATTATTATATCTATTAATCACTGGACGACAATTAGTGGAAACAACTCCCTCCTCAAAGTATGCTACATTGAGACGAGCGAGATGGAAAGTGGCTTTACTATTAACCTTACTTTCATGTTGTTGTAAGTAGATTTCCTCATCTTTTGTTGTTCTTCCTTTTTACTATTTTAACACAAAATATTCATTTGGGTTCATGCACCTTCGCAATATCCGGAATTATGAGAGAAAAATAGAAATAAGTTCACCCTCTTAGACTCAAAAACAAGACATTTATATCTATTACAGTTTAACTTTATCTTCATACTTGAGATAATGGTTTATAGACTCAAATTTTTAATTTCTTTATCGAAAATAAAAAAAAAGCGTATCTATTATCAAGAGGCAAATAGCGTGAATTGCGTTTGGCTGAACAAAATATGTTTCCGAATAAATTAACTTAAGAAGTAATTTGATGTAGTGTCCTATTGTGAGTCGATAATATCGTCGATTTGAAAGTACTCTTGCGAATTCTTTCCCTTGCCTTCTGCACCTGATAGCATTCGCTTGTGGCTGCGCCGTCGCGCCGCGTCGCGCCGGGTGGGCGCGGCCGCACACGAGCGCCAGGTGGGCGTTTCCGCGACTGCGCTCTCACCCGAAAAAAATGGCTCCTGGCCCGCCACCTCCGCCACTTCCGCCACCTCCGCCACCTCCATCGCACTCCGCGCCTCACGCTGCAGGCCACGCTTGACGCTATTACTGGCCTCCCTAATTCAGTGAGTGGTTCACGTTCCGAAAGACGTAATTGACGTTGCGTCGTCATTGCATTACTAATGTATACGTTGACATAATTTGTTTGCTTATCTTCGTATTGGCTTAGGTGGCTCAGAGCATTAAATGATGTATCAGCAGTGGCTCTGTTCGGGAGTGGTTCAGCCGCTGTGTGGAGGAGAATTCTAGCGGCCGGCTGTTCTGATCGGTGGTATTTCGTGGTTTCTCCGATCAACACCACGCGAACTCCGGAGCAGTGCCCTGAAAACGGGTCACCTCGCGTGGTCTTTCCTTCCTCTCCGTTGTCCTATCTTCACCCCTTAGTTACAATTTCATGCACCACACTATCACACATTTCGGGAGACCAGTTGGGAGCTTAGAGCTTGTCCCGGCTGGGGCGGTGCGTCACCGGTGGGAGATGCCTGGCCAAGCAGGTCGGCGCCTATTCTCGCCATTCAACAGGTAAGCTCTCCGCCACTTCACGCGATAAAAACATGTACTACTCTTACGAAACTTAGCAGTTGGCGTGTCGGGAATCCCTATGCAATCAATCTATCATCTTTGTGATAGTTACCATTGGAAACGTTTATATACTGTTCGTTCCCGTCGGACAATTGTGACGTTGCCTTGTTAATTCGATGAACATTTTTGCGTGAATGTGCATCAAAGGAAACGCAAATTCATTAGTCTCTTATAATAAATTTGTAAAATAATCATATGAAGGGGTTGGGGCAAATACATGCTCTTTATGTAATTATTTGAAGGCCTTGTTATTGATGATAACCAGCCACAGCAAGCGTCTCTCTATTCGTTAATGTTATAATCTCGATTTTGCTGAAAGTGTGACTTATCTTGTTACTCTATAGTATGTTTTGTTCATTTGATGAAGGGCTTGGATCAGTAGCAAGGCAAGACACTTCGACCAAAATCAATATATTAACTTTAGAATGAGGATAGGCTTGCAGCAGCTGATTCGATTTATCTTGTTACTGCTCCAAATTCTTCATATGCAGACTACTGGTGTCGTGTTATCGTAGTTTCTATGGCCGTCGAATTTTAAAACAAATGGTTAATGGGCAATTTTCACCTTTTAGTTGTTGATTGGCCAGTTGCAACGAAAAACCATTTCAAGTATTTGGTTCTAATTAGCATCGTCATCTCCGCCCTCGCCACGAGGCCGCGCGCGCGAGTGCGTGTGTGCGAGGGAGTGGCAGAATTGCGGAAGCGACTGCTCGTGACAATAACCCATCTGGCTCCATTGACCACTTTTTTGTTTCCTTCGCGAGACAAGGGAGATAAGCGCGTGTCTGAGAATCTGGATGCGAGGTACCTGTTTAGGCGCACATTCATTTTCTAGCTGTTGCGTGTGTTTATGCGCGCAATATTCCGGTTTAAAAGGCGCCTTGGCATGTGCTCCCTGTCTTCTTCCTACTACTTCCCCGTTCTATTCCCTTGACTGAGGAATGCATCCTTATGCAGTGTGATTTTATCACTGAAGCGTAGATATTATTAAAGCAATGCCAAATTTGTAATTTGTAAATTGCGTAGTATTTTCTTACTTCAGAGGAATCTTTCTCTATTAAAAATATTGCACTAATACTTTTTCAGTGTACATTTTCTTCATCATATATAAAATATGGTGGTATCATTCTCACCATGCAACCAGTATGTTGTAAGGAACCAATAATATTTGATCTTTCATTGTTCATGATTAAGAATTCTGAAATACAATTCAAATTACTTATTGCTTTTTCGCCTGTGGAATAATGAAGGGAACAAATTTTGACAAGAATTTTGTTATGAGAATTTTTCTTTCTTGTCTATAACATTGGTAGAACTGAATCTAGACTTCGTATGGTTGAAAAAGTGCAGAGACGAGAAATAAATGTGGCATTTTCTGATCAAAAACGAAAACAATACGATGAAGATTTGTTTGGGAGGCGGGGTGTGTGCGTATCGGGAAATTGAAGACTTTCGATTTTACTTTCTCACATACTACTTACATAGGATAGAGAGAGTACTGTAATGCTGTAGCAAACAAAACTATGATTTTACGACTGAAACCATCTATAGTGTCTCTCTAATACTGAAAAAGTGGATAAAAATTGTTTGTCGAAAAAATACATCACAAAATGCACATCGTTTCGGCAAACGTCTTTTTGTTTGTAATAAGTGAGAGCTAGTCAACAATGTTGAATGTCGACATGAATGTCGACAAGAATGTATACATTTGAGTTGTGGTTCTTGACACGAATATTTAATCTTCCACGAAGGGTAAAAGAAGCTGTAGCTTCAAATATCAGATTCTATTAGCAAAGTTGAAGTAATTTGGGAACACAGAGACACGACTCCTGGAGAAGGAAACGTAAAAAGGAAGGTATGAAGGAAGAGAGAGACTGCTTAGTATCTCGGAAGCAACGAATGAGGAAAGAGAATCTGAAGAAACCTAGTTAGACATGGAGAAACCGAGTTAGATGCGTCTAGAAGACTAAACAAAACCACAAAACAGTAATAGTCATACGAAAATTATTTACATTCATTAGATGTGAATATTTGCCATTCTCAAACCTCTGTTGAAACATCCCACCCGTCACGGAATATTGTCAAAGATGCAGTAAATTCACAAGTTCAAGACGCCGCTTCTCGGAAGGCGAAGTGTGGTGGTCACGGGACTCCCTTGCTTATTTCTTTCCGTCGCTCTATTCGAGCGAGGAGCCCGCCGCGTGGTTCATCCTGAGTTACCGCCCGGCGCTTGTTCGACACGAGGCAGGCGCTGCCTCTCCTGTCGCTGGGCGCCGCGCCGCGCCGCGACTGGTATGGGCGGGTGGCAGCTGGGCAGGCGGTGGGGGCGTGGCGCCCACCCAGGCAGCGGGACTCCTCTTCATTGCTTTGAAAATGCAGCTCTTTAGGTCGGCTGATGTTTCCGGGCGCGCCAACGGCTAAGATTGTTAGTCCCGTAAGTGTAGTGTTTTATCGCGAAAGGTGGCGATGATCTTGCCCAGCTGGATGGCCAGATCCGGCGCCGGCCTACACGTCGGCTTGCTGTGTTTCCTCCAACGAAGTATCTCCCAATATCGGGGCTTCAAATCAGCCGGAATAAGCTCTAAGCTCCCCGAATGTTCGATAGTGTAGTGTATGTAAAAATAAGCGTGTAAGTGATGGGCATAAGATAAGGAAAAGGAAGGAATTATTTGAGCGCTGCCCGTGGTCCATTTATTATGCTGCTGCACTGGCATTAGGCTGGTGCTGATCGGAAAAATCATGGAAAACTACCGATTAGAGCAGCCGGCTTCCAGACAGCTTTGTAGCTAGTGTCGAAAATCCTGCCACCATCGGGACTAAAACTTTAGGACCTCCGGTCACTGTAGTGTCATGAATTGATGCTCTGATCTAAGATATAAATTACGCTCCGGTTTAGCTCAATGTCTAGTCACTTGTACAGTACACTATTAACAATCTTTTTACATAGTCAATGTACAGATCTATTTTTTTGTGATGATAATCCTTTTGCTACAAGGTCATTAGCATCCTGTATTGCGTGTAACGGTATGGTAACTATGAGGATTACACGATATGATGATATGGGTGTGAAAGGACGAACATAATACAACCATGCCCGAGGCGGAACTCGAACCCGCGATCCTACGGTCCGAAATCGCTACGGCACTACTGCCTTAGCGATCTCGGCCAGCCGGACCGGCTCTTTTTTCTTTATAGAACGCGATCGAGGGTTAAAGAAAAAATAATTAACACTATCTCTTTAGTTTATCAAAAACTCAATTCAAATTTTGCTTTTATTTTTAAAGTTCATCGTACATTTAAACTAGTCTTTTCTACAATAATTGACAGTTCTTTGATGTAAGCTTATACACTATAGATGCGATAGGGTGATTGTCAATACAAACGGTTGGTATTACTATTCAGTAGTCATATACGTACATTTATAGGTAATGACTTCCGGCAAGGAATCGTCATATCATCAGGTGCCGGTTGTAGACCATAAACATGGCTCAGAGAATGGATAATCAGTACAAACGTGGAAATATACGTTCTACTCAATTCTCCAGCATTATACGGGTTTAGTGCCTTCTCGACGTCACTCCAGTATGTAATAAGTCACACATATCTTAACGTTTTCTTCAATCTTCGCTTAAAATCTATTTAATTTTTATTGTACTATCTTCAATCTCTCCTATCATTTCAGGTAACCCCTACGATAGGTACACGTATTGTCGTGGAACTCACTTATCTGCGCAGCCCGACTCTCCCCCACATCGATCAAATGGTCGAGGTCGGCTCTGAGGATAGGACTGGGGACATGGTGGAGAAGGAAGATCGCGCGCGGGGCCTGTCCCATTGTTTAAGGCTCCGCTGTGACATTTGTCGGGTATTACTTGGAGGAACCTCAGAATTGGGGTTCACCAATAGAATTCTCGTGGAAGCTGGAGTAGAAAAGCTGGGGAGCGTCGGAACTCGTCTCTAGGACCACCCGGTCTTGCATCCGGATACGCTGCAATGGGAGGTATTCATGGAAATCAGAGCAATGCATTAGTTTATTTAAATAACCCTAAAATACCTTGTATGCTTATCTGTCGCACACCAGTGGGGGCAGGTGAACAATGGACCTCACCATGATGTTTTTTAAAATCTTTGTCTAAGTGAAGAATGAATGTTTCATCGTTATTACAACCTTTCCTAACTATAAATGATGGTTGAGTCCTTCAACGCTTATCGGATGTTTGCCAATCAATACAAAACCGTCGTCATGCGTAATCACTTGTGGAAACTCCGGCGTTCTCTTACAACCAGGTTTGTCTATATCAGGATGCAATCTTTGTTTAGTATCTGTCAATGTGGAAACATTTATTTACTCGGAACAACATTATGAATATTGAACTAGTTAATAAAAATGGGTTCAGCCATATAAGAATTCACAGAATCACCACAAGTATAGCAAATTTCAAAATATATGTCATTGCTACACCTCAAAACCCGAAAATATTACAACTGTAACTTACAGAAAATGTCCGTCATATATTGCAACATATTTGTAGCACAAGTAAATAAATAAAAATGATCTTCAATTATTTTGCAATTTATTGTGTGGTTTGCCGTTGACCCCTTCCTTGATGTTCTGCTGGTTCCGGGATTGCATTCTTATCGACTGTTAAATTCTGTGTTGTACATGCTGATGCGTAGATTTTGTACGTTACACTTAACCGCACTTTTCCTCGGCGCGTGAGAGCGGTCGAGGAGGGCGCCCCCGCCGCCGCTGCCGTGGGTGGATCGGGGGCCGGTGCAGCGCCTTCTCGTCGCCTTGACCCGCGCCGCCGCGACGACCCCAGCGCCTCCGCCCGCGGGGCGGCGCGCGCGGGAATCGCCTTCGTGGCGACGCCGCCTTCTCATCGTCACGGTTCCGCCCCCGCCCCCGCCGTCGGTGCCGCAGGCGATATTGTTTTACCGCTCTCGACACCTCTTCAGCCGGTCCAGCCAGGCCGCTCGCCTCCACCGCAGTCCGTACCTCTCAGGTTACGTAAGATGCTACCTCGGTCTGCTATCTGTAAACACATACAGGCCAACGAAACCTCTTCCTTACAAGCAACCTACACACAACACGAGATAAGATTGTTCGTAGTGTCTTAGTATACAAGCATTTGCAATACGATTTGGATTGTTAAATTTTCAGATTGTAGCTCTTCTAGTTGCCCTTACCTCTTATCAACATTATGACAAAATTGAAAGGATGTATGTTTGAATGTTCATATGCACCTTCTATTATGTAATATATGAATTATTACATTTATTAATTATTAGAACAATAAAAATCTCCAATTACATACCTTAGTAAATCAGGATCTTTTGAAAACACTGTTAATTGTACATCTTTATATATGATAAACAAAGTTGAAAGAGCTGCACCTCCCCAAGGAAAGGAAACAATATGTTCATTGTTTTATAATACAAACTGTAGGAAAGAATTAGAAAATTGTGAACTTCTATTCAGTGCCAAACGATTTTTTAAATTGCAGGTTGTGTCCATGACCTGTTTTAATAACAGGTCATGGTGTTGCGATAAAAACTCTTAAACCACTACAGTTCTATACCTGTTCACTGCCTGCACGGTTTCCTTCCAAGTGTGGTCAAACCTCAAATCGAATTTGAATTGCATATTTCTTGCCAACCATCGATTGACATATATAGTAAATGTGTCAAGTCTCATGACCAAGTTGAATAAGCTTTGTATATTGAACTTGAAATTTCCAGACTATTGCAGTTTATCAACAATTAGTTTCTTTTTGTATTTCATGGGCGGGGCAGTTGACGCGAACTAACCGTTTCTCCTGTATGTTTGAACTGATAGATATATTCGTAGTTTGCGTTGAGGATGGAATCACCTACTTTAGGAGCCTATGAAACTAACCTTTACCAGCACCGCTCCGTCATCACATCTTGCGAGGAGTGAGTTGTTTTTTTGACATTTTGGAAGTAGACGGTGCGGGAACTCTACGGATTGAAGTATGCTTTGTGTCTGTTACTGAGAAATGGCGTTCCACATACGGCGCATGCGCGAGATGCTTCTTTGAGCGTGCATTGCATCTTTTTCATCGTAGTTTCAGGCGCCGTGTGTAAAGCTGATGTTTTCAGTTCTGCAAATCCACTCTCTTCT
Organism: Gryllus longicercus; assembly: GCA_038098605.1. Taxonomy (NCBI): domain Eukaryota; kingdom Metazoa; phylum Arthropoda; class Insecta; order Orthoptera; family Gryllidae; genus Gryllus; species Gryllus longicercus. Next base: position 2,463,691 of record JAZDUA010000147.1, read on the forward strand.
ACGTCGTTCACTCTTCGCTATATGTTTCCGGCTCATACTTATTTGATGATAGCAGTACAATCCGACAAACCAGTTGTAATTGTTGGTTAATACCCTGGCCCAGTAAATGTGTTTATTGACCTGCGACATGAGCATTTCCAAATTTAGCACTACAAGGTCGTTCAACGCTGTTTCCATTTCCAATCCCATTTGACCGACAGGAGAGCGATCTCAGAATTTTATCCATTACTCGCGACTAAGGTCTGTGAATGGAAAAAGGAATGTGAGATCTGATTAGGACTGGGAGTTGGCGAGGTATTTAGCCACCCGGCAAATCTTTTGGAATCGCCGTGGGTCGCCGCGAAGAGCGGAGCGTCGCGATGACCTTTGTGAGTGGCGACACAGCAGCTCAGCCTCCCCGCGCTCAGCCTCCCACGCGCGCCCCTTCCGCGGCGCTGACTCACGGTGGGCGACGTTCCGCTCGGCCGCGCGCCCGCCCGCCCCGCCCCCTCCCAGCCCGCCAGCGCCAACGCCCGCCCGCCCATCCTCGTGCTCGCGCCCGCCCCGCGCCCGTGCAGCCCCGCACCCACCTCCTTGCATGCTCGTCCGCCCCGCCCGCCCCCGCCCCGCGCTCGTCCCCGCGCCCGCCCCCGACCACCCCCGCCCTCCACGTCACGACTCCGCGCCCTCCAGCCCCTCGTCACCGCCCCGCCGCATCCCTCCCCGCTCTCCAGGAACCCCCTCATACAAGGAATGTGGAGCTTCATACAAACGCGCATCTCCCGAGTCATCTGCACGCTTTATTGGAGCGCGGCTATCGAGCCACACGTCCAATGGGGGCTGTTGCCCTGTACTCGCCACCGCTCTGGGGTTATCTCTGCCCCGCTCGGGCATCTGGAGCACGATCTGTAACACGAGAGGTAACTAACAGAGGTCAACGCGTCATTGCCCTTTCCATGATGTTCACCGTAATTTTGCTGTTGGAATTTTAGGGCGAGCTGCCTGCGTGGTCTCGGCGCACCCTGCTGCAGTATGTCGGGTGTGTTCATGCTTCAAGAGTCAGGAGGGAACGAAGCAGTGTATCCCGTAATTCCGAGGACTTTCCTTGTAAGTAGATTTTCTCACCAATCACGGCGGAAGATGGTGGACTTGATGACGATGACGACGACGATGATGATGATGATAATGGCGGCGGTGTCTGGAGGGCTACTGAGGATAATAAACATGAGAACTGTCTACGCATTGTTGGACGGAGACACGGGGAGGGACAATCAAAAATGAATCTCTGAGAACTGTCGATTGTAAATTCCACGTTGTTAATGAGTTTCGAGATTTTTTTATCTTTTTTACGTTCGCATCAACATCTAGGTCATTAACGACCACTATTGGATTTAATATTATGGTACGTTATGAAGATGACATGAAATGGTGATGATAGCGGGTGAATTGACGAACACATATACAACCCTGCCCGAGGCGGGAATCCAACCCGCGATCCATCAGTCCGAGATCACTACGACACTACTGCCTTAACGATCTCTGCCATCAGGATGACTGGAGATATTTTTTTCTAATAAAGTGAAAAGAAAATGCCAGAAAAACTGCGTGATTTGCATGGTTTTCATTTTGATACATGGAGTGTGTACGGTCACTTTTTTCAGATCCCTTTGGATCAAATATTAGTGTGCAATGAATTAGAGAACAATAAGAAAATGGTACATTATGAAACGTCGATGTAATGATTTGTATTAATACACGAGTATCATATTACGATAAGAGCGAGGAACGACAGAGTGCGGTACTTTTTCTACGACTTATAGTAACTTTTATAAAGTAAACTTCCACATTCAATTCTTTTGTAGCATTTAATATGCAGTATTCAGCCAAGGCCACCTAGCGGGCAGCTCCCTAACCCTTGCCGCAGGTGGCTGTGGTTACCTGCGAGAGAGCCTGCGAGAGAGTACCTGCAATCAAATACTCTCTTGAACAAGAAATTGGAAGATCAAAGATAACGAATCAAAACCTGTCACCATAAACTTTACAAACAAGATAATTGTAAGCACCCTTTCCCTCATGTTAATTGGCCTTAATATACCTTACGTAAACACTGCTAACTACTTAGGTATGGCATTAGATATTAAACTGCGGTGGAAGGAACATGTGAAAAAAAGGATGGATTAAATATTAAATATAGACAGTTGAGACGTGCGTCTCAACTGACCATGCAAAACAAAATTTTAATCTGCAACTAAATCCTGAAATCAATTTAACTCAATGGTGTTCTGCTCTGGGGTTGCACCAAAGAAAGCAATATAAAAACAATACAGACCTTTTGAGAACAAAGTACTGCAAAACATCGGTGGGACATTCGAAATAGGGATCTACATCGTGGTCTTGGAATTCCCTATGTCTCAAGTAAATTAGAAGATTCGCTGCCAAACATGAAATACCACTGCACGAACATGCTAACTTCGAAGATTGAACTTTTGGATAACCATAACCAGCGGAGAAGTTTAAAGAGGACTAAGCCCTTTGATTTAGTTTAATATTTTCAACAAATGTAATTTGATATTGTAAATTCAATACATACATTATTGAGTGAACATGTAAGTAATATTTTAACTTATATTTAATAATATATAAAATATTTTATATATTATTTATAAAAATAATATGGTTGATCATTTGTGACCAGTTTCAATCTTTGACGCCCTGGCGTAATAAAAAAAAACTCGACGTTATATTTATTTTTCTACGACTTATGGTAACACGCATTGGTGTAATGGTGACACACGTTGGAGCGCCAATTTTACGTGATGGCCCATATGCCAATTTCATCTTAATCAAGGTTATTAATTTCACACATGTTGATATGGTCATATCGCCAGGGTGACGACGGGTGTTTTTTTTTCCACGAAAATATAATCTTACGATATACACATGTATTTACAATAGCAGTTTATGCAATTAGTTTATAATGGTAAGCTTTATTGCATGAGTACATGCCTTGAAAACGAGCGACTTTATGAGCAAGTTTTCAAATTTGTACGAATGTAATAAAGCAACATTATAAACGAGTTGCATACTATATGTTTTTGTGTAACATCATTATTCATTTATAATAGAATCAAACTTAATTTTGCGAAACAACTTCTCTGTGACGACTCGGGTATTTGGCATCGTGCGAGTGCGACGGTGGTCGGCTGTTCCGTTTAGCTCTACCTCCACCCGATTCTCTCGTTACGAGTGGCTGAATATGTGATGACGCAATCATTTGTGACATAAAATCTAATACATCATCATTTGTGCTGTAAATGCCCGATTATGAACGATTTCTTGCGACAGAAAAGGTTCTTTTATAATGCTGGAATACAAAAAAGTTGTTTTCAATTCTGGATATTCACATTATCGGCTAATTATGGCCGACTGCCATCGTAATTTTAAAGTCCATGATTAATTGGCAGATGCTAAGATAAATGAGTCAGCACCTTATCTTGTCGTTTACTCGATCCTTCGGCAATTGCACGAGGCAGGGCGCAGGGCGCGGATCTAGTCGATGCAGGCAGCCTCTCGGTCTGATTCCCCGCCGCAATTAACGACGGGCAAGTTGGCTGTGCGGAGATGCGTCCTCCAAGTCAGATCGTCTTTTAGGCCTCCACCTACCTCGATTGCTCTCATGCGCTTCCGGTTGTCTCTCTGTTTCCTCTCGCTTTCTCTGATGTCTCAATCTTCTCTGAAATCTCAATATATTTTGTTTGAAGGCTCGACCTTTTTCCTCGTCGCCGTGTCAATTTTTTTCCTCGCTCCTCTTTCGCGGCTCACGCCATGTTCTCATTCGCTATTTTGACTTTGTTGGAGGACAACTACAAAACTTGTGAGATCATTGGTCAGCTGTGTCTCTTGCTCTCTTCCTAATCTCGACCCAAGCACATTTCATTGGGTTTTTGATTATGCCTTCTCTATTTCTGCGCAATAGAGCAAGGAATGAGTCGTAGTTCGCGCAGTTGCCCATGAGATATTGGCTTGAAATATAGAGCTCAGGGGATGTTGGCTACGGTTCGGGTCAATCTTCGTTTATCGAGGGTGGCATTTTCCTATTTGGAAAGCGTATGGGGAGCGCCTGGTGAGCACATGCGAACGATTGTACATGGACCCAAAAAGGAACTCATCTCGACTCAAGGGTGAGAAGGAGGTGAGTTAGACTCTTAAAGAGTTTTCTTTAGGCGACCCAATGCGAAACTAATTGGGGAGGAGGTACACGATTGAGCGCGTCTACGCTTTGCAATGTTTTCGCAGCTAGTGGTGCATTGCAACATAAAGTATACGTGTATTCACCAAGAAAACTTTTAGTTTTCGCTTAAACCCTGTGAATAAATCTCAAGATTACTTGTCTAGAAACGGATGCATAATAATATCTAAAGAACACTTGTTGAATAGGGAACGTGATTCCCGGCGTGGAATGGGGCTGGGCGCCGGCGCTCTGGCGCGGGGGTTACGGGCCCGCGGCGCGGATGTCTGAGAGGTCGCGCGCGGGGGGTCTCCCTCCATCACAGGCGCGTCGCGCGACGGCGCGCAAGCAGCCAAGGAAGTGCGGACGGAAGGACGAGGCTGCATGCCTCTGGCCACTGGTTTGCAAAGATCATTGCGGGTACGCGCTCTGATTCTTTGGTGATTCCGGGCGCGTCTATTGCTAAGAACATTACTCCCCTAATGCAAGCTTTTAACGCGGGAGGTGGTGATAATCTCCCCGCTGGATGGCGAGAAACGGCACCGAATTTCGCGCAGGTTGGCGATGTTTTCCCCAACCTGATATATTCCATCAACGGGACACAGCCCTAGCCGTGACAAACTCTAAGCTCCCGACTGGTCTCGGCATGTGTAGTATGTTAGGGTTCTCCGGTATTTGCTTGGTGTTGAGACTATGGATAGGACCAGACGGTCACTATTTTCTCCTCAAGACAGCGGTTGAACTCCAGCTAGTGTCGAAAATGCTGCCATACTCTTGACTCGCACCGGAACCTCCGGTCAGAGGCACTGCAGTGACATCATTGATGCTCTGAGCCACCTAAGCCGTTGTTATGCTTTCAATTATTGTGATATGGGGAAATATTTGTTTTTCAATTTTTAGTCTATACTGTCAAAAATATGAGGAGTTTTCTCCAGCTCTTTATTTTCATTTTTCCGGATTTACAACAGAAAACTAGTGGTGTTACTACAGCACATACTTTCTTCAATTATTTATAACATTTGCAATTATCGACAATTCAGAGCATTCAACAACAAAAAATTACGCTTTATTTTACGAGTAGGCGACCCTTGTGCTATCCGTTGAAAAACATTAAAGCAAAAATTTGGAGCAGTCTTTGAGAAAATGTTTTTTTTGTAATTTGCATAAACTAGGGAAGAAATCACCCCCAAACTACTTGTTATTTCAAATAATTGTACAAGGTTTTTTTAAAGATCTGATTTTACTTTCTAGAGTTCTATTATGCAATATAGAGAAAGTTTTGAAATGCACGCAGATTTTTCGACAGGAAAAATTTTTTGACAGGTTCTGGTAAACGTAAAGGCGTATCTATCATGTTCCTGTATGTAGTAAATTACTTTCATATAGTACATTGTATATTTACAATACATGTTTTGTGGGCCTTGACGTGTGGTGTTGTTTCTACCGAAAAATTGATTCACTGCAAAACGTATGTGTCCGACTGTCGTTCTGTTCTTACAAGTGCAACAACGAAAATAGAAATCTCTTTCCTTTACGTTATCTGTTCGTAAAAGCAGAACTTAAAATAAGTTCATCTTCAATTTTTAGAAAATATCAATATTTTTGGAGTAATTTTGTGTAAAACTAGGGCAATAATTTAAAAAATTAAATGTTTTCGAAAAATTAAACGACCTCATTTCAATATCTATTTTTGTTGAACAGATTTCCATTAGGAAATACATTCTATCTTCAATATTGTAGTTGTATGAGTTGTATGAAGTTTCCAATTTTTTTAAATTGTAATTTTCGGAAATTTGTCGTGTTTAACTAAAATGCCACCAGCCACTTTGACGAAGCGTTCTTCCTACATAAGAGAAAAAATTTAAAGAAAAAACTTTTACATGTTTTTGAGAAAATAATTGTTTAAAAATTACCTATATTTCCCGCAAAATTATGCACAAATTACTCGTATTTACAAAAAATTCTACATTAATTTAACATCAAATTTCAGAATCTCAAAAGAGAATTTCGAAATCTCTCTTTGAAGAATTGATTTCATTACAAAAATCTTTATTTTCAATATTGTAGTTGTATAAAGTCGCCGAGAAATATTAGAACTTTTTGCACTTTTCGAAAAATAAGTGATTTTAAGGATAATGAACCTCAGTCTTTTTAAGTTCTGAATTCTTTCAGAAAACATAGTTTAATCAAAATTGTTTGAGTCATTTGTGAGAAAAGTTTGAAAATGTTATTGAAGCTTTATGTAAAGAACCCTCCAAAATTAAAATATCTATTTAAATTCGGAGAGCCTCGGAGAGCCGGTGCCGGGTTTTGATCGCTCAATTTTAGAGAAAAACACCTGGTCGGTTTTGCTGCAAGCGTTGACTACTCAGGGACAGATATTTTGCAGTGAGAGGACTTTTCCTTATCAAGAACCCACAAAACATAGATTAGATGCGTTAGGTGAAGTAATTTTTTAAATAAAGGAACAAAATGTATCTTGATTTTGTTACCTGGGGCCGGGACTGAGGTGATTTTTTGATCGAAAAATAACCGTTTTCAGGTGCTCGATTACAAATTCTTCTTATGAATGTGTAGGAGTGTTTCTTGAAATGTTGCATATTTTGTAAATGTAAAAATTATAATAATCCCTCTTAGGTGTATCTTTATTCCAGAACAACCCAAACCATTTTCTCTCAGAAGTTGATGTTATGTGTCTACAACAAAACGAGTATTTTCACTGCAGTTTAGTCTGAGGTCATGGTTCTTCACTGACTCACACTACAACGCTCCCTTTTTGTTGAAACGAGTTAGGGGGAGGACATCCGCGTTGCGTGATTTTCTCCGCAGGGATTTGGGCAGCAGACCGTGAGTCTTTTGAATGTCAGAAGGCGCTCGGCTCGCCGAAGCGTGGAGAACGCGAAAAGCTTCCTAACAAGATGACAATTTCACTGAGAAGCGTAATGCTCACCTACACTGCATAAATCCCTCGCAAGGAGACAACTTCCCGCGAGGTGTCTGGCGTCTGCTTTAGCCAGCCCGCGCGCGGTCGCTGACACGTTTCAGTGACATTTTCAAGGCGACGCGTCGTGTTAGCTGTGTAAGCGACGTGCAAGGTTGGAAAAACAACAACAGATTTTGGAAACAGATTTACGAGTGGTGCTTCATCATTATAGCTCAAGACATATAATATGCATTCGGAAATTGCTAATGAATTTTTCAATGTATTAAACATTGTCGTAGATGCAGTATATTGTATGTATTAAATATTAATTGCATATTTACTACTCTATGAATAAAATAATAATCTAATTGATTCTTATGTAAAACAAGTTGCATAGCTGAACGGATTGATTGATGTTTCCGGGCATGTCAATTGCTATCGTCATTAGTCCCCTTAGTGTAGTTCATGTTTTATTGCGAGAGGTGGTGGGGTTTCTCCAGCCGGCAAAATTCTTAGCTCCCAAATCGCCTCCCGACATGTTGGCAGACCAGTGCAGGTTAGGGCAACTGTGGGCAAAGGATAGACAGATGAAGAGGAAGGAAAGATTGCGCATCAGGGGTCCGGCACACGCCTGGTATTGATCTGAAAAACACGAGCTTGGGGAATGTACTGATGTCACTGCAGAAACCTTGGGGTTTGAGTCCCGACGGTGGCCGTATATTCGACATTGGCTAGATAGGTCAGGATCTGCCGTTTCCTAGAGAAGAATTCCAGGGGGATGGATACTCAAATCGGTAATTTTCCCGAACAACATCAGGCGAATGTCGGAGCAGTACCCTAACAAACGGACCATGGCATGCGCGGGATCTTTCTTTCCTCTTCCTTGTTCTATCCTACCCCTTACTTACACACACTTACACTTACATGTACTACACTACCACATACACCGGGAGGGCGGTCGAGAGCTCAGAGCTTGTCCCGGCTGGGGCGGTTCTCCGCGGGTAGGAGACACCTGCTTGGAGTAAACCCTGCGAGCCGACGGAAAGTCCTGCGCCGAATCTCACCATCCAGCGGGGGAAGAACACCGCCACCTCCCGAAGAAAAACAGGACTACACTTACAGGACTAATAATCATTATATCTTCTGTAAACAAATCAATCAATCAATCAATCGAAGAAACCACGGAAAACTACCGATCAGTGAAGCCGGTTTCTAGAATTTCCTCGCATTGGCTAAATGTGACCTAGCTTTGTAACTAAAGTAATAAGTTCGCTATCGTCGTGACCATCCTCAACAGTAAAATGTATTTTCAATTGCATTGTTCCTTGCAATTGCCGATCGAAACTGAACACATTTCTTGAAATCCAGCGAGCTATTACCCTAGGTTTCCGTGGCATCTTCCAAAAATACTAGGCAAATGCAGGAGCAGTATTTCAAGATATAGGTCAATGACCGCGAGCAATCTTTCTTTCCTCTTCCTTGTCTCCTTCACTCCCTTTACACACACACACACACACACACACACACATAATACTTACATGTAGTACACAACCGCACATAACGGGAGACCAGTCGGAAGCCGAGAGCTTCTCTCTAGTGAGGTGGTGCCGAAACTGGTGGATAAAACATACCAGATGGGAGAACTCCCCCAAGCCGAAATAGGTCAGCCTGGAAATCAGGCTCTACGGGGCAACGAACACCGTCACCTCCCGCACCTTACGAGTACAATTACGATGCAAATGACCATAATAGTTGACGTGCCCTGAAACATCAGTGAAGGAATGAATAAATAAATAAATAAATAAATAAATAAATAAATAAATAATTCCATTAGCGTTCTTTCCAAGAGTTCGTGGTACTCAGACATTACGAATTTCTCTCAACATCTGGTTTTAATTACAAATCACTCAAGATAACCACATTTCTGCCGGAAAAGCTTTCTTAAATGAAGGGTAACTTTATTGTCACCTATTTTCTTCTAAGAAATCAAGAAAAACTGAAATTATGAAGTGAATGGTTAAAGCGTCTTATTATTGTGCAATTTCATTGGTATTTCATGTATTGCGATTAACATCTTCCACACGTTCAAACTCTTAAGTCGTTGCCATTACTTTCACCGTGACCCCTTCGACCGACACTGGCTTCTCTTCCAGCGGTACTGTTGCGCAGCGGACGAAGAGATTATCTCGGGAAACCTGGAAATAAACCGGCAGGGGCGGGCGGGCGGGCGCGGGAGCGGGGGCGGGGGCGGGGGCGGGCGCGTCGAACGTGCAAGAATGCCTACCAGGAGCGAGGCCTTTGTGCACGGACTGCTGGAAGGCGCCAGCGAGAGCCGCGTAATCTGGCGAGGGCGCGCGTCGCCTATTAAAATGTTTCTGCAGATTAGGCGGCGCGCCGGGTGGCGGTGGAGGGGGAGCATGGCAAGGCACCCCAAGGAGATACTTGGCTCTTCAGCTCTGGTAAAAGCAATTTTGATTCATGAGAAAATTCTGCTGACGGCGGCTCAATGAGATACTTAGCTCTTCAATTCTGGAATTAAACTGTTTTTTGATTTCTATGAAATTTTGCTGAGGGCGATGTTAGGTCCATTTTCAACAATTCCGCAGAGCATTGTTAAAAGAAAAATAGTGATATTTTGTTCGAAATATCATTTTATTCTAATGCTACTATCAATGATTTTTTGAAAATATTGTTTGTCTTTTGTAAATTTGTTTCTGAAAGTGTAGTTTTACGAAGATTGGGCTTCCTCTCGATTTACAAATACTAGCATCTGATGGAACGGAGTCTACGATAGACGGTATCGAGAGGCGCCGGAGAGCATAGTGAACAGTACTATCTTTAACATGTGAGTTTTCTCTTTTAAACTTCATTGTGACGTTGTGAGTGCCGATCATTCTCACCCTCACTATAAATTTATCTTTATCATTTTGCATTATTGCTTCGCAGTCTTTTCCGATTCATGTGATCTCTATGTAATCGTTCGACATTCAACGTTTCTGCACCCGACTGCAAGAAGTTTCAAGTATTAATTTGAAACACGTTTTTCTGTTTTCGTCATTTGGAAGTAGTTCATATCTCACCGGAAATTGTTAGACTTGCTTGCGCATAACAATCTCTAAGCTTGCAGCCTCCTTTTCCGTGATAACGTGGTTATGTGATACATTCGTGATCCTAGACAGCATTGTAAATAAGTTCCTCACGGTCTTGTAAGGAAGAATTATTGTGGAACTAGCATTTGGCAGCTGCAAGTAATTGGTGGAGGGCGATGGGCAGTGGGCGGTGGGCGGTGGGCGGTGAGTGGCGGGAGCGTCATCGTTTTCCAGCGTATCCGGCAGCTTTCCGTGCGGGCGAACAATGTTCCTTGTTCGGAGGGATCGGCGCACGAGGGCGGGGAAGGCTCTGGGCGAAGCCGGTTTCCACACACCGCGCGCATGGCCAGGCTTTGTGTACTACCATTTCGGCTTGAGATGCTATCGGAATTAAGGGCACCATAGTGAACGTGTTGCAAAGGATTAATGGATTGGGAGAAGAATGTGGGTAAATGTAGTATGCTACTCACGATTGGGAGGGCATTGCTTCGAGAATGCGACCCGCGAAGATGTGAAACACAAAACAAAATCATCTTATTCTTGTAGCACATTGAGTTGGTAGAACTTGTAATGGAAATAAATCTTAAAATTAATTTTGTTCCTAGACATAATATAAATACTCTGTCACTTTGATTATATTCCTGATGATTTATTTTTTACTACATTATGAAGATTGATTGATTGATTAATGATCCCGGGCGCGTCAACAGCTAAGGCGATGAGTCGCGTGAGTGTAGTGCATGTGTATTGTCGGAAAGGGCGATGATTTTCCCCCTGGCGATATCCAGCGCCTTCCCCCTGGCGGACCGGTGAGATCCAGCGCCGACATGCATCGACGTGCGGTGATTTTCCCGAAACCAGGTATCTCCCACCAGCCGGCCAGTCCCCATGCGTAGGCGTAGTTTATTCGCACCCTTGGAGTAAGGCAGACTTGTGGCGAACATGTATTCCTGTCACCGTAACGAGCAAACTCCGCCTGTCTGAGCGCTTCTTCGTCGTACAGCTGTAGAAAATGAATAATTTTCATGAAATGGTACAACTCTATTTTTGACCCTGGCGGGAAACAAACCTGGAATCGCACCATGGAAAGCTAGAACTCTGCCAATGAGCCATCTTAGAACTTTTCTTCTAAAAACTAGTTCATAATGAGATTCATAATAGCAGTTTATTCCACAAACAGTACACCTAACAAATTAAGCTGAATCAAGTGAATTGCAAATGAAGTTTATTCTATTTCAGTGTTTGAGTGGCTCCTTCAGTTTTAATTATATAAATTTTGTACCTAATCGAATTCTCCAAATTGTTGTAACTCTTTTTGCCTCTGGATGAATAACTAGAACTTTGTGTGAAGAGCCTTGCGCAGATTGGGCCAATAAGTGGTGTTGGCGGGAGTGGGGTTTCGGTGCGATAGCCCCCCCCCCCCCATCCTTTCCCGCCCCGCCCCGCCCGCTTGCCTTGCCCGTGCAGCGAGGCACGCGTGCCAGCTTTAGTCGCGCTACGTTTTGCATGTGAGGAGATACTCGGAGCATCAGGGGATGGCATCGCGTTTCGTGACGTCCGCCTCGGGCGCGAGGGGCCGCGCAGAGGACGAGGCAAAAGGCGAGGGCGCGAGAGGGGGACCGACGGCAGAGGCTGGTGGTGGTAAGGACGAAAGACAGAAGGGCAAACACAGGGCAGAGACGAATGTGGATGCCAGAGCGGCGCGTGAGGCATCGAAGAGGGAGAGAGGAAGGGTGAAGACCAGGAGGTGGGTGAAGGTCAGGAGGAGATGGCGAATCAAGGGCGTGAACCGTTTGTCCATACTTAAGTACTTGACTAGCCAAGAATGAGGAGGCCAGGGTACATCGGTGCCATTTATACCCGTCATAAGGGTGTAGGGAAGGTAGGACACTTGAGTGTGAAATTTTAAGGCCTCAAAATTAAATTATGCTTTAATCTTGGATGCATTTTCGATGTCTTGCAATGAGTGGGAGGTGTATTTTCTAGTTGGACAGTGCTAGCTTTAAACTAAAGATAACAGCGCCCACAAATTTTAGAAATTCACAAAAAACTAAGATTCGTGAATAGAGCACTTAATTAGCCCAAAATTAGCCTTTAATTTAGGAAATGGTTTATTTGAGTTTGGCTTTTGAATTCTGCCAGCTTTAGACGACTGGTTTTTATTGTAGATTGTATTTTTTAGAAGAATACGATTATGATTTTTAGATATATGTATAAAACAATATTGTTATAAATTTGGATAAAATAGTTTAAGGAAATTCAATGATTTGAATATAATACTTACACGTTAATCAGTCCGTAATTCGTCCGTCATTCAGGAATTGAGATAAATGAAGTGTCATTCGACGCGTCACAGTCTCCTCGTGGGGAACGGATTCGTCCAGAATATTCTGAGAAATGTCTCTAAAAAGCATGTTTTCTTGCTTTTTTAAGCAACTAAAACTCGTTTTGGATGAATTGAGACACTTTCAGAAATGAACAATAGTTCATTTGATTCTTGTCGTCAAGATATGTAGATTGACACAATTCTTAGTCAATTCTCCCTATGACATTCTGGAAGAATTCTAGAAAAACACATGTTTGGATGATGCTGTCAGCGAAACATGTATTTTAAATGATACCTTGTCATGTAACTTTCAATGCTCAAAAATGAACGAGCCGGTCAACTGCAAGGTATTTAAAATTTATTTTTAATATGAACTAGCAAATCACAAATAAAACTTTTTAACATTAAAATACGCTACACGCGAAGTCATTTATTTCTGACACTTAATTTACTTCCTCCGAGGGAGATAAAGAGGGTTTTGTGAAGTACTTGTGGAATGTGAAAATATAAGAAGCCACATAATTTCGCTGTGTAGTTTCCGACAGTTCATGAATATACTCTCAAGTGAAGTACTTTGTCACCGGCGACAAGACGTTTTGAATCTTCATCATCGTTTACGCGTATACTTTCCTTACTGCAGAGTCTCCTTGAGTCACAGCTCATTTCCTACAGGAAGACACTTAGCAGCAAACGAGGACGAAGGGAGCAGTTGACGTCAAGAAAAGTGAAATGTAGAGCGTAAGACTGATTTAAATATCAGATAATTGAGAATGCAAAACGAGAATATTCGTTCGGTGGCGCTCTCGACCAGAAAATGCCCACCGCCTGGTGTTTCGCGCCATTCGCTAAACGGAATTCAGTGGCATGTCGGAGAAGGAAACGTGTGGCTTTAGCTTGGCATTAATGGGAGGAAACGGCAGTTACAGCAGCCGAAGTCTCGACTTTTCGGGAACGCTAGACGCTATCTGCAGGAGAATTCGAGCGGCCGGATGCTCTGATCGGTAGTTTCCCGTGGTTTCTCCGAACAATACCAGGCGAATGCCGGGCAGTACCTTAACAAACGGGCCACGGACTGCGCGGGATCTTTCGTTACCATTCCTTGTCCTATCCTGCCCTTACTTGCACACACTTACATCCACTACACTACTACACATATCGGGACACCGATCTTGTCCCGGGTGGGGCGGTTACGGCTGGTGCGTGGTGGGGAAGATGCCCGACGGTAGGTTGGCGCAAGCGGGGTTGCATCACCGTCACCTCCTGAGGAAAAAGACCACTACAGTTACGGAACTAATGACCTTTGCAATTGTCGCGCGCGGAATCACCAACCAATCAATAAAAAATGCTACAATAGATTTTTACATTACGCAGCCGGTAATGTACTCCTAAACTTAAGCATCCCGAAATTTGGAACGAAATTTTCACGTTGGCTGTGTTGTTGACGAAGCATTTCATGCATTGGCGATTCAAGATTCCGTGGAAGCGACTGTGAAGCGCCGCCAAGCTATGATTTCTCGGGGGCGTTGGCGTTGGCGCGGGAGGAGGCGGAGGGGGAGAAGCACGGGGCTGGCAGATGTCGGCGCCGCGTGAAACAATTTCGTGGCTCCACCGCCCGCCGCAATTCCGCGCGCAATCTTCCCGTGAAACGCTGTTTTCAGCTGTTTCCAGGCGGCGAAAGCGGCCGTCATCGCACGTAATTTCCTCGCGCGCGCGACAAACCGGCCCAGTGGCTCGGCGCCCCGAGACTGGCTCACGACATGGAAGGCGAAGCGAAACGAATTATTCACTTTCTTGCATCCGAGATCGAACATCAAGATACTCGCGTTTCCCATATTTTTGCTTGTTTCTACCTTTAATACGAGATATACAAATTAAAAGCCATAAATGTAAATAAGGTTAGTCTGTAAATCAGTGATTGTATTGAGAGTATCCCTTTGATTGTCAATAAAGAAATTTATTATTATTATTATTATTATTATTATTATTATTATTATTATTATTTTACATTTCATCACTTGTTTACAGTAGTTAGTTTTAACAATTAGATGAGAAATTTCTCTTTTCGCAATTTCCTACCACCGTTGCGACCCTGTGGCTACTTAGCAGAAGTAATTCTATCAAATTATGTTGGACTGTTCACATTGTTCAAGTGGTTAGAGCAACTGGAGATACACCGGGTTCCACTTCCAGTTGTTATTATTATTATTATTATTATTATTATTATTATTATTATTATTATTATTATTATTATTATTTGTTTCACTAATCGGCGATCACGGTGCCACGCGATATGTGCATCCCACCGGGGCTCACACTTGATTATCGGGGTAGGTAGGTGCACGTTACTTTTCTATAGGAGGGGATCAGCATTTCAATACTAATTCCATTTTTAAACTCCAGAGTTGTTAGCCCTGGGGGATGGGATAAAATTATGATGATGAATGATGGAATAGTCACACACGGACATACAGAGTCACACAACACAACCATGCCCGACACGGGGCTCGAACCCGCGATTCTTTGGTCCGAGACCGCGGCTGCACTGCTGCCTTAGCAATCTCGGCCATCGGATCGGCTTTTATTATTATTATTATTATTATTATTATTATTATTATTATTATTATTATTATTGTTGTTGTTGTTATTTTTATTGTTATTGTTATTATCATTACTCAGCAAGAGGTGAAGGAACGCTCAGATGAAACAATTACGAAAAAAACTTTCAAGTTCTTAATTGGCTATGATTTACTGTGCTTGATTTAGGTAATGTCTTTCAAAGTGCGAAAAAGAACAGAGGAATAATTGAAAGAAAACTTTCACGCAGTTATATTGTGTATTATTACGTTAATATGTTTACAAAACTCCCCAAAAAGGGTGAGGAGGCAACACAAGTGTCTTAAAATATTGATTCAAAATGTGAAAATCTCGAATGACCAGAAACGTGAAACAAATCGCGTCATATTGGAATATTTTAAAAATTCGGATTAAAATATTCCAATATAGTCATAAGACAATATTTTTCAGAGATAAATCCCTAAATCAAACACTCTTGAGGTTCAAAGTCTGATTGGGGACCGTTTTTGGTACCTATTTGTTTAATTATTCTCTTGAATTTAATATTTCAAAATCCACATTTCACCCGACTGTTACCCGAAGGTTATTCACAAAGTTTTATTTCTATTCAATTACCCTTGTGATAACCCATCCCAAAAGTAATGTCACACTTTCACAATTCAAGTTTTGGCGACAATGACTAGGATGCGGCGTCTTCATGACAGCTAAGAATTCACATACTCCAGCTGCGGAAGCGTGCGTTATAATCGTCTTGCGTTCTTGCATGGTTTTGGGCAGCTCTATCTCTCCTAGTCTTCCGCGCTGCCGTCGTCGCATTGCCTCAGTGTGCGGAGGGGACAGAGGCCTCCGTGAACGCGGCGCCTCGGCGGGCAACGAGCTGTTGCCTTCCGTTAGTCGCATGCCCGTTGGCGACACTGGCAGACGCGACGGGGAACGTGGCGTGGGGGTGCAGGGCACGAAAGACGGCAGGCACCCAGACACTCATTTACAACCAGCTATTGGACGAATGTTTCAATCATTCTTGGAGAAAGCTAATTTCGAAAATGTTGCCAGATCTCTAAATTCAAAGAAGACGGTCCAGTTGGCTTTTTTAACAATTTAAATATTCACTTAGACTTACCCAAAATTCCCCCTATAAGCATAATTAAAAATGCAGAAAATGTTCCGAACTTTACTTCTTTAATAGCGGAAATCCAAAAACTTGTTACACATGACTTTACTTCAAAAATAAAACAAAATCATATTGCAATATTATTCACTACAATAAATTACTTTTGAAAATTCCACAAATTCTGCGACGAGAAAGAAATTTAATACTTTACTTACCGCGAACCAACAAAGAACACTATTTCCGCCACAATCTATGACATTCATACCTATGAGCATATTGAAACGAAGTCTTGAGATTAGAATTAGAAAAAAACTATCCAATCATCTCATTTTACAGATTATTCAACTAAAAAAGAGAACAATTTGAAACATGTGCAATAGAATTGTTAGAGGACCAGGGACGTAAGATAGTGCATCTGAATCGATTATTCAATAGTGTTATAAAGAGCAATTTAAAAACAAATCAAATGTACCTGTTCAATGTAAAAATAGACAAAAAGGAAATCATACGCAAGCAAATTGTAAATTAGAGTCACGCTGTTACCGATGTTTTGATAAACATCGTTATGCAAAATGTCCAAAGTCTAAAGGTTTTCCAGCACAGTGTTTTAACTGCTTTCAAAATCATATTGCAGAAGATGCAAAATATTCAAAACAAATATGACCAACGATAATTATTTTCTAAATTCTCAAACCAATGTTAAAACGTACCAAAGATCAAATCAACCAATTCTGATTGCAAACTTCATACAAAACACAAGTTACCCTTCCAATATTGGTATTAGAGACTTTCCAAAACTTCCAACAGTTTCCCCAAAATCACGTAACAACCATATGAATAATTACGCTCCAGTAACACAACTGCAGACAAACATAAATACCTTGATCCCATTAATAACAACTCGGAAACATAATGCTCTATTCTCACAAATACAACAAGATCTGCAACAAATTCTGCCAACAATTATAAACAATGGACTATAACACCGATGTAAAAATACTAAATTGGAATGCCAACGGCCTTCAAAGGCAATTCTACGAGTTCAAACACTTTCTTCACGACCGAAAAATAGATGTTGCATGACTAACCGAAAATAACCTCAATAATAATAAAAAAAATATTACAGATTACATAATCTTTAGAAAAGATAGAAGCTCGATCCACACAGGTGGAGGAGTCTCTATCATAATTAAACGTAAAATAAAACATAACCCTGTAATAATCCCACAAAGTAATAATCTAGAAAATGTAGCAATATCCATCTCTCTTTCAGTAGGTAACATCACATTAATGACAGCTAACAAACCGCCAAATACGAAACTGCCAATAGATATTATGGAAATTATATTCAGTAATAAAAATAAAATAAGTGTTCCTCAGGGATCACCATTATCACCGACCCTATTCAATATATTTATTGAAGATCTTCCAGAACTAAAGCATTAAAAATGGCATTATTCGCAGACGACACCGTAATATTTACAGAGCATCAAAACTTAACAACATTCCGAACAAACTTCAAGAGGATTTAAACACACAGAATGGTTTCGGCAGGAGAAAATTAAAATCAACTCATCCAAATGTAAAGCGAAAATATTTTCATTAAAAAAACCTACACTATAAATTCATTAATTTTAAATAACACGTATATTCAATGGCACTCCCCTACCACTTCAGTGAAATACTTAGTACTACACATTGACAAAAGGCTTACATGGAAAGACTACATAAAAATTACAGGTAACAAAACATTCATAAAAATGTTAAAACTGTACCCATTAATTAATAAAAACTCAAAAATCAATATCGTCACTTCAATACCCATGGGGAGGTGCAGCAAACAGCAATTTAAGTAAACCACAAATAATTCAAAATAAGTATCTCCGCTGGGCAGTAAATGTACCTTGACTTATCCGCAGTGAGGACATTCAAAAAGAACTCTCTATGTGCCCAATAAAACAAGTGATAGACAGACTCTTTACCCGATTCAATACTAACCTGCCATTCTGCCCTGCAATCCAAAAATTTAAATTAGGTTCCACTTCATCCCCGTATTGAAGAATTAAAAGTCAGTATTCCAAAGACTTACTTCGTCCTCTGTAAAATAATAGAAAAGAAGGCAGTTAATAACAACTTAGTGTCGCGATAAATTTGAGAAGCTAGAGGACCCTTCCTGAACACCCCTCTGCAATTAATTAATATTTAATTGATTGAGTTCGAAATATGTAAAAAATGCCGCATGTTACCAACTTTGTATGGAAACATTATTAAATCAAAACCTTGAAAGGCCTAACAGGCCGAACAAGTATTAATAAACTAAAAAAATATTCATTAAATGTAAAGTGATACTTGTTTTGAGGTTTCTTAAATGTTCTGCCTAAATTTTGATATTCGCAATTAAGCAACTGAGATAGTGGCGAACCGAAGGGTGTTGGGTGGGTGGCTCATGGGGCTTCAGCGCCCCCTTCACCAGAATCTAATGATGCGTATTCAGAATTTAGCTTTTACTATTTTCCATACCGATGAAAGACATTGCATATATCAATTGTTTGCGTTTCGTATTATGTTTTAATTTTATATATCCTTTTATATTCGATGTAAATGAAAAATTCTTTACACGAAAACGTCGAATGGACTGGTCACGTAAACCTTGTCCTTCCACCCACCCGTTAAAAGTCCTCATTGTGCCTCTGAAGATTGTAGAAAAAATCTTTTGATTTGTTTTCATTGTTATCTTGATTTATTTTCATTGCACTTTGCCCCATTATGTATTTTGATATAATATTGGAATTTAACAATCCAATACGTATGCATAATTAATTGTTTCAAACAACACATTTATCCTTTATAAAGTGATTTGAATCTTAAATTTCCAGTTTTGATAACATTATGGACATTTTATCCAAAATACTCTGCTTCTAATGGCTTCTAATCTCTGGAAATAAAGGTCTTAAAATTGTTGGTGACTGATGCCGCCTTCCACTCGCCCTCGACTATTGTGCGTCTGTTCCCTTCTTTCCGGAAAGGGAACGAATTCCTCGGCCTTTGCCATGAGCTGCTTCGCGACGGTGGGCGTGATGTCGACTCACTTGCCCTCCGTCACCCACACGACAGGCTCTCCTCATGATTTTCAAAGTGATTCATTTTTTTACTGTCTTCTTGCTGTCTTAGCATTGAGACCTGAAATGAGGACAAACACTATTCTTGTTGAACCTTATTCTAATAAGAATGCAAAGTACTACGTTCTAAACCTTTTTGAAATCTTAAATTACTAGATAACTGGACTGCAACTGTCGATGCTACGCAGTAGATTAACAAGGGAAACAAAATTGGTGAATCTTTGAGAAATATTGGTGGATACCGTGGAAATCTTTATCCTTATCCAATGAGAGGTGATGTTTGGTCGACAAACGTTCTTGTCATCTTATTCATTACGTCATTGGCACCCCTCCGAGGAGGGAATTGTGTATCTTAAACAATGTATTTAATTATGTGTCTTTTTAAAAACGACAAATTTGAAGATTAATACAATTATGAATTTTTACAGGAATCAACGAAGCCGCTCCATAACCAAGATCCGTAATGAAAAATACCAAATACATGTAAGTAATATTTTCTTCCTCCAACGTTCTGCTACTGTTGCCGTGAGACAATAACACAGTACCAGATGAACGTCCGCATGACTGCTTTCTACAGCGAAGGACTTCCGATAAATAGAATATTGAGCTTCTGAGCACCGCGCCAGCAGGGTGATGTAGTGTGATGGCGAGCGCGAAGGACGAAACAGGAGTATGGAAATGGCCCGGCAGGGCGCGCAGCGAGCGCGCCGGAGCGGAGAGGCGGCTGCTGTCGGGCAGGCCCCGCCGCCGACGTTTCATTAGAGCTAATCGTATGTTATAGTGCGGCGAACAATATTGACTCATGCTCACGTCCGCGGGCCGTATCGGGCGCTCGCCATCGCTCGTGCCGCAGCCTCGTTACCGCGCGTGTTACGGGCCACCGCCCCGCCGCCCGCTGCCCCCACCCGCTCACCGTTCCTGCAATTCTCGCCGCTCTGCCTTCACTACCCCACTCCATCCGCTTTCCGCCCAGCACCACACGCTCTCTAGTCACCTCACACGCTACCCACTCTCCTAATTTCGCTAAGCGTTTCCCACTCTCCTCCCCTCACACCCACGACCCGTTCTCCTCTTTCCGCCCCTCCTCTACCCACACTCCTCTTTTCGCTCCCAAGCCACCCGTTGAGAACCCCCTTTCCAATCCTCGCCACCCGCTCTCACTTCTTCGCACCGAGCCAGCCGCTACCCAATCTCTCCCCTTCGCTCCACTCTACCCACTTTCCTCTCTTCTCTCCCCGCGACCCACTACCCACCCTTCTCTGTTCGCTTCTCGCCATTCGCTGCCCACCTTCCTTTATTTCCTCCCCGCCAGCCTCTGTCACTCTTCTCTCTACACTTCCCTCTACCTGCTACTAATTGTTCTTTCTTCACTCCCTGTCACTCACTACTAATTGTCGTCTCTTCTCTCTCCCCGCACTTTCTACCCACATGCCTTTCTTCGCTCCCCAACATTCACTACCACTTCCCTCTTCGCACCTCACCACTCGCTTCACCCTTTCCTCTCTTCGCCATTTCCATACTTCTGTTTCATTCTTCGCGCTCGCCATCACTTCATCACGTCGCCATCAGTCGCCTATGCACTAGCCTCCTCGCGCCAGGATGCGCTAGCTCTTCAGATTCCGTCACCGCCAACTACTTCTCCCAATCGGGAGTTTGGGTTTGAACCGAATTTTTTGCTTGGCTAGTCTGCAAAGGCTAGTCTGCAAACTATGTGTAGTGCAACTCCACCGTGTGGGATGCAATATAGTGCTAATGGTGATGGCAGTTTGTGGATCCAGTAATATCAGTATCAGTGGTATCAGTATGTTTCTTCATGCAATATATTTCAGCTTGTTTGACTCAAAATTAAAAAAAAGTGCATCATAAAGTGGTCTCGAAAACAGTTGGAGCGACATGAGTTGCCACTGTTTGAAAATGTCATTATTTCTGTCCCCATCTAATTCTCATTTCACTTAGTGGTGAAATAGCTCTTACATATGGATTAAAAATCAAATATTTTAGAATTAATTAGATTGTTTTGAAAGTATTAGTTGGACTATGAAAATATATCTTAATTTGACAATTCATATTAATCATTGTGTGTTAGCCTGAGAGGATGTTCTTCAAAGGTTTATTAAAATTATTAAATGGAAGGTTACGAATCCCAGAGTGTAGTTATGAACTGAGAAGTTCCAATAATATTGCACTTGAAATGCATGGCTTTTGCCAAGTAATTATAGCATTAACAACATAATCAGTGACGTACTTTTTTATGGCGGCATATACACTAAATAGATGGTTGTTGATCTCCATTATTCCATTATAAGCCTATAGTCTTTCTTCGAGTAATTATCAAGTAGATTAATTTACTTATTTCTAATATCTTCCACTCGTCTCTACGACTGAAGACGGACGTGTGCTTCACAACTGTTACTGGGAATGAAATAATGTTGTTCATCTTTCTAGACCATATTTTTTGTCGTATGTAATCGTGAGATACAGACGGTTTGCACTATTTTTTTTAGAAATTCTTCGATATACATTATTGTAGGTGTGTAAATTATATCGTGCATTACCAACTTATTCATTATTTTAAATATTTTCAGTGTTCACAGCCATCCCGTGTTGAAGCAGAAGCTTCGCCAACTACAAGCGCCCCTAATTTTTTCTAATATGCATGGAAATTATTCTTGCACATTTCATATGATAGTTCGATTGCCTGATCTGACGGAAGACCTGTTTGAAGGCCAAAAATAGTACAACATTAGAGAGTAAAATTTCGCACTCGTTATTCCATTTAAATATAGGAAAATATTTTGAGAGCACATATTTAACTTTACTGCTTGATAAATGTGGTACAGTAAAAGAAAGTTATTTGATATGGTTGGCAAGGTCTTGCGTAACAATCATTTCTTAATTATTGTTATAATTAAGTTATAAAACATGAAAAATGTGATTGTCGGAGTTAAAATCTTCCCAAAAGCTAGCAAAATGAATACTGAAATGGGTTTTATTCGTGCTGAATGTAGTTTATCTCTATGCCCAAAACCAAAATTTGAATTCAGCAATTATTTCTAGTAGACCTTTCGTTGGTTGTCTTGTAATTCTCAACTGCCCAACGTCTTGTGTTCTTTTACGACCCCAGATTATTATATGTTATCTCGATTACGACTTCTCATTAGTGTGGTTGCTGATACATGTGTTTAGCAATTTTCTCGTGGAAACCAAGAAGTGTCACGCCCGCGATGCGATGTAGAAAATTTAATTTCGTGGTGAACGCCAATTTCCCGAAGGAAAATAGATGGAAGGGAATCCCTCATATATCAAAAACGCTGTTTAAACTTCGGCTGTGGAGCGAGTAGATTAGAGGCCGGCAAATTGGTGGGTTCGTGTGGCCCGGGGCGCGGCTGCACCGGCCGAGCAGCTCGGCTCCGCTCCGCTCGGCGCGCCCCCGCCTCTCCCCTCCCACCCCCACCCCCGCCTCCGCCCCCGCACCAGCCGCCCCCACGCCAAGCGCGGCCACTCCGCGCCTTCATTGATCTCCTCTTCACTGCGTGGAAACTGCGCTTGTAGGTGGAGCCGAGGCGTTCTACCACCGTGTCTTTCCAGCCTGTAGAGCAGGGATTCCCAACCTTTTGCTTCGTCGATCCCCTTACGTTCTCCTCCAAAAAACAGCAAACCACGTATTCTTGGCACAAATAATGACACACAAATGAATTAAATATAATTTACTCAAAGGGAAGACCTAAAGCTTAGAGAAAGTTGTTAGAAATGGTTTTATTCTATTATCTTATTCTATATTATTCTATTTATTTGTTCTATTATTATATTTAATTTTACAAATATAAACACGTTTGTAGATGCGAAATCACAAATACAAATGTACTAATGTTAGATTTTCATTAATGTGAATGGTATTAATTTCCAAGAGAGGAGCAAATAGACTTTTGTACTTTATTATTTTATGAAAACATAAGAGAAAGCAATATTAAATATGAGAATGGAAATAAAATAAATTCAGTAATATTTTTTGTAATCAAAGGTAGCTTGATTATAGTCTGTTGCTCGTACACTTTTGGATTGGACCCCAAAAGAAAAAATACAGAAATAATAAAACATTATTACTGTTTTATGTCGTTATATTTTCCTTTTTAAATTATTTTCGCTGCATATCCATGCAATATTGCGGCTCATTGCTATCCTTGGACAAACTCTTTGAGAACCACTGTGCCTGTTCTACATCGGCATCCCCTTCTTCTTTTATGTTTAATTCTCCCATCTCCTGACATCGCTGTTCTTAGTAATCGCTTCTCCACCTTTTGTAATATTTCCATAGACTAAGGAGGTATGCTATTACTTCTTCCGACTTTCCCAGCCTCCTCGATTCCTCTTAGTTGCTCCTTCCTTTTCTCGTGAATTGTGGGAAAGTCAGCTCTTTGAATAAATCCATTAAGCTGACGACGATGACTTTAATTATTTCATCATTACATCATTCATCCTTTCGTTCCACGTTGGAACATCATTCATCCTTTCGTTCCGTCCATTGTTGTTATTTTTGTTGCCGCTATTCTGGAGCGTTCCTCCCCGCTCTCCTTGTGGTCGTCGCGGCCTTTACGTCTTCCTTGTTACACTAACATATCGCGACATGCCCGTATGATGGTCATTTCCTCCATATTCCACTGCCTCCACTTCTCCACCGCCACCACAGGTCGGCCGCCCGGCCGAGGAGCGGCCGCCACGCCAAAGCTGCCGCCGCCGCCGCCGCCGCCGCTGCGCGTGGGAACGCCTGTACTCGCGCCCGCCCCGGCCTCTCGCTTGTGCTCGCGTGGCGTGTAGGCGCTCTTAGGCGGGGGTGCCGGACGGACAAGGCCATCTGCCGAGAGCCTTCGCGTGCAATACCCATCCTGCTCTCTGGCCATTTAAATGCATGGGGCGAACAGTGCCCGACTGCGCAGATTCTTTTGGTAGAGGCCGTAGAAGATATAGAAAAAAAAGAGCATTCTTTGGAAAGAGACTTTATGTAGACAAAATAGAACAGTTGACGGACATTTAACGTAGGAGTACATTTATAAAATTTATTTGTTTTTTATACTCTTAAAGTAGGTGTGATAGAATTAATTCTCGCATCCTGATTTACATAATTCTGTATATTTCTACATTTAATTAAAAAAATAAATTAAATTTCTTCCATAGGCAGTTGTTTATTTAGTTAATTCAACAACCGTTATTTTGTACCAACATAGTACAAAACAACATCCTTTATACATTTGAAAATTGTCGGAGGCAGTGATGTGCATTCATTGTAATCGTTCTAGACTGTCTACAGTTAAGTAGCAATATTTTGAATACAATGCCGCCATCAGTATCGTCACTTCCGTAAAAGTCCTGTTTTTTATATGGTCTTTCTATCACAGCGTTTGACGTCAGCTGTCGGACAGCTTCACCTTGCTACGCGGCTTTCATTGTCTCCTAGCCGCGCCGGTTGCCCGCTCTGTCTGATGTGAGAACTCCCCATCGGGATGTAATCTGCTTTCTTTTTATTTCCGTCTTTTGTCCTCTTCCTATTGTGCTGGTGGGGAAATTGAGTTCTTGATAGGTCCGGCGGCAGAGAGTGTCAGTTTCTATCCAAGCTGCTCCACTGAAAGAAAAAAAGAGGACAGAAACACGTTCGTGCGGTACTGACAAAAACTCTGAAGTACATTATAATCTCTTTGAGGTCGATACTCTGGTTGCTTCGTGGAATTGAGTCGAATTCCATTTATTTTAAAATGATTGGCTATCCTAGGTCACTGATGCAAGGTCTAGAGTTTGGGTTTCTCACCTGACACGGCGTTGGACTTACTAGATTAAAACGGGATTTTAGAGTTCGTCTATTAGAAATTTGCTTTTCCTATTACCGGCCAAAAAAAGTTGAAACCTGAGTTAGGTGTATAAGTGAAGTGTAATACGAGCTCGTTATCCTAATCGCCGTAATTCCAACCTTCTGCCGTACACTATTCTAAAAATGTCACTTTGTATACGTGTGCGTTTATTGACAAACAAACAATTATTCACTTCAAAAACTTCATAGATGGTCAGCTCACAGATAAATTCTAAGCTTGCTTCTTACAATAATGTAGAGCGTAGTATTGTTTGACGTTTTTGAACGGCGTTATTAGGCAAATTATTTCTGTACAGAATAATTCTGTTCTAACCGGCAACAAATGATGTCACAACAATGCCTCTGACGGGGAGGTGTTATGGTTCGAGTCCCGACGGTTGTAGAATGTTCGACACTAGCTAGATAGCTAGGTGGAATTCAGCCACCTAGATAAATAGCGGCTAGCGGCTCTAAAAACAGAACGCGCACAATATTTTCCTCCTCTTCCTTCTCCTATTTCATCCCTTACTTACACACACACACACACACACTCGCAGGCACTTCACTATCACATAGTCGTGAGTTTAGCGCTTCTCTCGGCTGGGACGGTGTCCCACTGGTGGGAGATACCTGGTTGGGAGACTCCCCGCAAGCTGACGTCGTAGGTCAGCACCGGATCTCGTTATCCAGCGGGAGACGATTACTGCTACCGCGATGAAAATATGCACTTCACTTACGGGACAATTGATCTTAGGAGTTGACGCGCCCAGAATCACTAATCAATCAATCGGTTGTTCTACAGTAGAAAACACGCCTGCGTTCTACTAAAATTATTAGAAACATTTCAAAGCACATGAGATGGAGGGAAAGGAAGAGATAGAGAAGAAGAGCATTGGAACATTATTGAAAATATCATAGATGGAAGTGAGATATGTATTGGAATAGAGAGAAGCTCGTCAGAGAAAAAAGGCTGAGAAGTGGATTACAATGTCATTTATTTTATTTTGGGTGTACGGTTTATTGGGGGGGGGGCGGTATCCCGGGTATTAATCCTAATCGTACACTATCCTTATAAACTACTATTTACATTAGGCGTTACGTATTTACATTATTGACACGCACTTACAGTTATAATTTAAACTTTCATACTTTCATACGAAACTTATATTAGACGCCACGTATTTACAATATTTACACGCACGTACTCTTATAATGTAAATTCCACATACTAACACTGACATTTTCATAGTTTGTCAGTCAAACTTGCACTGGCTCTTGAGGGTCAAAATACTGTTACATCTCCCTCCTACACACACTCACACACACTCACACACACACACACACACGTTATATACACACGCGCGCTCGCGCTCACGGTCACTGGATGAGTGTCCACTGGGTTACGCGTACGGTTGTTCCATGACAGGCCCCGTGGGTGGCGTAGCGAGGCTGGGCTCTGCGAGGAGCGACAGCGGGAGCGAGCAGGCGGCGCCGCCGGGCTCCTTGAGACTGCACGCCGCATCCCTCGTCGGTCGGAGAGCCCCTTTCGCTCCAAGGAGGGTGGAGCTTGCGGCGTTTTTTACGGCAAAAGTGTCTGAGAGCTATTTCCAAAGGGCCTTGATGAGATCCTGGCTAATTTGTTGAACGCTCTCCGTTATGCGGATCGCGACAGATTCGTTCACTTCATCAAGGAAATTGAAGTTCTAGATGAAACTCTTCGTAGTTGAACCCATGTCGAGTAAACACAGGCCGTAAATATGTTAAGATATGACGAAATAAAAAAGCATCTGAATCAAAAGTTCTTTCATGTAAAGAGTTGACACAAAGAACAAATCACTCCCTTCTAAGCAGCGAGGTAAAACAAGCAGAAAAAAAAGAGTAGAGTAAAACTAAAAAAAGAAAAAAGAAGGTATTTTATGCAAACTGAAGGCAAATAAAACCTAATCAATAATAAAAAATTTAAAAAATGAAAAGAACAATGAGATGAATATTTAACAAAATTTCAAGATAAACGATATTGCTGGGATATAAAAGTAAAATATTGTTAAATCAGGAAGTAAAATGGAAAAGAGAGTAAAAACAAGTTAACTTGCCCACGAAGAAACGTCTAGATTTTCTCGTCGACTTCACCAGACACCAGCTATGAACCCTGTTTTGCTACTGGCGTTCCAGCACTCCACGCGTCATGCTTTTCATTAGAAGACGGTCATACGACTTATCTTTGTCCTACAAAGGGTAGGATTTTAATGAAATGTCATTTTTTCTTTTCACTTTTGAACAGTGTTTACCAACTCAATGCTCTGTAACATCACAGAAATCTGCTCTCTTTCCCCGAACCGAGACGCGGAGCAATGGAAGTGTCCGACGCGGCGTCATGCGCACAGTGTTCTGATGACGGTACAGACTTGGAGGAAAAGGTTCGCTCGTTAATTTTAGAAAGCTGAGAATAGCTCGATAATTTTTAAAATTTTAATTATTATTTAGAATGTTGATGATATAATAACAATATGAACAATTATATAATAGAACATACATTATTACATAACTCGAAGCAATATCCGACTCTTTATCATAACCAGTACTGGAATTTCACTTCCATTTTTCTATTAGTTAACATTTTTAGGAAAGACAGTTTTAACATTAGGACAATACTATTTTATACAATAATATATAATATAACGAATTAGTTCGTTCTGAAACAATAACTTGTTAACAAATAAGTCGTCACGTAAGAGGTAGGGGTCCCGTAAGAGCATTTAGACCCCAAACTTGATTATTTTTGATGCTATTTCATTTACGAATGTTGCAAATCCTCGTGATTTTTTATATCTTTTCCATAATTGTCTATCTGCAAATTCCTTTACTCATCCCATGATTGCGGGCTATATCGATTCTCAGAATTTATTTTTATCTCTCAGTTTTTCTCCGGGTCGCAAAGTTATATAATGCTATGTATGTTATGTAGATTGGACTTTTTAACGTACTGAAGTTCTTTCGAACACACTAAACGCTTCACCATTTTTCCAGTCTCTATAAAAGGAAACATTTCTTCACAAACCGAAAGAAATTTAACGGGTGTAAATAGTTTCTCACTCATGTGGTCTGAAACACTGCCAATGTTTTCGTCACCTGCAACCTCCCTCCCTTCCCCCTTTGCTCGCACTGCTTCTTCCGACTATTTAAGAAATTTTTTACCTTTTTCAGTCATTTCAAACATTTTCGTTGTTTTCATAGATTTTAATATCATTTTAATGGTACTTGCTTCAAATAATATTTACTTGATGCAACAAATGTTCTCCACAGAATTCCTGAGTAGTCTAATCAATTTCTTCGCTTAGAAACTGTATTGTCAGTCTTCGTGAATATAATAATCTAAGGTGCCTGTGAGGCCTATCAGCGCCATTGTCGGTTTGGCCGATTTCGGGATAACTTAAACCAGAGATTTCCTGGTAAAGAAAGTTCAACATTTCCTAGTAAAGAAATCAAACGTTTGCAAGCTGAGTTCGCTTGAAGAAAAGAAGCAGCCTCGATTACGTCTGTAACATATCCAACAGCTTGAGTTTGTTCATCTGAACTCGTTTGGTTAAGATTTTTACGTCATTTTGACTTTGCTTTTCGAGCATTTTAAAAACATTTTAAGAGCATTTTATTGATTATTTTTGGCGATGTTTTAGGTCATTTAAGCCCAAATCAAAATGGTAATCTGATTTCAATATTAATAAGAGCCATAACATACGAAATTTAAATGAGGGAGGTTTATAAATTCAGGAACAATAAAATAATTATTCATTGCATACTGTTGAACATGTTTCTGAAAATGTAATTAAAATATTTTATATTTACCAGAATCAATACATGTATGTAGGGAACTACGACAATAAGAAATTACATTACAAGGCAATAAAGACGACATTTCATGACGAGATATGAGAGTTCGCCCGCCGAAACCGGCACGCCGAGACGGGGAATCCTGTTGTGTCATGAAAAAGGTATTTTGGCGTGTGATGTGCGACATGTTATTCGAGACCCTTTTTAGGTATGTTTTCCTGTAATTAAATAATATCATTGTCATGAAATGTAGTTTTGCTATCACTCTATCATTTGTTCTGCTACCATGACCACATACTTGTTGGTCGTTGTTCTTCTGTTTTGTTTAATGGTAACGAAAATGTCAAGTTCTATCGATGTAATGGATCTTGAAATGAAAGATAATTTGGAAATGATGGGAACTCTGCCTGGTATATTAGAAGAAGCAAGATCCGCGACTGTTGACATGTTTCCATTAAAATCAAAAGATAGATATGTGAAAGAATGTAGGGAAGTGGTGAGATGCGAATGGAAAAAAAGTCACAGAAAATGTTCTTCTCCTATTATTTTCAGAAATGAGTGGGAAAAAACCGTCAAACAGCTCTTCAATAGATTGTTTAATTATAATTAATGTAAGTATTCGAAATCAAAATCAGTTGATATGTGCATGTTTTGAATGTATTGAAAGCTAACTCAATGTATTTTGGCATGGAACCTTTTCTAAGTAGCTTGCTGATACTCGTAGTAGTTTGTTTCTTAGCTAGATAAAGACGTGGCTGGTGCCACAAATAAAAACGCTATATGCGTTGACAAACGAGTTAACCAACACTAAGTCAGGAAAAGTTTCTTGCCATAAAACAGAATAACAATGATCTACTTTCTAGACAGTCTCGAATAAAAGTCGTACTGTTCACCTTAACTTAAAAACGTAAACCACCGCATATAACTACAGTCACTGAATTTTGTTTGTGAAAGTTCACGCGTGAGACGATTGCTGGACATTGCATTGCATATTATGAAAACACTCAAACTTCTAATATACAATATTCGATATCTTCTATTTGCTAACTCTAACTTCGTACTCTCATAAGCTTACTCGTGGTAGACAAAGGCTTTTTAAAACGCAACCAATCGACCCCCTAAGTGTTCGATCTATTCATTTTACGATGTTATTAAAATTTAATTTTATACAATAAACCGGCTTATAATAGCAAGCGATAAGACATCTGGAACCTATTACATTTGATTAAAAACAAACATCACACAATTTGGTTGAGTAAGAAGCTTTAACTTCAATCATAAAGATGCTCGCAATTTTCTAAATGACAGAGATTTAAATGAATATCGAAGCTATACCATTCTTAGAAATGTACTTTATTCTATTCGAGCAAAAAATTTCAGGAAACATTTTTCAGACTTTTCTATAGAATTTTGAAAATGTGCCAGAAGTTTCGTGTAAAGTCTTCTCAAAAACTAAAATATATCAATGATTTCCAGAACGGCAGAGATAGATCATCATCCTAACATATTTACCAAGTTTCGGAACTTAAGTTTCTAACCTACCAGAGTTATTGTGTGACACATCCATCCAGACAGATATACATCTATCCACAATTTCGTCTGCAAAAGTCCTTGTACCTCCTCTCTACCTATACCGACTTAAACCAACTTTGGAACAGCGGTAATAGACCTTAATCATGACGTGTCTGCAGAGTTACAATTCAAAAGAGCATTAAACATTGGTTTTACGACCGAAAATTCAATATCGTAATGCTATGGTGATTCCAATACTTATTAAAAAGAAACTTTTATGCATATTAAATTTCATTTCAATTTTTTTATTAAAATTTCAATATTATTTAATTGAGTTGTATTTAAATTTTAATTTTTTAATAAGAAAACATTTTTTAAAAGAAAAACTAAGCAATTCTTTGCAAAAACTAAACAAAAACTAACAATTTCACTCTTGCAAAGTTATATTTTATGTAAAATTGTAACTCGTTAAAAAATATCTTTGACCCCAGCGGATAAGTCACAAAAACGTAATTTTACAGGACAGCAAAAAAACAACTTCAACCTAATGCTTAAATCGAGAATTAATGATATTTAAACAAAACCTACACACAAATACTTTCGTTGGATATCACCTTCGTTTGATTGCTTTAGTTGAAAGTTGTATTTGCTTTCCTGTAAAATTATGAGATTATGACTTTTCATCTCTCTCACCGGAATCAAAGAGATACAATATATTAATCTTACAAAAAATTCAGTTCGATAATGAAAAATAGAATACAATTGAAAAATTATTTCTACACAAAGTATATTATTTTAATAAGTACATTTCTTTTCTAAGAGAGCACTAGGAAGGATTCAATACTTTTACTATTTTTGTTGTTTGGAAGATCGTTGGAAATTGGATTGATCTTTGCCAGTATTCGGCTTGAATAGCATTCGTCATCGTACAGCATCTCTTCCTTGTTTTCTAACCGGTGTTCTAACCGGACTCTCCCCACGTTTGTCCTGTTTTACATTTTTAAACATTTGTTTACCCTGAATTAAAATTCACCATTTCACCACCTTTCATGGCTTCACCATTTCTTCCACAATTTTGACATGTCAATCTTCTCATTAGCCTTCCTAATGTGTTCAGATTTTGCGTTACTCTCTCTCTCTCTCTCTCTTTCTTTCTCTCTCTCTCTCTTTCTCTCTATACCTCTCTCTCTCAATATAATTTTAATAATTTGATAACTTCAGTATTCGTAATTTTCATTATATATATTTCTTCTGCACGTGTTTGACTCATGTTTCTTCTATTCTTGTTTTATTTTTCTTCGTCGCCCTTGTTCTCCTTTTTACTAACAATTTCTCTACTCTTTCCCAGACTCAGTCTCGCTATCGCCATTGCTAGAACTCCTACCTTATCATTCCAATTCTATAAGAAGCTCTCCTTTGTCTCCTTCCCCTTTCTCTTCCCCTTCTGCCCGCCCTTTCGTGCGGTGCGTGCACCTTCTAATTGGTTGCGTGGGCGCCGCGCCCTCGTCTTGCGTGCGTGCCGCCGCAGGCCGCGACCGGGGAACGGCCAGCCTTGGGTGGGTCCAGGGGGCCTGCCTTCGGAGCTTTGGGGAGTTTGGGGAGTTTAAGAATTGCCAACGCAGCCTCCGAGTACACAATGTTCAGACGGGGAGTGAATCACGTCTAGCTTCCAATTTTTTGAGCTCCTGTTCTTTTAAAATCTTTGCCCTCCCTACCAGACTACAACTTACTAGACTTTTGAAGTGTTAGTAGAATTATTCCATTTTAGCCATTTACTTATAAAATATCTAAATATACGAAAGATTAAAAAATCAACAGATTCCAGGGATTCCATAACTTTTGAGTGTTCTAATTCAAGAAGAGTAAGTATCTAATCTACTACTCTACTAATCTACTAATCTATACCATAGCGATTTTGCAAGTCATACAAAGGTTCTACTCTCCCTAGCTTGTGCAGCATAGTGTACTCAAGCTATATTGGAAACACCACAAACAATTATTCTATGAAGAGAAAAAAATCTTCAAAATAATCAAAAACTCTCCTTACAATATGTCACACTTCTCGCTCATTATCGTTGTTTTCTACATTTTTGTCTGTTATTTACTCTTCACACTCCTTGCATTCCAGACTTCATCACACTCCCTTCCCGATCTACACAGTTGGATGTCCTAACTTTGGGCTGTGGGACAATGTATGGTAGAAAACGACTTCTATTGTATACCTTTCAAATTGTATAATCAATTGATGTTTATGTACATCGAATATGGAAGAAAAATATCTTCGTGATTACACGGGCAATGCTGAATGGACAATGATTTTCAGGGAAAATTAATAACTTTTAGGGAAACAAATATCAAGTAATGAATACACGCGAAAGTTTATATTGTAATTCAATACGAGAATAAACAGTGCTTTTATACACACTTTTACACAATGACATTGTAACTTCATTTACTTGCCGTAAACTCTAAAAACAAGTATTATGAAAGAATAACTACCATTTTATGACTTTAGTACTTTCGTTTCTTTGAAATAGTGTTATGTCATTTTTCTGGCCACAATCATGCTCGATTTTACCTAGTAAATTAACCTAGTGGATGTTGAGGGTTCTACTTCTTGTGCAATTCGTAGGATTCGTTAGTCTGCGAATCTTTTTCAGGCGGCGGCGGCGACTGCCTGCGGCGGGGAGCGCCTGGGAACTGCGCGATTTTCCTCCTCTTCGATTCTTCGCAGACGGCGAAGAATGCGGCCACGTAGCAATAACTCCGTGTTCGCGGGGTATCATTCATAATCAGCGATCTAACTAGGCCATCATTTAGAGGGGCAAAAGACGACTTTCTGTAATTGGACGGAAAGAAGAAAGACGCGAGCGCTAGCGGCGCTGCTACAGCCTTATGGAATGAAATGAAATGGCTCTTCTCGTTTCTGTTGGATTAATGCGTCTTCCTCATAGCGTCGAGGTTGTTTATATTCTTAATATGGCGACCATTTTAATAGTGTCGTGCAGAGAACCCGGATGACATTCACCAATCAGGTTTACGTAAACAGGAGAATCGAAGGAAAGTAGCTGGACTAGTAGCAACTTCTGCAATCCGTCAAAACAAAGAATTGCAAACTTACTCGCTCTTCCTTATTCCTTATACGTGTGAAAGTGAAAGTATAATTATGATCTTCGAAGTGCCAAGAGACTAATAGATGAGTAAGTAAACTAACGAGGACGAAATGGATGTGAACGGATGTTTCTGAAGGAAAGCTTTTCATTAGATAATTTGAAATGGTCGCAAAATGGCTCGTCAGTACTGGTCACCTTCATAGGATTTGTAGAAAATGTTTATTGGATCTGTTGTAATGGTTCTCATACATCTCTAGATAGTTAAGTGTTGAAAATCAATAAAAGACGCTTGAAATTAATAATTTATCATGCAGACAGAAAAGGCAGAAATTGAAAGCTAGCTGTGTAGCAACTGGCCGTGACAGGCCGTGACAGGCCGAGGTGTCAATGTTTTCATTAAATACACAGGAACTCGGTTGAAATTTCAAAACAATGAAACAGTTTCAATTTTGACTGAATAATGCATATGTTTGATGCTGTTATTCCGTCCGTTATAATACTGCGCGTACCAATTGAATTCTCATATTCCGAAAGTGACCGCTCACACACAGCTGACATCTTGCGACAGCAAGACTCCACTGAAATAGCCGCCCACATTTCAATATTTGCTATTTAAGAGTTGCGTTTTGGGAATAAACTTTTTTATGTGCTTGGTATGTAAATAATTGTCAAACACACACACACACACACACACACACACATATATATATATATATATATATATATATATATATATATATATAGTCTATAACTATTTTGTTACTGCCTCATTTATTCCACCACAGGTCATTTATTCTTCCCTAACACAAAGTGTACGGAATTCGAATGTCCTTTGCCTACATTTGCATGAGCCCTGTTTCTGTTTTGTACATTTTCTCGTTTTGCGTTATTTTTTTTAAACAAATACCTGTCTCGTCGGCGCGACCTATTCATCTCATTTTCTGTTGCTCACTGTATTTATTCCTTACTCCTTCCTTTAATCCATTCCTTACAATCTCCCTTCACGTCTCCTACATAACTCTACTCCGCAGATCGCCAAACAATCGATCGTGAGGTACCAGTAGCTCGAGGGGAAATTTTCGTAGATCGCAGTGTCACGCTTCGATTGGCTAACCTGTACTTGCTCCAATGAGCTCAGACAGATGACTCACGGAATTATCTATTGTATACTCCCACGCAACTGTTGCTGTCAGTCTCATAGTTGATTGTGTGATTTTTCAGATTACGTCCGTTATGTCCTAATGCGGAGAATTTGATGAAAGTTCTTATTTCGGTTCTGGTTGCATTTGATATCTCAACTAAGGATGTAAAACGGTACGTTTGCTCAAAAACCTCATAAGTTTGTCCACTACTGATCTACTCCTTTATTTCCTCACTCCATCACGCTCAGATGTTTTTATTTGTTCACTTCTTTGCATCGCTTTTCACTCATGCTCTTAATTATTGGTCCGCACGGCTCATGACCCCTGACGAGTGCCGCATGCCGTTATAATGACTACATTTATCTTCACAAATTATGGAACGCACATTATAAACATTTCTTAAACGTGTCTTAGAGCATTCCGTTTTGGAATTATAAATCTCTCAAATGTGTCTGAATATTGTGTTGCGAGTTTGCCTTATGGAAAAAATGAAATTGAAAGCAAGATGAGTAGTAAACGAGATGAATTCTCGGCTATCCGGGAGACGCCGCGTCGTGGGCTGGGGTGTCGACGTTTCGCCTGACATATCGCAGGCTTCCTCAGGCTTCACTGCCCTGAGGAAGCCTGCGATATGTCAGGCGAAACGTCGGCACCCCAGCCAACGACGCGGCGTCTCCCGGATAGCCGAGAATTCATGGATTCAAGCCGCGGAAGCTTACGTATACATAGTAAACGAGATGTTGAGTAATTTTTTGTAAAATGAGAAGAGATATCCCGCAGTGGAGTGTGCCGAAGACACTCCTAATTTCGTCTTCTTTCTCCTTTCGTATCATATTCAACTAAAGATACTGGGAGCTTCATCACTTGGTGAGTGGTTGAGGTGTTTTCTGGAGGTCGGTGACAGTTTGTCAGTTTGTCCGAGGCAGCAAGACGTTAAATTCCTCGTCTCTCCCGAACGAGGTAATTATATGATGTGGTGCCATGCGATTATCTCAAAACTTTTACTCCTACTTTTTTGTTTGTTTATGGACAACTTTCAACGTAACTCACAGTTGACTCAGTCTCCAATAGAAAAGCCATTACTGACACTCGAAGAGCTTCTTCTGGTTGAAGTTAAGGGAAAAAAATCTTCTTGGAATATCCGCGGTTCGGCCTTTTTTCCTAGAAGCTGCTTTTTTAAAATAATTTATTGATCTTTTGTTGAAATATAATTAATCAAAAATACGCATGATGTTATTAATAAATATGACTATTGACGTTTATAGAATATGTAATAACAGCACGAATTACTTCTTACTCCTGGACAAACTTCTAGAATACTACTCTGCATCAGCTTTCAACATAGTTTGGAAAAGTGAAGTATCTTCATACAAATTATCAAAGAGTTCTTATTGCTTCGAGCTGTATACGTGATGATTGGGGTATGATTATTATATCATCCACTGAAATTCTCTGAATGTGATTTCTTTCATGATTTTTTTCGCCGTACCACTTAATTCAGCAATGAAAATATCATCGTTAAAATTTTGAAGCAGTCAGTGTGATTTGTATTACTCGTGTTAAGTCGCTATGATTCTTCGAATAAATTATTCCTGCAAACGACCTCCGCCAAAGCGAATGATTTTCCGTACGTGTCAGATAATTTGGTGGTTTGTAAGAGCATATTTCTACAGGTATTAAAATCCTATGTCCACTTTGTTTCTATAATGTATCTAGTTTGTAAACATACAATTATAATTTATTCAAGGTTGTTAATTAGTATTTCTTGGTGATTTGTGAAAGTACAAACGTTGGTTTTGCTCGTTTTCTTACTAAAATTAATATTAAAAACGATATTTTTAAATAGAGTTTCGTGACTTATGTACAGGACAATTGTATACAATAATAGTAGAAAATATATTTTAAATGCTCTCCTTACATACGAATCAGTGATTACGTATCTTGAAACACACACAAAAACATTTCCTTATTCCAATATTTTCAGAATAATCGTTGGGATTTGGTGAATATTTAGTAAATTCTGTGGATACTCGAGAATAATTATATAAGGGCAAGAGTTTTGACATTTATATAATGAGTGTTTAGAGATCTGACACAGAGACTGAATGTCTCAGTATTATGCAATATCGCCATTTACTTGTATTACAAGATGTTGTATTGTCCCTGCTGCTGATCTTTCTTGCAGTGGGAGACCGGTTTGAATTTCTCTGAAGAGACTTGGTGTCGACGAGTTTTTTGTGAAGAGATGAAGTAGACTACTGTGCTGACATCGAGAAACATTGATTTTATTTTTTTATATTTCGAATCAAGAATTAAATTTTAACCGAGGACTTTAGATATTTTCCTCTGTGTTTCTCTGCTAGTTTATTTTTTGGCTTACTTCAATTCAAGCATAGTAAATGCATTAAAAAAATTTAATAAAGAATACTTTAAAGATGAACTTAAATTTATTCTTCCAAGTTGTGGTTTTTGTTTGTATTCTTGAAATATTTTTTTCCTTTCAGTATCATTTCATCGTTTTCTAAAACATTTCGAAAAAAATAACATGTTTTGAAAGTACTTTGTTCTGCAAAATACGC
This sequence comes from Gryllus longicercus, assembly GCA_038098605.1. Classification (NCBI taxonomy): domain Eukaryota; kingdom Metazoa; phylum Arthropoda; class Insecta; order Orthoptera; family Gryllidae; genus Gryllus; species Gryllus longicercus. Next base: position 2,501,053 of record JAZDUA010000147.1, read on the forward strand.
ATTTTAAATATTCAGTATTATTCATTAATTGACTAGCATTATTATTACAATAAGTATACCTAGGAATGATGTCCTGACTACGTTTCAAACGTAGAGCAGTGTACATGGATTCCGACAACATAGACATTTCGCCCGGGTGAACTTGACCAGAATCTTCCTCGCACCGGGCCTGGATCATTAGCGAGGCGGGCTTTCTGAGCGTGGGTGGCGGAGGGGTGGCGTGGGTGGCTGCAGCGGTTTAAATTCAATTACGCGCGCGTGCCTCTCTGCGCCAATAAAACCCACGCGCAGATGCCGGGCGGCCAGGAGCTCCTATAGCCCTTCAATGCCCTGTGTGTATTACATATAAGTAATCACATTTTTGGTCAACTCTCATTTGCATCTTTTGCCGTAATTTGCGAATGTTATTTCTTCAATAGAAAGAAGCATCCTAAATTAAATATATACGTTTTTCATTCCTGTTGGCCAGATGTCGATTTAGCCGAGATCGCAGTATTGTTCACTTCTAGCCAGGGTGTATTAATGACTTACGTCGGTTTGAATCATCTAAATCCATGCTCAGCTGATGTATGCCTGTGGTTAAGTCGGAGGGAGAGGCCAATGTAAAGCAATTGGTGGGCGGTCCACACCGAAATTGACAGGGCATATGCAGCTTAAGTTTATCGGTGCACACGAACTCGACAATATGCGAGCGCTATGCACACGGAATTATGTTATGCATTAAAGGGTTAAGCGGGGGATGCACTGTATGGTGCACGTTTTCTGGATACTGGCACAAATATCACATACAAATATAGAAGTTCAGTTTTTGAAAACAACGCAAAAGTTTGTGTATTAAGATTGTACCTTTGACATAAAAACTCTTATTCTTGGGCCCATTTACCGAGAATGTGGATAAAACTTGTTCTTAAATGTAGTAAATTACTTCCTCTAATACGTTTTGTACCCAGTTTGGTGGGCCATTGATACCGAAAACGTGGTTTATGGCAAAACAAAGTCTGTCTGTGAACAAAGCTAGCGGCTAAACCGTAAGCTGAATTTTGCACCATAATTTGGTTCATGCCCCATATTTGGCGAACTCTCTGTATTTGATTGGTATATTTTGTAAATTGAAATTTATGGTAAGAAATCAGTTCTTAAAAAAGCTCATGTATGATTTTATGATTTTATTTTATGATTTGATGAGTAATTTAGCGTAATTAATTTGGAATTTACAAGTTTGAATATCCCACCAGAAGGTTTCTTTTGCGTTCTGGTGGGATATTCAGAGTTTCAGGAGGATCACGTTGCCATACAATAATGGGAATGCCGCGACACGGAAGTTTGAAATTCTCAGAATAATTGCTCATTCTTGAGGGATGTTTCTAGACGTATGGGGCGGAGTTTTCGATTGTCGAATTAGTGTTGATATCTTAGATTAAGTTTGCGCCTAATACGTTACGATTGGTAATAAGTTTTTAAAGTGATGGATGAAACGTGTTAACATGGAGAGAAATGGCGGTTTTATAATTTTACGTAACCGTTACTGACGCGAGAAAGTACGCGTTGTAGTTGGTCTTGTTCCCGGCCGGGATGGAAGCGATGTATTCTGAGACAAGGGATGAGAGACCTCGAGAGGAGGAAAAGGCAAAAAATCCTCAGGACCAAGAAAACTGGTATTTTTAATGTTACAGTTCTTGATAATACTCGTTCAGTTTTTCAGATAACTCGATAGATGGGAGCCGGCTAGGCTAGAAAACAAAGGTGGAGGCATATCTGTTAAAGCAAAAATTTGAAGGGTCATATCGTCACAGCCGAGTTACAGAGGGCGGAACGATTGGAACCATAACTTCAGCACCCAATAAAGATGCAACTCATTCCTAAAGACCAGTGCAAATCGTTTTCTGTATTTTTTTTTAATTATACACTTATGAAAATCAATTACTCTTCAAAGAGCGTCGGCTAGTCAGAAGAGAATGGCCATGAGCAAACCAAGAACATGTGCCCTCTTCAATAAAGAAGTTTAATAGTCGTAATAATTAATTAAGAGAGGAACTATTTTTTTCTTTTCTATGAGGAACCTCTGACTCCTTCACTAACTCCGTCCCCGTCATGTTGGGGAGAATGATACTTCCAGGAATAATTACATGGTCAAATGCAGTGTTTCAAACAAACACATAATAGAGAAGCACTGAACAAGGCAATTTTGTGTAAGTTACCAAAATTTGATTGATTCCAAATGGTCACTCTAGGTAAAGAATTTCGTCCTCCTAGTTGGGTGAATTCTGCACTGTGCGTGGGTGAGCGGGGCGAGGGCGTCGGGGGCTCGCACGCTGTTCGCCCGCATAAAAAAGAACATAAATTCGTGACCTTTACAACATAGTACTCCCTAATTATGGAGGGGTATGGGTCAAATCGAGAAACGTGGGGGCGCTGCGGCGCGGCTAGAAGGTTGGCCGGCCAGGGCGGGGCCAGGGGCAGGGCCGAGGGAGCGGGGATTGTAGGTGGATTTAAAAAGATGCTGGAATGTGTGGTGGTGGAGCCGTTGTTATCGTGCGGTCGTCGTGGTCGTTTTATGAGGCGCGGAGGTTGGCCGGCCCGGGGCTCGGGTGGAGGCGGACGCGCCGCGCCGCGCCGCACCTCCGCGATTGCCAGCCACGAAGAATTGCGGATTTTCTGCTCGCTTCCACGCAGACGATTCTCTCCTCGTATGCACTTGTTTAAGAAATACGATTCGTGACTATACTACGGATTCTGCTAAGCTGTCTTCTTGCTTCCCAGTTGTCACACGCGTGGTGTGATGGCGGTGACAATCAACTAAAAAAGCTTTTTGCTGAATTAAATGTTATGGTGAGACGTCTATTTTAGTCAACTAATGAAAACATGGTATATACCGCACCACTTCCTACGACATAAGAGATGCTCTTGTACAGAGTAATTGTTCGATCACAAGATTAACATAAAATACCAAATTTACAAAACGTCCTGTATGTTATCGCTGAATCTATGCTTTCTAAAAAGATTCAGTAGATTTCTTCATTTGAATCAACAACTCCATATTTATAATGTATTTGGTCAGACGTACAACCTAAAATTGTATGAAAGACGTATTATGTTGTTATATTATTACACATTATTATCATTATTATTACTATTATTATTATTATTATTATTATTATTATTATTATTATTATTATTATTATTCCCTAATTTTATAAGAAAAAATATTAGGTGTCGGTGTAATATACAATCTATTCCATTTTATTACTAGTTTCCTGAGGATCAGATCTAATGGTGATGGGTGACTCTACACTCCTTTGCACTAAATGGGCTATTTACAATAGCAAGCTCGGAGTGCTTACCTAAATGTTGCAGAATGAATATCAGCGACTGATCTCGATTTCAAAACTCTTTTCTTTATGATATTCCTCTGCCTTCTTGATTTTGATTTTCACGTGGCTCAGCAACAGCTGCAAGTAGTCAAGAATTTTTCTTCAATTTCTGGATACCATTGTCCGGTTTATTTACTAGTAACGTATGATCAGTATGGCTCTGTTGGTCGTGTATAGTATAGTCCAACAGAGGTTACAAATTTTTGTTCTACTTCTCGGAATATGTATATGAATCTTTGAAGGTATGACAGATCTGCCAATAGAGCTAACTTCGGACCCTACCTCCCCTTTTTACATATTCGGGCTTCAGTAGATTTCGACAAGATGAGAGGATATGATCAATGGTTTCTACCTGTCCGTGACAAATAGGGCATTTATCATCTCGATAATATTTGAGAACCGCTTAATCATAATTCTGTGTTCTCGATGCTTGACTTTGTGCACCTATTACAACCTCTTCATATTCTGACTTCATTTGAACTCTTTTTAGCACAATAAATGATTATTCTTTGTTGATCCTTACCATGTCCATTCTTTTTAAATATTGCCCAATGGTTAGGTTGCCTTTGTGATTTGTTTAACATTTTTATGTCTCGCATTTCATGTCAAGGAGGATTGTGTGTGTTCTTATGCGTATTTAGCTATGTTTCTGGCTACATTTACAATACCTCTACTCCAAGCCGACCGGGCAGATTTAATGACCACCTTCATAAGTGGATCATCTTGATGACTAAACAGATACTTTCCCATTACGGCTATTGCATTGTGCCAGTAAGCTTGTGTCCTCTTCATCTTCTTTCCTTGAGAGCCGAAGTCTTTCTTCTTCAGCTCGCGGATGAGCGACGTGATGCACTGTAGTGTAATTCAAATGTCAATCAGCCAATTGTATCCAAATATATTATTATAATAATTGTTATTGTTACTATTATTATTATTATTATTACATCGTAAGCAACTCTCTGGTTTTGCTGCCTGTGGCTCAGCGAAGTTTGTCAGATCGAGCTTGAAATCGAAATCAATCACCGCCAAATTTCCTATTGCGGAAATACTCTTCAGTGACTACAGAGCAGACTGTAAGGCGAGGTTGCTCTTTTTTAATAGTCCTTTCGAATTTTCTTCTTCATCGTGTCGTTCGAGATGTCTCATTGCTCAGTGCCTACATTAGGTTGTTTCATAGAAACTTTTTTGATGAAACACCGTCACTAGGTAGGTAGGTATACACTGAGGTGACAAAAGTGATAGCAATACGCAAATATACAGATGACAGTAGTATCTCGGACAAATGGTATAAAAGGAGAGAGCATTGACAGAGATTTCATTTGTATTCTAGTAATTAATGGGAATTGGTATCTGACGTGATAATGGACGCACAACGAGAATTAATAGACTTTGAACGCAGAATGGAGGTGGAGCTAGACGCATGGGACATTCCATTTCGGTAACCGTTAGGGAATTCAATACTCTGAATCAACAGTGTGCCGAGAAAACCTAATTTCAGGCATAACATCTCACTATGGACAACGCAGTGGCCGACGGCCTTCACTTAATGGCGCAGAAAATACATTATAAACAGTACTCTTAGCTAATTAGAACTTGAGAAACGCAAACATAAAATGATGAAAACTTTCAGTAATTTTGAACGTTTTGGTATTTGATATCACAAAAACAATTCCTCTACGTTCTTAAACCAGCTCCTCACGATATACAGTACAACAATACATTACGCATTGTTTGAAAATCCCCCAAACGACTCTCGTATATTGCCATAATTTTTCTATATTGCTATTAATTTTCACAACTTAATCTGCGGACTTGTGTGCTGAGAACCTGCTTGTTTTGTAGCATTAAATAAAGTTGTCTAGAAGTCCTTCAATTGTCGACTGTTCGGGATATGTACCCTCATGGTTGTCATCTGTAAAATACGCTCAAGCCAAGTGTTTCTTTCTCCTTGGGTTTTGTCAGGCCTGTAGGGCTTGTAGAACAGCAGAACAGACGTTGCAGTGTCGCAGCAGAGGCGTGGCCTGTCGCTAATCCCGCCTCAGTGGCAGCGCTTCGTGGGTGGTGTCGGCGCGGGAAGCGAACTGGTTCTTATAGAGAACGAGGAAAGATCCGGCATCTACGATAACGTCTTTTATCTAATCTTTCATCGCTGTACTCCTGCGTTTACCTTTCATTTCTCTCGTTTCCTGTCACTTATCTCTCTCTTAGGCTTTCTTGTCATCCGTACGAAATCAGCCAGAATTCTCCAAAGCTTCCTTTTGTTTCGACTGTTCTCCGATCACCTTACTACCGGGAGTCGTGTGCTCAGGACCGCATAGCGTGTCGGGTTTATAAGGCACGATGTGTGGTCAGGACAAAGAAGGATCGGTTGTCCTGTTTGTAAGATCTAACCATTCTGAGCCACAACAGTTCTGCCGGTAACAATAAATCGATATAGATAGAATGAGAGAGTTTGGTTGTGATGAATTGTAGAAAAATTTGCTAAGAGAATTGATACGAAAAAATTGGTAAGATGAGATTTAGTGGTGCGGCCGTGATGTAGTGATCAGACTGCACGCCTTTCATCGTTGATGCCCCGGCTCGATCCCAAGTGGCTTCAAAGGGAATATGTGGTGGTTTTCTCGGGGTACTCCCGTTTCCTCTGCCAATATGCTGTCCACCGGTACGTTCTATAAGTCATTCCCCCCTATCGTGTCATTAATCATCATTCCGCCAAGGCTTCACGGATCTAGGCCATAACCGAGGAACTAGTTGAGAAGGAATGCGGGTACCTCAGCGGGTTATCGATAGGTAGGTGAGTTAGAGTGAGAAGAAATTGTGAGGAAGTTGGTAATGCTCTCTCCCAAAACCGTAGTTACGGTTGATAGAGAGAGGATGTAATGCCAGGCAGGGCGAGGTATATAGTTTTTTTAAAGCAGAGCCTTGAGGAGAAAAAACAGAGGTTAGATAAGATTTTCGAGTCAATTATGAAACAATATAATCGTCCTTTTGGACGTAAAATAAATACATAGATTGCCTTCTGGCGTGGGCGCAGATGACCATTTATTTCAGAGGTTTTCAAGTGTGGAGTACATCAAGGATGATATGGTAATGTCGAATGCATAGCGTAGGTCGATTGTAGAGTTGGTACGAAGTATTCATGCCCTCAGAGACCGTTAAATTGTGTCCGTTGCCTCACTCTTTAAGTTGTCGAGTGCACAGATATGTCGTGCGTACTGAACTCCTAATTATTCTTTTCTGCATAATACGAAGCTTTAAGTTTTAAATTCTACTTAACATTGGATTCAACATACCTTCTGCTGTTGAAAAACTAGGTAAAGAATTTAACATGGCTACCGTGTTCAAAAAACAAAATAATACATTTTTATCGCAAATTCCAAAAAAATATTTTAGGGATAATTGTATTTTGCACTGCGAGCAGGACGTGAAATATTAGTACAGGAAGTGCAATATTTTATTAAGAATTAGACTGAACGTTTGGATGATAGAAGCGTAGACAACGACGGACTCGTGTATTTAAAGAGCGCATTGTATAACTTGACCGGTAGAATTCCGACACCTTTTCGAAAACGCGTAAATTTAACGCAAAGTAGCGCCAGCAGGCGCGTCAAAACAACATAAACAAAACCTGATCTAAACTACTATATATATCCAGAAGAGGATGCACTAATCAAAAGAGAACTCTTGGCTTGATGAACTTTGAGAGACGAAATTTTACGAAGGAGGTGCTCGAAACGACCCGCCGCTTCGCGAGGCGCGCAGGCGTCCGCGCGAGGTGCGGCCGGTCGCGCGGCCGATAGCCGAGTGGCGCTCCGCGGCGCTGCGCGATGCGTCGCGGGCAGGTGGGTGGGGAGGGGGATGCCGCGCCGGGACCACGTGCTCGCGCCGCACCGCGCCGCGCCGCGCCGCGCCGCCGTCCGCGCAGGGCCGACGCGCACGTCGCACGGGGCGCGCGCTTCTCTCTCCACGTGCGCCTCTCCGCCGCTGCCGCGCCGTCCGCGCCAGGCCACGGCACAGCCCAGCACGTGCGCGCCTTGCGGAAGGTGCGGGACGCCCTGCGACTGCCGCCCGCCGCCTGCCATCTGCTGCACCCGTCAGGTACGTCCCCGCCGCCGCCGCCCCGCTTTGTCACCGCCGTCGCCACTCTCGCATTCGGCTTTGTGGACGACCCCGGCCTCGTTTATGTGATCGCCTTCGTCTTTGCCTCCGCCTTCACCTTTGCACTTCATCTTCGTCCTTTCTCTTCCCCTTTGCCTTCTTCACTTTCGTCTTCATTTTCATCTTCGTCTTCATTTTCATCTTCGTCTTCATTTTCATCTTCGTCTTCATTTTCATCTTCGTCTTCATTTTCATCTTCTTCATCATCGTCTTTATCTTCGTGTTTATCGTCGTCTTCGTCTTCGTTTTGCACTTGCCTTGTTCCTGCCCTTTGTCTTCGTCGACGCTTTTGCCTTGCCCTTAGACTTCGTCGTCGCCTTTGCCTTGCCCTTGCCCTTTGTCTTCGTCTTCCCCATTGCCTTCATCTTCGTCTTTATTTGCGTGTCCATGTTATTTCCCTCTGCTCTTTCGCTTTAATCCCCGCCCGCCCCATCGTATATGTTTTCGTCGCCGCCGCCGCCGCCGTCACCGCCTGCGCCTCGGGGTGCGACCGCCCATTGTTCGCCGCGCGGCTTCCCGCCCCGCCCCTTCCTCGCTGTGGGCTTCTTCTCGCCTTCCTTGGCCAGACTTAACTTGGGGGGACCTGACAGCATTGTGTGACTTTTTGCTTATGGTTTTTAGAAGAATCATTACGATATTAATTACTGATTCATGAGTTATTTTTTGATTAGCTTTTTTGTTATAATACTGATTGTTTATGTTATTGTATTTGGAGCTCCCTAAAAGAATTTGCTTCCGAGAATTAAGCAATATATTTGTTTGATTTCGTGATAACATCTTACGATTATAAAACTACTTAAATTCATTTATGTTATTTATGGGTAAAAATCTCGTACCTATTTCTTATTCATTCATAAGTAGTGTATCGTGTGTTCCTTTCCTGCCTTTCTTTCATACTCACAAACATATTTTTTTGTCTTTTGTAAGTAGGTACATGAAAATAAATTGCTAACTAAATTTTTGGAGTACTGCCCGCGACTACTTGCCTCCCACTGCCCCTCCGTCGTCTTCGCCGCATAATGAATGGGACCGCCCCCCGACGCCTGGTGAGGAGGCAGCTCTTGGGACGCAACGCGATGCGAGACGACGAACGGGAGAGTTTTAAGGGGCTCTTGGACGGCGGTGTGCAACGTATGAACAACAGCTGTGATCGACGAGCGTAGGCGGCGTGCGGACATCCCGCGAGGCGACAGTGCTGTTGTTATGTGTGGGTTGTGCATATAATTGACGCATTGATGGTGATGCATGAGAGTGCGCTGTATGAAGGCAGCTTGGGGACTGTGCAGTGTATCGTTCGATTGTGCTGGTGAATGTTGCTGCGCCGAATTGTTGACATTCTCCAATTAATGGCTGTGGCATATGTTAACGAGGCTGCGAAGCGACGTTTTTTATTAAACTCGTTATGTGTACTTTATAGGCATGTTCACAGTTCTAAAGCAGCGCGTTGTGGCGATTCACTTTGCGCGTGGGATAACTGTACGCATCGAGTTGTCAAGGCCGTTTCCTCCTCCTCTCGCTTTGTACTGGTTAATTGTCTTTGTCCCCGCTCTGTTGATCACTCCTTAATTACTCTGCTTCTTGTTAGCTGAGAGAACGTTGCTGTAATGGATAGCCGAACTGGAGAAACTTCTATAGGCATGTTTTGTGGAATCTAGAACATCCAAATGCTCCTAATATGTTTTCACATTCTTATAACAGCCGTTCTTGCTGCAGCGAGTTTGACATCGAGATCCGTGACTTTCCCCTTCCCACGAGATGCGAGGATTCGCCTGCAGGTGCATGATATGATAAAAGTGCGTGCGTATGAGAGAGAGAGAGAGCCCGTGGTCCCTTCCCCTCATTGTTGTGGCAAAATGGATGCAGAACACTGTTTCCATTGTTAAAGTGAAACTGTAGCAGTTTCCTCTGTGGGTGGGTATTGATTTCTTACAGATGGACTGACAGCTTCGAAATGCATGTAGCATTTTCAGTATACGAGTTTTTTATACGAGATCTCTTACAATGTGGGCTTACCCTGGTGACGAGAGATTTGTATTTTTGATGGATTTTATTATTTATTCCAATATATTCTTCAAAATGTTTTGTTACTTTACCGTTTAAAAGTGTAGGAATTGCGATTCAATGCTACAAACAATCGAAACCGAGATCAAATAAAAGTAGACGTTTTTGGGATTCCTGAAAAATTGATTTTATTCAAAATGTGTTTCTGTCAGTCGGTGAACAATTTGAGAGAATTGAATTGGGTGAGAATTGGAAATTGTCTCCACGGGAATGGTGGTTATTGTGACTCCCATTAGGGTCTTTACGTCTCAGGGAAGAGGTGTGACAGAAGAGTAACGGCAGCAACCATTCAAAGAAAGAAGATCCATTAGGGGAAAGTCTGTGCCATTTGGTAGCATCACTAGTTTTAAACCTGGCAGCGTTCGTTTTCAATCTTCAATTTATTTTGAATTTTTTCATTATACATATTCCAACTAGATTTACTTTCTCGTCTTTTATTATTATTATTATTATTATTATTATTATTATTATTATTATTATTATTATTCTCTTCTTTCTTCGTTAGGGTCATGTAGGGACCACGAGACAATTTTAACACTTCCTTTTAAGTTGCTCTTTCTTCTTTCTCCAGTACTCCTTCATCTTCTCACTACATACGTTTAATTTTCCTAGAACGTGAAGTCACGAAGGTTAAACGAATTCGAGACATCGCGGTTTCCAATTTTTGTGACCAACTAGGAACCCCAAGATGTAACGGCCGAAGCCAATTGCCCTTTAGGGGTCGTATAATGGCTGAATACAAATAAATACAAATCGTGCGATCAATTTCAATTTGTTGATGGTACAATGTTGTTCACAGTCCAACAGACGTCACCGGTTTCGGTGAGTGTACATATCACTTGGTGTTATTTCACCCATATTATCGTGCCTAACTTAATGGATGCTTGAAGCCAGCACACTACAACCGGCAAGGATATACTAGATGTTTTGTGCTATGCGCGGCACCTTCTATATTCCTTACTACGGAGTTGTCTCATATTTTATATCGTAAGTAATGTCTAGTTCCGATAACATTGTCTTGATAAAGCCTTCTGCTACTGGGTACAGTAAATTACGTGTCAATCATCTGTTAGATACTTTAAAATCTACGTTCTGGCCTAATAGTTCATTGGGATGTCTACAGTGTAACTTTTCAGCACCTTTGTTGCATCTTGCTATCGTTGTTGGTGTACTCTTTGATTGAAAAAGCATTTGCCAAATTTAAGGGATGAGACTGAAATCAGTCCCTGCTTTAGCCTTGTGCAGCGCTCATGTTTTTGTCTTCTCATCAAGTTTTTGCTCATTAGAGAGATTTGGTTGGCATTATTGTTGGTTATACATGTATTTGTAATGCTTCAACCTCCTCTTGCAGATGATAGGTTATTCCTCTCAAGAACAGATGTAGAATGATGGTTATTTTGTTTCGCGAGTCGGGCACCGTGGGGCCACGCGATACGTCATCCCACTGGGGCTCAGTCTTGAATATCTGAGGAGGTGCTCGTTACTTTCTATTGGGGGGATCAGCATTTTAACACTGATAACATTTTTAAACCCCAGGGTAGTTAGTCCTTGGGGATGGAGTGAAATTGTGATAATGATGATGATTAATGATGAAATAGACACACAAACATACAGTGATGCACACAGCACAACCATGCCCGAGGTAGGTCCCGAACCCGCAATCCTTAGGTCTTAGTGATCTCGGCCATCGGATCGGCAATACTATTATTATTATTATTATTATTATTATTATTATTATTATTATTATTATTATTATTATCATCATCATCATCATTATTTCTCATGTTATTATCATGACATCTATAACAGCCTGAACCTTGTTTCTTAAGAAATGAAGACTTCTCATTTGTTCCTCATTACATCCTACTCAGTCCATTTTCCTTGGAATGCATAATAATTAATGCTCATCGTTGCCCAAAATGTGCCAGACGACTGGACGGATGGGAGTACTTCAGCATTAACGAAAGAGACTTTACATAAACTATAATTGGTATTGATTATATGATATCATTTAAGAACATTGTTTTTGTGGCATTTTTTGTTTTAAATATCCTACCTTTTTGCACAAAATTAACCTTGAATCTTCAATTCTTTGAACTGCTTGACATAGAAAATTATGAAAAATTGAAATATGCCCAACATAACTCAATTCAAGATGTTTAAAAGATATTAGAAAACTATCTTATTTCCGATATGTTAATAAAGTAATGTAATTCCACATTTGCAGTTAGTTTCTAAGATATATACTTACTCACGTTTCCTTTTACCAAATGCAAAAGAACAATTTCATCCGTTTTGTATTTCCTATTAATCTTAAATATTTAAATTTTTTCCCCATTTGTTGTTGTAAATTTATATCTATTAATCCAATTATTTTCATATTTTGCATAGAACTTCTTATTTTAATTCTTGTTCTCTGATGTCCATATTTAATATTTATGGGAGTAGTTATGTAGACAATTATATCAGTATTTGGAACTCAGAAGCTACGTTGTCTGAATTGTATCTCTGTTGCAGTACATTATTTTTGATTTTATTGAGGCGCACGGTTCTAGGATTTACACGTTTCCACATTATCCGAAATTAACCCATCGTATGAAATTATGCTTAAAAATGTCAGTCGATTACACAAATTCTAATCTTTTCTTAGAATATCCTTGTATGCCTTTTAAAGCTTACTACCTTACGGTAACCAAAATAACTACTTAGCTAAAGTAATAAAATTTTATTCGAAATATTTAAGACCCGTATTTAATTTTGTATATGCCTTTCAATTTATTATTTTATTTTTACTTCTTTGTGTAAATATTTGAATGATAAATTTAGTTGTACGACAGAAAATATCATTTGGGACGGTACGAAATAAATTAGATTTCATTTTCTCAGAAATTAAAAGTAATACCATTTTCTTAGATCGAATAATATAACAAATTTAAACTTGTGACATAAATGATTTTTTTACATTCGGCTAGTTTCATGACTCGATTAACAATTCATTATAATTATTTTTAAATGGAACAAGTTATAATATACGTGACAAATAAATGGGTGAAAACCAGAACGATACGTGACATTGTATAATTTCTGAGAAATCTGTTTATTTAAGTCAATATCACGGTAAAGTTGTAGTGCTTTGTTTCATCATTACAACCACGGCATTTTAATTGTTCATTAAATCCATGAGAATACATTGCCACTGAAATAGAACCTAAAATAATCACCGTTTTTCTCAGAATTTCAGAAATATCACCTATACCGCTTTGGTTTTCACCTACTCAATTGTAGTATTTATGACACAATTATAACATCGTTTAATGATTCAATTCCAGGGCTGTAATAAAACAAGAGTGTTGTGATACCAAATTTAGATATTTATGACAGACTTAATTGCGTTCTTTTACAAGGTCATATTTAGAATAAATAGTCGAAAAATTAAAACTTTTCGTTAATAATTGATCTGAATCAATGTTGTGTGAGAATATTACTAGTTTTGAATAGTCATAGCAGCGTGACCCTCGCTTCGCATCGTTTGGAAGTGTGTCGATTGATGCGTGTGCACTTGCGCTAAGTAAGAGGGCCCACCAAATTCATTGGCGATGCAAGCGTGAATCGGAGCATAAGGCTCCGAGAGTGAATGGCCATCGCGGGTTTAATGAAAGGGCTCGCGCTCGCCTCGTTCCCTTCTCTCCCATCCCCGCCATCGGCGCTGATTAATGGCGGCCTTTACGCATGCGCGCGCGGAGCCTCAGCGCCCCTCGTTTGCTATCTGCTTCGCGAGGGAACCACATACGTCGCCTCCCCACATCCTCCCGTTTCCCCTCTTCATTCCCTCCTTCGCACCTCCATTTGCCCATCTCCCCCCACCTTACCTCTTCCGCTTCCCATTTCTGCCCCCCCCACTCTCTTCCCTCTCTCACTTCCCCGCCTATCCTTCTACTATGTCCAATACTTCCCTGCCACCCCAATTTCCGATCCCCTCACCTACTTTCCATTCTCCACACTCCCCACGCTTCCCTCCACATCTCCCTACCCCCCCACCCTCTCTCACTTCCCGACATATCTTCCCCCATACTTTCTTACCTTCTGTCCCTGCCACTCCCTTTACGATTGCTCTTTTCTGTGTGTGGGCTTCTTGCGTGAACTTTCGAAATTCATTCAAGTAAAATCTAGTTGGGATAACGAAGGCCGTACTTCATGACTGATGATTCTTTCATCCCAGTACACCGCTGGGCCAGAAAGTGTTTCCGGGTAATGCGTGGCGTCATTTCATGTCAGAGGCAACGGTTTCAGCATCATATGTAGGTCAAGATTGCAATGTGAAAGCATCGCGGATTATCAGGGGCACCGAGGCAGCCTCACACCGGCTCGGTGAAGGTTCGTCGGCCGAGAGAGATAGTGCGCCCGGTGACTATATAATTACACAGACAAAAACAATAAATAAAAAAGCCAAGCCAGAGCGAAAAGATACGACACATATTCTCTATGTATGTCGACGCGCTGAATCCGAATTCAGAATTGCGCCACAATGTTCCAGTTTATTAAATCGCGAAATAACAGCGCGTTTATTAAATCGCGAAATTTACAATTTTCAATTTACAAAACAAGCACTTACAACTAGTGTGTGCTTGGAATGTGCGCAATGTTTCCTGGCCGCTCCCCCGCAACCGCTGCGCGCGTGAAGAGGTTGGCGCCGTGACTGCAGGGGAGGGGCTCCTGGCTATTCGTTGCGCCCTCCGCGGCCGGGCAGCCTGTTAGTCGCGAGGCGTCGCGCCAAACGCGCTACAGTCCGCTCGAACGCCCATGGCGCGGTTTTTGCAATGTGTTACTTAGAAGAGGCAAAGTCGACAATCTAAGGATAGTAAGCTTACGGCCTGAGCTCAACATTTTTAGGGACACAGGTGCGGTGAATGATTCCTTATTCGTACGGGTGTAAAGTAATATTTTCCCCCTTTGTTTCTGATTTTGCGAAAGGATATATACCCATAACTTATTTTGCTTCTTTTTTTTCTTCTTCTCGATGGTGCTATAGCCCAGGTCAGGCTCAGGCCTCGCCAATAATTCACAGGCCGCTCCAATTTTCTCTGCTTTTCGCAGCTCTTCTCCATATCCTTATCCCCAACTGTTCCCTTGCATTTTGGATGACGCCATCCAGCCATTTCTTTCTAGGTCTTCCAACCGGCCTGCCCCCAAACACCCTCTCTTTCGTTACTATTTTTGGAAATCTCGTAAATGGCATACGTTGCACATGTCCTGCCAATTCTTGACGATGTAGTTTCATGTGTATAATAATATTATGAGATTTATATAGAGAATATAACTATATTACTATATATAGAGAATATAACCCTATTACTACGTCTCCGCCATTGTCCATTCTCTTGCACTGCCCCAAAAATATCTCTCAGAATCTTTCGTTCAAAATATATTTTCTATTGTGTGGGTCATAACCCATGTTTCGCACCCATAGGACTGTTATAACTACCACTTGGTACATAGATATTTTTGTTCACCTGCTCACTTTGTGGTTTTTAAATATTCCTCTGAAGGAATAATATGTAGTATGAGCCCAAGTATTTGAATTCATTTACTTGTAGTTTTCTCTCATTCAGAGTTATTGTGATATTTTTATACCCTTCCTTATTTGGGCCATTGTTTTAGTTTTATCAGCATTAATACTTTATCCAGTTTCCTTAGCCTTAATGTTTAGGTCTTGTAATGTTTCCTTAACCGCCGATATTGATCTTCCCATAATGTTTAAATCATCAGCATACCCAACTATCGGTACTGCTCTATATAGGGGCGTATTACTTAGATCTACATTCATTTGTTTAACCATTCAGTCCAATGCAAGATTAAACAACAGGGGATCTAATCCATCACCTTGTTTTAACCCTTGTTGATTTCAAAAGCCTCTGTTTTATTTCCCTGTAACTTCACTACTGCTTTGGTTCTGGCCATTAGTAAGCGTATAAGACGGATCAGTTTTACGGGTATTCCTTGATTTCCAAGTATCTTATACAGCTTACGTCTCGTACGCTTGCTTGATATATACCAATACCATTTTCCCAGCACTTCTCTGTTAACTGCCTCATCGTGAATATTTGATCTGTGTCAGATCTTTCATTCCTAATACCAGTTTGGTATTCTCCCAGATTGGTTTCTTTGTATTTTTCAAGACTTTTCCTAACAATATACTTATAGAACTTGCATACATTACTCAATAGTGTATTACCTTGATAATTGTGGCATTTCAGATTGTCTCCTTGAATATAGAACATATGATTCCAGTATTCCGTTCCATAGCATCTTTCCATCCCTATCTTGGCGTTGAAGTTACCGATAATTAGCTTGATGTAATTGCTAGGCACTTTATCTAGGGTATCTTTAAGCTGATGGTAAAATCGTCCCCCTCTTCTACCTCTTACTGTTCCTCCTCTCTTTCCTCAGTAGGGATATGCGTATTCACATTGTTGATGTTATAAAATTTGGATTTAATCCATAGAACCACTATCCTTTCGTTAATAGCTTTAAAATCTAAAATATTTGGCCTCATATATTTTTTGATAACAAAAGTTACTCCGAATTCGTGATTTCCCTTAATCTTTACACTATAAAAATTGTATGATTTTGTAAGTCATCAATACCACTGTCCAACCATCTGGTTTCCTGAATATCCTCTATTTCCATTCTATATTTATTAAGTTAATTGTTTAGCTCGTTAATTGTCAGTATCTTATAAAAGCTTCTAACATTCCATCTACCAATTCGTATATCCTTTCCATGCTTTGTCGTCATTTTTGACACACAATTCCGATGCTTTTCTTGGCGCTTCGCATCAGGGAGTTTTCTCAGAAACTGGTTGTTAGTCATGTGTCCAATCCGCATACTTGGAGGACCAGGATTTGTGTAGGGTTTACTCCCGTGGAGAGGCTGGCTTCATCCCACCTTACAATGCCCTCTCTGCCCATGGTTTTCTGTCAGGGTTTTCCTTCCCTTAAAGACGGAAGAAAAGAAGTTGGTGACAGTGAAGAATAGAGTTAGAATAGAAACGACTCCCTAGCCCTTGCAACCTGATAGCGTTGGGGTCAGAAACACAAGAGTTGGCAGGTACGAAGATTGACCTACAAGACAGAAATTAGAAGTGTTCCACAAGTAAGTGGAAGCAATGACACACCAAGTCTGTGAGAGCCCCTTAGGGAAGTGACAGCGTATTGCTGCTCCTATTAGACCCCTACAACAGGGAGAGGTCCTGAGGTGCTATTCTACTAAAACCTCCGACTTCACTTATTTTTAGGACTATACAAAATGTCTATGATAATATCCAAAAAAGATACTGTAATTAACTAAAACAACTATAAAACGTATTAAATCTATTAAAACGTAATTACGTTAATGAAAATGTAGATGTATATTGGTAAAAAAAGGTGAATTATTTTGTGTGTGCCTTGCCTTAATACTATTGTTTTTAATTTGTTTTATGTTTCTGCTGAAGATGTTAAATTTATAAATATCTATCACGAAAAAAAACAATGAAGTATTGTGAGTGCACAGTTTCTTCGTAGGTGACAACAAATTTGTCAACATATTCGCCTGTTGTCCTGATGAAACAGATTGCTAATAAAATATATATTTAAAACAAACTCTAAGTATTAACGTCTCGTAGTACACCACGCTTCTTAAACTACCTCGGATCGAGTGTGGTAGCACATTTGTGTGAGATACGCGTTGCGCTTGGGAGCGGGTTCGGTGGTGTGAGGATGTTGCAATCAGTGCTTGGCATTGTTGGTATTCAGGATGACAGGAGTGTCGGTATGACGAGGATGTCGGGATTGACAGCAGCGTCGGGCAGTGCTGGAGCGTCGAGGATGTCGGGAGCGTCGGGGATGGCGCGAGTGTCGGAGATGTCGGAGCGCCAGCGATGTGGGGAGCGTTCGCGCTACCGGGTGCGTCGGACAGAGAAGGGGTTTCTGTCTGCTTCTGCGCGGCCACCGCCTGAGGCGCTACGCTTTGCATGAAGTGCTCGTAAAGCGCGGGGCGCTCTTTATTTACTCCGTGGAGGAATTACTCGAGGCGTCGGGGCAAATGGGTTTGCGAGTGACGTAAGCATTTCTGCATTTACTCGACTGCTTGATGAGCTTGTTAGTTCGCATTGTGATTATCTTTTATTGCTAGTTACTCGAAATGGAAACATTAGTTTGCAGCGTTGCAGTTTCCAATGCAAATAACACTTTATAGCAGGTAACGTAAAAAATATCAAATAAAGAAAATAACTGGATGCGATAGTAGGCTTCTCTGCACACAATTTAAATAAAATACTATAAAATATATCATTATTCATATTTTTCTCTCTGGGTGAATGTTCTTTTCAGTTTCAAAGTATGTAATTACATGATAATGATTTGAAAACCAACTCGAATAGTTTAATAAAGAAATTGGCGATTCCTACGGTATTATTCCTCCTATCTTCCTAAATATCCTCCTACTTATCTGATTGACAAATGTTGAGCTAGAAGTCAAAAACACAAATATTCCTGACTTATATTTTGGTAGCATTTTGTTTTTGCGCCATATTTAAAACATAACGTACGTTTATTTCTTGTTCGAAGAAATACGTCCATAAAATACGTATTTCCATACTTTATCGAAAGAGGTAAAGTGATTTATTAATACATCAATAATCATTTGCTATGTGGAAAGATTGCGTTATTTTGGTCTGTTGAGATCGAATATTCTTCTCTCTGACGAGAAAAAATATAATCTATTTATGTATGAGAAAGTGATTTAGACTAGGCAAACTACCTGAATTGCATTATGACAATAGAAGTTGCCTCTTTAATGTAACCTCTTCAATTGAAAATATGAAATGCGTTTGCTCCGTTCTATCTTCCCAGTCATTAGCTCACGAAATATTCCAACTAATTTACCACTGTAAATTCACGTATAATGACTTCGCTTATTGGCGAAAGGCCAGATGTGTGAGTGAGCACAGCCGTCAACGCGCAAAGGAGTTCTGACGAGGAAGTTTGTTGAAGTCAAGCGCCTGACTAAGACGTGATGTCTGGAGGAATATTTTCTTTCTCTAATCAGTGAGTAGAAATAATAGGTAAGGTGTTATTTTAAAGGCAGGGAAGGAAATGTTGCGAAAATAATAATTTTGAAATATGAATACATATAATTCATAATAATTTTTACTGATAATTAATTAATTATTGTAATGGTATTTTATTACCGAACGTCGATTATTAAAATATGACTCTTTACTTATCTTTAAAAAATTTAATAAATAAAATAAATAAAAAATTAAAATGTGCCTGCAATTGTGGCAACAAGAAGATCTGCTGCTATAAGGAAAGAAATCAAGGAAATTAAACATATTTTTGCAACTATACTTCCATGTTTTTCAATTAATCTTGGTTTAAAAGAAAGAAAATAAAACGAAAGATATTGACACTATTAAGAAAATCAAATCGTAATGCATTGCACCATATAGTTACATATTTCAATTGAGAAATAAATAAGAGATTTGAAGTATACTCTAACGAAGATAATACATTACAGAACGTTTCTGGGATGCAGTTACGGGCAAATGCGCGTCGTTTGTGAGGTCGGTCACCACTGATGTTTGCAACCAGCAAGAGCCCAGGGGTGACACACTCGGCTCGCGGGTCGCATTCTTCCATGTGCTTCATTGGCACTCAACGCCTCACTAAAATAATTCAGCGGCTGTGACAGTAATGTAAGAATAAAACATGATTGACTCTAACTCCTTTAAATGCAATAAATAAATTAAAGTAAATGCATATTGTTTAGACGTGTTAATTCAAAATTCGTTTTTTCTAATTTACATTTTGTCAAAGAGACAGGAATTATGTCTGACTAGATGGAACGGTTACATTTATTAATTGCTCTATCATTATATTTTAATGTATTTTTGGCTGATCACATTATTAAAAATCATTCACTTTAGATGAAGCTGGTCCA
The DNA here is from genome assembly GCA_038098605.1 of Gryllus longicercus. Classification (NCBI taxonomy): domain Eukaryota; kingdom Metazoa; phylum Arthropoda; class Insecta; order Orthoptera; family Gryllidae; genus Gryllus; species Gryllus longicercus. The sequence continues at coordinate 2,520,624 of JAZDUA010000147.1, forward strand.
TAACAAAATGTGAGCTTTGTTTTTACTTTCTCGTATACATACCTATATAAGGAGTAATATACTAATATAGAGAAGATTATGTGATGCTGCGCAAAATAGATTTCGAGATTTCAACTGAAATGCACTTTTTGGGGTCCCGTGATACCGAAAAAGTGGTTATACATACCTATATAAGGAGTAATATTGGTAGTACAGAGAAGATTATGTGATGCTGCGAAAAATAGATTTCGAGATTTCAACTGAAATGCATGTTTTGGGGTCCCGTGATACCGAAAAAGTTGTTATTTTCAAAACGTCCGGCCGTCTGTCTCTCCGTCCGTCGCTCTGTGAACACTACTAATGTCTAAACCACACCTAGGATTTTTCTCCAAAATCAAGAAAACCTTGTCAATCTGGCTCAAGTCGAAGCTTTGAGATTTTGAAAAATATTCTTTAAAATCTCAGGGTACTTAAAGCCCCAGGACAATTTCAAAATTTTCTCAAAAACGGCTCCAAATTTGTTATTTAAATTTCTTGTAAGAATAGAGTAAAATATCCTGCTAAAGGCGACATAGGTTCAATTTTCACACTTTGCTCTGAATTTTCAAAAATTGCCGTAGTTTGAATTTTTCCGCGTCTTTCTAACTACAAAATTGAAGAGAGATTTTTATTTCAAATAAAGTTTGTTCTTCATTTTTTGGTTCTATCAATAATCTCCTATAAATTTGGTTTAATTTTGGTAGTTTTCGAGCAAGACTGGGTTTAATGTTTGCAATTTCAAAAATTACAAAAACAAGATTTTCTCAAATACGGTTCCTAATTTTATCTTTAAACTTATGGTATGTATAGTACTAAAAGCACTCTACAGGATGACGTAAACGCCATATTGCTCTTTCGTTTGTTTTCCAAAAATTACAAAAATGTAATGTTTTTGAGTTCTTTAGCACGTTGGTAATATTTGCATTAGCTGCAATTTGTTCACATTAATGTATTTATGAGTATATGTGCTTTAAATAATGTCATATAAAATTTCTTGAAAACTCAACAATTTTCTGCGAAAATGAGTTCAAAATTCCGCGTTTTCGGAAACACTCATATGTCATTTTGTCAAAAATTGCACCAAATTTTTCTTTACACTTTTCCAAAGAATAGTGCCAATTACACTGTTTAAGATGACAGAATTATTTTTGCTGTATTTTTTGTTGTTGTTTTTTTAAAAATTACAGGGATGCAATTTATTTTTAAATATCTGTCACGCCTTTAATATGTTTATTTCCGGCGATTTGTAAACACTTAATTTGTGACTGGAAGTGCTTGAAATGACTTCATATAAAGTTTATCGAAAACAATGTTTTTCTGTGAAAAGAGTTTCAAATTTCGAACTTCAGTAGCGCTTAAACATAGTGTTCCAAAAAACGGTCCCAAATTACTCCAAATTATTCAAAGAAAATTGCCATTTATGACCAGGTTTTACTGTTCTTTAATGTCCTTAAAATAATATTTCCGTTGTACTATTATCCAGCAATACAATACCTACTATAAGCGTCTGATCTGCCCGTCGCTGGAGAGCATTTGACACCCCTCCCAACCGACGGCACGAGAGCCGTAAACTGGTGGAGTGGGACGGGGGGGGGGTTGGATACCAAAGAGCGCTAACGATGGACCCGGAAGGCGCGCCGAAGTCTCCTTCCGTCGACGGTCGTTACCGCGCGTGACGTGACGTAACGCATCGCCGTGACGTGGCATTCGAGTGCCGTCGCCCCTCGGCTCCGCAACCGTTCACGAACACATCACTTTCATTCTTTCTTTTGGTTCGTTTTTCATCGATCGTTTTATTTTTAAGCAATTTTTATTCAATCACTTTACATTCTAGATAAAATGGTTAGTGTAAGGAAAACATTATTCTTTTATATCTTGCATTCTGTTTATCTTTATATACTGCTAAAAGACCTGTAGGAAAGCTTACACTTTTTTCATTGTACACGAACCGTCGTGCAGAGCAAGAATTGCAGTCCATTGGAAGTGAGTAGATGTCTCTAAAATCTCTATTCACCTCCAGCACCGCTCACAATAAATAATGAACCCATTAACTGTCTCCCGCCAAATAGTACTGAAAAATATCTCGGGCTTAATGTAGACACTAAACTGAACTGGAGCCAACACATCAATAGTTAAATACAAGCAAAAAATAAGCTACATCAACTAAAACCCATCATTAATCTTCCCACCTCCCATTCCCAACAGCCATAGCCATCTACAAAACCGTCATTTGACCACTCCTCCTATATGCCTGTCCAGTATGGATCTCCGCAGCAAAAACAAACCTTAACAAGCTTCAAATAATCCAGAACCATTTTCTTAGAACTATCACAAATGCTCCTTGGTTTGTTACAAACTCACAGCTTCACAAAGAATTCGAAATGGACTCCATACTGCACCATATAACGTATCTCTCCACCCAGTTCTATCATTCCATTCCTCAAATTCCTCACCTACCCAACTTCAGACTCCGGAAAACTCCTTCTCACAGAACAAGAATTATAAATAGATATCCATACCATGCTTTCCTAATCCAATTTTCCGAAATAGATTGTTTTTAGAGGTGTCGGCAGAGGATTTCCTCGCCCAAATTAGTACGTAGCTTATTTTTAGGTAAATTAGAATGTACGCCTTCACAACATATGTATAGTGCATTGAAAGTATTGATGAGTATGCTCTGTAAAAATAAAATAAATAAATTAAAAAAATAATGTCTCTAAAACAACGATCGTTGAGCGTTGTCACTTATCCATCACAGGTTTCACCTCATCTGGCTCACGCGAGTTTGCTGAAACCGTACATAATCGAATTGTTAATCCACAATTTTCTAGTCCACATGTGTAGTTTGTGTTCAGGAATTCCCAACCCTTTTCCATCAACAGCCACTTTTAAAAGAATGGTTTGTTTGTTCGACTACCTTAAAATTTTAATACACAACACAGTTGAGACGTAACCCAAATAGTGGTACACAACTGACTTGATTATTACACAAAAATAGAATCAAAATGTCGAAAACGTTAGTTTTTTAGACGGATCAAAGTCAACTCTTGATCCGCAATCGACCCCTTGATCATTATTGCCTGTCCAGTATGGATCTCCGCAGCAAAAACAAACCTTAACAAGATTAAAAATAAGATGGACACCTAGTGGGTCCATACTATCCTCGTGAGGAACCTCTCGTGTATTACATCACCACGCTGTTCTCTTATTCGGTGCGTTTCATTGTATCCCCGCATTATCTCACTTCACTCTCCTCTGCTACATACCGCCATAGTTGACACGTATTTCCTCTCCAGTCACGTGTTGGTAGTGTTGCAATAAGTGATAATCTTAGAAAATTTACTGTGCTGTTGTTGCAAACAACTTTCATATACATTTGGTATTGTTGGCAAATTGTAAAGAACGTTCGTTTTATTCCAATCAAACTTTATGAGAAATTTCATGTTTATTTTCAACTTTTAGAATGTACTCTCTTCTTTTTTATTTTAAATATATTTGTGCCAATGCATAGAAGTAAAATAAAAGATACGTGGATAAAATGTTCAAATACGGTGCTGAGATTAGGGCGGAAATAGTACTTTGGTAATTGCAAGATTTGCTTTGAAAACATTAGACAAACGATTAAATATTCAGCATCACTTCTATTCGATTATCTTATCTTGGTAATAAAGGATATACCTCATAAGAAAATACACAGTGGTCAAATAGAAATTAATTAATGAGCATTTTTCGCAAAGCTTAAAAGGAGGTTTCTCTTGAGTTGGAGGATGGGTGCAAAAAATACTCTCATTTGTCACCAGTCAGAAGCTTCTTTGTGTTATTCATAGTGAAATTGATTTACGCAACAATTACGTATGAATATGAAGTGGATCGAAGGAATAAAGTAGTTACTAAATTTCATTACAAATTTTGATATTTGTGAAAAGTCTGCCTCATGCTTACAAAATGGTGTAGTTAACTGTATTTTTATTTTCATTTAACAAAATAGATTCTATGTGTCCTTCCGATACAAAAAGTCTCTTACATGTTCAATGGATGAAGGGAGAATTTGATGATTGATAAAATTCCAAATCGGGAGCGGTGGCTCAGGTTATCAACTGCTGCCATTGCAGTGCATCTGTCCGGGCGTTCGACGGTGGCTAGATTTCTGATTCTAGCTAGATAGCTAGGCTGAATTCAGACGCTGTCTGGAGGAGAATTTTAGCAGCCGGATGCTCTGATCGGAAGTTTTTCGTGGTTTCTTCAATACCAGGCGAATGCAGGAGCAGTACTCTAACAAACGGGCCACGGACCGCGCGCAATCTTTCCTTCTCCTTCCGTGACCTATCCTCATACCTTCCTCACACCTTACTTACATTTACACTTGCATGCGCTTCACTAACACACATGCCGGGAGACCGGTCAGGAGCTTATAGCTTGTTCCATCTGAGGCGGTGCCCTGCTGGTGGGAGATTCCTGGTTGAGGTAAATCCCGCTAGCCGACAAGTGGGTCGACGCCGGATCTCACCATCCAGCGGGGAAAGATCACCTCCACCTCCAGACGAAAAAAATGCAATACGAGACACTTTCTGCACTAATGGTATTTGACGCACGAAATCATCAATCAATCAAATTCATATAGCTAAGTGACAACTTAGCGACTGTACGAGATGTAGAATATGGAAAATTTGACGTTGGGATGATGTAGTTCTCCACTTTGTGGGTATCTATTTTTTAATACTAACATTAAAACATGAATTCCTGTTCAAAGGATAGGTGTTTTCAAATGGACCAAGGTTCAGTGTTTTTTTCCATCCGTTGACGCGAACGATGAGTTATATGTTTGGAATGTCAATACACCTCGAAGTTACGGTCAATGATGTATAGCATTCTCGGGCCCATATAAGCCAGAAATTTATACGTTTGAGTTCCTCAATCGCACTTGCCACTTGGAATTTTAATCTCCAAATTATGTGAGCCATTGGCATAATTAACAAATGTAAGTTATGTGTTCTAATAATTCTCATTACTGAACTGATGTCAATTTCGTAAAGTGTGTCTGAGATGACCAAAATATCTAAAATAAATGTGTACCGAGAATTTGAGCTGTGTTACACGTGAGAATCAATACCATTTTAATAACCATACAACTAAATTAGCTATTTAAAACTATTGACGAGTACACAGTCCAAACCACCTCCCTCTACGATTCTTCTCTCCACCTCGACCTGTGTGGTGAGGCGAGGCGGGCTGGGCCGGGCGTGGTGGTGGGCTGGGCTGGCTGGAGCAAGGGGGGAGCGGTCACGGACTCGGAGGCAGTCCGTCGACCGCCTCTTCCCTCCCCTGCCCTGTTCTTCCCGGGCGCTGTTTCCGCCAACGCTTCCAAATCCGCGGCCGCCGTCTGGTGTTGAGACCGTCACTCACCCATGTTAATTGGGCCCTCGCCCCCCCCCCCCCCCCCGGGGCCGCCGCGAACGCCGTTCGCCGGCCCTCGCCGAAACCCGTGTAACGTATGAGCTTCGTCGCGCTGATAACGCGCAGAGCCGCTAAAGAGCAGTGATGACGCCTTAATGGACTCTGCGCGGCGGCTTCCTCCAATTTGTCTTTTCGGCCCTGAGCCACATCGGAAACTGGAGAACGGGAGTCCGCCTTTGGGCGGAGATAAGGAGACCGGTTGGCTTCCACACAACACCGTGGAGTGGAGCCCGACGAAATTCGACAGAAGCGGGAATTCAATGACGCAGGTAGCCCCCTTCCTTCGTGTACCAGCCACCTTCACTTAACCGTCTTGTTCATTCCCTTACCCACAACACCGTTACGTTCTTGTGTGGACAACTCGTTGGAGTCCTCTGGACAATGTACTGCTCAACAAGGGCCGCGTACTGCAGTAGCAGCAGCGGCGGCGGTGACAACTCCAGTATTGTGTGGCTCACTCTGCTGTCGGAAACGTCTCTCCACACGCCTCGACAGCCTTCAAGTGGGCCTACGCTTGGCAAAGATTGTAGAGTGTTTTGTACCTTAGTTAACCCTGAAATTTCTCCCATTGCCTATCAAACACTATACTGTTACGAATTAAACATATTTGCCTTCCTGTAAAACCATTGGTTAGCTACCTGCTTATAGAATATTACTAATGGATTGTACATCTAGGATCTTATGCAACGCATTAAAATTATAATTTCAGTTATTGCTAATTTGGTACCTACTAGTGATTTGCTGCAGCAAAACTGTTGCTGTTGTATGGAAAATGGAGTTCTGGAGCAACAAAAATTAGCTGTTCTGAAACGGTTCACGTGAATACTGAACCTCTTTCTTCCTCGTCGAGCAACGTCCGCTGAGTCGAAAAACAGTGACGCGCTGAGAATGAGAATATAGGAACTTCCGGTGCGATGAATTTCGGGTTAATAAAATCAAATATGAGCATTTTCAGTCAAAATCAAAACTGTTTAATGATTCGTGTATTTTTTCTAACTTATTGGGCCATTAAAAACTATGGACAGCTATCATATGGTCAGAGGATGCTTAATTTCAATTTATGCTATATTCGAAATTTTGTTATATAGATTTCAGATGTGATGAAAGTTGTTTAGTCTGTTCAAACACATCTCGCCGTAAATAACCAGATCATTAAAATGTTTTATAGAAATACAACATTCTGGCATATTCTATGCTTTTAGTGTAGAAAGGAATATATAGAAGTACGAGTATACAATAAAACATATTTCATAAGAAAAACTGTGGTTGAATCGTATTTGTAAAGTATTTTACAATTTATAACTATTATTGCGAAAAAACTTACATAAAATGTAGTTTCAAATGACATAAATTATGATCAATGGATTGTATTGGTCTAATTAATTGTAGTAATGATAGCGTTATCTTGGAAATCACCTCAGCTTGCCTCAGAAGCGAGAAGTCATTACGCCTTTAATATACGTGACGCAACCTGCAACGCACGAATCTCCTTCCAGTTGCGTCTGGCGGCTCCATGGACTCGCTCAGTGGCCAACGCTGCGTGGGAAATAATCAAAACTGGTTTAGATGGATTTCTTGCCTGTTTCTAATTCTTCTAAGCATTTATTTATCAATGTTATGACCACTTTATGACGTAATATAATAAAATATTTATAAAATTATTGAATTGTTGTGAAGATGTTTCCTACGTAATGTGTTACGACTTCGACATTTCCACTCAACCTTCTAATTCTTTTGATTTTCAGAATTGACTTTTGTCCTTACTCTGTAGTAAAACTTTATTATGTCAAAATCATATTCACTTATTCCACCAGCACAATATACGTATGTTCGACTTATCAAAAAGATTATTTAATACACGGCGTAGTATTACAGTTATTACATTATTATAATATTACTAAATATTAATATAATTAATATTTATATTAATAATTGTAATAATAAATATATTATTATAACTAAAAATACATGTTTCAACTAATAACGCATTTTTTGGAACATATTGAGACAATATACGTAATTGCACTCTGTAACACAGTTAATTACTTCGAAACGTTCATAGACTAGCTTCTTTGTTCGTATAAAAATATTAATTTTTTAAAATTATATAATTTCCTCCTCGCTATCTCCTGACTGATATATTCGATTTTGGACTGGAGCTCAAATACGGAATGTGTATTTGATTTTCAGTGCTGTCTGGCGATGACTCGATTGACACAGTAAAGTAGTTGCAATTGAATATTTACCTGCTACAATCACCAGAATATAGACTTTTCGCTACTTTGAGGGAGAAGTGTGAAATTAATTAATTTTTTATTTGAATGAATCGTGTTACATACAGATTATTTATAATGACTTTTCTTTTTAAATTATCATTTAACTACAATATTTATCATAGCGCTAACGAATGATGGAGAATAATTTGTTTCGATGACACGGTGAGTTTGCTCATTCCACGCGTGCGTTAGAGGTCTGTTTGTCAACGGCAACATCTAGTGTCTCTTTAATTTATTCTAACACCGTGGAGAACTCCCTTTCAGAGCTCTGTCCTTGACGCCTTTTCATCCTGACAAAGAGGAACAGGTAGGGTGTTGCTTTCTCCTTTGAGCACAGTTTGTCCCGTGTAAACGAAGTTTACATGTGAAACAAGGCGTGTTCAGATTCCGACTGACTCCGGAAACAAGTGTAAGAGAACCGAACCCTCAGCAGGTAGATCGCTCTCTCGAAGAACATACCATCCAAATAATCGACCCCGACTTCACAGCCCGCCTAACGGATACTTCATCACACTGTTAAACAAATAAACAGATCGAACTGGTCAAAAATAGAGAAAATCGTCAATGTTAGAAAATCAAACGGAATCTGGAAATTTCGAAAGGGTCTCAATTTGTAGATTACTACATTGTATTTAACAAATATAACACGTAACCTTAATGGAACAGTGTATTGCGTTGCGCCTTCCATGAACGACTGCTGGGTTTCTTTACAGAAGACACAACAAAATGCTACACTTTTAGTCTAAAATTGTTTTGCTCGACCACTGGGAGGTAATTTACTATCCAGCCGCAGTAATGTACTATGCAGCCATTTTCGAGGGTTTGTGTCAACGGCGCCTTAGAAATCATAAAATATCGTAATATTTCCAGAACATATGTATATAAAGTTAGGTATAAATGATATCTATATCGATTCTTTCGTTTGTTTTTCACAAGTAAATAATTTGTTAAAAAATCGTAATTTGTTGGTTTAGGTTTTTTATTTTATTTTTACTTCACAGCTTTCATTTTGTTGTAAATTAGTTAGGTATAAATGATATCTATATCGATTCCTTCGTTTGTTTTTCACAAGTAAAAAATTTGTTAAAAAATCGTAATTTGTTGGTTTAGGTTTTTTATTTTATTTTTACTTCACAGCTTTCATTTTGTTGTAAATCAGTCTAACAGGGTATAGAATAGGTGTATGGAATAGGTTTTTGTACAACTTAAAATATTTGAGTTCTGTGCAGGTTGTGGAATACGTAGGCATAGCCTTAATTGTTTCTTCGAAAATAATATCCTAAAGTTGTCCTAAAGTTTTCTATTAATATCGCGCTTTTTCATACGCGTTTTCCTTGTTACATCTGAAAGGGAAATGTGAGTTCCTCCTTCAGATAAACGCGTTCAGACCCGAAAATATTAATCTCATATTTCGTTTCGATGACATATTACTACGTTTGAGCTAAGATCCTCCTTGGCCGAGAGACTGAATGATCGACGCGTAATGCCTCTCAGTTTACATTGTCCATTTATCGTCCGTAGGTCCGTTCTCTACGCCCCATCTCCTACTTCGTGTCGCAATCTCCCCTTTCAAAACTCCACACTTCGTCCAGGTTTATCTGCCTGTGCTTGTGGTCGCGTTGTGGCAGGGGTGGGGGGAAGGTCGTCGGCTGCGGCGCCGCGCTGCGTCAGTGCGACGGAGCGGAAGTGACGCAGGGCCTAACGAGCGCGACAAGTGCGGTCGACTCCTCGCCCCCGCCCCTCGCCCCCGTCATCCTTTGGGGCCGCAGTTGGCGCGACCGCCGCCGCTTGCCGTGGCTCGCATCCCACGGCCTCCACTTGCCCCTTTGACCTCGCGCTTTTTGCCCTATTTGCTGGCCTGCACGCCTTACACAATTAGATTGGCTGAGTTTTGCGTATCCGGATTTCCTCCGGCTATACAAATGAACAATCTGCCTTTGGGAAAGTATCTTGGTTGCCCCGCAGGAGCGGAGAGACCTGGGTAGAGAATGTTGCATCCTACACCACATCCCCAAGCCCTGAGTGGGAGAGTGAACTGCCATGTACAGAACATTATAAAGAATGAAGTTTTGAGAACTTGGAAGACTTTGAGACGTGAAAGGGGACACGAAACAGGAGTCAGTCGATAATATAAGAGTTTTAATAAGTATAGCCATTTTGAAGTGTGTAGTAATTGGATTAATAGCTTGTCGAAGCCTTTAAACTCTCGTCAGATAAGTTTAGAGATCATTTATGGTTAAAAACGATAACGTGCTCTTTTCAAGAATGATATCAATATTTCTTCGGTCTCTATGTTCCATATCGTGCTATCTGACATCACTAAAGTTCTTAATTCCTCATTGCAGACTTTGTGTTATTAGACATTTTAAACGATTGCCAGTGATGACTGTACGAACAGGAATCTGTTTTTATGGTAACATTTTACGAATAAGAAGAAGACATATTTTAGGAAATTGAATCAATTTTCAGTTTTTAGAATCATCATTAGTTTTCATAGGGATTTAATAATACATAACCTGGCAATAATAGTAATTAATCACCACTGATATACGTGTTGATAGCAGTCAGTGTTATGGATACTAAACGATAGAGAGACCTCCTTTTCATTACGTTAAATAACGATTGTTTACCTGGTTCTTGCTTCAGAATTGCTATTAATGCTATTAGTCTCTTTTACTGGATGAACTACAAAACATTAATTTCATCGTCACCCGAGTATCTATTCTTGCCACACCATTAGCGTTTAAAGATTCGTAACGATACAAAAAGGAGCCATTTTGCCAGACGAGCGATTATGTTGGCTTCAGAACCGCCGGGAGCGCAGTTCGACGTAATATTCCTTGATGAGCGTTCGAGAGCGTCAATAATGGAGTAGAAAAAGCGGCCGTGAGATCTGCTTTGTTTACCCAGATTCCCCGCGCGATCAATCGATTCGCATCGAAATGATTGACCGTTCGCGTCCAGCGAGCGATCTGCGGCCAGCGCAGCAACACATTCACCTCACACTCGGTCTTCTCGCTTAAACGCGTAGTTCGGCGAACACAATACCTCCCGCCCGCCGCCTTTGTGCGCGTCAAGAAGCAAAAATTCCCCTCTGCTCCCCAGCCAGCGGCGGGCCACTCCCCGCGACAAAGGCACGGGCAGCGTTGAACGCCCGCTCTAGTGTTTTTCTCCCGTCGCCACTTCGAAGGCTTCGCTCCGACTCCGTTTTCATTTTGTGTCCGTTTGATGTAGGCGCTGCTGCTGCTGCTGCCTGGGCGTATTGTGGCGCCGAGAGCGGGTTGCAGCGCCCCTCGCACCGCGGGGAGAAGAAAGAGAAAGACAAACATCCCGAGGAACCTTCTTAGAATCTGCGCCCGAAGCTCGCGCACGTCTGGGGCTCACGGGGACCTGCGCCCGCCGCACAAGGCAGCTGCGCCTCTCACGCGCTGCGCTGTTCTCGTTCCTTGCGCGCTCACTTCACGCGCTCCTCCTGCTGCTGCTCAGGCTCAGGCAGAAGGAGCTCATCTGCGTGGCTGCCGCTCGTTTATTGCCTTTTGTCCATAATTTGCTATTTCTTTGGAGTTGAAGAGCTATTGCATTCCATGCATATTTTTCTTTCGAAGTGGAGTATTCGAGTGTGATTCGTGTATTTTATTTTTATGATTATTTACTCATATTTAGTTTATGGAGCTTTGTTATTTGCTTGGGAATATTATTCGTCAGAATAAACATTGTTTCTTTATGGATTCGCTTAAAATATGATTTATATTATTTTTTGAAGATTTTATTTTTTAAACTATTTTATAGGTGCTTGAAAATGTGTAACATTGTAACAGAAGTAATGAAAATATTGAGTTAGGTGATAGAATTCCAGAATTCTTAAATACGAGTAATTTCTGTTTCTTAAATGTTGTAAATCATTTCTGTGTTAAATATTTACAACTACAGTAACAAAAACTTTCAAGCAACTCAAGTCATTGAAGTTTTAAATATTTTTAGCTTTTTACCCCTTTTTCCCGTCCTTTCATTGACTAGAAACTGTATTCTGTGAGCTCCTTAACGACGAACGCACTTACAGTCGGCCCTTCAGTTTCTACCACCAATGCACGCCCGCGCACAGTGGGTGAAAGTGGACAAGTAGAAGCACACAAAATCACAAACTTCAACTCAATGGTTTCGAAGATTTTGATGTTTTACGAATTTCTTAAGTTGAACAAATAAAATACTTACAGGAAAGGAAATACATTAGGTCTCAAGAATTTGTTTAGGTTCAAGTATTTTTAATGTATAAAATATCGTTCCAATGGCTGTGAAATCTGCCCATCGAATTCTCCACAAAACCACATACAAACAACATAGGAATGACAGGGATACTGTTTTTGCTCTCTGCGCAATTCGACACAGTTTACTAAACATGGCCTGCGAGGAGTGTGCTACAGTTACAGAGAACTGTTTTTATTCAATTTTTAAGGAGAACTAGACATATCTCAAGGAGTAAAAATAAATCAATATTATTATTCAAACATCCAATTTTTTATAGATTGATTTTATCTCAATAATTAGCAGCGAGTTTATATCACCTTTACATTTTCCTTTCATCGTGGCCTTGAAATCTATTTTCCTTATTAGCTGAATTAGTATATACTTGTAAATTGTGAGTGGTTAAATGGCGAAGGTCTTGTGTTAGCTACAGTTTGTCTTGGATTGATCTATCCTTATATCTTCATGGAGAAACTCGCCACTTCTATCATCAATTTGATGATTTCAATCAATGATGTTGTAAATAATAATTTAGTAATCGACTTTTTTAAATTCAAGATTTTTTTCTAGAGCTGTAAGGCACTGATCCTTTAACTAATAATACTTAGTATTACGAGAATGTACGTTGGTTGCAATTGACTTTAAAGCGAGTGGCTGCGTCCCACTGTGCGCCGGGGCGTCCTCGCGCAGGGTCATCTGCATGTCAAACACCCGCCGCCTCTCGCGCGCCCACTCACTCGGAACCGCCTCCCGCACCACCCCCTCCGCTCCTCTCCATTGCCCTCCCCCAGCTCTTCCCTCACTGCGTTAACAGCTCAGGAATGGAATGTTACTTATCGGCAAAAAACGTTAAAACTCTATGTGAAGTATGGGTGACAAATGTGTCCAGAATCTCTAACTCCTTTTTTTACCATACGTTGATGAATAATGAATAAAAGTACCAAAGAGCTTGGTTGGCAACATTTTAAAACTAGTAAGTTTTTCTCCCTAGTAATATAAAAAGTGAATTTGCATCGGTGAACGAACGAAGGATTTGATTTTGAAGTACTGTCACCAAATAACTACCCTTCGCCGATCCACAGCACTCGCAACTCTCAGAAGGAGAACTCAACGAAACATTCTCCTAATTATGCAACATTCATGTCCAGAATGAGAGCAAAATACCAACTCATCAATCAATAGATCAAGGGAAACTGTACAGAAAAATAAATTATTTAATTTATTGGATTTATAATTCCATATATTCTTTGATTGTTCTTTTTTTTCAGCGTTATTCACTTTCTCTCCCAGAATTTATCTGCTGTTTTATGCTTATCGAAGGCAAACGATTTGTTACAATACTTCTCGTTTAATCTTGTTTTGGAAGATTTTTTAGATAACTGAGTTTCCAGTTGCGCAGCGTATTGTTTGCTTTAATCAGCTCACCTAGCCCCAACCGCCCCAAAGGCCGGGCGAGGAACGGACTGCGACGTCTCTTTCCCAGCGGAGCTTCCCAGGCAGGCGGCGGCCGCTGGGGCTGTTTTTGCCGCCGCGCGGCTGCTTCCTCCTGCGGCCTCCGCTATCGCTCTTCCGTGAGGCAGACGCCCTCTCTCGCTGTGTTGCAGAGGGCGCTGAGGCGGCCACCGCCTGCGATAGCGCTACTGTCGGCGGAAGCGGAGTGCGGACGCCACCTTCCTTGTCCGCCGCCCCCGCCTCGAGCAAAAATCTCTTTCCGGCGGCGGCACGTTGGGAACCTGCGCCTTCGCCTCAGTCCCGCTACCGTGCGCCGCCGCCACCGCCGCCTCCTCGAGCGCGTGAGCCCAAGAGGGCGTGGCCCGAGCGCCCTTGAGCCTCGCCCTGGAGGACCCTCGCCGCCGCCGCCGGCCAACAACTGGGATTACGCCGCCAATGCCGCAGAAGGCACGACGCGGGGCGTAGCCTCGCTGTTAAGCCACGTCTCAACTCGCCTGAGAGATCCGTCGCGCCCCCTCCCGCCCCGCCGCCCAAACCTCTCCCAGGCGCTCCTTCACCGACGCCTTCTGCAACCTTCAGATCAGATGTGACTGCAAACTTTACGACGGGGGCTTTCAATTTCCGATCTGATCCCGCGTTTGCCGCAAGCGATAGTATCTGGCCTCGCATCCCTGTCGGATCCTGCTCCGCGGCGGGCGCTGGCCGCCGTGATCGGATCTGCCTCACGTGGCGTCGGCGTCTCGCTTGAGGGGCGGTGCGTGAACGGCGCGGCCGCGGGCGTCGGCGTGCGCCGGCCGAATGTGACGTGGTGCGGGGGAAGCCGAGAGGGCCGAGCCGAGCCTCGTCTGCCGCGGGCTCACGATCTCGGGCTCACGCGGCGCGCGGCGGGCGCGTGCACAGACGGACGGACGGACGGACGGGCAGGCGAGGTGAGGTGCGGCGTCGTGAGCGCCGGCGCGGAGACGCCCCTTCGCCGCCGACGCCTTCCCGCCTCTGCCGACGCCGAGCAGAGCGTGGGCTCGCCGCCATAGGAGCGGCCCACGACGTTGCTGGTGCAATGGCGCTGGTGCAACACCGCTGGTGCAACGCCGCTGGTACGAGATTGGGATGACACTGGTGCAACGCGTGACACTGGTGCGACGTTGATACGACGTTGGTGCGGCGACGGTGCGACCCTGATGCGGTTGGAGCTGCAGCACATATTGTGCAAGAATCGGCTACTTCATGCAAATTGATTGTGCGGCGATATCAGCCAGTGTTAGGCATAAGTGCCGGAGAGGAGGGGCAAATATCGTAGAGGCATTGTGTCAAACAATAGTTATAGTGGTCTAGTGATATCATTGTTCAGTTTATAAAGCAATATTTAACAGTTTAAAATTAGTGGTTGGTGCGTGTTGTACAATTCACGACTACTTAAAAATCTTACGATACAGTGAATTGTGACAAAAGGAATAACAAGACTCTTCACGCATATATCCTGTCTACTGGTGCGGATTGATTATCATGTTTGAAATCATCAATTGATACATAGGCCAGGAATCCTTGATTCCAAGTAATTAGTGTTGCGTGATGAGTGAAAGGAAAATTGGTGTGTGGTAAGGAATATTCCCAAAATACCGTGAACAAGGTGGTGTCAACAATTCTCTCTCGCTCTCTCTCTCTCTCTCTCTCTCTCTTACAAACATGGATTGGTGCAAAGCAGTGATCGCAGTGCGGATTCACACGAGGAGCGATAGTGTCACATGAGACCCAACAATATATGTGATCCGTCCACGATATTTAGTAGTGTCAAATCTACAAGGTGCATTGTAATAAAATTGCACAACTACATGAATAGCTGCACATTGTCATCCACGAAACCGTGTGGTTTTCAGAGGGGTGGCTAAAATTGCGGATGATTTCGTTAACGAGAACATCGAAACGGTACCGTAACTATGAACGTAAATTACTAGCGAAGATTCGACGTCGTAATTACATATAATTTGTGAAAACGCAGATGAAGATACAGGTTGTGATAGTGCGAAATTGTGCGAAAATCATGATAAGATGTTGAGAACGCCCCCGACGTGGGTCACTGATAACTCGTGAGTAAATAGAAACACGTGGGCGTGTGAAATTGTATTCTAATACACGCGCCTCATCCTCCGAGAGAAACGAGGATCTCATTGTTCTGGATACTAAAATATTGTGAAACTGAAAAATTTCAGTGCAGCGCATAATTCATTCTCGAGCAGACAGGAACAACATGGAGCGAGATCTTCTTGTGGTTCTCACTCGCTAAAGATCGTGTTGCGTTCTCTGATGAGGTATCGTTCGTGCGTTCCGTTAGAGATCAAATCGGTTCCCGGGAAAGTGTAAACCCAACACGTCTATGAGGGTGGTCCGACCGCGGCCGCAGCTCGACTGCAGCCAGGAAACGGCGAAGTGAGTCGCAGAGTCTGGAGGAACCTTGACGTGGTCGCGCGTTGCTCCTCGCCGCAGACCAGTGCACACGTTTGTCTGTTGTACGTGCTATTTATTGGAAACATCGTCGAGGCGAACAAGGAACGTATAATCCACGTTTGTGAATCACAGCTAGTATCAATAGAATGATACTTGCCATTGTTATAATCTGCGAGTGCGCTGGTAGCTTTGTGAGGGCGAAGTGCATACCCTCGTAATAATAACGTATTGGTTCATGTGATTTTACCTTGTTTTGAATGCTTTCACTCCTTAACTGGGATTGTACGGCAATTGATTAACTTGTTCGAACTGCATCGGGTGTATGAGTTGGATTTTCATTGTTCCTCTAACTTTCAGAAGCTGAAAATAGTTACCTGCGCAACTAGCAACCAAATATTACCATGCGAGCGACGTGATTAAGATTACCATAGTCGTGAATAAACGAGTTCCAAAGTAAACTAAGACGCTCGGAATGGAATACCAGACATGCGATAAAAGATTAACGAGATCATAGTTTTTGTTTACAGTTTCAATGTTTAACTGTCAGAAAATTGTCTACATTTGTGAAATTGTGATTTCTCCGTACTAGTACCACGAATGAGTGGTGTTAGAAAAACCAAAGATTTGTAAATTTTAAAAGACGTGCGAAAGAGTTGATAGAGAAGTTCGCCAAACATCGACATTTTGTTTATATTGTTTTCAAATATGAATCTGAGAAATCTAAACATTAAATCAGTGGCATACCAGCAATATGAACGCGACTCGATAGCGACACGATTTTCGTACTTACGTATGTAGGCAAGATGTAGTGAAAACGATATTGAAGCTTTCAATGAAGTTAGTTCTCAACAGTGTTGGTTGCGGTGGCAGTGCGTTTTACCGTCCAATATAGTGCAGTGATGCTTCCGAGAGCAGCATGGAGTACTGAGAGAAAGTACTAGTGTGAATTGTCAGAGTGTACAGTGCGTGGGGGGCGGCGCGTGTTTCGCCGCGCGCCAGCGGGCTCGTCCGCCGTCGCCGCAGCCGTCGCCGCCGCCCGCGCCGCCGTGGGCGAGGGCGCGGGCGCGGGCGCGGGCGCCACCGTGGGCGTGTCGGGGGCGATGACGGCGGGGCGCGCGGGCGCGCTGCTGCCGGACGAGACGTACGAGGAGGCGGCGCGCCACGCCCGGCGCCTGCTGGCCGTGCTGCGCCTCTACGACGACTTCCTCGAGCGCCACCGCATCCGCCCCGAGTTCTTCTGCCGCCACCGCGAGAAGGCGGCGCTGCAGCGCTCCCTGCGCACGCTCGACGAGCCCTCCCCGCACGCGCACGCGCACACCGTGCCCAGGCACGCGCTGCTGCACCATCACCAACACCACCGACGCTACCCCGCCTCCGAGCGACGCTGCTCCGGTGAGTACCCAAAGCCTTTATCTCGTCTTCTTTGCTATCACCACGCTTTAAATTAAATTTCCAGTATACTAATTGTTTATCACCGAATTGAGCGCTTAACATTCTTTCTTGAAAATCATATTTTGATGTGTGCTTTTCTTGCATTCTTACCACATAAAGACCATCATGCGAATAAATTATATTTGGCGAAATGACAAAAACAATAGACTTCAACCGTCCCAGCATAAGTCAGCCAACTTTTGAGAAAAGAATGCGAATCCTTTTCGTGTGATTACTCGCCGTCCACGTCTTCCAATTTGGTTTGGCTTGAATGAGTGTGAAAAAATCGCTCACGTGTCTGAGGAGACCATAAAGCTATCAGTGTACCCTCAGATCATCTATCGCGTTTCTTTTGACCGCATCAGTGCAAAGATGCGCATGTTCCATTCAGAAACTGGCACGGAACGGGGGCGCAATCCCAGCGATTTTGAATGCGATTATAGGGACGTTTGAACGCGTTTAGCAGTCAGCTGCAATATCGAAATCAACAGCGGGTGCAGTCGAGGAAGACCTTCACCTTTGTTCAAGCCCATATATCTTGCTCTGTATTTCTTTCAGCTCATACACCATGTAACCTTTTCACCCTTAAATACAATTAATTGATTTGTGATATGTGCACTAATTTTAATAATTGCAATACGTTAAATAATTCAGTTTCGGGACATTTTGATCATAGCGAAGAAGGAATAAGAAACATATAGAGAAGTTTGTTGATGATGTACGAATGCGCTGCACATCAATGACTCCCTCTCCTGATTGCTACGAGGAGATGAAGACAACTGAATAGCCTCTGAGCAGTTCACTTAGTTGCTTTCTGTGCAAAGCTTCAGACTGTTGGAAGATGTCGCTTGTATGCTGCGACCACCGTAGCTGCGGTCTCTTCCGAGTTCATGTCTTTCGCTGCGATCTCGCGAAGCGATGCTCTTCACGCTGGAGCCGACAGTTGCCGAACATCTCAGAAAATTGCCGCTTCAACGGTTCCAGACGTCCACGAGAGCACAGGCCACCTGCGCGCGACCGCAAGAGTGAGCTACTTGCCCGCACTCCAGCGCCTGATTCCAGCATGTTGCCAAACCGCAGTGCATAATCAATTTCTTGCTCTTATCGGTTCAAGCCGTCAGGAAGTAATAAAAGACAAAATTTAATTATGTAACATTATTGAGTGCGTAGTTTGTTAACAAATATGTTGTTATTAAAGAGGGAAACTAGGATTCAGGAACTAACTATATTGCTTGCTTATATTTAATACATCACTACCTTAGTACATATGTCTTCGTTTATCCTCGTTTTTGTTCTAGTTGAAAACGTTGTTTGAAACAAATAGTTTTTCGTATAAGGAAACGTGAATATTATACAATAACATCCGGTTTCCCTAAGCTTACAATGTTTCTCTTGCGCCAATATTGATCTCCACTCATCTTCCCAGCACTGTTTGAAGTGTTTTGTGTAATGCATCCTGTGTTTTGAGAAGCAAGAGTGGAGCGGATATCCAGTTGTAAAGAAACGCACAGTCGTGTTTCTCAACTGAGTAGTACAATTTCCAGGTTTCCGCTGAGAACCAGAGGAAATAATTCCAACGTCGCTTCGAGTGGGTAATGACATTCTCTCCTTTTCTTTGTTGAAGATTCAAGAACTATTGTGTTGCTTAATGACAAGAAATATTGTCAAATGGTCTTCAGATAAAGTAGAAATGGGTTAATGCATTTTAGATAATTGCTGTGAAGATCTGTAAACACTTTCCCACAGTAAAAGTTGAATTCCTTTTTACTTTTCAAAGACGAAAAAAGATATTAAAGTATTGTAAGTGAAATGCAAAAATACTTCGTGGGTATCTTATACAAAAATTACAATTTCCTGTCTTACACACTCTAATTATTATATCCTTACAGAACGTGTAGTTGGTAATATACGTTTTGTGACGTCCTGAAAGTTAGCCGGACCCTTTTATACAATTAAAAAACTGCATTGTCCATAATTTGCCGTTCTTAAGATGTGAGGGGGAAAAATTGCCACGGGTCTTCTCAAATTAAAAAAGAGGTATTCATGCCACCTTTAATGGAAGTTAGAAGGACCACACCTCTAAATTGAATTAAATTAATGAATTGAATTAATGCCTTATTTTACGTGGCGAGACTCAGGCCATTAGGCCTGCTCTTCCGTCTGATCACGCAAATTTCGCTAAACTTCTTTCACCAACTAGTAGAGAGAGGAGGTATTTCTTGGGCGAGAAACAGGCGATTTGAATTTAGCACAGAGACGTCATTTAGGCTTGAGGATCTTTTACATGCAAGTAAATCTACTAACATGGGACAGCCGGCTTTACTTCCCCTCCGAAGGAAGGCGTACGAAGGATTTTTTCGCACTTAAAATTCCACGGCTCCGATCGGGTTTGAACCCGCCAACTTGGGTACAACAGTCCGATACACCATCGCCGCGGGCTTACACCATCGCCAAGCGCTAAATCCGCTAATAATGCAAGAAAATATAAAAAACTGTACTCCAAATTTGCCGCTTTTTATTTAAAAACGATTAGTGAAAAATTCAATCTGATATCTCTATTCGTTAAAAGGAATATTAACAAAAAAACAAAAAATAAAAAAATTACCTTCCTCTTTCTAGCGCCGTCGAAGAAGAAACGAGACGTTCCCTGTAAACCATCAGCCGTAACAATACATACACTACGCCACAATTTGCCGTAAACAAGTGCTTAATATAATCTGTAATAAACAAATTTGCTGCGGACCAGTTAGATTCAATTGCCCGGGTTCGAATCTTCTTACGACATCATTTTGGAGATTTATTTTGTTTTTCTAAAATTACACAATTGATTTGAAAGACCTCTCATGACGTTAACCCGAGAGAAGTGGTGCGGGGTCTTTTGTGTCCTATGTGAATTTTGCGAGTCAGAAACATTACATTAAAATTATTAATTTTACACTTCTTTGTTGAGAAATATACTATTATAAAGAAATAACTTAAAAGGGTAAGAAATGACCTCACGCCACCTATAACGTAACTTCGGCAACTCACTTCTAAAATGGGCATATTAACCCACTCTTAGTATGCACATTTCCAGCAATTTGTTTACACTGTTGTATTTGTAAGTTGAAGTGCTTCAAAAGACTTCTAATGAAGTTTTTTGAAAATTCACAAATTTTCTGTGAAAAAGCTTTAAATTTCGAATTTACAGTAGCGTTTAAACGCCATTTTCTTATAAAAGGATCCAAATTTTTCAAAGAAAATTGCCATTTAGGACAAGGTTTTACTGTTCTTTAAAAATCATAAAATAATATTTTCGTTATACTATTAGAAAACTGAAAAATTAAAAACAATGTACTTTGAGCGGCGGTAGATGGCAGATGGAAAGAGTATGAGGCAAGTCCGAATAGCTAGTCGAGACCAAACAAAATAGAATACTAATACGGGAAAGTCTGTGCCATTCTCTAGCACCTTATTTTTCTCTTCGACTTGCGGCATTCTCAGTGGTTGTCCACATGCATTAAACACCATATTGGTGTACACTTTTAATTTTAAAAAAATACACGTATGTAATGTTTTGAAATATCCTACGTCGTTAATGTTTGTATTAACGACGATATATATATATATATATATATATATATATATATATATATATATATATATATATATATATATATAGTCGTACATTATCGCATGTAAGTACTTGTGCTTCAAATGATGTCTTATAAAGTTTCTCGAAAACTCAAAACTTTTGTGTGAAATGAATTTAAAATGGTGTATTTTCAGATATGTTCAAACGACTTATTCTCAAAAACAGGTCCAAATTTTTCAATGAAAATGTGCATATATCACTAAGTTATACTATTCTGTAATTCACTTTATATCGTATTTCAGTTTTGCCAAAATTGCGAAAATATAAAAAAAATGTGCTTCTGGTGGCAATAGATGGCAGTTAGGAAAAGGGTGGTGCAAAACCGAAAAGCTAGCCTAGACTAAAGAGATCAGAAAACTAACGAGTACGAGGGAATATGTGCCATACTGTAGCATCACTAGTAAGATTTGCTTTCCCACTGTTATAATAATCGCATTTCCTCTTCCCACTCCTCCTCTTTCTCGGTACTTGCTACGCTCTATTACATCGTTACTCGTCACCTTAGAAGCGTGATATTTATGCTGATTACAGCAGGCGACCGGTCATTCTATAAATCCAGGAGATGTGCCCGCACATTTGCATAACTCCATTCAACACATTATAAATCTCTCCGCGTTTGGAGTTTCGACGAGCCTGAATTATTTATCGCGTTTGTTTTCATTTGCAGCCACAACCGCCGCCTGTGCGGAAGGTGAAAGGTCACGAGGGAAGAGCAGGGGAGTCGCATTACCTCACTTGTTTGAGACGCGTCGAAGGAAAAAACCGGAAAGTGCGCGGTGGAAGGGGGAGGGGCTGTAGAAACAGAGTACAAGATTCAAGGGTAGACAGCTGTGCAGCCTCGAGCAACTCTCGTGGGAGGCGAGACTCCCAAAAAATCAAGAAGCAGAAGGAGAACGGGTCCCGATCACCTTACAAAAGGAAACAGAAGAAATGGAATTGGGGAAGCTGACCGACGCGCGCGGCTGGCTCGTGTTTCCGCGCCGCTTGCATAACGTGGCGCGCGACCCCGGGGCGCCTGATGTCTGCACTCCCGTTCCCCCTCCCTGCCGGCGCTCGGCTACCTTACAATGAACCATCGCCGTTGCTACAGCACATTTTCTCGCATTAATTCTCACTTTTGCAGTTTTCAAAAATTCAGAGAGCTCAACGAAAACGAGACCTGTGCAATTCTTCTAAGCTTCTCTTGTATCCATGAAAAAAAGAGGGAAAAATTGGAGCGGTTTTACATAAAATGTTTTTTTTTTTGTAATATGCATTAACTTCAATCAGAAATTACGCGAAAATTTCTCGTCATTTTAAGTGATCGTCTTATTTTTTTGCAATTTTTGAAAATAGTGTCTTCGCCGAAAATGGAGATAGCTCCTTTTTTTGCCCTTCTTTGATACATTGGAAGAGAAAAATTAAAGAAAAATACGTCATTTTTGACAAAAAATATTTTAAAATTGCCTCGTCTTGCCAACGGTTTTGTTTTTCCTTAATCAAGGGAAGTGAAGTGTATTTCTTCAAGACTCACCCACGGCTCGGCAGTGAGAAGCTGGGGGCTGCGCGAGAGCTGTTCCTCATAGCGGAGCGCGTGTTTTGAGATCACTTCTAGCGTGTTCAGAAACACCGGGGGCAAATAGGAGCTCACATATTGACGCAGCGCCGCGGCGCGGCAGGCCGGCCGCCTTGGGCGCTGCCTGTGAGTGCACGACGCGACGCCACGCGATGGAACCGGCACCCGCGTGTTTGCGCGCCGCCGAGCTGCTCGTGTTTGTTTTATCGGCTGCGCTGAGGTGTCGCTGAAGAGCCGCCAGATACTTTTGGACTCGTGGGCCTTTCACTTGAGCCGTGTCAGCCAATGTACGCTACTACTGAATATTTTAATTTCGCCTGGTTTATTTAAGCCATTATATGTCCAGAAAAATGTAGTTGTTCGAAGTATCGTATTTACGGTAAAGTGAGCTTTCGTATTGTGATACAGCAGGACAATTGTATCAGTGCACACACACCTTTTTCGATATTCGAAAATTCAGGAAGTTCAACGAAAATGATACCTCTGCCATTTTCAAGCACCCTTTTACTCCCTCCTAGGTAAAATATACACAACAAATTGAGAGCCTTTTTTGAGATATTTTAAAATAATTTCCATTTGTCAAGCAGAAATAACGCGAAAACTACTCGATTTTTCAAAAAAATAATAAAATTTTATGTTATGATTTTAAAACAGATTTTCTTCAAGAAAAATCTCTACTATCAATTTTGTATTTTTGAAATGTTATTTATTTCCCTTTTCCTCGGAGAGTTCGTTGAAAATGGATTAGATTTTTCACCGTTCTTTGAAACAGACCAGAAATTTAAATAAAATATTAAGACTTTTTGAGAAGATTTTGAGCCATTTTGCCTTTATTTCACGCAAAATTTCGCGAAATCAAGAAAACTCACTCATCGAAAAAATGTAAATGACCTTAATTCACGTCTTTATTTTATGTTTTTGAACAACAGTTTGTATTAAGCAAAAAACAAAAACAAAACATTATTCAATTTTGTAGTTGTAGGAAGACTTCCAATAAATTTTTAACTTTACAATTTTCGAAATATCACTGATTTCTATATGAATTTTTGTAATTAGGTCATTTCCCCTTATTTTAAAGTAATTTTACAGGTCATTTTTCTCTTATTTTTAAGTCATTTTAGAGGTCATTTTCAAAGACTTTTTAGGCCATCAGAATCTGAGCGCTAATAACACTAAAAGAAGGAAACGCTTATGGTATTTTCGATTGGCCGCGCATTCCAACTAGTTTTTAACGTGAATGGAAACTCTTCGATTTATTCTAAAGATTAGAAGGCACAAAGTATGGGGCGGTGGGATCCAATCAGGTGGATGTTGTAGAGTCGCCAGTAGATGTTCTCGGATGGCTTAAGGCGACGTCATGGGATTCCGCACTGCTTGGCGCACCATACGACGGTCCTCCCTGGGGGCTGTTTTTCTTGGTCGACCCGAGCTTGCCGGAAGTGTGTAGGTGCCCTCATGAACCCATTGATTTCAACATCTGGCCACTGGGACATCTGAATGTCCCACATGCCTACCAATTGCACGATATGGCTAACCAGCCTCATGAAGTCCCACAATGCGGCCTCTACCAAATGCAGTCAAATGGTAGATAGGCTATCGAATGTGTCTGTGCGGCATCTCAGGTGTTTCGTACAGCACGTAAACATTGTTCGTTCTTCACTTTCTGATTCACAGCAGTTGACTGCTGCTCAGCAGCAGGAGGGTGACATCACGAATGCATTTTGGTGGACGTTCTACAGATTACAGATACATATGAATCCATTCATTTACTCACTCATTAATGGTATGTATTTATACCGAAATGGGATAATTATGGACCACTCCTTCTGGCTGCAATACATGTTTGTCAGGCAATGTTTTATGTGGCATTTGATCCTGATTTTTAGGCAACCCCTTATGCATAGACGTACAGCAGGTCACGTTCTGACACAGTAAGGTGATTTCATGTATCTGCCGATCTCCTCGCCATATCGGCTTGCCTAAAAATTAGAGGCGCAGGACATGAAAAAAATCATGTAAATCCGTTATGTGCAATATTCCATTTTACGTTCATTGGCAAAAAGCTGTCACAATCGACGCCTCTCCATGCCCTAGAAGTTTGTTATATTTATTAAGGGATACACTGCGTAGTTCTTCTCCGAAGAGTTTATTACAAAGGCACACACGAGATACAGAAAGATCATACAAATATTTACCTGGTATGCAAAAATAGAAACTCAATTAGTCATAAAAGCACATTAAGTTGTGCAATTATGCATCTTATACAAATTAAATTTTTAATACTCTTATTTCATGATCTGATCTCACCGATCAACCCAACCTGAAAAAATAAAATACATTTTAAATAAATCATGTACTCTCTGAGATATCTAATGTTTGTGTTGGGAATATTCTCCAACTGTATGAAATTGAGAAATGTAATAATGGAACATGGATTTCAATTTTCATTTGAATTGGTACTCAAATTTACTTGTCAAATAAGCAAATTATCTTCCCTCAAGCGGTAAATGATACCATTTAGTTGAGCAAACTGTTTAGAGCTACAGAAAAAGAATGGTTTGACGTAATGCACATTTGAGACACATGTACGTTTTAACTGATGACCTCAAATGCGTCAGTTTCGCAATGCTTAATTAACAATTTAAACTTGGCAGGCATTTGCCATTAATATGGACGGCATAATGGGTAGTGAATGAGCATGTTTTACGTCATACTTAGAGTTGAAGTGTCGGCAAAACGAAGAAACGGAATGTTTTGAGACAAGTCAACATAAGCCCAGTGACATGATTGGCGTGCATTAGAGTTTTACTCGTTTGCTTGAAAGATGGTATAATATTTGAGAAGACGTATTCTGCAAACACACCACTAATACTATGCACACGGTTGCATATACACACCATCGTCTGTGATTCTAATAAATGAGCGCACCAATACTTGAAAATGAATAACTAATCAAAGATGTCCATACCCCTCTGGATGCCTTTATTAAGATGCAGAAATGACAATGAAATTAATGTTTTACCTATCGATCGTTTCATTTATCACTAATATATGTTTATAAATTTCAGAATAATAATATATTTTACGAGCTGTAATTAAATATGTAAGCGGTAAAATATTTACGATTTCATTGTAACTTTAACGTTGGTAAAAATATCATTACTAATCGTGGTGAAATATTTAATAATATGCTCACTTCTTAATTTACAATATCGTGATATTAAAGGACCAATATGTGTGCGAGTCATGTGTGCGTGTTCTGTTGCACTGCATCCGACTGTCATGTTGTATTACATGTTGTATTGTTGTCAGTAATAACATTTGTACCAATTTACAATAGAGGAATTAACCACCGCCCTCCTCCCGGCCGAGATGCAGGCCGAGCCATGTGTCCTCTTCGTTCCCACAGTTGAGGCGCTCGAGAGCCGCGCAGGACGGAGCGGGTAGCACTTCACTTACAAGGCATTGCCCTGCTTGGCGCTCCTTCCAGAGAAACGCAATATAAATTAATTTTTTGAGGTGGGACAGCTTCAATGTTACTTGTTGTGTAGTTGCAAAACAATAATACAGCACTAAATACGCGATGGAAGCCAAACGATTTACAGAAATAGTTAACGAAAAGTTGATCGTTTATGTTCATTGCTTCACTCTCAGTATGATTAACTGACTGGTATTTCGTTGTGTAAGTGAATTACTAATGAGTAATATTGTACATGATCAGAGTAAAAAGTGTAAAGATTTTTTAAACAAATTTTATAGAAAAGGAGCATCATTTAGCAAACAAAAAAGTCAATATTGTACTTTCACAGTGTTAATTGTTTGTAATGTTCAAAAATACAGACTCGCCGGAAATTGGGCCCGAACCGTTTTCTTTTTCATTCTTTAATTACTTACGAGGAAAAAATAAAGAAACCACATGGATCCGTTTTTTAGAAAAGTCTTTTATACATCGCGTTAACATCAAACAAAAAGTATCCAAAAAGTACGCGTTTTTAAAAAAAAATGTACGTGTCCTTATTTCAAGATCTAATTTTTTGAACTTTCATTACTTGTGGGTGCAAATTCGGAGAGCCTCTTGTGATAAGCGCAGTCCTCGGATCTAAGATGTTTCTCCACAGTTGTTCATCGACGCGTTCGTTTTCTAAATGCTCTTCAAGGCGTTTTGCCCTGAAGAATAGTGCATTTCTCCAGCCGCGGACGCCTGTGTTTTCTGACCGACGCGGATTGAGGGTGCAAGTGCGTTTGGGGAGCCCGTTCCTCCGACAGAAAGGCGAAGCACACACAGAAATGGAATGCGTGCGCAGTGAGATGAGTATACGAAGGTAATTTAAAGATATGAAATTGTTGAGATGGTTCGATTAAGTCCGTTGTTTAGAAAATATTTAAAAAATTGTGAGTTAAATGGATTAAACTAACACGCATCACTCGCACACATCATGTTAGCGTCTCCATTCTTCAGCTCTCCGCTTCCGTGATTGAACAGAAGACGGTAGAATCCAGTCAAACATTTCCAACGTTTTTTCGAAATGGTAGTGTAGAGATTCCGATTAACTTAACCCCCTTCACTTGAGTAACGACTATTGAAGTGTTTTTACGTAATACAATTAATTGAAAACTAACCACAACATGCTCATTGGATTATAAAAATTTTTGCACCTATTACAAGAGCCTTTGTGCATTTCACAGACTGAAATTCTGACATTTCAATAAGTGAAACTTAATTTTTAAGGCGTCACATTTTGTATAATTTCTAGTTAGGCAGGGCATTCCGTATTCAGTATTCCATTTACCCACATATTTTAGCTCCATTTAAAAATGGCCATTCAGGCCATCAATTGAAGTCAGAGCAGTGCCTTTCACCGGGAGATTCTAGGGTTCGAGTCTGGACGGTGGCAGTATTTTCGACACTAGCTACTTAGCTAGATTCAATTAGTCTGTAGGAAAAACTGTCTGTAGGAAAATTATAGCGACACGTTGCTTTGATCTGTAGTTTTACTTGGTGTTTCCAATTAACACCAGGCGAATGCCCATTACCTACACCACACACATACACACACACACACTCAAACACACACACGTGCACTACATTACCACACATGTCAGGAGGTCAGTCGAGAGCTTAGAGCTTGTACCGTATGGGAGGTGCCCCGCTGGAGGGAGATTTTTGGTTGGGAAAAAACGAATGAGTCGACTGGTAGGACGGCGCCGGAAGTCACCATCCAGCAGGGTAAGAGCACCTCCACCTCCCACCATAAAACAAACACTACACTAACGGGACTAATGACAGACTTTGATGCGTCCGGAATCATCAATCAACCCATTTAAAATATCTCGCGTGGGGGAGCCCTGTTTACCTTCTCGGTGGCCGCTGCGGCCGCCGCCCGCGACCTTCGATTGTCCGTCGGCGGCGCGAGGCGCGATAGCAGCCCTCTCCCCCAGGGGCGGCATTCCACGCTCCTCCGCCGCACTCCCACGCTACATCTCTCTTCCCGTCACCGGGCGGAGATCGGCTTCAATGTTTAGACGCTCGGGGACCCCTTCCCGCTGACGTGACACCGCGACCATTCCCGCTACTGCCGTCCTCTACTAGATCATTGTCTCGGTTCTGGGCCTGCTGTCAACCCTGCCGTTGTTGTCCTTGGCATATAACTTCCTCTACTGTTTGTCTCTGTCGTCCCCTGGAATCCTTCCCCGCCGTTGTGTTTTACTGCCGCGTTACCGCTCGACCATCTTCCTTGCTATCTGTAGTATTGTGGTGAAGTAAGTGCCTTTCTCTCAAATGCTACATGTGAAGCACCAATCTCAGTATGCATTTAAATACTAACTCACTGTGACGAGACAACATATTCTTCAATTTGTAGCATTGAATAAAGTCTTTGATACTCCATTATATTTTTTCTAACATTTTTTACGTTCTGCTTCGTCGTTCTCTCATCTACGTTGAGTTAAATTAAATTTAGATGTACTACTTTTATTTACATGTGTTTTTTAAAAGTTATTTCCATTATTGCCTATCGTACGTAGTTTGAACATTTAACCTCTTTTCATTGTAAGTTTAGACGTCCAATCTCTCTCACTATGTGTTCTTCCTTGGTTATTACCATTTCTCCACTCCTGTAACTCGCAAGCCGCGGTGCGGCCAGTTTCTCCGCCAGCGAGCCCATCCGCGGCGTCGCCTCCTCCCGCATTACCTGGCCGCGCCGCGCCGCGCCGCGCCGCATGGGGGGCAGAGGTCGGCGCCGAAGCCTCTGCTAACCCAGCGAGCGCGGCCTCCGGCCGCCCGGCCGGCCGGGGCGCCTGGGAAGCGGGCAAGCATGTCAGCCGGCGGGGAGGGGGCCGCTGTGCCAGTGCACTTCGTGAACCGAGGAGGCGCAGATTGCGCCGGAGATTAGCGCCGTCCGCACCTGTGGGCGCTCCATGGGAATCGCGGACGCGCTTTGCCCACATTGTTGTAAATTAGGTACTTCAATGCATATCTAATGGTCGCTGATGGCCGGGGAAGTGTATCCAGCCGCAGTCGTGAGGCGCGATGCTGGTGGAGCTTATTGGCATGCTGATGGTTTCCACACACGTGCGCTTCAGATGATCTTTCGATGTAAATAAGTAAATAATTAAATGGTTTCTGCAGGTAACATACGAATTAAAAAAGACATTGCGAAATGTTTTTTATAAAAATAAAGAAGAGTCTTATATAAAATATTGTTACCACAAATACGTAACTTATGGTGAATTTTCTTAAACACTGAAATTATTTAACGCTATTGCTTCATAATAACAATAAATAAATCTTGTATTACCTAATATATCACTCGGTCACATGTTTTCAGTAACACATTTCTTCGGCTTGTGCTTATCATTTATTGAACGATGTTTTATTAAATGTTTATTTATCGTTGTATGTGATCATTAACTCTGCAATAAAAGTATTGCTAATATAGTAATGCAACAATCGTTTGTAATTGCTTGTCAATCTGTTTCACCATGAATACTATTAATATTTCATGCAATAATTTCTGTTTACTCGTAGGTAGACATGTCTTGGCTACTCACAAATCAAGTTATTTTTTCTCATATTAGATAAGATTGATATAGCTGTGAGAATTGCTTTAAACGTGCGTGGGTCGTGTCTTTCTGTTCTTTCTACGCATAAGCATATATATATATATATATATATATATATATATATATATATATATATATATTGTGACATACCTGGTTGTGCCGGGTATCTTCACTGCAATATAACACTAAGAGAGGGTGTCTTTTACGTGAATGGGTCCTAGGATAAGTCGGTGCAACGTTGGGGAAATTATTCATACATAGAAATACAATTATGACAGGATTTATTTTAAATCAAAGTTACTATTTACATAATCAGACACCGTTTTTATACTCCGCCTTGGTACCAATATTAAGAGTAACATACAACTTTCATACCTTCGGGGCCCCGTTTGAATACCTATGATGTTCGTAGAGCCGCTCGTGCCGACAGGGTTGTCGACCTCTGCTACTGCTGCGGGCCGTCAGCAGCAGATGGTGTGGTGATCATCCACGGCTGATGCTCCAGCAATTCTTCTCCGAACAGGATCTTGATACCTCGGCTGCGCACCTTCCTCGAATCACTGTTCATTAGTGGGTTTAATCACGCGACCCGCGCCTATTCTGTATACTGGTCACAGTTCTGTACCGCACGATTTCAAGAATGTCCCCTCCGCACCAACTAATAGGAGCGAAATCAATTATTCTGCCAACACTAGTACTTCACCATACTGATGCTTCTAATGTTCTATTTACACGTTTGGAATATACTACAGTTTCAGATGTTTCCACCGTTACATTGTCTGTCGTCTGCGTCCATGTAATACTCGCGAGCTCTCGCGACACGTCCGCACTCCTCGCCGCTCCGCTAACGTCTCCGATTCTCGTAACGAACTTTTTGCACGTGCGCGGTGCCCAGTTCCAACCGAAATTCACACGCTAGCCTCCCGGCGGCGGTGGCACCGTCGGCGGTGGCAGCGGCTGCTCGCCGGCCCCGGCGCGCCGCGCTCAGCGCGCGCACCGCGCAGTTCAAAATAGCAATTGGTTTCTTACACTAATGATTTAATTAGTGTAATGAAACACATATTCTGGGTTTCATCACCCCCCCCTTTCTTTTTTTGAATTTTTTCACTTCTGGAAAAATTCACACTAGTAACATCGTCACTGCCGATGGTTGCACTCGTTTGCATATTGCTCGACGCCCTATATACACTTATAACCTAAAATCGAATTAACATGTGATTACTTATTATTAACCCTAACATTACACTTATTTACACTTCACTGTTTTCCATACATGTTGAATCAGGTTTCCGATTTGAAGCTTGTAGTGTCCTACTATGTCTTGTCTCTTGTGCGACGGTTCATTCCCATTTTGCTGACAGTGATTTCCTGAATCACAGTTGTAGGACATAGCTTCCAGCGTGTTGAGCACATCTTGATAGGTATCATCCCATTTCCAGCTACGACCTCTTCTACGTTTGTACCAATGGTTGACCATACCATCACTCTTCCCTTGCCCCTGACTTCGTTCCATTTTTGACCTGCCTACATCTCCTTCACTCCCATTCGTTGGGGCGTCTGCAAACATGAAGTTGTGCCCCTCCAATATCTTCAAACCCTTTCCTAAATCGGTATGATCTGCTCTGCTCAGTAGGCTCTGCACGGTAACAAAATACTGTCGCGTTGACATGCAACTAATTCCTTGATATTTTATAAGGGCAAATAATGTTGTTGGTTCCATAATGCTCTTCGTTCTGTATTCACTACGACTTCCCGTAATGTAGTTGTAATGGCTGTTCCTCTGGTCGCTCTTGATGTTTATTTGGGTTTCTTCGCTCCGCTTTCGTACGGAAATCTTGTCTTCAAATTCCTTCAAAAATTTCGGAAATATACCAAAATTCTCTGCCCATGTCCTGGCGTTCTCTTCTAACATTGGGTGTAATAACTGGATCTTGTATCCTTCCAATATGTTGTTTGATGCTAGGTGCCGTTCTTCTGCTCGCAGAACTACCTTAGGGTTTTCCGCCCCATCTCCCAGAGATTTCATCGACTTTGGAGGCATAATTGGTGTCACCCCATACTTGACACTTGGCGACATTTTCCCGTCTTCTTCCTGTTTAAACTCTTCTTGTACTATTTTCTCTTCGCACCCTTGTATATTTTCCACGATTTCTTCTTCTATTATGCGCTCCATTTCTTCTATTTTCATTTCCATTTCTTCTTCCATTATTAACTTCAATTCTTCCGTTTTCACTTTCACTTTATAAACATCCTCCTCGGTCTCGATTTGGACCTCCACCGTTTTGCCCTCCGCTGTCTTGACTTCTTCATGGATTTGGTTCGTCATCCCCTCGTTTCTATCTGTTACCGCTACCCTAGCATCTACTTGATGGTCTGATTGAAATTTTAGCACCTCATCTTTCCTATCCAGTTCCTCCGCTTTCCCATACGGTTTTTCGCATATTTCGATGAGCTTCCTATTCCGTTCTTCTGTGATTCTTCTCATTTCTTCTGCCGGCTTCTTAATCTGTTCTTCAACCACCTTCCCGTTCTGTTCTTCTATTAGTTTTCTATTCCGTTCCTCCGCCTTCCTATTCTGTTCCTCCTCGGATCTTTTCTGTTTACCTAATTCTTTGCTCTGTTCTTCCGCAAACTTCTCAATCTGCTTCTCTGTTTGCTGCCTCAGCTGTTCTTCTAATGAATCTTCTGCCATTACGCCCGTACACGCTTCGTACTCTTCGTCCATCCCCAAGTCAAATCCTACCGCCTGGCTCCCCAGTTCTACTACCTGCCGTTCTAGATCTATATTTACTCTGTGATCGACCAGAAAATCCATCCCTATGATTACCGAATACAATAATTTTTTGACTACCAGGGCCACCATCTCGTATACTTGGTTGCCAATCCTGGCTTGAAACATGATTTGTTTTGTGATGGGGCTTGACTTCTTCTGAGTTGCCCCAATCACATACGCCCTATTCATAGGCAAACACATTACTTCTTTTCCTGTTGCTTTTAACTCCTCATACATTTCTTCTGATACTACTGTAGTCATGCACCCTGTATCCACTAAAGCTTCTTTAATTATACCTTCACATTCTATCGATATCGTGGCACATTTCCTGATTCTGACCGCTGAGTTCTTACATCTCCGCCACGGTTGGGTATCGTAGGTTACCGGCTGCATAGCGTTTATGGAGACCGCGTTTACGTCATCGATTTCCGCGTCCGCAATGGGGCCACCTATCACCGCGGACTCTATTAGTTTAAATAGTGTCCTTGATCACTACTTGTGCTAGGCTGTGCTAATCGGTCGGGTGCATTCCCGCCCCCGCCTCGCGTCTCCGTATGGTTTGAATTAGATCTGTTCCAGTCCGGTCTCTGGTTCCCCGGCTCTGGTCTCCATCCGTCTCCCCCTCTTCCGCGTTGGTTTCTCTGGTAATCGTTGCTCCTATCATTCCCTTGCCCCTGGTTACGTTCCGATCTAACCATATTAACATTCCCTTCATTTCTGTTCTTTAGTACGCCTGCAAATGTCAAGTCGTACCCTCCTAACACATTCTGGAATCTTTCCAGGTCGGTGTGCTGCACACTACGTAAAAGATTCTGCACCGTAACTGGGAACTGTCTCGTCAGTACACATATTATTTCCTGATCGCTCATCGGTGGGGATAGCGTTTTGTATTCCATAATACGCCTTGTTGCGTATTCCCGCAAACTTCCCATTGACTGGTTGTAATGATTATTCATTAAGCTGATTTTAAAATTAATTTGAATTTCCTCATTCCAATACCGCTCAAGGAATCGATCTTTAAATGCCTTTACTGATTCGGGAAACTTATCAAATGTATCGGCCCATATCCTTGCGTTGCCTTCTAACATTAAATATAATAATTGTATTTTACACCTTTCCGAAGTATTGAGAACATCTAGATGTCTTTCTGCTGCCTTCATAAATATACATGGATTTTCTTTCCCGTCTCCTGAAAATTTTAGTGATCTTGGAGGGGTAAATGGTACCGTCCCGCTTGCTGCAATTGGGGATGCCTTGCATTCTTTTATTTGTTCAATCTCTGTTCGTAGTAACACAACCTTCTCCTCACATTCCCGCTTATTCTCCTGCATTTCTTCCTTGACTACCGATTGTATCCTCTCAATTTTCTCGTCCTGCTTAGCGGTTCTATCATCTAATTGCTGGTATAGTTTATTCTCTAATTCTCCCCCCAAATTAAGTACTTGGGATTTTAATTCCTTTTTTTGTTTCCCTAATTCTTCGGCAGTCCATTGCTCGTGACTTTCTACCCGCTCCGCGATTTTCGTCATCTCATTCTTCGTTAACTCAATTTGTTCTTCGGCGCGTCCTATTCGCCCCCCTATTGCATCTAATTTCCTATTCTGTTCTTCTGCCAACTTCCTAATCTGTTCCTCTGTGAATAATTTCTGTTCGTCTAATTTCCTGTTCTGCTCTTCTGCCAACTTCCCAATCTGTTCCTCTACTTTCCTATTCAGTTCTTCAGCTAACTTCCTGTTCTGCTCCTCTGTAAATATTTTCTGCTCCTCAGCTGACTTCCTAATCTGTTCCTTTAATTTCCCATCCAGTTCTTCCACCTTCTCATTTAATTCATTAGCTAGCCTCCTATTTCGTTCTTCTGCTTTCGTGTCCGTTTCCTCCATTTTCCCATTCAGTTGTTCGAGCGTTTTCATCATCACCTGCATCATACCTGAATTAGTATCTTCTCCACCCCCCCGATTTGAATTTCCTGCTGCCTGAATCATCGGTGTTGACGTAACTTGTACATCTTTATTGAAGCTGTCCCCTGACGTATCACCCAACCGACTTCCAATACCACTATCCCTGCTTTCCAATGACATGCTATTATCGATTCCTACATCTATCTCCCCTACTTCATCCGCCTTCTCTTCCCGGTCCAGCGCTATATTTTGCGCCTCCATTCTGTTGCTTTGAGCTGTCCGATCGATTCCCACTACACTAAAATACCGCACAAATTTTCCTCTTGCCTCACCTACCAACGATACCACAGTTATCCTATGAATTAACTATATCCGCCACAACACTGTATCCTTCGTGAATGGATTAATTCACACCTATTTCAATTGCTAACTAATGACGGACAACCCTCACTCACCACCAAAACACAATAACACTAATTCAATAGCCATATAAATTTCCACTCACCTACCAATGTATAAACATAATCCTTACAATACATAATATTATTACCATTGAAACACATATACACTGCTAATAGACTTATTAATACTATTACATAAATACTTTCAAATTATAGTAAATCCCTTATTAATTGGAATTACTTTTCAACGCACTTATTGCTATATTATGTACATAATCCTCATTCACATTTGCATGTCATATCTCCTCCCTGAATTTTCCTCAATAATATCATATAGATATTCACAACAAACATTCACACTGCTGGTATATATTTCCCAACCTGGTATCTTTTCTAATAAATTCCCCACACTTTACCATCACCAATAGATAATGCACTACTGAGTGAATGTTCCCCGCAAAAAAAACAATTTTGTGCATAATTTATGCAACACTATTAACCACCTTTATATTCTCATAAGAATTATTACTACTTCCCCATTTCTTTGATTTCCATGTTATAAAAAATTGCCAAGCAGTTCAAATATTATTAATATGTCTTACCAAAATTTGGAATTCTATTACATTATATTATTTGTAACATGTACATGTATAGCCTTCATAACCTCAGTAACTACAATATTAACTATATATTGGATGCTCACAAATAATTGCCTATGTCAGCCCGCAATTAATTACGCAACAACATTTTTGTAATTATCAACATTTTATTATGCTTACTTGACTTGTGCATGTTTTTGCTAACACATGTATTGTTATTTTTTTTTGTACTCTATAATAATACACTTTGCACTGCCTGCTTCTCATCTATACCCTGCATTACTATACATCAATTACATACACATTATTTTCCAACATTTCACCAACTTTCCTAAGGCCACATTTCTTAACTATACGTTTTCCACTTGTTCGGGCGCCAGCTGTGACATACCTGGTTGTGCCGGGTATCTTCACTGCAATATAACACTAAGAGAGGGTGTCTTTTACGTGAATGGGTCCTAGGATAAGTCGGTGCAACGCTGGGGAAATTATTCATACATAGAAATACAATTATGACAGGATTTATTTTAAATCAAAGTTACTATTTACATAATCAGACACCGTTTTTATACTCCGCCTTGGTACCAATATTAAGAGTAACATACAACTTTCATACCTTCGGGGCCCCGTTTGAATACCTATGATGTTCGTAGAGCCGCTCGTGCCGACAGGGTTGTCGACCTCTGCTACTGCTGCGGGCCGTCAGCAGCAGATGGTGTGGTGATCATCCACGGCTGATGCTCCAGCAATTCTTCTCCGAACAGGATCTTGATACCTCGGCTGCGCACCTTCCTCGAATCACTGTTCATTAGTGGGTTTAATCACGCGACCCGCGCCTATTTTGTATACTGGTCACAGTTCTGTACCGCACGATTTCAAGAATGTCCCCTCCGCACCAACTAATAGGAGCGAAATCAATTATTCTGCCAACACTAGTACTTCACCATACTGATGCTTCTAATGTTCTATTTACACGTTTGGAATATACTACAGTTTCAGATGTTTCCACCGTTACATTGTCTGTCGTCTGCGTCCATGTAATACTCGCGAGCTCTCGCGACACGTCCGCACTCCTCGCCGCTCCGCTAACGTCTCCGATTCTCGTAACGAACTTTTTGCACGTGCGCGGTGCCCAGTTCCAACCGAAATTCACACGCTAGCCTCCCGGCGGCGGTGGCACCGTCGGCGGTGGCAGCGGCTGCTCGCCGGCCCCGGCGCGCCGCGCTCAGCGCGCGCACCGCGCAGTTCAAAATAGCAATTGGTTTCTTACACTAATGATTTAATTAGTGTAATGAAACACATATTCTGGGTTTCAATATATATATATATATATATATATATATATATATATATATATGGCATTAATTTAATTTTGTATTCTATTATTAAAAAATACTTAATGTGCCTGTAATAAGAAATGTACTTCAGCTTTTGGGTCAATGACCCCCATCTCGATCAGGGTTTTGTGCCGTTTCCCTGATCCATTGAGCAAATACTGAGATGACCCCTTTTTTTGCCCTGGGCATTATTCTAGCTTTACTATGCGCACGTTTTGTTGAACTCTCCTTTTGCTTGTAGTGATAGGAGCATATCTGGAGGTGAGTTGCTATATTGTTGGCAATACAGAGGAATAAAATCTGGAGTTATTTTGCCGATGCAAATAAGTGTTCTATAACTAGAGAAGTGAGATTAGATGAACAACTCATGGAACCTGATTAGAACTCAGCGTCTAATGTAACCAAAGAAACATAGGGAGATGAAATGGAGAAAACAGCGCATGGCGCTTGTGATATGAGAGAGAGGGTGATTAGTGGTATAAAAGTATCTGAGATTGTGTCTTGATATTCCGGTATCTATATCTGACGCTAAATGCATTCACATAACTGATTATAAGTAGCTGTCCTCTAGATTTTCCAGGTTTAGTTTTGTTCGACCTTGATGACATTTGTCAAACACGTGTATCGAGATCGGAACTTATTTACTATTGCACCTAAATAGTATTTAACCCAGATGTTTTAAGCATCCCTTGTAAATTATTAAAATGATACACAAAAAGCTATAAGCAGACTGAGACTATTGTGAACCACGAAATGTTGCCGTCGTCTGCACCTGCTTCCAAATCCATTCTTGGAGGCCATGATAAACGTGTTTCGCAACCACCGGCTTAGGTAGCTCACGGCATCAATTGATGTCACTGTGCTTCTGAGGGGAAGTCCGGGGGTTCGAGACCCGACAGTGAAAAGATTTTCGACACTAGCTCTCTGGCTGTCTCGTTAGTGTAGTTCTCGGAAGCTAGGTCGAATTCAGCCGCTGCCTGGATCGGTAGTTTCCCGTGATGTCTCCGACCAACACCAGGTGAATACCGAAGCACTATCCTAACAAGCGGGCGTTGGACCAGGCGCGATCTTTCCTTCCTTGTTCCTTGTCCTATCCTCACCCTTACTTACAAAGACTTGCACTAACATGCACTACATTACCTCGGAGGCCATTCGGGAGCTTAGAACTTCCGGCTAAGGTGGCACTCCGCTAGTGGGAGACACCTGGTTGGGAAAAACTCGGAGGCGTCGGATCTTGCCAACCAGCGAGGAAGATCACCACCACCCTCCAGCGATAAAACACTCACTATAAGTACGGAGCTAATAACGTCTGCACTTGACACACCCAAATCACTAATCCATCAAACAATCCGTTTGAACAATGGCCTTCCGTGCCTGCGCGTGTTGGGGAAAGTGTGCAGAAGCGGTCCCTGAGAGAGGGATAGAAAGTGGAATGGAGCTGGCGAAACCCGTTCGCGCGGCACGTGCGCTAAGAGCGTCTCCCCTGCGGGCAGCTCTTTCAGGGCCTATCTGGCGGGAGGCTGTGACCTCGGGGCCCGCCGGCTGCCAGGCGCTGGCACTGGCACTGGCGCTGGCGCTGGCGGGAGCAGGCCGGCGCTCGCCGACGGCGGGACGGTGTTGCGCGCTGCGCTCTCGCTCCCGCTTCCCACCACACACAGGGGTTCACAAATGCTTTTAAAGGATACGAGTACAAAAGGTCGCTTTTGACGAGGTGTTTTGTTGGTTAGTAGAAGTTCTTTTCAATCGTGTAAGAACATCTTGAGAGCTGAAAATATTTTTTTTTAAATCTGAAGATGTTGCAAATTGACAGAAAACGAATAAAATAAGATATTAAATTCAAATAATTAGCGTTTCATATATGTAATAAATACGTAAATTGAAATATTATTTATGTACAATTGTTAAATTAACCTATGTAATGTTTCGTATACAATTGAATGCTAATTTGCAAATGGTTTCACTGTCTGATAAAAATATATTTTTGTATCTATACATCTTTGGGCCATTCTTTCCATTATAGACAGTTCTAGTACAAAAAGGAATTGAAAACAAGTTATTAACACATATTCAAATTTATTAGACATCATCCATGTATTAAAATGATGACAAAATTTTGACAAATAATGACAGATTTGTTATCAACTTTGTCATGACTTTAATAATGAATGAAGTCGAATAAACTGAATAAGTGTTAATAACTTGTTTTTAATTCCTTTTTGTTGTACAACTGTCTATAATGCAATGAATAGGCCGATGTGTATAGAAACAAGAATTACATGTTTACCTCACATGTATTGCTCACGTTTACTATCGTTTCGTATACAAATAAAGAGAATTGTTCCTCATTTGTTTTATAACGATAGCAACGTTGATGTTGATAAAGGTGAGAGTCAGAGAATTTGTTGTAAGACAGTGATTTGTAAAGTACATTGTAAAATGCTAAAATTCAGAAGTGAAATAGATATTGAAAGTCAATGAACATTGAAGTACATTGAAATATAGTATTTTAAAGAATGTACATGATGTTGTTGTTAAGTATTCTGAACGATAAGAATTGAACTGAAATGTTGCAGAAAATGCGTAAGGAAAACTTACCTCATATGCGGAATATCGGAATGTTTGTAGACAAAAAACTGTTCTGACATGGTGAGTGGGTTGGGGGGGGAGGTGAGAGCCCTTGCCCTCTTAATGACGGGTGATTTTTAAATGAGACGATTCTCCAGTTATGCCTCGGCAAGACATATGGGGCAATAAATACAGCAATACTTTCTCCTCCGCATCTTTGGTCGCCAATGGTGTTTGCTCCTCGTCCCGAGGTTGCGCCGTTGGATTGAGGGCATTTCTCACGTCCCAAGCAGAACAATTGTGAAGAATAGCGCCGAAAAAGTATTCTGATCTCTGAAGCGCGGTGTTGTAGAATGTGGTGCCTCCATTTGGATATTTGTGTTGCCGGCCATTTCCCTCTAATTCCGCTAGAACTGTTCCGACTTGATCGCCTCCACGCTAGATCCACTCGTTTCCAACTCCGAGCAAAAGTCTGCCAATCGACCCTAATCAATAGTTCAGGGATTTTAGTGTGCTGAGAAACTATCTTCCACTAGCTGCGAATTTTTAGGGCGTAGTGCAATTCGTTTCGAGGCTTCTGTAAGAAAGTATTAGTTCTTAACTTCCTGAGATAATTTTGAATTTAGTACAATACTGTATTAGAAAGTGTTTCTTTATTAGACTTCTTAAAACGTAAGAATACGCACATAATTTAATCCATTGAAAACTATAAACTTCATGTAATAAATTAAATTTTGATTTGAAATATATTTTTTTGTTACAAACGTTTATTTGGGACACTAGATTGTAATAAATTAAATATTTAATTCATATAACCCATCTTGATTATTTTGTGCAGAGATGTAAAAGGTTTCGTGATTTTTCACTTTGGTTAAAACGATGTTTCTGGCAGGTCGTTCATGTATTCATGTTTCCATTGTTCATGGGGTACATAATTTGAATTTATTTAAATTACTATTTATATAAACCATTCATTTTTTAAAGTATTCCTGAGGTAATTTGTTTAGTAGTTTCCTCATTTGGTAACGGTGGGAATGTTGCTTGTGGTTGATCGTGAATTATGTATTGAGGATATTCACGGGGCGTCATTCTTTCAATAAACATTTACGTCCCAAAGAATTTTTATTGTAAAGTAGTAGTATTATTCTGTTTTCATAGTAATAAAAAAGGTAAATCGTTCAAAAAATTACGTAAGCAGAAGTCTGCTTTAAAATTCGCTTTGGTATCTCAATGATAAAATGAAGATATAAAAATATTTCGCTGAATATACCGAAGGCATACTTGTTAACTGCCTCATGAGTCAGTGATTATTACATTAAACATATTTGAGTATTGTTATTTCAATTTCATTGATTTTGAATTAACGAGAAATATTAAACATTGTAACACTTTTTGCCATTTCTTGAAGGAATACGAATTTGTGTTTGGCGTAAATTACACGTACACAATCTTCTACACCCCTGGTGTAGGAAAGCATGACGTCTGTATGAGGAAGAATCCGTGACCCCAGTATGCCTTGGTGGAACGAGCAGCAGAGGTTGGAGGGCAGCTATGAGCTTTGATGTTGTCGGGAGTGCAGACCGAGACAGATTGGCAGAATGATTATATTATATAATAGAGGCATAAGTTCTTGAATAGGGGATTGGGTACTAGGCAGAAAGGAATTGATTGTAATTTTTTTTTGCTGTCACAAAGTGATTACTTCCCGACGTAATATAAGAAAGTTACCTGAGAGTTCAGTGATGCACACTGTTGTATGAATCAAATACCTCTTTCTTTGTAAGAATATATTTTTGGACTGGAAGGATTTTACATTGTGAAGCAAAATTGAAATTTTATGATATCAAATTTGTAACTGTAATTCTATTACATTTAAATATAGCTCAGAGACAGCATTGCCGCTGTACTTGATTGAGAGGTCCTAGGGTTCGAATTTTGACAATGGCGGAGTTTTCACGCTAGCTATACGATACTAGCTAGGTCGAATTCAGCCGCTGTCTGGAGGAGTTTTGTAGCGGTCGGCTGCTCTGATCAGTAGTTTCCAGTAGTTTCTCTCATCAGTACATGGCGCCTACCGGAGCAGAACCCTAACAAACGGGCCACAGATTGCACATGATCTTTCTTTCCTCTTCCTTGTCCTACCCTAACCCCTCACGCACTAACACACTACATGTGCTACACTACCTCTCATGTCGGGATCTTAGAGCTGACCTTAGAGAGATCTTAAAGCCGACGTGGAGGTCACCGCCGCATTTCATCACCCAGCCAGGAGGAACACCGCCACCTCTAGGCACAAAAACAGTAAATACACTAACGGGTGCAATGACCACAGCAGTTGACATGCTCGTAAACATCAGGCCGGCAATTATATTTGAATTTATGAAATGTTAAATACTGGCTTATTAGTGTGATTTAGCATGTAGGTGATTAATTAGCATGAGAACGTTGAACTGTAATTACTGGTTTGTTCATTAAACCATATTGTTAACATCTCTGTAAAAGGAAAAAAATTAAGTCACACTGAGGCATATTAAACTGCAACGTATTGTCTGAATATTTCAGACACACTCAACAGGAGGTAAAGTATATTGAAATATTAATCCTCGATAAAGTACTCATTTGTTCGTAGTAACGAAATAAATGTTAGCTACTCGAATTCATACAACATAAAAATGTAGTAAATTGCATAATTAATAAAGATAGATATATAAAACGCGATCGCTTGTCGTGGATTGATTTAGGCTGCCTATGTAGCAAAGACGAATCGCTCCCTCGCATCTCGTATCACCTGCCATCCACCACACGACGTATTGTCCCCACTCCGGCGAGGCGACCTTCCTGGCGAGTGGCTGTCACCTTGGCTCTGTCACCCAGTGCACGAACCGCCTACGCGCTCCGCCCTGCCCCGCTCCGCACCTTCATCCGCGGGCCCTCTGCCCTCCCGGGCTCCACTATCCCCGCCTGCGCCCCCGCCCCCGCCCCACTCCCGTATCCGCACAGCCACCGATCCCTCCCCTGCTCTCGCCTTCGCTCCACCCCGCTCCGCCCCCGCGTCGGCTAATTGCGGGGGTCGCCGACCAAAACCTGTTGCGGCGCCGCGCCGCGCCGCGCCGTGGCGGGCCGGGCCGGGCCGGACCGCGCTGGGCCGCGTCGGCGTGCGTGGGCCGGGGTCGCGGGTCAAACCACTTGCCTGCCCGGGACACCATGTAATCACGCCATAATTCCCTGGCCGAGGAGGCACGGAGGGGGCCCGCGCTCCCCTCGCCTCGCCATGCCTCGCCTCGCCTCGCCTCGCCTCGCCTCGCCTTGCCACGCCACACCACGCCTCACCACGGCAACGCACACCCGTACTTGCTTCGGCAGGGAAAGAAGGAAAAGAGGCACGTGATGGGAATAGATGGAAGAATGGACGACGGAAACGTTCTTCACAAAAAGGACGAAGAGAGAAAGGAGGGAATGATTTATAAACAAAGAGAGGTAAAGATAACAAAAAAGGCATAGATAGTTAAAAACGAAATTAAAACGTGGAAAATAAAATAAGATACAATATAATGAAAGTAGAGATGTAAGATGTGCTAGCAACGCGAAAGATGTAGACTGGATAACATAAAACAAAAAAGTAAAAATGTAATAATTAAACGTGCGTACGAGAGGTGTAGGAAGGAGATGAGGAGAGAAACCGTGTTTTGATTTGGTTACGAAACTACGTTATCAACTTCTATGTTTGTATACATTTCAGTGGGTGCTTTAGACTCCATGACACGAATAAGTACTACTATATCCTGTGGTGAAGTATTGCACCATACATTCTCATATTAATTAATTAATATTTTGTTTTTCTTATTTGTTGAGTTGAAGAAATCTCAATAAGGACATACTCAAGTATTTTCATAATCCCTAGCAAATCTTGTCTCTATATTCCAAACAATCCTGATCACGTCTTGAACTGATTAAATAATCATGTTCAAGAATTCGAAACAATAATATACGATGAACACGCTCTGGTTCGCTTCAGAGTTTTTATTTTTATTTTTAAACTGCAATATATGTATATATGTACATAATCAGCTAAATAAATTACATTTTTCTTACATTCTTTTCTTCCAATGACTCCACCTTTCTCTCCCCTACTTCTTCCTTAGTGTTATTTATTTCCTTCACTTTACGACTCATTTCTTTCTTTTCTTTTCGTTTCCATTGAATGCATATTATGTTTTTCCAGCAGCCCTTTTGAGTATTTTCTTATTATTTCCTCCCCT
Organism: Gryllus longicercus; assembly: GCA_038098605.1. Lineage (NCBI taxonomy): Eukaryota > Metazoa > Arthropoda > Insecta > Orthoptera > Gryllidae > Gryllus > Gryllus longicercus. The sequence continues at coordinate 2,564,022 of JAZDUA010000147.1, forward strand.
CCCTCGCTTCAATTGTTGAAAGAGGTATTCTAATCTCTGATATCCTTTCGTTACTTTTACTCTTTTTTTAATTTCTAGTTTTGTTTATCAATAAACCTATTTTACCTTTTTCTTTGATTCTACATCTGCAGTATTCGACATTTTATCTTCACTTTACTTTTCTCTTTTTTCTTTCAAATTAATTAACAATATCTTTATTCTTAATTTAAATTATTTTATATCATGATTGTCTTATTTTCTTTTGTATTTTTCTTTTACTCCTTTTTCCCTCTCACACTCCCTGTATCTTTAATATTTTCTACACCTTTCACTACTTCAAATTTTAACACACCGTACATTATTTGAACACATGATTAACTGTAGTGTTTACATTAACTGTGCGGAAACTCTCAGTATCATTACTTGAAAAACATCCTCACCGAAATATGTTTGGCGTGGTTTGCCTTAATAGCTCATTATCTCGACGGCAGTTATTAAGAAGAGTTTCTTAATTAACTCTATGAAATATTATCCTTTATTCTTTTCAGCCTCAAAAATATTTTCACGAATAATTCGAAGTATTTTTATTGCATATCTCACGTACTGTAATATTACTGGAAAATTGTTTACTTCAAGAATGATTTTACGTATTTTCCCTCATTTCTTTTCCAAGGGTAGACCACTCAATTGATATCCCTTCCATAATCCACCTTTGACACTCCTTTTCTCCGTTTGCACAAATTGCAATTGTTATATTGAGAACAATTGACTCGCTTTCCCCGCTTTTTAATATTTCTATTAAACTTAAATGTTTTCAGAGTTTAAAACACAATTTTATGTGTTATAATAATATTTTGGGGGCAATTTCTGTAGTCTAATAACAGTTATTCATGTCAAATGTATACAGATGTGTAGGATGCTTTCTACTATACTTAATCTAATACAAAGGTGAGGAAGCCAATTTGGCACCTCTGTTAATTGTCATTTTCAGCGAATTTTTTCTGGAATACGTGGAACGGGTTGGTCATGTAGGATTTCGGCCAAGGTTGAATGGATTTAGTGTAGGGATTTGTGGTAAGGTGAAATAGAAATTGGAGGCGAGGTACTAATCTGCTACATATATATTTAAGAGTGTGGGGGATAACGGTGATCCTTGAGGGAGGACTTCATTTATTTGCCTGGGGTTTGAGTGATGGTTATTAACATGAACTGAACATGTTCTGTTGGAGATAAAACTGCGGCTAATTGAGGTAATGTAATGAGTTTTTTTTTAATTTTGTGAAGTAGCGCATGATGCTATGTTCTGTCGAAAGTCTGGGTTATGTGAATAAAGATGCCTATTGTAGGGATTTTTTCTGAAATGAAGAGGATAAGGTTCTGTAATTCTCAGTAATTGGTGCTGAGTTGATGTATTTTTTTTGGTGAAACCAAATTGTTCGCGGGGGATGGCTTCGGTGGCTCGTAAGAATGGGTTAGACGTTTCAGAATTATTTATTATCTTATAGGGCGATTACTATTTGGAGCTGTTGCAATATTATTAGGTTTGGGAACGGTGATAATTGTTGCATATTTCCATTGTTGGGGGAAGTACGAATTTCTAAAACAAGAATTGTATATATTGGTACGATATGCGAATGCAGGTGAAGGAATTTTTTTTAATGTTAGTACTTATGTTATCATGTCCAGGTGATATTTTACGCAGTAATTTTTTATTATTATATTTATTTCTGCTGGGAAGGTATACAGTATTTTTTGGGTGTGGGCCTTACCAGGGTTCAATTTGCTTTTTACTAATTGTGTTATGTTCGGGGTGGGGTTTGGTTGTGTTTGTTTTCAATGTTGGCGCAAAGTAATCGGCTAGCTCTTCAGCTTTCTATATTGAGGTGAATGCTTTACCAGTTGTGATTAGTGTAGGTATAATTGCCTTTTAGTTCAGTTTTTGTTTTGTAAACTGCCACAGTGTATTATTTTTTATACTAATTTGTGATATTGTTGATTGTTGTGTTTTGATTATTTTTTTTACTATGTTTGTTGTAATATTTAATTATCTTTTAAGTTCAGTAGTTTTTAAATGGGCCCAAACTCGTCTGTTTTTGTTTTTAACATCGATTGCTTTAGTTATTTCGGGGGGGAGCTCTTGATTTTTAGGTGTTTTAAAGGATGGTTGATTGTTTCATTGAGCCTCTTGTACGGTAGTATGGATTATTGTGTTTAGATGAGTGAGAGCGTGTTCAATTTCGGTAGGGCTATTGAGAATTTTGAAAGGGGGACTTTTACACTTATGATTTTTTGGAATTGATTCCAATTTATTCTCTCTGTGTTAGCGATGGGTGATAAGGCATGTTGCGGTGCAATCTGCTGCGTAGTTATTAGCACTGGAATATGGTCTGAATCTAATTTGAATATTGGGCTAGGAAAGAAAGTTACGTTTGAGTTGGTAATGTGATGTCAAGAAAGTCTGGATTTTTATCGCGGTCGAATGGATAATATGTAGGTTCAGTGGGGGGTGATTAATTTGAGTTTTAGTTTGTTAGTGATTTATGATAGTATGAGTCCATTTTAATTGTTGTGGCTGCAGCCCCAATTAGTATTTTTAGGGTGTTAACAGTGTGTAATTTGCATTATTAGTATGATTTGGAGGTTGATTCGGATAATTGCGTGGATGGTTTGAAGTGATGGGTTGGGTTTGGTTTTGGGAATTTCAGATATGAGTGAAATTATTGATTCAATTTCTTTGCGGTAAATATTGGAATTCTGATAAGGATTGAGAAGAGGGTGGGGTTTTGAATGTCGTAAGTGTAATCCACATTTTAATTTTACTGAGGTCAAATGTATTGCTACAAGGTCATTCTCCCACGAAATGAATCTTTTTAGTACCTTCGGTGTTCGGAGGAGACGCGAGTTCTCCGCCACTTCCTGCGGTGATGCAGTCACCTGCCGACTGGGGACGAACACGGAGGAGGGGAATGGAGATGAGAACAGAGTGACATTGAGCGCCAAGGACCGGTCATCGCTGGTGAGACGCCTACGTGACGCTTTCCATAGGGCACACTCCCAGCGCTGGCTGGAACAGCCCGCCCAAGGCATATATGCAAGCGCTCTCAAAGGGTTGGGGAAGGAATCTACTTACTTCCTACAGTCTGGCAGGAACATGAAAATTCCCACCTATAAGTTTCTTTTTCCGGCCAGGATCAACTCCTCTCCAGCTCTCAACTGCTGCCCAGGTAACGTGACCAAAAGTTGTAGAATGAAATGTACGTGGAACAACGGGCAACCAGCATCCGAGAGCATTGGTCACGTTACCACGGGGTGCCGCTACCTGTCACCTTTATGGAACGCCCGACACAACAACATCGGGGCCATTTATAAAGAAGCAGCCATTGCAGCGGGGTGGCAGGTGCTCCGGGAGAATCAGGCAGTGGTGGGCAGCAGTCGCCCTGATCTCGTACTCGCGCGGGGCAGAATGGCACTCGTGGTAGACTTCGCGGTGGCTGACGCGCGAGAAGGCAAACTTGAGAAGAAATTAGAAGAGAAGCGCCTAAAATACGAAGCCACCCGCGCTCACCTCATTACCGTCGGTTACCACAGCGCCGAAGTACTCCCGCTTGTGATAGGGGCACTGGGAGAATGGTGTGCGGGTAGTGACGCCGCACTAAAGAAAGTTGCGGATGGCCTCAAACTAAAAGCTTTAAGGGAAAAAATAGTCACTGAGGCCATTGATGGCAGTGCGGCATGCTACTACACGCACACCGGCAATATACACCTGGCCCCGCGTGAGTACAAACAGATAGCGCGGGACAGAGTCCGCAGAGGCGCCCTCCTCCACCCCGTGCCACAGGAAGCTAGCTGCGGAACAACAACACCAACGACAACAACGATCTGCAACAACACCAGACGACAAGCTGGAGTCCCTGCGTAGATCTAGAATAGATTTATGTATCATAAAAAATATATGTATATATGTATAATACTCATAGAAGTAAGAATTTTCATTAAGCCAGACGGCAACTAAAATGTATAAATGTATATATGTATGTATTAATGTATATATTAGATTAAGAAATAAATATTTGTATATTTTAAAATATGACGTCTCGTATCGCATCGTTGCAGAAGTGGACGTGTGCGTCAGTCGGTTGTTCAAATCAACCGAATGCTGCAGCGAATTGCCCGAATCCTCTGGCAGCGCTGAAGTTGCATTTAAAACACAACGCATCGCGGCTTGCTGGTACCACTTTCCCGGAATAATATTCATTTCATGTGCATGGGACCTTCACTGCTATCTCATTTTCTAGTGCACCTACAACAATCTGTTAAATTTTCTCAATTTTTCATAGGTGAATTGACAGATTTTGTGTGCTTTTCTTTTATTAGCCAATATTTTTAGATGTTTCTAGAATATGTCTTAAAAATATGGATGTCTGTACATGTCTTGTACGAGTATTAGTAGTGGCTAAACATATGTTTTTATGTAAAATATTCTGCGCTCCTTTTGAGTTTTGCAAATGTATTTTATTTATTTATTTATATATTTATTTATTTATATATTTATTTATATTTATTTATATTTATTTTTATTTATTTATTTATTTATTTATTTATTTGATTGTCCCAAAAGGGAGTATGTTAGTAATTTAAATAAAAGAAATCGAACCCACCGAGATAAAGTGTATATTCGACAGTTAAACGAGTCTTCTCTGTATTGGAAGTGACTCACCAAGTCCGTAAGACAATTTCCCGTCAAACTTTCTATCTCTAAGTTTACACCTTGGTGTTCTGGCACTCGTCAATATTTCAACCCACCCCCTCAAAAAATACATAGAAAAATGGAAGCAAAGTAACATAGCGGAGTGATTGCCAATGAGATGAAATGTTTGATTGACAAGTGGTGTAATTTCTTCGCTGTGCACGTACGTTGTCAAGGACGCTGTGGAAGTCTCCCGAATTCCAAAAGAGGTCTCATGTGCTTTCTTTTGTGACTGGTTTTGCCATGTATTAGGATATTGTTATTTTATGACACGTCTGTTGCGTGTATTCATAAACAATAGTTCGCAGGTATAAATTGAGCTGCAGTCATGCTGCTTCGTTGGCGGTTTACTTTAAATCTACTTGCTTTCTTCTGACACAGTGTGATTAACTAATGTCAACAAATTCTCATCTTTTACATGACTGGTTATGTAGATCCGATATATGTAATATTCAGATAATAGAAATGTGTATCGTTCACGAGGATGATTCAAAATCAAGCTAATAAGAGTTAATGGTCATCATTTTTTCGACATTATTGTTCTCCAGGTCAGGGACAGATGGTCACGAATTGCAGACAAGTTAGATTTGACTATCAAAATCAGATGTGTAGATCAACTACGGTCTCGGGAGTGCATAGAGGGAGAAGTGGCATGAGTCCCGGATCATCTCACCTGCATCCGTGAACTGGTTAACGTGTGGGGTTGTAATGTCATATGATGGCAACAGGTTTGAGTTAAATGCAGGTGATTTATACCGTCAGGCCAAAAAACGCGGTATTTGACTGTACCACCTTTCCTCAAAACCATTTTCCTTGATGGAACACTATTAGTTAGTTACAAGGGCAGTTAGTAATCTGATCACTGATGAATTTTAATTCTGAGAAACGTCTCCAACTTTTGATCTAATTTTTTTTCTTTTCAGAGCTTAAAAACGGCGCAAGTCCCATTTTCTGCTAACTCTTTGTATTTTCGGTAATTGCAAACAAAAAAAATAACATTGCAAAACCACAATATAAACGAGAGATATTTCTTTGCTTAGTGAACTTTGACATTAAAATTAAACTTGAAATAATGTAAATGAAAATCTATGAATTTAAAAAAAAATGCAAATACAAATGCAATTTTCTGTATGCGTCGGTAAGGTTTGTGATTGTTTATGAGATTGGTGGTGTAAGTGGCGTACTGTTTCTAAGAATGTGACTCCGAATGTTCGGTGGAGACATTTTTATAGGTTGTCTCCTCTAAATCCCCTTTAAACGCAATACAAAATTTCGCAATCCGATCGGTTCTATCAACTTCCGTTCTCGAGACACTTAATTCTTTATTAGAACTTAGCTTTTCATAATCACCCCCATTTTTTGCACTCATTCCGTTCGATCTCTGCACACAAGTATACTGAAAAAGAGGTTTGCAATGTCTTGCTTCGATTGTTTGCTTCATACGCTTCATGCCGAGGGCAGATATGATATCGGGGCCTCGGTAGCGCCTCGAGGCGATAAACTGTGCCTTGGAGTGAAATTACTGTCTTTACCATTTCTTCGAGAAAAACAAACAAACAAACAAACAAGATGAAACGTTTTTTGGTAGTCCCGTGGCATCATTGCAGTAACAATTTTTGTCTTACGGCAACTATGACTTTTTTTAAAGGCTCAAACTTTCCTTTTTATTCTAAACTCCCGTTTCAATATATTAATTCGCTTAATTTTAAATTTTAATTCGCTTATTAGTATACATACAAATTAACTGGTACATTTAATAACGCCGAGAGAAGCAGTTTTATGGCGAATATGAACAGAAGCTATATTATTAGTTTTTATATTCTCTAGCCAATAGTACAACTTGCATTGCTATATATTTATAGTCTAGCAAGGAAACTGTTTGTAAAGATATATTGCAAATTTCGTTACGATGCAAAGCTGGCTCAAGAAGTAATAGCGCCAATGATATTTTATCTCAATGGCAAGTTGATATTATGATATTATTGATATTATGATTATATATGATTTTTGATATTATTTTGATATTATGATTCTGTAACGTTTCGATGACACTGGTTCGCGTGACTTCGGCAGCAAAATTAAACGAAGGTTCATTTACTGATAAATGTGAAAGAAAAAAAAATTTTCGATGAAACTAATCGCTTGCCGCAAAAAGTATTGTCACTGAATGAATGCCGCCCAAATCGTGACTCGTTTCTCGCTCTAGAACGCCTTTCAGATACGTAGTCTACTGTCTGAAGCCGGGGTTAAGGAATATTTCTTTTAAAATTGGGTATTTACGTATCTCAAACAAATTAATTGAGACTAAATAGCGATTAATCAAAATTCCGGTTGAAATTTCAAATGTTGTTACCCACCTTAAGAAGGTATAGTTGTAGGACACGATATTAATAGTGCAAGCAATATAAATTCACATTAAAAATGACATTATTAATTCATATTACGAATTAATATTTTCTACCAAGAGGACGAATTCCAATACACGAACGTGAATCTAATCTCATGACATTGCTTTTACCATTTAAACATTTTAAATATCGACAGAAGGCCTTAAAATCCACAAATTTCCAGGCTATTATATCTTCAATTCTATAAATGTAAATGATTAATGTGTTGGTGAAGCATGAACACCTACAAGATGCGATTAATTCATGTCCCCACAACAGGTTTGAGATTCTAAAAATAGTAGAGTGATAAAATTAAAGAAACTAGGTGTGAGTCATTAAGTTAAATGATTAAAAATAATGTGCTTTGTTTAATTAAAAAGAAAATAATTTAATTAATTAAGTAAAAGGTAAAGGTTACCTCTGAAAATGCTAAGCATGCATTTACTTAATTAATATGTTAAAACATTTCTTGTTGTTGGGGCTTCAATTTCCGAATGACAAATTGAATCGAAATCAAATAGTTAATTTAATAAATATACAAAGCGTTCTATTTTCTTTTGCATACCATTCTGTATAATACATCCAAGATATTTAAAGTTTGTTATTTGTTCTATTGAAGAGAAAAGAAGAGAAAGGAAGGAGGATAAGGCAGTTTTCAATGATTATTTTGAGCGTATCATTTCCTTTCCTTTGATGTCCATCAAATTGTTTATTTAATTCTCACGTGCGCCGGAAAACGCCGAATTTTAGAGAAAAGCTCTTATTGTCGGGCCCTGGTAATGAAAAAATAAATAAGTCCTCTTCCTAATATAGCAAATGGCTTCCTCTAATCACGTATTCTAACCAGAATCCATTTGGTTACCGAAAAATCGATTAACGGCCAAACGTCTGTCTGCCTGTCCTAACATAGTAAATGCTAGGGCGTAAAACGAACAACCGATATTCTCCAAATTATATATTCCTCGTTCTATTTGAACCAACTCGAGGCTTTGGGAGTTTCAAACAGATATTTTGATTTTTAAGGGTACTTTACATTATGACTCAACAATGGTAAGCTTTGGCAGAAAAAGCTCCTGTCTCTGCATACGCCCTCCTCTTGGCAATTTCTGAATCCAAGGCAGAACACCTAAATCTCTTTCCACGAAATAATCTACTCAGTGTGACATAGTTCAAATTCTCAAAATCATGTTTATGATCCTGTTTGTCTTAATAATACCATATGATAGATAATAATTAATAGTTGTCAAAAAGTTATTTACGACATGATTATTGAAAGATATCTTATTACAAGGGGGCGGATTTTAATGAAATGTCGTTTGTTTTCTTGTCACTTTTGAACAATGTCGTTTAGAATAGACATTAATTTTGTGTTATGACAAGAGGATATGATCAATTTTTATTTTTTTTTTGTTTTCGTATTTTCCGTAATTTTGTACTAAAGAGTCATTCTTTTAGCTTTTTCGTCCTTTTCATGCATTTTTAGCTGCTTTCATTGATTTTAATATCATTTTAATGGCACTTGCTTCAAATAATATTTACGAGATACAGGTGTTCCTACCGCAGATTCTTGAGTAGTTTGTTTGATTTCATCGCTCAGAAATTGTAATGTCAGCCGTTGTATGTAATCTACGTCTAAATAACAGTCCAAACCAAACGCTTACGGGCTGACTTCACTTGAATGAATGGAAGAAACTTCGATTACATCAATATCAAATCCATCAGGTTGAAATGTCCATCAAAACTGGATTTGATCACATTTGTTATATCATTTCTATATGCTTTTGGTCATTCTTAAACATTTTTAAGAGGATTTTATTGATCGTTATTAGCGAACTTTTAGGTTATCAAAATCCATCCCTACTTATTACAATACGAAATTGGAGAATTATAAAACGAGACTTTTAAGCCTCAATTTATAACCAATCAAATATTGTAATATGTTACCTTTTGAATATCGTGGGACGTTTGACGCGAATTGCCAAAATTCTAGTGAATTACAATTCTTGTTTAAATTCGACTCTTCGTCCTGCAAAAGTTACATCTAATAGTACTTATGCTGATAGTATGAATACCAAAGGATTGTTCTATTATTACTTACATTACACAAATTATTATTTTTGAATTAATGAATAATTGATATCGTAATAACTCTTATTACGACACTTATCTCAGTTTCGTAAAGTGTGACTTAATACAATCAAAGTGAATGATTTCAATTTACCCATTTAGATAAACTTTCGCTTACTATACTTGCTTTAAATGAGTTAAATTCAAAACTAGTGCTGCTTTAACACCATATACTTTCACCTTGTTTGTAACGGCTACGCAATGTACAATACTACGTAAATTTGCAAAACAATTTCTTTCCAGCAGAATTGATTTTCTCCATACTGGGATTCGATCTCGGCCCCCTAGACTTAACACGCCAGCCAATTTTCCCCTACTCCACCAGCTACACACTGGAGCCCTTTCCTTCCCATTTCAGTTTTACTATGAGGGACCTGAAAAATTTAGAAAATGGCGCCAATAGATAGCAGCTGGGAAGAGGTTAGGGGCCACGCAAACAACGTAGCCTAGACGAAAGAGATTAGTGTGACATTCTGTTGCACCGCTGGTTTATTCAATACTTTATTAAACTAGAGGTGTTACAACACACTTATTATTTGTAATTATTGCAATTTTCAAATTTTGCAATTCAAAGACGTTAACATAAAAGGGATCTGCGACCTGTTAAGCGTCTTTTGATAGATTGGAGGGAAATATTTAAAGCAATTTTTCGGGGTCATTTTAGAAGAATTTTTAAAAAAAATACTTCAAACAAAAAATGACAAAGTGCAAAAATGATTGCTCATTACTGTTTTTAACCTCGTGTTTTCTATTAGATGAGAGACGTAATCTCCTGCCATATGCCTATCATAAGCTGAAATATCGAATGAATGGAACTGGTAAATCCGTCAAATTCCACCTTCAAAAATTTATCTGGAGTGAAAGTTAACGTGAACGTAAACAGAAAATGTAATACTTCTCGAAACAAACTTCAGTTGGGATCTGTCGTTATTTTTCTGAGCGCCTCATTTTTTAAAACAATTTGGCCTAGAAAAAATCTTGATCGCCATTATTGCAGTTTTACCAATTTGATGTTTCCAGTTTTAGACTATTCAGGTCGTAGCCCGAAAATGGAACCTGCGACATTTTTTAAGCAGACATTGCTCTATCGAAGAAAAATATTCAATCCAATAATTTTGAACTATTTTTGAGAAAATTTTGAAAATGTTAAAAACGAACGTAGTGTAAAATATACCAAAAATGAAAACATCTAATTCAAATTCGCAAGACCTTGATTCCGCTCAGATAAAAAGTAGATCATCATTTTCGCAGAAAATTGTATTGTTACTCATAACAGTGTTATTCTCATTCATTCTTAATTGTGGGCCCAAAGCGTTTGTTCACTACAGATTTTCCATGTCTTATTGTAGAAAGAAGATCATGACATGCCATAAAATTATTGTCCCAAAAGATTCGGTGAATGGAAAACTCGTGTCGTAAAATTCGAACTGTCGTGCCGACAAGATATTGGAATATTTTATCGAGTATAAAGTTTTAAATTTTAAGTTCTAAATTGGGATGTACAAAAGAAGGATATGCTAATGTAATTCATTTCTTAATTTATGATTTTCTTAGGACACCAACTATTATTATTGATCTAAGAAATTATCTTGTACAAAATTCGTACGTTTCACTCTAATGCAACAGATTATGCACATGATTACGCAAAAAAATCAGTTATATTAATTTTCATTTCATTATTCGTTCTGATTTCATACCATTACGCACAAGAATATGTAGAAACATTTGACAGTATAATTATTTCCATCTTTTAAATTTATGAACGAATATGAATATGAATGAAATCAAGAATGAAAGTTATTTGTCAACAATGCAAGGGGTTGAAATTTATTATATGGAATTTCATTGTCTTTCGTTGCAATATATCAAATTTGTGAAACAATATCCGGAACCAAATATTATGATCATTGAATTCAGATGAGATTTTCTTGACAGCGCGTAAAGGAATAAATTTGTAGCTGCGTCTCTAGTTGCTTGAGTCGGCGTTTATCAGGTTTGTTCTAAGGTGTACTACACAAGAGCTGTGGTCATAAAAACTGACTTCCCACCCACGTTGGGACAGCCTCATAAATTAAAGCGCTGGGTTATGGAATTAAATGACAAAGGGCCTTTTGAATTTGGAGGCCTTGATTCCGGGCCACAGGTATCTCTGGAACTCTGTATTATCCTTTTCTCCTGCTTCAACGACAGAGAAACAACAGTGGAAGAGAATGAGAGGTATGGAGACTGAAGAAGAAGAACAAAGAGAGATAGAATAAGAGAAATAAAACTTAAATAGAGAGATTGAGGCAGAGGAATGGAAGAGGTAAAAACTTAGATGCAAGGAGAGAAAGGTATAGTAATACAAAAGAGAGAGGAGAGAGAGGAAGAGAAGAGGAAAAATTAATGCAGAGAAAAAGAGGAACGAGAAAGGAATAGTAGAAAATATGGAAGAGAATTGGGTGAGAGAGAAGATGGAGTAATGAAGGAAGCCGAACAGTGAAAGTGGAGGAGGAGAAGACGAAGTATTGAAGAAAGACATACAATGTAAGAGGTGAAGGAGAAGACGGAGTAATGAAGGAAGGCATGTACAATGAAAAAAGGGGAAGAGAAGAGTAAGACACCAATAGTTCTAGTTTCTCCATCAATACGCGATGATTCCCATTTACAGTAGCCCTGTGAAGGCGGGAGTTCAGTTATCTATGGAACATACAGTTTTTACAGTAAGACCTTACAGATTTCGTAGCTACAGGGAAGGCTTCACTTTAACATATTATCTAAAATTAACTTTATTGTAAATTACATGTAATAATATAAAATTGTAACTGTAGGCTCTTTGATTTTCGTAATTTAGTGTAACTTTTTTGGGCTTCATACAATCGATGTATGTGTGTTTGTTTGTCAAATTTATAATTTTCCTTTTCTCATTCACATCTTACGACGATCTTAATATATTTACAATATATATATATATAAAGTACTTATTCATCACTTCACCATTACTTACACGTTTCACATACTACGTTGCACTACTAGCCTTACTACGATATCTTACTATGCTTAAACGTTCTTTAAAGTTTGGGGGTACGCCTGGGACATTTTCAGAAAATGGCATCAATTGTTTTTCTTTAAAGGTCCTAAACGATTCTAAATAGGTCTTATTTTCACTGTTAACTCACTGAACTGTTGAAATTACCGAAAGTTTGAAATTTTTCGGCATTTTCCTACAAATACAAAATACAGAATGTACCGATTTTTTTACTTTAAATGAAACTTGTCTCTAGATACTGTTTTTTTTTAATTAAAGTCATACGCATTTTTTAAAATATTAGTAGATTTCCCCGTATTTGTGAGTGAAAGATGGGCAATATTAAGAATATTAAAAAATAGATTTACTCAAAAACTAATCAATTAAAAAAAACTTTTATAGTGATATTGCAAATTAACAGATGACGTAAATGTCATTTCGTTGATTTATCTTGTTTGCTTTTAATGACATTTTTATATCCCTCACACTGTTAATATTTACATTACGGGTATTTCTATACAATACTGCACATACGAGTTCAATTACTTGAAATAAGTTCTTAGGAAGTTCCTCGAATATCGAAATTTTGCTAAAAATGAGCTTTAAAATTCACGTTTTCAGATACACTCAAACCACATTTTCTCAAAAAACGGGGCTAATTTTTTCAATGAAAATGTACATATAAGACCTGAGTTTACCCTTATAAAGGCATACTTCATTTCTTCGGTTATGGATCTGAAAAAATGAGAAAACGAGAAAAAAATATTTTTGGCGCCAATAGATGGCAGCTGAGAAAAGAGTAGAGCAAAACTGAAAAAAATGCCTAGACCGAGGAGATAAAGAAACTATTACGAAAAAGTCTGAGGCATTCTACAACACAAGTCTTTTTAATTTCTTTCTAAAAATTAGTTCTTTGAAGATTATGTACAATATTTTGAAGATGTTACAAGATGTATTCACGTAAATTTCCTTAAACTTAATGCAATTTATAAAAAATGTCAAAGCGTACCACATTTTAAATTTTTTCTCGGATAGGGCAAATGGCGCTTAAAATGGTGCAAATTCTATTTTCGGCGAACTCTCTAAATTTTCGAAAATTGTGGCTAAACAAAAACCATGGCAAAATTACAATATTCATGATTATTTCTTAATGACATTTGCTCTTTTTTTATTTTTCTTAATGACATTTGACATTTGCTCTTCTTTTTTTTTATCCTGAAGTAATGTAATTGAAAATTTCTGAATTTTTGAAAATTGCAAATGCAAATTCAGAATGTTTTTATAAGCGTGGGGCGGATTAGTTGAGACGTGCTGATGCTAGTGTAGGGATAACGTGCTTGGTGTATTAATTGTAGGATCATGAAGCCTAATCTCGGTGAGGGAAAAAAAGGCCGGTAAACATTACAAGAATTTCTCTATGCTACAGAAAAGGGCAATTTTTCGACAGAAAGTATGTTAATTTTGTTTTTATATGTAGTCAATGGCTTCCTCTAACATATGTATTCAAAAATCCATATTTTGGGAAGGTGTGATATCTTGAACTTCGGCACCCCGGAACCAGTACACCACGGGTCGCCCACCCCATCAACATTACAATTAAAATGAATTTGTCCGGCCATCGTTTCCATCCGCACCACCAACTCCTCCATCATTGTCGCTTCCTCCATCACATCTCGTCCATCACCATTCCATCCCGTGTCAGCCCCTCACCGCCTCCCCGAATCCCTGCTCCGCCGCCCATTGTGCCGGGCAGCGCAGCCTTGAGTCGGAGCGTCGGTCGGGCCGCGCGGCGCGGCGGGGCGGGACGGACGGGCGCCCGCCGCTCGTCGTTCTCCTTTTGCGCCGCTGATGACCGGGAGGCCGGGCCATTGTTGACAAAACAATGTAGCTCTCGGCGGCCCGGGCAAAAAGTGAGCGCGCGCCGCGGCTTCAAATTGGATTAAGGCGGGCTGGCGGGCGGGGGTCCGGCAAGATAGGCTCGACAACACACCGGCCGACGCGTCCACCGGCTCGCCGTGGACCGAGTTACAAGCGCACACACGAACACGAAAAAAACGTAAACATCTGCTGCAACTACTGGTTATACCCTGGACTTGCCAGGGAAGAAATGAGGAACATGCGTATAACCGTCTCTTCTCTACTGAATCAGCGCAGGTACAAAATAAATGGACTGCGCAGGACGTTGTGTTTGATTCTAATTACGTAGGCATTGATCGACAGTTACACCACCCTGTCCCGTCGCGATATCCTCTCTCTCTCTCTCTCACTCTCTATCTCTCTCACTCTCTCTCACTCTCACTCTCTCTCACTCTCTCTCACTCTCACTCTCACTCTCACACACACACATACAACAGAGAAAATTCCTTCTCAAATACAATATAAATAAAATTTTGTAATTGAAGTAAAATACTATCTATTATTGTGGGGTTTCACTAAATGGAGGAACTACGATCCATGTAGCGAGAGAAAAATGATCTGAGTGTGCATGATCAACATAATGCATTTTAAGTCCTTATCGTGGGTACATTTTTGTCTTCACGATTCAACGTAAGAAAAACGAGCAACACTTGTACACAACCTGTGGAGGTATATGAGGGAACGGCATTTATTAATCGATTTTGCCATTTCATGGATTAACTACTTGGCTATCCGGGAGTCGGCTGTACGCTCTCAATCAGTGGATTTCAACCGGTGGAAAATAAACCAGTGGTAATCCGATTATCTATAAAACTCATTCAGGAGTCGCTTATGATATATCCACGAAGGCAAGAATGTGGGTCATAATGAAACATTTATGCTTTTCATACAGCACTCTTAACGACAAAATAAACTAAAGATTTATATACATATACAGATTATATACAGATTTTATATACAAGACCTTCTGGACAGGCCCTCGGTTGTTCGTTGGTTAGCGTGCTCGCTTTCCACTGCGCAACCCCGGGGTCGATTCCCGGACTGGCAAATATAACAGCGCGCATTCCATACAAATGTCCACGTATCTATTGTTGTGTGACGATGAGACAGCCCATCCTAAGGTTATGAAGACCAGAATATACGGTGATGGGATGTCTTCGTGCTAACCACACGAACCACTTATCCCATGGCCAAGAGGCTGGGTCGCCGCTGTCCTGCTAAGGCCCCTAGCGGGCTGTCGAGCCGTAGGACAGGACATATTTGGGTAAAATAATAAATTCAAAACTTGAAGAGGCAGTGCTTGGAGGCCTTTCCACGGGACTTCCCGGTGGAGCGAGCAGTGTCCACGAGTCTGCTCGGCGCCTACAAGCTTCGCGGACACGAGGCAGCTGGCGTTGGACCGAGCTGGTCGGCAGGCTGCGGTAGCAAGGACGCTCGGTCGGTGGCAGGTCTGGACGAGCGAAGGGCGGGAGAGGGTCGCCATTGCTTCGTCCGGCGACAGTTGGGCGGCGGGTACCTGTCCTTAGACGAGACAACCCTGGAATGACCGGTGGCGGGGGTGGTGACTAGCGGCAGCACGTGAAGACGTGGCGTACTTGCAGGCGGGAACTTCACTGTCGCTCTGCCGCGCTGCCGACCTCCGACTCTTAAAAAAACGAGAAGGGGCTACACCTCATCGTATGTCCCCTCTCCCATGTGGGACAACGTGGCGTCACACCAGTTCTGTCCCTGACTGGTGCAGGATACCATATTCGTCCCCACTTTAAAGTGGCATCAGAATGTCCGACGGGGTACTGCGCCTGTAGAGGCGTCTCTGCTGCTGAGTGATTCTACAGATTCCACCTCCGCTGCCATCCATCACTACTCCTTCATTTTTCATTTTCATTTTCTTTCTTTTTATTGCAATTCCAAGTTACATTGATCAGTACTACGAGTATTACAGTGCTTTTACATATGTATTTTTGCGACTTAAGTTAACCTAAAAACTAACTTAATTCTGAAACTAACTACTCAGCTCATGAGTAGCTGGGAGCTCATGAAGCGCCTTACTTATTCTCCAACTCAGTCTGCATATTCAAGAACCCACGCTTTTGGGTCGAGCGTGGGCAAGAAGAGCACTGGTGCCAACGGGCGCGCGCTCGCATCCCATCGCTGCTACCAATTTCCGCTCTGTTTTTTCTCCGGTCGCAGGAAGAAGAACAGCTCTTGCTGATTTTTGTCTCAAATTTTTGGCAGCCAAGCTCGCCTGATTTTAGTAGTAACAGCTACAAAGAATCATCCCTGAAGTCAAACTCTTTGAAGTTGAGAATAAGTATTTTCAAGAAACTCCTTTTTCAATCGATCTACATCATCTTAATAAAAAATTGACAATGGGACATTGGCAATATTAAAATCACTTGAATTGTTAGTAACAAACAACAGAGCAATGTGAAGTACTATGTCCTGGGCGTACCGCAAGGCTGCGACGCGGCTGCGTTGTCGAGGTCGGGACCGTCCGTGGGCGCCGCGCCGGCTGGCGCGATAGGCAGCCCACGAGGGCCACGCGCAAGAAGTGGCCCCCGCCGCCCTCGTTACGTTTACGGCTCGCCGTAAATGGCGTTTACGGCGCCCCGCTCGATGAAGACGTCGATCTGATTACGGCGCAGGCGACGCGACGCTCCTCGTTCCGCTCCGCTCCCGCTTTCGCTGCCGCTCGCCCTCCCGATCTCACGCCCGGAGATCGTGCTCCCGGGCCCGGCAACCCCTATCCGGCAGAGTGCGTTCTCCACTACACGATGCCAGTGAAATTCACAAGTACTTAAATGCAAGACGACTACAATTCTTGGAGCACAAACAAGATGGAGAGGGGCATTGAAAAAGGAGAAAATGGAATGAGAAAACACATAGCATGGACGTTACGGAGCGATGGAAACAAGAAAAATAAAACGAGAAAATGAGAATGAGGTAAAAGAACTAATATCGCGTAATGTTGAGTTCAATGTTTTCGTGTAATTTATAAATGTGCATTCATCATTGCTCATGAGGGGAATTCAGAAGAGTGAGGAGAACGCGACAGTTCGTAACATTTATTCTGAGGCATCCAGAGTAAATATCGCGTTGTGCTCACTCTGCCGATACCGCCTCATGAGCAATGATGAAGGCACGTTTAGAAAGACACGAAAATGAACATTGAGCTCAGCATTACATGATATTAAATCTTTTTTCTCATTCTAATTTTTTCGTTTTTTCTTTTGTCTCCATCGCTCTGTAACTTCTGTGCTATGTTTGTTTTCCCCTCTTGTCCTCTAAACTCTTGTCCTGTATCAAAGATCCTCTGTGTCTTGTTTGCTCGAAGTTAGCTCCAAGTGTTCGAACTCGTGCTTCATTTAAGTAGCCTATGCTTGCATGTCTTGTTTCCTATATGTGCACCAACAATTCTCCCGCACCTGTTTGTAAAGTCTTTTCCTTTGTCACTTCCAAAGACTCCATGTGAAATAATTTCTTTCAAATTGAAATTTCACATCACTCACAGGAAAGTTTTTTAAAAACTATTGGCTCTGAGAAAAAATGCAACATACTTCACTCGTTTCTAGAAAATTAAAAAAGTAACAAAAAACAAACAATATTAACCTGATAATTATTAATATAATAAGTTTGTCAAAGGGCACACAAACTCTACCCTAATGCATATGAAATATTCTGAGATATAATAGTATCTATATTTTAGATAAACCCAAGTGATGCAACATTTCATTATTATAAACTAATTTTACTTTTTTTATAGAATTACTTAATTTCTTCATTTTATAGAATTTGTACCCCGTAAAGTTACACTTGTTTTGACTGCACATGTATTGTATAATTTTTAAGTATAGAATAACCCTACTTCGATCAATTTTACACTAGGTTAAAAATTGTCATTCATATTCGCTGTCATTACGAAGTATAATTATCTTGGGAAGCTTTTCTTTCGAGCAGGAATAATCTTCCATCATGTTTACTTTCTAATATACGTACCTAGATACGGAGTAATATACATAATATAGAAAACGTTGTGTAATTCTGCAGCAAAAACGACAATTTTTCATTACTGAAAAGGGTACTCTTAATGCAAAAGTCTTTTCTGATTTACAAGGATTCAAATTTTGAAACATGACCTCGAAAATGGAATTTGAAGATATGAATAAAAGCAAAAATGGAATTTGAAGATAAATGGATATTGAAAATAAAAGGATCATTTCTTTCATTGTTTGTTTGGCCTTCACCGGAAAATTCTCCAGGGGAATAATACTAACAACTTTTTCTTAAGAAAGATTAAGACTGATTCAATGGTATTATAATGTTGCAGTGTTCATCTCTTTTACCATCTTTGCAGAGAAATGGTCATTTTATCTGCACTACGATGATGATAATTACACTTTTAACCTTCATTTTTCAGCTCTTTCTGGGTCTCTGTTATTACGTGCTGGATTCTTGATTGCAAGCAAGAGTATTTGTGGAACTGGTTCTTCAATAGAACACGTTTCTGAAAAAAATTCAGGTATTGCACCTAGATTTTAAATATCATGTTCAGAAAATCGCTGTTTAAAAGTGACGAAAATATTCTAAAACACTTATTGAATAAATACGTTTGTAACGATCACAAAATATACAATTCCAAATTTAAAAAAATAATGTTCAAAGCATCCACGTAAAAGCATGAGTGAAAGAATACCCGTAGTAAATTTCAATTTTAGAAATTTGATTATCTCTCTTGTGGGAAGTTACATGTGAAGGTATTATAAGTCTACTGGATTGAATATTTTTTCTGAAATATTTTCTATATCTGAAGTAATGAAGGTATTGAAACCAATTACGAAAAAAACATTTATTCCTGGGGAATTGCTGGTTGCCTTTATAGGGCAACTCACCATGATAGCGTCTCTACAGAAAATATTATTTCTATTAACTTTATCAGAAAATACTGTAAAAATAATGTCAACATTGAGTGTATATTTGCCAATTCTAAATATGCATTTTTGCATCATTTAATCACCTTACGCTGTCTTACCGTTCACTTGTAACAACTGTTCGCTATAGCAAATCTTTGGGAATGATATGAAATCGATTTTTTTCTCACATATTCGAGAGAACACATGATGTACTGTTTACTTTCCTTGTTAGAAATTACATTCATCCGTTTGGCAGATAGATGTGATATTGTACTCAAATTAAAAACACCATAAAAAAGGTGCAATTGCAAAAGTAATGTAGCTACAAGTACTGTATTTTCATAATTTTTAGGGATTCGGTCTCGCTCATACAGATTCTAATAAGCAGTGAAAACAGAACGAGTGCGTGTAAATTCAGTTAGTTTGGTAAAGGGTTGGTCCACCCTTTCCCATACAATCATCTATAATTATAAATGATTGTTAAACATTTTTCTTAACAAAAAGACTACGTAGTGGACCAACCCTTTGTCAAACTAACTGCATTTACACGTATGCTTCACATTCATCATCCAGTTAGTTATTTTTCTCTTGTCGTTATGACAATACAATTCGTCACTTATTGACTTTGCATGCTCAAAATTATTGCAGTATGTGAATTTAGGGTAGCATGGAGGAATAAATTTTACTCCAGACAAGAACCTGTTTAATTGTCATAATTATAATATCTGCTTTAAACTACAAATTTATTTAGGAATTTTATATTTTGAATCCGTTCTATTGAGGGACTTGTTCCGACCTTGTTCCACGAACGATCGTCCTGAAGACTTCGCACGGATGTGACGGGTGATTCATCGGTGTACACATAAATAGATGAACATAAAAGAATCCAAAAATTCCAGAAAGACCCGGTCTGCTGAATACCATCCCCATCAAAAGTATTCTAAATGACGCTCATAAGAACAATATACAAAACCAGAAAGATATCACAAACGTATGGTTCATAAGAAAGAGAACACTGGAAAAAAGCGACTTCTTTGCAAAAGACGCTCAAGGAATAACGAAGTTGAATATATTGGAATTGCGTGTGCTCACAACTCGCCCGTCTGCCCGTACCTCACAGCCGCTCCGCTTTCTCCCGCCCCGCCCCACGCTCCCTTCCCGCTCTCACCCAGTCCCTTCCGCTCTCGCTCTGTCCGTTTCCGCTCCTTCCTCGCTCCTACCCCGCTCCCTGCCTCTCCCTTCCCACTTCCTCCCGTTCCATCCACCCTCCCTCCTCGCTCTCTCCTCCCACCCTCCCCGCACCCTCCCCGCTTCCTTCCCGGTCCCTTCCTGCTCCATTCCCGCTCCCTTTTCGCTCCCCCTCACTCCCTTCCCGCTCCCTTCCCGTTCCCTTCCCACTCCCTCACCACTCCTTCCCCACTCCCTCCCCACTCCCTCCCCACTCCCCTCCCACTCCCTCCCCACCCACATCCCGCTCCCTTTCCGCTCCCTTCCCGCTCCATCCCCGCTCCTTCCCCGCTTTCTCCCAACTCCCCGCTCCCTTCCCGATCCATTCCCGATCTTGTCCTGCTTCTGCCCCGTTTTCACCACGCTCCCACCGCGCTCCATCTCGGCTCCTTCCTTTCTCCCGCCTCGCACTCTCCCCTTTCTTTCCCCGCTATATCCCCGCTCCCGCCCTGCTTACGCCCCGCTCGCGACCCGCCCGGCTCTCCGTTTTCGCACCCCCTCCTGCATTAATACAGGTGCTTGGCATTTGAATATCGCGAGCGCCTTCTTGCGCTGACCCATTCCGTGCGCCTGCTGAACCAGAACTGCGTGAGTCGGCGAAATAATGTCGGTCACGCTCAATTTAAATGCTGAAAATTGCTGTTTGGCCGCGGTTACAGTTCGTGCATTCTGATAAAAATAAAACCCGAGCGCGGTGAGGTATATTGGCGATTCGTGCTGGTGAGATACCTCAGCTCACCCAACCGCACAGCACGTGAGGAGAACACCTACCCCTCTGATAGACGGCCTCTTGTCTCCGCAGAAATTCTAAATGCTTCATGGTTGGAAACTGGAATACGATTACATTTTAATATAAATTCAACTTCTTAAATGTGAAAATTTCTTTCATCTAATATGAATTCTGACCGAAATATGGTGGTTTAGGGTCGGATTAATCAGACGTTTGCTAGATAGCGGTGTCATCAGTTCTGAACTCTGTATTTATGGCCTGGGGAGGGTTTGTGGCGAGTATGGTGTATTCCCAACGCCGTAACTAGCGTACTTAGCCTGCCTGAGTTTTCTTTCGTCACACAGTTATAGAAAGCAAGACGATGGTATTAGAAAGCTACTCAATCTAATGATCTTGTATTTTCCCTCGACCACGAATAGAACCCGGAATCTCGTCACAGAAAGCTAGCTCTGCATGAGACACCCGACTGGCTCTGACCAATAATAAATGGCATATTTAATTTTTTTAAAAATGAGAACTGATAAAAAATATGGCTCTCGCATGAGGATGTCAAATTCAGGCTAAATGTTTTGGTGTTAACTCAATACTCGTCGAGTAAATGCAGGATAAATACATTTATGTTTATACATAATTACACAGACGCAATAAAGGAAGCTTTGTAAATACATGTTATTGTCTCTAAGGAAAGATTTAGATCGATTTTTAAAGAATTAATAATGAAATTTTTGAAACCAAAGTAACGAGACTTTATATTAAGTTAGCCGAGGATCGTGATTTAATTGTAACAAAACAGGCTTTCAAATTCCCTAAAGTGGTGCCACTCGCCTCAAAAAACTATATCAATTTTAGCCATGGAAAGTTTCCTTAGTAGAACCAATTTTCTGGAGTATACCATAAATAAATTACACTGGGTGTAATACAATTACATCTCAATACTATCACTGACCTTGTTTCATTTACGAGAGCGCTGACATAACATACATTCTTCATTGAACAGGTTAGTCCTCTTAACTTTGCACACAGAAACGCTGTTAGGTACAGTTGAAATTCTCCCCTGGCATTTTTTTTAAACATTTGGGGGTTGTTTTTCTCTTGTTATTCATTTTGATTTTTCTCTTGTCCTTCATTATTTTCTTTGGGATATGAGTTTAGAAAGCTTGTAGATATTGCTTGCATTTGCGAACATATTTCGTTCTGACTTTCCCTCTAATTTTTATTGTAACGCTCACAACACTCTCTTCGTTTTCTTTAGTGGCGATAATTCGATGTTAATGTTGGAGATATTCAAAAAAATGATGATCAAAAATCATTGCAAATATTTAACTCATTAGACAATCTGTGGTATTTAATTTCGTTTAAGATTAATATTAAATTTTATACTTTAATAATGAAGACTACAGAAAATTTGTTTCAATAAAACAAAGTTAATGTTTGTTCATGCTTTTTCACAGTTTTCATATGCATTCGTTTCTGTGCTAAACAAGTGATTTTCCACGTGATACGAAGTTATTGTACCCTGTGGTACACTTAGGAACTCAACCTTTTTATTGTTTGGTAGAAGATGGAGAGGCGTGTTACGAAACGGCGCTTTTATTTGCGAAGCGCCGAACGAAGAATTAAAGGAAGGAAAATTAATGACCGCCCGCGGCGATCATGACTGGCGAAGATGCAAGAGAGAATAATTTGGGAAGTAATTATAGATACGGGACGTAGATTTGTTTCGACAGGACGTGTTTATGATCCTCTTAATTAGCAGACAAGTCTTTTACGATTTGGTGGAAAGTCGAAAATAGTAAGACGTTCACGGAGGCTGAACATAAAGATAGCGGGGCTCTGCTTCGCCGCGCAGCGGATCCAGTGCACGGAGAGACAGGTCATAGGGGACGGCAGCATCCCTCCAGACTCCTCCTAATTTGCGGTGCCCCTGTCCATCTCACAGTGTCATCGCCTTCGCCATCATCGATGCCAACATTGTCCTTACCGGCCCTCTATTGCTGGCAGCGCTGCCGCTGGCCCTAGAAGTGCGCTCCTAACGCCCCATCCCCGCAATAGTTGCTTTCCTGTTCCACCTTTGGGGCCCTTAGCCCTCCACCGGTGCCATACCGGGAGACCGGTCGGAACTTGGTGCTCCGCTGGTGAGATACCTGGTGTGGGAAAACCTTGCTAGCCGCTGGTAGGTCAGCGCCGGACCTCGCCATCCAGCGGGGCAAGATCATCGCCACATCCCGAGCAAAAAATATACACTACACGTACGGGACAAATTACCTCAGCAGTTGACGCGCTCGGAATCACTAGTAATTAGTGATTCAATCGATCAATTCACTGTCTCTTTAAGTACCATTGCCATCGCTATTATCGCCAACTCCCACGACTTAACCATTGCATTGCGTCCGCTCTGCTGCGTGCTCGATGGCGGACCACCGCCCGCGACGTGGGTGCAGGTGCGCCTGCCGCTGCTGCTCGCTTGCCGCCTGGGCAGCGCTTCGCCTCCGCCTTCGCCAACCGCCGCTCCACTCCGCAAGCGCCGTCTTATCTCGCGCTCTGACAAAACACGGCCGTTTACACTGCGTGCCGCCCATTAATGAGCGCGCGCGGCAGTGGGTGGCTGTCAGGCGCCGGCCGCGTCGCACAGGGGTGGGCAGGCAGCGCGCACCATGGCGACGCACTGCGTCTTATTGGCTTCACTACAAGAGTTAATTCGATTGTAAGCTTATGAACACTGAAACATTGTGTAAGAAACGAATGTAACTCGTATCTTTTCTTCGTACTTTTACGTTATTTTATCTCTTTAATCTCTTTCTTCTCCTTGGTCTCTCATTTCCTTCAGCTGTTTCTTGTCCTTCATCTCTATCGCCTCCTTTATCTATCACCTCACCCCTTTAACTCTTTGGTTTGCCTAATCTATTTTTTCACCTCTTTAATCCCATTCTACAACTCTTTTGTCTTCTTTTTCTTCTTCTTCATCTCATTCTTCTTGATCTCTTTCGCCTTCATCCCCTTCGTCTTCCTTGTTATGTATTGTGCAATCCACTAACGGCGCAGGAAGGGTCTCAGCCACAAGCGCAGGCAGAGCCTCCTGCGCACTTGTGAGCATTCAGCGCGAACAGGGACTTGCGCCCCGCGGCCTCCACAATGTGAGGTGCAGGAGAGATCCCTTCGAATGCTCACAACTTCTTTAAAATTTGAAATAGAAATCTGAAATTTACTTTGTGATTATGACTATGTTATTGCACTATCTTTTTAATCATTACATTCTAATGTTTAATTTTTTTGGGTATGCATGTGGCAGAAATACAAGAATGTCTCAGCGCAAGGAATCTCCGGATCATAAGACCTTTAAATTATAAAATGCATCGTTGCCACACGCCCGAGGAGGACGCCGTTAAGCCTTTGAAACTATTTTCCGTTCACCCTAAGAAAAATCCTGATGTAAACAAATGCACTTGTGTTAGGATGAATCTCATTGGTTTGCAGAGTGAGCTCTGCTTTAGGAATCCTAACAAAGTTGTCTGATAAATAGTTTTCTATATAACCAATTTATCTTCCTTTGTTCGTTACATTAACTTTGCGTCAAAACTATTTCATCGGTTTCGAGAAGGGAGACCAATGTGAACTGAATGCGTGTTCTTTGCGGTACGATTACGAACTTCTGTCAGTTCAGGCCGTGGGCCTGCTGATCGACGAGAGCCGGGCGCGTGGGCCGCCGCGCCGCCCATCGACCTGCGAGGCTCTGCTAAGTTCGTTTTAGAATGCCTCAGAGTGTGGCTGGCCCTTCTCTGATTAAACACAAGTGGGGAAAATTTCTTCGGAGTATCGAAAAGCGCATCGTTCTGACGTACTCAATTCGTTACTACATGTGAATCTGTCGTTACTGGTGAAGCAAATCGCAGTGTTCACTGGAATATCCTTATCCAGAGTATATTAACACCGGAGAGAGCTCACTGACAAGGGACAACTACAAACGCCAGAGAAGAAAAGAAAGGGGAAGAAACCTGTGATTGAAGCATACGATGACTTTGTAGTCAGTGTTGTTCGATCGAAAGTATATTCCTTGCATCAAATGGGCAAAAGTGCAGAAACGAAACACCAACGCTTGTGAAGGTTATTGACAACCACTTCCTGAAGGAGACTGGTCGTAAGGAAAGTAGTTGCATGAATATGACATTTGCATGACACTTCTTATTCCATTTGAATTGGCGAGGTATGCTACTCGCGTCATTGAAAGTAGTGCACTGGGAGATGTCCAATCAGAAGAGTAGTGCGGCGCAAAGATTTCTTCAGTTTGTTTTCATCAGGTTTTTTCTTAGAGTAAACGGATAATAGCATAATGCACATTTTAAACACTTATTCAACTTTTTGTCTTTTTTCTGTATTTATCATCCAACATGTTGCATTTGACATGCGATAATACTTTTCTCCACAATTGACTTTACATGTTAATTAATAACGAAATCAACTGAAGATGTTCAACATATCAGGCATTTTTTAGCACGAATTGTAAACATGTTAAGTTATTCGTTCTCTCAGGGGCAGATGGTTAAACCTTGGGTGAGGTCGTGAAGTAACCCATATCAGATTTTTAAATAATCGGTTCCTACAGAAAATGTGCGAATAAAACAAAGTTCAAATAATAAATGTATTAAGTTCAACATTTCATTTTACTTCTCAACAAAAACCCTGTCAACCTGGTATCAAGTGTAAACTCTATGCTAAACGACAAAATATTAATCTTCTTTGCCATTTTCGAGTACGAAGAAATTATTTGCATATCTAAGAAACTTATGGTTCTGACTTGCAGGATTCTTTCAGCAAACCTATTCTAAAAATCCTTCATAGATTCGAAACTAAACCTTTACGAAGCCTTTGCAACGCCATGTGTTTTGTAACATACAAGACACTTTACAAAGACATCGACATAACTGACCTACACGACTTCATCCCAAGAGAAGTCAAAAACATTTTAGACTTGCATTACATTTAAAAATGAGATTAAAAAAATTAGGTATGAGAACATAAACAAATTTGCATTTCTCAGGCAAAATCGAGACTCTTTCATTAATGTTTCCAGTTTTTTTTTTATATGTTCGGAAACCATTGAAACCTTTCACATGGTCAGAGGCAGCTTAGTTTTCCGTCAATTTGTGCTATATTCGAAATTAGTAATTTAATATTCGAAGTGTGCGGACGTCATAAATTTAAAAGTATTAGCTTCTTAATCACTGAAAAACTAACATCAATGTGTCATTTTTGTTAAATATTCCTAAATATTCGTAAATGTGATAAAAATGTTTTAATAAATATTTAAACGTGACTTCCCTGTTTTGCACCTAGAAATCTAATTTCGCCGACTGGGCGTCGGCGACGTTTGCTCTGACACAGCCCAAACAATTAATTAGCCTGCGGCTCTACACATTAATGGGATACTTTTATGTGGTTCTCTTCGCACGAGCTTTCCTCGCCCGTTCTGCCTCCTGCTTCGTCGCCGCGAGACTCGACCGCCGGGAGAGCGGCGCAAAAAGCAGGAGGCAATTATCGGGGCTCCGCGCACACAAATAGGATCCCGGGGAGACAAATCCGAAACGAATACGCGGCCCGGCTCGCTGCACGGGCTCCTTTTTTGCCATTGTTCTTTTGTGGCGGCGCCGTCGTCGACAGATTCCTTTTGCCCTAGATCGGCGGTGCGTCGTCTACATTCCAGCTAGGCCCCGCGTGCCTCTCCTTGGCTCGGAGGCAGGTGTCGGGCGGAATGAGCTTACGATTTCCCCACCTCCTGCGCCCGTAATTATGTCAGCCACATTAAGGCGCTCTCGGCAGGGGACTGGCTGGACGCGCCAGGGGGGACGCGATACGTGGAGGAAAAGGCGCCTTCACGAATGAAGTTGATCGATATAGGCAAATCGGGTACAATTTTTTGGGATACAAATTCTTCCGGTGGCGTGTTGATTACAAATCTTAAAAAAACAGCAAAAAAATCTTTAAAATGTCTTCTTTTAAGTTTGCAAATATGTTGACTATTGTTCGCAAATTGACCGATCCGAAATGTGAGATTCACGAAGTTGGCCGCCAAAAGGCCTTTAATTAAAAATCTTCAAGGTTTTGAAAACTTTCTAAACACTCAAATTTATGAAAGTTTGTAGTTACATCAAACACGATTTGGATATAAATATCTGACCACTGCACATACATCAAGACGCAAGCGCCAGTCTGCAGGATACATAACAGATTCGACATTTACCTGCTCCACACATTCGACATTCGACGAATAACGAGCTAGTGCTAGCCCAATCCTGAGTAGCTGATTTGCTTGGTGAATGTGCGCTTCCTTCGATCTTTTCAAAAGACCGACACGCGGTGGGTAGGGCTTGCTACTCTCCGACTACTGAGAGTGTGGAGCTGCCTTGAGGCAACAGCACTAACACAATCCAGCATATACTCATTTGTGACTTGTGACAGTGATGCAATTAATCTCGCCGAAATCGATTGGAGAATGAAATAGCATTACGGTGTAGCACCAGAACGAGAAAATGGTGGTGAACCAGAAAATTACGAATGGGTGAGATATTTTTGGTACACGCTGCTGTAATAGATTAGAAGGGTGGGAGAAGGCAGAAAAAGAGAAATACGAGGTGGTCAACTGGTAAATACGTTTTTCTTCTGGAATCATACATACTCCCTTCCAAGGAGAAAATGTAGGAAAGCAATGCTGTTGTATTTCTCTTTTTCAATGATTTGTCTTGACATTTGTAGTATTGTGGAAAATGAATTGAAATTTTTGTATTTATTTTCTTTTTTAATATACTTACTTTTAACTCATTTTTAACTAGGAAAATAAATTTGAAAACAAAATAAGGGATTTACAAATTAAATACCAATATGCTTAAAAAAACTTCTAAATTAAGCATATTTTCTTTACATTAAAGAAAAAACCATCATCAAAATCCCGAAATATCTCTAAACTGTTTGGTGGAAAACTACCTACTCCGTAAAATACAACTCTGATTGGAAGGCAACGCCCCCGGAAACCCGTGACTGCAAAAGGACAGGTCATTCCGATTGAATCCAGAGCCGGTGGCCGCCTACAAAGCGAGCGCCGCGGATCCGCTCCCGCAGAAAAACGCGCGCCGCGCTGCTGGAGTCTTTTCACGGAAGACGACTGTCGCCTGCGCTCGGTGGGGGCGGACAAAGCAGCAGCGCGGAGCGGAACACGAGGGCGTAATTCGGCCCCGACGCCTCTCCCTCGGCACCGCTTCCCGAGCGCCTCGCGGCCGACGACGGGGGGCGGGGCAGCGGAGAACACGATTTCCTTTGCTCCGTCATTCACACGTTTTCTAATGTTCTGAAAGCATTTTGAATTTCTCAGAGGAAATTGCGCAGACTGATCTGGCATCTAGTATGAAGATTATTGAACACGGTGATATTTTCTGACAAATTGTTTTATAAAACGTGCCATAAAACGTAAATTTTATAAAATCTAGCATTCAACTAGAAAATGTAAGATTAATTTTCTTAAAACGCGTTTTATAAAAAGTCTGGCCATGTGCATTAGGCGTATGAATATCAACATGGTTATTAGCTTGTTTGTTCCAATTTATTCTCTATGCGCTCTTTTCTCTCTGAACCGCTTACACATTTCAAAACAAACCGGTTCAAGGAGATAGTTCATATATATATATATATATATATATATATATATATATATATATATATATATATATTGTGGCGTCACCGATTAATTAAATATAATTTTATTATGGCATCGCCAATAACAAAGTAATTCCTACAGCTGGAAATATCTCGCGTCGAGAAAGAAGTGGGTCAAAGGTACGCGGCCTCCACCGCGACGGTTCCCTCCGCTTGTCAGGGAGGCCCACCCCCCGACCGCGCACGGGTCTTCTTCCCAGAGGCAGCTGGTTTATTACCCCCTCATAAAAATACTTGCTGCCCCTTCGCCGGCCCTCTCGCCGAACAAAGCGCCACCCTCGCGTCCTTCCTTCAGCCGCGCGACCGAGGAATGCAAGCCCGATGGAGTTCGGCCGGGTGTCAATTAAAAACCACGACGACACATTTACGACACGTCGTGAGTGAAACCTTTCTCGGCCTCTTCCGAACAATGCTAACCCCCCACATTCGTTCTGGCACGCGTTCTGGCACGCGTCCGGGCGCCAGAAGCCTCGCGGGAGCTGTTTCTCTCTAAACACAGTAGGGTGTCGATTAGCCCCTGCCGGCCGTCGGGAACCAGTGAAATGCGCCTTTACGCGCGCACGTGTCCAGGACAGCTGCGATCAGCTTCTGGAACAACTGACAAAGGGAAGCGAGCGAGATAGCGAAACCAGCGACAGACAGAGAACATTGACGGAAAAATACAGAAAAATCGACACGAGATTGGTTAATCAGATTTCTGCGACGCAGCCACCCTCGGCCAATGGGAAGCTTCGCTATGAGGGAAGGGAGAAATTTGGTGTCAGGAACATTTTGGGAAGGGGAAACGTAGCTCTATTATAAACGCGATGCACAGTGGGAAGAGACACTTTTTGAGACTTACTTGTTAAAATTTCTTCGGACACTTGTTAAAATCTCTTCGACGAGACTTGTTAAAATTTCTTCAGGCTAGACTTGTCAAATTTATTCGAGACACTAACTTTGTAAAATTTCTTCGGGCACTTGTAAAATTTCTTCGGAGACTTCACCTTGTAAGATTTCTTCGAGAGAGACTTATAAATTTTTGTTACTACGGGAGAGTTCCAAGATACTTCTTGGTAGCTAAATGTGCCTGATTATTCAGTCATTCACGATCGGGACGCGAGTTTGGGAAAAGACTTCCCCAGAGCCGAATCAGTCAGGACGCGACTCGTAAATTGTTGCGGAGAAAACTCGGGCGAGACTACCGGACCCCGCGCCGATCCCGCATCAGCCTGCCAGCCTTGCCGTCTACCGTCCCGGGCCCAGTGACAGGCCTCTCCGTTACGTCAGCGCCCGTGGACACTCGCCCCTCTGAGCCTGTTCGATTCGGCGACCTGCAGAGAAGGAGACGCACCGCTGGAGTTCAGCGACCTGGGACAGCCGCCGCCGCCTCTGTTTGAGGCTGCCGCCTCGGCCTGCCCACGAAGACCAGCGGCCATTGGTGAAAACTATGAGACGTTGCCGTCTCACTGAACTATTGTAACGGCGAAAAACTGCAAGTGGCCGCGCTCAGGCCCAGCAGAGTTAACCACTTGTAATTAATTCACAGAGTAGTTTTAGTAAAGAAACTTGCGTCGCCCATTGCGACATTGTAATTTACCTGGTAGCTTTTGGTGCCAGGAATAAACAGTTGTTTGTCACAAATGACTCAATTGCTCATTCTTGACCTCCCAACTCTTCCATTCAGTTACATTTCAGGAGCTGAACCTGGCGCCCTCCCCCGAGCAGTCTTATGAATATTACATTTGGCTGGTCCCAACGTGGGGCTAGTTGAGTGCAACCTTATGAATATTACAATATATATATATATATATATATATATATATATATATATATATATATATATATATATTATAAATTTCTGACGTTTTCTACTGATAGAAATTTGATTACACTGCGTTGTTTCAAGCTCCGCGGAACCTTATCTTCGCTCATCATTTTCGTAGAACAACTGCATAGGTTTCGAAAGGATCGGGAGTTAGCGAGGAGTTGTTAAGCATGTTAAAACTCTTTTCTTCCAAGGTCGCACATCGTTTGATTCAAATTTTATTATTCCCAGAGATATGTAAATGTTATTTTTCTTTCTTTCTATTTCCCCCCCTCTTTCGTTGACGAATGAGTTAACATGATGTTTCATCAGTCTATTATTACTTTCAGTTCGAGCTCGGCTCCCGTTGGGGTAAGACTTCTGCGAGAGTCGCTCCTGGCGATAAGCTTTCTACTTCTACCAGTGAGGTTACTGTGTTATCGACGCGCTGATAGTAATCGTGGAAGTGTCTACTAGTAAAACCAGGTGTAGGTTTTACTTGTTCTTTTTATTTATTTTGTAAAGTGTATGTAACAAGCCATTAACACTAGGTCAGTGTAATGTGTGAAAATAGCTCCCCCAGTACGGGGCAGCATATAAAAATGGCAATGGATGCAACAAACGGTGTAGTCTCAACCTATAGAGAGACTTCTCATACGAGCTCAATGGAAAACTCAAATAACACTATGTTCGCATTTCAAAATGGTCAAATGTTGCCGCAAATCAGGCTGGGTGCATTCCATTGCAGTCAAAATTGAGTGTTAACTTGCCACAGCAGGGTGTAATGCAAAACCTGGTGCAAACTCAACAGCAAAGTTTAACACAATCAGTATCAGTTCAACCGCCGCAATTACATCATGGCACTTCCGGGGATCTGCTATCTCCTTGGGAACTGCAAAACCTTAACGAGGAATCACCAAACCCCAAAAAGAACTTGGAGCAGCGCGGACAGGGCGCACTCAACGTATTTCCAACACCTCAACCAAAAAAGGTAGATATATCTTAAAAAGAAACGGTGATTCTAGTGAAGTATTATGTGATAAAAGACAAAAACGTTCGCAATCAGATCGCAATAAAATGCTTTATAACGTGCCTGTAGGAAACAGATTTGAATCTTTAGATGGCGTAGAGGAAAATGATAGTGAATTCAAAGCAGTAAAAATCCCCCCAATTATTATTCAAAATTATAATAATGAGAAGATTAATTGCTAAACTATAAACTGCTTAAAGACGACGTTGTGAAAAATGAAATTGAGAATTTTGAATTCAAATACAGTAACAATAAATTTTAAGTGCAATTTAGTAACATTGAAGACTTCAGGAAATTACGAAAATTTTGGAAAATAACGAGATAAGAAGTTCTACTCCTTTAAAGACCCATCATTAAGGGCATTTGAAGTTATAATAAAGATGTACCGGAGTGTCTAGATGTCAATGATATTAAAAAGGAACTTAATGATAAATTCCCTGTATTAAAAGTAATAAGACTTTATGGTAAAAACAGAAAACCTCTGCAGATAGCTGCTGTAGACGTGGAGAACAATGTGGCTGGTAGAGCCATTCTAAAACTAAATAAGTTAGACTACTGTATAGTTAGAGTTTTTGTACGAACAAAAACGAGACTCCCCATCCAACGTAAAAAGTTCCAATGCTTTGGGCATATGGAAGCTAACTGTTTTAACAACCCTGATGCGTTAAATGACTAAATGACCACCACTATTCTGAATGTACACTCCCTAAATCGGGGGTAAACCCTCATGTACGCATTGCAAGCAAAATCAGACGGCGAATTATTTGCTCTTTCTATAAGGCAGAATTAAACAAGAAACTTAATAAATCTGCAACTGGATCGAGGCATAACGCAATCCAAGCCAAGGTACTGAAAAGTTCGCAAGGTATAGATCAAGGAATAAATTATGAAAGCAGGCAAGCCAGATGCAGCCAACCTCCAGTCCTTTAACAATGCCCAATTCCCGCCCCTACGTGAAAGACCAGTCCCTTGGACAAGACCGGTAAATAATTCCCAAGAGAACCTTAGAACGACGCCGTTCATGAGTCAAGGCATGGATAGGAATAGATTAATCGAATCAATCACAAGTACTGTGATTACTCATATTATGAATTTTCTATTACCAAAAATGCAAAATATGATTCAAGTCGCGTTACGAAAATGAAGCGTAGCCACCTCACGGATTTAAAATTTTTAAACTAGAACTCAAATAGTTTAAGCAAACAAGAGACTTCTGCTGCTGCGGGTGGGGTCGCGATAATAATCCGCAAAGAGCTTAGTCAGTCTCAAATTGAATGTCCCACTTCAGACTGCCTAGAGACGGTAGCAATAAATTTAAAAACAGCCTATTCGGAAATAATAATAATAATAATAATAATAATAATAATAATAATAATAATAATAATAACTGCCTACAAACCACCTAATAAGAAATTCCTAGTAAAGACCTTTTTTTTAAATTTATTTTCCTGCCTGTTCGGCATAGTATGCCTTTCAGGGGTTTTAATTTACAGTTTATAATTACAGAATTTTTTGGCCATTCGGCTGACAGTATATGAGGAGGACCACACGGCTACCTCGTCAACAAAGTCTGCAGAGCAGTAATTCAAAGAAATTTATTAATTAATTTATTTATTTTAATTAATGTATTTATTTAATTTTTCAGCAGCGGAATTGATTAATGGGAGGGGATGGAAATTATTCTAATTTAAGGTGGTTTAAGAGAGTCTTTGGGGTAACGAGAGATAATGCGGGTTGGGATGGAAGCATTTTTGCCTAGATCAAATATTTGTGCACTTGTACACGACGGAAGAAGGGTGAAAAATCTGTTACTCATCCGTTGAATGTATTCGCTAATGGAAGGAATGTTAAGCTCTCTGTGAATTTGCATATTTGGAATAAACCAAGGGGCTTGCACGGCTTTTCTTAGATACTTATTTTGAATGATTTGTAGTTTCTTTAGATGTGTGTTTGCTATATTGTTCCAAATTTGACAGGCGTATGTTAATGAGGGACGTATTATCGTTTTAAAAATTGATAATGCGCAGTCCAGACTAAGCGATGATTTGTTGTTAATTATTGGGTAAAGTTTGTTCATTTTTGCGTAGGTTTTGTTCGTTATTTCTTGAATGTGGTTTTTCCAAGTTAATTTTTGATCCAGTAATACACCCAGATATTTTACGGGCGTTTCATTATTAAGCCAAGGAATTGCAGAATTATTAATTTTGATTTGTAGTGGTTTATGTATTTTTCTTAGTGAGAATATTTTAGGCTGTGATTTGGTAGAGTAAAGACCTTGGATAAAATATTTAACTCCAATAATAACATTGCGTACAATAATAATAAGAAGATCGTTGTCATAGGCGACTTAAATAGTAAAAATAAAGCATGGAACTGCAGAATTACAGCGGAAGCAGGTCGTAAACTTTTACAGTTCGCCCAGAATCATAATACATTAATCCATGTCCCCCTGCACCCACACGGTGTCCATTTAATAATAAAGGACATTGTTGACGTAAGTCTAACCACAAACATAAATTCCCCCTTTTTTCACTTGGTCTCACCTGATCTCGATTCGGATCATAACCCCATAATAATATCATTTCAGAGTACTGCTCAAGTTAACAACTTCAGAAAACTAATAAATGGTAAAGTAAACTGGGATCTCTTTAATATAAAAATAGCCTCGCAATTTTCGTTACCAAAAGATTTCAAAACGGAACTGATATTTACCTACAAATCAATAATCAAACAGAAGCAATAAGCATCGCGGTTAAAGAATCATGTCAACCAGTGCAATGTAACAAACATTCATCTTACTGGCTACGAAACACATCGTGGACTTGATAGAAGATAAACACTGGATTAGAAGACTGTGGCAGTTGTATAGAAGGCCACACTTAAAAGGAAATGAAACTCCTTATGCAAAAAAGTAAAATTCCTAATCGACGAACACAAATAAAGTTCATTTAACCAATTTTTAGCGCAAATTATCCCCGGCGCACCTTCTCTATGAACTACTATCAAAAAGGTTACCAGAGAACAATCTAGAATAACACCCTAGTATTCTGGGCCCTAGTAGTCTGTATACAGATGACGAAAAAGCGAAGGCGTTTGCTGTTCACTTTTCAATTGCTTTTAAACACAATCCAATAGTAAACCATGTGTTCAATAAGGAAATTTTAAACCTAAGAAGCAACCTATATACTCTGCAGATGTAAGACAAAATCCATATCCTTCACAGAATTTACACGCACAATAAACAGACTTAGAAACAAAAAAGCAGTTGGGAATGACCTAATAACTAGCCAAATATTAAAAGAATTACCACTCTCCACAATTGCAGCAGTAACAGCTATTTTAAATGCAGTTTTAAGACTAGATTTTTACCCAAGCAATTGAAAAAAAAGCAATAATCATTCCAATAAACAAACCAAATAAATGTTCACAACTATTAGATTATTCAGTTATTCTATTACCTTTAGCTGAAGTGTTTGATAGACTGATTTTAACCCTGCTAAATAAATCCTTATTCTCTTCGAACGCCATACCTGATGCCCAATTCGGCTTTAGAGCAATTCACTCGACTGAACACCAAATTTTGAGAGTTACGGATTTGATTGCAAAGGGTTTTCACGAGAAAAAGTACACGGCAGCTCTGTTTTTAGACATTACTAAAGCGTTCGACCGTGTCTGGCACACAGGACTGAAATACAAATTTCGCCTTCTAGGCATCCCTAAATATCTTCAAGATATAATGGCTTTTCTTGCTAATTGCTAATTTTGCTAATTGCTAATTGCTAATTTCTTGCTAATTTTCTTGCTAAACAGATCATTCAATATTAAAATACATGACACCACGTCGGATAAATACAGAATCTCAACTGGAGTTACACAAGGTTCCCCACTCTCACCGACTTTATTCAAAATTTACCTTGCCGATGTTCCGGAATTAGTGGATACCGAAATATCCTTGTTTGCAAATGACACTGCCATCCTTTCACAACATGAACTTGTTATTGCCCTGGGAAACCTACAAAA
Source organism: Gryllus longicercus (assembly GCA_038098605.1). NCBI lineage: Eukaryota > Metazoa > Arthropoda > Insecta > Orthoptera > Gryllidae > Gryllus > Gryllus longicercus. The sequence goes on from JAZDUA010000147.1 coordinate 2,599,590, forward strand.
TGATTTAAATACCTTAATTAAATGGACTGATAAATGGAGAATCCAGATAAACCCAAACAACCACAAGCTAAAATTTTCTCGCTTAAAGGATTCATAATCCCTCCATTGTTAACAATTAGTAACAATCCTGTTCTCTGGCTAAACAATATCCAACCTGTGAAATACTTAGGAGTTAAATTAGAAGATTAACATGGAAGAACAACATAATTGATATTGCTAACAAAACCTATGAAGAAAAGGGTCAAACTTTATCCACTAATGAATAAAAACTCTGCATTAAGAATAGAAAACGGAGTAACAATTTTTAAATCTATAATTCGTCCGTCGCTCATCTATGCGTGCTCAGTGTGGGGAGGCGCCGCAATCACGGATATTAATAAATCGGAAATAAGTCAAAACAAATTTCTAAGTCTGGTCACCAAAGCTCCCTGGTTTATTCCTAATGCACAAATCCAAAGATAATTAAACATTAGCTGCATTAGCGTACATAAATAAACTACCGAAAAAAATTTATTTAAGGCTTGAAGCTTGTCCTAGCAAAAGAACTTTCAACCTTGGCCGCACAACTTATACACCATCTAGGATATTGTCATGCTTTCCAAAAGATCGCTTAAAGCCACCAAAAATTGCTGCTTCTAAGGTTATAAACAATATATGGGATTGTAAGAAAGGTATATATGTGTTATTCACAAGTGTGGTATTTTTCACACAATGCATATTTTGGTATATTTTTGTATATCTTTGTATATTTGTATATTTTTGTATATTGTTTAATTAGTAGGTATATTTTTGAATTTTTATATAAAAGTAAACAGAAACTGTATATAGATTAAAAAAATAAGCTCAAGTAAGTATACTTGTGCCGTGTTGCAAATGGAAGAGACTGATAAGTCCTCATGTATTATATGGATTGTAAATAATAACTCCCGAAAGGCCAAAGGGCCGAACGGGCAAGAAATAAAATTTAAAAAAAGATTATTTCTTTATCCCAACGTATTTTCTCTTGTAAGACCTGGAAATGATATTTCTGTCGTAGTCTGAGAGTTAATTGGAACCCAACATTCGGATGCAACCTGCAATACATTGTTGTTGCAGCGCATAGCCATGAGCTCTAAAGTGCTTTCCAGGATAAGCATGAATCATGTGTAGTTCAAGAACAATAACGCATTACGATCGTCTAGGTTATTTTGTTAGTATATAATGTTTCATCAGGATTTGACTAGTATGTTGATGAATGAGTTGCAGAAGACAAATGAAACTTCGCCAATTCACTCTTTCCTTTCAAGCACAATCGTTATTTGATGGCTTTGCCGTCAAGTGAAAATTGTAGTTTTTCAAGAAGGGATTGTTAATTTGAAGCGATATTTCATGGAAACGCACACAAAGTCTGTAGGCAACTTATTCTCAGCTGTAAAATGCATTTTAGATACATGAATACAAATATGGATTTTTGGGTCAGGTCAGATCGTAGAAGTTGCTAAGTGAATAACGAAGAGTCACAGGTTGTTGTAAATGATGTAATAACAAAATTAAGTCCATCGTAATTTTATTAAAATTCTTAGGTCGTCCCTTAATTTAAAATGATTCAAATAATTAATTTCTAAGAATCCATAATTCGTCGACCAGCGTTTCTTAACGACTCGTTTCAATAGAATTCCCGCACACATCGTGGCACATTGTGGGACTTCTGCGGATGGTGACAGTGCTACTCAGTTCTGCCGCCGCTCGCCCGGAGGTGCCTCTTCCAGGCCTTCGCGGCCCCATCTCCCCTGGGGCGTGACGAAGCGCGTGGCGGGAGAGGAGGAGAACCCACCAGGGCAGCTTCCCTCCGGGCGCGCGCATGGCCGCCGACTCCCGCGGCAGATTGCATGTTTTGTCAATGAACAGTAACACTGTACGTGGCGTATGGGGAATAAGTACAATCTGAGCCCATTTTCTCGAGCTTTGGAAACTCTTCCTCACATTTTAAACTATAAATTGTTGAAAGTTGAATCTAAGTACCGACACGTGATATTTCAAAATAGATACTTTCGCTTTCAATTTATAATAAATGTATTTGCATCGTGTAAACGAACTACCAATATGGTTTTATAGTGTTTCTCACAACACTGTAACTCCTACTCCCGTCTCTACTCCTACCACAACTATTAATAGGAGAGCTTAACAAAACGTGCGCAAGTGAAGCTCCATTTACGGCCAAAAGCAAAACAAGGGGCCGTCGTAGCATTCACTCAATGGATCAGGAAAACTGAACAAAAACCTAATCCAGATGGGGGTTATTGAGCCAGAAGATGAGGTACATTACTTATTACAGGTATATTAGCTTTTTAAAAAAATATGTATTACGAATGTTAACTAATACAATTTAATCCGTGCTAAAATAATTTTTATGGTCACTTTAGTCTCCAATTGTCCAGAAACAAGTTATGCTGCATAAATGAAATTTGCATATCGATTTTAATTGTTTAATATTATTTGAAATGCTGAAGATGCCTCGAGTGAACGAGAAATGAGGAAAGAGCCCAGAGCAGAGGCGTGCGCTCCCTGCCAATAGGTCGAATATTGCCAGTATACTGCCAATATTATGTCCCGACGTATGAGTTTCAAACTGAAGCACTGTCAGTTTGATTATGCTGAGCGTGGTTTGAGATGAGGTGTAGTTCCTTTTATTAAATTCCTTTTATTAAATTCTTCTGTGCCATTTTAGTCCTTACAATGTGTGGTTTGACATCATGTACTTGAAAGATCTGTATAATGAATTGAAATGGTCCCGCCTCTCTTTATTCATTAACGAATTCCCGGAGCTTTCTCACCGTGCCGGAGCCTTTGAGCGCGACGCCCGCGCAGCCATGCAAATGCTCCGGGCGGTCCACAACCTCGCCCCAGGCACTCCTCGCAAGGGCCTCAAAGGCACCGCCTGCGCCCATCATCGTGGCCTTTAGATTCAAGTTTTTATTCTTGCTCGTTGACCGAAAGGAGCGAGATCCTTTTTTAAATCGACCGTTCGTCATTTCATCTGTCTGTAAGTTTGTTACCAGTCACGACCAGTATTCCCGAGACCGTTGTTCCCGAGACCGTTGTTCCCGAGTCCGCGCTCCCTGAGAAAAATATTGAAATCGAATTGTGCTGGTAATCCCTCAAGCTTAGGAAATGCGCAGCAATTTCCCCATTTTCGGGGTTGGACATCTGATCAATCTTGAAGTATCCGTACATCACTGTCAAACGCCTGGTTTACTACCAACGGGGGTTGAATCAAAGCGAAGTTACAACTATTCTGAGGAAATAATACAATATTTAACTTCGATGCAAAAATTAATTAAATCCTCAGTTTCTTCTAATTTGTGAGCTCTAATTTATTTTCTAATGGATGTCGGCTACGATCTCAAGTATGAGTGAAAGGGAAGAATCCTGCGGGTTGCGGGGCATTCTGTGGAAGTGGCCGAGTCCCACCCGAGCGTATGCGCCTGCCTCTCCCAACGCCGCAAGACCCTGCTAATCGGCGGCGAAGCACACCGTAGCATCAGCCAGCCGAGCGTCTTAGAAAGCAGCACACGATGCGGCGCAGCGAAATTGAAATGAAGAGCATCCACCTTGTCATGATACTAAACTAGGCATCTGAGTGCCGTTCACACAGGTCTCACGTTTTCATTCATAGTCGAAACTCTGCTGAAACAATCTTGCCAACAAAGATGGAAACTAGTGGTGCTAAAAAGCGCAAACTTTCTTGCATTATTTGTAACAGCTACGCAGTATTATACAATACATGAACCTGCAAAAGTGTTTCCAACTAGCAACTTATTTTCTCCGCGTCGAGATTAGAACTCAGGCCCTTCAAGTCAACACACCAGGCACGTTTCCACTAAATCACTAGTCGCATACTGAAATCAGCATTCTCGACACTTAAAAAACCCAGTGGTCTCTCGCATTATTTGTAATTTAGCAATTATTGAAAACTCGGGTTTCAACGAAAATGAGGCATGGGCCATTTTAAAGGGTTCTCAACGTTATTCGAGAATACAGTTTAATAAAAAGTTTAGAGTCATTTTTGAGAAAACGTAAAATATTCAGGCTTCATGTAAAGTGCCCCCAAAGATCAAAATAATGTTTTAAATTCCCAGGGTTTCGAATTTGTGCACATCGATAGGGAATACCTACTAGTACTTTTTAAAATATTTGCATGTATTTACTTGCACATCTGACATTTACCATAAATTAGGTCGCAGAAGAAAGGAGTTTCCAATGCGCATTTCTGCCCTGACTCACTTATTCCAGTGAGTAACATAGCATAGGGTCACAGGCGTGATAGGTCAGGATGGATTATCATAATAAATCAAGAAAATCTTTACTACTTCATTTCGGGTGCGATTCATCATCAAAAGAAAGCGTGGATCGTTATGTGCTTCTGCTCTTTTAATAGCCAGAAAACATCTCGTATCGCATAGTGCACTTTAATAAGCGCCAAGATATTTCCTTAAACAGTTTCTTCGTGGTTCGACTTTTTGTAAACGCAGCGCTTCTGAATATACATTCTTCAATGGAGATTTAATGACGTATTGCTGGTAATTTATGGTTCAGGAATATTCATTATGTCCAATTTGTGCGAATTGTGAATGATCGTCCCTATTATAAATTCCAGCACAATTCCACCCATTTGCATGTCCGGCACCTAATGCTCTATTCACACGCGACCACACGCAGAGTTTCAAAGCCTGTTTATTCCCAGTGTGCCGCGCTAAGCGAGTAAATTATCGATACAGGAGTGTACATTTTTTACTTTTGGCTTTTTTACGTTCCTACGTACTTTACATCCGTTGTCTGGGTCTTGTAATAACACGATAGGACAATCGTAAATATACTCTACATGAAATAGGTCTTTGGCATCGTTGAGAAATTGAAATTAGATAAACTATTACATTAGTGTGTCCGGCGACTCTGATTACATTTATTTATCGTATCACAAATGGTTTTAGTTAGTGATCATTAAAGACCGACGTTTCGAGCAGCAAAACTGCATAAAACGTGCAGTAAAAACGTCAAAACATGTAAAAAGATACAATAAATATATCAAAAATGTTCAAAACGGTGTTATGTAGACTAAAAATTCCAGTTAATTCACTTATCAATTTATTTTACATTTTTGATGTGATATTGAAGGTGAATGAAATAATATGACTAGTGTATTTATTATAATTAAGTTTGTACATATTGTTTAAACAAACCATATTTGATATTTTAAGTATTATTAACACAAAAACTTAAGGGTAAATACAAAAACGGAAAAATATACAAATACCTTCAGAAACCAAAAATAATTAAGTTATACATGATATGTTCTTAATTCTTTTCATTATAATTTGCAATTATATGCATTTCCAATTTTTTCTTAGAAATTACTGTACCTCTTATCATTTAATGTATGTTTCTGACAGGAAAAGCTTCATTCTAGTACATTTACACATGTCTGTGTGCCTCTCTGACAGTCTGACAGTGTATGTCTGCCTGACGTACGTGTCCTCGCAGCTAAAAGCTGTCAAAAACTTACTTCATCCTCTCTCGTTTCTTGCATGGCAACATTTGTTCCGAGAAATTCGATGAATATGAAACGTAGTGTAGCTTGCTACTAAGCTTCGCGCCCAGACGTGAAGTGAAATATGACTCGCGCATGTAGTCTCTTGTTGGTAAGATCAGCGAAGAATGACAAAACGGATGTATCATTCGATTGGGAAGATAGACCCCGAACATGGCGTTGGCTGCGCGTCCGCAACCAAGGGCCGGGAACCGAGATCGTGACTACACCGCATACCTTTAACTCCTAACTGCAATGCTTCAGAAATTTTAATTAGACAATAGGCATCATAAAAGAGATAGATGCTCAGTTCATAATGCAACAAAATGCAGACTTGATACATGTTAATCAGCACTCGAGTTTCACAAACCACTCGACACTTCCAGGTTAAATAATAAAAATTCTTTCTTAAAGGAATCCTGTAAAACAGGTACGTTAAAGCAAGTTAATAATATACAAATTATATTTTATGCAATAAAACTACTAATCTAGCAAGTTAGTCCAATAAAACCCAAAAATGTGCTATTTGCAGCTAGCGTTACCCAAAACGTGCAATATCGTATAGTAACCATCAAAACGTGAAATTTCGTCCAAAATAAAACAAGTTCTAAAATAAAGTCCTTTTCAAGATTCAAATTTCTGTCAAGGTTTCATCCAGTTTTAAGTTAGCAAAGAAAATATGAAGTTACGTGGGAATCCGGTCTTTACTGATAAATTAGTGGGCCAAGATAACTTAATAGGAATTTCCAAAAAATGTGTGATACTTAATAGTATTATTTCGGAAATTAAATGCGTTAATAATGTTATCCTAGTGCACTTCAGCCCTGAGGAAAACAAAACCCCGACACAACACCGACGCCACAATCTTCAAGGCGGCGTTGCCCGACAGCGGAGAGTATTCGATTTGCGTGATGTTGGAGGTTGGACAACTCATGTGAATGCTACAAATGTTTATCATAGCGTTGGCGTCCAATATTCAAAGTAAACTTGGAGTTTCCAGGACATTTGATATGTTTTAAAATGAGGATGACCAGTGATGCAATCATGATTATTCTGTGTGGAGAGCTGTAGGTGAAGTGTCCAACTGGTTTGTTGTATTCTTATAAAAAAATTGCTTTATTTTAATTAACTTTTAATTTATTTTTATTTGTTGATTATAATGATTTATTATTTGTTCATATATTTCTGTATTACCATAAGAAAACGGTAACAATTATATTTGTAAATAAGTCATCGACTTATTGGGTGGAGGCTGAAGCCCCATGATCGTAGTAGTTCGTTGTTGTTCTAATTTTGGTTATGGGTTACGTTGTGTTTTGCATTATTGTGCTCCTCGACAGAACCGCAGAATGTTACCTACCATGACGAGTTTTGAGCTAATTAGATCCGCGCGAGCAGCAATCTCACAGTTGCTTACGTCAGATGAATTTCTAGAAGTCTAACCTTTGAAGGAACTGGCATTGTGCTCGGCCCTCCAGAATTGACATGAATCACGAGTAATGTCCCCAGAGGTCGTGTTGCACTTTGGTGCTGATATATTTCTATTCCCTTAGTGACGTGTTCGTGTTGTATTTTTCGGAAAATGAGTTAGTTTGCCCTTTTTCGTGCTCACTTGAATACATGGAAACTATGAGCTACTGAATTACATTATATAACTTACATGTGAATGTAAATAGAAGATACGAGTAATTTGGTAGTGGAAAAGTGACGCACCTCAAACATTCATACAAAGGTTAAGAATTTAACAAGTCCACTAAGACGCTCATAAGTATACGAGCAGTAGTAAGCAGTTTATATACACGTTCTAAGCAGTTCAAACAAGATAACAGTATTAAATATATATTTTGTGGTAACATAACGGAAAGATAACGTAGGTATTATACGAGTATTTTGAATGATAGTCGAGTGCAAAAAGATGAACAAGGGCTTTGCTAGGTCTAGCCAACCGCGACTGTGGATTATGGATATGTCATCATTCTGCAAGTCGAAAACATATTTTCTCTTCTGTTCTTCTTTCTTTCTCTGTTCCCTTTACTCTTTCACATCCCTTGCTCTTCCTTACCTCTTCTCTCATCTCTGTCTTCTTCACCCTCCTCATCCTTACGCCCGCGCCTCTTCGTCATGTTCTTCCTCCATTTTTTCCTTTTTCTATCGTTTTTCTCTCCACGAGTTTTTAATATCCCCCCGTCTTCCTCATTCTCTTCCACTAACTTTTCTCTTCTGATCTTCATTTATTTTCGTCCCCTCTCTTCCTCTTCATTTCTACATCTTCTACTACGCTCATCCCCCAATTTATTTTCTTCATCAATGCTCTTCTTCTACTCCTCAATTTCTCTTTTCCTCGGCCACATGCCCTCGGCGTAACGTCTCATATTTTTCACGACCCTTTTCCCCATCTTCCCTTCTTTCGGCTTCTCCTTTATCTTCCCCATCGCCTTCAAGTGCAAATTAATCTCCGCGGTGCGAGCCAGACGGCCGAGTCGGCCTGCGATGAAATCATATCCGCCATTGTATAAATTACGGGAAGCCTCAGATTTTCGGGAGGGCCGGGCGCACGCGCGGAGAAACATATGACCCGGCGGAGGAGGGGAGAGCAGTGGGAAGACGTATGGGGCGCAACTCACGACCGCCATTTGTCGAGGGGGAGGCGAGCGGGGGCGCGCCGCGCCGCTGCGGCGTTCCGCGGCCAGCCAGCAAACGTCTCGTCACTGGCCAGAGCGTCACTGGGGCCTAGGGATGCGTCATGGATGTTTATGCTTTCAAAACATCCATGCTTTTTTATAAAATATTCGATGTGTTTAAAATCGATTTTTTTGAAATGTGTTTCTTTAACATCTATGTTTTGGTTTCGGTTTTTTACGTGGTTGATTTGTTTTAAATAAAATTCCACCATAAAATATTTATACCAGTATACTAACATAATATATTCGTATTCTAATATATATTTCGTCTACTAATTTTTAGATATCCAGAAATTGAATATTCTTTAGACCAAAAGCGATCAAAGGTAAAGAATAAATACCTGTAGTAATCTCTCTGGTAATCATGGGAGCGGGGGGCGGAGGGTCGGGCGGAGGGGTGGGAGAAGCGGGCGGTGGGGTGGGAGGAGGGGCGGGAGGAGCAGGCGGAGGAGCGGGCGGGGGGGGGGGGCGGGTGGAGGAGCGGGTGGTGCGGGGTCGGAGCGGGCGGAGCGGGGGCGGTGCGGGCGGAGCGGGGGCGGTGCGGGTGGAGAGGGCGGAGCGAGCGGAGGGCCGGGTTAGACGGCTCGCCGAGCGGCCTGGGACGCGGAACCTGGCATTAGGGCCACTTAGCGGGGGGCGGCCGGCGCCTACTCACTCATTGCGGGCGAAGGATCATGGCGCACGTCTCCCCACTCGCGCGCCATTTATTTATCTTAGAAGCAGTAACCACCGCACAATGCATTGGCTCTTCGCCTTGCGTAATTTTGGTACTTATTTCATAAGAGAGACTTTCACAATAACAGGTACATACTGAAATACAAAGATATGCATTATAATTAATTACACTATCTTAGAAAAACATAAGAAGAGAGTAGAGTAATGACATTGAAATTAACAATTGTTTAAAAATGGGTTCATTGAACCATTGTCGTTGGAAGGAACGGCATGTTTTAGAATCCTCTGTTATTATTTCCATAGGAAAAACGAAATAATTGTAGTATTTGGTTGCTTGACGTTTATAAAGGTGTATTTAGTAGTGTGTTAAAACATATGTACATTTTCAAAATTTTAATTGTAGGTTTGCATCGGAAATACAGAAACTTAGTGATTACAACAGTTTATTCGAAAATTTACATCGAAAACGCGAATTTGTGAAAAGTGTTCTTTCTGATTTTGTCGAGCAAGATGTCTGAGCGAGATGACCTCCAGGGTAATTGGTTCGCTGCCTTTATAACTTCCCCGCCGCTCCGCTCTGCCCTTCACCGCCACGCCAGTGCGGCGGCCGTAACCCACCATTACCCGCGTGGGCGGTCTGCGCTCGTTTGGGTTTGACCACGACCCCTCCCTCCTCCCCATCCACCCCTTTCCTGCTCGTTCCCAACGTCTCCGGCGCCAGGCTGCAAACTCCCCAATATCTGCGCATTAAATTGATATTTTAGTTCAAAATGCATACATTTCAAATGATACAGTATATCTCTTGGCTTGGTTGGAAATTTCATTGGTCATTCCATTCATCAGGGGTATTCAGGAACGGTGGCAGACGACCAGTATCTTCCAGTCAGAAATCTACAACAAGGATTCATTTCACACTTTCAGTATTGAGGCATTTCAGATTTCTGAAAAATAGTTGACAAACTGAAATATTACTTAATTTTTTCCTTTCGAAACTTCCCGATTTTGTACACTCTGATCATGTTATTCCACGTGATGTATTTTAATTTTAAATGTATGTAAATTCTTCTTTCATTATGTTGTTCACAATAACGCACATGCAGTACTTTCGAGCTATATCCCTTTAGTATTAGAACCTTCCTTAGACGCAATTGATACTTTTGTCTTTCAGCACTTAATGGATATTTTCAAAACAAATCGATTTCGTCACCATTCGTAATAGCTTCGTAGAAACTCCGTTCTTTACAGCCATTTAACTATATTTCAAACCTACTTTAGTAGTCATAATATCGAGAACAGTCGTGCATTCGAAGTAACAGAAAATGTTGATGTAGTTATGGAAATATCACAAGATATTTTAACGCTAACAGATAATGTATGAAATATACTGCTAAATACACGTAGCATTAGTTCATAAATACATTGTCCCTTCAATTAATTTGCAATTTATTCTGAGGTCCACCGTTCCCTCCCTCCCTCGTTGATGTTTTCCAGGTACCAGAATGGTATTGGTGTGCAACTGTTAAAAGTATTAGGCGTCAAGCTAGAGTAGAGGCTTCGACGGGTGAGGTACGACATTACTTTCTGATGAAACTGCAATGAAACGTATTTCAGTGAGTTCCTTCAGTTCCTTCACATTCCACAGTCCACAGTTGACAGTTCTTGCCCATTTTGTTTGTTAAGAGTCGCCGTAGAATGTTGGACAAATGAATAAACACTTTTTTCTGATTTTTTTAATCGGGTAAATTTTATTGACAAACTTAATTCAAGTAAATAACTTTGTATAATTTAATTGATATTAAAGTATTAATATATTTAAGTGGAAAGTCTTCTGATTGTGCGAAAAAGATGAATTCCTGTGTAACCTCGCATGGAGAACTTGCTGGCAGGAAGTTTCCTCTTGTTGGGCTCTTGGTGGCGTGTTCTCCGCGGAAGAGTTAGTCACCCCGCTGCGAAGGCACAAGAAATGCAATGACTGATGACCGGCATGTGATCGGAATGGCATTTGTGGCTCTGCTGCTATTCACTCGCCTTATGTTTGGCAACGTTTGTTTTACGACCTATAGCTTTTTGAGATTTAATGCTCTTCCCACTTTGAACCTGATCCTGTTGTGTGTGTTTTAATATGAGTATTCATATGCTTAACACAAACAACGATTGAAGGAACATTCCATTTCTCAGAAGAAACCTAGCCGCCTTTTTCTTCTATAAATATTGCTTGAAATTATTGAATTATTCCTATGGTTATCAATTTACACTTACCAATTTAAAATATATTTCATTGCTTGCTTTGCCCATTATAAATATATTATTTTTCTGAGTTATTGAAGTCTTTGTTCGTCTCTAACTCTGTGGAACATCCGCCTTTCAAAACAGTGGGGAAGCTCTCGTCGGATTCACGTTTCTCTCAGAAGCGTCCTGGACCTTGGTGGGATTGGTGATTGTCTCTATTGTACGAATAGGGACAGAAATGTGAACGGGTACACACGAAATAAGTAGATTTTATTTTGGTCTGTGGACTGTTATTTCTCTCTTTTTAGTTCTCAGTTTACTTCCAGTAACCACAGAAGGGACAGGGGAAACGTCTGATCAGAGTCGACTTCTATTATCCTCCTTGTGTTAGTACCCGAACCAACACCTATTGCTGGGACCCAAAATTAGAACTTTCCCATCAATACAGATTTTGCTCCGGACGCAAAAAGATGCCAATAAAATTGAACAATTTTAAAATAGTTTTCTGTATTCGTTCCAGTCCCAACATAGTTACGAAAGTGTTCTATTGTGGTGAATTGTGATCGTGTATTATGGATAGCGCTTCCCTCGAAAGTAACATAGTGAGAGACAGCGCGAGAGCGTGTAAGCGCTAGAGAGCGAGCGAGGAAGAGAAAAGAGCGAGAGCACGCGTGCGTGAGAGAGACACACACCAGGCGCTCACCCGTCTTAGTCACTTGCGTCTGACTATACATGCAGGACCCCCTTCATTTGTCAGCGGAGGCGTGGCCGACACGTCAAGTTAGCTATAGTAAAATTTGTTCGCGCCGCGATCACAGTCATTATCACTGTCACCTTCAGGATTCATGGCTTTGTAAAGATACGGTTTCTATTGAAAGAGCAAGATGACGTTAACTGGCGTGTGCTTTTATACTTTATGAGAGGTGATCTCTTACTGGCCTTTTTCACTGCTGTGCTATCTGGAGCAGCGTGCTTGCTCAGTCCTCGGCTTTTTATTTCCCGGATGATACATCAAATTTGAAGCTCAAGGAGTAAATATGGTAGTCTACTCTGTGAAATCTCTCATTTTCTTGTCAATCACTCGAAGTGTCTATAATAATTAAAATATTATTCTCTCAAAAACACAAAAAAATCATCTGACGTAATTTGAATTTATTGTTTATATTTATTTTAAACTCTGCTTATTTAAATTGTCAAACATGTGAATAAGAATATTTGAAGAACGTCCAGACAAAGTGTCATTTCGCTGGCCAATTTTTTTCGAGAAATATAAAACGAAATTTCAGCTCTGAAAGGTCAGGGAAAATATTTAATATATAATTGACAAATTTATATGTTCAGATACTTTTCTTTATGGAGAAAATGCGTATCATTCAAACCATTGTAGAAAATAGAATTAAATAAAAAACTTTTTTTGGTCTCGAAATTTTCCAACCCTTCCATTAACGACTGTTGAATTACCACTTCGGAGACATTTTTTCCATTTTGAGCCGATTTGTTTGGCGGTGGGCGCGATGCGCAGATAGCGGGGACCCCGCCCCCGAATGCGCTGACGTCGCAATAGCGGAGGCCGCGGGGAAGAGCAGTGGGCTGGCTGGGCCAAAAGCGGCAGTGATCGACAATTTCAATATCTTGTTACTTGAAGAATTTTTCTGATGCTCAGTTATGTCTATAAATTTGACTACTGCAGAATTTTTTCATTTTCCAGAATAAAAATTGCAATACAAGATTTCATTATGAACTTATTTAGATTGTTACATGTTGTGCATTCCATGCGTAGTACTAAATCGTATTTGAATTCTGCTACCGATCTATAATAAAGCTTAATAATTCAAATTAAATAATTAACGACATTAATAAACCCGAGATTGAAACCGCCATTTTGAATTTGGATATTTGTCTCCGTATTCGAATTCATTGACATTCAGAACAAAATATTACACAATCAAATCCATATTGTCTGTTGAGAATCAATGAGAAACCTAAAAAAAAACCTATATGCGAGATTCGATCCTCAAATACCAACAAAGTTTTTGCATGTACAAAAGAGGTGGAATAAACTTTCTCTTGTGAGAATTGTCGCCTTGTCGCTTATTGAAACGCCCTCCAGATGATGAATATCGGACTTTCGCCTCGCCTGGCTTACGTCGTGTTATTGATCGGCTATGTCCATACGATGCCTTGTTTCGTTCCATTTTGCGTATTCGTCAAAACAATTGAATAGTGCACGAAGCGAATGCGTTTTATTAGAAGCAGGCATTCAAGCAGGCAGGAAGGAGGCATTCAATAGCCCACGGTTTGACACAAAAGACGGAAATATCAATTCTCTTGACCATGTGTTTTCTCCAAAAAGCAAATTGTATGGTCCGTTCAAAGAACTTCCATTTCTATCTCTACTGAAGCCGTCTTTAAAGATTTTCTGTGGTCTTTGGTGGCATGTAGTGGAAAGAGAAGTAGCAAACGCTGCGTTTCCACACGATGTTTGCTCTTTCTCTCTCTAGAAAAAAGATTACCTCGCCAATTTGAAGGTTTCCAGAGCACGAGGGTATACATTTTGAAGATGCCATAGTATTGAATAATGCTCTTACTTTTCACAATATTTAACAGACCTTAGAATTAATAGAACTGAATGTAGACCAGATTAACCCCTGCGATTTTGAAAAACATTATTTAAATTTTGAGGACACTTTACATGAAGGATCTGGGACATTTTCAAAATTTTCTCAAAAATGAAACCAATTTAGTCTTTCAATTTATTGTAAGAATAGAGTGAAATACACTTATATACATATGTTGTAGGAAGACGCCGAAAAAATCGAACTTTTGTCATTTCCGAAAGTGTATTTCACTCTATTCTTACAATAAATTGAAAGACTAAATTGGTTTCATTTTTGAGAAAATTTTGAAAATGTCCCAGAACCTTCATGTAAAGTGTCCTCAAAATTTAAATAATGTTTTTCAAAATCGCAGGGGTTAATCTGGTCTACATTCAGTTCTTTGAATTCTAAGGTCTGTTAAATATTGTGAAAAGTAAGAGCATTATTCAATACTATGGCATCTTCAAAATGTATACCATCGTAGTATATATATATATATATATATATATATATATATATATATATATATATATATATATATTTGTGACGTACCTGGTTGGCGGTACTTTTCACTGCAATAAATTTGGAAAGGACGGGTGTCTTGTCTCTTAAGGATTTGGCAACACATTGGCAAAACAAAGTTATAAATTTGTCTGAACAAAAACACGATTTATTTCTAGAATCACACATTTAGTACATTGCCTAAATACAATTATTCCCTGTTTTGGTACCAAAACTTAGCATACAATTTTAGATTTCACAATACCTCGGGCACCGAGAATATGTCGTTTGTTCTCTGATGATTTTCAACTGCTGCCACGATCGGTGACCTTCGGTGCGGCTCGGCGCTCTTTCGGGCGGTCGGCAGGGCGGGCTCCCACGTCGTCGGCCCACGGCGACGGTTGCGCAAATCCTTCTGCTTTGACGCCGACTGTTGCACGTGTCGTTCCACTGGAGCATGCACTGCTTTTAGCTTACTGTTTGTCTAGTCCTTGCAGTATATCTCGCTGCTCTATTGTAACACAGTTCGTTGATTCCCCTCCACTTCCCTAATTACCACAATGTGAGCACGTGGCCACCATCCGTGCAGGTACCAGCTACGCGATTTATAGTTTTGCCCATTTTCTTCACTGTTTCTGACCCTATGAACACGATCATTAGCTTGCACTGTTCTGCATTTGCCACTATCACGTTTCACTAACTTCCTGATAGTTTTCCTTACACTGGTCAACTTGATTTTGTCCTCTTTACCACGCGCACCAAATATCGTGCCTACCTCTCCCAAGTTCTATCTCACACTGCTCAACTGCCGTTGTCTCGTCCGCTCTCGCCGCCTTCGCGCCTGATTCGTTCCCTTGTCCCGTGTCGCTGCTCGCCGCTATGCCGCGCAGTTCAAAATGGTCGTAATTATAATAACACGCTCTGTGTCTTTAATTAATTGGAGAAACGCTCCGCGTTTCAATATATATATATATATATATATATATATATATATATATATATATATATATATATATATATACTGCCTTCAAGATAGCAATTTTTCTTCGAATGAAATTTGTTCTCCGTAATTAATGTCAAATTCATTGTTTGGAAAGTAGTACTAGTTTTTGCGCAATTTTGAGTGAAGTATGGGCAATATTAAAAAGTACAAAAAACAATAATTTCTCAAAGACGCCTCCAATTGTTTCTTCTAACTTTTTGTAGTGATAGTTCTAGACGTATTGTAGAAGATGACATTCTTGCCATTTAACTGTATTCTTTTGATTTTTACACAAATGTAAATTTTTTGATATCTTTCACGCCATTCATATACACATTCCTGGCATTTTGTGTATATATTAGCTTGTCTTAGTATACGTGCTTCAAATTATGCTTTATAAAGTTTTTCAAAAACTTTCAAGCTTTCTGTGAAAAGTGAGCATTTTCGAAAACGCTAGAATCCATCTCTAAAACGGCTCCAATTATTTAAATTATTTTTCTGTATGGATAGTGCTTAATGCACTGAATAACGTGACATTAATACCATTTTGATGTATTCTTTTGGTTTTTTTCTCAAAATTACATAAATATGATTTTTTAAATATCTTTCACGTCGCGACGTGGCGACGCGTCGCCAATATTTAAATAGCTGACATTACTAATTGCAGTTGTGAGAAAAAGCGCTTCACAGACTTTTCACGTAATTTCTCAAAAACCGAAATGTTTTCAGTGAAAAGGAGCTCAAATTGCGCATTTTGAGAATTGTTCGAAGGACGTTTTCCCAAAAAGTGCTCCAAATTTCTCTGCATTTTCTTTCATGAGTAGGGTTTACTCTTCTTTGATATGCCTCTTTCATATATTTCTCTTCTGTCATATTTCAATTCTACTATTAGTGGAGCGCAAAATTGAGAAAATATGAAAAAAATATCTTGTAGATACCAAAATATGGCAGCTGGAAAATGGGTGGAACAAAACCGAAAAGTCAGCTCAGACTTAAGTGATTAGAACATTAACTAGTACTAGAAAGTCCGTACCATTCCGTAGCACCACTATTTGAATTTGTACTTTGAGTTCAGTGAAACTAAAAGCAATGCAGACCCATGTATACCATGGGATGCAGTCACCGCCAAGATGGCACAGTGTGGACAGCTTAGTCCCTGTTACGTTGCATTTGCGCCTTTAGCGCATGCAAATTTCGCCCGAAAAATCTCAGAGTGAGAACGTAAGCTGAAAGCGCAATTCGGGGTTGAGTTGCTCGTGCTCTGCCCACTGTGAGCGGCGTCGCGGCGGAATGCCGTAAATGCGCGGGAGTTGTCTTCGCGTCGCGGCGCCATCAGCGCCGCCTGGCACCGAATAAGTCATCGCCTCCTCCTCCCCGGCTGCCCCTCCCAGGACGCGTTTCGGAGGAGGCGCCCGGGCCCGCACTGCCCTTCCGCGTCTGGGGCTCAGGCGGATTCCACACTTGCGTTGTGCGAAGTTTTAGGCTGAGACTCCGAGCTTCAAGATCAGGATTATGACGTTTGTCACTCACTGATCCATTTTTCTTAGATAGACGTACTTTCCCAAGATTGTGATCTCGTTCACGAGAGGGGTCACTCTTAGGTAATGTCTGAGTTGTTCCTTTCTCCATATTTACACTTTTTCGTCATAATAGACATTAAATATTTGTAGAGACATGAGTTTTTTGTTTTTTCGATAAACCCGAAAGAAAATTAAAGTAACGTCGAGATTTCTAGACGAATTAAGTTATTGGCACTCAAAATTCACTGTTTTTTTTTCGCGACAAAGTTCATTTAAAGCGAAATTGGCGTATTTTTACGATAAATCCAAAATTCTTGTGAAGGTAATTAACCCAGTAGAGATCACGTGTTACTTACGCACGTGACTTGTGTGGGGAAATGTACCTCAAGGAAAGTTTCGCGGGTAAATACGATGCCAACTTCGACTGAAATTCTTGTTTCCAGCAATTCGAGGAATTATAAGTAATGTTTTTGTGCGTCATCCTCCTAAAAGTTGATCCTGCCTACTTTTATTTTGTATGGGACAATAGAGGGTATCGAAAGACTCCGTGGATGAGGCAACGGACGAATCTCCTTCGCATCGCGGACCCAATCGTTAGTTCTGAAGAAGGGTCGGTCGACTGTTACTGTTTTCAGACGAGCTAAAGAATTTGCCAATAAAGATTTACACGTTTCATGTCAGTTTGTGAATGAATTCAAAATTACGTTTCTTGTATTATATCATATATTGTTATCATTAACAAAGTGAATATAATTTGAGAGTGATTATGCATATACGGTATTATAAGTAATATATTTCAAAATAAAAGAATAACAAACGTTTGTTGTCTTCTATTTATACATTATAAAACTGCTCTCTTTAAACTAAAAATATAATAAAAATTTAAATACTTCATTTTTCTTATTACCTACTTTAGAAAAATTTATAGCGGAATTAACGCGAAATTGGTTATCCGTTTTCGAGATGCAACACAAAAAATAATTTTCACTCGAAATTGAAAGAAAAATTAACACGAAAAAATCATACCTAATGTACAACGATGACAAACTTCATGTTTAATCAAAACTCAGTTTTACAATTTTAACGTTTCATTTTATTATATTTTCTGCGTTAATGTACCAATGTGATTTGTCATTTATTTTGTATTGTATTTTTTTAAATTCAATATTATTTATATTTTCTCTTTACAATCATATTTAAAAATACTTTATTCACAAACGAACACTCACTATTCCTAACGAGTAGGAAAGTAGATGCAGACAAATTAATAGCGTGGAAACACGGGAGATCGAGACAATTCTCTCACCACGCACTAACAGTTTCCACGAATCATTTTCATAGTTCGTTTAAATAGTCGTGGTCACGCAACTGCACTCTCGCGAGATGCCCAACATCCTCCTCATATAATTAGACTCGCGCATGTCGGTAAGGAAACATTTAAATTTCCGGGCATTAACCGGGCACGGGGGCGGCCTTGGGCCGTTACCGGCTGCGCCCGGGAGGCTCACGCGCGCGCGATCAGCGCCCCAGGCCGACGGCCGGCGCGGCGGCGCTGCTGCGGACCACGGCGCGCCGCGGAGCAGCCATAGTGGTGTGGAAGAATTCGGGAAAAGAATCGGGGAGTAGGTGGGAAGTGGGAGGTGGAGATGATCTGACCAAGAAAGGATGCGGATGGCGGTGAAGAACTGGGGAAGAGTATTTACACTATAATTCCGAAAGCGTTGATTCATCAGGATTGATCCACAGCCTGTGAACCATCCCCCATCAGCCGAATCTTAGTCTCCACGTCTATTTTACTCAATTTCCATCCCCTCTTTTAACTGCTACATCACTATCTCCACCTCGGCCGCTAAACCCATCTACACTTCTAATACCACCTTCACCTCTTAACTCCAACACCTCTTATCTCCACATTCATATCTATTTCCACGTCTCGCTCCACTCTCTTCTGTTTCCACCCTATCCTTGTCTCAATTTCCTTCTCTGACTCCACCTCCTCCGGCATGTCCCCTTCCTTTTCTATCCCTACCACCTTCTCCTCTTTTATCCCCACTGGCCGGCTGAGGTGGCTGAAGGCATCAACGGATGTAATTGCAGTTTCTATGATCGGGAGATCCTAGGGTTCGAGTCCCGAAGGCAGCGCATTTTCGACACTAGATATCATGATCAAATTCAGCTACTATTACAGGTCGGCTGCTCTGATAGGTAGATTTCCATGGTTTTTCTGATTTACACCATGCAAATTCCGGAGAAGTGCCCGAACAAACAAGCCACGGATCGCGCGCGCTCTTTCCTTCATCTTCCTTGTCCCCTGCTCACCCCTTCCACACACGCACACACACACTTGCATGCTCTTCACTACCATATATGCCGGGAGACAAGTTGGGTTCTTGTCCTGGATGGGGCGGTGTCCTGCTGGTGGAAGGTACCTGGTGTTCCTGGTTGGGGAAAACCCGGCAAGCAAATGGTTAGGTTGGCGACGCGAACCGGGGCAAGATCACTGCTACCTCATGAGAAAACACGTGTACCTTACTTTCGGGACAAATGATCTTAGCTGCTGTGGGTTACGCACCAGGAAACACTACTCAATCAATTTTTTTATTCTCACATCCTTCTCTGCTTCCACATCCGTCTCGATCTCCACATCTGCGTCTTCCATTTCTTTCTCCACATTTGCGTCCGCCTCCATCCCTACTTCTATCTCCAAATCTGCCTCCAACTCCAATTCTATTATTTATTCCACTTCCACCTCCACATCCATCTGTCTTTTCCCCTCCACATCTACAACCTCCCCCAACTCCGCCTCCACCAGCGTGTCCAACGCAAGCGCGTGCGCCATCTCGCCGGCGCCGCCCCGCCGTCCAGGCGGCGATTGGGTCGTCATGCGAACCGCAGCACGAACGCGCGCTCTTCCCACGGTGCGCCACGAGAAGCGGACCGGCGCTCCGCAGCCGCTCATTAGCAGCAATCGACCGCTCCGGTAGTCGTGCCACACTCATAGAGGCACAGGGGATTTACTCATTTCAAAACGATTTTTTTGGTCTTGAATATGCAAAAAATAATTTTGTATAATCCTGTATGTCTTTAGGAACTCAGAAGTCTACGAGAACTAAAAGAAAAATAATACATTTTCCAGTTACTGTACAGGAAGAGGTGGTCAGGACATCAAGAGATGTCTCTGGAGTTCCTCTGACCGGTAGGTCCTAGCCGCGGTTCGAGTCCCGGCCGTGGCAGGCATAGCTAGGTCGAGTTCAGGCGCTTTCCGCTGTCCATTCCAGCCGACTGCTGTGATCGGTAGTTTTGCGTGGTTTCTATCAATGCCAGGTAAATGCCGGTAAACCCTAACAAACGAGCCCAGAATCGCGCGATACCTTTCCTTCCTCATCCTAACCTCACCCCTTACATACAAGCACTACACTACCACACATGATTGGAGACCGGCCGGGAGCTTAGAGCTTGTCTCGGCTGACGCGGTACCCGATGGAGGGAGACAGCTTGGTGGGGAACAACCCCCTAGCCGACGGTGGGTCTGCGCTGGATCTCACCATCTAGCGAGGGAAGATCACCGCCATCTTCCATGTAAAAACACGCACTACACTTAAGGGACGAATGATCAAGTTGACGCGTCCGGAATCTAATGAATGAATGAATCAATCAATCAATCAATAAAATCCTGTTACATGTTTTTTCATATTGCCGTTGCACAACAAGAGTGACATTTCTAAATATTGTCATTGTGGAGAAGAATAGCTTGGAGCTGTTTATTTCGCGAAGTGAAACCCCTTTATATCCTCTGGGTTGTGAACTGTATTTAAATTCTAAACATGGAGAGTGACAGGAGAAATAACTTCACTTTACTCAACAGTGAGATGTGGGCACCGACAATAAAACTCATGTTTTGAATTCGGAAAATCTCACTTCTGTTTCGTATTCATTGTATCCCAGAATAAATTTTACAAACTTCTAATGCATTAATTCATGTGGCATTTGCCCCTGATTTTTTACGCATCCGTGTGCACATGTTCATGAACCCGTTACTGCGTCCGAACGTAACCTGCCGAACGTCTTTGTACAAGATACTGTCTAAAAATCAGGGACAAATGCCTCTTGTATAAATGGATTTTCTTGTAACTCTATAAGATGTAAGTTCCCACAGAAACGCATGTAGATCAAATCCAAAGCCGTGTGAGAGGGGCATTTTTTGGTTAGAAAAAGCAGGTCAATGTTTTCACGTTTTTTTTTTGGTCTCATTCCGCCAACCGTATTTCCCAACCCAATACAAATTCGTTAAATAATGTTTGTTTGGAAATATTTATTTTTCTTGTCATTTTGGCAAACCAGTTATATCGTTCAACTTATCCCAGATCAACAGAAAACTTACTAGCAAATGCGGAGATTTAGGCTTCATCTTTCACGACGATCCCTCTCGCCGGGTGGCTTTCGCCTGCTTGATCGGGCAAATTCCGCACTGTGATGCGGCGACGTCGTTCGCGGCGATGTCCCTGTGGGCGATAGGTGATGCCCAATGCCGCGCTGCTCGGCATTCGGGAGGTCCTCGAATCACATCCCGGCAGACCGGTCTGACGAGGTCCCTTCTGCGCATTCGCTGTCGCGCGGCCCCCAACCCCCCTCCTCCCCTCAGTCCCGCAGACCTTTCCAGTCCCTTTCAGCCCATTCCATTCCCTTCCAACACCTTCCATTCCCTTCCGGCCCCTTCCAGCCTTTTCCAGCCCCTTACAGCCCGTTCCAGCCTCTTCCAGCCGCCTCCAAACCCTTCCAGCCCTTTCCAGCCCCTTCCAGCTCCCTCCAGCCTCTTCCAGCCCCGCATCCCCCATCCAGCATCCGTACATACCCTAAACTCCAGCTCCACAGCCTTCCTGCCCGCCCAGCCCCCCAGCACCCCAGCCCTCCAGCCCCCCAGCCCCCCAGCCCCCCAGCCCCCCAGCCCCCCAGCCCCCCAGCCCCCAGTCCCCCGGCCCCTCCAGCCCCCATCCCCCCATCCCCTCAGCCCCAGCCCCCCAGACCCCCAGACCCCCATCCCCCTGCCCCCCAGCTCCCTTGCCCCTCAGCCCCGCAACCCGCACCGCGCCCACCTTACGCAATATCTTTTCTTCCCCGCGGCCGCAGTCGTTGAACCGCATCTTACTCCAACAGCTGTGACACCGGACTCGGCGAGCCGAGCAATGTCAGCGGTGACAGTGAAGAAGCGACCGCCCGTTACCAGAGCGCCTCAATAAAAACACTCGAACATGTACTCGCGTCTCGTGAATGCGGGTGAGGGATTGGGGGAAACGACTACAGTGGAGTTACTTGAACTTGGATGGATGAAGTGGAAAAAGTGTACTTGGAAAGCCAAACGACTGCCTGGAAAATTTTCGAATTCGCCCAAGAATTCGAATTCGAAAATTCGAAGCGATTAAACATTGAAGTATTGAAGAAATGTGAGTAGAGTGAGGGTTTTAGTTACGAAATCGGCCACTAGATTTTATGAAGCAATGCCCATATTTGGAGAATCAGTCATGCCTTCGCAACTTTCTCAATAATTTGCGTTCTAACTTTCTTAGAAGTTCGATGTACCTCCTATGATGGATCTTCACTTGCTCCTGTCATTTATTTATATTTTTTGGAGAAAATCACGGACCGAATTTCTCGTCTTCAACGGAGAATAGTTTCTATTTCGCGCCAGTGAAGATGTGTTTGGAATGTTGTCCTCGCTCCGAGTTTTTGTCTTCTGTCTTCTGTTTTTGTCTTGTTTATTGTGTCAGAGGGGAAAGCAAGGTCATCGTTCAAGAAAAGTTGCGCGAGTAATACACACAATAACCTCAACGCATTCATTAATATGTACAAATTGTGCAAAATATACGTTTTTTTCTCAAAATCCGTTACATATCTCGTATAATACGTTTTTCTCAAAATAGTACTTTATATTTGAGAAAGAGCTATCGTAGGTATGTTTCTAATTAACATTAATATCATAGTAACATATAAATGGAGATTCAGCATGAGGTATCGTTAAAAATATTTGTTCAAAAATATCATTGCTATACTTATAAAATTCAATATAATTTAATTTCTTTCACTATATTCCTTCATCTTAATTCCTATCAAATATTTAGAATGTGCATATATTATTTTCATTTCCATAGTGAATTCACTTCCCATTTTATATTACAGATAGATGGGAAGTGCCTTGGGCATTCGCTACAGTTACGAGTTTGCTAATGTCGCGCATATTATAAATTTGCGAATATTTTGAGCTGTGACCAGTAGATGGCGGGACTCGCATCGAAGACGCAAGGGTGATAGTGTCCCCTCTCAACAAATTGCATCCATTGAGGGAGACGGGAGGGAGAGGGAACAAACAGCAGCTCCGCTTGTAGCACTGCGCTTGTACGAATAGCAGGCCGTCGCCGAGCGCATTTGCATAACAGAATTCCGCTTTTAGCGGCGGCGCGCCGGCCGCTCCTCGCTCGCTGCGGCGGGGGGGGGGGGGGGGCACCCAAGCGGTCTCCGAGCCACTCCCCGGGCGCTGCGGGGGCGGAAGCGCAGTTGGACGCAGGAGGGAACGGCGGAAGTGATGCCGATGGCAGGAGCGAGGAGAGATGGGAGTGGGGGTGGAATCGGAGTCAACGGCAAGAAGGGGAGGTGGAAATGTAAGTAGACGCGGTGTCGAAACCTAGAGGGGGTGGCGGTATGCAGACCCTTTAAAGTGCCTCTAGTTAAATAATTCACTGCTTATTTCCAGGCTTGTTAACGTCCAAGTTCATCAGCTCGAAATTGTAATTCATGTTTTCCTTTGGGAGCTAGGGGTAGAACCATCCCCCGTTAAATTGTGAAATCTGGCGCCAAACTTCACAACTAGCGAGATTTTCCCCAACAAGGAATCTCCATTGGGGCACCACCACATTGCGACGACCTCTAATCTCGCGACTGGTCTCCCGATATGAGTAGTTGTGTTGTACTTGTAAGTGCATGTGTATGTGTAAGTAAAGATGATGCGTATAGGATAAGGGAAAGGAAGGAATGATTGCATGCAGTCCGTTTGTTAGTGTACTGCTCCAGCATTCATCAGGTGTTGATCGGAGAAACCACGGAAAGCCACCGATCAGAGCAGCCGTCCTCTAGAATTCCCTTCCACCCAGTGGTTGAATTTGACCTAGCTATGTAGCTAGCTAGTGTCGAAAAACCTGTCACCGTCGAGATTCAAAATCTCGGACATCGCGGTCAGAGACACTACAATGCTCGACGGCGGACGAGAGCGCACGCACCGTCCGCGGACGCGGCCTCCTGCTCCAGGATTCCGCCTTGCACTGGATTTGCAGCGGGAAGCAGGCGGTTCGCCAAATGAAGAAGGACTTCTGGCGGCGTGGCACGCCGACTCACTATTTCAAAGGCGCTACCAGCGGCAAACTTCCTTCCGAAAGGCATCCAGCAATGCCTTTTCTTGGAATAAGAGTACTGTTTTCAAACAGTATATCAAGGAGACCGATATCAAGACTTATGTTTGTTCTGGAGAAAAGATGCTGCCAATTAGTAGTAAATGATTTAAATGACAATATTGTTGTTGAAGGACATTTTCGATGTGTCACACGTCAAGTGTGAAATGTTCTTTTCATTATATCCAGAAACTTTATTGTTCAGTAAAGAACTATTCGATGGAACAATAATTTTAATATCTGAATCATTTTGTTTAATTTCTCATTGACAATGTTTCCTTGCTACAGTGTGCACTTGGAAGGATAATTGTCAGATACCGTATTAGGAAACGTGTTGAATGGTCCTTTTCCTGTTAACAAAACGTAGGGAGCGCGTGGAGCGGAGACGTCATTGTTCGTTTAACGCCACCGTTCGTCGCCGTGTAGATCGTGATGGGCGGCCGAGCGCCGAGCCGGGGCAGTGCGCGGCTGACAAAGCCGTCACGCGCCTTCGTGCGGGTGGGAAGGGCGGCAGGGGGCTGTGGAGACGCTTCCTCGCGCCCTTCGCCTCCCCGCGGTCTTTCTTGGAAGCTGCACGCGACGACGCGGCGCTGCGCCGGTGGTCTTCCTGCTTTCGATGTCGATAACGATGCACAACTTCACAGCTAGCTGCCGTTAAGTGCGACGCCGTCGCAGTATCAGCAGACCGCAGTGCTATGGACACATAAAGGAATTTAAAGTCGGCGCGCGCGCAGCTGGGCATTGCGCGTGGTTGAAGCAGTGAAAACCGCCACTGTAACACGAGGTTGGGGCGAGTCACTGATGGTGACGTCGCGATATTAGGTTCACGGGTGGCGTCACAGACAGTGTGGTTTTGTGACTGCGCTCCAAAGAGTTAATAGTTATTGTAATTCGGCCTACGCCAACTGTGCCCTTCAATTGAATAATCTATTTGGACTTTGGTAACCTCGGCCAAGAACTGGTAATTCTCTTAGCGTTGACAACAGTGCTTTGATTATTGTACATCTTCTCGTTTTATGGGACGAAGAATTCTTTTTGGAACAAGCAGAAACTCTGAATTATATTCTATGCAATAAACATTTGTTAACTGTTTATTCCTTTGTATATTTTTATGGACCTAATACTATGCAACTGAACAAATCGCAGCGACTAGATAGCTGCATGTATCGAGTGCCTCGGGCAAGGTGAACTCATATTTAGCATTGTTCAACAACCGTCTTAGGCAGAATGCATATATGATGAGTTTCACAGAACGAAACGCTGTTGATTTGGTTGACGAAACGCTGTTGACCGGCTGATGTGACCGACTGGACAAAACGTTGCTTTCCTTCACCTCGATGACGCAACCTTTAACTTGACGCCAGTCCTGTCCGAACATGGGTTCTTGAGCAAAATTAATACCGAAAAGGTTTCAAGAGCGCAGTAAGCAGCATAAACAGCGCTTTGTCCTGACGGTCTCATCAGATAGGTATTCTGTCTGTGACGCTATTGTTGACCGACGTCGATGTTTTCAAAACATTGATGTTTTTGAAAATTATCGATATATTTAACAGAGATTTTTGAAGCCGAAACATTGCTAGGTTGAGTTCGATATTTAAGGGGTCTATCTTTTTAAAATGAAAAAATAAAATAAAATTCTGTAGTAATTTGCAGATATTCATAAATATTGACTATTCTTCACACCGAAGTGACCAAGAAGGTTAAAGAAATAAAATCAAGATTACATTAGTAAAGAAGCCTGTATATTTTAATTGTCCAATCATATAATCCAAGTTTTCTTAATTGTTCTGATGAGTGTTTGAATTTTTAAATTTTAATTGAGATTCAAGAGGCAAAATAAACGAGATCACTGTCAAATTTAATTCCTTGCACGTGAACTTCCTGGTTACTAATCCAGTTTTTAAATCATTGATGTAATTACATCGATGGTTTTGGTTCGATGTTTTATTAACATCGATGATTTAATTTTGAGAATCGATATTTAGAAACATCGAGGGTTTTTTTTTGGCAATGTCGCCTCCTTACTTCCTGGTTCCCGCACGTGAAACAATGGCGTGGTGTCAGAAATATTTTGTCGTTCTTCATTCTTCAAAAGTAAGAAGTAAAAGGAATATTATGAAGATAGGGCTACCTGCGTATTGCTTTCCCTCGCTGATACTGTAAACGCAGCCGGTAACATCTGTGTGGAGGTTGTTTTCTAGATTGACTGTGAAAATGTATTATTGAATTCATTAAAAGCTAACCATATAACATTTCCGTACGCTGGAAGATGTAATTATAAAACGCATTCTTGAATTCTTATGTAAAGAAACATGTTATGAAATATCTTGTAAGTTCGTAGCATGAAAGCAGACAGGCTCTACAAGTCACCTATTTCAATTGCGAAGTGTTTCAGTAGGATTTTATACTGTGAATGTTTATATGACCCTACTTTAATGGCGTGTTTCTTAGGACTCTCAAGTCAAATACATTCAATGAAACATTTGTCGAAAATATTATTAGCCGGTGAACTATATCGTAATTGTCAGAGATTAATCCCTAATACATGAAGAATCTGTGTTCCTTAAATAAATCGATATTTTTTATTAAAATGATATGTCACAAAAAACATTAAGTGTGAATATCTCGTCGAAGACAAAATGGCGTGACATTCCACAAATAAACAATTTACTCACCTCACAATCCGATTAAGTAAAAATTTGAAGATGGCTTATTAAAAAAACGTCGCATTCTTTTAGTCATAGTCATGAATATTTGTATCAAAAAACTTTTTATACGATTTTATAAAATGTTTGAAACATTGTTGGTAGGTCTCCTTGAAAAACAGTTTAGATATTACATATTCACGCGAACAATAATACATATTTTCTACGGTTACTCAGGTTTAGAAACGATAATCTTAAACTTTATGAAAAATAATGTGTGTCAATACCAATTGCATTTCTTACGAGTACGACAATGTTAATTTAAAGAAATAAACATAAATAATTAGTTTATCGTTGCAGAACTTTTGTTTCCATTGATTTATTATCGAAATGTTCAAAATTTTGCCTTAACACGAAACATATTTGGTATATTTTGCATTACAATTAAATAAGGAGCATTTTTTAAATAATTTAAAATCTCCAATGTTTTTCTAGGTGTGGATCGTGCACTTCAAAACTCAGAACTATCTGGACGGTTACCAATTGTGCATCCGGGTCAATACCGATCGTCTAGTATTAGCATCAGAGGTCTGCGTGAAGTATTAAAGAAGAGCTCCATTTATAATTATGAATAACAGGACTTTTTCCTTTCCAATATCCATTTTCTTTTGTGCTTCCTTCTGCAATTCCTGCTTTTCGAAGGCTTCTGAAATCGCTATACAACTGTCTGCTTTAACTTGTCAGGCTAGAGGATGACCACCTACGGAGAGCAATCGCAGCTTTTATTTACGGCCGTAAAAGCGGCCTTGCGCCTCGAATTCACGCATTTAGACGAGGAGAGCGAACCACGTGACGCGCGCCGGAGACTCTCAGCGGCCGCGCCGAAGATTTAGGATTCATATCCTTGTGCTTCAAGCGTAATAAAAGTTATGAAGATTTTTTACACCTTCGCTGGAATTCGAAGCATTCGTATAGGGACATTAATTTCTGTTATTCTTGGTTGTCGGCTTTCAGCAGCTGAATGAGTTTTTCGAAGAAATCTATTTGAGTTTAGTCTCCCCGTTTTTGTGATAGAAATGAAATGTATTCTCGTTTTCATTATAGGGGACCGACAATTAGAGTTTTTTTCACATCACAAATAACTTTAACATTTGGCAAAAGTAATTCAGGTACAATACAAATTTCGTGCCAATAGGTTGATATTAACCCTAGCATCTTGCGATTACTCCCATTATGATTGACTTTAAGAATAATTTTTGGCAAATCAAAGATAAAGAATTGTTCACATTTATAATTTACTCGTTATTAATTTATGGATATGTTAAATTTATTGAATACACTTAATTTTTATTTTCTGGCTCTTACTTCTTAAGAAGAGAAAATATTGTATTCGTGTGTTGAAAAACCGAATTTTTGATGGAAAACACTGTTATTGCCCTGGAATCGAAAAAATGGATAAATCTTGTTTAGTGTATTCTGAATAGTTTAGTTAAACGTAGAAATCGGACTTATGCCACCTTTATAGACGTATTTTACTCTATTTATACAAGAGATTTAAAGAAATAATTTGCAGCTATTTTGAGAAAATTTGGATTTTTTTTTTTCAGTCTCAAAGCTTCGACTACAGCCAGATAGACACGGGTTACTTAAATTTGGAAAAAGTCCTACCCATGGTTTACGCGTTTCTGATGATCACAGACAGACACACGGACAGACACACACTCAGACAGGCACACAGTCAGACACAGACAGACGGACAGACGGACAGACGGACAGACGGACAGACGGGCAGACGGACAGACGGACAGACGGGCAGACGGACAGACGGGCAGACGGGCAGACGGGCAGTCGGACAGACAGACGGACAGACGGACAGTCGGACTGTCGGACAACAGAAAGACAGGCATTCGGACGACAGACGTCCAGACAGACAGTTGGACAGACAGTTGGTCGGTTTGAAAAGAACCTTTTTTCGGTATGAGGGCATCCCACAACTTGTATTTCCGTTGAAATCTGAAATCAATTTTTCGCAGCATTACATAACTTTCCCTTTACTACGTATATTACTCCGTAATATTACTATTAATTACTACGTATATTACTCCGTATATACATATGTATTCGGGAAATTAAAAAGAAGGAAAGCTTGTTATTTTGGAATTAAACTGTATTGAACATTGATTTGGACTGTCCGGGTGACGCCGCAACGAAAGCTGAGGTGCCGACATCGTACCACTGTGGTACTGTGGCCCTACAGCCCTGAAGGAAACAAAGAGATGATAGGTGAAATGTCGGCACTTCAGCCTTCGACGCGGCGACACTCGGACAGCTCAGACGATGCCTGTGGCCGCGGAAGCCTACAGAATCATGTTTTGAACATTCTGAATTTATTGTAAATTATTTCTACGTTTATACGTTTTTTTATCTACTTTTATACGTTTATATCCAATGAGGAGGCGCAAGAGAGCTTTGCTCTCCGTCTCTGACTGGGATGCAATCGGGCTATTCCTTCCGAAAGTGAAAGGGTTAACTGAGTGCGGGTGAGAGGGCAACCTGAAAATCGGGCTATTCTGAATTGGTGTTTTCCTGTTCCTGGAATTACTTCGGTACGGATAATGAATTTCTTTACGTTTCGAGCATTAATCAAGGTAAGCTCTCCACTTTGAGTTATGATATCAATAATTACCGTAAATTAATTATGAATTTCAACCAGAGAGGTTATAGAGACACCTGCACATCATTTAGCCGTCATTAAGAATCGCGTAATAGGATTTTATTTTAATAATAATGTATAAGAATTATATTATACTGAAGAGTTCGCATTTCAAATATTAATTAATTTTTACTTCTACTTGTCATTCTAAATAAAAATAAATGAATATTGTGTCTATTGGAGTAAGAAATCCGCTTTCTAAAAACTACTCACTTATTGGGTGACACACACTCAATCTTAATTCTCATCTTAATCTTACATGTTGTCACTAATGATTGTGTCGTCTGTCGCTATTCCGATGCGTGATTAACGGTTCTTATGTCATTTTTTTCCTCTTTCATTCTGTATTTTATTTAATCAGATTGTGGCACTGTGTATTAGATTACTTCCTGCGATTTTCGTACAGGAGACAGGAGCATTTGTAAAAATAAAAGAAAGTATAAAATTATGCGTGAAATGAATTTCCTTATTTTTTTTTAATTTCCAGTCTTTCCTTTGTGTTGAAACAAACTCAGTGTGTACTCCGTATAGAAGTTATTACATTTAATTGTGTTTATCTAACATTTCTTTATTGTTGTGATGTGTACAAAATTACAGGATTCATATGAGTAAAACATTAATATCAATACTTCACGCATTCATATATTCATTTGAATATTAAAATTAAGCTTATTGTTAATTAATTGACCCATTCTCAATGAGTTTGGTCATTACAAAACGAGCATTTACTTTCGGAACTTCCTAAATTTATTCACTGTATAGGTGATAATGGTTCACTTATGAATCTTCAAATATTTTGGTTCTGTGATTTTGATCAACTTCTTAAACATCATAAGAAGTATGACAAAGGAAGAAATGCTGTTGCTAAAACGCCGTACTCTTCAATCCGTTACGTTAAAATTAGTTTTAAGAAGATTTAATGTACTTTATGAATTATGTTTCCAGTGACAGCCATTGGTTAACAATGTTCGTGAAAACTTTTTTATATTAAAGAACAGTATGGAGCATTGTTAACGAATCTTGCATGTGAATATATTTGAAAATGTTACTGTTGGTCCTTATAGTTTTCTTTAAATTTCTGCGTGCCTCACTTCGCTGCTCTGCCTACTCATCTGTTTCTTTAGCTACATAGCGTGGTCGAGTTCAGCCGCTGTGTGCAGGAGAATTCTAGCGACCGTCTGCTATTAAACAGTATTTTTCTGTGGTTTCAGCTGATAGCAGGCGAATGCCGGTGCAGTAACCAAAAAATAGGGCGCGATTTTCCGTTCCTTTTCCCTTTCCTATCCTCACCATCCACACTAACACTAACACATGCACTTCACAACTACACATGTCGAAGAGCCCAGTCGGAAGCTTGGAGCTTGCTCTGTCTGGAACTGTGCTCCACAGGTGGGAGATATCTGCATGGAGAAAACCCTGCAGGTCGACGTATAGGTCATCGCCCAATCTCACCACCCAGCGGCAGAAGATTACTGCCACCTCTCGTGATAAAAACATGTACTAGAATTTACGGGACCGATGGCTGTTGACGCGTCCGGAGACATCTAATAATCAATCATTCTGTTTGTTTCCAATGTCTGGCATTATTTCGCTAATCATTATTTAGTTATCTTACTTAGAAAGAAAATATGCCAGTGAGGTTTTTCCTAGGGTTTTGACCAGAGGCGAAGAAGGAAGATGTTAGATGTAGGGCAACGGTGGAAATTGTAGAAATGGCGGTTGTAAACAAGAGTGATCATGGCATGATTGCAAATTGAAGGTTTGAAAGTAGAACAGTAGCAGGTGCATTGGCATCACCAGGGAGACAGAGATGGCAAAAGACTTTGGGCGACGCTAGCAAAACATACTTAACAAAACAAAAAAACTATTTATTTGAAGATTCACGGTAAAGATTATAAAGTGAATTTTAAAAACGGATAAAGAAGAATGTAAAATTTCAATAATTCAACCTGCAGTAAAGTCTCCATCAGTTATCGCTCCGGAGAGTAGGTCAGTGACGTAGCTCCAGTTGGTGTCACCCGGGGCAAAGCTAATGGTATCCTCACCATAAACTAAACGTAAAAAGTATCTGCTACGGAGCAGTGTATCCATTTTTAATAAAAATATAAGTATATTTACTCCTGAAATTTGTCTATAACATATTTAAAAATCTTCATGTAATTCATAATAATTGAAATATAACTCTTAAATAAATAATTATATAATTCCAACTATAAAATGTTCAAACTGGTGTCACCCCAAAATGGAGCCCCACCCCCCCTAACTTCGACGCCGGGTCTAATCCTAGCGGCCAGGAGGATTGAACCCGCAAAGCGAATTCGAAAGCTTGGTGAGGTCGGCGACGTGAGCCGGGCGGGCCGCTGGCGGTGGCACGGACAATGAGTGTGCGTCTGGCGGCGGCGTCTGAAGAGGTGGGCGGAGCGAGGGGGGGGGGAGGGGGAGGGGGCGGGGTTGGGCCAGTTTTTATGCGCGCGTCTCGCGAGGGACTCGGACTCCCCTATCGCCGTCGCATCGCCGCGTCGCGGTCGCCCGGGCGGCGTGTGTCGCTGAGAGTTATCTCGGAGCGCCCGCGCTTTCCAGGAAGACTCGCAGTGGGCCAGCGCCGCCGTGCGGCGAGAGCGCCCTCCCCGCAACGGTGGACAGCTTCACGGAGTGCGACACATAGCGTTTACTTTTTAGTCACTGGAAGACAGACAACAACATCCACTTAGGCCTAATACGCATGTATTGCATACAAGTAATAGACATGCAAACATGTCTATTACTAATGTTTTTATTATTATCATTACTATTATTAATAGTATATCAGGCAATCTTTCTAAATAAACGAACAATGTATTTTGTGTCTAATGCAGAATTGCAAGGGGTAGCCGTATTTCAGTATTTTCGTAGATTGTGTTTGAAGTTTAAATGTACGGAGAACAAAGATTTTAATCGGTTATCGAGAAAAACGTTTCCTCAATTTGCTTACATTGTTAGCAAAAGTGGTTACACGGTTCTTTGTATATATAGTTAGACAGTAACTATATAAAGTTACTGTCTGGTGATGCGAAATGCCTCTAAAGTAATTCAGTGTATTATTTCGAACGTTTAGACGTCTTTGTCACGACGATGACAGTGTGGAAACTTGAGAATTCAGGATTATTTTGGAAACAGTTTTGCAAGATTAGTAAATTGGAATATTGCTTGCACTAAAACCCCGCGGTGACGGAATCGCGTAGGAACGAAGTGAGCCGTATTCGACGGCGAGGTTTATCAGTTCCATTTCCGTGCAACGAGCGCCTTGCTCGCCGTTCGGTGAAGAGGAGCGCGCAGTCCACTGAGCTCAAACCGGATTAGGTGACTCCGGGCATCAAGTGATGTCAGAGCTGGGCCTCCGCCCGGGAGGCCCTGAGCTTGAGTCCCGGCGGTGGTTGGATTTTCCACATTACCTACGATGCGCTAGGTCGAATTCAACCGCTGTCTGGAGGAGAATTATAGCGGTCGGCTGCTCTGATCAGTAATTCCCGAGGTTTTTTCTAACATCACCAGGCAAGTGCAGGAGCAGTACCCTCAAAAACAGGCTGCGCCCGATTTTTCCTTTCATCTTCCTTGCCCATTGCTCACCCCTTACTTACATTCCCTTACACGCACTACACTGCCACACATGTCGAGAGACCAATCGGGAGCTTACAGCTTGTCCCGTCTAGGGCGGTACCTTGCTGTCGAGAGATATCTGGTTTGGGAAAAAACACGTATCTCGTCATCCAGCAAGGAAAAATCGCCATATCTCACGATAAAGCATGCACTACACTTAAGGAACTATTAACCTTAGCAGTTGATGCACCGGGGATCACTAATCAATGACACGGAGCCCAATGCCCGCCGTCGGCGACTCCGAATAACAGGAGTGGAGGGGCTTGGACTGCGACGGCATCGGGGATACCGTGAGAGCAGAGGCAACGCAGGCGGCGGAGGGCGAAGCGCGCGCACAATATACGCTCGTTAATTACGCTCTTCCCCGAAACGGCGCGTGGTGCGGCGCGGCCATCCTCTCAGCCGGGAAGCAGTCCTCGGGGACACGCTGCTTAGCGGTGGATCTAACCCAACATACGCACTTTGGCCTCCTGCTCGAGTGCTTCCAATCAGGCGGTCGCCTTACGTGACAAGCGCTCTTTTAACACACTTCCAACTGAGACGTGTAGCATCTGTTTTCTGCGACAGTCCGTTCTTCATATTGTGAAGAAGTGCCAATTGTGAATTTTGAATTGCTTAGAGGAATTGTGTATATTAGAACTACTTTTATAATTATTTAGCCAACCTAAACTATCTTATTTAATAATGAAATTCATCAATATGACTTGATACAAATGAGTATTTCATTAAAATTTTACTTCGCAAAACATTCGATACCAAACTCACTTAATGTTTCTTTTTGTACAGAATCAAATCTCATTTAAAAGCTTCAATCTTGTAGCCTGGGAAACGTGATTAAATATTTCTTTTTTAAACATCGTTTTAGCTATGACTTTCGGCTTTAGCTAATTTTAGTTAGTCACGATACAATCAGTATTTCCGTATACATTCAAATGAGTGTATAATTATCATACACTTGGCATTAAGTCAGCATTCAACAACTTTGAATAGTTCGGAAAGAAATTTAAACATATGCACTTCATTTAATACACATACAGTGTGTTAAACCGGCAAATCTAAGTGATGGAATAACCGTCGCGTAAACTTCGATTTTATTGGTTTCAAGAGCAAAAGTTTGAAAAAGTCAAATTACACATCTTCCGTTCTCATCCCGCTCATATTTATTTCCAATGCATCGCTTTTAAACGTAAAGACTTTCCCCATTTAAACGAGTTAATGGTTGTTCCTACTGAAATACGTTGAGTT
This sequence comes from Gryllus longicercus, assembly GCA_038098605.1. Taxonomy (NCBI): domain Eukaryota; kingdom Metazoa; phylum Arthropoda; class Insecta; order Orthoptera; family Gryllidae; genus Gryllus; species Gryllus longicercus. Next base: position 2,634,016 of record JAZDUA010000147.1, read on the forward strand.
AATGCTGTGGAAACATGAAACATCCATGCAAGTCTGTCCTCATAAAATATTTATCTTTAGCCTTCGAAGAAATCAATATTAAAGGCATGTCATTCTTCAGAATGAAGATTGAAGTAGCTGTCGTGCATGTGGCTCTGCGTCTTTGTCATTACAAGAAAAGTTGATTCAGGGTTACGATTTCCTCATACCAATATCTATGCCTTTGTAGTAAATTTATCTTGGATTGAGGAATAACTTTTTTAACCCCTGTTAATACGAGGAGAATACGATTAATACGAGGAGAATCTAGGAAGAATATTAACATAGTTTTGATCTTCGTATCATTAAATGTGAGAAATCCTCAATAGCAGAACCTTTTTGTTGATCTCTGTAAGTACAAACAAATCTCAAAATAATCTGTAGAGTAAAAAATCAATATTAGTTTTTGATGAATTTCTGTATTGTTTGATAAAGACTTGTGCGCCCGTCATTATACACCCATTACCTCACATATTTAATGTATCCTTATGCACAGGAATTTTTCCAGATTTTTTAAAATAGCTAAGATTAAGCCGCTTTTCAAAAATGGCAACAAAAATAAACCCAATTTCTCTTTTGCGCGTTTTTACAACAATATTAAACTTTTTTACATACTAATGGAAAGCTTTCTTAGTAAATACGACACGTTTTCAAATTCCCAACATGGGTTTCGAAAATCAAAATGTTCGGAAACAGACTTTTTTCTTTTCTTAAAGATGTCGCCACATCCATGGATCAAAACGAAGCACATATTGGAATATTTTTACATCTTTTTAATGCTTTTGACGTCATTGATCATAACATTTTACTTTCAAAGTTCGTATGGAATTCGTGGTATTGCTCAAGATTGGTTATGTTAATACCTTAAACAATGATCTCAGAGAGTAGAAATACCTTACTGGAATAGTGGAACATTATGTACACACCTTTCCGATTCTTTGCCAATTGCATGTGGTGTCCCGCAGGGATAGATTTGAGGCCCTATTATTTTCGTACTGTACGTAAACGATATGCATATTAGAAATAGAAGAACAGTTCTCTTTGCAGACGATACAAATATTCTTTGAAATAAAAATATTCGTAAATAGGTCAATATTAAACAACATTATATAGACAAGTAAGGTAATTTTACACAAACTTTCCTTGATTACATGGAAGAGATATTTGGATATTTTTACCATAAGTGGTGATTAAACAATTTTTAAGTAAAAGAATTCAATAAATAAAGCAGCCAGATTGCACGTCCTTTTTTTTAGATCCAGGTACTCCAAAGATCTCCTCTACTCACAATAAATATGAAATCACATCCTATTCCTCCACAAACCAACCCCACAAACCCACAACTCACAAACCAACCCTTCCACCAAACTACTTCCATCATGCACCATTTATAATAAAGGAAAAATTAATAAAAAATACTGAAGAGTTTTACTGAGAACAGCAGCAATCTGAGAATAAATATAATGAGAGTCTCTGTAAGTATATGTTCATCAAAACCCTCGAAAGAATCATGTCAAATGGAACTAAATAAATGTAACTGTAAAACAGCCACTATTCATTGATACTTCTTATTACTAATACTAAGAACTTTGCGCACTTTTCCTTGCATATCTTTCAGAAATCTCTGAAATCTTGCTGAATTGTTGCTAGTTATTTTTACTTTCTCCCTACAAAGTAGAGAGGAATTTATGGAATGTTGTGCGAAAAAATGGTGAATTTTCTGCAGAAAAACTCTACAGAACCCTGGTAAGGAAAAAGTCGATAAATCCCGTTGCTAAATATAGAAAACAATCCTCTATCATGTGGTATAGCCACAATCTGTTTTGTGGGTCTTCCTACAACTAAAATATTAAAGTTAGAGATTTTTCCCTGAACGAAATCTGTTACTTAAAGATAGACTTTGAAAGGTCTTGAGCAATTTTTCAAAAAGTTGAAAACTTTTCATCTTTTTGCGTAAAATTATGGGAGAGGAAATACTTGCTATTTTAGCATCACTGGTTTTCCCCAAATGAAATATCAGTTAATATCTGCGAATAAAATAGACATGCGTAAAACGTATCTAATATAAATAGAGAGGAAAATGTTTACGAAAATGAGTACCATCCAAGTAATTTTCATTTTCGGGAATTACATATTGCCTTTTGTGAAGTTTGAATGATGAATAGATTCTACATAGACCTCTAGAAATTGTTTACAATTTATATGAAACTAAGGACACAAACACTGTTCGTAGTAGAGCCAGACCATACGCTTTCTACTATGTTTTATTGACCATCGCCTCCCTACCTCTTTCCCTCTCCCTCTTTCCCTCTCCCTCTTTCTCTCTCCCTCTTTCTCTCTCCCTCTTTCTCTCTCCCTCTTTCTCTCTCTTTCTCTCTCCTTCCCTCACTCTTCTTCTCTCTCTCTCCTTCGCTATGTCTCTCTCGCTTGCTCTCACAGTTTCGGAGGGTGAAGTCGCTCCTTATTTGCCTATAAAATCTAGTATCCGTACGTAGATCCCTATCAAGGATCGGCATTGTCGGTACAGCTGATATTCTGTTCTCGACAAAATCGGCGAAGCGTGCTGTATGTGAAGTACTATTATTATTTTTAATAATAAAAAATAATTTGAAACACAATTTTTAAAATAAGTTCGTCGATACGGAGGATGTCTCCCATAACATGTGAAGTATCTGTGTCATTTTTTTCTCGATAATGACTGCGAAAACTAAGGTTCTGAGGCATAGCAATCTCGGCACCGGGGTCTCGACTCCGAGAACGACTTGAACTCAGTGTTTTTATTCATATCTACTTACAAATGTGCTGCTGCTGTGTGGGGAATTAATGTCGAGTTAATATGAGATTTAAGACGTGAAACACAATTTTGCTGATTATGTCATAGAGAAGAGATTATTGCAACACACATTAAGTGCTGCGTAACTCGGATAAAGATTCTTAGGCAAGTTTTACGAGGAAATTTTCTTTTGAGGGCATCTTTTGAGGACTTCTGGGAACAGATGGGAGAGGAGAGTTAATATTTCTTTGTATTGAATTAAATGATATCTTTTTGAACCTTCCATTATTACATTTTTGGAGATTTAGCAACTCTGGGAACTCCCACTTTATAGCAACAGAGGTCAGACACGAGCAGTACTCGAAATGAATGTCAAATTAAATTGAAAATTTAAAAACAGAAATAATATGTCAGGTTTCATTTATGGTAACTATTTGATTTTCTGTGAAATTCACTCTTAACGCTTAGCAATATTAGAATGTTTATAAACATCCTCACGTACAATATCGGGCGCTCAATGCTGTAACGAACAACTCAGGGGCTGCTTGGTTCCAGTAGGATCGAGTGTGAAACTGTTTTCGCTTTTAAAATACGATTTACAAAGTGCGGGACGTTCGGTCGCGTCCAGCCAGTATTAACATAATCTTTGACAGCCTTTGCAGAGGAGTCGTAATTAGTGAAGTCCCGTTCGCTGCATGGCCTCTTGGGGCCTGCCGCCGACGCGGCGCCGCGGAGCGCAGTGGATGGCTCCGAGTGCCATTCGCGAGAAACGGTAATGAGAAGAGTTCAATTTGAGCGGCTACTACACGTACCGTTGGGAACAAGAGACGTAATAAGGAAACGATCCATTATTTGCTGAGCGGCTGGCAACCGCCGCTGCCGCCACCCCCGACCGCACGCCGACTCTTCCCGGCTCTCGCCACCTGGCGCCGCCGCTCGGCCGCGAGCACTTGCCGCCCGAGGAACGATCTCGATGGAAGACCCGCTTTTGATTGATTTTTTAAATAAGGTCATTAGTATCGTAAGTGTAGTGCGTCGTGGAAGAGAGCACGGGGCCTCTCGCTAGATGGTGAGATCCGGCGGCGGTGAGACTCGTCGCCTCATGCGAAGTTTTCTCGATCCAAATGTTTCTCGTCGGTGGGGAATCGCCCTGGCCGAGACAAGCTTCCCATTAGTCTCTCGACATGTGTGGTAGTGTAGAGCACGGGAAGAAATGTTCATACAATGAATCGCATAGAAGATTCAACAATACGGTTTTTACGGTATGATAAGGTGTTTACACGTTCACAAAAGTGCTGTTTAGATAAACATACTAATGAACTTTTAGGAATGTTCACTAAACAGCTCGTAACTCAAGACGAATTGCGTTTAGTGGAGATCACTAAACGATTCGTTGCGTTGACTAATGCACCGAATAATTATTTACTAAACCAAACGCAGTGAAAATTACTAAACGAATAGTTGCGTTTCATAAATTACTAAAAAAATCTGCTGAGTTAGCCTTATTAGGCAGAAACGTGAAAGGGAACATTTACTTTTTATCCCTTCAGCCAGGTAGTTTAGCACCTGGGGTTCTCGACCCATCCAATGGTCCCGTCGGCTCGTTCTTCCTTATCCTCAGTAGCCTTACAGACTAAAAAAACAGAACGGTTGCGGACGCTGGATCCAAACATTTGCCTCCTGACGCTGTTTCTATCATTCGTTTAGAATCCTACATATAATTATTCAAACTCATCATTGCACTGAACACGTCGTTTATACAACGTATAATAATATATAAAGCATGATTTCCCACAGTTCACATCGGCTCTATAACCAGTCAGATTTCTGAGAAAGCATACTTACTAAGCAGTGCACTTTAGTAAGTGTAACGGCATGAAACGTAGATCTCACCGAATTATTTTATTTACGAAAAAGTATAGTATCATTGACAATTCTCTTATAATTCATTATGTTCATTCACTTATGACTTTTAATTGTCTGATTTACTAAACGAAACTAAATTATGTTTAATGAATCTTACCACACGAATAATTGGATTTACTATATGACCGCTCACTAAACATGTTTAGTATATTATACTTCATTATCTCTCCCAGTGTGTAAGTGTAGGTATGTATAAGTAAGGTGTAAGGAAAAAAAGAGGATCACGCGCGGTTCATGGGCCATGTGTTAGGATACAACTCCAAGATTCGCCAGGTTTTGACGTGTACTGCACTCCCGGGATACGACGCGCACACTGGCTATTACAGTATTGAGTTTTTGGTCTTACTGAGCTTTGACTAAGTCTGACCCTGCGTTACCACACATATCACATGGCCGTTCAATCGAGATATTTCTTTTGTCAAAACGAGCATAAAGACGAAAACTGACGAGACGTGATGATTGCCATTGATAGTGAGTCGGTCGTTCCCTGGGAGCTCTTCCAGCTGCCAAACACAAGGAGTATTTGCCTACCAATGAGACGCACTATGTCAAAAATGGCTCATTGGAAACTTTGTTTTATGAGATATCCCACAATTATTGGCAAAAGTAATCGTCTTCGACCAACCGACTCGTATTAGAAAATTAAAATACTGATTCAGTTGTAGATTTCATTTTAATGTTTTAACAGGCCAAGCATATTAGAGTTCTGACTAGTAAAAATTGGCGGAGTTCTGGATACTATTTTCATCACTCGTCTTATTAGAGTATTGGGAGTTTGTCCCGATTTTTTGAGTGGAGCTTCAGAAAAAAATTCTCGTCCTTTTTTTGGTTTTGCTTCACTTCCACCAAAACTAAGTAATTAATCAAAAATATTGTTATTATTATTATAAATGTAGTTTTAAATTCTGTATCGATTGAGTATAATATTTTGCAATCTGACAAAATAATCTGGAAGAAACGCTACGTGCAAAAACGCAAATTTTCCATAATTTCGAAAAACACTAATTTCCTTGCCATAAAACGTGCACTATATAATATATAATATAATATATAATGTAATTTATATAATATATATATATATATATATATATATATATATATATATATATATAACACAACAATCGTGGTTGCCGCCGCTAGAAAGAATGCTCTGAACGAGCTTTGTAATTTCAAGGGGCAAGATCTTTTGAGATATGAGAAAGATTTACATCCAGACACAGAATGAGGTAAAAACAGTGCGTATATTGTCCAGAATATGACATATATCAGCACTGACAGAGAATACACAAAATCTTAAGCATCAAATTGCACACACATATTCAATACGCAATCAAATAGTGTTCACGCCCTTTAAAGTTGTTATGGTTTACTCACTCTGGTTCGAGTATTTCTTCCTAATTCGCTACTATGTTACAACAAATACCCGTGCACGGTAACTATTGCTTTGCCAACGTTTAAACAACAAATATTAACACCTTATGACTGAGGAGTGCAACAAAATTATATCTCTCTTTCTACACACTCTTAGATTTTAAGCAGATCACGTTATGGAATGCCTTGCTTACTTACTACAATTGTTTACAGTTAACTTTTCCTCGTCAAGATCACACAAAATTGAGGAACAAAGATTAACATATATCATTAGAATGAACTGTATTACCGGCGTACAAGGTTCTTTCAATTGCTTTGCCGTTATCTAGATTTTACGTGAATATGCAAATTTATATTCACATACTTTCTGCTGCTATACTAACGTTCACGTCTCTGTCGGCTCCTAATCGTTTTACAAAATTTCTGTTACCTTGACGGGCGCTCAATGCGCAGCATGGACACCGTTCTGCCTCGCCGTCGAATGACCTTTGCCCACTTCCGGCTGCACCGTAGCCTCGCTTCCTCGCAGAACAGCCGTCAGCGATGTCGCTTGAAAAGCCTCCTTCTTTCGCTCCTGCCAACAGATCTACGTCCAATCTTCTTTCGTCGCGTTTTGACCGCGCCCAGCACCGGAATCCTCGTCTCTGCTTCTTTCTTCGCCCCTTTTCCGATGCGGCACGCCGAGGCGTATTTCGCAGTCCTCACGCGTGTTTGCTAATGGCGTATCGGTATTATGGCGTTCTTGACAACACTTCTTAATTGCGTAGCTAACTACTCAGTTCTACTGACGCTTCGCCACAGCTTACAATTCGTGTTTTCGCAGCCACTATTCCGCCTCGTACTAGACACTCCACTACTTTCCACATTCTTTATACAATATTGTACTTCACCTAGTTGATCACAGTTCAGAGGGCTGAATCTTCCGATATCATACTATTCTTTCGCCTGAACAATCCCTTCGCACCGTACTTTCTACAAAATTGCGTCTCACGATCTTCACATCTAGCTCTCTACGCACGTCCGAACTATTCGACGTCCCGTACGAAAGAAAACTGCCCTGAAATTACTACCGCTCTGGCTTACCGGACTGGACCTCTCACCTCCGCGTCTGATAGAGAAAGAAGTTCTTACTAGCGCTGTCCCATGATAAGATGACGACTCCGCCCTACCGGCTTTCACTCACCGCACTCGGCGTCTCGTATAGGAAAAGGGCCGATCCCCGAGGACCTGCTCCCCGAATTAGAAGTAGCGTGACGTCACGACGAACCCTTCCACGTTTTTCCGTGAACTGGAAGTTCGACGCCGTCGCGCCGCGGGCAGCAACAAAGTGATAGCGCTGTTTCGTTAGGAGTTTCTGAGCCTGTCTCAAACGCCTATCTCTCTCTCTCTCATATATATATATATATATATATATATATATATATATATATATATATATATCTGACGAATTTAACCCAAAATATTACACAATAAAAGTTGTAGAGAATTAAACTCCCTTTTCGAAAATTCACAAAAGGTTGGTCACGTTTCATCACTTCCATCAACATTAGCACTGGATTAGCTGAATATCCATGCTGCTCTCTGCACATTGTCTTTCCAATACCTTGATGAATTCCTGTTTTCCTTTCCCGGGAAGCGAAGTATTATGGCAGTCATCGAATGCGAGCAAAAATAGTATGTTGACGATATTTTCGAAAATGATTGTATTGGGAAAAAACGAAATTTAAGGTCTGTAGACAAACCAGTCTTGTCTGTCTTTGCCTGGATTCAGCAGAACAACGTTGGCGGATAATGAAGCTAAAACAGTTAAAATCACAAGAAGGTCGATGACAACCTCAGAGTGCTGAATGACAACCACAGAGTGCTGAGAAATGTATACATCACTGTCCACAGTTAAGGAATAGGTGTCCACTGCACCTTTACATTTAAATGCCAAGCTTCGAGTCGAGAGTTACTAAAGGATTGTCTTGACATTGTTTCATCAAACATTATCAAGCACCATGACATTTGGTGTAGGTTATTGTGATTCTTCGTATTCGTTCAACAAATTTTATTCTATTGACTTGCGTGCTTCGAGAGTTCTACCACTCGAAAATCGTAGAAAATCAATATTACTGCTCTGAAAGAACTGGAGTGAGTAAAACAGTTTATAGAATAATGCTAATTTTAGGGAGTCAGAAAAATTATAACTTACGTAGTTTGTAAGAAGCACAATTAAAAATTTGAACGAAATACAAACACATATTCTTTGTAGCCAGTAAAATTAGGTCCAAAAATTGTCTGACTCCCTAAAATTAGCATTATTGTAAGTTGAGCTTTACTTTTTAGTTTATGAGTGTAGCCATTTCTACCTGTTTACAAAGGAATAGGTTGTCCTACTTCTTTGAACCAAATTGGTGGCATACTGTACATCTGCCAGAGACAGAACTGCCTAGACTGATTTATAGAGGCACTATGAGCTTTTAAGGTTACAGTCAATCGCAATTCCTCACAACCCAGTTTTTTTATATTTAGTTTTCCTTTCTTTATATTATTAACTGACATGTTTTGTAAAGATTCCATCAGCCGCATATTCAAAAATATATCTCATTAAAAACTTGGGATGCGGTGGGCATTGTGCATTCCGTTTTTATGGACGTCTTTGCGCTATTTTCAGGAACTTGTTATTCGGGCTACATATTGTGTTATTTTATATATTCTGTTCATTTTTAATTTTACCTACCATTCTCATTGGATACAGTTGTTTTCAATGTAGTTAAGAATTATTCATATAACGCAAATGAATTTTATCGTACATTTCGTATTTAGAAGGCAACTTGAAGTACTAAATAATGAAACTGGTTAGAGTAATGAATGTCAAATTATCTGTCAATTGGATAATCAAGTACCAATGAACGCCAAGTCGAATAACATTAATTTGCCGAATGTTATGTACTCCATACTCGTAGTGAGGGTTCGTTCTCCACACAGCAATTTTGCTGATCAGGGCAACAAATCGAGTCCCATTACGTTATCTTATGGCTCTCCTGACTCCACTTCGTATCCATTAAACCGGGTACATTTTCGTGTTTTTAAGAAGTAAGTTACTGAGACTGATAAGTGAAACTTTTCCGACCAGGGTTTTTAAGTAAAATATTTCATTACGAAACGAATGATGTGCAAAATGACACTGATTGATTAATTGATTAATGTGATTAAAAGTGCCTGAAAATTAAAGAATACCTTCTGAAAAAGATACTTCTAACCTGCCAGTGTTATTATGCCTTAAAAGCAAATTTATCGGAAAATTTTACGAACTTATTTTATTGTGGTTAAGATCGCAATCGAAACATGATTTTTGAAATCTACATTCCGCATTTTACTTGGTGGAATGCAAAAAACGATTATAAAATCTCGTTAGTGAAATGTATACTGGTGACTCTACGAAATAAATATGTCTGCGTAATACCGTTAACCCTACATTGCATACAAGCCCTAGAACAATATTCTAGTGCTAGTATAGGTTTTTGTAACAATGTTATTTATTTATTCACTTGCAAGTTGCAAGTACCGAAGTTTTCACGACGAGTAATATTATTTGGGGATAATTTCGTACATATGTGAAGTTCTAGATTCAGATCAAGGAGGCATTCCCACCGAGGCCCGCACAGGCAGGAAGGCGGCATGCAGCGGTTGGCTAGTCGGCTGCCGATGTTCCTTATCTTGATGAGACGTGAGTTAAGTTCTGTTTTTAGTGAGGTGATTCCAGATCGCATTAGCGGCAAGTTTCCCTAGTTATATCCCAATCAGCAAAACAGTAAACATACAGACATACAGCCCGCATCATAAAATACCCTACATACCACCTAAAGAAATAAATCAAATCATCAAATTACTACCTGCCAAGAAAGACCCTGGACGTGATAAAATTAACAATTAAACATTAAAAAACCTTCCCCAAACTGCCATTGCACATCTAACCAATATCTTTAACTCATGCCTGAGACTAGGTTACTTTCCGCAAGTATGGAAACATGCAATTATTCTCCCGGCACAAAAACCAAACAAGTATGCATCTCTAACCAATAGTTACCGCTCAAACAGTGACCGCTCGAGCATGCTTCCCACGCTATCTAATCTACTAGAAAAAATAATATTGAAACGATTCCAAGCACAACTCCATAACACAAAGGCCATACCCATGGAACAAATGCGATTCACCGAAAAAGTGTCCACGCATAACTAACTACTCAGAATCGCTGAAAACATCCATACGTCATTTCTAAAGCACTATCACAAAATAACAATTTTTTTCAACATTTCTCAGGTCTTTGATAGAACATAGCACCAAACTTTAAACTACAAAATAAAAAATAGGCGCTCCACATTATCTTACTCAAATCATTTCTATCTTCCTCAACAATAGAACGGTTGCCGTTATAGTCGATAACCATCATTGCAATCCAAAAGCAATCAAGGCAGGCTTTCCTCAAAGCTCCCCATATCTCCCACTCTTTATAATTTGTACGTAGCCGACCTACCAAAACATTGCAATATAAAAACCGCCCAATTTGCAGACGATACGGCTATATATTCTTCAGGACCCACCATAAACACAATAAAAGTGAATTTGCAATTATATCTACACCAATCGACAGCTGGGCAGCCGAAAACAAAATTAAAATCAACCCGTCAAAAATTGCGGCCAAAATATTTTCCTTAAGACCTTACATCTCCGCACCCCCCTTACAATTGAACCAACAACCCTTCCAATGACACCCTTATAAAAAACCCATAAAATACGTAGGCCTTTTCTTAGATACACGATTCATATGGAAAAATCACATCGACATTGAAGTTATTCAAGAAAAAATTAAAATTATACCAACTAAAACCAATCATAAATAGATCTGCTAAATTTCCGTACAATACCGCCTTACTGATTTACAAAACTATAATTCGACAACTACTTTTATATGCATGCCCAGTATGGATCAGCGCAGCCAAATCGAATATTAAAAAACTCCAAATAGTCCAAAATCTGTTTATCCACAACATCATAGTTCATCTACAATTCACAACTTCATAAAGAAGTCCAGTTAGAACCGATAACAAAGCACATTCTTTTTTTATCCACCCACTTCTTCTACAACATTCCAAATATACGGAATCTAACATCTCTAAGACTCTACCAAAATCCAACCCGCAGAACCCGCATGAAGAACAAATATCCGTTTCATACATTCCTCAATTAATTTTCAGAACTCGACCCAATATTTTATAATGATACCTCTGCCACCCTTGTAGTAATGTAGGTTGTATTTTAAGATTAGTAGTAAGTTAATTGTAAATTAATTATAAATATATTTAAGCAACCATAAAAAATGTAGAGTGTTTTAAGATTGATCTTTGTATTATTGAATCCAAAAGAAAATAGCAAGTTGAATGAGAGCAGGATCTGATTGAAACCCGCACGTTGAAGCGATGCCCAAATTTCAGACGTTCAAAGTATTAAAATAAACGAGCGAAGCGATTTATCGTCGCTCTTGGCTGTCGCGCCAAGTTCATACATACAAAATTTATAAAATTTAACTAATATAAATTTAATAAATATTAGTTATTTTATTTGAGGACGTAACCCCGCTGAAAAATGCGCAAAACATTTCAACTGTGGATTCATTTCATGAGAAGAAATCAAAAGTAAGATTCCTACAGTCTACACAGATATATTTAACGTATTAAATAAAAAGGGAGAAAATGCTCTTCTATATACATAAAAAATTACATGTTTTCATATCTCTTTTTAATACACAGATGTTCAGTTATGCGAGATGTTTTGCCTGAGTAGTGTGAATTTATGAAACCAAGTGAGTAAAAAAGACATCTCCTGCTTCACTTGATTGAAGAGCACATCGCCGCCGCTCGTGAAGAAATCATTCTCTATTTTGGAACAAGCAACTAAATCAATCGCGGTTGTAGAACTAGAGCCACACGCGGCCGCTCCTCCGACCCGAAAACAAATCCAGAACGAGCGAGGAGCGCGCTGCCCGAGCGTCGCGGGACCGGTCCGCCTAAAAGCTTTCGTCACCGATTTTTCGTGCGTTCGTGCGCTGCATTAGGATGTGCTCGTTAGCATGCGAGCGCCTAATGAACAGGGTAGCGGTTCGAGTCCAGGCGGGCGTCGCTGACCCACTGGATTAGATCGAGAGACGTTGACCTCCGCCCGCCCGCCCGTCCGCCGTGGAATCACTCCCGCTGGGTACCGTTGCCCGATCGATCCGGTCCCTGGAGCTCGAGTGCACTTACTGAGATACGCGGGAGTTGTACGATTAATATTCTGAAGCGCCCCACAGAGGCTACTCGCCGCGGAATTTGCTGCTCTCCGAGAGGCTCACGATAAATGCATTTTCGAATGATGTCATTAGGAGCGGCAAGAGAACTCCGATCTAAAGACTGCGCCGTGCGTCGTCGGACCAGTTTCTTTTGAATATTGCGTTAAACCGTTTGGCCTGTTCCATTGTGTTGTTGGTTTGGTTATTGTGTAATATAATTGCCTATGTATTATTCTACCTAAAACCTAGCCGAAACACCAATAGAAGTGACGACATGCCATTATTTGTTCCACATGTCCTGCACTTGTGTGAAATATTGGTTCGAGTATCGACAGCAAATAATAATAATAATAATAATAATAATAATAATAATAACTTGAATAATAATAACTTTAATATTGACCTTTGTTTTAAATTTTTTGGAGCAGGTGTATAAGGTTCTATTGCTACAATCAATGAGTTAAACTAAGTGTAATGGTACGTTCACGAAGATAACGAAAGTATTCAAAAACTTTTCCATTAATATATTTCGTCAATGATGGAAAAATATATATATGAGAAATATTTGAAAGATGAATCTAAGAACCCTGTTACGTCATGTCTCACTTTGGCCACGGCCACAAAAACGTGAAAAATCTATTGACAAGATCGGTCTCTGAACAGCGCTTCCCACTCTAAAAACATCACCGTCTTCCTTCTTTGCCACTAATCCAACTTTAATCTTCAGTTGTTATTTCCATGCCGCTGGAAACTTGTCCCTTGGACCACCACCGACACGGACTGTTGCTGGACTTTTGGAACCAGACCGCACGTAGGCACCGAATTCTACCAACCACAGGCCAGCGCAATCTAAAATAAGAGGAAGACGATTTACATTTCTGGCCCCCTTATCCATGAAACTTTGTATTTACTTGAACAGCAATTTGCAGTGCATATTTGAAATGGATTTTAGAGCTGCTGTAGGAGGGATCGCTGCGACTTGGCGGTGCAGTTTCGTACATTTAATCGTATTATCGTACAATCGTATTATTAAGTATTAGCGCTTCAGAAATAACAGTCAAATAAGCAAAACTATAAAATACATTCATAATATGACATTATTTTGCCATTTTTGGTGTACGATAATTATGTATTATGTATTTGGCGTTTTAGGGTCGGAATAATCCGACTTTTGCCAACAAGCGGTCTTCCCAGGTTTGGAAGTTTTTCTTTTTGTTATCCACACATGGGAATAAAGGAGACATGTTGAGAGGATGACGGATTCACATCGCCGTGCCTCCGTGCCTACCTTAATTGTCTTGCTTGAGCTTTCTTTCGTCCCGCTGCTAGAAACTCAAGCGATTAAGACGAAGAGAGAAAGCTACAACATCATTTTTGTTCCGGTTGGGATCGAATCCGGGACCGCCTCACAGAAATGTAGCGTGCAGTCCGAGGCTCCCAAGGGGCATATAAGTACTATTATATGTAAAAGATAAAAAAGGTTGAATATACATACAAATTAATTCAATTAATGGAAAATATAAAGTAAACAATTAATTAATATAGCACAACTCTGTTGTCTTTTACAAGAATGTAAAAAGCTGACATTTTCAAAATTTGAATTTACCCAGTCGTAAGTCGTATTTACTTACTACTTATGGATATTGTGATAGACTCAATACACGGATAGACTAAAGCGTCCAAGCGTCTGGGATCATCACTGTGTATTTTGAAATGTACGAGTATGTTTACATTAAGTACGTAATTTTTAATCAGTTGATTAACGTATTTTCGGAATTAAAATGTTTTACGTCTGTGCTAAAAAAATTTTACTTCCATGATCTCACTTCTGATACGTGTAACACAACGATCTCATTCAATTTATTCGCTTTCTGCATCTTACCCTGGGTAAGTGAATGTGGGTTCTGATCCGGACGCGAAGTGTCTGGGGACTTCATTTTGCTGGGTATTTGCAGAATACTTTTGTATTCAACTCGTAGATAATGTTTCACTAAGGCTTTTCCGCGGGAACACCCCCCTTCGCAGCCGAGTTCAAATAGACGAATTCCGCTCCTGGAGGACAGTTTTTTTTAATTTGATTTGATTTATTTTGTGAAAGAACAGTAAAAACTTTATTCAACGTGTGGAGAAGTACAATCTGCGCACGTTTTTTAAGCTCTGGAATCTCTTCTTCACCTTTTAACCATAATTAGTTGAATGATGAATAAAAGTACCCACAATGCGAGATTATTAACATTTACAAACAGACATTGTCATTCCCGTATCATAGAAAACGTATTTGCGTCGTGAGACGTGAGACGCCGCGTCGTTGGCTGCGGGAGTCTCCCGGATAGCCGAGAATTTATGGATTCGACCCGCGGAAACTTACGAGTGAACATCAGAATTGAGTTTTTTGTTTTCTTTTTAAATTTGAGGTAATTCACATGTCAGTGCTGAATTTTTTAAATTCTTGAAGACTATTTATTGAATGTAAAGAATCATGTATCACGTTTTTCGTATTCGTTCCGTGCATCAATCCCTCCTTGCGGGGACGTGCTAGATCCTTTCCCGTTCTCCTGGCGGCGACCTTACCGGTGTCTGCGGCTGCTGCGGAAACTCACGTCGCGTCGCGTCGCGTCGCGTCGGGAGCGATCAGGGAATTTGTCGCTCTGTCGGCGATCGGCAATCGGTGCGCGTTCTTGCTGCGCTCGCCCTCGCGAGCAGGCGTCGCGACGCCGACGCCGCTTACGGCGCGGAATGCCCCGCGGCCGCGACGCCCGTCACCCGCTGACGCACAAATTGCCCCGCGGTGGCGGCGGCGGATGAAGCGGCGGAGGCGGAGGCACGGGCGACGACGGGAGCTTTGCTCTTGGCGAGGGCGGCGGCGGCGGAGGCTGCTTCGGTGGCGGGACTGGCAACGGGGTTTTATTCCGGCGCGGGTGGCGGCGGCGGCGACGGCAGCGACGGCGGCTGTGAAGGCGGAGATGATTGTGGGGTCTGCGACGGGGGTTTTGCTCCGGGCGAGGGCAGCTGTAGTTCACGCGACTGTTGCCTCTCAGGCAATGTAGCCATTGCAGAACCAAGGTTTTCAATTGTCACTCTTCATTTTTCCGGGGATATCTTATTTCCACGCTACTAATTTAATGTTGCAAAATATTATTTTTTCCTTGTATTCAATCATCCTTTCCACATTTAAGAGTTTGTAACTTTCTTACAAAGAGTATCAATTTTTCTGTGCCGGATAATATCAACGCATCATATCATTCTTTCAAATCTTTTCTAGATGTCTTAGTTTATTTTGTTATGTTTTCATCTACCTGATGTATCTACCTAAAGCTGATTATTTCGATTTGTGAGGATAAGCTAATTTCATAATGCATTGTATAGTGATATTACCAACATCTGCAGCGATTCATTCAAGATTATGTCACGTCCATTTCGTAGATTGCTAATCCAGGTAGTTTTGTGCTCAAAATGTGTGATCTTTCCTTCACTGGATCCATGTTTAGAAAATTATTTTGACCAATATAAGCTTGCATCTTTGAGCTAAGTGACAGGAAATACTTTACATTTCAAATGCAGCAAGACCTATGTACTAAGACCTGTGTGATTCATTCATAACTTTTTGAAGAAAAACAATTATTAACTACCTTGGATTCGAGTTGTCTCACGAAGTATTCAAAAGTTTGAAGAGCATCAAATAGTCGCAGCAGATACAATGCTATCTACACCTTTAATAGACAACGTAATCAAATTTTACATTTAGTTTCAAATATAGGGTTATGAAATAGCTCGTAAATATTTTGCTAAAAATAGCCCGGCATTATTCTATAGCGAAAAAGTAATATCATGTAAATGTTCTTCAGGTCGTAGTGTAGAATGAGAATTTCGTAGTTTCGAATCTTCTACTACACTTCGAGGGAGTCGGTAGTACGTTCCTCAAAAGTGATGCGTAAATATCCCGAATTCTATAGAATTACGTTTCGCGGCAATTTTCTCCTGCATGTGGGGTAAAAAGGGGATGTGTGAGATTTACACGCGCATGAGTTTTTGCACGGACGCTTGTAAATTCTTATTTTAACACTAACATTTTATTTAGGTTGTGCACGATCATTTCGATTTATATACCAGTGCTCATCAGCAATACTTTGCTCCGAAAGTTCAATCGAAAGATCTCATGATGTATAGCGCCGTTTGAATGTTTTACTCTAATTCATTAATCTGTAATCATATAAAGTCAATAACAGCTTACCTGCATTACATTTAGTTTGCAGCTGAACTGTAATGTTGGGGTGTCGTTTCGTCAGGGCAGGGGCGACCGCTGGGATCACGGGTAGGTGGGGAAGGGAAGGGGGACTGAGTCGTTGCGCGGGCGGCAGGCCCAGGCCCAGGGCTAGCGGAGCGTCGCCGCATGGTCGCGTGGAGGGGCGGGGACGGAAGGGAAGAGAGACCACTCCATCCGCGGCCACGCACGCCGCCTGCACTAAGGCCCCACCTACTCCTCCCTCCTACGACGGTCAAGGCGTCTAGTACAGCTAATACGATTGTTATTGGTGACCGAAAGATCGGCAAAATGCCTCTTTATTATTACGATTGTATGACTTTTATCAATAGGAGTATTGGCTTTTTTGCCTATTTTAGATTGTGATGCCTATTTTTCTATTTTGCATATTTTTTTTATTATTTAATCGTTTTTTTTTTTCTTCTTGCACTGATCTCGATCAAGCTCGAAACATACCTACAGCCTGGACAACACGAAGTGTTTCACGGCCGTGTTTTGTCTCTCCGTGTCAACTGCTTCATTAGTCCCTTAAGTATAGAGCAGGTCGCCGATTCATGTCGTGGCATCGCGGTTCGTGCCGACGATTTCCCACCTGCTGGATGTCGAGATCCGGCGCCGATCTGCACGTCGGTTTGCGTATTCCTCAGCTAGAAATCTCCACAAGAGGGGCACCGCCCCAAACTGGACAAGATCTATACTCCCTACATGTGTGGTAGTGTTGTGCATGTAAGTTTAGGCTTGTGTAAGGAAAGGGTGACGATAGGACAAGGAAGAGGAAGGAAAGATAGCGCTCGGTTCGTACCCCGTTTGTGAGGGTGGTCCGTCATTCGCCTGGTGGTAAATTAATCGGAACCGCGGAAAACTACCGATCAGACCAGCCGGCTGCTAAACTTCCTCTCCAGAGAGCAGCTGGATTCGCCCTAGCCATATACATAGCTAATGACCTATGATGAGAAAATCCTACCGCCGACGGACCCTAACTCTATAACCTCACGTTCATAGCACTACTGTGCCATCCATCAATCCCCTGAGACACCTAAACCGGTTGTTATCTCAAACGTAGTGGATATTTAAAACCAGTTCACTGAAAACACGCTGTAACGTAGCGAAACCCGAACTCCTTGATTGCAATAAAAATGTTTTGTTACTTTCAGAATTGAATCGAGGTGTTCTTTCTCAATTCCTCATCGTGTACCAACTTATAACCTAGAAAATTACTTAAGTCTTTCTGTAGCGTTGGGATTTATGGTGTTGGATTGATTCTATTAAAACCATCTTGATCTTACAAAAACTTCGTTTTATTTCGCTGGCGTCCATTACATGGACATCCCACGGACTTCCCACTTGCATACATATTAAGTTAAAGGGCTCTTATTAGTACTTGCGCGGCCTTCTTTCGCCTCGCTTGTAAGGCAAATGCTTTCGTTTCTGTGATGGACGGGCGGGTGACGGCCTTTTGCATCGGGCGCTTCACTTGCGCCTTGGTGCTTAGTTGATGGCGAGCCTGCCAGATCGCGTGCGAAGCCTAGTTCGTGAGTCCGCTTACAGAGGCCTGCACTAGTCGGCTGCGTGACCCGCCTTCCTCGGGGTCTTCGCGTTCTAGCCACCCCACCCCCCCCTCTCGCGCAGAGACATGGCCGGGACTAGTCAACACAGTCCATACTCTGTCGATGCCACTTTTTCGGCAAATACACGCATGTATTATATATCTACAACAGCCAGGAGCGGATCCAGAAAGTATTTCCTGGGAAGGGGGCAATTTCAGTTCTATCCCTGCGTCATAAATATTTTGGAATTATTATTTTTGGAAAAATAGATAGTTTGAATAAAAAAATTCTTTGAGAATGCTAGTTTGGATGCCATGCGATCAATAATAAGGTAATTGTTTTGAATAAACTAATCAAAATTACAACAAGAAATTGTTGGCTTCGGAGAAGTCAGGCATGGCTGGCTTCTGAATTCGTCACAGGCCATAGCGCCGCAGTCTTCCTAAAGGAAAATCTTGTGCGTCATACGTTGTAATAATATGTGTCGATACATCAAGGTAATGACCGTAGGTTTCCTCCTAAGTGCAATTAATGTGGAGACTTCAAAGCAACGTCCGTTCACTTTTGTTTGAGCGCTATTACAGTAGTTTTTTATCTCCTCTGAATTGGAATATTTATTCAAGTCTAAAAGTTAAACATTCTTTCATCAGTTCTAATTTTTTTAAAGCTTATTTCATTCATTTTTAAAAATTGTTTTGTCTGATTATAATAAGTAAGTTCAAATCAACGCTAAACATCAAATCCAGGAACGACATTATGAATGCAGAGTAGTATGGAAGCTGCTTTGTTAACATAACTGCATTTGTGAGCAAATGTGCATCAAATTATTTGCTAAGAAATTTTTCGAACATTAAGAGTTTTCTGTGAAAATGTGCTCAATAGTACGCAGAAACTCTGAAACGATATCTTCTGTATGAAACGCTATCAAATTGTTTAATGGAGTAAGTTTTACTATTCCGTAAAATTCTTATCTCAATTCTACTATAATAGGACCGAAATATTAAGAAAATTTTAAAAACAAACATAGACACCGTGAACAGCTTTGAAAGAGGGTTTGTGAAATACTGAAAAGTTACCCCAGACTAAAGAGGTAAGGAAACTAAATAGTGCAAGAAAGTCTGTGCCGTTCTGTAGATCCACTATTTTGTCATAAATTTAAATATCAGTAGAGAGCGGGTTGGTGGTAGAAATTATATTTTTCGTGTGCAGCTAAGAAAAAGTTATACGGTCAACATGAGTTCGGACAAATCGAAATAAGGCTCTATTGCATGATTCCAGCCTTCTCGCTAGAACGTTAGGTGAGATGTGATACACGTGAGCAGAATCACGTGAGGTGATGAGTTCAGCGAAGACCGATGAACACAGCATGACACGATGCGATTGCTTATATCTAGGAAGACAAAACTCTGAACAATAATCCACGTAAGAAGGAGAGTTTCCATCACTAAACTGCTTCCACCAGGGTTACTGGCGACGAAAGTATCCCTGTGGAAGTATGGAAAGTATGGAAATTTCATGGGGCCTGTAAGCCTTTCTCGCTAACAAGATGAGAGAGAGTATGCGCCATTTGACGCTCATACCGCACAGCTTTTATCTTCCTTTCTTTCTTTCTTTTCATTCTTTATCTCGGCTCTTTCTTTTGGATTTTCTTTGTGTTTTTATAGGATGGTCAGGGGTTTCTTCAACGTGAGATTCTGAGCAGTCGCTCCGTCCGCTCCGGGCATTAATTCGGGCCTTGTGCTATCAGGACCGGCGATTGGTGTTTAAACCGAATGGGTAGTTGACCCGGGTGGGAGCCCCTCTCTATCTCCCACCGAAAATATGTATAAAAGGAAAAATACAAAACTTTTTTTTTTCAAATTGTCGTGTTATTCATAAAATTATCGCATTTATTTTATAAAGCTTTAGAAGTTCAGTTTTGCAACGCAAAAACAGTGCAAAGCTTTGCATTTTTTATATAAACACATTTATGAATTTTAGCAAGTCGATTATGTCGGTCATTTACTACAAACATGTAAATTTGCGATACTGTTGAGCCGATCTTGCAACTTGATAACATGCACGTTTTGAGTCGACACAATACCAAGAAACTTCGTTCATTTATGGAATTTGACGGTCATGGAATATTTCACTTACCCAAAATTCCTAGTGGTTATTTTACACACTCGGAATTTTTCGTGTGGTTACAACTACCTACCACATTATCCGCGGGGCCTGATTGCTATTTCTTAAACATAGTATGTAAGAGCGTCTGTTAGGAGGATGTTGTTCAAGTATTGATTAATAAGACGGCATGATTCATCTTTAAAACAATTTGAGCGAGATTCTGTATTTAGTGCGTTTTTGTTAACCATTCCCTTAACTTCATAGAAATATTGTCGCAAAATACGTGATATTCCAAATTTCATCATTTTTAGTCAAATGAAAAAAGGGTGTTTAGTAATTATCTTTATACTTGTAGTAAGGCGGTAATTAACCTTGTTCAAAAGACTCGAACTCAAGATAAGGGTATCTGGGTGATAAACGACTCTTGTGAAGTTAAAAGCATTCATCTGCAAAATTAAAGTTTTTAGAAGAAGCACGTTTCGCCGATGTTATTACTTTGCATATTTGTATGCTTACATGACTAGTTTAGCGGCACCAGCAGCCTTCCGTTGCAATTTGGAACACCGGCCATTATTTATATATTTAACGCCAAAAACAATGTAAAAACTATGTGATGTATGGGAGTAAAATGCAATCTGTGCTAATTACCTAATTTTTATCTATCACATGACCTGATAAATCATTAAGAATATGAAAACAATGATAACGTTACGCAATTTCTAGGGTCATAAACGAATATCTTATGGGAAATATCGTGTTCATGCGCGCGATCTACATTTCGCGGCGATCACTAGTAGTTGAGAAAGCACCTACTAGATGTCTCTGGAGAGGCGAGGCGAGACGGCGTGGACGAGACGCGGCTGGTGGTTCTACGGGGTCGGCTGGGGTCCTGGGGCCTCGCCCTCCCGCATCCCCTCCTCCGCCGCCGGCTCCGCTGCTATGTTAATGACCAGAGGTATTTTCGAAAGCCATTTGCGTTATGAATTGCTCAGTGTCGGAAGTCTCCATGAATCCTCCAGGGGTGTCGGATTTGTGAGATTACCTGCCGTCACTGAAGATAATCGAACACAGGTCTCGCGATGTACACATTTAGGTGTTAGTAGCTCATAGCTGTGAGGAAGTAGAACTGATTATGAACACATACAGCTTCTAAATATTAACTTTAAATCAGGCATGTCAAGGTCGTAAGCAAAGTATCTAGCTTCCCAGAATTTGCGAGCACTGCCTCCAGAGCAATTGGCGGGATATTTAAAAGTAAAGGTTGTGCAATGCTCCATCTGGGCGGTGCGTCAATGGCTATGTGTCCTATCACGGCCTTTTGGAAAAATATTTAGAGACGTCAGGTGACATTTGCTGCCCCCAGAAGCAATAATTTCCATTTCCGTTACTAAAGCAAAGAAATAATATTTTAAGACGAAATAATGGTAATATTTGAAATTGTCAATTGTGAGTAAAATTAAACATTTCGAATCAAAAATATTGGTTTCGTAATAGCGTTTATTTAAAGAGTCCAATAATTGCATCAGTTTCCTACGTTCAGGATAGGAAGTTTAACAGACAAAGATTGTTACAAAGAGAGCTGTCCACTCGTAAGAGAAACTTGTTATTTTTTCGTGAATTCTCGGCTATCCGGGAGACGCCGCGTCGTTGGCTGGGGTGCCGACGTTTCGCCTGACATGTCGCAGGCTTCCTCAGGGCAGTGACGGTTTCTTTGCTTTAGTCACTGCCCTGAGGAAGCCTGCGACATGTCAGGCGAAACGTCGGCACCCCAGCCAACGACGCGGCGTCTCCCGGATAGCCGAGAATTCAGGGATTCGAACCGCGGAAGCTTACGTATACATTTGTTATTTTTTCACATTACTGACGTATACAAGCAAAATAATATAATTTAATACACCACAAACCGAAAACAAGGAAACATTTGGCCATTCAAACACATTTCCCCCAGTGGCAAAAATGTTTATACAAGGCAGAATTTAAAAAGAAAATAAACATAAAATAAAGTAATAAAGTGGATATATATACACACACAACATTCAAATCTATGCTTAAGATACAAAACATACCTCAAACATTTATTCGTATAAAGGCATACTTCCAACCAATATCAGATTTATAATAATTATTCCTTATTGTTTGTGTATACTCGTAATTCTCATATTTTTACATTCAGCGTGTACACTCCTTGCTGGATTTGGAGGGGAATTGAGCGGAAATGGGAGTGGTCTGTGCTTGTAGGAGCACCACGTTTCCCAGAATGGCCAGAAGTTGTTGTGGACGCCATTTGATAGGCTTGCAAATATAAAAGGATAGGTATTGCTAGGTCTAGGTGGTAACTGGATCAAGCAAATAGCGATTAACAACCATCATCAGATTTGTAGGGGGGATAATAGATTCCCGCACCTGCAGGCATCGCCAGGTGGCTAGCCTCGTTGCACGCGTCCAGCCGCTGCCTGCAAGGCTGCTCGCCGACTTCAAATCTGTCAGTGTACATGTTGTAAACCAGTCGCGTGTAATGAAGTTGAATGGCAGCGAATCGCGCTCTCGACTCGTTGATTTCCAGGCGTGACTTGGGAAGGGTGCGTGAAATACGAGCGCTATTGCATTTCGTAAACGTATGAGAGTTCTAATCAATGCCAGTCCTATTGATTAACTTATAATTTACTTGATGCGTGAAGCAGCTTTACTTCTCGCGATATGTGACGTAGTATACACGTCATACCCAAATAAGAGGTCTCAAGCAAATCGCCTCGTATTTTATCCCTACTTAGTATAACCGGTATGGTATCTTCCGAGCGATTTGGGCGGCCCTCGCCCTTGGACGTTGAATAGACCGTGCGTTGGAGAAGAGACGGCGGTCAGTCCGCCATTTACGTTGTTTGAATTCAACACTGATGTTGTGATTAGATAATAAGGTTATTAATGAAAAATGTGTGGTCCACATGGAAGTTTGTTGTTACTTTCACCATAAGCCATTTACAGTTAAAACCTACCTGTATTTTTCCAGAAGTCTACCCAGTAGTCGATGTTACGCTCATTGCCCACAAAAGAATGCGCTTGCCAAATCAAATGTTTCCAGAGTATGACCAGAAGCTCGATATTCCCAAACATTGTTGAAGGAGCTATACTGACTATTTATATACCATTAATATTTTTTAAAATCTAAAATGCATAGTTTGAATGATATAAGATATTTCATTTCATTTTTATCAGATTTCATCAGATTTCTTTCTTTCAACCAAGGACCTGAGGAATCAACTCGTCATGTTCGCAATATTACCATTCATTCTATTTAAATGATGGCCTTTCACAATATGTAATTCTAATTCTGTTCAATCTTCTTTCGTACAAGATCTAATGTTCAGCAATGCAACGCTTTCATCTCATTTCTCAAAAGAATATTGAATACAATATTTAAAACATCATAGGATATTTGTCAAACAACAGGCATGTCAAGGTCAAATCTAGGATAAGTTGCTTACGAGAGTTCGCGAGCACCGCATCCAGAGAAACTAGCGGGACGTTTAAAATAAAGGGTTGTAAAAATTCCTCCGGGTGGCAGTATGCCATTTGATTCATGGCCCGAGCCAGTCTTTTGGAGAAGTCAATTGACAGCTATTGCCTCAAATTTAGTTATGTTAATTTTCATTTATAATTTTTAATATAAAATACACCACTAATATTTTTACTTATCAATTGCAAGTAAAATTCACTATTTTGAATGAAAAGTATCGTCGATTCAACTTCGTAATTGCGGCAACTTAAGAATGCAATAATTGCATTAACTTCCTACGTTCAGTTTGGGAACAAAGATTCTTGGCTGTCAAAAGAGCTGTTCGCCCCTATGGTGTGGATGTAGGATATAAAATTGAATGTTTCTGAAACGTGAATGAAACAATTACACAGATGAATATGAAACAAACCAATGAATAAAGTTACAAAACATATGAATTTTTACAAGAACATGGTGACTTCAGAAGAACTAGGCATGTTACAGCGAGAAATGGACAAATGACCCAATTTAAAGTAGGTTGTTGACAACAGAAACCAGGTTCCTGATTGACAAGGACAAATAATAAAGTTACGAGGGTTTAACTACAACTAAAGCAAATAGATAAAAATAAATACTACGCTGAAGACTGAACAGACATTGTAAGACAGAAAGTAAACGCTAAAGAAAATTAAACTCGCTGAGGATAGTCGAGATATGAGTATTGTCAGACCGAAGATTGGAAGAACGCGAGTGAAATTCAGTTTTTGTAGAGTCGGAAGACGACGAAGAAGGGGAATAATAAGGCGAGGAGAAGAAGAGGTTCAAGGTGGTGAAAGAGGACAAAACGGTAGAAGAATACGAGAAAATGTGAAGGAGCAGTAGAAGAAGATGATGTTGGTGGTGCTTCAGGTGAAAATGGTTGCTTTATGTAAATCTCCGGCACACTTGTACAAACTGGCCCAAAACCAACAAAATATGTTAGTTATTAATATTAGTTAGCTATTAACACATGTTAGTTATGAATATTATGGATTATATTGTTATCCTACGTATACCAATCAGAATCAATTTGTCTTATTCATCATGTAGAATGTGTTGATTGAGAGTAACATTTAGCTGCACATACCTGCACTTTTTTTGGTCATTTTACTGCGTTGCTACATATTAAGATTTACCACTAAATCTCTCGATCTTTGACACCTAAGGGGAATTTATTTCTCAGTGTATTGTTTGATTGCCTCCTCCGATAATTGTTTTAATAGGAAAATTACTGACCAATTTTAGGATGTTTAAACAATACCAACCCTTGTCACTGCAAACTTTTAAGTAAGATTCCTCCACTACAATTTTCTTGTGTGTCAACCCATAACCGAGGCATTATGGGTTTAATGTGAATTGAATGAAGTTATTGCGGCCTGTAATTGATAATTTTTACTTTCACACTACGGAATAGAGACAAATTTATGTAATGCTTGCCAAAAAACGGCGAATTTTCGGCAGAAAAACTCTTATTACAGGGTCCTGATAACGAATAAGTGGATAAGTCTAGTTGCTAAATTGAAAAAAAAATATCTAACTCGTAGTGTATCCAGAATCCATGTTTCTTGTGCCCTTGATACCTAAAAATCGAATGACAGTAAAAAGCCTGTCTGTCCGTCTGTCTGTGAACGGCGGCTATACTGTTCCGCCGATAGTGTGAAGGACGTTTGAGAGAATGGTGCAGTTCTCATGTTCGTTGCAAATCCTGATTTTTTGAAAAATTGCAGTAGTTTAAATTTTTTTTCCGAGTCTTCCTAGAATTAAATTATAAGCGATTTTCAAATGAGCCGATCCGATATCTCCAATTTGAATTTGGAAATTTTATTACGATGTTCAAATTCAGCGCCTTGAAAACTCTTCTTCGTAAATCCATTCACAGTGCATTGTGACCAGCCAGGTTTCGAGGCGTTCCGCACCACGGTGCGGCTGCCCTTTTCGCTGGCTTCGCTCGCGCCTCTTGGGCCAGCAGGGCGGCGGTGCGGCCAGGCCACTCCCGCTCCCCGCCCCGCCTGCGTCCCCGCACAGCGCGCCCCTGCCCCTGCCGCCTCGCTCGTCCGGTTCTTCTCCCCGCCCCGCCCCGCCCCGCCCTGCACCGTCCCGCGCAGCACCGACGTCACCGCAGCGCAGCGAGTGTCAGATGCGAAGCAGTTTGTTGTGGTCGTCGCTCCGGCCCGCCCGCCTCCCCCGTCCCGGTCGCTGCGGGCAAATCAAATACTTCTGATAATAACCTACGCCGCTTCCTTCATTCCTCGCCGCGCGCTACAAAAGGAAGGAACGGAGCGCGCGACAGAGCGGGGCGACACGGAGCGCGGCGGAGCGGGGGCAGGGAGGGGCGGGGCCGGGTAGGGTGGGGGGAGCGATCGGGTGTTGGGAATCACGCGGAGATCAGGATTCCGCTCCTCTGTGTGTGTGTGTGTGTGTGTTTGAAAGAGATAAGAGGGAGGGGAGACAGGGAACAATAGCAGTGCTAGAAAGATCAAACGAAAACGTGAGCTCTGATCGGAGGTTCCTGTTACGATCTATCTTGTCGCACGTGCATAGACGAAAAAACAGTCTGGAGCTCTCATACGTATTCTTTTGCTATTGTGGGCCGATTAAGAAGAGCATTTGTTTTAGTGTAGAGACAGGATTTATAGGATCTTCTTTCTTCAATGGTTCGCAAGTTTGCTGCTCCAACCATCGACCGGTATCCTCTTATTTTCTGATTTTCTTTCCCGGTTTCTTTACTGCCTCCTTGATCTGTTCGTGGCTCTGGTTTGCCACCTACTGCTACCTGATGTCAAATTTTGATTACTAGAACATTAATTTTGCTTAAAGTAGCTGAAGGAAGTTTTGTGTTCCCTAAAACGTCAGCAAAAGTACAATGTGACATTTTAAGCTCTGCGTCGAAATGTATAATATTTTGAACTTTGAACACACTCATTATGCATGTAATGACTAATGAATTATATAACATAGCGAACGTGTCATCACTTTTTCACATTCACTGAATATCTGAAGATAGTCCATTTGTTTGGTCCGTTTGATATGCTTTCCTGTCTCTGAGTTTGCTTTCTTGTTTGCGACATTGACTTTAGTAACTAGTGGTGAAGGAACCTACAACAAACAGTGTCATACCTTGTGAAATATTGGACTGGTTGCTAAAAAAAAGTGAATTACACTTAGATATAATGTTTCTATGATTTAGGTGATTAAGTATTGCTAATTAGCAATAATAATAAAATTCTTTGACCGCAATTTTTCTATTTAACTCTATTAAATAATAATTTATATTAAATCAGTTTCACGTCGTGCAACTAACGCTGAAAGGCAATTGGAACGTCATATTAATGAAGATTGCAAAGTACATTTTTCCTGGAAACTTTTAAACTCTTCCTGATAAAGGAACGTTATAAAGTAAATTACATCAACATTTTCGATATTACAAGATAAGGTAAGAGATAAAGTTTTTCTATGAAAACTGGTTTATAACTTGTTTTTAATATCATTGTATCCATATGACATAAAAAAACAATATGTCAGTTTTACATACGCGAAAATCGCTTAAGTAAGCGTAGTAAATAAAGCCAGGGTTGCAAGGACGTTCTCCCGTGTTGACGCCAGAGAGTATAGAATAACAGAAATATCACTCGATGTTAATCAGAAGCTCCTTATTTTTATAGAGGGGGGAAAGTCGATCCCCCCACTCCGACAGAAGCAACGAGTCAGAAAGAAGCAACTATTTCTGCCCCTCACTACTCAATAAGCGTTGAAAGGTGATCTACCAATTGAAATGGAGGGCACACGTGAACCGGGACATTTTAAATCACATTATTTATCAATTTTCAATATGGCGGACAGTTATAAAATACAATCTATTTCATGTGAAATTAATGCGTATGGTAATGCAGAAGTCAGTAATTTGGATAAGATTTATAATTTGAGATGGTGAAGTAAATTGTAATAAAGGAAGTGAAAATAAAAAAGGTATTTCATATAAACAATATTTATTTGTAAAATATGTAAATATACATCATATGCAAAATATTTAAAATATGCATGGAGAAAAATCGTGTTACGTGAAGTAAAGAAATAAATCCTGGCCAACCATCAAGTGTGAAACTAATATTACACATAATTTTACTGCAGCTAATTAATACAAAATAAAACCAAGTGAAACTTACAAAAACCTACTTAAAATTATATTATTCATAAAAGAAATTTCAAAATCGTTATTTAGCGATTTTGAAAAAACATGTTTAGAAAATAGTGTACATTTTCTGGTAACAACCCCAAACTATTATACAAAGAGCTATGAACATAGACCAAAAGACAAACAGTTAAGAAAAATAGGTAGGATTGCCCATGACAAAACTTTTATCTTGTGGAATGACATTCTTTTACTTTTTATACAAAACACAAACGCCTTCAATTTGGTACATATTATGTGTATGCAAGTGAAACTCATCTAGTTCATGAAGCATGTTTCTGATTTATTTACATTGCCAAGGCAGATTTCGTCTTTTCTTTTGATTAGTGAAATATTGGAGTCCTGCAGATTGGATGTACAGAAAAAAAATCTATCATACAATCTATTAAAGAAGACACGTTATGCCCTATTTAGGAAAAGATATGGAGTAGATTTAACAGAATCTACTTGAAATTGATTTATCTCACAGCTTGTAACTTGTTTTTCGACTTCTATATTTGCATTCCAACAATTTATTCATTGTCCAAAAGCACAGCAAGTTGATCAATGGATGTTACAAATAATATCACATCATACACTGAGAATTGCATAATATTTTCTGTTACGTATTGAATTGTTTTCAATTATTAAGAAAAGATTTGCATGTGCCTGTTCAGTCAAGTGAGCAATTTTTTGACACACATTGATTTTGATCAAAAACCTAATTGGGTGGAATTGTAGATGATTAACACTTGAAAATAAGCCATTTTTCTAGTATTAACGTGCATAATTCTGTGAAATTTAGCTTCATAAAAGCATTTAATGAAAATAAACATCCTCAGGATGGAGACAGGTCCTGCGAATCAAATAAAGTTAAATTAATGAGCTGAAAAAATTTTAAAGCATTCTTATTAGTGCACATCTTAAAAACATGCCATTTACACTTGACAGCTGCCATTCTTGCTCTAATGCCCTAGGCGCTCCATTAGGCATCTCTGAGCGTTGTCAAGAAATTTAACTGTATTTTGCAGTCAACAATTCTTGCAAGATACACACATACCTCCTTCTGTTTATGTCCTCCATGGACAAGAAGCTAGGTTCTAATTTCCATCAGCCATTTTATAAACCTATAATAAAATTTGTAATATATAAATTGCTAAGTAAAACGGTTGATCCGTAGTTTAGGGTGCCACCAGTTCCTTTGGTTCACTGATTCGGTTCACTAATCTCGTGATTCACAAGATTATAGTTGCGCGGTTCACTTCAATCACTAGAGAATAATTTTGCGGGCATTGATTCAAAGCATAAATATATACACAATTTGACTATGGCATATAAAGTTATACATTTTTCCAATTACGAAACATTTTTTCTTCATGGCGACACATTTTAAATTTCATTTCACATCTAAAATTACACTTCACAACTCTCTTTAAAATCACAAAATTAAGACTTAAGCTTGCTGGTTGAAATGGATTACAAATATAGACTTGATTTACTAAGAAAACAGCCTCCTAATAACAAATTTAGTTGTTACTATGACAACAAAATTATTTATTTCATAATTTTATGAATTGTAAAATTGTTAAGACTTTGGTGGCGTGGATAGTCGTGTTTTTTTGTCATTTCAAGTTGTCTTTTAATAGTTTGGGGTGTTCATACCGAGATGGTATGAGTTCAGGATTTATTTATGATTTGCGCCGAGAGGAAAGTTTGAATGTGATTCAGTGGTGTCAGAAAGTGGGTTTTCTTGCGTCTCGACGTTTATGTAATGCATGCAAGAAAGATATGAAATTTACCGAGAGAAAGGAAGAACAGATGGTTATGAGTGGATTTGTAGAGTCAGAGGAGAGAATGGTCATAGCGTGAAAATGCCTGTGTGAAAGGACTCTTCTTATTAGTTTACTGAACATCAGTTCATAAAAAGTAGTGTGTATTTTTTCAGATAAAAGCAGATTTCGTGATACGTTGATGAATCATTGAAGTTTCTCGTGTTATAAGGATGTTGTACGTAATTAGTACAGGAACGTTACACTAATATTACTACCATAGTATTTTTAATACTATTAAAATTCTATAATTTCAGCGATTATGTGAGTTGATTTTTTTCTTTTTTCTAATAAGATACTGCTATATTTAACATATAGTGTTTGTTTGAAAAAAAATAGTGTAGTTGATTTTATATTATTAAAATGGGGGTTTGGGGGGCGATAGCCCCCCAATAATAAAAATGTTTAAGTAGAAAGTGTTAGTGAAATATACTGCGATTTCTAGAGCATATAAAAATGTGTTAAGTAGATAAGTTGCTTTTTTTGGTAATAAAATATTGGCTTTGAGTAGTAATGATAGTTTAAGTAGCATGTGAGTGTTAAATAGAAATTATAATTCTTGCGATAACATAGTGAACATTACAACATGCGAATAGTAAACAAGGATTCAGTTCAGTGAGTCAGTTCCCCTCTAGTGAACCAAAGGATCAGTGAACCAAAGGAACCGGTGGCACCCTAAACTCCGGATATACCAGTAAAACAAATATTAAATTTAATGTTATTGCAAACAAAAATAAAATGACTATATAAAAATGAGGGAAACGATATTGCAATAATTACAGAAAATATTGTAAATAATTATCCTAATAATATGAAACCATTCTTAACAACTATTCAAAATATTAATATCACTTACTTCGTAAGTCTTGTATTTTCCGTGAGTCCTATTCGGTTAAAATGGCAATTGTGAAGCGAACAACGACGAAAATTCGAAAAAATTTGGAACCGAAACTGCCGAACGTGGAACCGAGACGGTTGTACAACGAATTCAAAATTCGGAGCCGTTTGGGATTAGTTTTGAATATTCACTCATACCTATCGTCAGATGGCAGCACATTTGGAATCCTGACTACCTGTTGTTTTTTTTTATTAGTTAGCAAAAGTCGCTATAGAGCGCTCCACCATAATGGGCAGTAATGGCTGGTCTATCCATAATTCCCTCTGCCTCCCCCACCTCTACGCTAAAATAAGGAATTTTCCCGTCCTATTAAGTGGCTGCCCCCTACTTCTTACTGTGAGGTCCCAGGGTTCCGCTCCCGACTGTGGCATGATTTTCGACACTAGCTAAAAGTGGAATTCACTGTAGCTGTCTGGATTTCTGACGGCCGGCTGTTCTGATCTGTTGTTGCCCGTGGTTTCTCTAATCAACCCCGGAAAAATGCCGGAGCAGTACCCTAACAAACAGGCCACGGATCGGGCGCGATCTTTCCTTTCTCTTCCTTGTCCTGTCCTGTTCTTACCTCTTACTTACAACCACTTACACTTACATGTACTACACTACCACACATCATCAGGGGCTCCGCGGGAGCTTAGAACTTGTCCCGACTGGAGCGTTGCCCCTCTTTTGGGAGCCACCTGGTTGGGGAAAAACCTTAAAGATCGGCGCCGGATCTCGCTACCCAGTGGGGGAAGGACACCACTTCTCGTGGTAAAAAAATACATTAAACGTACGGGAATAATGACCTTAGCCCTTGTCGCGCCCGGAAACACTCGGCAATCAATCACAACACATCAAACAATATCAAACGACAATCAATTCAAACCCCATCAGCTGACACTTAAAAGGATTTTTCTAGAGAAATCAAGGATGCCAACCTGTGGCAGTAACACATTTTATCGTGCCATGAGTTGATCAGCGCAAAGAGAGTCGTAAAAGGACAAGTGAGACAGGACACAATACTCACAGGGTTCAGCTCACAAATCCGCTACGAGTACGTTCATTAAAGCATATGAAATATTTGATCGTCATTGAAAGTCCTAAAGTGTCAAAATATTGGCGCGCGTGTGAAATTTACATTCTTTAATCAGTTGCTTGAAGTAAAGAAGTGTACCATCCATAACTCATTGCATGAAGCAATGCAATAATGTAAAATGGTGATGTTATAGAATGGCACAAACGTTATCGTAGTAGTTAGTCTCCTAATCCTTTTAATCTGGGATATATTTTTGTTTTTTCCCCACTCTCTTCCCACCTGCTACTTAAACTATTCTTTTTTCAAAATTTCTCAATGTCCTCTTCCCCTAATTGTTGAATTGAAATACATTAAGCTAATCATATTTTTATACGAAAATTGTCACTGAAAAGTTTGAGCTTGTTTTATAAATTGTTTTTAATCTTTTTACTGGCTCGTCTATGTACTATCTCGTATACGGCGAATATACATGGTATAGAGATAGTTAACTATAGCTGCGGAAAATAGATTTCAGAATTTTAAAAGGAAATACGCGTTTGGGGGTCCCTTAATTCCGAAAAAATCTGTCCCTCCGTCTGTTCGTCTGTGATCACCAGCCCCCAAACTAATC
The DNA here is from genome assembly GCA_038098605.1 of Gryllus longicercus. Taxonomy (NCBI): domain Eukaryota; kingdom Metazoa; phylum Arthropoda; class Insecta; order Orthoptera; family Gryllidae; genus Gryllus; species Gryllus longicercus. Next base: position 2,666,381 of record JAZDUA010000147.1, read on the forward strand.
ATAGATTTTTTCAAAACCCGGTTGATCTGACCCGAGTAGAAGATTTTGAAAACAATTATTTACGTTTTGGGTCTTCTTTACATAAAGACTGGACATTTTCAACATTTTCTCAAACACATCTCCAAGTGTTTTTTTTTAATTTTATAAGAATTGAGTAAAATACACTTATAAATATGGCACAGGTGTGATTTTCACTGTTAACTTTGAATTTTCGAAAATTGCAAAAGTTTTAATATATTTCAGCGTCGTACAACTACAATATTGAAGATGCAGATTTTTTCTTCAAATGAAACTTATTTTCCAGAATTCGCTTTTTTTTAAAATTAATATGTTCATTTAATATGTTAATAATTACATGATACATATTATTAATATGTTCATTACTTTGAAAGTATTTTTGGTTTTCGCACATACCTAATCTAATAAAGTAATCAGATAAAAAATAATGGAATGAAAATGACAAAAATATAGCGTGAACTGTTCATATCTAGTATGAAGTATGTTCCTAGTAATGATTTTTCCCCGGAGAGTTCACAATTCAAAACGGCATGGTGTAATAGAATTCAGAGGAATGTTGCTGAGCTGCATTACCTCCCACTCAAAACACCTCGGAAAAAACTTTCGCCTTAGGCCTAACTCGGAACCATAACCTTGGCACTGGCAGCAAAATTGGTATTCGCGAGTGTTCGCGTCACGTAGATCTTGAGAAACTCGTTCCGCGTGCGTAAGAAGTATAAACACTTTTCCCGTCACTTTTCCCGCCCCGCCCACTCCAGTCCCACCTCGTCCTCCCCTCCCACGTCTCGCCCCATATCTGCCCTCCCCGCCCCGCCTATCCCCGTCTCGCCCCGCGGCGCTTCGCCCCGTCCTACCCCGCCCCGCCCAACCCGACCCCGCCGCGCAGCGTCGAAGCAGATCCTTCATCGTCGCTCTCCTCGTAAAGTAATTTAAGGGTCGGCTTGCATTAATTACGACTGCGCCAACAGATCTAAACGACGCACCTCAGGTATACCAGTTTTCAACTTGCTCCGAATGGGAGCCAGCAAATGGTCCGTCAAGGCGCAGCTCTTCACCTCGCCTGACGTATAAGAGGTGTAGCGCCCCCCAACTCGTCTGCCTTTCACTTCTTTTGCTCCATCCTTCCTATCTGCCACCGCCCACCTGTCCGTCTGACCGTCCGCACATACCACCCACGTCTCTCCCCCTCTCCTCTTTTCACGCGTGGGGAATTTACTCTCATGATGATGATACATGGTTAGAATCATGAGAGGTACTATATACTCAGGCAAATGTTTAAGTTGCTAGGAAGTCGCTATTGACTCTTCTCAGGCTAATCAGGGAATATATCGAGAGATGTCTTTGTATTTCAGTCATTCGAGAAATCATTATCGATGTTCGAAATTTCGGTTCACAGCTTAGATTTGACAATTTCACGAAATAAATATAATGGGAGCGGCCAGGGCGGAGGCGGAGGCGAGGACCTTGAACAAGGGGTGAATAGTTCCCCTGTAAAACTTATTTGATTTTTATTACGAATAAATAGAAATAGCCGAGCCTGTTCCTTGGTGCCCGCGCCGGAGTCAGGGATTTCTCAGTTACAGAGAGCCTCAGCGCTGCACTGTTCAGAGACCAGAAGGACCCAATGATTAAGTGTCTGGCGTATAGCCCGAGAAACACCCTATGGGAAACATTCAAGATTAGCAAAGTTATTTAGGATAAAAGCCTGACTTGTAGTGCTTGTCCATATCTAATTTATGGGTAGCTAACCTTGTTCCTGAGTGAAGAAGTTTTGCGACTATATCTGCCCAAGAAAGTCGATTCTATTGTTTTGAAGAAGCTTCGCCTGCGCCGGCGCATGCACACCGTCCGCACTCGCCGTGACCTGGCCTTCTCGAGATCAGGTACTGCGCTCATATTAGGGAGTAATTTCATGTCTACTGTTGTCTCAGTTTTACGATATAGATCTTTGCTGTATCGTCCACTGAGGTAGATGAACACCTGAGCTGCGTAGCTTCACATTGAACTACCATACGGCATTATTATAATATGTGAAATATTATTTGTCTAGGAAATGTACTGGTACTGGTTTCCTAAGCCACTTAGTATACAAAGCTGGATTTTCGAAATCAAATGACTACCAACTACTGAACTGTATACTTAGATGGTAAGTTTCACACTTCGGTTAGCTGTAGCGACGAGGCGACTACTCAGCATCCTGCTGGACTAATAATGACATGTCCGGAACAGAACAATAACGTTGTAATACAACGTCGTGATTGAACGTCCCTTCCACCAACAGAAAGGGAGTGGTCATAACTCGTGAATGATTGCGCAATAATCACATTCGTATCATAACTTTAAAAATTAACTTATTATTGAATATTGTTATTTTGGGTAGGTGATGTTCTATATTACACATATTTTTGTCACATTTTGCGTCGCTTGTGCAGGCTGATTTTAAAAATGCATTTATCTTATTTGCAAATATGGATTTTTGATGTCCATTAATTTAAATATTATCCGTATATGTATGTAATGTATGTATGTAATGCATGTATGTAATGTATTAATGTAATGTATGTATGTAATGCGTGTATGTAAAGTATGTATGTATGTATGTATGCATGTATGTATGTATGTGCAATCCATAGCACAGAATATGGGTGATGCGGCCAGATATGGCTTTTCCTCAGTTTGTACAACCACGGCTGGACACTTAACCAATCCTGAAGTCTAGACCAACATGCTCTTCTCATTGGATTTGGCCCCAAGTTTCTGGCACTACCCCCTTCCGCCCCTCGAAGTTTCTTCTCCCCGTTATCTCAAAGGGGCGGAGCAATTTCTGAGGTGTAAATGACGTCGGTGACGCTGCCTCGCTACCGTGGCTAGAGGGAGAGGAATGAGGAGAGGGCACGAAAGAGATGTGGAATAGAAGTGATTGGTAAGCGCATTCGCGAGAACCAACCGGCCAATTGCGATGGCAAGGCATGCGAGCACTGACGAACCACACGACACTCGGTCCCGGGGTGGAACTACGGCATTTTTTGAATTCTTTGCCGTGAAAATTAAGCCTAATTAATGATATATATTACTGTGAGAAATTTTGCGTCCTTGCCTTGCCAAAATCCTGGAGGTGATGCTGGGTAACAATGAATCCTCTCTCTGCAAAGTCTTTAAATTTCTTCAAGAAAATAAACTTTTTAATCTAGTCTGAGACGCGGATGATTTTTAATAGGCTTTTTATAAACCGATTTAGTATATTTCAACTAAAATTGTCGTTGTCAGTTATTTTATTTTATAATTAGTCAGACTTGATTAGATTTTTACTAATTTGATCTTGTAATTAATAAAAAAATATTTTAACTGACCACTGACATAGTGGATCTATGTTCTTAATACTATTTGACGTGAGGTTCAATGACCCAAGAGAGATATTCTCCAATCGAGTTTAATACTCCAGTCACTAGAAACAGTGACTGGGATCTTACTGAAACTTAATATAAGTTGGGAAGATAATGCATTCGAGGAAACTGTTCCCTTTAAACATTTTAATTGGAAAATTATAACGGCATTAAAATTTCTTAAGAACAAACTCCAAATTTCTTTAAAGAGTATTCAAAGACGTTTTTGGTACTTTCTTTGTCCTAATAGCTCGTAAGAAAAAACTTCATCGATTCGCGACATTTTAAGATTTTCAAATTTATTCTTCTTTTAGCTGGTGGTTATATAAAACATTTAAGATAATATTTAACTGGAGTGAAGATTTCCAAAAATAAAAATGCTCTTTATATTATTTGCATTATTTATTAACAATATCAATAACTCAAATTTTGCAATTAATATCATTGAGAAGGGATAGCGGTAATATCTTCAGTAGCATAATAGAAAATTTGGAAAATGAATGGCAAATAAAACCAATTATTTATTTGCAGTGATATTTCACAAGAGATGTTCCTTGTTCTTTTCTATATATTATCACGATACAATTTCAAAAATATTGAAAATTATGTAAACACTATTAACAATTACGATACTGCAACGATCGTTTACTTGAGGCATCCGCTAGTGATTTTTAATTGATTAACGAAAACATTTTTTTCGTTAAACCCTGCTTATATAGAAAAAGTGGGCGGTTTCAATCCCATGACATGTAACAAAATATCTGCGTTGTTGCATATCAATAATAATGGTGCAGTAACGTCAACATTCAAATTGTTTTAAATATACAATCATGAATTTCAATATGCTTGATAGGAAATTTCTGTATATTAAATAATGTATCGCTGCTGCGTGTTTCCCGCAAAATATTTTTCTACAATATTTCGTGTCCTTTGATTTGCAACCATCAACATTTTAAATTGTTATAAGAAAAAATGCATTACCTACTATCTGTTTACTCTCACCGTGTTTGTGCAACTGGCTCTAAAATATATTTTTAAAGTTATTTTTTCAAATAAAATAACTAGATTAGACAGATCACTGTAGCAATTTATTTGCATTGTGTATTAATATTACTACTAATTAAATGTATGTACTATAATTTATGTAAAACAGTTGGTTGCTTCAATATTTATTTTCAAATATTTACTATAATATAACTATATTGCCTTAATTTTGTAATGTTCACGATTAATAGTCCCGCCTCTCTGAAGTTATATTCTTTTTTTAATACAGAAAAACTTCTTGAAAAATATAGCTGTCTATAAATAATAGGGATCTGTAGTTTATAGAAATTAAATCTAAAAAAAGAGTTAATTATATATAATATAATTAATATAATATAATATAATATAATATAATATAATATAATATAATATAATATAATATAATATAATATAATATAATATAATATAATATAATATAATATAATATAATATAATATAATATATCCCGACGCGGAAGCCTACGCTGCAAATAAGTAGATGGCGCATTTCCTGATTTCGGTAATTGTTAATTCCCGAAAAAAAATACGCATACTCTGTGATTTGAAAATTAATTAACTCTAGATATACTGCGTAGTAAAAGACCACGGTGAAGCTTGCCTCGTGAGATGAAGAGAAGTAAGATCTTCCTATTCTACCTTACAACTAGGGCCACGCGATAGCCGACCAATGCGAGTAATGAGAAGTGCTCCAAAAGTATCAACCGTCACCGACATAAAACGCGCGGTTAGATCACAATGAACGACGAAAGGGAATTAACAGCAGGCTGCACAGTGGCAGTGGTTACGGAGGAGACACTGCTGTCAGTCAAAATACCCGTATTAGCCTTCTCACAGTATAATTTTTTTACGGTGTTCATCTATATATTCGCTCTTTACAGTGGACGTCTCAAGCAGACGATGTGTGACGTACCGTACCAGGCGACAGCGGAAGCGCGTAGGGTGAACACTACCAGTGCTGTCGGAAGGAGCGTCCGGAAGGAATCCTTCGCTGACCATCTGATCGGCAACCGATCGCCTTGCGCGGGAGGCAACTCCCGCTGCCGCCTGATGAAGCCCAATCGCCGCGGCCGCGCGACCCGACGCGACCCGACGCGACCCGACGCGACCCGACGCGACCCGACGCGACCCGACGCGACCCGACGCGACCCGACGCGACCCGACGCGACCCGACGCGACCCGACGCGACCCGACGCGACCCGACGCGACCCGACGCGACCCGACGCGACCCGACGCGACCCGACGCGACCCGACGCGACCCGACGCGACCCGACGCGACCCGACGCGACCCGACGCTACCCGACGCGACCCGACGCGACCCGACGCGACCCGACGCGACCCGACGCGACCCGACGTGACCCGACGCGACGCGATTCGCTTTCGCGCTTTTTCCTCCTTACCCCTCTCCTTTGTGCCGTGCGGCCTGCTTCCGTTTTCCTCTCCTGGAACAAAAGACGACCGCGAGCAACATTGCAAACGCTACCCACGATGCCCGCCACGCTGGCAGATGGAGCTTCGTCACTTCCATCAGGTGATGCCTTGTCGCACTGCCTTTGCTTCCATTTGTATGCTAGCAAGAAACGAGATTTCTATTGCGGATGATATGTATTGAACCGACACGAATGCTTGCGGGGGGTGTTGAAGTGCTGAAATCTTTTACATTGGGAGACCATCGTCTGTTCAATGTGATAATGACTGCATTCAGTGTCAGTGAGAATGATAGTTAAATGGCGTCTCTTGTTGAAGGGTATGTAATAATGAATGTTTTGTCCGTTATTATATAATTAAAATTTTAGCTCCAAGTAGCGTATTCATCTTAACTCCAGTGACCTGACTACAGAGGGCGTGATGTCGAATTCACATAAGGCAGGAGTGGTTTCATCAAGTGATTGTTGCGTGGAAGCTATTTCGTTACTACATGTACCGTATCCTTCCCTGCCAAATCAATCATGATTTCCCTTGCTCCGTGTCTATGCTTCCGCGGTGGGTCGCCGCAGACAGCAAGCGGGGCGAAGTCCTAGCGCTCCAGGGGAAACTTTAATTCTTCCACCGGTTGAGAAGGTTCAGGCACCGGTTCATTTCAGTGCAGTGCCATTCTCCGAGAGGTCCTAAGGTTCCAGTCCCGGCAACGGTACGATTTGCGGAGGAGATTCGGATTTTCTGCAGGAGAATTCTAGTGGTCGGGTGTTGTGGTCGGTAGTTTTCCGTGATTTCTTCCACCTACAGGCGAATTTCTGTGTATAACCCTAACAAACAAGCTATAAACCACGTGCTATCTTTCCTTCCTCTTCCTTGTCCTGTCCCTTCCGCTTTCTTACACACACATTCACAACACTACGCATGTTAGGAGTCCAGTCGGGAGCTCATTAGAGTATAACTTCTGGATACCATATTAGTTCAGTCAGTCCGTATCTGTTGAGCAAAAATTCATGAATATTGATTCAAATCGAATCTGTGATCTCGGGAGGGATGTAGAAAAAAGAGCATCGTTCATCCAATGAGGTTTACTCCTTGACCAGAGTGCCACCGAGTGTTGGTCCCGTTGATGAGACACGTGGTCGCTCGAAACCCGATGAGCCTTTGATGCAAACTGTTGAATATCCGATATGAATTGGATTGCAGGTGTCGAGCAGGAAGTCACAGTCTGGAATTATCACAAATATACTTGAAATTCTACCCATCACGTGGAGTCTCGTAGCTTCGGAGGTGAATACTTACGTTTGGTTTTATTTATGCAAGTCACCAAAAACAAGAGAATCCACATTCGATCCTATTAGTCCTCATCTACAGTCTCTTGAGAGTTACTGAGCCACACATCAGACTCGGGTGAACCAATGCCTACCAGTTCGCATCAGATATTTGACGATTATCATTTGTCACAATGTAACCTGTTCTCATTCAAAAGCAGTTTTCCTCCTTCGCTTCCCCGAAGTCGCAGACGAAAAGCCAGAAGTGGCGCCCCCCGTACAAAGCAGATCCTCTTGATTAATTCAGCCCCATTCGTTAAGATCCATTCTCTGAAACTAAGTTTAGAATTGCTCCTTGCACATTAGTTACGTTGATTTATGAATATATAGTCGTTTTTGTGAGGTTCATTAATATACCTAATTAATAGGTTATGCACGTATTAGGTGTGCACTCGCAAACAACATTCTACAATGTCTCAGATGCCGTTTCAAGAAGATACATTGGGGGACGTGATTAGCCTCGTGTATTACCTTGCAAGAAAATACGAAAACTGTGTAAGAAAAATATTCCCGAAGGCCTTCATTAACAGCATATGATGCCAACATCTTAAATATTGTTAAAATCATGAGCGAGTGCATATAAACTCAGAAATTATGTTTTGAGGTTAAGATTTCGAAACGTTCAGTTCGTTTGGTTGAGGCCATGAGATACGCTCAGGATTATTTCAAAAATCAAGAAGACTCATAAGTTGTCATTTAAAATTTGGTAATCATTCTTTTTTACTAAACACATTTTGTTCTTATAACACAATTAAAAACAATGAATTTTCCTTAGAAATGGGTTGTTCCCTCACAACGTTGGGCCTCCCTCATAACGAGAGTTGATTGTTGGTCCTGATACCTTGATAACGTTAGTGTCCATAACTGTGCAATTGTCTCTAATGATGCACTATCAAAAAGCATATGGCTTCCGCCCACTTAATATGCATTATTCACTCGATCGCAAAAAAAAAACAACATATTTTGCAGCAACCGAGTTCTTACATGAATTACGCACTTCGCTTTCCAATGTCACATATGACATTTCTCTAAAACTTCAATTTTCGAGAACTCCAATTAGAAAGCTCGAAAAATCCAATTGGAAACCTCGAAAATTCCAATTTTCGAATCTTTCATAGTATCAATTAAAATATTTGCGTCATGTGATATTGAAAAGAAACGTAAATACTGAACTATGAATGTTTTTTCAAACACTTATCAACGATAGTATTTTTAAATAAGTATTCAAATCGGCCCTAAAGGGAACCAGAAACATAGTAACTATTTTTCTAATTGCTATTTCAAATGTTCAGAACGTAAGAAGGCAGTACACACATGCCGATGCGATCCCGGGGCGTTGCCGGGGCGTTGCCGGGGCGTTGCCGGGGCGTTGCCGGGGCGTTGCCGGGGCGTTGCCGGGGCGTTGCCGGGGCGTTGCCGGGGCGTTGCCGGGGCGTTGCCGGGGCGTTGCCGGGGCGTTGCCGGGGCGTTGCCGGGGCGTTGCCGGGGCGTTGCTGGGGCGTTGCCGGGGCGTTGCCGGGGCGTTGCCGGGGCGTTGCCGATGCGATCCCGTGGCGTTGCCGGTTATCCAGACCCTGCCATGTCCTTCCAGGGGTCATGCCAGGGGGACGCCTGGACTATCCCAGGACGTTATCGAGACAATGTCTGTATGATGCTGGGACAATGTCGAGGTGATGCCGGAGCGATGCGACCGCCCATCTATCTTCTTTGTCATTTCTTTATTATTTCAGCATGGCGGCACGGCGCCGTGCCAGCTCTCGTCGTTGTCGTCGTGTTGTGCTAGCGCCACAATAAAAAACGCTTAGATTTGTGCTGAGCAAATCATGACGAGGCTATTAAAGGCAGATGAAGGAACACACACAAGCGGAGGCACGCTGGCCTCGCGCACATATAAGGCAACACGTGATTGGGATTCCTGGGGCGGGCGACCGGGGGCCGGCCGGGGCCCGCTCCCCTCCCCCCAGCGCCTCCGCCGCCGCCCCGGGCTGCGAGTGGCCATTCCGCGATTAGAAGAATAGGACGCGCCTATGAGCGCCCGCGTTGCCACGTCGCCGCCGGCCCCGCGCTGGACCCAGCGCCGCTCCCAGCGTCACTGCGCCAGGCGCGCCGCAACCACCCATTTTTGCACAGATTCGGACGATTGGGTGTCTCCGAAGACCGCGTGACTTAGCGATTGATATTCTGCCGCCAGCCGGATGAGTTGAAGCGCAGACTCGTATTCCTTCGAAAGAAGCAACCGGTTTAGGTGGCTCTGGAAAATAAACTGATGTCACTGCGCAGATCGGGAAGTGATGCGGCTGGAGTGCTGATGATGGCAAGATTTTTGATACTAACTACATAATCGAATTTAGATACTACTCTCTCGAGGAAAATTCTAGCGGCCAGCTGCTATGATCGGTAGTTTTCCGTGGTTTCTCCGATCAATACTAGGCGAATGCCGGAGCAATTCCCAAACAAACACATGTTCGCATAACTTTTAATATTTATTGCCATAGTTTAATATTCAATAAAGAAGATGCAAAAAGTATGATTTTTCAAGGCACTTTGTTTATGACAGACATATTCACGCGTTAACTGTATTTGTAAGCAGTAAAGTAATGTTTTAATTTTTTTCAGAACTGTATCAAATTCCAAAGACAACTTGAAATTTTGAAACTTGTCTTTGGAAACAAATTGGAAATAAACTTACTGATGTTCAGTTTGTCGTAACCCCATCGCAAGTGAGGTTCATTGCACCTGCAGAGCAACGTGCGTGTACAGAGTATTTTGCGCGTGGGGCCTCGCTTTGCCTCTGTCGCGGGAGTGGCTGGAGGGTCCAGGGCAGCCGGGCGCCGTTGTTGATTGTGCCCCCTCCACCGCCGCTGGATTCCCTCTGCGCTGACCGGCGCGCCGCCTCGTCGGAAGGGAGGGGAGAATAGCGTTTTAGCTACTGTGCAACGCGCCGACGTACGAGTGGGGGAGGGGCGGTGGGGGTGAGCACCTCGAGGGCTACCTGGTTATGTGATGCCCCCCCCCTCTCGATTCTCTTTGCTTCCCTTCCGCGGCGCGCTCCTCGTTTTGCTCTGTTTGTCTCCATGGTCTCCTCGTCGCCTTGTCTTCTGTTTCAACAAGCCACTACCGTATGCGTTTGACCAGTCGGTCCAGAGTAGTTTACACCCTTGCCAATTCATGGAAAATACCAAAAAAGAAATCTTCCTAATTGTCTATAAGGTTTTGATAATAAAATGAGTAACAAATCATTGTAATATCAATTATTCGTGAAATTATTGTGAAAACTATTTTATTTGATTCAAAATACACGGTGACATCAGTAAGAGGGTTTGACGGATTCGCATGATCAGGCCCAATCTTCCGGTACCCTTCGGCTTCAGGGTTACTGAACCAGGCTCTTATACCCAGGTTTGCGGGATTAGACCCGATCGAAGCCGTGAAAATACCTCGTACCCCTTCCTTCGGTGGGGAAGTAAATCCGACTGTCCCATGTTAGTAGATTTATTTGCATGTAAAAGATCCTCAAGCCTAAATGACGCCTCTGAGCTAAATTAAAATCGCCTGTTCGTCACCCAAGAAATACCTGCTTTCTTCTCTAGTTGGTGTAAGGAGCGTAGCGAAATTTTGCATATATCTTCCAGCAAAACCAAGTACATGGCTTTCCAAAATCCTTCCTCCGAAAGATGGAAGTTCGTTTTAGAAGATAGGATAATTAAACAAGTAAATACATTTAGATTTCTTGGATGTGAATGATCATACCTTGGAGAAGTTGATATTGAAAGAAAGATCGAGAGATTCAACCTTATATGTGGCACCATTAAAAGGACCCGTATAAGTAAAGTACGAAAAGACACAATCCTAAAATTTTACAAAGTTGTGGCAGTGCCTTCTGGCCTAAGTTAAAGTAATCTTGTAGCAGAGTTCAGGCTGCTGAAATGAGATTTTTGAGGTCGATCCGAGGAGAAACAAGACGAGACCGATTGAAAAACTTGACCATCCGGGAGAGCCTTGGAATTTGCTATCTACACAACAAAGTCGAAGAATACAGACAGAAATGGAAAGACTATGAACAAAGGATGAAAAATAATCGTTTACCTAAGCAACTCCTCTTCTACTCACCTCGAGGGAAAAGAAGCATTCGCAGACCCAAAAGATGTTGGAGGGATCAACGAGTCGCAACGGATCAACAGGTGTAATGCCTGAGGGAGAAGAAGAAGAAGAAGAAGAAGAATTACGATAGTTTTTCATTTACTAAGGCCACATAGCGAACACTGAAAGTAACACTGGGGTGTGGTAATAGTATACGGACACACAAACATCCATGCCTCGGGCGGGAATCAAAACAATGACACATGCGTCGACATTTCAAGTTCAATATGCGATTTGGTTTGTTATCGTGATACGTGGATCGTACTTTCCGATGTATTGAAACTTAAGGCACGGATTTCGAGTCGCTTGACGAGCAACTGCGGTTGATTTCTTTGAATTGCGGAACACAACATTGTCATCATTGAAGAGGAGAAGTAGTTAGTAGTTTCACTAGTAGTTATTTGGTTTTGACCGGTAGACAATTGTAAATATATTTATGTGTCTGTATTGAAGCTTACACTTTCCAACCGTGTTCCAAGTACAGGTCCCTTTGCAACAGGAAACGCGTGTGGGTTAAGGCATACACTACACAATTATTTTTTCTTCCTTTCCTTTACTGACCCTTCGTTGAGCATTTTTAGTCACCGGCGAAATTATTTTGTTCACCTCCAGTATTTTATTTGGATTTTCATTATCGTTATGTATTCTATTGAATAACATCTCCAACTGTTTATATTCTGGTGTTAATGCTTTCATAGCAATTATTTCTGCTATCTGGCACCGCTCAGACCACTCCGACTGTGTGCACGTGGTTAGACTTCTGCATTCTTCTTCTCTGTTACTCGAATTATGTCGGATGTCCCGTCATCACCCTTGTTCAACGGCCCTTTACTGCTTCACTCAGATTTCGGTGTTATAAAGTTTTGCAGCCAAACAGTTTTCTCGCACAGGTCCAGTGACAATATGCTGTTCTTCGTTAACTAACCTCAGAGTAAAACCTTTTTCACGCACAGATTGTGTTCTGGAGGAACAATGCTCGGCTTATTTTAGCGACTTACTTTAACAATGCCAATGTTAGTATCTTCGTACAATACATTTTCGGGAAGTGGTTAAATGTATTTTTCTTTGAACAAAAGCTTTACAACAAGCATTGCTAGTTTTTGGTATAAACAAAGGTACCTCTCGTGTTTTGTAGCCTGGAAGTTAAACTCTATTTGACGCATTCTCTGAAATAGTAAGTGACCAATGCCAATCCATCCACTTGTGGCAAATTTGAGTTGCCCGCTTTAAAAAATTCACCTAATATTGCGTCATAGTAACAAAAGGAATTAAAATGAAATATTCAGTGGAGTAAACAAATGTCCCGACGCCCACATAATAAATCTTACGATAATAAGAAACATTAACAATTCACATGTCAGCAATAATTGACGTCAATAATTGTCATTGGCGTTCGCAGGTAAGATGGCTTCTTCACTATTTTGTTTCAACACTTAAAACTTTCGCCCTACATCGTCGTAATTTTGTTCTTCGGAATTTGCGCCCTTCCACGTATTGGAAAGTATTAACAATATCCAGTAATAATTTCAAGGAATATGGATCTTCCTTATTAAAACCAGAAGTTCATTCCGAATCTCGAAACAGCTGTATCCCCTTACTTATAGGACTACCTCCTCTGTGCAATTCAGTATTCCGTCTGCATTGAACTTTATTCCTATGCCATTATTTGCAAACAGTTTTCTATTAATATTGTATCCTATGTAGTCAGTTTCCGTGTTTTATTTGAGATGTAGAAGTAGATCGACAAACAGCTTGATTTTACAGCATGTCTTTACGACACATTGAACAAAGTTATTATTTCGGACCATTCGTGGTAAATAAGAAGAGGAATTTAGGAAACATTTCCCCGTCCGTGCGTCTGCGTGGCGCATCTCAGCGGCGCCCTTTCGAGCGCTCCCCGCCCCCCGAAGGCGGTGAGGTCGAGACCTTTCCAGCGAGGCGGGGTCGAGCTCTCGCCGCGGGGCCTACGCCCGCGATGGCGGCGCTGATGGCGGCCCTGATGGCGGCGCGGCGGGGTGTCTCGATGGCGTCGCGACCGGTCCTCAGGTCAGGCCAGCGATAGCCACGTTGGGTTACGCTGCAGAAGTCGTCTGCGCGGCTCTCTTGTTTATGGCACGCCCCGCGCGCGGCCGCCTCCCCTCCGTGGCGTCTCTGCTTCTCGTCTCGTCTCACTTCGCCGCTCCTCGCCCGTCGCGTTCTGCACTGCCCCGCATCCCCCAACCCCTCTCCACTGCGTTCCGCTTTGACATGTATTTCGTCTCATCCTCGTCCACCTTGCGACACCTACATCTAGACACACATGCCATCTTCTCACCTGCTAAGGGTATCAATTGATGTCACTGCTGTGCCTCAGGCGAAAAGGAGTACTGACGCTTGCGCGATTTTCGACTCTAGCTACACTAACAACACTAGCTAGACCGTCTTCAGCCGCTATCTGAAGGAGAATTCTAGTAGCCGTTCTGACCAGTAGTTTTCCGTGGATTCTCCGATGAATAACAGGTGAATGCCGGAGCAGAACCCTCACAAACGGGCCACAGACAGCGCGTGATCTTTCCTTCCTCTTTATTGTCCTATTCTCACCCCTTACTTACACACACATTCTCATACACTACACTACCATACATATCGAGAGTTAAGAGTTTGTCTCAGCTGGGACGATGAGATATCGTGTTGGGGAAAACCTCCACAAATCAACTTGTATGTCGGCGCTGGATCTCGTCACTAATCGGGGGAAGACCGTTACATCTCCCTATAAAAACATGCACTACTCTTACAGGAATTGAGTTTGTTAGTTGGCGCGCCTAGAATCACTAATTAATAAATAAAAATGTGCTCAGTTGCCTGCGGACTCGGGCTACCTTCTCACCTTATCGCTCTTCCTCCTCTCCTCATCCCGACTCGACCCAACACATCCGGTCTCATACTGAATACTCTGCCTCATTCCGAAACATTTCATTACGGCCCTCATCCTATTGCGCCTCCTCCAAATTCTTTGTGCCCCGCCTTCCCCATCAGACTATCTTTATTTTCCCGCTCTTGTGTCTTTGATTTACAACTTCCAATTTAGTTCTCGAATGGCTCCCTTCCAGTCTCACTGTTGGCGCATAAAATAGAGGTGGCTACTGCCATTATATCAAGAAGAGATTGAAAGAAAAATAGCTCTTCTGAGAGGATTTTTGCTTCAGCAACATTTTGTGAGAATACTGTTATCTTAATGGAGAAGTTGATTTTTATGTAAGGTGTTTAGAACCGTCAAAGAGAACCTGGTTCTTAGTAACGTAACTTCCAAACGTTTTCTGTAAATTGAATCCGTGATGGGCAGTTTACAACTTTTGGTACCACTTCCAGAATTGAAGTATAAAATTAAGAGAGGTGTAGTAGTGATGCATTATAAATTTATTACGTAGTATGCTATAAAAGGTTAATGTTGAATAAAATTGAAATGAAATATTGAGCTGTTGATCCAACAAGAGTTACGTGAAGAAATCATAGTGCTTGGGATTGTTTAGTTAAACAATTCTGAAACGCCACGCATGAGATAGAGTTTCACGCGCTGCCTTTCTTGTACGAAACAGGTAACTTTTACATTCCAGCAAATAGTTTTAGAAACTTTACGAATTACGCGAAACATCGTGAAGTGTGATCGCAACATTTTTCGAACACGCGTTAAAAAATAAAACACGTGCGCGAGGTGACTCGCGACCTCGTCTTTTGTCGCCGTCACGTTCGCACGGGCGACTGACTGGACTCGTGCGCAAGTCACCTGTTTCGCACACTTGTTACGTAATTTTCTATTTTAAGTGATTGCCAACTAAGGTCTAGATGTAAAGTCAAATATGACCCTTGAATTGCAAGGAAAGACCTAGAAAAAATACAAATAATATGAATTTACTGACGTAAACTTTTAAGCAGAGATAAACAACGCTTGAAGCTCCGTTGCGTTTGCATTTAGCTAATATGCGTGCGTAAATCAGCACTTCTCGTATGACCATCCGTGCAAACTCAACGCGACTGCGTCGAGATTTAATTTAGTTGAAGTTGGCGGGAGCGCCAGTTGCAGGTTCTCTGCGCCAGGTACTTGGCGAGGAATAGTAGTAAAAGCACAGTACAGTATTCTCTCCGATCGTCCTGGTACAGCTTAAGAAATACGCGCACATACGCATAATGGCCTCTAGCGTCGGAATGCGTAGAAGGCAAGACGTGTGCGCTCGCGCGGGAGGCGAATGTGTGAATGAGCCGCCCACCGGCTGACGAAGGCGCCGATAACCGGATCCTCATGAACGCGCAATCGCGCGTCTGGTCTCGGTATGTATGCAGTGCTCCGAGCTGTAAATAAAGATATGGAGGGCGAGGCGAGGCGCCCTTTGCCCTGCTCATTAGCGCTCGAGCGATTCCGAAAGGCCGCGCGTCCTAGGCGCTCAGCTCTCAGGAAGGAGCTGCTGAGGCTTTCACCTGCACCAGTCAATGCACTCACGCCAGACGCTCGCACCTGCTGGATCGTCGTTTTTGGGTGGAAATGGTATCTAACGTGCGTGGTAAAGTAAAGTGTTATTGGCGCTCCAGAAGACGCCGCGTCCTAGGCACTGATGCCAACATTTCGGCCGTCATTCTGAAACTGTCCTCGGGGCGAAATGGCTCAGCATTTAACCGACAACATACTGACTAAGGCCTCGGAAGCCCTCGCTTTTTACGTGGTTCAGTTGTGTTTGTGAGATCCATTATACCTCTAATACCCGATTCTCAGGTATTAAAAAACTTTATCATTAGAAATATAATTTACTCAGTATGTACGAGTATTTCAATAATTCTTAATGCCTCTAAAATTGACACTAATTTTGTATCTTTTTTTAGGTGAGTAACCTGTTCTTTCCCACTGCCTGGATTTTGCGCACAGTGGTAAGTGCTTTTCAATTGGAGATATTTTCTGTGTGAGGTTACTCACATTGACTTATTGTGGTTTCATTTCTATTTCTCTAAGACAGTGTGCCTTTTCAGGTAGAGGCTTTCACTTCCAAATAGGAAGAAAATAAGAACAAAAGAACTAGTATTCTCGAATTTACTCGTTTTTATGGCGAGCGCGTTTACCATAACCTGGCAATTATCTTCCGACATTTTCACCATCTAAATGCTATTAGAACTAGTGGGGCTACAACAGCTCAAATTTTCTCGAGTTATTTGTAACTTTTGCTGTTTTCAAAAATTTCAAGAGGGCAGCGAATCATACCTGAGGCATTATTTGAAGCGTCGCCTGTTCTATTCATAGAAAAAAAATGAATAAAGAATTTGGAGTGGTTTTTGAGAAAATGTTATTTTTTATAATTTGCATTAACTTGAAGCAGACGATTGGGGTAAACTACTCATTTTTACTTTCCCCTATACTGATTACGCAGTGTAGAGAAAGTATTTTAATGTTGCGTGAAAAAAAAAGCGATATTTCGACAGAAAAGTTCTTATTGCCGGTCTCATGTAAAGAAAACGTTGATAAATATTGCTTTTATATGTAGTAGAATACTTCCTTTAACATGTTGTGTAGTCAGAATCCATGTTTCTTGCTCCTACATACCGAAAAAGCGATTGACGTCAATACGTCTGTTCATCTGTTGTCAACGCTAGCGCTTCAACCTTACAGAATATTTCTCCCAAACTGATATTCCCCGAATATTCTAAACTAACTCAAGGTCCTGCGAGTTTTAAACGGATATTTTTATTTTAGGGATACATTCAATGAACCATCAACATTTTCAGAATTTTTGCAAAAATGACTCAAAATTTTCTTATTAAATTTTGCCTTTGGATCGAGTAAAGAACGGTTGAAAATGTGAGTATATTTCGCGTAATTTGCCTGACATATAGACAATGTACTTTTTTAACGATTTTATCCTAAAAAACAGCTCTAAATCTGTTCTTTAATTTTTTTATTGTGTGTATAACGGTAAAAAATGGCGCTTGTCTGATTTCGACCGAACTCTCTGTATTGGAAAAAATTGCAAAAGGTCATATCCCCAAATAACAATATGGAAGGCACAAAACAACGAAATTCAAAGCGCAATCCGATCAAAAAAATCAGATCTTTAAAAAAGGTCGTGTACAATTTTTTGAAAAACTAGTAGTTTTTGCGAAATTTATACTTGAAGTTGATGCAATTTATAAAGAACATTTTCTTAAAAACCACCCGCAACTTTTTCTTGAAATTTTTCCCACGGATAGAACAAAGAACGCGAAAAGAGTGGCATTTTCGTTGAGCTTTCTTAATTTTCGAAAATCGCAAAAGTTAGAAATAAGAGAGAGGACGGTTGTGCTGGTGTAGCAGCAGTAGATTGTAGTTACGTTTATTCACATATATACTTTTATTTTACTCCACATATTCTGTTTTTCACAGGAATAAAATAATCCATACTTTCTGACGAACTCGCTACTGTAGGTTTCGGCAGCTCCTCTTCTCTAGGAAAGTTGAGTACCCCTCTTACTATCGTTTCACTAACATCTAGTTCCGCTGACAATCTCGTGCCATGTCACGGTGGCGAGAGGTATGCTACTGGCTCCGGAAAGGCATCTTGGCATTTCTACTACTTTCTTTGCACTTGGGAGTGACAAACATGTACGGTGACAAAATATATTTCTCGAATCGTGTCGAGCGGTAAGTGGTCGGCTCGGGGCTTGTAAATTCTCCCGTTGCCATTGATTATCTTCCAACCCCGAAGGTCGCCCTTCGACTGTTTTTGTGATGCTGCTGCGGTATGAGGGCTGAGTCCGCGCCCCGACCGCAAGAGAACGCGGCGGACGCCTGTGGGCTGTCTTAAGGACGAGCAGGATGCTGTGCCGGGGGAGGGGGCAGTAGAATGATCTCATCTTCGGGAAAAGAACCCTAACTCATCGGTTTTCATATTGAACGAAAGGCGATTCTAGCGATATAAGCGGAGCATGATATTCACTTGTTCTAAAACACCCTCTCCACTAAGCGTTACCTACCTAACAAGCGAAAAAGTGCCAAAGCTCGTAATGGAAATTGGAGCTTGGAAATCCATGAAGTAAACGAAAGAAAAGCACACAATTTAACCGTGTTTGTTTGGCCCCCAGTTACAGGCTCCGTGAAATGAACGACATGGTTCACAGACGCGTGAACGACGTTATTTTGATGAAAACAATACTAAAATATTGCGCACAAGATGCATAATTTAAAAAAATAATTTTTAGCTTGGCGATCGCTATGAACTGTCTTCCTCCATGACTTTCGGTGTTGGTTTTCTGGCATGAAAATATTCTAAAGAAAGAATTTGCAATTCGAGTAGTGAGTCTCGCCTACATAAAGGGCACTGCATTTCCGATGGAACAAGGTTTAGTTTCACCATCCAGCAGTCTGTTCTGTCGTGACAATTGCATTCAATTGAACCATGGCATCCTCAAAACTCAAATATGCACAAACCAAAAAAATAAAACCAGGAAAAATACTAATTGCAGACTAACATGGCGAAACAGCGAGTGAATTCCACGGTTGGTATACTAAGTGTTTGGCAAGTAGAGGGGGTAATTCATGAATAAGTGAATGCTGCGCTTCTTTCATAACCAGCAGATCGCTGGAAAACCCAAAGGGAATTAAAAAAATAATTATTTTTTCACTTAATAATAATATGTTCGCCATTCCAATTTTATTGACTGCATGTTGAAATGGAATTGATGTTCGAGAGTGGATCGTTGATGTTTTTATGTTGGTGGTGGAGATGGTATGGCTGGCGATGTGGACTAGAAACAGTAATAATAATAATGGGCGAGTGTGATGTTGCTGACGACGGTGTGGATGCGGACGAGGGTCGCAATGGTGGTCTCAAGAAGGCGGCGGTGTGGATTGATGAGTATTGGAAAAAGGGGTGGTGATGTGAGACCAGCAGCGGTAGAGTTGACTGTCTCCTGGGGACAGTGACATGGTTCTATTCTCCCATCCCGCGTGCGAATGGGTCACAGCCATCCAGAGACTGCAATTAAAACTGATTTTGAAAAAGTGATAAAAAGCTATTTCTGTTGACAATTCTGAGTAGGTCTTACGCATATTGGTCTCTAATTCAGTTTTTTTAAATCAGTTACAAAATTTACTACAATCGGGAACTAAAACAATTCTTCATTAACTGTTGTAGCGGCATATCTTTTGGTAAGGGTCATTATGGTCGCTGTTAACTCTACCATTCAATTATTTTGCGACAAAAATGCAGACGAATTCAGGATGAGTAGAATTATTGTTCCATTATTACATCCGTCCTAAATTTCTGTAAGGTCTTTATGTACCAAACCTTATTTTATAGAATATCCTTGTGATATGTATAAACAAGTTAAGAGTGAAAAAATGTTCGTATCTGTACATTCAATAAAGCGAGGCAGAGGGAGGGTTTTTTGTATTGGTATGATTCCTATCAAGCTAATTTCGACAACAACGTCATGTATATTAATTCAGCTCGCCTGTTTGACCACGAATTAGTTTTGGGAGTAAATATAATTCACTTGCTTTCTTTTTTGCAACTACAATTTCCGTATATCTGGAAATATGACCTTTTGACTCCCACCTTGAGTACGCCATTGTGTGGAAGTGTTACTTGCAATCATCAAATGTTCAAGCGAATGGCAGCTTTCATTAAGTCACTATTCATACTTCAAGAAACAAATTATTCATTTTTCATTTTTCGATTATACCTAGTGAATGAGCTCCATTATATTCGAAAAAAAGACATGTCTGCATATCTATAGTCCACGTTCGGTTTCCTGCAATCATTTGGATTAACTGAATTATTCCTTCCTTCAGGAAACCTAAACATTCTGATATACCTTATGTCTTCCGACTCGACAATGATAACAGCAGTATCTACTGAAAGTAGGAAGCGGAGCGCACGCTCCTCAGGGGCAGTGATCTGGGAGCCATGAACGCCGTGCGCCCAGCCAGCAGCGCTGGTCGCCAGGGGCGATCGCCCAAACGCTCCCGGGGCATCTCGTCTCCCCGCCCCGCCCCACCCGTCTCCTACCCCTCCCCCGCTCCGTCCTTCCCTCCCCCCCCCCACCGGCTCCTGCCCGGAGCCCTGCTCCGCCCCTGCCGCGAGACGCCCCGCTCCGTCCGCCTGGCCCCATCCCCCCCTCCCTTCACTCCACCCCGCTCGGCCACCCCGATCTACCCTCCCCACCCCGCCCCTCTCAACCCCTCCCGCGCCACTCCGCCATCCAGCCCCCGCTCCTCTTCTCCTCCCGCCCCTCCCCTGCGCCCTCTAGGCCCGAACCTCGCCTCGCCGTGCAATCTCCTTAGGCGGCTACGATGGCGTCGTCACAAGTGATAGTGGCGGCGTGGAGGCAGCGTGGACACAGCGGCTCGTAACTGCGCAGTTCCGCCGGGCGAAACGCCGCGCGCGGCTAGGCGGGGCTGCACACCCCTGATGAGGTTTTGATGGCGGTGGCCGCGGGACGTGACAGCGCCGCCGGCGGCACCTGGTCGCTCGGCCGCCCGCTCAGCGCCCCCCCCCCCCCTCCGACAGCTCGTATTTAATACGCGGCGGCAGAGGCAGCCCGGCGCGCGAGAGCCACTCACGTCGCCAGCCTCCAATTCACTGCGGGCGATTCCTGCGGCTGGCATTCGGGAACCAAAGAGGCGCTTATTCCGTACCATCCTCTTCAGAGAATCGTCGGGAGACGACTCACGTACACTGAATCTTCAATCCCTGAATGTTTCACTCATCTAGTTTTCGTTTAGTATTGTCGATGGTTTTGAAATAGCAGGACACATTGAATGTGCACAATATCAGTACAAAACTGTCGCCTATTACCGGTATCTTGTTAAATGTAGTTTTATAACGAATATTTCGACAAAGCGATTTCGTGCCGAATTTACTGCAGACCTGCACAACGCCTATTTCTGCAAGCATTGTGCACTCTAGAGCCGGACGTCTGTTTGCAAGAGTAGCAAAAGTACAAGTAGTGGGGGTTGGTAGCTTGGCATGAAGGAGAAATATTGCACAGCGGGGACGACGCGGCGCGTAGATTGAATGCCTGGACGTCTTAATGCCGCCCGTTATTTTACCTTTTGAATGTCTCTAAAATCTGTTTTGTGACAAAAATGTGCCTACTTACATAATGAGTGCAATCTCTCACATCAAGATATACATGCAAATGAAATATAGACAATTTCATAAAGAGTAATGTTTGACAGTACATATACAGGGTCTTTAGCTTAACTCACAACCCATGACTGGTAGTACCTGTTCTTGTTTTGGCTCTTAGGCAACCGCGTGTCTATGATTCCTTTCAAGACAGCCTTGGCTGGCACGTCGAGACAGCAGAGGTGAGCTGCAAAAACCCTCCTTTCTGTGTTTTCCCATTCAAGGGCTTCGGCGGGCAGGTACGCGGCTCACGCACCAGAATCTTTTCGCGTTGCTCAGGGTGGGTGGGATGGGCAGAGGTATGAGCGAGCACACAAAACGTCTCTTTAGGCGATTCTGTCCAGTGTGCTTAAGAAACAAAACTGTAATAATGAAGATTTCGAGGGACGTTATGACAGATTTATCGATTTATTTCCATCAAAGTAACAATAATTATTATTTACTGAAAGCCGGCCCAGAAAGATATCTCGTGATACATCATCTTTTCATTATTTGTAACAATATAATAATAATTATTATTATTTTCATTATTACGGAACTTGTAAATTAAACGAATTGGAAAATATTTATAAAGTGAATAAAAATATTAATAAAATATTCAAATGTAGTACCTTCATCATTATTGACAATAATTAATGAAACTTGTAAAATATATGTTTTTGTTAAAATGATAATAAACTGACCTTAGAGTTATTTCTCATAGTGTCCACCAGCTAAGAGACAAGCTTTTTCACTTTTCAGTATAGTGGCTGCAACACATTGAAAAGTAACTTCAATTTGCCCAATAGCATTCGTGATGTTGCGTCGTAAATCTTCAAGAGAAGTTGGTTTATGTGAATAAACTTTACTCTTCAGAAAACCTCTCAGAATAAAGTCCAATGGAGTAAGATCTGGGGAACGAGGTAGCCCCAGACCTGTTGAAACAATTCGTCCTCCAAAATAGTGCGCTAAAAAATTCATACTTTTGTTCGCTGTGTAACATAGGGCCTCGTATTGCTGAAACCAGCAGTACCTCTCGTCTTATTCTAAAATAAATGCAAAGTTTTCAATAAAGTTTTTATATTTTTCTCAAGTAATTTTCTCCGTGAAAAAAATTGGTTCGATAATCCAGCGACGAGATATGGCACACCAAACCCCGACTTTCGTAGAATGAAGAGGTTTTTGAAGAGTTGCATCTGGTTTCGAGGTGCACCACAACCGCAAATTCTGTTTTACATTTCCGTCCAGATGAAATCAAGCTTCATCACTCAAAAACAAGACATCAAGAACATGAATCCCTAATTGAATAAAGCTCTTAAACCAATAGCAGAAATGCATACGATACTGCTTGGTGTTTTCAGTTCTTGAACTGTCTGCTATACGTAAGAGCGCATTTTCAATTACTTCGCGGCAACACTGCTAAGAGAAACATTGCATTGCTGGTGCAATGCCGACAGCGACTTTTCAGGAGAGTGCTTCAAAACCTCCTGAATTTCTAATAATTTCTCCACCTTTAAAACAGTGGCACTGCGACTCCGCTTCCTATCCATGACGTTCCCCGTGTTCCTGAAGCGCTGGATTAATCTACAAATTGTTAACTTGTTGTGGAACAGGCGTTTCCGGAAATTTTTCTTGGAACATTTCCTGACTCTTTAAAAATATTTAGAGCCGAAGTAAACTTCCACCAAAAATACACGTTGATCCTTCGTCAATATTTTCGAAGCGATTCTTCTTTCCTAATTGTGAGTTCTTACGATCAGGAATGAAATGTGAATGAATGACTGCCCAGGGACAGAATAAGTGCTTTCTCTTTCTTCCAACTAAAATAGCGGCGTTCTCCCAACCCAAAACATGGGGACACGCGACTGCGACGGGGGGTGGGTCGCCGCTAAAAGTGAATGGAGAGCCAAAGGTATTTCACGCGTTGCCAAATTGCGAAAACAAGTAGTTTTGTTATGTCTTATAATTACGTACATGCAGAAAAGCGACGATTATTGAAGACAAGATGGAGTAGGTTCTGGAAATCGAAATTGACATCATTGTGAACGTTGCAGGGAACAGGCCATGGAAAGCGATAGACAATTTGATAATGCGTAAATTGATCCCAACCCTGATGATGGGCGAAGTACACTTCAAAAGTTAGCACGCCCAGTTGATGTAGGCAGACCATCATCTTCCCGTAACCGTCACTGTGAAACATCCAGAAAACTTTCGATTTAATGGATGTTAACACGCCCTTCGCTGTCTTCTGTTCAATTAAATGAGTACATTTTAACATTTAACTTCGCTGAAAAACGCATCGTTACAGCATAGCATTTATTTGACGATTTCTATTCTTCTATTACTTTCAGAATGCATTTACTTGATAAGTCAAGCTCAGCCCTGCCAGCGCACCCGACCTCGCCAGTCGGTTATCAGAACTGAAGAGCTTTCTGTTTCATGCAATGTCGCTCACAGAGCAGCGTGTTCTGTTCACTAAGGCGTGAAGGCGCCCCCCTATGCCCCTACCCCAGCCGCATAAGATGGCAATGATGGAGCGTTGACGTATGATCCTGCCGGTTGTCCCGAAGGATGTTCGATGTGGTTATAAACAGCTTGATTCTACAATTAGATGTCTCTGATGGATCACATTAGAGCAACAATTTTGTCAAATATTTCTTTTACTAAGATAAGCTATCAAACAGAAGATTACTAAGAGTAAGTATCAAACATAACCTTTTACTCCGTGTGTGTAAGGCTGCCGCAGAAATTGAGTTCCAAATGTCAGATGAAAACGAACGTATCTTTATCCCTTTAGTCAATCCAGGAGCATTGGTAGAGTTTAATAAATGAAAATCATCGAACACACGTTGATGGCATATCTTTGACATCAGACAATAAAATTAGTAGTGCTTGTGAAATGGCACGGACCTTCTCTACTGATTGAGTCATTTCTATTAAGTCGAAGCTAACTTTTCGGTTTTGCCCTATTTTCTTCGCATCTAAAAGACCTGCCAGGGCCGCGTGGTAACTTTTGCTCCCTCGAGGACATTCCCAGTGAAGACCACCCTCGCGGTCCCCGAACACCGTTTGTGATCTACCTCGGTCCTGTACCATTACATAACGCATGCCTAAGATAGCCCATGGCCTCATCTCAGTGTTTGTACCATTGAATTTATTATTAAACAATTGTAACAATTTAGGACACGGGACACGCAGAATCCTTCTAGTCTTACATAAATCTATAAAATGCGTCATTTCCTGCTAAAATAATTGCGTTAATCAATGCTATTCTATGATATAACTATGATATATTTCAGGGAGTGCAAATGCAGATCATGTAGATCATTATATTATCTGATACCATCTGTACTGTGAAATTATGAAAGAAAGAAAAAAGAAAGAAAAACAAACAAAATAATTGTTTTAATAGTACCTTTTATATAATCCAAAGATAATACGCGTGTGCTGCTTCATGTCTCTAGAAATAACGTAAATGTGCAAATTATTATTCAAGGCGGACTCGACAAGTGTTACCCAACACGTCAATTGTAAACGACGATTTTTTAAAAATAAAATGTTATAAATTCTTTACAATCCCTATAAAAGATAGGTGACATTAATTAAAATGCATTAGGGTGTATGTTACAGTATTGAGGAAGTAAACATTGAGGAACTGTGTACGAGACTCATTGACCTTTGTAGTGATAGTTCGATTGCCGGTGGTTGTGATTATTTTACACCAACACAACAAGTCAAATTCGTCTTACTGAGGATTTTAATGGCGGCTAGTTTCACCGATAGTTTCTATGATTTTCTCTTATCAATCCCAGAAAATGCCAGTACAGTGTCTTAAACGTCGGTGGGCGGGCTGTGGGCGAGTCTTCCTTTCCCAACTTTCCTGAATTTCTATCCACAGCGCTGAGGGCTAGACTGGTTCTTTATCCTCATGGCTTAGCCTCCTTGACCTAAGAATAGCAGTATAACTATGAGAACGTGAAGGTCAGGCCTCATGGTTCAATACAACTAATTGAGCCCAACTGTGTATTCCGCATTATGTAAATAATTGATTTAAAAGAGAAAATGCATTGGTACTGGAACCAATCTTTGAACATTTCTCAACACCCGTCCTATAGAATGAGGGTAGCCTCCAGAGATGTGAAACGACGTGTTAAAAGGTAGGTTAGGGAATAAGAAAAATAACTTGTGTCCTGAGAAAAACCTGGCTTTAAGGCCCTCAGACGCCTCGTTCCTGTGTTGTACAACGTGTGTTGCCGCACAACGTGACATTGATGTGCGACTCGTGTAAAAATCCGTGAACTTCTATTTCTTCGACATAAACCGTTTAATACAGGCCCTAGGAGACCACACTCACGGGGTTTTGTGTCGATACTTTCTTCTAATAATACAAAACCGTCATATTTTCTCAGCGTATTTAATAGGATGTAACAAAACTCATCAGCCAAACATCAGGAATGTATTCTTCGTTCAGAAAAAGGAGACAAAGTTCATTGCAATACGGTTCCGAAAAGTCTCAGTTATAGTTGTGACAATGAAGCCTACTAGTTTCACATGTGCCGTTTTGTGACAGCCTAAGGAGTGTCAAGAGGTGAAATTCATGGCAGAATGTCTGTTGTGTGTGATGAACACAGTGGAAACAGAAAAAAAGCGGGAAATCAAGTCCAAACGTCCAAGAATGTTGGCAGACTCGAGAAAAGTTCCGTTAGGAAGCTGTCATATTCCTTCATACAATCCAAATCTATCCACATGCGATTTTCAAATTGTTGGAGCCTTGAAGATATCCATGGCCATTGACTTGTCTCAGTCGAAGAGGTGCACGCCTGGGTACAATAACTGTTTCGAAGGCAACTACAAACATGGTTCTAAGAAAGCATTGACCATCTTGTCTTTGAACTAATAAGCAGCTTACTTAATTTTTCTGATCAGTCTCGTTTTCATTTGACTAACCCTCATACATTTGGCTCGTACGTATCAACGCAGATTTTCTCTTTTGGGGAGGTTACTTTCCGTTTCGTGAAGGCAGACGAATCTTGCTCATGAATCGCGCCCTCTCCTCGCCGGGGCGGCCCCGCCTCCTGCCTTCGCTTTCCAGCGAAACGGGTTCCTGGCCCTCAGCCGAGTCGCGCCGCGCAGTCGTGATTTTCAATTACAGAGGCTCGTTTTCTCTAAGTAACGGCGAGCGCCGCGCGAAGTTAAATGCGCCATCGGGGAAGCGCTCTGTCTGTTGCTTTTCTCATTAGAATTCGCCCGAGCGGATCTGTAGTTTCTGACACAATAAGGAGGGTTGATGGAAGTTCTATTCCCTGGGTGTGATGTAATTGATGAAATTGTTTTTCACTATCTTCTGACTGTCTTTGGGTTTTAATTAGAACTGTTTGTCCAGTTTTATTTTAGACAGTCATATATTATATGTTTGAAAACCACAAGGTTAATAAAAAGCCATAATTTGTATTCGAAAAATGTAAAGTATTAATTAAACTTTCTGAAGCATTACTATCTCGACTTTTCGAGGAGCACTTTTCCTCTTCTTCTGGAGTCTATTTAAATAGAAAATAGAAAATCTTCTAAGCTAAATTACAATTTTTCTAATTTTTAGGATTTGGATAAAAACAATTATTGAAGTAAATTACTTTTTCTCTCATAAATTCTAAGTAAAACAGGTTGATATAGGTTACAATAATTATTTACCATGTACAAATGAACTCTCCTTAAACTATGCCATTTCTTCTTAAGATCTATTTGTGATTTTGCAAAAATATAGCATTTTACAATGAGTCAACCCCCCAACAACACCCTCCATGGTGTCAGCGGTCATACTGAATAGAAGAATAGAGAAGGCGACAAACTGGTAGATATTTGAATTCTTGAATTTAAACATTTCAATTTTTGAATTTGAATGGGAAGGAAAAATATATCTAAGATGGAGTTTTCTTTATACATTGTCCAAAATTATTTATGTATTTTCTTTTATTTTATGTAGTACATTGCCATAAATGTTTTTGTATGAACTAGTTGGACTCGACGCTTTAACAGACGCTCATTACATGGTACAGTCATAATTTGCCTCTTCAGAAACAAAAAGTCATATGTGTTGATTCGTGCGCCAAAAGTCCCCAAATCGTGATTTTTGTAACCTACGGTGGGAATGGTTAAGTTACCTGTTAAATTGTTTGATATTAATTTTAAATATTAAAGTTTTATTAATCAGACTTCGATTTAGTTGATCTCACGCGTTTTCATTTCATTGTATTGAAGTGCCTCAGATATACGGTTAAAGATATTTCATTACATTCAGTGTGTGTAGGAGAGGCTTAAAAAACACGAAACATTTTGACAGAAAAACATTCTTTTCTCGATTTATTGCCGTATCTTAAGATAGACAAATAGATGTTCAAAGTTGAATCAACTGTGCTTTAATAAATAATAACAGTACACGAAAAATATTTATGTAGTTCTCAAATATCTTCATTTCTAAATGAATAATATGTATGTAGCTTATAAGCCAATACCAAACCGTGGGGAACCCCATGTGGCATAGATGTTTCTTATATTTTAGCAATATAGCAACGCTACACATATGGAGGACTGAATCTCATTTGCTTCCATTACTTTCTTGTAACTGTTGCTAGGGTCGAGGAAGTGAGAGGGTATTTACGCGTATATTTCGCAACGGAGTCGGGCGCCGCGGTTTGGCCGAGGGCTGACGGGTTGATGGGTGGCGCCCGGCGCCAACGGGACCGCTTCGCCAGCGCTTCCCATGCGACGGACGCGGTGAGTCACCGGCGCAGAGCACTCGCGTGCCTTGCGACTGCAGATAGAAAAACTCCATAACTGAACTGTGTAGTCGCATTCCAATGGGTAACGTCATAAAATTTTGATTGACAACTGATCTTCTCTAAAACTAGTTCCTAAACTAATCAGTTACTATTGAGCTGCCTGCAGTTTCTTCCCTGCAAGTTCACGCGAGATTGGTGGCAGTTGATGCTCTTGAAGCCCCATTGTTCGTACGCACAGGGCACCAAAACCTATCATGAGTTGTTGATCGCATCCCAAAAGTTCATTTTTTCGAAAATGTACTGTACCTTTAACATTGTTTGGAGATTCCGGGCGCGTCAACTGCTAAGGTCATTAGTCCCGTATTTGTAGTGCAAGTTGTTGTTTTTAGAGGAGTGTATATCGCCGCTCTCCTACCGTCGATTAGTGGGGTTTTCCCCAACCAGATATCTCCCACCAGGTCGTTACTCACCAGTCGAAACAAGCTCTAAGCTCCCGACCGATCTCCCGACATGTGTAATAGTACACTGAATGGAAGTGTGAGGAAAGAACGAGAAAGGGGAAGGATATATAGCGCGCGGTCAGTAACCCGTTTGTTAGGGTGCTATTCCGGCATTCGATTGGTATTGATCGGAGAAAACACGGAAAATACCGACCAGAGCATCTGGCTGCTAGAATTCTCCTCCGACTGCGACTGAATTCGACCTACCTATTTACATAGAATCGGAAATCCTTCTACCATCGGGACTCGAACCAAGGTCCTCACGCTCAGTGGCACTGTAGTATCATCAGTTAGGGCCCTGAGCCACCTTTTTCGCTACCTTTAACATCAATGCAGTGATTTTAAGTACATCGTGAGAATTTGCCAAGCATTAGAATCTTCTTTATATCTAATATCTATTGTAGGCCAGTAGCCTCCCGTGTATGTGAGAGTCTTGTGGTTCGTGCAGATCTGAAGGCCGGGGTTCAATACTCCGCATTCCCAGGGGCAAGAACACTTTGAACCGGTGATTTCGGAAATTTCAAGACTTCAAAAGTTTGAAATTCGAATCTCCTCCGATCCTTTTGCTGAAGAACGTTTCATAAGATGGCTTAAGAATACCTCGAGTGTAGGCTCGAAAGTTTCGCTGATTAGAAAATGTCAATCGGCACAGTAATAAAATATTTGTTTAGCTATTTTCAAATGCTATTTCTATTACTCTGCTTAGGATACCTTTTGTAGTATAATAATATCCTGAATACGTTGCAAAACTAGAAACAAAAACTTATATTCACATGGATACTTTTTAAACTAAAATATTACAGGAGTTTCAGCTTCGATGTTATCAATTTTCTATTATAGATCTCCTTTTCGTTTTCTTTGTGGATCTCTCTTATAACAGATTTCATCGGTTTTCTGTGTTATTCAACGTGTGCTAGACCTCAAGTGACTAAGTGAGTGTGACGTTTCTACTCCCCGCGAGGCCTCGCGTGGTCAGGTTCGCTGCCATCCCTGCCGCCTGTGAAGCCGCCCTACCCCCCTCTGCCCCCACGTCCCACCCGACCCCGTTGTCGTCGTTAAGCCCATCCTCTGCTGAGGGCAGGTGCTTCACGTGGCCCTCTTTGCTCTTTCGTTCCAGCGGCACGGGGAGGAATGGTGGTGCGACCGGAACCGCAGATTTTATTTTATGTGGGCTGTAGTTTTTAACAGATTTACGTAGAAGGTGGAGGCTATAAAATTAATCATGTAAATATTTTAATGCTATATTAGCAAGAGCATTTTGCAAATGTACCACAATTCAATTGAGTTTTATTTTCCTTGAAGGGTACACTCTCGCAATGTTACCGCGGTATTTTAATGATATTCTGAATTGGGGTCCAAAGATAACAAATTAACAATGAAGTGGTGCAATCTCAATTATATTTTTATATGATCATGAATATTTTAATCTTAGAGCTCGTCGAAGATTATCCCGTTTATAATCTAGAACGTTTAGAACCTGTTTGCATATGTATTCACTGGAAATGATGTTCCTCCTTTGTGTGATCGTAATTGTGTGTCATTGCGATCCCAGAAATTCATTCAGTTTTGCTCCCTCCAAAATTGGTCATTTGATCACTTTTGTTTGTGATTTTAATTTCCATACTGTATTCTTCCCTCTGTAAGTACGTCGTTTTGCCCAGAAAACCTTTCAGTTCCCTTTGTGATCCATCCTATATAATCATAGAAGCCCAACCGTAATACACGATTCGTCTCAGCGGCCAGCCTCGGCTATTCGGCCGTTCGTGGCTGGTGTAAATCGTAGTGTTAGCGGCGGCCGCTGGGCGCGCGCTGCGCGGCTTCGCGACCGCAAGCGCTGATGAGAGCCGCAGGGGGCGAGTGCTCCTTGCGGCGGCACCGGGGCCGGTGGGCGCGCCCGTGTCTTTGCTCCCGGCGCGGCTGCCCGGCCCCATTCGAGCAGCGGTTGCGGTCGGCGAAAAGCCCCGCCTCGAATGCGGTGGCGGCGACCTCAGCCAGCGCTCGACCACCGGCAGGGGGCCATCGCCGTTGGATTTGCCTTCGCACAAGGAACCTCAAGCGATCTAGGGAATGCAATGCAGGGAGGGAAATATCTACAGGGAATGGAAAGAGGTCCTCCGTTATCCAAGGTTCTAGTATCAGAGGTTTATATCAAGGCAAGTTACTTCCGCTCCTAGAAAGGGAGAATTACGAGTCGAGTGGAGGCTCGAAAGTTTCGCTGATTAGAAAATGTCAATCGGCACAGTAATAAAATATTTGTTTAGCTATTTTCAAATGCTATTTCTATTACTCTGCTTAGAAATACTATTCAAAACTGAAAATATTTCATTGCATGTTCCAATGACAATCCTACGCAAGTCTGAAGTTTACTCTTTTCGAGCGTGAGCCCGACCGTCTTGCAGTCTTCGCTTTGCAAATGAGTGTACAAGCTTTACATCTCCAGAAGAGCGGATAGTGATAGTCCTTAACTAGTTCGCTTAAATAAAAGTACTGATAGAACCGTCTTTCTCTCTTAACTGACAACAAAAAGGGACGCTTGGAGTCATCGGCCGCCGGCCGGTTGGCGCCTTCAGCCGTCGGCTCTTGGCGGATGGCTGCAGGGCAGTGCACTGTTCCTGTGACGCCAGCGTCACTGTTAATCGATCTGAAAAAATAATTCGTGCCAAACCAGAATGTATGTTTGTGAAGTGAGCAAAGTAAAATAATATCAGATAAATGGCTTGCCGAAATTTTGAAAGATATTATTGTAATAAATTCCTTTAGTAATTCAAACTTTTTTAAGTTCTCACCTGCAGATAATTGTATTTTTATTCTAATACTGTCAAATAAACCTTTTAAAATAATACATACGGGAATGAGAATTCAGAAAAACTGTATATTTAACGATCACAATGAATTACATTGTGGAATCCGAGCAAAGTCGAACGTGTATGCCGATCCGGAGGACCATCTTGGCTGCGATCCCTGCGGAGCGGCCAACGCGGTGAAGGGGGTGAAGGGGGTGAAGCGCCAAGGGGGTTCCTGCCGTAGGGAGCGGGGCGGACGAAAGCTTTATGGCTGTCGGCGACGCCCTCGTGGACAGTCATTTGTTGCAAGCGAGCGGTTGTTAAATTGGGAATATTTAGTTTAGTTGCATTTCTATATCGTTAACTCCTGCGTCTGTTCCCGTGCACTCATTACATCAATTACATAAAGGCGACGAAAAGAGAGCATATGAATTTTTGAAGGAATAAGCAAATAAAGATGGTTGTGGTGAAAATATAGATAACTAAATAAATAGATACATAAATAAATAGATAAATAAATAAGTAAATAAATACATTTTATTAGATATTTAACTAATTAAAAATATTATTTAATTAATCTAATTTAATTTTAATTAATCTAATTAATAGATATTTAATTAATTAATTCAATGTCTTTATTGGTGGCGAGGCTCGGGTCATTTACCCTGCTCTTCCCCCTGATCACTTTCAAAACATTTTTAATACAGTAGTTCATGAAAAGAAGGTCATTCCAAGAGAAATACGGTTGCAATTTGGGTGAGGGGTTTCTCACATTTACACCCGACAGGAATGAGAGCAAGGGAGGAAGGTGTTGATGGAAAGGGAATGCTCTCTTGTGAGATTAAAGTTATTTATTTATTTCAAGTTAGGGATGTATTAATATTAGATATAAATATATCAGATTGAACGCTACGAAATTTTACTCAAATTTAGCTAAATTATATTGTGTGACTCAGTGAGTTAGATACAGAAGAGTATTGGAAGAAGCTTGTTTAAGTCAGTAAAAGGTTAATAAGTACTACTAATTATTTCAAAGAGCTAAGATTGCATACGGTTTTTTGAATTACTCGTAAACCAACGATGTATACTACATTTTTTAGTTAGATATACACTATATTATTATAATATTTATTTAAAATGTTTGTAGGTTCTTCAGAACTTTGCTGTTGCCCTTTGTTGCCGAAAACATATCTAAATTACTAAATTCGAATATACGCATAAGTTATCTACAGAAATTCAGGAAACAAAAAAACATGACCTCGAAAAAAATCTAAAAATGAAGAGTTTTCCATTTTGACTGAAAAGTACTAATATTTGATTACGTTAATTCGCAATACTTCATAAATGATGGTTTTTAGACTGCATATCATACTTAATGTGCCTTTGCTTCCGACCCTGCTCAGGACATGAGGCGAGAAAGAAAGGAGCGTCAGTAAATGTGTGTGCAGATGCCGAGCAATCAATTGCTGCTGCTGCCGGACACTATTAATACTCTTACATTTCTTCCTAACTCTTCATTACTTATCATTTTTCTATTATTGAAGACTTGCTCAGAATTTTCCAACCTAGGAGAGAGATACACTTAATCCAACGCCCACATTGCGCTTGCACCGTCCCTTGCACTCACTATATGCTTCACTCGAGCTCCTTTCAACAAACATCCAACGTGTGGCCCCCCTCTGCACGTACTTCTGTACGACTGTGCCTCATCCGCAATGGCCCAACAATTCGCACACAATAGCACACAATTCACCAAAATGACCTAACGCCACTCAACCCCCGCCCCACCACTTGCCGCTCTCCCACTGTTCCTTCGCCCTTTTCCACAATTATTTCTCTCTTTATGTTGCTTCTCCGATTTTCTATTTTGAAATCAGCAAAGATGGAATCGCTATTGAGAAACAGAGGTAAAAATAATGTTTTGAAATATTAGCCAGTTAACTTTCTGAAATGTTCAAAAAGCTTCCGTAGTTGTTTCTTAATCATATCTGAGTAATAAAATACATGCATCTGCAGTTGACGTTTCACTACTTAGTTTCAAAACAAGTGTACAGAAGCAGGCCTTCTACATGTTGTGGTGTGAGATGCTTCTCTCACTGGTCAGCCCTGGCCGTACGCCCCGCGACTCACCGCGCCGTCACCACCGCCGCCACCTGTTTTTACTGAGGCGGCGTGGCGCGGCGTGGCGTGGCGTGGCATGGCATGGCGGGATGGGCGCGGGGAGTGGGGCCGCCGGTTCGTCCCTCGCCCGGGTAATTACGGTCAGCGGCGGTCCCGGCAGCGCGCGCGGCTCATTCATTCATCGAACCCTGGACGCTGCGCTGCCCGCCCCGCCGGCCACTAGCCTACGCCCCCGTTGAGCACGTGCCAACTATTTCCCCGACAAGTTCAATTGCGCCAGCCGCAGGGTTGAATGAAACTGATCAAAGATGTTTTCACGTCAACGTTGTCTCTACATCAACACTGTCTGTGAAAATTGCGTACTACAACAATCGACCCTGCAATGATGCATACAGTGGTGACCGGCATCTTTGAAAATAACAATTTATCTCTCAACGTACACAGTCGTTGCAGTGATGGCTACCTCGCCTTCCGATCCCTCCACTTTCGCAAACCTGACGATAGTTTGCAATGTGTTTACAATATGCCCTGTACATTTTTATACGGACTCTTGATATCAATGACTTGTATTCTTTGTTAATGTTGATTGACAAAATGTGAGACTGATCCAAATTGACTGCATTGGTCAGAATGAATAGTGTTTTCAATTTTGATACTAAAACGGTGCACAATAAACCATAAGGATTCCCTACTGCGGTGGGTTGCGTATATTATCAATGATACCACCTTATGCTAATTTATTGTCTCATGAGCTTGTTGAGCCGAAGATGCAAATCATTCTGATTTTTGTTTTCACATCTGTGAAGTCTAATTATTTCATTGCTTATTTTATTCAATTTTCCCCCCTTAAGTTCTCTCAATTTTCTCTTATTGTCGATTTCTTCGTGTTGGAATGAAATTCTTGCCTCTTTTACCTGCAAATTCATTTTTGTCTTGCACTGTAATATCTCTGTGATCATACTTATCTTTATTTTGCTTACTCAGCTTTGTGTTCGTTTCTAAACGTTTCAAAAGCTCGTTATTTACAGAATGTAAATCGTTTCTCTCGTGCCGTACAATTCTACTCCTAGGACCTGCTAGACTCCTCATTTTTGCTGTGTAACGATAAAAACGCGTCAGAAATGTTTATAAGAAATTATTATCAATAAAATAAAGTTTTTATTCAAATAACTCACTTTTATTTATGCTTTCATTATCTTCTGTGGGCATATACAGTGCAATAAAATAAAATTGTGGAGGGAATCTCCTCTTTTGGTAGTTCTGACGTAGTATAAGCTGGAATATATTCGCTCCGTGTCGCACGTCGCACACAATGCTCGTTGCAGCGCTAGGCTTAAACTGTACGTTTTCTGTATGGGAAAATGGAACATACTCAAAAGTTTTCACTTGAAGACATGCAATCTGGACCACACGTTTTCTGTACGTGCAATCTGCACGAAACCTGATCCAAGTAAAAAAGGGCCTTTAGAATTCACCTCTAGCCCTTGGCCTGTCTCCACCGCTGCCTTTCACGGTCTTTACACATCTCCTCTCCTGACCCCTCACCTTCACCCCTTGCCCCTCGCCACCCATTCACTTCCGTGCCCTACGCCCCTAGCCCCTTGCCTTTCATCCCTCGCCCCTCGCCCTCTCATCCCTCGTCTTCTCGCCATTCGCTCATTACCTTCCCACCCCTCCAAGCTTTTACACTTCTCTCGCCTCACCTCTCGCCCTTCGACCGTCACCCCCGCCCCCTGCCTGACAGCGCCGCGGGCGCGGGACCTCCCGGGCGCTGGCGGCGGCGGCGCGGGCAGCGGCCGAGTGAGGAGGTGTATAAATTACAGTTACCGAATGATTATCGCGGTCGGCGCGGCCCCTCGCCGCCGCTGTTCGTTGACCTCGATGGCGGCGGCTGACGCAGCGGCAACGCCAGCGCCGCGGGCGCCGCGCGTGAATGCGAGCGCGCGAGCGAGCGAGCGAGCGAGCGAGCGAGTGCGTGCCTGCGTGCGGGCTGGCGAGGCAGCGTTTCTGCGCCGCAGGTTGCGAAAGAGAATGCTACGGGGCTGCCTCTCCACTTGCGACGGCTTCACGGAATGGAAAGGGGAGGAAGATAGAGCAAAGTGCGGCTTGTTCATTGAGAAAATGTAGCTGAATTTCCGCTGAGATTAATTGTTGTTTTAGTCATTCCGGATTGATTAAAGTCATTCGTTAACTGCTAAGGTCATTAGTCCCGTTAATATCTTGCATGTTTTTATCTTAGAGACGTTGATGATCTTCCCCATTCAATGGCGAGATTCGGCGACGACATACTCGTGGGCTTGTGCGGTTTTTCCTTAACCAGGTGTCTCCCACCAGCGGATCACCGCTTCAGCCGAGACAATCTCTGAATTTCTGACTGGTTTCCACTGGGATTAATGTGTTAGTGATTTTATTCAGAGTAGTTTTCTCATAGGAACTTGGAACAAAAGGAGATAACAAATTAATGTGA
Organism: Gryllus longicercus; assembly: GCA_038098605.1. NCBI lineage: Eukaryota > Metazoa > Arthropoda > Insecta > Orthoptera > Gryllidae > Gryllus > Gryllus longicercus. The sequence continues at coordinate 2,702,462 of JAZDUA010000147.1, forward strand.
ACATTGACTTATCACAGATTATGACTAACGACGGACTTGTAATTGTTGTTACTCCCATAAAATAGACATTTTTAAAACTATTATAGATAATTGTATGGAGATTGTTTAAAACTTTACTATTTTTACAAGGAACTTAGATAAAAGGCTACGAAACTGGACCTGCCATTTCATTTAAAAGACTTTTTTCATTCGCTCTGGAGAACTTTTCTTCCTCGTGAATAGATATCTTATTCTATGAATATTACATCTACACAGATTCAGCGAACAAAGGCCACAGAAAGTTTTGTTTTTTTTATTTTCAATTCTGCTAATTTACAATCTGTTCACTTGGAACAATTAGTAAATGGTATACATGATATAAGTTGCTATGAAGAGAATCTAAAGGGTAAGTCTAGAATATGTTCACGCTTTAGCCTATACACATGTTCACTATTGTCCAACATGTTCACTGAGTGTTGATTCGGGTGGCTTTCCAGTCTCATCTGATGCCTCTTGCTTCTCTCCGAGATAGTCTCTGACATTGTTGAGATGTTCAAATCTTTGTACAAATTATTGTTGGTGACGAACCATGGGGCGTTGCATATATATCTCAGTGTTTTTGTTTCGAATCTTCTCAGGATCTCCAGGTTTGACTTGCTGGCAGTTCCCCAGAGTTCGATTCCATAAGTCCATATTGGCTTGATTATTGTCTTGTACACTAAAATTTTGATGTATAAGGAGAGCTTAGACCTTCGGTTAAGTAGCCATGATAATTTGCTTAATTTCAGTTGTGATTCATTCCTCTTTTTCAAGATGTGAGGTTTCCAGGTTGGGTGACTGTCTAGATGTAAGCCAAGATACCTCACAACAGTTGTTACTGAGAGTTCTGATGAATTTAATTTCACTTTGGGACACTGTTCTTTTCGAAGTGAGAAGGTAATCTGTTGTGATTTTGCTGTGTTTATATTTACTCTCCATTGATTCGTCCATTCTTCTATCTTGTCCAGATGCGCTTGCAGGTGTTGCGATGCTCGAGTTGAGTCCTCATCGACAGCTAAAATAGCTGTGTCATCAGCAAATGTAGCCATCATTGTGTGTTCCGTTGTTGGTAAGTCAGAAGTATAGATTACATACAGAATTGGTCCTAGGATACTTCCTTGAGGGACACCTGCTGTCTGTGGCTTAAATCCAGAGAAAACGTCTTGGTATTTAATTTGAAAAAAGCGGCTGGATAGATACGTTTTAAAAAATGAATAGAGTGAGTGCGGGAGTAATTGTTTGATTTTGAATAGCAGGCCTGCATGCCAGACCCTATCAAATGCTTGCTGTACGTCCAAGAAAGCAGCTGAGCAATATTTTTTTTCTTCTAGGCTTTGAGATATCTTGTTTACTATTCGGTGTGTCTGATCTATAGTTGAGTGACCTTCACGAAACCCATATTGAAAGTCTGGTATTATATTATTGGTTATTGGTTTGAGCCGTTGTAAAAGTAGTTTTTCAAATACCTTGGATAAAACTGGGAGAAGACTTATTGGTCTGTATGATGCAACGTCTATAGCAGGTTTTCCAGGTTTCGCTATGGCTATCACTTGTGCATACTTCCAGAGAGTCTGATAGTGGCTCTCGCTTATAATGGCATTAAAGATGGATGTGACGAATGATAGCGCTTCTTTGGGTAATTCTTGTAATATTGTACCAGTTATGAGATCATGTCCTGGGCTTTTAGTAGGATTTATGTGCTTTTTAATGGTTTCTTCTATTTCGCATAAATTGAACGCCTTGATAGGTGCCGACTGTTGGAGAGGAGCCTGTAAACTTTCTATTACCTCATTTTCCGTAATACTTCGTTTTGCTATTGGTTTGAATACTGTGGAAAAGTGTATTGCAAGACATTCGGCCTTTTCTTCAGGACTTCGTGCCCAAGTGCCGTCTTGTCTTCTAATAGGCGAGATGTGTTGTTGTGGCTGATTGGTTTTTTTTGTTGCTTTCCACAGTGAGTAATTGGTTATAGCTGTTGGTGACAAGGAGTTTACGTAATTGGAAAATTTGGTGTTTTGGTACTTCTTTAGTTCTCTTTTTAGTTGCTGGGCTGATGCGTTAAGTTTCTTTTTGTCTTCAGGCTGTCTGGTGTACATATAGATTCTACGAAGTCGGCGTTTTTCAGTTATTTTTTGTCTAATTTCTTTGGGATACGGTAAGTTCTTGATTATTTCAGATTTTGGTGTTGCTCTCCAGGCAGCGTTTCGTATAACCTCTGTTAGATGTAAAACTGCAGTATCTATATCATTACTTGATTTTAGAGGCATATTTACGCTTAACGAGTTGTTAACGTATATTCTAAATTTTTCCCAGTTAGTAAACCTACTACAAAGTTTGGGTGGTGATCTGCGCTCAATAACGGATGAACATATGGTCATCTCTACTGGCGTATGATCGGAGCTAAGGTCGTAGTTGGTTTTAATCTTGATTGTTGCAGGTATTATTCCTTTTGCTAAGAAAAGGTCTAGAAGATTAGGCGTTTTGTTCATATCAGTGGGCCAGTATGAAGGTTCTCCTGTTGATAGTGTCATAACATTCAGTTTGTTTATTGCCTTAAGTAGATTCTTCCCCCTTAGGGTATTGAGACGTGAGCCCCATTGTTGATGTTTGGCGTTGTAGTCTCCGCCGGCTATGAATCTCCGTCCAAGCGTTTTTAGAAACGTAGTAAATTGATCTTCCGTTATTTGGTGTTTCGGAGGACAATAAACTGCTGTTAGGGTTAGTGGTCTTCCGTTTTCTGTAATCATTACGGAGGTGGCCTGAATTTCTTCTGTTTTGTATTTGGTAAGCTCATGATGTTTGACCGTTTTACGAATGATAACAGCCGTTCCGCCGTGCGCAGTTCCGTCCGGATGTTCAGTAGTGTAGATTTCATATCCCGGAATTTGAAGATAGCTTTTATCTGTGAAGTGTGTTTCAGATATAAGCATGATATCTATGGCTTGTTCGGTGAGAATTGCTATTACCTCTCGGCGATGCTGGAGTATACCATTAGCGTTCCAGAGTAGGAGTTTTATTTTTCCCGCCACTTAACGCATTTTGGATATCAGTGTAGTGATTAAATTAAGAAGGGTATTAATTTGCACGGATTGCTGTTTCAAAATGCTTTCGAATCTCTGAAAGGCTTTATCAAGGATTTGACTGAGGTCTTCTTGGTCGTTTGTAGTTCCATGATTAGAGTAATTTCTTATATTCCATACTGGTTTAGGATTTGGATAATAGGTTGAATTATCATGAGGTTGCTCGTGTTTCCTTACGGATTGTGGGTTGGGATTGGAAGTGCTATTTTGGAGGGAGTGAATGGGTAATGGAGGGAAATCTGAGGCGTTTGGTACTATTTGCTTCTCTTTAGGATTTAAAATAGGATTTTGGAATGTGGATTTTCTATATTGAATTCTGCTTTTCATATATTTCTGGTATTCTGGGCATCCTTTGTAGTTGGCAGGGTGATTATCAGAACATAAAGTGCATATGGCTGGTGCATTTCTATCCTTCTTGCAGTCTTCAGTGAAGTGATCTTCACCACATTTTACGCATTTAGGGGTTTCTCTGCAGTAAGACCTTGTGTGTCCGTACTCTTGACATCTATGACACTGTACGGCTGTTTTCTTTTTGTAGGGAGGTTCAAATTTTATGATGGCATTGACGAGTTTCTCTATTTTGTAGATGTCTTTATTATTTGGGCTTGGTTCAAGATCTACGAAGAAAAGTCAGAGTGGGCGTTTAGTTAGTCTATGCCGCACGTTATGTAAGTTACGAACTGTATGTCCGAGGGTTTTTAATTCTCTTACAACTTCGTCTTTATCAATTGTGGGATGTAAGTATCGGAGTACAACTCTAAAAGCTCTGTCTTGTTTGAGTTGATAAGTATGATATGCTGCCTTTTTTTCGTCGAGGAGCTTTATTAGCAGGCGGAACGCGTCCACTGTGCGTGGTATTAGTTTTATTTCGTTATTGTACATTTTGTATGTAAAGTCTTCTTGTTTTACTTTTTGCTTTAGGATTTCAATCAATTTTGGTGCATTTGTAATGCCGGGTATAAATATGGGTGGGATAGAAAAATGTGATTCTTTCCCCGCCGCTTCATTTTGAAATTGGTTTTCATTCATTAGAGGGGTGAACTTATTTTGTAGAGGAATCACTTTTTCTTTTAATGTCGGTAGGTTAGTATTTAATTGATTACCATCACTTCGTCGTCTTCGTTTACGTATGTTTAGTTGCCATTCTTCATTACTTTCTTCTCCGTGGTTATAAGTTGTAGACATTTCAAGGTCACCTTTATCTTTTCCTTGTAGCCAGGACTGGTGCTGTGCTTGTGAAGGGTGCCATGAAGGCTGCTGCCCTGGCGTACTTACTACTAGGATGTTGTCAGGTGTTAATGATGCCGTGCAGCCATTCTGCGATGGCTGAGACCAGGGGTGTGGCTGCATTTGTTGATGGGGTTGCCATTGAAGCTGTTGTTCTGGCGTAAGCTGCGGTGGATCGTTTGACTGCATTGCAACGGATGTTGTTCCGTTGTAAGTTAGTATTGCTTCACGGATGCTCTGGCCGAGGCCAGCAGTTTCATTTTGTGTTTCACTGATTGTTAAATATTTATATTGCACTATATACGTTTACATACACTTCACTGTATAGTTATACTTGTATCCGGATAGAACTTAAAGTACACACAATAACCTAGGTGTTATCACAGCGAACACTTTATCACAAGGAGCGACTCCGGCGGAGGTCTTGCCCCGACGGGAGCTGAGCTCGAACTGGTCACAGAAAGTAAAGAGGAATGTTCTGGTTTTAATTAAGAACATTCCTATACTAACCGATAATACACTACCAATCAGAAAGAGCACGTGTGTAGAGTACATTGAACAGTATAATGAAAGTGAATCAGTATTGAAGTTACAAATTTCCTCTAGTGGAGAATGGAGTTGTTGACATTCTACCCTCTGAGACTTCGTATGAACTAACGAGACTTATTTATTATGCCTTTGTCTGCAGTAGTCTTTGACGGTCAAAATGTATATCCACGCTGCAATCTAAAAATAAAATTGAGTTGCGGCTCCTACAAAAATGCTTAAAAACCTTGACATATCGTTCCGAAAAATTATTGTGTCTTGCCCAAGTGATTAATGAGAGTTTCTTGAAGAAAATACTTAAGTTTTAATATTTAAATTTCCTAAAATATGTCAACGTTCAATGTTACGTTTCGTAGATAACGGTTATATAACATTCACCCTAACATTGTAACATAGAAAATTGTTGGATTTTGGTATAAAATGCAAGAGTTAGCTTTCCATTTTCTTAGCCGCGTAACTTGCTCCTGTTCGTCCGTCCGCTTCTCGCGGTTTACTCCTCATTTTGGCACACCTTTTGACCACTCGCGGTGGCATTTGACGCGCCTTGGACCGCTAATGGGAAACTGGCAGTTCTTTTCTTTTATTCGGATTAAAAAACTCAAATTAATAAATAATGAAAATACATTTGAAACCGTTTTATGCGCCAAAGATGCCATGATAAAATATTTCCTTCTTCGTCTCATTTTTAGTTGCCCGTTAGTAGGCATTTGGTGGTAGTAAATTTTGCATTATTTGTTGTTGCTATTTTCCATGAATGTGATGAAGAACAATCTGTTCGCACACTACGTTCATATTTCAAAATTTGCGAACTGTGATTTTAGGAAGAAATGATTTCAATAAGCGTACTCGTAGATAAATCCACTCGGTTAAGTGGATCATGCTCAGAAATGTTCGAAAAGGAGATTGAAGAACAAACTGTAAACAAGTACTGAGGAATGAAAAATGCGTCATATTGCGCACATTTTACATTATTGCATAGAAGAAGAAGAAAGCCTTTACTTGCATTTTCAATTTCAGATCATTAATATAGGCACGTTTACACCGTCGCTTAGTTACGTTTTTTCTTCCAGACCACTTTCAATTTCCTAAACTGTCAATAACTCAATATTCCTACATCGTCAGAGTATAACATCACAGCTTTTGGTCACCAATAATACCTTACCGTTAGCATGCTGGATATCAATGTTTTCACTTTGTATTCTGCTTATTAAATCTTGTTTTTAAATATGTCAATTTTCGGACCGTAGAACGTTGCGTTTTTTGTCAATAATTTTAAGTATTTGTGGTGAATGAGAATAATATAACAGCTTCAGAAATAATTAATATCATTACGACTAAAGAATAAAATGTTTATTGTTAAGGAATTGCTCTTCTTCGGAATACGGCATTCAACCTCAGTTGCGACAGCCTTCTTCACCTACTACCACTACCTGCGAAGTGTCATTATCCTCCGTATGCCATCACCGGATCCGCCGCCACCGCTACCACTTTAGCCCTGGCCCCACAGCCTAAATTACAGTAGAATAATAATTCATAGCTTGACCGCTATCAAACTCACTGCTACAGACAGGGCTTTTATAATCATGAATAATCTCCGGCCAAGAGCGGCTCGTGGCGGCGGCAGCGGCGGTTGGGGCCGAGACTATTTGACAACCATAAAATCTCACTTGTCAGAGCGGCAATGGTGGCACTGGTGGTGGTGGCAGCGGCGGCGGTAGCGGCCGCGGGCTCCGTGCTCGAGTTCCGACGTGTGGGAACGCATATTTTGCATGCAAATTTACATCTTAAATTATGCATAGTAAAGAAGAAAATTGGTAATAATTGAATGAAGGAAGTTTTATTGCGGGAAAATGGTCGCTACGTGAAGAAAATATGTCAAAGTATAATTGCCCCATTTCATATTAGTAATCTCTCGTCTTGATAACAGAGGAATTTTCTAAATGTACAGTCATAATGTCCCGAGACGAGGACAGGTGCCTTTAATGGTGATGTCGGACGATAATTAGGCCCTTTACTCCTAAATTATTTCATTGAACTCACCGCCCTGCTGGGTTTTCGCCACGCGGCGCCTGCTTCTGCAAGAACTGGTGCTCCGAAGGGACTCGCCCGGGCTGGCGCTGTCGCTTTCGCTCTCTTCCTCGCGACTGTCACTTTGTATGGCGCGACGAGGAAAATCTGTCAAGGGGCAGAGTCAAAACACGGCACGATCTCAGAGTAAAAAACAACGATACGGAATGCGTTAGTTTGTGAGTGTTTGAGAATTGCAATAATTTAAAGTTAATCTTTAGGATCGTCATTAGTTAGAAATAGTAGCGTTGTGATAAATAGCACAGACGTTTCCGTGAGGATGAAAACATCTTTTTTAGCATGCATGCATGCTTGCATGTTCAAAACACATGGCGTTATTATTTAACATTTTTGATAAAAGTATTTATCATCTGAATTGTAATAAGCTGTAGTGTATTAACATTTGCTTATTTGCATTGTATTATTATTGCTGTTATGTCAATTTTACTTATCATGGACGCTATATGTGTAAGTATTCTATGTCGTTAATAAGATTGTGACTTGATTGCGATATGTGCCTATAATTTTAAGCTATTGAAGAAGAATATAGATTAATGCACTTTTAACTACGTTTTGTGGACTTTATTTTGTTGATTTATGTTGGTTTGTAGCCCACGTTTCAGTATATCAGGGAAAACCGTATATTGGGGGATTTGGATTTAAGTTAAGTTTGAATGTAAGAGAGCAAAGTTAGATGCGTTGTGAGAATTGTCTTGTGCTCTTTTTATAGCGTTTTGTTCACGAATACTGGTCCTTTGTAGCCATGATTCCGAAGACGAGAGAGAGTAAAAGTAAACCTAATTGAAACTTGAAGGTACCAAACTATGATTATTCATTATATTGAATGTAAGCTATAATGTAATCAATATATAGTCATATTGGTTGTTAAACAATGAGAAGCAATCCTTAAAATAATAAAAATTATTGAGAAATATAATTTGAAACGAAGAAATTTCAATTAATTTCAAGTTTATTGGTAGAGATGTGTTTTGACGCTCTGTTCTAGAAATCGAAACTCTTGCTTCCGCACATCTTGAAGATACCATATATCTTTAAAGTGTTTTTTACATAATTTGTGTTCAGTATTTTGAGTGCCTCACAATCCTCGTATGCTGCTTTCCACAAGGATCAAAGTTTCTGGTGTCATATTCGTCATGTTGGTAAGGCCAAGGACCGGCCTCTATTGGCCTATTATGAGTTATGCAGGACAAAAACATCACCAACGATGCGAGAGATGGGTGTAACGTGTTCGTACTACTTTATATCTTGAAGCATCCATAAAGCGCATAGACATTGCCATTGTGGTATCATACACACAACATTTCTGGCATATTTTGAATGTTCCCCGCTGTTCTGCCGGACAGTTCTAATGCGATGCGCTTTTCAGCCTTGAGAACGGCCACGACGTGATCGCTGAAACAACGAGAAAACAGACTGACGCGGCGTCGCTCGGGCAGCGAGAACACCGAAACGTACAGCATTACGTTGTACGTGTCTAGTTGTTAAGAGTGAGAATCCCTCGCAAATCCAACAACTTGTTGAAACGTGTGTTTCGCCCAGAGAATCCTGGCGCAGGGTGGACCCTCGTAGCGGTGGCGGTGCCGCTCGCGACGGGGCCTTGCGTGGTCGGCGCACCGCGGCGTCGTGGCGTGTCTCCGTTCCCACATTGTTCCCTCCGCCTAGCGCTCGAAGGCCCCGACCCGAGGGTGACCTCCAGTTCCCGCGGAAGCCAACGACCGTCCCTTGGCCCGCCGCCGCCGCCCGCGCGCCTGCCAGCGCCGCTGCCTGCGCAACAGCTGCGCGACGCGGAGTGCGCACCCGGAGGTGGCAGGCGCGCCTGGCGGCGTCCCCAAGAAGGGTTTGTTACCAACGAGACACTTTGGCCTTTGCGACAAACCCAATACAATGATTGTGATGTACACAAAATACTTTAAACAAATTATCCAAACATTTTTTTAAAATTTTAAGTCCAAGATGAGGTAGAGTAAGCAGATTTGATTTGCAAAGCAGTGTATCAAAACCTCCTCCAAGGAAATTAATTGAGAGACCGGAGTCAGTATAATAAGGAAATTAAGTACGGTCGAAATTTTATAGTTTCGAATTGTTTCTCAATATTTGTTTCCTATTTTAAGGATTACTTCTTAATCTTTAACAGCCGTCAAACAATAAGTCAAATAAATTATCGCTTATATTTGAATCAAAACATTATATTATATCAAATATGTTATATCAAAACAATCGTTGCAAACTAAAATGAGCTCTGACATCCTCCTCACCAGTTTTTGCACTACCGGACGCAATCAAAGGGGCAGGTGTTCGGCCTCCAATCTCCTGCCAGTTTCACGTGCACGCAGCGCATCTTCAATTTTCTCAAATTTCGGGAAACAGCTGCCCTGGGAGGCGGAGAAAAACTGGGGACGCTAATCGGCGGGCGCCGCCGCAGCCGCCAGGCGAAGTTCGGCGACCGCGCGTCCGCGGAGTCGCCCGGCGTCGCGTGGCGTCGCGGGCGTCGCGTGGCGTCGCGTGGCGGCGACGAGGCCCCGGGCAGCGCGCCCGCCGCCATTTGCGCGATTGATCCCCGCGCGCTTTTTGCTGCTGCGGCGCCCGGCAGCGCTACTGTCACAGAGACGAGAGGCGGAAAGTATGAGGCAAATGAGATAAAATTGTAGTAGATGAAGAGGGACTGGCTTAGGCCATCAACTAATGTCACTGTAGTGCCTTTGATTGGGAGGTCGTAAGATTTGAGACCTGATAATGGGAGGGTTTTCGACACTGCATAGACAGCTGGGTCAACTTCAGCTGCTGACTGGAAAAGAATTTTAGCGGTTGACTGCTATGATTTGCAATTTTCCGTGGTTTCTCTGGTAACACCCGAGGAATACAGAAGCAGTGCCCTAACAAACATGTCACGGACCGCGCGCAATCTTTACTTCCCCTATCCTCACCCCTTACACTTACATGCAGTACACTACCAAACATGTTGGAAGTCCGTTCCAGAACTTAGAGCTTGTCCGGGCTGGGACGGTGCACCACTGGTGAGAGATGCCTGATTAGAGAAAAATTCTCTAGCCGTGAAGGTTGGCACTAGATCTCACCGTCCAGCTCACCGCTACCTCTTGTGAAACATTACGCGCTACACTTACGGAACTAATGACCTTGACGCGCCCAGAGATACGAAATAATCAATCAATTGGAGAAGGACAACTCGTATCAGACCCCTCGCCTCCTCTTCTAGGGACGAGGGTTTAATTCCCGATCGATCCACGTAGAATTTAAGATGTGCAAATTCTGTTCTTCCGTTTCCCTTGCCTCCTATTGAACGATTACTGTATCATTATTCAAATCATATTATAATTAGCATCGCACCAAAATCATTGATCTCGGGTACGACCGCAAAGTCTGGGGACTGAACATCGTAAATATGGTTATAGTTCAAGACGCGATAAACAAATAAAGGCCTTTGGTTTATGGGCATTGTGTTAGAATGTGTGTTATTATGTGATGGTGGAAGTGTGATGGTCGAACAAAAACAATTATCTATCATTATAGTACAGTGCCACAAATTGGTTTGAGGAAACAAGATTGGGGATAAATCGAAGATGTTGATATCAACCCAGTAGTGATCTGAAAGGTGTTTTGCATGACAATCGATAATGTGAAGAAATTTCAGAAAACGAAATAGGAGTTCCTAACACGTGAAAGGGAGAAAGGAGAAGATAAAGCAAAAGAATGAAGGAATTCTTAAAGGAGGCTAGGTGATAAATTAAAGGCAAACCAATTCACAAATCGTTTCCCGCAATATACAAAATATCATTTTCGAAGTAAAGTAATGAATTGTTACAGTACATGTCATTAAAAATAGCAGATTCACGTATCCTGATGAGTGAAAAAGAAAATTGGTAGTAATTAATGGCGAGTGCGCTGTTGTGTACTAAAAATAGTTGGCCCTACTCCAAGAACAATGAGTGAATGAAAGAACGATAACAAGGGATACATGATGCATTGCTAATCTGGGCACAATTTGTTAAGGATAAAGTCCGTAATAAGTATAATTCCCGAATTTTCCAGTTTTTCCTGTCCAAATAAAGCTATATGAATACCGTTGATCGGATCATCCCGCTAATATTTTCACTATCCACAGCTAAAGCATGGCTAAAGTAAGGTGATTGTGCAAATGATAGGCGTCTTGTGTGTGTGAGAAGACTTTGAGCATAACAGGCTGTAGTTTATTTTATGTGAGTCTCGTAGACCGATGTATAGATGCTTGTAGCATCCACTCAGAAATGCGTAGTGATGCGTAAGTTGGGTGTGCCACAACACTCGACGGAAGATTTTTTTTTAACAAAGCTTTTCAACTGTCACAGTGCACACTGATTCGAAATTACAGGCCTTGTCTTTCATCAACTTTAGAAACTCTCCGTCAGGTAACATTCTTGTTCATCACGTCGTATATGTTTTTCTAATTTACCTACCCTAGCCACCTCCGTTTGGCTACTGTGCATCATCCGATTCAAGTTCGAACGTGTTTCTAAGTTTGGAGATAGTTTCTACTTCGAAATTTTCGCTCGTTTTGGATAATGCGCACATGTGTGTAGAAGTTTGAGAACTTCGTCACAATATCCCGGTAATAACGTTTTTTCAGTCGAAAAATCGGCATTATCTCCGCAGAATTACAATACTTTCTTAATACTACAGTACGGAAGAAAGTAAGAAGGATTAAGAATTGAGAAGTTTTATCCAAATGATGTTATTTAATGTCAGTTTCGAAATATATCCTGTTTCTCTTGAACATTATACTGATCAATTTTTGAAGTGTGTGTAAATTTCTTGAAGCCAAATGAGCAAAAAAGTTGGCGATGTAGAGAACGGGAGAACCGCGCCCCGTTGCAAAACCGTGTGTCTCCGTGTGAGGAAAGGAGCTGCCGCACGCCGCCGGCGCGCCAGCAGCGATGAAGCGGGAAGTGAGCGCTTTGCGTTGCGCCGCTTTTTGGCCGAGGCTCGCGTGCGCGCTACGACATCCTCCGGGAGGGGCCTGCGCACGCGCTCCTCGCTGCCGTGCCCCGCCCTCATTCTGAGAAGCCCTGCCCACACCGCCACGCCACGCCACGCCACGCCTATGCACGCCCCGACACATCCAGCCATGCCACCCCCGCCACGCTACTCTTCGCCACGCCCTGCTCTGCTACGCCTCGCTTCCCCTCGCCACGCCACCCCGCCGCAACCCGCCACGTCACAACAGGTCACACCACGCCACGGCGAAGATGGTCAAGGCATCAACCTTTAACCCGGATGTCCTAGGATTCGAGTCCCGACCGTGACCGAATTTCCGACACTATCTGGTCAGCTAGGTCGAGTTCAGCTGCTGACTGGAGAATTCTATTGATTTGCAATAAGTATTGGACAAAGAAAATATTAATTTCGTATCGCTCGTATTCTGGATTGTATGCGATATTCGTAAGCGTGCGACCTCTAACGAACCTCAATAACGATTTCTTTGAGAGCAGCTTTCCTACAGCAAAGGTTTCAAAGGCGTTTGCTCCCTTGGCCTTTGATCAGAACATCCCTCCAACAAACTTCGTCGTTCGGAACTACTGATTCCAGCGGAGAAAATTTTCTCGAGACCAGATTATGCAAAAGGGCAAACACATTATTTCGCTTTTTGCATTTGTCATATTTTCAAGTTTGTCTACATTTTAAATCGCCTCATCGGCTTGGAAAATGTTCAAAATCAGCTGTACTACCCAAGGACAGAATGTGTGTGTCTCGGAAAACTATTAAAACAACTAGTTCTCCTACGACGGCAGACCGTAGTTTTGAATAGGGCCTTTTGAGCTTCGTCTTGAACTGCGGTCGCAGTTGTTGAAGCGCATGCGGAGCGCCTGGAGCACCGCGACCGGTTCTCGCCGCCACCGGTCGCCGTGTCATCCGGCACCGCGCTCCTTCCTCGCTCCCCGCACTCTGTTTCGAGCCCCTCCTCGCCGCCTTCACCAAACACTTTATTCCGCCCCCTGCATCAATCAAGTCCGTAGTGTAATACAAATAGAGGACTTCGAGTCCGACATGAAAAATGTATATCTCATGATGAAGTATTCAGCACAAAGCGTTACAAGTGGCCATGAATATTCTCTAAAGACAGAAGATAATTGTAATTTTTTGGATGTGATCATTAGTATATGGTTTCTTCAAACGAGAAAATTTCCAGAACAAACCTAAAAATTACTATGTACCGTAGATTCGTTCTCTTATGGTAAATAATATCTCCCGATTAAGCGACAGTCGTCAGAAAAAAAAATCCATTGAAAATCGGAACAACTGGTTGTTGCTGTTGTTGTTGTTGCAATAGCAGCAAGTCGGCATGTACCTTGGGTGATACCAGTTCTAGCAGTAGTACGACTATGCCAAATCCTGTGATCATTAGAGCCGCTAGGTAAAGTAATGTATGAGTTTATAGATTTTATTTGAATATTTAAGTATAACTACTTACATGCATATTCATGTTAAGAGTACTTCAAAATCAGCCCCATTTACCTGGAATTATTGCTAATCTACTGCAATAGGAAGTGTTGAACTGGATTGAAAATAATAGAAAATAAAATATCAAGTAGCTGTTTAAGTAGGAGGAGAAGCAAGTGAGGCCTATTGGCCTAATGCCCGTCGACGAGCGGTGCCCCTACCCTCAGGCAGCTTCTTGCGCAGCTGCACCCACGCTTTCAGCCGCATACGGCACGCACGCAGAGGTGCCCTTGGGCACCCTACCAGCTTTGGCAGCCCTTCCACATACCCTGTCTTCAACCCATTCACCCACTCGTTCTGACTCCCACCCAACCATCCACTCGTCCACTGTCTCCCTCCCACCCATTTGACGTCTCACACAACCACTCTGTCTCTCTCTCCATCTATCCTTCATCCACCAAACTGTCCCGTTTCCACCAATCTATTTATTCACTCAGTCTCCTTCCCACACGTTCATCTACTCACCAATCTGTCTCCTTTCGACCAATCGATTCACACACTGTAGCCCACTCTCCCATCCCAGCAAGTGTGTCGCCCTCTCACTCATCCATCCATCCAACCAATGTGCCTCTCTCCTTTCCACGCATCTATCCACCCACCCTCCATTCACAGCTCCCCATGTCCTTCTACCGCACTAAGATGGCCTCCAAAATCCTGCTGTTCCGGCACCTCCAAAAAACGCTCTTCCGCCTGGCTACGCCTCCCCCTCCGCCCTCGAACGCCCATATCGCCCTCCGCCGCCACCCGGTGCCGTTATCCGTGGCCACTTCCCGCCCACCATTTGGCATGTTGCGAGGGGCCCTTGGTGCTAAAGAACCGTTCCTCCAAATTCCTGGCCTATCGGTGGCCTCCGAACACCTAGAGAGCCAAAGTAGCTGCTCCTTTCAGGGGACGATGATCTCTTCTCCTAGTGCTTTCTGCTTAAGATAACGTTACATTGCGCGAACAAAACATTCGTAATGGGAAGAGATGTCTCTGTTTGTTCTATTGTTTCTACGGACCAAGTTACTCGTAAGAAATTGGGAGTGAATTATGTGCAATTACGCGATGTAAAAAAATAAAATTATTTAAGAGCTGATCAGCTTACGACAGGGCACTACACAAACAAGTTGGAATTTAACTCTAATTTTTTTTTGTTTCCGCCTTACAAGCGGAAAAGATTTATGCATAATTGTTATTCCCGGTTCCTTGCGCTGCTTCCTACTCAGAACCACACTGAAACGAATACTTCATCCGAAGAAACATCAAAATATAAACGCAAGCCTCATAGTTTTCACAGAACGATTACATATGCTTGGACTGGTCGCATTACTCATTACATATGCGTGGACTGGTCGCAGTCGTGCTGGCCGTCCATGTGGAAGCAGCGAGGAGGTCACGCGGCAGGAGAGGAACGGCATGCCATGGAACGGGAGGCGGAGCCTCGCTTTGCCTGGGGAATTCGGATGTGGGGGGCGAGGGGGAGCGAGTCTTGCGGCGGGCGGGGTGTAGAGGGAACTGACAGCGAAGCCGATCCGGGTGAGGGCAGACTTGCAGATTGTCAGAAAATTGTCGCAAACACAGAAGGCAGAGGTTAGGGGAGGGGGGAAAGGATGAGATGCGAAACGGAGAAATGAGAGACCTGGTACAGAGGGGCGGGACGAAGTGTGAAGGGAAGAGGAAAGTCGGGGAAGGGGTAAGAAGATGAGAGGATGGAGCGTGGGCAGGAGAGGATGGGGGTATAAAAGGGGCGGTGGCGGCGGGAGCATGGCGTGGAGGGGGGGTGGGGCGGTGCCGGGCGGGCGGCCGTGAACTCTGGCGGCGCGGCGAGGCCACCCGACAATAGCTCGGCAGCGCGCCGCTGGGCGGCGGCGAAGGCGGCGGCGCCGCTCCAGATGCTATCTACGCAGCCAGATGTCCACGCGAATTCCTGTGAGGACACGCGCCTCCGCCTCCGTCCCCATCCCCGTCCTCGCCCTCGTCCCCACCGCGCACGTCGCGGCCGCGGTGGTCCCATACGTCCGAACCTGCGAGGCAGATTTCGCCTTTGGACATGCTCGCAGACATGAGGATAACTGTACGGTCTGGCCTCTACAGAATGAAACCAAACTCCAGGACACACAGATACTGTGTGTTTCTCAGATTAACGGAGGGTAAGACAAGAAACAGAGGTTGCATTTTGGCTGGCCTCAAGCGTCAACTCACGCCCGTGAAGTCCCTTGTGGCTGACTCCCTTAATTACTCGTCACTTTCATTCACATTTCACAATCAATCCCTGTAAACGTGGTCGAGTGTACGGACGGCATACTATCTATCACGGGAAATAGTGAGCGGTGGTCAGTACGTTAACACTCGAGGCAACAGAGTACACGGCGGCTCGCTGGCCACCGTCATTCGAAGTTCTCGCGGCCCCACGCGCTAACTACCGTGGCCAGAGCGCCCGTACGGTGAAGAAGCCGAAATCTAGTGAGGCCGGTCTACTTGGCGTAAATTTCATATCAATCCCCACCTCCGCCTCAAAGGACTCTTTGCAGCCGATTTGTTAATGTTGAATTGGCGAGTTCGGTAGGGTGAGAAACAGTGGGCCATGTGGTATCGCCGCCAGCGCCCGGCGTTCCTACACTTCGTGAATTTTTCTGGCATAACCGTTGTTGGTACCGGCGAGGTGACACTAACTTCTTTTAAACTGGATGGAGATGGGGTCAGCCCACCAAGTGTTCGATAAGGAGAAATGCAAGGGCAGAAGGGCATGGAAGTTAATGATCCCCTGGCAGCTGCAACATCATCAAAATTCGAAGTAATCGAATAGCTAAGTTATATAATAGCTAAGTTTCTAATTGCATTAAGGCGCAGCCTGTCTCGGTGTACATTCAGTGGTTCTCCAATTCTATTCGGTAGCACCATTAGAATATTTTGTGTTGTTTACATTATTTTGTTTACATTTGCATTTGTGTATATATCCAGAAAATTTAAATTGAACCAGATGCTCGTTGGTAGTTTTGAAATGTGTAGTTAATACGAGTCTAGGGGCAGAAGTCATGGCATCTATTTATTTTCCTAAAAGAAATGTTATCGGCTCGCACAATTTCGTTCGTAGCGTGCAAGCAATGCTGCAGCAGGGTGTGCTCTCATCACCAGATGGCTCTGTGAGCGTTCTAGTAGCACAAGGAGCCCCGTGAATTCAGTTGTCCTACTACTGGGATGCCGTGCGGGATGAACGTAACATGTTTAGAGCAGCGCTCATATTCCGAGACAGTCGTCTTCCGTGGGAGAAATACGCGAGAATGCCACAAGGGACTGGTGCAATCTCTTGGAAATAATGCCCTCCTGCAGTGGATAGTCGCGAGATTCGCAGGCGCGCTTCTGCGCAGACGCATAGCACCCAGTGATCAGCAGCGCACGTGACGACGTGCGCGTGTGCGACCGATGTGGCTCGTTGCGGTAATCGACCACCTACCTAATCGGGCCCTTCGAACGGGTGTGTAATGCTCTTGGAATGTGGTGAACTCGTATACGCTAAAATGTTTTGGAACCTGAATCCAGTATTATCATTTCAAATACAAATATAAGAAGAACAAAATGTTGGTGTGTTGTCAAATATCCATGCACTTAGTTTATTCCGTGCCCTTCCATGTCCTATGTTTCACATTTTCCACCCATGTTTGTATTCTCTCAAAAAAAGAAGTAGTTGCCATGCCTTATGCCCCAACTTTAGCAGATAAATCAAAGAATGCAGGAAAAGGAGATATCGAGCTCAGCCATTTCATCCGGATTCGAGTGAAGCTCTCGTCGGCAATCCACTGCCACGGGCCCTCCCGCCCGCCGAACTTGGGCCTCGGCACGCAATCGCATTCTCAAATTGCAGAGAGTGCCTGGCAGCGGCACGCGTGGGCCTCGCATGCTCCTCCCGGGCAGCGGGGCAGCGTTCACGCGGCAGCATGCGTCATTACGCGCCGCGAACGCCGCCTCCGCCCGCGCCGCCCCCGCCGCCCCGGGGGTGCCCGCTGGGAACGACCGGCGGCAGCAGCCTAACATGGGGTCTACGACCTGCGGGCAGGAACGTGCCATCATTATCGCCGTCATTATCTTGATGATGGCAACGGCGATGACCTCACGGAGATGTGTGAGAGAGATTCCGGGCGTTGAGATATGTTGGGCACTTCGTTTGAAACTTCGCTTCCGCAGTCAGAGCATCGGCTGTGTCAAGATAAGGCAAACTGAAGGTAAGCGGGGTAGTGTTTATCACGAATTCGAAACTGTTATTCCACCGACTCAGTCTTCCAGGTATTTTAACAAGTTAAGAAAATTAGAATTCCTTCTAATTGAGGAAAATGTATGTGAGGTTGTGTTAACGATGTCTGCAAAATTATGACTGGCTAGCTTTGCAAAACACAATAACTGGAAGTGAGGTATATATGTAAAAACTTAATGCTAATGTTTGAATTATCCATCCTTTTCCCGAATATCTACAAAGTACATTGCCAAAGAAAACAAAACTGGGAATTTAGTAGAATAAGTGTAAAAAAACGTGTACATGTTCGTGCATAACACGCATGGCCCCTCTGTGAAGAACGAGCTGCAAACACGGGAAAAGAGTAAGCGAGTCCCCGCGTCGCATGTAACTGAGGAGCAGCGGAGGAAGCCAGAGAGGAGCGTCAACATGCGAACCTCACACTGGCGGCCGGCGCTCGAACTATCGATTCCTAGCATTCCACGCGCGCTTGCGGCGCCGACGCTGCGGCGAGCCCCATCTTTCTTTCAAACTGCCTTTCTCGGACCTTAACTTATAACCACTGCGTTGCCTGTTGGTTGGGCATTTTTTATATTCTTTTCTATTTTTAATTTTGTTTTCTCTGGTTCATGATCATATCTTTTCAATATCCATCCTCTTTTCAAATCTCTGGGATTCAAAAACTTGCAGTTTGAATACTCGAGTTTTCACTGATTCTTCTACATTCAATTTTTTCGGATTCATTGTTCGTTCATGCTTCTAACAAATTTTTCGAATCCCATTTTTTATCTTAATCTACTCTATGTTTTTCATTTCAATTTAATTTTCTTAAGATAATGTGGATATAATATAAATAACATCATTACTTTTTATCTGTATACAAAAATGATATGCATGGTGGGACATTTGAGGCCTAAAATAACAGTCGTGTCTACTTCCGGACACAATGAACAGAAGTTTATATCTCGTTGCTCACATTTCATATATAATAAACAAACCAATATGTCGCTTCGTTTCTGCACAGCACTTTGTCGACTAATTTTGTTATTCCAAATCATACAGAAGCTTGTGCATATGAAGGGGCGATTAAAAAATCGCATTAAGCAACGCTCAAGAAAAATGTTTGCTTGAATGATCAAAAAGTAAATTTGCGAATTAATAGAATTCGGGCTCTAGTAAGGACAGAATCGAATTTGATCTTGTCGCAGTTCTGTCAATGCTCCGTGCGACCGACGTTCAGGAACAAGACCATGACCTGCTGGCTTCATCATGGACTTCTTGAGTTTATTAACAGTATTAATGACTGCGATGGAATTTCAAATTTACGCAAAATACTTTCGAGGGGTATCTGTCTCTAAAAGCGAAAGTTAATATTCTTTTGCAATATTAACAAGAATACTATGGTTTTGGCTTGAAATTATTTGGCAAATATCTGATTTAATGAACACCAGAATGTATTCAATAGCGAACCATTTAAATTATTAGGAAGATTAATTTCACGTGTACGTTCGTCTCCTTAAAGACCTCCCAATAAAAACTTTGTAAAAAATAATTTTATGTGCAAAAAACGAAAAAATGACGAACTGTTTACTAGCTAAACCGGTCTATACCAACACTTATCAACACATACAAAGTTCGATGAACGCATTAGTGCTGCCACAAATAATTTTCTGTCATTTGAAAATCCTTTGACCTCAGTCTAGCGATTAGCACAACAAACGGATTGAAAGCGTATGAGCTGGTAATCGAGGCGGGTTCAGTCTGTAATTGTGTTTTGTCACCTTCATTCAGTTGCCACAATATCCTTTTTCTTTGTTGAATTCGCGAGTCTCCACTGGCTCCAAAACTAATGCCTTCAAGCTACATACACCGCCTCTGAGAGCGACCCGATGCCGGTGAATTCAAAAGTGGTTCAGCCACGCCCCTAGGCCCACACGATCGGCTGTTGCTATTGCCATGCCGTTGCGACTGTTGCGCACAACGCAACCCCTCTCCTGCTGCCACGACGACGCTGACAGATCTGTCCGCCCCTCGATTCTTTTTGGTCGTAGCCGGCTGTCGCACGCAGATTGGAGTGTCAGGGTGCGTGTGATGTGGAGGAATGTTCCCAAAAGCGCGAGCAACAACCCACTACGCCCGCCAGCGCTGCGGCGCCTGGAATCTCCCTTTCCACCGCGTCCCTCTGACCAAGCCCCAGCGAATACCTTCGCGTCTCCCACCGGTCCGACGATCACCACCTGCAGACACTTCCTTTTTCTTCTTCTCCTTCTTCTTTCCCCCTTCTTTTTCTTTTTCTACTCCTTCTCATCCTTCTTCTTCTACACTTCACGCTATAGGCAGCTGCCTTCCGTCGTCACAGAGCCTCCTTCATCTTCTCCTGGCTCTTCCCACGTCTCTCCTTTCTTTCGGTGCTTAGTCGGACGCTACCTTTGGAAGTCCGTTGTGTTTCATTCTTTCAATATGTTGTAATTATGTGTCTCTATATTCTTGTATCCTAGTGTTTATTGGTTGTACTTTTAATGATTTTCTTATGTTTTGATTTTTTAATTTTTCCACTCTTGATCACCCTTACGTTATGTGCAAAAATCACATTTCACGTGCCTGTATCCTTTCCGTCGTTCTCTTTTTAGGTTCCGAGTTATCCCAACCTTAGAACAGAATGGGAATTGCGATAATTTTGTAATAATTTTTCTAGTTTTGTGTCTCGTTTTATTTTTAAAGTTTGGTTAATAATTGCACATCTTGTTTGGAACCTTGAGAGTTTGTTTTCTGTGTCTCTATATTTCCATATATTTCCTTTTTATTTATTTATCGTCAGAAACGTGAAAGTGAATGTGGCGTATGGGAGAGTGCTATCTGCGCGGGTTTCATTCCTGCTTTCCCAGTCCTTTCTTTCACTGTTTACATGGTTAATTTGAGGGGATTGGTATGAGAGCAGCTGGCACTCTTTTTTTCACTTTATCAAATTCATTAATTTTGCGTTTTTACTAAGTTTACCGGTCCCTTCAAAACCTAACGAAGAAATTATTCCCACTCAAAAGAGCACGAAAACGTATCCAGTTTGTGTCAAATCTCGTGTAGACACCAACAGATTTTGTATCTCTTTTATAAAATTGTCGTAATGGTACGATTGGTCCTCATAGCAAACATCTCGATTAAGGTACGAGCGTCGTTGGTAATATTTGAAAACAAAATAAATTTTCTTCCATTTAATACACATTATTTGCGTAAAAAATGAGATACAGATGTGATTTAATAATATTGCTGAAGAAATAACTCACTCCCAATTCTCTCCCGTCCACGAAAACAGTAACTGAATGAATGTTGCGGATGACCTTCCGACCCGGCGTCCCCGCGCACCCTCATTTCTCCTCAGTGCCTCCCAGTCGCGGAGCTCCCTGCAGACCCACAGTCTCTCCTCAAGATACCAATATGTGAATCCTCTTTCATTTCACTGCCATCTCTCTCGTGAACACTGCTGTTCAACAGTTATTTTCTATGGCTCTGTTACCTCTATAAATAACAGCATGATACTACCTGTAGGCCAATATCATGGACTGTTTATATTGAAGATGCGGTGAATTTGGTAGAGTTCGACCTCGCTTGTGAACGTTTTCGTAGCTGTTAGGTAAGACAAGTCGTTAGGAAGTTGAGTTGGCACCCGGAATAATAGGCAGTGAATTATTTTTTTGTCTAAATTGACAAAAAGTTTGCATTAATACATTTTCTTCAATTTGGAAAAGAGAGTAAATGTTACCTAACGATATAAAGGTTGACCAATGATCTTAGCAGTTGAACTGGTAAATTAATTAGTCTCGTAAGTGTAATGCATGCATTTTATCGTGAGTGGTGGCGGTGATCTTACCTCGCTGGATGACGAAATTTGGCGCCGACCTCCATCGGCTTGCGGGCATTTTCCCCAAGCAGGTGTCTCCCTCCAGTGGGTACCTCACCAGCAGGGACAAGCTCTAAGCTCCCGACTGGTCTCTTGGCGTGTGTGGTAGTGTAGGGCATGTGAGTGTAAGTGTGGGTAAGTTAAGGGTGAAGAAAGGACAAGGGAGAGAAGGGAATGATCGCGGGCGGTCCATGGCCCGTCTGTTAAGGAAATGCTCCGGCATTCGTCTGGTGTTGATCGGAGAAAGCACGGAAAACTACCGATCAGAGCAGCCGGCCGTTGGAATTGTCCTCCAGACGGAGGCTGAAATCGACCTAGGTGACAAGCTAGTGTCGAAAATCCTACCACCGTCGACATGCAGGAAATATAACAGTCGAAGCAATGAAGAAGAAAGGCAGACCGGTTGTGGGAGGCGGCCTTCGCGGCGCGCTCCCTGCGGCGAGGCGTGGGGCGCCGCCGGTGCGTGAGTGCGGTTGCGCATGTGTGGGGGCGGAAGGGGGCGTGGCAGCGCCGGGCCGCCCGCACGCAACTGCCCCGTCCCTCCAGGCACTTCCCAGCAGTGAAAGACAACCTCCATCTACATAATGTTATAAATTCTTCAACTGCTTCAAAATCTTTTGTTCTCAAGACTCAATAAAACTAAACCATTTGAACTTGTGTTGTGTTATGTCATCAGCAGAACTTTGTTCGCGTATGATAGTGTCTAGTGTGTAACTAAAGAACGTCATTGAAAATGTGACTAATATTTTTGTTTTGTTTAAAGAGTTATCTGATACATGTTCGTATTTCTTACGGATTTTAATGTGCTGACACGACTGTTAATAAAAAAAATTGTATTTGAGTATCAATAACAATAATGATCGTTGTAACTCAGTAGTATATTAATGAAGAGAAAACGATTTCATCGTACGCAAAAATATTTCAGATAGGTGAGCATCATCAATTCTTTCAGTTGTAACAGTTTTAATTATATAAGATTCCAGAAGATAATATAATTCTCTAAATTTTGAATATGATACGGCATTTTCTTTGTAATTTCTCCAAAAAGGAAAAGACCAAAAGAACGTCACTCACTAACCAAAGCCACAGTATTTCCTCTCTGGCGAACCTGCCATCTGGCGTCAGTGCTAAGTTCTTATTTTCCGCTTGCACGCGCCGTGGACGGGTTTCCCTCAAAAAACTACACAGACGCATTGCATGTCGCCTTCAAAGGGGAGCACCATCGGGGCACGTGCTCCTACAAAGCCGCAACGTTTTTGTATAAAAAAGGACCCCGCTTTTGAAAGGCAAACCATGTGTCATACGGACGTCATTTCTTTTTAGAATGTCTATCAATGTTTTTGATGATAAAGGATAAATTATCCCCAAATTATGACCGAGTAATAACTAGTGGTGCCAAAACAGCACGTACTTTTTCGCCCGTATTTTCACGCAAAATTACGTTAAAAGTACTTAAATTTTCGAAAAATTGTAAATGACCTTATTTCAAAATATATCTTTAAGGAACAGATTCCATTAAGGAAATAATCTCATGTTTTCAAAAACTTTAACATGACGTTTAGACAATTTTTAGAAGTTTAGAAGTTTTTAGATGTTTTTCATGAATGCTTTTCACTAAGAAAAAATGTATCTTCAAAATTGTAGTTGTAGCAAGACGCCGAAAAAATTTTGCTTTTGCAATTTTCGAAAAATAGGGTATTCAACGAACATGAGACCTTCACCATTCTCTTAAACGTCTTTCACACTATTAAACAACAAAATTTAATCAAAAAAGGGAGCCATTATTTTTAAATTTGAAAAATGACCCAGGGGATTCAGGTAAAATAACCCCCCAAAAAAGAATATCGGGTTCAAATGCAAGGGCCGCGAAATCTGTCAGATAGCCGTTAGCATTGTTCACACACGGACAGACTGATGGACAGACGTGTTGCTGTCAATCGACTTTTTGGTAACAAGGACCCACAAAACAGTGATTCTGCTTACACCACGTGTGAGAGTTCACTGTTTATTCGCTCAGCATTACATAACTTTCTCCTTACTCTGTAGCGAGAAAGTAATAATAACCTGAAATATTTATTTAATAACGTGAAGGAAACTATATTTGTTGAGGAATAACATTTTATTTATATATTTTTTGAAAATATATTTTGACACGGTCGAAGATATTAAATGTTACACTGTTGAGTTATCGAAAGAAATAAGTATTGTACTTTTAATGAGTGTGTTATGATACAGAACTTGTGAGAAATATTGACAATTTTCGAGAACTTGTAATATAAAATATATTTGTCGGGAAAAATCTCTTTCATCTAGATACACATAAACAACAGCAAAAAACACAAGGATAATGCAAAGGAAGGTAATTAAAATATACAAATTAAATATACAAAATTATCTAGATAATATCAAATAGTTAATTTTATTCATAAAATTAATATAAAAACTAAATTGGTGTAATAAAGTATAAAAGTATTGTTAGGGTATAAAAACACAATTGGTATGAAGTACACATAGTCATTCTAAACATAAAGAAGTTTAAACAGCATTAAATATGAAGAAAAAATCAAAATGTCCATTATGTAGCGAAACAAAAGTTGTGAAATGTCAATGTTTTGACCTTAGCGTTTTATGGATTTTCTTCAGGAAAACTACTATAACACCTTGAAGATCATTTTTCACATAATTCTATGTTATTTGAAAGTTAGAAGAGATAAGTTGCTTTAGTAGCAAATTGTTTGTTTTTTTCCCATAAAAGTACTTCACTTGCTCTCTTCAAAAATTTGCGTTCTCAAAACGTGGCAATCAATACTACAATAGTTAGTTTTATTGTGGTATCTAATTAAAATATGAAATTTATTTTGTCATTTTAAGTATCACTTAATACTAAAAAAAATTCCTTTGAGGAATCCTATTTGATAATTTCGTTGTATGTAATTTTTCTCATGAATTCTAACATAATTTTCTAAGATTCTTTCTCTGGGATACAAAATCACAAGCAGATCGTAGAATATACACATTTGTTTTTAATTGATAATAAAAAATGGTTTAATGAGAAAGTAAACCACACCGACTAAATGCTTTTAGAACATTTCCTGCCCTTCACATAGTTACATTTAAATTGAGCCGGCTCTACACGTTCGTTGAGCAGTGAGCCTCTAATCGCTCGATGCCGAGTTGCTAATGAAGCGACTTCGCTTCTTTTGGTATGTTCAAAAGACTGACCGGTACGGCGAGCCGCTCGGCAAATAGCAGCAACTCTTCCACACTACTTGGGGTTAGGCGTGCGACGCTCGTTACAGGCCGAATACCGAATGTGTAGAGCCGCCAGGCAACCGCTCTTTTCCAGCTTCCTGGGCTACTTGCTGCGAGAATCAAGTAAGCTCGCAAAGAACTCGAAAGAAAATAAGAATATATTATCATTTCAAGGAAATGCAATACTTGTTTACTCAAGAGAACATTATGTGAAAATAAACGAATTTTAATTTCATTTCCAATCATAACCTATCATACAATTTCCCTGTCTACGTCTGAACATACAAAATCACAGTAAGTCACAGCATAGGCAAAATCCATGAAAATTGGTCTTGATATAACACATAACACTCAAGCAATGTGGAATGTATTAAAAAATACGACCACATCCTTTAAAGCCGTGTAATGTTATTTTGAAGGATGACAGAGCAGTGAACGAGCCGGCATCGATCGCCAGTCCCTGCAACCAATACTTTTCGTGCATTGAAGGGTCTAAACTCCCAAAATTCAATTGCATCTGATAAAAAAACGTGTTTCCGGAAATATTCTTAATTAAGCTCTCAGAACAGACTGTGAATTAAATAATAAATATTGGCTGATTTAGTTGAATTTACCGATTGTTTATTAAAGACTTACGCACCGTCATATGCCCGTGAACTCACATATTGAATGCTTCTTGATGCACAGGAATACTTCCAGATATTTTCAAAACAACAAAAAATGCAGCACTTGAGTGGTCCGCGTCTGGTTGACGATGGAATGACTAGGTAGGAATCGTTGCAGGACCTGCCTGGACTCTGACTCCTCAAGCGCGTTGTGGAAGGGCCCAAGGCTCAGGAGGCAGCGAGCCCAAGTCTATCACTTTCTTTGGAAACGCTGGAACAGCCTACCCCCACCTCCCCCAAGTCTCACCGAAATTACATGGCCGCCCGCTGCTTTACATCAAATTTGGGATAATGGCGGCGCGCCGCCACGGCGCCTTCAGCACCTGCGCCTCGGCCGGCGTGCGGCGGCGGCGGCGGCGGCGGCGGCGGCGGCGGTGGCTCAGGCGGCGGATTGCAGCGGCGACGGCAGTGGTGGTTGTGGCGATAATTACCACAAAGATCGCTTCCCTCAACTTCTTGGATTGTTTCAACGTCATCTCTTCGTACAATAATATTTTCAAATATCTCTTCACATAATATTTTCATTACTGTTGATCACTTAAGAGTTGTCAGTTCCTCCCCCAGTGACTGTGTTGTTCTTTGTATTCCTGTTAGATGCATGTTGCTCCTTACTAGTTTGCCTCGCCACCCTACCAACTATTCCCACCCACTCTATACATCCCATACTCTATACATCCTTCACCCACAGGTGAATGCCGGAACAGTACCCTACCAAATGGACCGCGCGCGATCTTTCCTATCTCTTCCTTCTCCTACCGTCTCCCCTTACACACACACTTACACCGCACGCACAAGCACAAATGCCGGGAGACCGGTCGGGAGCTTATAACTTGTCCCCGCTGGGGCGGTGTCCCACTGGTGGGAGATACCTGGTGGGGGAAACCCCGACGGTATGTCGGCGCCGGATATCGCGACACAGCAATGGAAAGAACTCCGCCACCTCCGAGAAAAACATGCACTACACGTACGGGACTAATGACCCTGGTAGTTGACGTGCCCGGAATCACGAAAAAACAAACAATCCTTCACCCACTATCCATCGCCCCTACCCATCGTCCCTTGCACACAGCCTCCTGCCCAACGGCCCTTCTCTACCGGTCTCTGCCCACCAACCTCCGCCCGCCAACAAGCATGAGCTTACTAGCTTGTCGTGCCCGCAGCTCACCACTATCACCCATCTCTCCACCTTTCGCCCACCACCTATCGCCCCTGGCAACAGTCCCCTGCCCATTGGCCCTTGTCCACTGGCCACTGTCCATCAACCTTCGCTCGCCAGCCACCCTGAACAATCCCACAACCTCCCTATCTCACCACCGACCATCTGCCATAGGCTTCCACCCTTTGCTACCGGTTTGTCCCGCCAGCCCTTCTGCGCCCTACGTCGCCCTTCGCCGGCGTGGCGGCGCGCGCTCGAGGGCGCCAATTTATGGACGACGCTCCTAAGTGGGGACCGAGGAATTTCGTCTCCCAGGCCCTGTCTCAGAATGTAAATACGGGAGGGCTCAATAAATTGACGGCTGGGCAAAAACGCAAGGGGGCGCGACGGCTGAGAAGACACGGCCGACAACATCCAGAGAAGGCGGACACTGGCTCGTACACTCCACGACTGCTCACAACAGTTTTTTCACTATAACTGAAACAGTTGATGGTAATAAATTGGACAAGTTTCATACAAACTCTAGGTTATTACACACATTTTACCAAAACCCATCGAACTGATTTTATTTCAAACAGATACCCTGTGCTCACAACGCGCTACTGAACACGCGATTCACTACACTTTATTCACTACTGAGAAACGTTATGAACTGATCACTTCATTTGATACTTCTAAATTAAATGTAGATACTTGTCGTTCTACTGTAACATTGCATCGTGAAAATTCCTGAAAGATATTAGCCAAATTACGTGCAACTATTAATATATTTTTTAATGGTACATGACTTTTTAAAACGTTTCTTAAAGAAACATTTGGAGCTATTTTTGAGAAAATTGTTTTAATCAATTATATGAAATTCGAGCAACAATGAGCGAAAATAATTCGTTTTTCAAACATTGTACATACCGTTTTCGAAGATATTTTTTAGAACAAATTTCATACATGACAAAAATCTCTACCTTTAATATTCTACTTTTGCATAGTTAATTTTGTACAATTTTCTAAAATATAGTTTCCTTTGATACGGACGAGGAGAAAATATTAAGAAAAAATTAGAACCGTTTTTGAGAAAATATTTCTTTAAATATTTTCAAAATTATCTACATTTCAAGCAGTCTCGTGAAACTATTCATTTTTCGAAAACTTGCCTATGAACGATTTTTTAAGATTGTTCCTAAGCAAGAGATCTTATTAAGAAAAATCTCTATTTTCAATAGTGTGTTTCTAAGATAACGGCGAAAATAAAATTATACTTCTGCAATTTCGAAAAATTAGGGATTTCAATGAAAGTGTTTAATCAAAAAATTTGGAGCCATTTTGTATGAAAGGACAGATGAACAGAGTCGTTGTGCAATCAATCGAGTTTTTTGGTATCAAGGATGCATAAAACATGGATCTTGACTACATGATTTTCTATATGCTACATAAATAGTATACACTACCCACTTAAAGTCGTGATAACTGGGTAATTCCGTGCAATTTTAGGATCCAATGGGTTCCCCAGACTTCCCCACAGGACATTGAAGTTTTTTTCCTCCATTTACTACCAGCAATGCTAAATTGCTCCATCTTAATTTACAAATTAAGTGTAAAGTTTAATAGAGCTTCTGAGAGCAATTAACGAGATAGTCAGTAAATCGCCAGGGGTCGTAATCCCCAGGGTCTTGA
This sequence comes from Gryllus longicercus, assembly GCA_038098605.1. Classification (NCBI taxonomy): domain Eukaryota; kingdom Metazoa; phylum Arthropoda; class Insecta; order Orthoptera; family Gryllidae; genus Gryllus; species Gryllus longicercus. The sequence goes on from JAZDUA010000147.1 coordinate 2,730,762, forward strand.
GGGCACTGACTGTAAATCTTGACATAGTCCCTGAGGTTCCAACCACTACTGGCAGGATTCTGGCGTTGGGCACTCCATGAAGTTGGGCTGCCAGGGGAATGACTGGTTGGTATTTTACCACCTTTTCCTACTCTGCTTTCAGAAGGCTAGACCCATCCTCGTGGCGGACAGTCACATTGACCACCCCTTCCCGGTTTTTTATTACCAGGTCAGGTTTCACCCCTTCCGCAACGGAGAAAGTGGCTTCCGTGGACACCATAGTGTCGTATTTCCGGAGCATCTTCCCTTCTATGATTTTTGATCTCGTCATGACGCTTTATTCTTGTTGGCGTCGAAAAAATGCACTGACCGAGGACGTGATTCATGGTTTATTGCACTTCCTGCAGTAAACATCCTCCCTGGGCCTCCCTCTACTAAGAGTAATTTTATTAGCAGCGGTATTTGATCTCAGTTGGAGTGCAGTGATGAAAAGACCAGGTTTAAGAAGATGATAATCTTTCAAAAAGCAATTGTCAATCGGGTCGTATATATGCGCTCTAACCGCTCTCCCTTGGGATCCCAGCTTCTCCCAGGCGGCTACCTCGTCATCGGCGCATTTCTTCTTATAAGCTCTTAAATCTTGTTGGGGATAGGGCCAGTTGAGTCTCAGTGATTTTGCAGTCTTTCGTGTCCGTTGGTAAAGACTCGGACAGGAGCTCAACCATTTGCAAATAGGATCTGCTGATTTTTCTAATCGTAATACTAGGTTCAGCGCAACTCTAGGAACGTGTTGGGCGAACCGCAGCAATCCCAGTCCTCCATCTCTCTTGGCCAGATAGAATAAGCCATCTGCAGTACTCATATCTGCAGATGGCTTATTCTACTGACATCTGCAGACGCCATCTGCAGATGTAGGAACTGTTTGACTGCCACTCTGATTTGACCGTCCGATTCCCTGAGCATCGACATTGATGGCATGGATAGGACCAATTGATAAAGGTAATGTAGCATTATGTAGGTAAGAAGTAATGCCAACTTCTGAGTGGGCTTTAAATGCTCCTTTTGAAACCTCGACACTGCTTCCATTAAATTCGATATGGATGCTTTAGATGGGAAGCTGTTCCAGATAGAGTTCACTCCCAGGTATGTAAGATGCTGACAAGGGGAATTCTCTCCGCCAACATATCCAGACATGGGTCCTCAATGAACCAGGATCGTTCAAAAGTTGTAATTTGAAATGATGAACATTTCGCGACGGACAATGTCATTCTGATATTCCACCACAATCTCAACCAATTCTTGAGCTCCCGGGGAATCTTTTGCTAACAGCGCGTCAGCGTCGTCAGCAAATGCTAACACGGACACAGTCCTACCCAATAGCGTGTATCCTGACATATTTTCCAATTTCTCAAGCAGGAACTCCATGATGAGATTAAAAAGGAGTGGGGACAAGGGATCCTCCTGTTTTACTTCTCCACGAATTGGCACCTCAACTCCTTTCGAGGGGTGCTGAATGACGGTGGAAACATTGGCATAAGAGTCCATTACTAAATTGGTAAATGCGTCAGGGATCGCTTTCCTGGACAGAACCCACCGAACCGCCGCGTGAGGAACAGTGTCAAATGCTTTGGATATATATAGCACAACACCTACACCACCCTCTGTATTTTCGTTTCACTGACTGCTACATGAAGAATTTGAATATTAGGGAAGCAGCCAGGTTCAGGGATAAACTCTTTCTGGCGTCGATTGAACTTCACCACGGATCGAATGCGTTTGTCCATATTGCCGCAAAAGATTCTGCACAGCAGAGAACTGATTGTGATGGGGCGATTGTTAGTGACCACCGTATTATCCTTACCCTCTTTTGGTATAAGGATGGTGCGATTAGTTTTCCACCCAGAAGACACCCAAGCCACTGTATAAAATTTGGGCGTACAGTAGGGACAATATTTCAATTTTTGCTCCTGCGGATATGTGGCTAACTTTTATCTTATCAGGTCCTGGAGCCGTGGCATTTTTCAATCCAGCCAGACGACTTTTATTTTCGGCAGCTTGCACCGCGTATGCAATTGTGTCTGGGTCCATTTCAAATGTCAACAATTTATCACCCTCTCTTAATTCGGAAAGGCGAATCGAGGGCGTGTAATCCCAGATGGGCATCTTTTGCTAAATATCTTCGATACCTAGTCTCTTTTCTTTTTTCACTCACCTGTCGGGCGGTCTTACCCAGTAGAGCAGTCAAATTCTCTTTCGACATCTCTGGTTGCTCATTCTCCAATCCCGCCATTTTCATAATTTCATCCAAAGCTCTCATAATTTCGACTTTCCCTGCTCTAAGCACAACAGTTCTACCACTACGCTGAGCCTTGGCAGGTCGAGCCCTATTAGCTGCGTCTGGATGAACATAGCGCAATGTTGTGAAAGCCCTGATTTGGTTGCGAAGTTGGCGGAGCATAAATCGCATATAAAGTCTCCTTTAGATTCTTTAGAACCCGAGCACTTAGGGAAATGACTTAAAGCTGATATCTTACCTTTGTTATTCTTGCTGCATTTGGAGCATGAAAAGATTAGGGGAATATTGCTATGGATAGTATCGAGATGCCGAACCATGTTTTTCAAATCAGTGGCCTTGAAGCCACCCTATCCTTTCTGGGCACAATGTGCGCAACGACTCGCCTCGAAGGGAATCCTAAACATGTACTGTTCCACGCTAGGTTCTTCATAAATGGTCTCCTGTTGTTCACGGGGCGCGCCACCATGCGCACCCGCGTCCGAGGCTTCGTTAATAGTGTTCGCTGCCAGTCGCTCCGAGGAGCACGATGGGGTGTGCGCTGCAGACCTTCGACCCCCATCCTCCGTTGACGTGGGGTCCCCGAGATGGTTTTTCTGTCAGGGATTTCCTTCCCTTAGCTAGATGCTCCCGTTTTAAGGCACGTACGCTAAGAAAAGTAATGGTCCTAAAACACTTCCCTGTGGAACCCCCGAAGTAAAAATACCTTTAGTCGAAAACTGAGTCCCAATTTAAAATATTTGTAAGAAATTCGCCTACCCCTTTATAACTCTAACATCGACACCTGAAGGTAATAATTTTCTAATAAGTAGATCATGCGGTACTAAGTCGAATGCTCTCGCAAAGTCAATGACGACTGCATCCACCCACCAACCCGCGTCAACTTCATCAGCTAGATCTTGAAAAAGCGTGAATGTGGCTTTCGCATGAATATCTACTTATAAACCCTGCTGCCTGTGAAATATCCAGTTCGCTTTTTCCCATTCGCAGCAAAATGTATCCGTCTATTAAATGCGTCATTATTTTGCATACTAGTGATGTGAGAGTAACTGTCTATAATTACATTCTTTCATTTTATCATAATTTTGGAAAATTAGAACACCTATAGCTGTTTTCCAGTCGTCCAGTAAACATGCGTTATTAATAGAAACAATAAATAATCTTAACAAATAGGAAAATGTGCCTCACCACAGAGTTTAATAAAATCTGTCGATATGTCAGACCCGCGCAATTTACCGTTTTCTAGTGATTCCAGATAATATATATATATATATATATATATATATATATATATATATATATATATATATATATATATATTACTGATTCTTTGTGAGAATTAGCTGTATTTTAACATTTCTGATCTACGTAACAGTTTAGAAAACAGCAGACACACAGGGATATGCGTGTGTGTGTGTTAGGATAGAATTGTCTTCGTAAGGGACGTGGTGTGCGCACTTGTCTAACATTCGAATCGCGTTGCGGAGCACGGCACGAGCACGCCCCAGGCGCTCCGCTCGCTTCGGACGTCCGTCCCAGTCACGCGCGCTGCCCATAGATCTGCGCTCAAGCCTGCGCCCACTGAGCGTGCGCTCAAGGACACTACACCGCGAAGCCCCGCTCGCGAGTCTGGCTTTCGCCCACACTCCGCCCATAACCCTGCGCCCAATGAGCGTGCGCTCAAGCGTCCTCTACACCGCCAAGCCCCGCTCGCAAGCCTGGGTTGCGCCACACACCGTCCATGACCCCACTGAGTGTGCGCTCTAGCGGCCCCTACAACACCACGCTCCGCTCGCAAACCCGGCTTCCGCGGCGTCGCGCAGCACCGGTTGCAATCGATTGCCTTATTCCCACAACATCCGTTGTCCAGGGAACTCTTTTTCTTAGAGTAATTTCCTTCTTGTAGTGCCCCCGGCGAGGCGACAATTTACTTGCTTCAGTGATAGTATAAATCTGCACACGCCCCGCCACATACTTGGTTGTTTGCAGGAGAACATAACCGGCGCGAAACATCTGCAGCCGTTGCGGTGCGGAAAGTTCAGTGCTAGACGCAGCGACGACCGCGGGACCGGTAGGCTGCTTTTACCTTCTTTATCCACGATTTCCCATCAAACCTTTAATCTCTCTTTAGGAAACGAAGAAAAAGGGTCCATGATTTTGACCCAAAAAAGGAAAAAGTACGGAGAATTTCATACATTGATGCCACAAAGGGCGAGAAACGCTTTTATATTTACTAGAATGACCAGTGAGTCTGAATTTCATTACAAAATGTACAGAAGTTTGAGGACAAAAAATGTAAAAAAAGTCCAAGTTTAATGTTATTTAAAAATAATAAAATTACTTAACACGATTGGAAGTATTTTTTTTGTCCGTTTAGTCGTGTCATATTCACTGGTGAGCTGAAAATATTTCACTTCTGAGGAGACTTCCTTGGTTTCCACAGCGAAACTCGAGCGGAAGTTCTGTGCGAAGGCAAGGGAACTCGACCCAGAGGACAGGGAAGACTCCTGAAAGCCGGAGGACTTTCACGAAACTCGTGCGGTAGCGGAAAAAACGCTTCCGACTGAGTTAAAAAATCCGCCGCGGATTAAACGCTAACAATGCGCTGTCGCGACGCTCACCTGACGCGCAGGTCTAAGCGTGCTCATACGGCGCGATACGCGCGTGACGCGATACTTTCGCTGCGACCAATCCGCACAGGCTGCAGATCTTCCGCGCCGGTCTGTGAGAGCCTTTACACAAGGGAGCGTACGCTTCTGCGGCCGGAGGTAGTAGCTACTTTGCTGTCCGAGAGACGCCGCGTCCTTGGCTCAGATATCAACGTCTCGGCCGCCATTCAAGCAAGTTAAGTGCTATTGGAGGGAGAGTCAAAAATAAGATATGAAAATATTACCTTACAAATATTGTCTTAAAATAAAAATGTTCTTCAGCGCAAGACTTCACATTCTTACATAAAATTTTCAATTTATTTCCTTTTTGTTGCAGTAGACATTACACATGAACTACGTCTTCCTTTTACTATCGAATCTGACAAATTCATAGATTCAATGCTGAAGAACACGTTACAGTCCTCGTATGCATAAAAATGTCAATTTGTGTTATATTCTTTGTTTTTGCAAGTTAAGTTACGCCACGTAGCTGTACCTCGTAAACAAATAGTATTGTCAAGTGATTCGTCCTGACAGGGGCTTGTGCAAGTGAGCCCAAGTATGCTCACAATAAAGTTGTGCTTTTCAAAACAGGCGTGAGGCATAAATGTGTTATGTTGGGGTCGTGCCGTGGGGATATTTCTAGTCCCTCCTGTGTTACAATTGTATCCTAATTTGTAGGAATGTCGGACCACTGTGTGTGTGTAATTGTGAATCTGCATCCCTACACCTAGAATAGTGTGCTTATGTTACCGAGATGGCGCCATAAGCAAATATATTAGTGCGAAGATAGTCCTAAGTTTGGAGAGCGCGGGGATTTACGATGTGCGGAGAGCGGGAAAGTACTCCGCACGGGGGGCGATCCCAGAGGAGCGGTAGGTACCGCGAGAGGCCTTGGTGGAGCCTTTGACGCCCATAGATAGCAGTTGGGAAGAGCAAGGGGCAAAACCGAAAAGCTGGGACAAATTCAAGAGAAAACTATATAGTTCGAGACAGTCTGTACAGCTCTGTCGCACCTCCAATTTTCGTTATTTTGTAATTTTTGCAATTTTTCCATTTTTGTTACATAAGCTTTTGTTTACTTTCGTCTTTCAGATCAATATTACTGTGTATAATTGTTATATCCAAAAAAAGAACAGCGATTTCTAAAACTGTTGTTTATTACCTCAAGCCAACAAGAGATTCACTAATACAAGCCAGGTCGAACATTATTCCGGGAGATATACCGTAAACGTTGCGATGTTCATTGTTTCGCCGTAGGAAGAGTCCGAGACCGTAACCGTTCGCACGTCCGTAATGCACTTCGCTTATCACTATTCACGCTCAGGCAGGCACTTCTCACTGCCTACCACTCGGCGGGCACCGCTCTTATAGCCCGCCCGGGCTGAAGGTCCGCCGGCCAGCTACCCGATAAGGGTGGGTTCTCCGGCTCCGGGGCTTGGCCGAGCGTGACGAAGCTGCGGCGTTAGTAATCGGCGCCCTCTCTTGAGCGGCGCCGAGACCACCTTCCGGCGGCAACTTTAAAGGTGCGCGTTCGACCATATCAATAATAACGCTTAGAACATTCAACCATTTAATCAAGTCTTTGCAAAATATTAGAAATATGTCAAATAATACGAATATAATGTTATCAGTATGTTCTCTCAGCCTACATCAACCATGTTGGACTCGTAATCTTGCTTGACCTTTCAAGGATCACTATACTAATGCATATTAACTAATGCAAGTTTTGTTCTGGGGAAGAGTATATCATAAACTTAATAATTATGAGATGGATCAGTCTTGAACCAAACAGGTATTCGCCTCATTTGGGTCTGAACATTTGAGGGGAAACAGAGCGTGAAAGGACAATTACGTTTCTGCAATGATGTTTCCGTCCTTTCTTACATAAACATCCATTTCTACATTTTTGGTCTGAGTCCTGGTTTTGCGCGCGTTCTCACCTTCGATAGAGAGAGGAAGGCAAAGTTAAACCATCACTGATAATCATCTTAGTCACTATTTGTCCCTTCAAAAATGATCAAAGAAAAAATACTTGTCAGCACTTATACTCGTATTTAGCGTCTAAATAAAAATGACCGTGCAAGAAGTGAAGACAAAACTCAGCCTTTAATAGGAATCGAACAAGCTAATGTCAGTGCCCTAATCATTAATTAGGGTAGACGTGGCCATCCTGTGGCATTCCATGTTTTCACTTATTGTTTAAAATAAGGCCCCGCAAGCATAATTTAATCCACATTTCTATTATCCACACCAGAGAGATATTAATTTCTTCACCAGAATCACATTCAAAAATTTTGATCCAAAGCTTTCTTCATTAAACAAGACTCACCGGCAGTTGTAGCTCTACCAGCGCGACAGCCTCTGATACAAAATCAAACATCACCGAGCGGAAATGTTGCAGATTTGTTGTGTGCAATGCCATGTGTGGTTGATTATCTCTGAACCGTATGACCATCCGTGGACTGTATCTAAAGCAATAAAGTTTTTGCATCAAATTATGTTTTCTTTTTGTTGGCGAGCTAGGGGTACTGACTTTCTGGTTACGAAGCTTAGATTGGGTCTTCAAGAAATGTGACTCTGTTGAACCGGTGTACATCATTTAGTTTAGATATGTAATTTAATTACACCGTTTCTTCCTGTACGTGAAGTAGATTCTATACATATCAATATTTTTTAATCTTAACAATGAAAGTAAGAATGTCGAAAAGGTGCTTGAGTTGCATGGCGTATCTAAACTCGTATGCGAAGAAATTTGATGCGTGATATGTAGTGAGGTTGGCTACCCTTTTGTTAGAGGGACAGTTCTAAACTTCGAGGACGGCAATAATGGAGACATTATACGACTCGTTACATTCATGTGACTCAAGGTTAGAGACTGCATACTCATTTCATTTTGCTATGTATACTAATAGCAGATAAAGTAAGTGATACGAAAATGTTATCGAAACTTTAGCGTAATATCGATTGTTAAGTTTTGTTAGTGCATTGCCGAAATTATTGGGATGATAGGATTTACATGATACTTGAGTACATCAGGATGCATTGAACACATTAAATAATGTTATAATTCATATTTATTTGAATAAATAATATATTATATATTGCATATCGTCCGTAAATAAGTCAACAGATCTTCTCACAAAAGAAGGGCGTAAAGGAAGCTCAAAGGAGAGGGAATATAATGCAAAAATTATACTAACGCGGTTAAGGTAATAATCATATACTAATGGCAATTTATTTATTTTATAACCTAGATTACCAATATTGCAGTTTAGTGCAAATGTCGATTCATCAGTTTGCAAGCCGATATCCAAAGCAAAAGTATCGAGTCTCAAAATCTTGACGTCGGACGGCATATGAAGATTGGCGCTGCCTTCCTGCTCGCGCGGAAAGGCGAATTGCTGCTCTTATATGGAGCAGCCTCGGGCCCAGGCGCAGGCAGATCCCGCCCCGCCCCGCCCCGCCCCGCCCCTCCCCGCCCCTCCCCGCCCCGCCCCGCTCCGCCCCGCTCGGCAGCGCCCATTCAGGTTATGAGGCACTCTATCTGGTGCGGTGGGAACCTGTCGGCTGATGCGGACGCCACCACCATCTCCATCACTACGCACCTGACACCTCCTTTATCACCTCTGCGTTTCCCACATATTTCCCCACTTCTATCGGCGCTACTCTCCTAGCTCTCGATCGCTTTCAATAGCAGAGCAACATCACCTCCGCAGTGGCTCGCCAAGGTTTGAGTGTCACCGCATCCCCTGAGCGGGCGCCGAGCGCTGGTCCTCGCTCCGTCGCCTGCAGGAGGCGCGGCGCCGAGGCGTGCGCGGCAGAGGAGACGCCGCGTCGCGTCGAGCGGTCTGCCGGCGCGGCGCCCTCCGCGTGCTAGGGTGACGCACGGCGAATGGAGAGGCAGGCAGTAATGAAATGCCTCCTCTCGACTGGCACCGGCAAGTACCGCATGACACAAATCGTGTGTATTTCCACTTGAATTGTGGTGTAAACCCACTAGCACAAAATTGCATTTTTGCGGAAAAAATAATGAGAGTAACCTTCTCAATAATTCTGAAGGGAAAGTGTTGTCCACTCATACCTTATTCCTTAATTATTAAATGATATGTATTTCACGATTGTATCAATTAAATTTCAATTATATTAAGAGGTAATGAAACATATTCACGTTAGCATTACGGTTATATAAGTTAGACGTTTACAGTGATTATTGCTCATTATTATGAAAGTTCCTCTTTTCATTGACTGAATATTCAGTACGCAATCCTGTAACAAAGCTCCTTCAAACCGTATTGCAGATCGCAACATGTAGGATAAACCAGCCATTGCCGCCATTCTTATTTCTTTGTACCAATAAAACTCGCCTAAGGATTCCATAAGGTAAAGCAGCGTGATCCTCAAATGTGACAAAAATACAAAAAAAAAATAAAAATAATAGGAGTTCATGTCGGTAGGATAAAAATCTTGGAATACAAATTACAGAATTAAAAGTATCAAGATGAACATTCAATCCTCTTTTTGTAGTAGAAGGATTAACAAACGTTCCGAACGACCTGAAATGTGATGGAGAAGAACGGAGCGCCTTTGTAAAATACAATAATTAAACAAGTTGCTCGATTATATATCAAAGTTTGTAGACCTTGAAATTACAGAAACACGAGATTTGCTGGATATATGTCAGCATTGGTGACGTATTACCTGATGCTAAATACTTGGGAGGGAGTGCACAAGTATATTGAACAGAAATAATGGGCAAATATCCATTCTCACGACAGTTGTGACGAATATTTCACTTTCATTTCTACTTTTCGATTAGCGTAGTTTCAGTGCAACTTAAATAAATTTCCTTACGCTTCTGAAAAAAGACAAGAGAAGAATATACTGAGAGAGAAATAGAGAAACAGGCAGATGAAAAAGAAAATGAGACTGTAAACCCATCTGAAGAATAAGAAATTATATCTAAAGGGAAATACAGAGAACCAGAACTGTTAGTTCACTGGCTAATGGACATCTTGCAGATTATTTGCTAAGTTAAAGTTAGCTGCTGCTAAATCGATCTAAATTAAGCAGGCTCTTGTAAAAAGGTGGCTCGTTTTCACGTACTCAGAAACTGGAAACAAAATCTTTTTATACTCCTGTATCTCTAGAACACGCTACATTTGAGAAATTCTTCACCACGATTCTTCACCTCTGTAGCATCACATCCATCCTCTACCATCAGCTCCTCCGTTGCCTTCACCATCTTCTCCCATTCCAGTGCCTCATCCTCTTTCTCTTCTTTCTCCTGTCCCTCTTCCTCCTCCTCCTCCGCCATCTTCCATCGCATCATTTTCTTCCTCCGCCTCCACTTCCACCTGCACATCCGCCTTTTTCCTTTGCCTCATCCTGTTCCTCTTCTTTCTCCTGCCCCTCTTCCTTCTACACCACTTCAACCTTGTCTTCGATTTCTTCCATAGCCTCATTTTGTCTCTTCTTCTTTCGCCGCCACTTCCACTTACACCTCCGACGCCTCATCCTTTCCATTCCTTTCTCCTGTCCCTCTTCCTCCTTCACCTCTTCTCTTGTGCGTTCGCCTTATTCCGTCGCCTCATCCTCTTCCCCTTCGTCTTCCTCTGCCTCCACTTCCACCTGCGCCTCCGTCTGCGCCTTCGCGGACGCCTGTAATTTTGCTTTGGTATTCCGAGCCCGTTGCTGCGATAAATTCGGCGTAATGACGCGTTTCCTCTGAATTCGTTGCCGACTTGACCCACAAGGGAAGGAGAGTGAAGCGACGCGTGCGAGCGTGGTTTGCTCCACTTGCCATTCAGGGGAGCCGTTGGGGGAGAGCGACACACCGCTTCCATTTTGACTACTACACAAAGAGTGAGTATTAAGTGTTTCCCGGCGCCTCAACTATTTGGGCATTTGTCACGTTACATGCATGTTGTAGCCGCTCCGCAGATTGAAAGTTAGATTCGGCGCCGTCCTACACGTCTAGGCATCTCCCGTGTTGTCCCTCGTAAATGACACCGCGCAGCTGGGAGATGTTCTAAGGTCCCGACTGGTCCCCTAAGGTGTGTGGTTGTGTAGCGTGTAAGTGTGTAAGGGGTGACGATGGGATGGGAATGGCGAGGAATGGATGAGAAAGGGAAGATAGCTCTAGATCTGTGGCATCTTTGCTTGGTATACTACTCCGGCATTTGCCTGATATTGAAGGGAGGATCCATGAAAACTACCCTGCAGAGCAGTCGCCTGCTAGGATTCTCCCCCAAACAGTAATTGAATTCCCCCCAGCGATAAGAATACATTATATATCTGAAGTCGAAAGTCCGCTTCAGTGGGGAGAGTAGAGAGGGTGGAAGACCAGTGGGAGGAGTGTTTCACAGCTTGAAATACATTCACTATTGTAATATTTCGTAGTTTTGCCAATTGTTTCTTCTTTTCGCCGCACTTGATCACGATTTTTCTGCAGCTACTCAACCTTTTCGCGACGTTTATTTACTTGAAATTCGAAAGAATCAGTACTCCCAGAGAAATCTGAAAAGTTCCCTGATGCACCGGCAGGCAGCAAAGTCGACCTAGTGACGTGAGGGGTTCAGGCACATAAAGGCTGTGAGTTTCAATCTCGGGTGAGTGTGTTCAAACGCGAGAAGTGGCACAAGGAGCATCCCCAGTCACTCGTGTACCACCTCTAAACCTTAATCTCTTGACCGCCGGTAACTTGTGAACGATGGAGATCTTGTGCGCCCTGGCCAACGTATCTCCTAATGTCTAGAAGGAAACAAGCACCAACGTAGGTCCAAGACTACCTCAGGGGTGAATTGGGCCCAAGGGCCACCTCGACGAGACGTTCGGAAAGCTGTGTGGGCTCTCCACCGATTAGATTAACCCATGGAGCGATGAGATGCCGCGGGAGTTTCATTGTTAATGGATTGCTGAAGCCCCTGCGTATTGCAATCCGAAAGGGAATCGATTTTATGCGATATATTTGGGGAATGGAGCCAATCGCGAAATGTCCGTCCATCTCCCTTGCGATCTCCGCATGAACGAACGACGAGCGACAGCGGGTCATGTGTCCGCGTGACGTCAGCTGCTTGGTTTGGTTCGCATCTTCATTCTATAAAGGCCCCTTCTCACGTCGCCACCGCTGCGCGCTTCCGAATACCGCGGCTCGTAGCAGAGCATTGGTGTGAATGGAGATCTTCCCACGCGCGAGTGTTTGCGCCGCTGCGGCGTTCAGCGCCGAACTCTCGCTACGCGAAGCGGAAGAGAGCATAAAATTAAAAGATACAGATAATAAATAACAACTAACAGACACTCAATAAAGATTAATAAGTGATTTATCATGGCTCGTATTATTTGAAAGCTAACAATTCAAAATTTCCGCCATTTTAATATTTGTTATTTCACCGCACTAAAAACGTTCATTACAATTTAATAAGTGAAGCAAAAACGCGTGCTACTCACAAGCTGAGATGGCAAATCTGCTATAACGCATTCTGAACTCTCTCCACAAAAGAATTATAGAGCCAGTGAAATCTATTGGCTCCTCGAAGAACTCTGTTGTCAGTTTTGAAAGAAATGAACAATGAACTTGGGGAAGGAATACAATATGGGATTAAGTGTTCCGTGAAATTAGAAAAATATTAATCCCTAATGAACTCTGTTGCTAATTGTCAGATAATGAACGTTAGGATTTTAGTCAATTGCGTCTACTCAACAAAAGTTCCGCCCAGGCAAAAAAGAGCACACACAACATTGGCAGATGCGGTGGGCGGGAGGCTACGGCTATCATGGATCCCTAGTTCTTTCTTGCACTACTTACGTAGAATAATATAGTTAGAAATATATACAATACTACTTACTTAGTATAGTATATATTTCTTAGATAATACTAATGAATCTCTTTGTAAAAATGTTAGCTGCGAATTAATTCCCATTAATCCCCAGCGGACGTCATATCAAGAAGTAATTTAATTTCTAAAAAGCATTTTCTCTACAACAAATGTATTTCGGCTATTCTCCAAAATTTTGTCGCTTATCTTCATTATCGAGTGAAAGAAAGTAATAGTTAAGTTCCTATATCAGTCATAATACTGACCTAATATATTAAAATTATATCGCACTGCTAATTTGCAGAATATGAATTTAGAAACAAAATAATACATTTGTTGTAAATAATAATCACTCCGGTCAGTTAAATATACGAGTCACGCTATTAATGTAACTGAAAGTCGCGTCGGCCGTGCTAGTCAACATGCCTTGATTCAAGGTCCGTGCGGGGTTGGCGAAACCATGATATTGGTCTGCCTAAGCGGAATTGGCCGTCGCGTCGCCTCAATATTCCGATGAATTTTGAACGTCGATGTTTCGAATCATCGATGTATTGTGTGTGTCGCATCTCTCCCTAGTTTGTGCGCGCTTCCGTGTAGCGGGGTGGAGAGGGGCGGAGGGGGCGCAGAGGCTGTGCTCCTGGCCCTCGCCGGCGCGCAGCCAGCCACCTCTGGACCCGGAGAGCCGTCCCGCGCGCCGCCAACCGACGAGCAGCCGGCCAGCATGTTAGCGCCCCTTCCCTTGCCCCATCCCCTCCCCCCCCCCCCATCCAACGCCGCAGCGCGGAGCGGAGTGCGGCGTTGCCACGCCGGCCGCGCGCCTCCAGCCTCCGCGCTCCAGCGCAGCCTCGTTCCTTTACTCACTTCACGAATGGAGCTTTCGCTCCGTCTTAATACAGGCACGGATCCACTGGGAGGGAAATGAGGGAAATATCCTCCCTAAATTTTTCCAGTAACTATTAATTTTAACCTGTCAAGAAACTTTCAAGCAAAACTATTTTTCGGATAATCATTAAAAATAATAAAATCTTATCGCAGTATGAGCTGAGTGTAGCTAAGACATTTTACAATATCTGTAATACGACACATTCGACCAAACATTTTCACACACGTTTCCCTCTCAAAATTTTTCGCGGGACCCGGCCCTGATAAATACGTGAATTCATCTTGGAAATGTTACCACAACATTCTGTTTAGAAGTATCTTCCATTCAGAGAGGAATAGTTAACTGCTAGGATGTAGTAATAGCCAAGTGTTAATAAGTAAATTTCTAGGTAACGAATGGTGCAAGTAAATTGTGATGAACCTCAGTTTAGTATTTCAGAAGAATCAGTACCTCCAAGACTTGCTCATTTATAAGGTCGACATTTCATGAATTATTAGTAAAATACCGTTTAAAAATTATGTATCCCTCGTTAAAAAAATATTTCCGTATACAATAATATAAAAATGGTATTTTATTTACGTAGCTGTCAATAAATATTTTCTATCAAGTATGGTTTATTACTAATTTCAACTATAATTTTCTTCATTTCGCTAGATTCAATTGTGCTTGAGGGTCCTGTGACCGTCTGGTTTCCAGCAAAACGACGGCCGAATTAGAACGATATTGAAGCAAACTCTCGATGGAAAATAGTGTATTTATGTGCAATACCCTTAATTTCGCCAATTATCTGGTTGCTACCAACATTCGGCTCTGGATGGAGAGTCTTTCTTAGCGCACTGTATAAACAAATGTATACCTGAAATGTGTAACAGTATAAACCTGGATGTTAAATATTTATTTAGCGGAGATAATTAAAGCACTGTTACCATTATAAATATTGTTACTAAAAATCCATTAATTTTTTAAATAATGTTTGATCCTCAACATTTTGTTGCTGACATAGCTTGTCAACACAGCCGTAGAACTATTCAGTTCATTAAAACAGTTTATAATTTACTTTAAGTAAAACTGAAAACGCGTGACCTTTACTATTATTAATAGCAATATTATTATTAATATTGTTCCATTTTCACACAAATTATTGGCCTTATACAGCTACCACACAGATTCAACATCAAAGCATGGTAACTGATTTGTTTTCTCTTTACAACATTCTATAGTTAATATAATTAAATATAAAAATACAATAGTTACAATATAATAGCTAAATTTAAAAGTTTCAGAATCCCAAATAGTATCTCCCCATGAACTTCCTGACCAATGAGCACGTACTGATGATGACTGATTTTTGAAGAGCGATGATAATACCATGCGATGATGATGTCCATTCCTAGGTCGTCTAACGATCTGCTAAGACGTTTTGGTACGACTCCGGTTGCTGATAGGACAATTGGAACAGTTTTAACGTCTGCATCGGGCCACTGTTCTCTCACTGCATATGCTAGCTTTTGGTATTTGTCGAGTTTGGCTTGATATGTAGTCTTCATGTTGCTGGTATTGACAACTGCGAAATCAATAAAGCAAACTTTCCTGGCAGGTTTATCCCAGAGCGTAACATCGGGTCTATTGTACTGGATTTTTTTATCTGTCAGAATACTCGGTCCCAGTACAGCTTATGGGACTCGCTTTCTGGATAATGTTCGTAATATGGTATATCAATGACCTGCAGGAGTCTGTATTTCTTAGCGAGCTTGGCCCACTAGATGATCAGGCCCACTAGATCGTGTCTCGTTTTGTAGTCTGTTGGGACTAGTGCACTGCAACCTGAGATGGTTGCTGATGGATGCTGGATGGATGCTGGATGGATGCTGGATGCTCTCGCCCACAATTCAACACTCATCATTATGTATTTATGGATATTTAATTATGTATTTATTATTATTATTATTATTATTATTATTATTATTATCATTATTATTATTATTATTATTATTATTATTATTATTATTATTATTATTATGTCATTCACAGAAAAGATTTGGTTTCTAACGACTCTGGTGGTGGTAAACCAGTCGTTAGGATGGAGTATTTAGGAATCTGTTATCTACTTTTTGTAAAATTATTGTGATCATTAGAAGAAATATTTTTGTTATTTATTTAGTAGTTTTTGTATTTTAAAAGATACCATTTTGAACCTACTATTTTCTGCAAAATTGTTTATTTTTATGTGTATGAAGATGTATACAAATAAAACATACTATAAACGCCCTATATTACTGAACATATTTTCATTTAATATACCTGCGCATTCTCCAAGACAAATCATTACTTAACTTTCTTGCATAAGATGGTAAATATTAATATTCTAAGGGAAATATTTCATCATTTTCTATTCTTTTCATTTCAATAGACTTACATTTCTAATTTAAATGTTCTTTGACGTCTGTATCTTCATTTTCTAAAGATGGAATAGTACCATATTAAATGATAAAATGTATACCTTATAAAGTTGTAAAAAAAAGCTACCAAAATGCCCGTGGTCAGCATTTGACAGAGGTCTTGCCTTGCAACATGGCTCTCTATTGGATCTCTTCTTCGCCCATTAGGAGAATGCGAAGTTACCCATCTTGCGGAATGTATACGTGACTGAAGACAGTGCTTGTGAGGCATTCCTTCAAGAACTGTTAACATACACAAAATTCAATGATTAGTCTTTTTAAAAAATATATACTGAAACCAAAAGTATTTTCATTTATTCTAAAATACCTGTTAATTATGTTTAGAACAAAGGCAATAGGGGTTGAAAGACAATGCAAATATTTAAAGTTCTTGGGTTTACAAAACAGCCACTTCAGTTTTCGTCTCAGCTACCGTCAAATTTTGATAGTGTTCCACTAGTTATTAAAGCCAACTATAATTGCTACGGAGTTCATGCGAATGAAGACACGTGAAAGGTTCCGTATTTCTAGTAAATTTTTTATGATGGCTTCTCCTATCGGGAAATGAGAAAACAGACAATAGGAAAGAAGTCAAAATTATGGAAAAGTAAAGTCAAACTGCACGATCAGCTTAGACATGTGAGACTTTATTACTTCCTAGAGGCGGATAAATGGAGAGTGGTGGGATATGAGGTTCGTAAATTTCTGTTCGCTTTAAAATCTCCTCCCTCGTGAGGGTCCGGAGACTTCGCTGTATTCACGTGGCGTTGGTCTACAACGAAGGAAGTAAATAACTTTTTCTCTGGCTGTCGTTTCTTCACTGTGTTCATCCATCATGCTTATCATCATCTTCCTCCTCTAAGCACATCACTTAAAACTGCTTATAAAATCTAAAGCAGCACTTGCACTTTTCACTTTCTGTTGGGTGGAAAGCGTGAGGCTGTGACGTAGAGGCCTCTGACGTAGAGGCTGTGATATTAGTCCCTTGGAGGTAATTAATGGGTAATGCCAAATACGAATCTGTTTCCTCCAGACATCCTGTCTACAAGAAAATGTGAATTTGTATTAGTAAGTAAAATGGAGACAATTGGCTTAAAAAACACTGTGAAAGCACTCTGAATTTGTGAAGCAAACAAATGAGTTTATAAACGGTGAGCTCTCAAACCCCTTACGTTAGATTGCGGTTATCCATAAAAACTATCCAATCGTTATATTTATAAAATTACTATTTTCATGTATAAATTTATTTGCTTTAGTCTCTTATAGTGCAAACACAATATTAGGAGGTACCGGTCAATTTTAATTTGTGGCATTGGGGGGAAGTTCCTTTGAGAGAGAGATCCTCAAAAGCCTGAATGTGACAGTAGCTTTGCCAGTGCTCTGCCCTACAACGGCTAAGGTGGGTCACGGCATCAAATGATGCCATTGCAGTGACTCTAACCGGGAGAACCTGAGGTTCAATAATGCTGTCGGCATTTTTTCCACTAGCTACATAGCTAGGACCAATTCAGTCAGTGACTAGAGGAGAATTCTAGTGGATGGCAGTTCTGATCGGTGCTTTTCTGTGGTTTCTCCCATCAACACCAGGCGAATGCCGAAGCCGAACTGTAACAAACGGGATACAGACCGCGTGCCATCTTCCTTCCTCTTCCTTGTCATATCCTTACCCTTGACTTACACTCAGTACACTACCACACATGTCGGGAGACTATACGGGAACTTAGAACTTGTCCTGACTGAGGCGGTGCCCTGCTGGTGAAAGATATCTGATTTGGGGGGAAAAAACGCAGGGTGTTCAACGGGGAGGTCAGCGCTGGATCTTGGCGTCCAACGGGGGAAGACCACCGTCACCTACATCCACTACACTCAGGGGACTAATTAACTTATCAGTTGACGCGCCCTTAATCATTAATGAATGAATCAATCAATTAGTAATTGCTGTAGTCTCGTATAGCGCAGACACAATACTCTAGCAGTGACAGAAGATACCGTACAATTTTAATTTAGGCGATTGTGAGGACGTTTCTTTGCCAGATAAATTCTCGGACCTCAAGGTAGCTCTGCGGCGCCTCGCGTCGCGACTGGTGGCACGTGGCACTCGGGACGGAGAGCGTGGACGCATTGCCGCCTTTTCCCAATTACTCCCAACGATCGCCCGCGCGAGCGCAAAGAAAACGAAAAAGAAGAAAACGCAGCGAAAATTTAAGAACTGGTCCGGGCTAAGTAGGTCAGAACTCGCGGGAGTCATAAAACGTAATTTTTACGTCGTTTTTTGCAGCAAATTCGTTACCCGGTGCGTCGTTAACTTATGGGGGAGTACGACGCAAGTCGGCACCGAGACCCGAGGTGATCGACGAGAGTTGATTGCAGCGCCGAAGACAAGGGAAATAATGGAAGAGGGAAAGGGGCATTGAGAATCTCGAGTATTTTGCATGTAAATGTGCTGCGAGGGTAATGAATGGATATCTTTCCCTTCTAGCTTTTTCAACTTAGATGTGAAATGTCTAATTTTATTTACTCGCTAACAATGTGAAATGAAATATACGTTAAAATACGTGTTACACTAACTAAAATACGCTAATATAGGATTACTTACTCGCGACGTTAAAATTGTTTTGCGCGTTCGTAATAGTTCCACAAAGAAACAAGGTGACTATTCGTTTTATCAGTGCAAGATGTTTGTTAACAAACAATTAGACCTGTCTTTAGAAAAGTATTCCTCATTAAAACTGTCTCATATTTATTCTACATTTTATGTGTACAAATGTAAAAAGTGTCTAATACGCATTTTCTGTAATTAATTCCATTAGACTTTCTAAAATACATCGTCAACTAGATTCGAAGCTACCAGCAATCTTCATGGGAAATGTAAAGAGTGCGACTCTTTCAAAGTGAAAGGATGTCTATCGCCCAGCACTAAAACGAACGGACGAACAGCAATAATGATAGAGACCAATGTTTCTAGCGGCGTGGGAGGGAGTGAGATTTTGAAATAAAAAACTGAATTTGAATTGAGTCTTTGGGGACTCAGAGTGACAGACTTTGATATTTTTTAATTAATTAGTCTTTAATTTATAATTAAAGACTTAAGCTAAATACTTAATATTCAAGGTATATAATACAAATATGATTTGCAGGATTTTGTTTAATTCACGATTTTCGACCTGAAGTGCGATTGTGAGCCGAGCGCCGTTGGTAAGAAATGGAATGCACTTGAAATGGACTGGCACTTGTGAGGGGATCGTTTCTTTCCAGTCCACAGTAACCATGTGCAGATGGGAAATTATTTTACGCAATGGTTTACTTGAGACTCTGCCTTGTGACTTAAGGAGCTATAGAGAAGGGGGATTCTTATTAACAAATATTAATCTAATTGTACTTAGTAATCTAATGTAAAGATAAAAATACATGCTCTTTGGCATGCCTAGCTATAAGAATTTTTTTCTTAATGCGGGGAAATGTTTTCTTTGTGTATGGAGGTGTTTTTTTTCTTTTTTGACAATGCTACCCACGCGAAATATTGTGTCGAATTCGTGTGCAATATGTCACTCGCCAAAATTTCAACTTGTAGTGGATAGACGTGATTGATTGAAGACCAACTTACCATTAGAAACGGGGCACTCATGGGAAGTTTGCCTTATGTGCAATGTCTTTGGAGGAAAGAGCCATTCCATACTGTACATCGTGGAAATGACTCGTGAATCAAGCCCCCTGTATTTTTTAGTTCATTCAAATCTCGTTTAGTCTCAGGAGTGAGTACTTTTGATATATTTCGCTTCTCCCTCTCTCTATTGTACACTTAACGTTATCATTGGTGTTAACGTTATCATTGGTTTCACAGTCGTCGTTAATTTAATTTGATAATGATGGGATCAAGGGGATGGATCCATCTACAAAACATTGTGCCATAAACATTGCAATACTTGCCTTATCTCATTCTTCGATTTTAAAAGGTTTTTATTAATATTGACTGTTTATATTATAGTAACACTCATCTAAAAATTAAAGACATTTTTCTCAGTTTGTGGTTCCAGCAGGCTTCTTTCTAATACAGCTAATGCAATCAAATTATTATTATTATTATTATTATTATTATTATTATTATTGCAATACTAATGAAAACAACGAAAATACGCGATGGAATTCGGAGACAGATTGGGACGTACGCAAATGTAGGCGTTGGCGGCTGCGCGGGCGCCGAGGCCAGGCCAGTGAGGCTGCTGCGCGAGGTGGTTGAACCCTCCCTCCCCCCTCTACCCGACCACCAGCCGCCGCCGCCGCCGCCGGACACCTTCAATCCGATTCCAGCCTTTCGTTCCGTTTGCTCCGCCACGCCACCCCACGCCACGCCCCGCGCCGTCCTATTTCGTCCAGGTTCCCCACGAGCCGTCTACACCACGCCTCCTTTCTTGTGACCGCGCGCCGGATTATACGAAGGAGAGCGCGAGAGGAGCATGGCCCCATGGAGAAAAAAGGGATTTTCTAAGCTATCACAATTCTTTGTATCATCGACTGTTGTACGTATTTATTGAATTTCGTCGTATCGTATTTATTGAATTCCACTAAGTTTATTACATCACTACTACATAGCTTGGCAGATTAATTATGCATAAGAGCCAGATGTTTATGACCTAAAAATGTTAGCAACATGCAACCACTTATGATCTAAAACAATATGTAAATATGACCATAGACTTAAAAACGTTTTTGGTTGCATTTTAGAAACCTCCAAAATCATTTCGCTGATTAAATAACCATTATATTGAATATATACTCTTAAAATCTAGCACATTCACAATTCACACCTTCTCCGTGGCGCCCCGAGAAGACGATTCTACTAGCAAAAGTTATTAGTTACTAAGTTTTTAGAAGCGGTTGACCTTGGCACAAAACCTGTCAAAACTAAACTAACACTTCCTTCGCATCTGGTGCTTTCTATGCTTTCGTTTTCTCTGTCTATATAGCTTACCCTCCTAATACCAGCACATATATATTTATAGGAAAGACAGACAATTATATACAACAAAAATTGTATGAAATTTGATAACAATTATGATAATTTGATAACAGATATGAAAATAATACTTTGAGAAGACTGCAAACAAGTATGCAAAAATGGAATGAAAAAGATGAAAATACGAAAAAAATACGAAACTTCATGCAAAAATATCACTATAATATGAAAAATTTACGGAAAGTGAACAAATGGTTAAAAATAGGCAAAATATGACTATAAGACACGTAAAAATTGCAATAATTTTATTCATTAAAGATAAAATTACGCTTATCTTATATTTTCAACGCAAAGAAAAAATATGAGGTATAAACATCTCGACCCTAGTTACGAATAACCCTTCCGATGGCTTTTGAATTTCATCAGCTGGATAACTACACCCGCTACACACCACGTACAAATTCCATTGCCCATACACCGACAATTTTAGCTCCGCATACGTTGATCTAGTAAATGAGTAGCGGACTATTTCCGATCCACTCTTCGGTGTGTTACCAGTTACTAAATAATATTTGATATTCTGCTGGTATTTCCTCTGTTCTAATTTAAAGTGATGGTTGAAGTAAAGTACTGCAGGAACGACAGTAAGGTCCTCGTGAGGCGTCTGAAGGGAGCGTATGATGTCCGCTGTACCAGCCTTCAGTTCATGAAGGGGCACAGTTGAAGATTTTATTGCTTCCTATTTTATCCGAAGACTGGTCTCATTATTGTCATGCATTGTGTGCCAATCAGACATTTTACATCCATCTCATCATTCGGCATTAAAAGAGCCCCTCACTTTATAGGCATCCTCTTTTACTTTCTCGAATCTAATTCGAAATAATAGCCAGTTATTTAATGTTGCAGGATGATCGATACTCTCGTAGAACTACAATACTGAAGATGGAGATTTTTCTTATTGAAGTCTGTTATTAATAATTAGATACTTAAATAATGTCATGAACATTTTTGAAAAACAGTTGTTTTTCATGTAGTTTTTGAATAAATAATATAAAAACAGAAAAAAAATTGCGAAAGCCGCGCATATTTTTAATTTTCTTCAAATAGAGAAATGGTTGCTTAATAATAAGGCATAGGAACAATTTTTAATTAAACGTCTGATACTTCGAAAATTGGTAAATTGAATATTTTTCGAGCAACTTCAATATTGAATCTATAGATTTCTTTCTTAATGTAGTATATTTCTCAAAATTATCTTAATCTTTAAATTTGTTTCATGTAGTTTGCGAGTGCTTTTGAGTTAAGATAATACCGGTATGTATGTACTCGCAAATCAACCCACTTTGTAAAGAAGTAGGTAAACTCTTTTGCTCTGCAAAATGAAGGTTGGTGTTCGATTCCCTAGGGAACCTTTTAAGAATAATTTTCTCTGAACATATCAAAGTGCGCTTGTAAAAATAATATAAATTTGATTTTCATTACGGCCAGAAAACATTCGGAAAACGCAAATTCGAATATTCGAAGATTTCGTTGCTGAAGAGTGTTTAACCACTTGGCTAAAGTAATTGTAGGAAACGATTTGCATTGTTATAATATTACTTATTCTTTAAATATAATACGAAAAATTACATGCCGTTGAGAAAACCTTGTTTTAAATAAAATGCGGGCAGCCCGTAAAATTAAATTGAGGAATTGTGTGAATGGGTATTCTTATTTTGTGGTACCTACCATTTCTTCTGATTACTGGTTTGCGAACAATTAAAAATATTTGAATTATGATTTTCTTTTCTTTACAGGTGAGTACCTGTAACATCAACGAGATGTGTCTTGAAAAATTTGAAGAGCTCCTGGATGCAGATCCAGGATGCAGTTACGTATGTTTTACTTAGCTTTATGTACCCTAAGTCTTTTGTCAAAGAAGGTAAATGTAGAGATCAGAAAAAAAGTGTCTTGAGTGAGATGTTTTGCAACCATTTTAAGTCAACGTCTGGTGCTTTCGATAGGTTGAAAACAGATAATTCAAGAGAATAGAGTTGACTTTCGTCATTTATCATCCGAATTTTCATTTGAAGAGTCAGCCATATTCCCACGAACCCAGTTCGCACAGAGCAGCCGTGCCGTGTACATCGGGCGCCACAGCTCTCTCACTGCGTAGTGTGTTTAGATTGTGTGTTAAACTAGTTTCGTTTGCACAACAATCTACGTGTTTAGTATAAATAGTAAATAGTAGTAGTTTTTACTTCAAAATAACAGTTTATTTTCGCAATTCGTATTATAAATATTTATTACTAGTGAGTGCAAAATAACCCGTGACCGCCAGTGGCGAAAATGAACGAACAAGGTAGCCCCGAGTCGGGACTACATAGCACATCAAAAGTGTTTGTGAACGCTATGGGAACCTTGTATGCTACAGTGATCAGTGGAATCTCCCAGCAGAGGATATACAACTTTTACAACAGCAGCAGTATTTGCAACTTCTTCATCAACAACAACAGCAGCAACTCTGCTACTTCAACAGCATTAACCTATAGCGCACAAGGGCAACTGTTTATGCAACAGCAGCCGTCACAAACAACCCTGCCTCAGGAACACCAAAATGAGATGCATGAACAACAAGCGAAACGCATCAGTCAATGCCTTCAATAGTAAGTAAATGAAAAAGAAGTGATATTGAAAACTCTATGCCATTATATAATGTTCCAATTTCATCGCGGTTCGAGGAGCTCCGAAATATTAAAGATGGTGATCTAAATACTCCAGAACAAACTTTGCAAATTCCGCCCATAATTGTGCACAACGTTGTTGATTACAACCAAATGATTTCTGACATTAAATCAGTCGCCAAATGTGTTTTCACTTCCAGCCGGTGATGAACTAAAAATTATGTTTACTACAATAGACGAATACCGTAATTCTAGACATTTCTGTGTAGAGAAGAGTAAACAATCCTTTTCTTTCCACGACCCTTCTGTTAAGACCTTTAATGCTGTGCTGGAGTGCATCCCCACATGCTACTCAGATACTGAGATTTTAAAAGAACTTGAACCTAAATAGCCTATTACTAAACTGACCAGATTATTTCACAAAAAGAAAAATTCAATCGGAATTTGTGCTTTAGGAAAAAAAGACACTAAAGACGCAAAATCAATCTTCACTTTAAACCGCCTTATGCATTGCGTCATTCAAATTCAACCAACAACCAAACGAAATTATCCAATTCAATGTAAGCGTTGTCAAAGGTATGGACACTCGCAAGCAAACTGCCGACTCACTCCGAGGTGCGTTAGATGCAAAGTGTCACACTATTACTCACAATGCGCAAACCAAAAAGTGACAAACCGAACTGTGTAAACTGCTGCGAGGAACAGTGAGAACGTGTGTGTACGTAAGTGGTTGAGATAGGCCTAGGAAGAGGAAGGAAAGATCGTGCGCGGTTCGTAGCCCATTTGTAAGGGTACTCATTCGCCATTCGCCTTGTGTTGATCGGAGAAACCACGGAAACCTATCGATCAGAGCAGCCGGCCGCTAGCATTCTCCTCCAGACAGCGGTTGTAATCGTCCCAGCTTTCTAGGTAGTGTCGAAAATCTGGCCACCGTCCGAACTCGAACACCTGGACCTTTCGATCAGAGGTACTGTACTGAAATCAGTCGATGCCCTGAGCCACATATGCCGGTTATTCAATTCGAAAATTGTTTCCCGTGCCCGAAAGCCCATGGTCTCGAAGCCATTGAGAGCGGCCAGGTGGAATAGAATCATTGTCGGCTGAGCGGTCTGCGGGAGCAGCGCCTCGGTAGAGCTGCGGAAGCGAATCGCGGGGTAGTTGCCGCGCGCCCCAGCATTCGACGCGCGCTATCTGCATCTTGTGTCGGGGCGCGGGAGCTGCGTCCCCGTGACACCCCCCTCCCCCACGGGCCGATGGTATCGCTTGCGGCCGGCGCTCGCCGACGCGCCGGGCCGAGTTCATTAATTCTAATGAAAAGCGAATTTATGTCGACTCCCACTGCCCGACGCGCGAGGGCAGGAAGAGATAAAGAAGGAAGGTCAGGAGATGAAAAAGGAGGAGGAGATGTAAATGACGGAGCAGAATGAAATGAAGGAGGAACAAATGGAGATGAATGTGGAGGAGCAGAAGGAGAAATGCGAGATAAATGAGGAGGAGAAGGAGTTAAAGTCGTAGGAAGAAAAAATATCGAGCGGGTCAAAACGCAATGGATTTTCAATGGCTGACACGTGACGGATCTTGAAGTTATTACCTCTTACCTTAGGTCTAAGATAAGAGCTTATCTCTTCATAAATAGTTCACGTCTAAAGGAGTTGGTGCCATCTTAGGAATGGGAATAGTCGTCGATAAACAATGTGATATGGGCCGAATGGTTGCGTTTTTTTAAGCTGATACTCTCATTCTTGTAAGTGACGCAGTTGCAGAAACTCAGACCTTTATCCACAAATCTGACCACACTTTATGGAAAATGTTGGAAAGGTGGCAGGAATGTTGAAATTGTATCTTCATCTTGGGTTACGTCTAATCTCAGACTACATGGTTATCGCACAGGACCGCAAAAAGTTCAAACGACTTTTTTGAAAACGGCTCCAAATTTTTCTATGAAAATGTGTACATGCGACATTTTAACCTTCTGTAGTATTCTTAAAAACATACAACAATTCTGTCATCAGGGGACAATTTCAAAAATTGAGAAAATGTGAAAAAAATGTAAGGCAGTTGAGAAGAGGATAAGAGAAAATCGAAAACTACCTTAGACTGAAAAGATAAGGAAACTAACTGGTACGAAAAATTCAGTGCTATTTTGCAGCATCACTACTTGCAGCTGAATTAATGTTTTTCTTTTCTGTTGGAAAAATGTATCTTGGAACATATGAAAGCTAACCTGGATATATCCTTACTTAAGATACATTCCTTTTTTAGGTAACTTTTTCTCTGATATTTACAGTGTCTTCATCTTCTTTCGCTTTCTGACCTCTTAATGAAACCACTTTCCATTGTTACGTGTAAAACAAATAATGTAGTCTCTTGTTCGTTTTCCTTTACCATTTAATATTCTGAAATTCAATTAAATTCATTCTCAATCCTCAAATTTTCCTTCAGTACTTATCTCCATGCTAAAAATCGACCTTTCTGAAAGAACGCCAATTTTACGTGTGGTTTTATCGTTAGAAAACATTATCAGAATAGTAACACCATTTTACCTCTATTTACCTGCAGTGACACTTTAATTAAACACGCAATCTGTGTATCCATTTAAATGTAGCTAAAAATTGTTTTTTGTGTACAGTGGTCTATTATTTGATACGTTGCTGATGCGCTAAAAATGTTGTACAAATCCATCAAATGTGTTATAAATTCCCCCTCCCCCTCCTCTTTAGCTTTTCCGGGAACTACGAGCACTAATTTGTAACTTGTAAACTTTTGCTGAAATCATATATGTTCTATCTTATCAATATGAAAGTATATGCTGCTGCAATGCAAATATAAAAACACATTAACCCGACATCGTAAAAATGTTTTGCTAAACATTATCATTTTAATAAAATTCATTCTTAAGCAATAATACAGGCTTTCCGGTTGCCTCCTTGGTGTTCGTACCCTGACCCCTGTATCTGCTCTGCGCCTTCCTCCTTTACAGCACCGAGTGCGCCTCCATCGCTCCGTAAGCAACGGCATTCGAGCAGCGTCTTCACGCCCACACGAGCCTCCCCTCGCACTCTCCTCTTCACTCTTCATTCGTCTCCTCTCCCCTCATTCCTCCCATCCCCTCCTTCCTGCTTCTACTATACTCCTTCCTCACTCTTCTCCCCTCCACAAACGTCTCCTTTCCGTCTGGACCCTCCTCTCCTGACTTTCCGATCATTCTCTCCTCTTCTGGCCTTCATTTCGCCTCCCCTCCTCACATTCTCCATTCCACTACTTCTCTGCCTTTCTCCATTCTTCTACCCTCTCCCCCTCCCTTCCTCCTTTCCTCTGCCCCCCTCCCCTGCTCTCTTTTTCCTATCATTTCCCTTCCCCTCCTCAACCTTCGAATTATTTCCCTCTCCTTCTTTCCTCTTCACCCCTCCTGTCCTTCCCGTTCTTACCAGATCTTACCTTACCCTCTCGCCCCTTGTCCCTTTGCCCTCCTCTCCAGGCTCCAAATATCCAGACACTGTCGCGAAAAAGCTCTTGATTTAAAATTGAGAAACTCCATCAAATCTACTTAATGAACAAGACACACGTGTGGTATATTTTTCGAGAACACTGTTTGTGATATCCATTTTCTCCGCGTGTTTTCTTTGAAGATCAGCACGCCGGGTATATGTATGTCACATCAAGGAAAGAAATCAATGACATTAAGTCTATTCAGAGGACGAAGCTTACGTTTGCGTGTTTTCTGCTTTACCCCGTTGAATTCTCCTCGTCGGAGGCACTCCATCAAGGGGGACTTGCGCGTTTACTGGTCCCTTGGGGAAGCTGAGGGTCACAGGAAATTCTCATGGTAATGGCATAGCATATCTGCCTGGACTGATGCGTTCATGTGTTGTGATACTCCCGTTTCACATTACATATGTCGCACCTCCAATAGAAAAGTGACACAAGTGCAAAATCGTCATTTTTCAGCTAAAATATGATAAGATGTTTCCAAGAGGTAATGCTACTATTCTGAAGTTGATTTTGAATTAGGTCAATTACTGTCCGCTAGAAGGTGAATATTTGGTACAATCTATAACGAGTATTACAGAACTATGAAACTTAAAATTGCAATTTCTGAGAAATCAGAAATTCGCACTTCTGTCACTTTTCTATTGGAGATGCGATATGTAAAGCATTATCAAGTAAGAAGTATTTGTCAATTCATGTCTATGTCAATAAATGACATAGTACAGTTTTATTGAACTTGAGAGAAAACTCCTTGGTCTTTTTGTTACCGCTGATTTAATGTTTGACCATAGGTATGTTGTTCAGGAACAACAATTGAGACATTTTTCTGTGATAATGAACAACTCCATGTAAGTGTTAACAATTCTGGCAAAGAGTTCCAAGAATTATTGAACACTAGTGAGAGATTCATTGGATATCCACTGGTTTATTTGGTTTGGATATCCACTGGCTAAATCACGAGTGTAGTAGCACTCAGTAGTACACGTCATTACGAATGTCAGTTGTTTATCGTTATTCGATTTTTTCTAAATAATAAATTTTTGGCATGCAATAAATAAATAGGTTTCGCAAAGCTCAATTTAAAAGAGGTATTCCGAGAAGAAAAAACCTTATGAAGAGTCCGAACGAACAGAGGCCAGGAGTGTTCCACAAAAATAAAATGTTACAGTACATGAATTAATAATAACAATCACTGTTGACCAATCTATAAAGCATCAATGAATCAGTTGGCAAATCAATTGTGGGATGTCCGTCGAAAGGAAGGGCTTCCAGCGCATGTCCAGTGGGTTTCCTGTCTGATCGCCCGTCGAACTTTCCCTTTTCTCGGAAGCTCCGAGACGCGGCGCCCGCGACGCCGGCGGCGTGGACCCGCAGCCCTCGGGGGCGGCGGCGGCGGCGGAGGCGGCTCAGTACGGTGTCGCGCAGGCGCGGGCGCTGTCCTTGACCCAGCGCAGGTGGCGGTGGCGGAAGATGCAACAGTGGCGGGCGGCAGAAATAAAAGGAAAGTGGGTTAACATTCTCATTGGAGGCGGGGATCGAACCGGGACAGGCGCGGGAGCTGCCGCCGCCGCCGCAGCTTGCCCTCGACCACTGCGCCTCCGCCGCCCGCCCACCGCCCAAAAACAAGTGCAAAATTCCTGGGGCGCAAATCCCCCTTGCCCGCGCGGCCGCCCGCCGACACCTGTCGCCGCGTCTCCTGAGGGCGGAGCAATTTAAAAAGAGCCAAAAGAAAGAAAGAGAAGAAAAAAACCGCGCCTCCATCCCCCGCCCCAAAGAGAAGCCGTCGATGCGAAGAGGGGAAACCTGTTTTCTAACAATGAATAGGAGCCGGCGCGCGGCGGCCAATGGCACGCGGCGGCCGCGGTCACGTGGGGGCGCGTCGCTAGCGCTCCTGGCGGACAGGTGGCGCGCGCGGGGCGGCGGGCGCGCCGGTGCCCGGAGCGCGCGCCCGCCGGGGAGTATGGCCGTGAACAAGGAAGAGGACGCGTCTGTGAGGCCGGAGCACATTGCACGCCGCGCCGCCCCCGCCGCCTCCGCCTCCGCCGCCCCCGATGCCGCTGAGCTGCGCGCGTGCGCCGCCCGCGCGGCCCTCGCCGCCGCTGTCGCTGCAACAGCTGCAGCAGCTCCGTGAGCGCTCGCGCGTGTGGTTGTCTTCGCCGTCGCGCGAGTGAATCCTTCTGTGATGTGTGAGTGCCTGGCATGTGTTGTTAACGAGCCGGAGAAGAAGAAAAAGAAGTCGCCAGCGAGAGTCGAGGAGCGCCGCGCGCCGTCTAATCTAGCATGGCCACGCTCGGTCTCTCCAAAGTGTTTATCCTGGACAAATATTTCACAGAGCTGCAGAAGTTCTGGGAGACGGAAAAGAAGCTGCAAGGTGAGTGGCTGCCATCTTGGGCGCTGGGCTGCGCGAGGCGGGGCGACGCGCGGCCGCGGGCACCGCTGTCAGGTGCCGTTACTACGCGCGACGCCAGGGTGCCTGGGCCGGATCCATCTCCCGGCTGACACTCGTCAGTGCTCGCCGCCGCCGCCGCCGCCCCGCCCCTTCCGCCATCTCCCCCTCCGCCTTCCCGCCCACGCCTGCCCGCCGCACGTTGGGCGCTGGGAACTTCCAAATCTCTCCTCTATTTGATTTCTTGTGGTTCAATTTTTTTTTACTTCGGACGCTCGCCAGATCTGTTTGGTTAGGTTCAAGCGCTTTAGAAGCTAAATCTGATCATGATAATATACCTGAGCGCGGTTTTCCTTTTATTTTAGAGAATGCGTAGCAGGAACTACTGAAACGAACAAACGCACGAAGAAAATTTGCCGCATGATCCATCGTACTGTATATGAATACATAATAGAAGGCTATTTGCGTGAAATTGTTTTTCCGTTCGTTGTATGTCACTGACGTACTGAACACATGGATGCCTTTCATCTCAGCTGATTGTCCACAACAACAAAGGCAGGAACGCGCGTTTTTGTGACGACGCAAGTCAACCCCTTTATAGCTGTACGCGAAGAACTAGAGTGGACATTCCAGCGGTCGCTGTAAAGACGTCAGACACCGCGAACGAGACGTTTTGTTTTTTCGGTAAAGGCGAGCGCTGGCACACCAGGGACTCCTGCTGCCACCACTTCCATCGCTGCCGCCCCCCTTCCGCCGCCACCGTTGCCGCCGCCACCACCGCCATCACCACCGCCGCCACGCCGCCTTCGCCACCGCCGCCCGCCCAGAAATTATAGCAGCGGCGCGGCGCGCTGCCTGGCGGAGGCGAGTCGGTGCGGCGGCGCGGACACTACATAAATCGCACTCGCAACACAAAGCCACGCAGCCTCCAAGAGCGGGGGGTGGCGGGGCAAGGTGAGGGCGGAACTGCCGGGAGCACCCGCCGCCGTTGCTATTGTGAGCACGCTCGATTTATCGGGCTCCCCGCCTCGCGCTCCCCGCCACGCGCCGCGGCCGCTAGCGCCCGATGACGCACGGTTATTGAACCTCTGAGGTGGCGGCGGTGGCGGCGGTGGCGGCGGTGGCGGTGGCGGAGGAGGGGTGGTGCCGGCGAAGCCGCACAAACGAGGTGGCGGCAGTTGCTGTGCGTTTCTTAAGATGCCTGCGATTTATGCAGGCGTTGTGCCTTTGGTCAGCGCTCATGAATGCGGCCCAGAAGGTGCTAGAATTATCGGCTGTACTGGCTGCACGAGTATACAACCTTCCTCCTGCAGGTGACTTCGCGTTGCGGTTGCCTTTTCACGCGAAATTGCAAGCATTTTTCATCTTTTATTTCAGATTCCTGAGTTATTGATACTTCAGATAAATATTTAACGTTTCGTTTCCCAATTTCAACCGAAATTTCATTTCAAATAACTAGTTTTGTTCTTGGCCATAGTAATTCCTCTTACAATAACACACCCTTCTTTTGTGACATACAGGTAGTTTTAACGCGGAATTTATTTATAAATAAATAAATTTCTTGTTAAAACTACCGATATGTCAGAAATGAAGGACGAAACCTGAAGTATCAATAATTCAGGAAACTAAAACAAGATGAACGTTGCAAGTTACTATTTGAAATCTCAATAACATATTGTCGCTTTACAAAAGAAGTCTCACATCTAAAAGTAATGTTTGAGTTAAAAGTATGTTTAGAAAAAGTATTTTGTTATTGAAAAATGTAGATAGTTCACGAGACATCCAGTATATCAATATCGGTATGAAGTGCGAGTACAACACGATGCTGGATACGAATGGCTCAAATTATAACTGTTCTGTTGCACTATGGCAATTTTTCAGACGTGTGACTTTTCTGAAACATTTTTTTGTACTTTTTGAGCATTGAAATTCATCTGTTAATGAAATACTTTGTTTGTTCTTCTGGAGAAAAATCTTTTGAAGCTGTTGTCAACAAACTATAAGAGGATTCGGTCGGCAGAATACCGGGCAATTATGAAATGGATGAAAGTTTGAATCAAAGATATACAAACCTTTTTAAAGATTGTTGACTAAACATATGACTTCTCTCATGAAAAAAATGTCCGACACAACCATTCCTTCCCAAAATAAATGACAGATTTGTAAATATTATTATCTGGCTAATTTCTAAGTTGTATTCTTAAACAATTTTAAAAACCTGTGTAGTAACTAATTACAAGAACATGAAAAAAAACTTAATTTCATCTTTCGACGTGACTAGATAAATGAATTGTTACTTTCTGTGAATTCATAATACAATAATATAGTTTTTGTGTTTATATGCGTGTGAATTATAATATTGTGTACGTTTATATGTCATTCCCATGTGGTTTCCTAATGAACTCGTATTAATGACTCAAAAAGAGAACCATCAGATATTTAATTTTTTTTTTGTGCTCGAACATAAACGGCGCAATTTCTTGAAAAAGTGAGAATTGATTTTATAATCGAAGTTCTTTGTTACCTGGGCTATTTCTTCAAATGTTCTAATGGACCTTGTTCGCATTCCCTACAAGCTCACCACGTACTCCTGGGGCGGAACGTGTTCTACAATTTGAAAATACCTTATTTAACGTCTAGTTTCAATATCTCGTACAATCCACACATTTCTTCCTCGGTCCTCTTGTTTAGGTTGCTTAAAAAGTTCTGCGAAAATGATACCCGTTGCATGGGGCCCTCATAAAAATTAGTGTAATTCATAAAATTTCTGTTTTTGTAAAGTTTTTGTTGATGCGATATTTGATTTTTTGTTCATTTCTCAAAACTGATTACTGCATATTTTTATTTACCTTACCTTAAAGAAATTGTAAAAATTACTATTGTTGCAATGGCAATATTTATAAGGCCAATGGTAACTTTCTATTGATTACATGCTATAGGAATGTGAGTACGTAATATACTAGTGTCGTTGGACGTGTCGCGTTGACAGCCCTGCTTACAGTTTACGTACTGGACTTCTTGAATATCATTAACCATTCCGGTATGTTGCATTAAAAATCCGCGAATACTAGGTTAGCGAGAGGGGCAGGTTTTAGCTATCGCGCGCTCGCGTAATCAGAAAGCGGCTGCCGCTCCACGAGCCTCGCTGCCAGCCCCTCCGCTGCCACCACCGTTTTCCCCTCCATCCGCACCCACCTCCACCACACATCCACTTTTGCCCGCACTCCCACCCCTGCCTCCACCTTCATCCCCGCCTTCACCACTGCCATCCCTTCCACCCCGTACCCCTCCACTCCCGCCTCTACCGCCACCTACCCCTCCGCCTCCACCACCGCCTACTCCTCTGCTTCCACCACCACTTACCCCTTCATCATCGCCCACCCCTCCACCCTCACCTCGGCCTCCACCTTCGCCTCCACTTCCTTACAGCACAATTGCGCAGCGCTTCAGGGAGCGACTGTCTAGAAAATCAGAAATGCAGAGACATTTTAGGGAATTTCATTGATTTGGAAACGTCGTGCATAATCAGGTTATTTTGAGGACAATTATAAAGGGAAGGAAATGTGTTCCAGATAAGATAGTGCACTTTAATTAAGTACAACACGTAAAGTGTAAAATCTTAATTCGTACAGATTGCTCTCCCAATTATAGAGACGATACTTCAGGTTTATGTTAATAAAAATTTAATTAGTAATATTTATGTTATTTTCACACTAGTTTTTCACCCTAAGAACTTCAAGGAAAACATGACAAGAAAAAAAGTAGGGGTGCTACAAAATAGTTCAGACTTTCTCGTACTAGTTGGCTCCCGTTTTGAGCCGAGGATACCTATTTGATGTTGTCTCACCTCCTTTTAGTCTGCCATATTTGTGCACTTATCAAAATTAAGATAACATCGTCCACTTTGCTTATGGTACGTTTCAGCGGTATCTCCTACTGTTTTTTTTTTTTTTTTTTTTTTTTTTTTTTTTTTTTTTTTTTTTTTTTTTTTTTTTTAGTTGTTGCGACGTGAACATGGCTGCACGACTCTTTGACAGCTCGACTCTATGCATCAAAAAGCGCGCGGTCGTAATCCATTTGTTGAAATGTGATTTTTTCGTTGTTGAAGATTTTGCCAGTGTAAGAGCAGTCAAACAAGTGTTCAGGATGATAGAAGAGATAGATGTCCAGCCTCATCCACTTCTTTGGCCAATATTGTGCAAGTTATACTCTATTCTGAATAACGGATGCGTGACTATCAATAAAATGGTAAACCATATGCATGTGAGTCAGGCACTGCCTATGAGAGCGCCGTGATGGATTGTTGGGAGACTTTCTCTTGTTGCAAGGCAATTCGTATCTCCATACAGTATCAAGCCAAACATCAAGCATCAGTATTTGGAGTCAAAACATCCTGGATATAGTTCCTATTCTGTCATGTCTAATTTCCATCTGATCCACGTAAAGATGCTTTAAGAGGCTGACTTTGCCGCCGACCTACAGATGAGGAAGCACTGCATACATACTGACTTCCTGCTCAATCAAAAATCCTATTTTTTATCAGAGTATTGGAAAAATATGATGAAGTAAGTCCACTGAAAAAAAGCAGTGTGCCTATATTGAAAATGGTTTCATTGTAAATTGTGAACTGTGTAATGAATTATAAACATTGAGTGCCGATACTTACTCACAATACCGATGCATTTTCGCAAGTTAATAATTTTAGTGTAGAAAATGTAATGTATAATGTTTTCAAATCGTTTCAATAAACATAAGCTTTAGCTTTCTTTCGTGTAAAACGTGTATTAATGAAATTGTGTCTGATCAAAAATCAGTACTTTTTTTCAATTTTTGCATCCTAATAGTTTATTAAGACTATAAGGATATTACAGAAGAGCAAAACATTTTAATATGGACATTTTCCGGAAATTATTTGGAGCTATTTTTGAAAAAAATGTTGTTTAAGCGTTTTTGATAATGCGCCGTTTTCACTCATTCTAAAACTGTTGTGCACATATACTATTTCGAGATCATCTGAAATAGTATATGTGCTCACAGATCACATATGAGATGTCATCGTGTATCACATATGAAATGTTGAAATTAACTACACGGGAGATATTAAAAAAAAGTTTCTAAAATTCAAATGTTTTAATGAAAGTTACACTTCTTGTGATTAAGTGCTTAGTGTTAAAAAATTTAGAGAAAAAATTGGATCCGTTTCTGAGGCAACCTTGTTTCGTGTTTTTTGGAAAATTGTCAGGATTTGTTTCTAAATTACACAACACTCTAGATTTATTGAAAAAATGTTACATGACATTATTTAAATATCAAAAATTGAAGAACTGAATTTCTATTACATTTATTTTATTAAAACGCCCTATTTTCTTCAGTAATGCAATTATAGAAGTGGAACCCAAAAAATTTAATTAGTAATTTTCGAAAATCCAAATGTGATATGTTTATAAACAGGCTTTGAATTATTCTAGCCAAATATGTTAAAAATTTGCAGATCTTTTCAAGAAGATGTTTGTAGGTGTTCCATGTAAAGTATCCCTAAAAATTAAAAGGCCGGTTTATATTGGGAAGGCCCAAAATGCGGTCTGATTGATCGGCGATATCTATTTCGGATGTAATTCAGTGGCCGATACAGGCGCTAGTGTTGTCCAGAGACGGACCGCTGAGAAGACTATTAGACTTACAAGAAGGTAGACTTGTAGACTTACCGACACACGGATAAACAGACTTGCACACAGGCATACTGACAGACTTGTATACAGACAGAGAGAGTTGTATACAGACAGACGGAGTTGCATACAGACAGAAAATTGCTCCCTGATTTGACGATTTTTGAATAAAACTCTTTTTGTATACCGTTTACTTGTATTTTAGTAAAAATGCTTGTATTGACAACAGTTTCTTGCAACATTTCAACAGTTTCTCTTTAGTTCTGTGAGAAACTTAAAATTTTGTAAACATTAAAAATAAAATTGAAGATATTTTAAAATATACGTGGTGTTGTTTTTTAAATTTTTTAAGCAGCTAATTTCGAACTCAATTATACCGGATTCCTGTTTCCTCTTCTTCTTTTTTGGGAGGAGTTTGTTGCTTGTTTGCATGATATTTAATCGATGTAGAGAATAGAATGTTCCTTGTTTTAGAAAAATGACTTTATAAAATAAATATGAATGATACAAAGGTATTTCAAGAGTGTCACTGTAAATCCGGAAAGGGATCTTTTAGTTTGTAGTTGATAAGTTTGTTAAGTTAATTTGTTTTTTCTTCCATGATGCTAAATCTGCATTTATCTGTTTGTAGCTGGTATCACTGTTATTTGCAATCATGAAATAACATAAACTTGTAAAGAAAATGTTAG
This sequence comes from Gryllus longicercus, assembly GCA_038098605.1. Taxonomy (NCBI): domain Eukaryota; kingdom Metazoa; phylum Arthropoda; class Insecta; order Orthoptera; family Gryllidae; genus Gryllus; species Gryllus longicercus. The sequence goes on from JAZDUA010000147.1 coordinate 2,766,667, forward strand.
AGCAACATGAAAGTAGTAGTTTCATGTTCTCTGAATTCAAGTTCAGTTTGATTTGTGAACAAAAAGGTGCATAAGAATTTTTATTTCTCGGGCACCACTTACTTTGCTCGGAAATGACTAATGAAAAACCGACTCTATTGGTACTAAGATTTAATTTATTTAGTAGACATAATTAGAAGAAAGTAATTTATTTACTTTATTTTGTAAATTGAATTTAGAATGGAAGAATAGATTTCGCGCAGGTCAGAAGCACGTAGAGATTGTGGAAATAACATTCCACTCATTAAAAAGTAAATATCTTTAAATTGATGCGTGCGTGTCATCTTTAGAAATATTTAATTTTAATTTAATTTTGTCTTTTGTTACTCTTTGTGCCCACTCGAAAAACAAAGGAAAAAATGCGATCTCAATTTTTCACAAAATACACTACTTGCACACCCTCTTCTGTGTTGTTGAAAACAAAGCTACACAAAAACAAGTTCCATAACTACCCGCTTGTAACGGAAGTATTGACAAGCTCCGTTAAGCTGTCGAATCCTTTTGGCGAAGTAAAGGAAATGTGTGGGCGCTTTTGCATCGACCAGGAAGAAAGCTCCGTCGCCCGCGATACGATCTTCCCTTTCCCTTGGCGGGCGCCGCTGTCGTCGGCCGTTGAGCCCGTGATGAATTGCTTCGTGGGGCCGACCCAATGCAGCGATAGCTCGCCTTTTCCCCACTTCGCGAATGGCGCGCGTGAATATCGATTGTCGTGCCAGGTGTGAACCGAGACCTTTTCGCCACGCGGCGGCCAGTCAGTGGGCAAAAAGTCCAAGTCCAGGAGATCGCTGCTGAAACGATCTCTTCATTCGCGGTTCATTGGGTCGTGGTTTCAGAATGGATGGTGGAAATTACTGTCAAATTTATACGCTATTCGTACATTGCCGAGTCTGACTGAAAGTGATCTCTTGTTTAAAGAGTAGTTACACATTTTTGAATTTTTATGTTATGAAAGAATTTTCGAAAAAGTAATTTTATTTTTTAAAATACGATGTTATCAGGTTAGTGATTTTCTGTCCCTGCCATATTTTCTCGTTAGACGTGAGAATTAATGAGCATAATATGCATTTTTCGTTTAAATTATATCGTGGAACATCTAACATTTGTTTATTATTCAACTGAATTCTTAGATTTTCTGAATTCTCATCTACAATTTTTTCATAAATATTACTTCATTTAAAAGCGGTAATAATTGATATATATTTATGTTCCTCGAACTAGATGATTGATTGATTGATTCATGTTTCCGGGCACGACAACTGCTATGGTTCGCATTCGTCCGGTTAGTGTACTGAATGTTCTTTCGGCGGAGATTTGGCGCCGAGCTAAACGTCGGCTTGCGGAGTTTTCTCGCCAGCGGAGCGCCGCCACAGCCGGGACAAGCTCAAGGTCCTCGCCTGTTCTAACTACATACGTGTGTAGTGCAGTGCATGCACGTGTAAGTGTGTAATTGTGTAAGGGGGAGAAGGGGACAAGGGAGAGGAAGGACAGGCTTAATCTGTGGCCCGATTTATAGCAGATTAGAGTCACTGCAGATATAAGGGCAATGCTGGACATGAGCTAAACTAAGCAGATTTATGTGCTTTAATGTCTTATTAATATCAAGTCTTGTTTTGAGGTAAATCACTTTTTTCGCATCGATTCAAATACTAATCGCATCCTGGAGTGATATTAACTATTTAGATTCAATTCTCCTATTTCTTATTTTTTGTAATATTTTTAGTTTGATTATAATCTACCATCTGATGCCTGATTTAACATTTGAAATTTTCTAATCAAGTTCGTCTTGCAAAATGTCAATTTTTTTGTTATCTCCAGAGCTGTAGCTGATATGCAAGTCTTGGGTCATTAGAAAATATCCCTATCAACATTTACAGTTAGCAATAATAATTCTTACGACATGAATGTGTTGATGGGGCTCTTAACAATAACAATTATTGCTCATATTTGTAACACATTATTATTATTATTATTATTATTATTATTATTATTATTATTATTATTATTATTATTATTATTATTATTATTCACAATAGCATTCTTTCTTATATTCCAAAACTTTATTTCAAAATATATCGCATAACTTAAGCACGTTCGCACGAAGTCATGAACTTAAACATGCAACAAAAGGCACCTTTCGTGCGGCGGAGAAGGCGCGCCAAGTGTTCTGCCATCGCAGGGCGGCGGCGCGTCGCTCTCTAGCGCGGCGACGCGTCTTCAGCGCGGACGAGGCCCCTTCCCCCGCCCCGAGGGAGGGGCGCCTCCCAGGAAAGTGGCCGCGTAGCTATGCCCCAAAACATGCCCGTGTGCCCGCAGGTGGTTTTGTATTCAGAGGACGAACTTGCCAAACCAGATTAAAATGATTTACAGCATAATTTACTCGTAGGCCCTTGTCCGCACTACGCCCCTCCGCTGGCGCCGCCCGCCCTCCGCCGTTCGCCACGAGGCGCGCACTCCGCTCACTCCCGCTGCTTCAGCTCTGAAATTACAGAGCACGCGACAAAGGGCGGTTGCGCCGCCGCAAGCGCTCAGCTTGTGTGCACGTTATGCAAAATCTTAAGATGATATTCTACGTTGTTTATCGGATTTTATGAGCGATGATCTTTTTAAATTTAGAGCGGTATTGTGCTGTTGTTGCGATACTGCAAATCAAATGTGAACCTGCAAAATAACAAGCGCAATTCACACGTGTTAACATGTAAATTTAGCGGTTACTGTACCCTGTACTGTTACAAATCAGAACAACATCGGTTTCTGTGCCTTTTTTTTCAGAGCAATCGTGGAACATGCTTTGGGTTTATAGAAAATTAAGTAGATTTGTAGTTCTGGCCGGTCTAATGACAAGTTAGAAATATTTTCATTCTTCTGATGGCCACTTCAATCTATTTGTTTGATGTTAGGAGGACCTATAGCAATACCTCAAAAATTATATTGTAGAACTGTTATCAGACCTACATGATCCATATCGATAAAAGATAAATTAAACCGATAAGAAATAATTTCTTGAAATCACATGGCCAGTTTTGAATTCCAATATTTATCTTCCTTATTTTTGGTAATCTTTGCTCTTATCTCACAAAAAACGTATATAGTAGATGATTATAAAAAATACCTGCGAATTACCATACTTATGAAGTTTTATATTTATTGATATTTCAGTATCAGTGTTTCAGTTTGGTGATTATCGATTCTTCATTCTTTAGTATAGGATCTATGTTAAATTTAATCATCAATCGCATCCTCTCCAGGCAGTTTTGGTTTTCATTGTTAGTGGCAATTTCGTGGATTATTCATATCGCTAAGTTATTTCCTTGAATTCCCAACAGTACAGACTTGTTCTACCTCTCTATTTTTTCTACATACTACGATGAACGCAATCCTAGTCTCGTTAAATGTTCTTGCGTTTCTCGCAGCGAGAGTTGTTAGTCGGTTTCCAGGATTTTCCATTCTTTGTCCTTTCGGGGTCCAGTGGACGCCCACTCGCCAGCAGCCTTGAGCCAATCGCCCTCGAACGCCGCATCCGCTTTGACTTAGAGCTCTCTGTGCCGAAACAGCACGCGTCATAACACAACCTCCTCTGGCACGGCAACAAGGAGGGTGATTCGAAAAAGTTTTCTTTGATACTGTCATTTAAATCTATTTTCTTAGTCGTGGAAGTATAATTTTTATCTAACAGTGATACACAAGGTCAAACGTTTACACAAAATGGACAAAGAAAGAAGTTCATCGTTGTGTGTATTACAATGGTTGTGTATTTTCGTTTTGTGTTGTTCTCGTTTGTGATGTTTGGAGTGCATTTGAAGCACCGCGACAGTTCCAGCGGGAGAAGGAATGCGCGGCGAAGCAATAGCCATCCCAAGGCGCGCGGCCGAGCAGGCAGGTGCGCCTGGACGGAAGGGCGCTCGCTGGTAAACGCACTCGGTTTCCTGCGCGGAAGGCAGTTTGTGTGCCGTGCGCGCGGCACGGCTCTCACTGGAGGCAAACAGTGCAGCGCGCTGTAGCGGCAGACGCGGAGACAGAGGCAAAGGCGGCTCTGCCCCACTCCGCCCCGCCCCGCCCCGCCCCCTATCGGCCCCTCGTCCCCGCCCCCGCCCCCTTCCACCATGCCCCGCTCCGCCCCGTCGCCCTGTTTCCCTTCTTTCCTATCCTTCCTTGATCTTCTCTGCTTTGCCCCGCCCCATCCGACCCCACCCCACCCGGTCTACGCTGCCCTGCCCTGCCCGCCCCGCCCTGCGCCGCCTTGTTCCGACCACCATCCTTCTCCATCCCTCCTTGGCCTTTCTCAGCCCTGCTCCTCTCTCTCTCCCCGCCCCGCTCTGTCCTACCTCACCCAGCCCCGCCTCGCCTTGCCCGGCCACGCCTCGTCCCGTTCCCTCTTCCCTCTCCATTCCTCCTTGGCGTGCTCTACCCTGCCCCCTGCCCCGCTCCTCTCCACCCAACCCATCCGGCCGCTGGCGCCCGCCGCGCTGCCCTGCGCCCGCCCCAGCCGCAGCCCCGAGCCTCGCCGCCGAGCGCGCCCACGATGGCCGACTTCTGCTCAGCGCAGTGCCTCCAAAAGCGTATATCTCAGACTTAACACGTGGGCTTTCAAAACAAGCGCAGAAGAAGATCCGTAACTGGGATGTCCCTTTCTATTCTCGATATCTTTATTCTTCAATCCTCGATCACATTTCTCATAAATGTTGATAAATCGGAGTTATTAATATCTCCAAGGTCAAGATAGTATTGAGTAACTTTTGTAATATTTATATAACAAAGTGATGAAATGTATTTGAAACTACGAAAGCAAAGAGAACACATCTGTAAGCGATAACGTGTTATTTTTCAATGAAATATTACAACGCAATGCATGAGACTGTGTCAATTGTGCCATGTTGGGAATGTAGGGTAAACTGTGAGTGTCAATGGTAAATTAACGTGTGGAGAGAGCCTTTCAAACAGTAGTAATTTTTGTGGATTGGTTAAAGATTGGTTTCTAAGATTATCTTGTCATTTGTTAGTTTTCGAGCGCGCGCAAACCCAACTAAGTAAACAGTAAACTCACCACATTAGCGTAGTTGTAATGAATGTCTTTATTTAAATTAGGAAAATATTTTAAACTGATGTGTAAATATGTGGATTGTGTGTGCATTTTTATAACAAACGTAGCTGTAGTAAACAGATAGTTGTTTGGGCCGTTCTTCATTACTACCTGTATGCCGCTTAGAGGAATCTTGACTACGAACACATTTATTTTTCTCTGTGCTCACACCTCTGCCGCAAAGGCCGAAGCGCACGTGAAGTGTACGTCGAGATAAAAGAAAAACGTCCGCGTCATCATGGCTAGTGGCTAGTAGACACACCTAAAGTTCTTTTAGATAATTATAGTTAATACAACACGCACTGATTGTTTGAAATGCGTCATGAATGAAAAAAATAATTGCAAAACTATTTGTAAGTTTTAGGTAGAACAAAAGCAGCAACATCCTTTTCTTCCTAAATTCCCTGAATGGAATATGAAACGTGCCCTAGTGTCCGGCTCTCTTGTGACGCCGGCAATGGGCAGTTTCAGCAGATGTGTGGTTGTGAGCGGATTGTGGATTTGTGCGCGGGGAGAGGTTTTGCGACCCACTGCGCGTCCCCGAGCGACCCCGGCCGCTGTCCCGCGCCCTTCCGACGCCCTTGGAGGGCGCTTGGAGGAGAGGGGCCTTGGGCGCAGGTGCCCGGGCGCCGCCCCCGCTGACCCTCTTTCGGGCTGTTATCTTTTGAGCGGCGGCGCCGCGCGAAGCTCCTCTGGGGGCTTAAGGCCTCGTAAATCTCTTGCATTGCGCGCCCCCTCCCGCCCCTCCCTCCCACTCAGGGCCAAGGCGCAGCCACGATTCTAATATTTTGGTTACAACTGTTACTACTATATACTCCCATTTAAATGTGCTCTCGAGCTGGAAAGATAAAAGGTCACTGTAATCGAAAAAGAAGCTTCAGTACGAAAAATTTTAGTCGGAACCTATTAAATAGGTGTCTTCTCATTTCAGCTGTTTGACATTGAAGGTATATTATATTGAAATGGGAGAATAGTTTGATGATTCAAAAACTCAGAATTGAAAATGCATTTTTAATATATTATCAATTATAATACGAATTTTTTGACGACTTATCAGAACTGCATTGTTGAGGATATATCGGAAGCGATAGGCTGTCATTAAATGACTTCTCACCGACAGATGTCCAATGATAGTCTCCTTAGAAACAAAATTTGGTATATTATGAATACATCCTTGTGCATTATTAATGTCAACACAGAGCAATATTCGTAAAATATATTTAATTACCGAATAAGTGAAAAAACGAATATACGTAACATTATTAATATTTAGCGTGCTCTCCTTGGACCGACCCCCTTCCTTCTCCATCCCTCCTTGGCCTTAACTGATGCCTATGAGGCTTTTATTCAATCATCTTCTGACATATATTTTCATAAAATCATCATGAGACCAAACGTAATGTCTTTCTTTGTTCACATTAATACTCACAAGGATTTACAGTAATTTACTCTACACGTGGGTGTAAAGGGCGAATGTTTTCTCGAGAGAGAAGGTTTCCGCGCCGGCGTAGCCGCGTTTGGCCGTGGGCCCTTCGGCCCTCCGGCGGGGGCTGCGCGGCGATGTGCTGTGCTTTAGAATTCACTTTTCCCCGTCGGATGAAAGGGACGAGCGGAGCGCGAGGGAGGGGGAAGGGGGGAAAGCAAAACCGCAAGGGGCGTCGAGTGTGAATGAACTTCGTGGGGACACCTCACAAGCAAAACGACTGACGTTTACCAGTCTTCTGCTACAGCTAGGTATGGCTGTTTCCATGGAGCTGCGAAGCTGATGCATTGAGTTTTTAATGGAAACGTTTCTATTCACTCTGAGTTCATTTCTAGAAAATGAAAAGTTCCACTGCTATTATAATGCTAGTTTTAATAAGTAAGTAGATTTAGTTAGTATGAGTAAAAGGAATCTTTTAAATTTTATTTCCCTGGTCAGCTGTTTGTTTTACAAGTGGGGTGTCCGTTGTTTAGTTACAGTGAGCTTTACCAAGAATATTGGAGGATGGTCCAATTGGGGCTCTGCGAAAGTGAAGTTTAAGGGTGAGATGGAAATACGTCGATGGAGGATGCATAATGGCGAATATTGAAGAATGGTATGGTTCTTACGAAGATTGTAGGTTTAAGTTTAGGGTTGGTATCATCTTTGGTAATTATTTAACATTAGTAGCAAGAACGTTGTTTTATTGTGTATGATGGTGCATAGGAATTGGTAATAATTGGTTTGCGCAGTTTTGGCGTAACTTTTTTAAATAACGGGAGGATTCGGATATTTGTGAGAGGTATTGTTTGAGTGTCCTGGGGTTATTTGGATTTAGCTTTGTTCGAAGTGTGGTTGTAGCATTTGTGAAGGTTATTGATAGGAGTTGCTGTTGTAGAGAATAATGTAATGTTCGGAGTTGTGATGTCTGATGCTGTTGGCAGAGAGGCACTCGTGTACGTTGGCTGTGTGACATGCCTTAAGGTTTCTTGATGCGCGGTTGTTGCGGGTAGGCAGAGCGCTTTAGGGGCGAGGGCCCTTTGCACTCGTGCACTTCCGGGCAGTTCATGCAGAGTGGCTCTGGATGGCAGTTGTTTGTGTGGTGGAATTTTTGGCAGTTTTTGCACCGAACTGGGCTTGGTTGTCTTCTTATTGTTTTTGCCATTATCGATCTTCTTTTATTGTTGTAATCAAGTAATACCGCTACTAGCAAGGTTGGAGATCTGGATCTACATTTTCTGTTGACTGGGTTCACAGAGTATTCTTATGATTACAAGCACTGAAGATAGTGCTCTTCGGTATAGTTGGGAGGAACATTGCGGACTATAGGAGGATCTGATTCAAATTGTTGTGGTCACTTAGAAAGGTGCAGAGATTAACGCAATTATTGTTGTTGGTGCCATCTGGAGAAATTGTTGTTGCAGTACGCGTAGTAACATTTGGTGTTGTTTCATTATTTGCTGCTGTAAAGGTTGCGCCTGTTGTGTTCGGGAGGGGGGGAATACTCGATTTTGTTGGCATTGTTGAAGTTTCTAATGTATGTGGTCAGTAGTTTGGGCTGTAAGCTGTGGAACCCGGAACACGGCCGCACACTATCGCTAATGGCTGAAGAATGAAGCTGCAAAATATTGTGCTCAGAAGATATGATTTGCAGGGATCGCTACGCGGAATTCGCACTGCGCTTATTCTTAGACTCAAACAATGTGTGAATATTACTTTCAACTTTCCGAATCGTGTGAATACTGCAAGTACCATTCTACTGAACGAATAGGGAACCAAATAGAATGTTCTCGTTCAGTAGTTATTATATAAACAAGGACATTTATTCCTTGAGAAATTATGTGAGTTGAATAAACAATTGTTTTGCATTCGAATACATGCCCTCATTGAGTACAAACTAGAGGTAATTTTTTCCACGCAATTTGCAATATTTTAGTAAATAGTGTGATTACTTTATTACTCTTCGTATACTCTACACTATCGCGATTTAATCTAAATGAGAATGGGGAATTACTTACAAAATTCTTAAAAATGATATATCACCAAATAACATTCATTGACCTATTAATAGTAAAAATAAGAGTTCCATAAAGCAAATGGTGAAAATTTAAATCCTACCCGTATACTGGTGTTACTAAATTATTAGGTATACTAATATATCAGGAACAAAAAACTTATAAGAAATAAATTTTTAGATCTAACATTCCCCCAGCATCTTCACTACGCTAGGCCCTTCATCTCTTCTCTTCATTACGGCTTCCATCCCGCCATCGTCGCCCATTCCCTTTTCCATGATCGTACCATCAGTTGAACAAATGACACAATCATTGTCTTTCCTATTCCAATTGCCACCGCCGAATCTCCAACCGCCTTCCCGACTGGCAGCGACATCCCCTTCGCATCGCCTGTTCTGCAAACTCCAAGCTTATCAAGATAGTAGTTGTCGGAAAGGTCGTCGATACAACTGCTACAAACACATAGAGCCAGCCCCCGCGCTGGGAGAGTGAGCTCTTGCGCGTTGCTTCTCCTGCGCCGCGCGTCCGTCACCGCAGCAGCCCCTCCCCTCCCCTCCCCCGCGCGGCGCGGCGCGGCCCAACCGGTTCCGCCGCAATAAAAGTGTTGGGGCTGCGCAGAGTCAGCGAGCGCCTCCACATGCCTGGCTCGCATTCCTGTGCGGCACCGCGCCGCCGCCACCCTCCCGCCTCCTCCACTACCCTTCCCCGCTTCATTCCTTCACCGTCTCCACTTACACTCGGAATACATTACACACCCTTTTCCACATCCACCCCTCCTACACCTCCACCCTCTTACGCCTTCACCGTCCACGCCGGTACTTCCTCCTCCACGCGGACCTATTGCATCACTCCTCCAACACCGTCCCTCATCTTCCGTCGCCACTCCTCCTCCACTACCACCTCCACTTTCACCGGCCCTTTCGATGTCACGGTTCCTCCATTGGCTCCTCCATCTCTTCTTCCTTCAGCTAGAACCAACGCCCTACACTCGCTGGTCATCAAGTACATACTACATCCGTCCTCGCCTTCTCCTTCTTAATCGCCTCCACAATCATGTGATAATCCTCACCATATCGGAGCCCGGTTGCATCGGCAGGCAATTTCACCATTCTATTCCCCTGCATCTTTTGGCCCTTACCATTGTAATGGCAAATGCACCTACGTACATGTGAAGTACGCATTGCTTAAGAAGAGCAATGAATATTTCTTTCAACTTGTACGTGAAAGAAATATTACCCTTCATGGTTAAAATTAGGGTCTCGCCGGGAGCAAGCGCTCAGGTCACGGGTGATTAAGACTACCCGAACCGCTGTCAACGTTGACATGATCCAGACATGGAAACAGGAATGTTTGGGAACTGGTTAGTTTTCAAGAAAGGCAAAAGTCCTCTGACAGTTATGTCAGTTTATTGCGTCTAGGGGATGCCGGGTTCTGGCGGGGGCGGCGTAATGGCCTCGTTAAACTCCCTGTTTCCCATATAAGGATCTGCTAGCGTTGGGAAGGAGAGACCGCCTGAAGACTTTGTTGCGTACACATCACGCTGCTCTGCAGCTCTATTCTTATATTAAAATTTCATACTTCATCGGACTTGGTCTCTAATTGAAACCTCGCTGACCATCACGCTCCTCCAGGGAACTTAGCTTCCCTGCGAACCCAATTTTTATTGCATCCTGTACTGGAAGCAATTGTAATTGCCTGCAATCGCTGCTAGCAGCACTACACCTGCAGCGAAAGGCATTACATGGTGGCAGCGGCTTGGATTGAGGAGCACAGCGAATTCAATTACTTTCTGCTGACGGCCGGGCTGGAGAGACTTCGCGCCTGTACCGAGGTGGGCCGGAGCCTTTCTCGAGGGAACAACGCTCCAGAGGAATCCACAAGGCGCCGTGGTACCCGTTCACCGCCTGCAGAAGCCGAGTCCGTGGTTTGGAGGCCAGCACCAGCAGCCGCTGACGAGCCCGAGGGACGTCTTCGGTGATTAGCCGTTGGCAGCCTGCGCCGCGAGAGGGTCCTCTACCCTGAGGGGAGCTGCGAAGCCATCACTGGAGGCCCGAACTGCGCATCTTCAAGCCACCCTACATCTTTTTCCTGGTAAGAGGTTAATCCAGCCATGGCAGACAATGATATTGGCGATAATGAGGAAAATTATATATCAGTTATACAGGCAGTAAAATTAATATCGCGTAACTTTGATGGAAATCCCCGACATCTTAGAGAATTTATAGAAGGAGTTGAGGCAGCAACGGAAGTAGTACACCCCAATAAACGATCATTGCTTTTGAAATTCATTGAATGAAAAATTACTGGCAATGCTAAAGATAGGTTATTAGCACGAACAGAACGCGAAACTTGGGAACAGGTTAGAGCGATATTAGAGGAAAACTTCTCTGTACGGCGTACGTTAGAATATTACGCGGGCGTATTATTCACGTCGAAGCAGGGATCAAATGAAACAGTAGCACAATGGGGTTCGCGAGTAGATAGTATGGCTATAGATCTGAGAAGAGAAGTAAAAGGCAGGTTGGAAAAATTAGAACAGAAAGATAATGCGCGTTACGTAGAAGGAGGTCTGCAGTTAATAGGAGAATTCTTAAAGGGAACGTTTATTGCGGGACTGAAAGATGAAAGGATAAGGTATATTGTTAAAGCTAAAGGAGAAGAGGAATCTTTAGCACAAATAGTTGAAACCGCTTTACAAGAAGAAAGCGAAGTGAAATCGCAAAGGTATAAGAATAATCAGGGGCAATGGAATTCGCGATACGAGAATACGCGATATGATTCTAGGAGGCAACAAAGTACGCATATTAAAAGTGAAGTTAATGTTACTGCTGTAAATACTGTGAAATGTTATAGATGTCAGGAACTGGGTCATATATCTAGGGTTTGCAATAATGAACCGAAATGCGCCAAATGTGGTAGGCGAAATCATGAAACTAGGAATTGCAAACAGGGAAACAGGCAGTAGAGTTGCTTGAGCAGCCGCAAGTAACTCTACGAAATGGCTGCGTAGGTGATATGGAAACTGGGGGAAATCACAGCCGTGAAAGAGATTCGCGTGATAAAGATACTGTAAGGAATAGCTCTTGTGATAGAGATTCACGTGATATAGTTACTGTGATGAACCCTGGATGCGGCAAGGAGTCGCGGGAGGTTAACTGCGTAAAACAAGGGGACGCCTTTGATAAAACCAGTTACATGAAAAATGATTTGGGACCATACGAGGTATATGTATTGTGTCCGGAAATTAAGGGAGGCTTAGGAATAGCCTTAATTGATACAGGGGCCCAGGTATCATTGGTAAGGGAATCCTCATTAGTCAAAAATATTGCCCAAAGCGATGATGTAATTGAGATTCAAGGTATTAGTGGAAAAAATATCAAGGTAAAAGGTGTGGTAAATTTAACTCTGAATAATTGCAGTGAGTCAATAGAATCCAAATATTATGTTGTAAATAAATTGCCTAGAAATATTGATGTTATATTAGGACAAGATTGGCTTTTAAGGAATAATTATGTGTTTACTAAAAATATTGCAATACCACCTTTCAGTGAGTCAGTAGTTCAATTCCCGACCACAGAAAAAGGAGTGAGATATGTAGAGCAACAATTATTGCAGCCAGGAATAGTCTGTGCGGCAACTTTAACGAATTGTGATAAAACGTTTCCGTGTCTTATTGTAAATGTCACGCCCGAAACGTTAATAGTACGAGAAACACCAATATTAAAGAAACCTCCGACTCAGTTAAATAATGCTACTGATAGGACGAATGAAGACGCGTTCACGAAGCGGAGAATAGAATTATTATATGATAACTTGAGATTGCATCATATAGAGGAAGGAGCTAAAGATATTAGAGACATATGTAGTGAATTTGTAGATGTTTTCAAATTACCGGGAGACAAACTGACTAGTACGACAGCGGCAAAACATTATATTCCCACACCCTCTATTCCTAAAGGTAGACCAATTACTTTAAAGAATTATAGGTTACCTCAGGCTCATCAGGAGGAAATTCAGAGGCAAGTAGAACAAATGCTAAATGACGGAATAATTACTCATAGTAAGAGCGAATGGAATTTTCCTTTGCTTGTAGTTCCGAAAAAGATCGATGCGACTGGCAAAAAGAAGTGGCGAATTTGCGTGGATTTTAGACGACTTAATGACGTAACAGTAGGAGATAGCTATCCTCTTCCAAATATTCAGGATATTTTGGATAAAATAGGAAGATCGCGTTACTTTTCTGCTCTCGATTGTGCCAGTGGGTATTTACAAGTGCCAATCGAACCAGAGGATCAATGCAAAACTGCATTTAGTACGGCTAGCGGCCATTATGAATACACGCGTATGCCTTTTGGTCTAAAATCAGCTCCTGCTACGTTTCAACGCATGATGAACTCTATTCTGCACGAGTCAATTGGTGACAGATGCTTTTGCTACATGGACGATGTGCTGATAATGGGAGAAACATTAGCCGAGCATAACAAAAAGCTAAGGGAAGTACTCGGGCAACTCAGGAAACATAATATCAAAATTGAACCCGACAAATGTGAATTTTTGAAGGTAGAATTAAACTACTTAGGACATGTGGTGACAACAAAAGGAGTAAAACCTGATCCGCGAAAAGTTCAATCAGTAACAGAATTTCCCAGACCAGGAAACCCGAAGGACATAAAGTCATTTTTAGGTTTAGCAGGTTATTACAGAAAGTTTATCGATGGGTTTAGTACAATAGCAAGACCTTTGACAGAGTTATTAAAGAAGGATGTCGAGTGGCAGTGGACAGAAAAGGAACAGAACAGTTTTGATTTACTGAGACAAAAGTTAACTGAAGCACCCCTTTTACAATATCCCGACTTTACCAAGCCTTTCATATTGACGACTGACGCTAGTGGATATGCAATTGGAGCAATACTTTCACAAGGAAAATTAGGTGAGGATAAGCCAATAGCTTACGCCAGTAGAACCCTGAACAAGGCAGAAATTAATTACAGTACGGTGGAAAAAGAGTGTTTGTCAATCGTCTGGGCTTGTAAACACTTTCGACCTTATTTACTAGGTAGAAAATTTACAGTCGTTACGGATCACAAAGGATTAATATGGATCTTTAATGTGAAAGATCCGAGTTCAAGATTATTGAGATGGACATTATTGCTAGAAGAATACGATTATGAAATTAAATACAGAGCAGGGATTAAAAATTGTAATGCTGATTGTTTAAGTAGATATCCTGTAGAATGTATGCAATTTAATGTAGAGCAAATAAGCAATGAGAGGAAATTAGCAATTATTAAAGAAATGCATAATTGCCCGGTAGGTGGTCACCAGGGAATTCAAAGAACTACAGAAAGGATAAAATTATATACAAGTTGGATGGGAATGGAGAAGGACGTAGCCGATTATATTAGGAATTGCAAGGTGTGTCAAATGAATAAAGACCCCCATCACAAAATAAAACAGCAATTAGAAGTCACTGATACTCAGGACGAACCGTTTTGTAAACTTTATCTCGATGTGGTAGGTCCCCTTCCAGTTACGGAAGACAATTTTAGATATATTTTAACTTGCCAAGACAATTTAAGTAAATATGTTATCGCTATTCCTATTAAGAATCAAACTGTGGAAGAAATAACAGATGCGTTTGTGAACAAGGTGATATTAATATACGGTATTCCAAACTCTATAGTCACTGATCAAGGGAGTAATTTTATGTCTGATGTATTCAAAAGAATATGCAAGTTGTTTAAGATTGAAAAAATCAATACCGCAGCGTATCATCCGGAGAGTAATGGAGCATTAGAACGGACTCATAAAACGCTTGTAACGTACTTACGTTGTTTTTGTGATCCAAAGTCTTTTAATTGGAATACGTGGTTACCGTTTGCATGTTTTTCTTACAATACTACTCCGCATAGTATCACTAAGTTCACACCTTATGAGATATTATACGGTAGGAGATGTAATATTCCAGGGATTTTACAAAGTACTCCACAACCTTTGTACAACTATGATGACATAATACAGAATGTTAAATTTAAAATGCAGAATTGTCATAAAATTGCTAAGGAAAGATTGATACAATTCAAGGAAAATCAAAGAGAGAAAACAAAAGCCAATCCTGTAAAGTTTAAGGTAAATGATTTAGTATTATTAAGAATTGAAGCTAGGCATAAGTTAGAACCATTATGGAAAGGTCCTTATGAAGTAAAGATGATGAAGGAACCTAATGCAATTATTCAAGAGGTGGGCAAACGTAAGCATCAGGAAGTACATACTAACAGACTGAAACCATACTTTTCTTCCGTTTCAGGGAACGAAACGAAGCATGAGGGCACTTAGGATTTGGGTAATATTAACGGCGTTATTATGGTGGTGGGAAATGGCAAATGGACAGGAAGTGAAGCAGCTACAATCGCAAACCGGGATTTATTTTGATGAAGCTGGAACTATCTCTTTTTACCCAATGCGATGGAAAGTAGTAAGCTATATAAATTTAGAACCAATTAAGGAGCTTTGGAAGAGTACGAAAGAACATCACAGAAAGGTAGCCGAATATTGTAATAAAGTATCGGAAGCAAATTGGTATCATCTGACAGACTGTGGAGCTTTTCAGCAATACATGAGATCTAAAACGTATTATATTGATAATTTGAGAGATTTAGTAAGCGAATATATGGTAGATTCAGAAAATGTCGAATCTTTCAATAAAAGAGCGGTAAGAACAAAGAGAGGAGTATTAAATTTGGTGGGAGAAATAGCAAAGGTACTTTTTGGAACTCTAACACAATCGGATGCAGAGGAATATAATAAACATATTTCAGAATTAGAAAAAGAGCAAAGCGAATTTTTACACATTTCCAAGGATCAAATGACGGTAATAAAATCGACATTAAGTTCTGTTAACTTAACAATTCAAAGAGTGAATCAAAATGAGAAAACATTAAAACAAAATTTGAATAAATTAGCTAATTATACTGATAACAAAGTTAATGCATTAGAAGTGGAGATAGAAAACATCAGTCAGATCAATGAGCAAATAAGAATATTGCAAAGAGGTATCGAGGAATGTCAGCATTCGTTTGAAATTTTGCTAGATGCTTTTGTCCATGCAGAGCAGGGAACGCTGCAGCCACAACTCATTACTACTGCTAAGATCAAAAAGGTAATGGAGAGCCAGGCACTGCCAAATGGTTTGGATTATCCTCCTTTTCCCCTTCCTGAACTCCAAAAGATAATGATTCCCCATGTGTACGCTTTAAAGCAATATTTGGTGTATGTATTAGAAATTCCTCTTCTCTCCCCCAATATCTATCATCTCTATAAGATCCTACCTTTTCCCGTGTCCAAAGGAACTAACACATATGTATTTTTAAGTTCAAGCAAAGAGTTTATTTTTAGTGATTCCATGAGGCAACATTATGGTAAAATGTCAAATGATGAGTTGTCAAAATGTTTTCAAACTAGTATGTTAAACTATGTATGTAAGAAAGAAACTATGTATGTAAGAAAGAAACTATGTATGTAAGAAAGAAACTATGTATGTAAGAAAGAAACTCTATATGTAAGGACGAAACTATATACGTAAGGAAGAAACTATATACGTAAGAAAGAAACTATATATGTAAGGAAGAATCTATGTATGTCAAGAAGTGTTAAAGTTGATGAGGTAGAGAAATTAATTGAACAACAAGAAAGAAATAATTATTCTTAGTGGTACGCTCATGTAATAACATGTAGTTCAGTTTTTGGCATATTAATTGTAATATTTTCATGTTGTTTTATGTTTTGATGTGTTAAAATAGGTAGAAATTGTACTTATTGGTTATGGGACAGATGTTCGCCAAAAAATTAATGGAAAGAAACAAGAGAAAGATTCTTAGTAATTATTCAGGAGCAGGGAGAATTGTGTTATAAAGCAACTGGTACTCGTGACGAGCAGTCTTCCACTGCAGAAATAAATTCCACAATATCTCCTGCTCACTCATCAAAATTTATCAGTATAACTGAAGTTGATGGCGAGAAACATCTATCCATATCCACACGAACGAGGAGCTCAAGTAAAGCTTTCCGTTAGAAAAGTTTTCATCTGTTGATCAAAACTTTTTCTAAGGGGGGAGGTGTAATGGCAAATGCACCTACGTACATGTGAAGTACGCATTGCTTAAGAAGAGCAATGAATATTTCTTTCAACTTGTACGTGAAAGAAATATTACCCTTCATGGTTAAAATTAGGGTCTCGCCGGGAGCAAGCGCTCAGGTCACGGGTGATTAAGACTACCCGAACCGCTGTCAACGTTGACATGATCCAGACATGGAAACAGGAATGTTTGGGAACTGGTTAGTTTTCAAGAAAGGCAAAAGTCCTCTGACAGTTATGTCAGTTTATTGCGTCTAGGGGATGCCGGGTTCTGGCGGGGGCGGCGTAATGGCCTCGTTAAACTCCCTGTTTCCCATATAAGGATCTGCTAGCGTTGGGAAGGAGAGACCGCCTAAAGACTTTGTTGCGTACACATCACGCTGCTCTGCAGCTCTATTCTTATATTAAAATTTCATACTTCATCGGACTTGGTCTCTAATTGAAACCTCGCTGACCATCACGCTCCTCCAGGGAACTTAGCTTCCCTGCGAACCCAATTTTTATTGCATCCTGTACTGGAAGCAATTGTAATTGCCTGCAATCGCTGCTAGCAGCACTACACCTGCAGCGAAAGGCATTACACCATCCATTCAACCACTTCCAATGCTTCGCCGTCGTCATCACCACATCATTCCAACCATCGAGCCACTCCGCCCTCCGCCCGTCCGTGTGCCCGTCCACCCATCTGACCGAAAGCCCATCTGCCTGTCCGCCCATCTGTCCGAAATCGCTTTCAGGCCGAACCGAGCACCGAGTTTAATAACTTCCGAAATATCCGAAACCGGTTTCGTTGGCCGTGCTGTCGAAGGGTTTCCGGAAGACTCCTGGTTTCGATCCCTGCCCCAGCCCGTGGGCGGGCCGGGGCCGGGCGCCGGGCGCGGGTCGGGCGGAGCGAGTCAAGGCCTCGCGGGCGACGACGCTCGCCGCGCCACGCGAGCGTCCCGGTTAGGGCGCCGCCCGCCGCCGCTTTTTTGGCCTCTCAATGGATGGCGTCGTTAAAGAAGCCCCCGACTGCATGTCGCTTACGTATTCTGCCGTGAATCATCATCCGTCTTCCAGATCCCCCAGGGTGCGCACTTCAGTTCTGCCGCGAAATAAGTCGGAGACCACGAAACGCATTAAGGCGGTGATGAATCTAACCTGCGAGTTGAAACTTCGCGCGTACGCCTTATATGGATTCGCAGGAGGAACGAAGCGATAATATATTTCTGACTAAGCTATTTTTAAGGAACAGTGGAAAAACTATTTGGGTTTTCGTCAAATTTTTTCGTGAATTCTCGAGGCATTGTCTGTTGAATTATGCCTCGCCAATTTTCTCAGCCATGTTTCCTAGCCTACTGTTGTTTTCTTATTTTTCAAAAGAAATGTCTCTAGAAAAAGTTAATAACATAAGTTTTCTTAAATGATCATTACTGTGAGAACGGTAAGAAAGTTTTATGACGTTTCGAAAGAGGGCAACAAGGAAAGAACGTCCATGGAGAATTCTCGGGGACATGAAGTAATTAAAAATCTTTCTTGATAAATAACAAAGGATGAAAATTTTCTCTGAAAGTACTGAGGAGTATGAAGTTATTCTATTTAAAAGAAAAGAGTTCTACATTTTATTTTTCTTTGAAAAAATTTCGATGCTTATAATTGTTAGAATAAATTGTGCCAGTGTTTGTAAATTCTCTTCTATGAAAGATTTTCAATTGATAATCAGGCCGAAATTTGAATGAATTGCTACGAATAGCATTTTTTGAGATTGCAACAGGTCATCGTCGTTTGCTTTTTTCACGGATCAACGTCTACCAAATGCCGTTCAATGTCGCGATGAGACACGACAAACGTAACGATCCGTTGCGGAGATTCTGCCCTGGGGGATGCTGCCCTTAGGGATATTTCTCTTATAGTTCTCTTTTGTTAAAAGATGAGATATTACAGCTTTTTGTTCTTATATGAGGTCTTTGAGCTTGTCCATGTCTATATTTAGAAATTTTACTGAAAATTATGTCCTGAAAGACCTGCGAAAACTTGAATTTGAGAGTAACTGCACGAATAAACTAAATCACAATTAATTTCACCAAAACCCACTTAACTGACTGCATTGATACGCTGACACTCACCTAAATGATTCTTAGCAATGAACAACTTTTTCAGGGAATACATTTCTAAGCTTGTGTTACTTAGTTGCATTATTGCCGGTCTTAGAACTAGTTAACAATTAGCGTTGAGCGAAATACTCGTAGAAATAGTTGGAAGAGCAATTAGTAGAAGCTGCAACGAAACATCGCCTCTTCCATCAGTAGTTTTTATCAGACAAGAGTGTTCTGGAAAAGAGAGGATCTCGAGAGCACCAAGTTTTAAATGTATGTTCCTTTCCTCTAAAACGCCTTCAAAGAACATCAAAAGTCCCCTATTAAAAAACAAGGCGCCAAATCTGAAGTAATTTGGTGGTCAATGTGCCAACAATCAGCATACATGTTATTGACCGACACCAAGTGAGTGTTGCATTTCAATTGTCAAATGACCATGAACTTGACAAGAAATTGGAAACTAAAAGGATTCTGAATATTTTGCATCTTTTCATAGAGATGGCCTACTAATGTGTCTGTTACAATAATGGAGTGGTGTGTTTCTTTGCGAACGGCTATAAGTCTAATATGGCGCCGCGCTTAGTAGTTAACACAAATTACACTCTCAGTCGTTAATTAATAAATAGGGTTATTTGTTACGTAATTTCAATGAAATCCACGCGTAGCCCGCTCAAATAGGTTTAAAACCACATTTTTCTTAATCGGCTCAGTACATACACTCGAAAAATCTTTCAATTACTCCATTTCCAAACCTACGTAAATAAAATTGGAGTGATTGTCTGTAAAACCACAATATCAGATATTTTAAAAATACATGCTCTGATTTAGATGATGATAGAAAATTTAATTGTTTCTACGATTTTTGTCCTTTTGGCCGGATAATCTCTGGAATGGTTGCATAGATTTCTATGCACTGAAACGCAAAGTGTTTTGTCGCGCACCATTTAGGCTACATTTTTGATATTATTTTATCTTAAATAAAGAAGGTTTGTTTGTGTTTTTTATACAAATCAACACTCTTATTCCAATCTTGAAGGTTTAAGCATGTGACATTCGATACAAGAGATAAAATTCTGTCCGCATGAGGTGTCGTAAACATTACTCCCATCCCTCTTCCATATCTGTTAGAGCAGAATTTAAGTGTGTACTCTTTCTATTTTTCGCAGATGCCTTGAAAACAGTGAATAAATTCTCAAAAGTGAATCAAACTTCACTCAAGCACTTAAAATTCCTTTCTAAATAAATTTTTATTCAATCCAATGATTCAATTAGGTTAGTAGATTCAATTCAATTAGGCAGAGTAACTGAATATCTAAATAGTTGCTGATTGAAAATATATTTTCTATAACAAAAAGACGATAAATTCAATCTCTAAAGATTCTCTAAGAACATTTCTATTCGAAATTCACCTTCAATAATTTGCCCTTCGAAAGCTATATGAATAGATTTTGAAGAATAATTATCGTGAGGGTTTGAGTCTCACTTCTTAAATAAAACAGATCCAGTAAGAGCAGTAAACTTGTCTTTTCAGCGCATTATATAAACCCTCTCTTCACGTGCAGGATGTACAGCAACAGCAGCAGCAGCACTTTATGACGCACGTAATTCCCGCTGCCCCATTTTCCTTTTGTTCAATGTGGAGCGCAGTTCCCCAGGGAAGCCTTGTGCACCGTGAGACGCTAGGAGTAGGAATTTTACCCAACTATTCACTTTGACTCTAATTTCTTTCAGTCAACCTTCAAATCGTCTTCAGACGTGCCCTGGATTCCTCTCGTCTGTCATTCAAAGAATAAGTCTGTGTAATGTGATATTACGTAATATTATAATGCACCTAAATGATGAGGATAATATAAATGTGTAACCAATGATGAATCACATTCACATATTAATTATCGAGCAGACAGTATTTAATCTACTCTTGCAAATTTTGCTTCTCTTGGTCCTTTCACGTCTTTTCTAAATCCATCTCGCTTGCACTCATATTACACACACGATTTCATGTGTCTCATTTACGTTTGACCCATTTACAATGCCTATGCCTTACAACTGCGTAGATGAGTGACTTAAATGCAGAAATTATAATCAGATGCGATTGTGATCGAAGGATGATGGAGCAGCGGGGAAAAATGCAGCAGGGGAAACTAATGAACGCCGTCCCGAAACCCGCCACATTGAGCGCCTGGAATGTGAGCCCGAGTACAGAAAGCTATCGCCCTCATCGCTTGGCTGCGGTTCGCCTCCGCATCGCGTGGAAGCGTTGTCCTCTGCGTCTCGCTCCCCGCCTTCTCCTCGCCGCCGCCCACGCGGGGCAATTTGGCGGCGCTAATGAAACCGCGGGGGCCCGCGCGCTGTTCTCAAGCTATTAGCGCTCGCAGCCACTTGCGTGCTCGCCCCGCCTCCCCTTGCCTCGCCTCTCCTCTCCCCGCCTCGCCACGCCCCTCCGTATCCTGCCTCATCCCCCCTCCTTACCTCTCCCCCTGTCTCGCCTCTTCCCTCCTCTCCTCTCCCCTCCACACCTCTCCCCTCCACACCTCTCCCCTCCTCACCTCTCCTCTCCTCGCCTCTTCCCGCTCTGCCGCTCCCCAACTCGCTCCTCCTCACTTCTCTTCCCCTCGCCTTGCCCCGCCCCGCGTCTCTCCTCCTTTCCTACTCACCACTCTCCGTCTCATCCACCTCACCCCACCTCACCCCGCGCTAGGATACTACCCCAGAGCGTGGAAAATCGCGACAGTATCCATGATACCAAAGCCTAACAAGGACAAACTCCTGGCGAGCGGTTACAGACCAATTAGTCTCCTCTCGCTTCTTGCGAAAGCTTTCGAGCGCCTGATCCTGGAGCGCTTGCAACAGGAAATACGGCGTCTTAAGCTTCTTAGAGATGAGCAATTCGGATTTCGAATTGGTCTAAGTTCCGCGCAACAACTGACACGGCTAAGTACCGAGATCGGTCTCTCTCTCGAAAGACGGCAGAACTTGCCAGTGGTTTTTCTAGACATGCGGTCGGCATTCGATTCTGTATGGCACGAGGGGGCGCTCGCGTGTCTTGCGGACATTGGAATCAGCGACTGCTACGTCAGAATAATCGCCAGCTTCTTGACAGATAGACGATTCAAGGTTCGCGTCAATGGCGTACATTCGTCCCCAAGGCGAGCCGCAGCCGGCGTGCCACAGGGAAGTGTGCTCTCACCGACACTATTCGGCCTGTACGTCAACGACGCGCCGCTTCCGGTTGAAAAAAATACAGGCATTCAACATTGCGGGCTCCTAATGTTCGCGGATGATTTCGCTTACTATGCGAAATCGGCGGACAAAAGGAAATCGGTGAGATATCTGAATGATTGTCTCGCCGAGCTTCCCAAATGGCTAAGCCATAAAAAGCTTGCCCTCAACCCTGACAAGTGCGTAGCTGTCAACTTCACTCGACAGAGGGCCGACCCCGATGAAGTCGTGAGCTTGTTAGGCACGCATCTACCGTGGCAAAAGACGGCGAAGTATCTTGGTGTGAAGCTTGACAGCGGCCTCCGCTGGCACGCCCACGCCAAGTACGTTAGCCAAAAAATAACTGCCCGAACCACCCTCCTACGCCCACTTCTTCGAGCCCCTGAACTTCATCCTGCCCTCAAACGCCGCCTATTCACCGCCTGCGTGCGGTCCATTTGGACGTATGCCTGCGAGGTATTCGCGGCGGCACCTCCCTCCACCCTCCGCCCGATTCGCACGGCGGAGAACCGCGCTGCGCGTCTCGCGGCGTACCCCCACCTCCCTCCTCCCATTCCCAATAGATACCCTAGAAACACCGACGTGTTCGGAGTTCTGGGTATAAAAAAACAATTCTTGCCGGAGCTCCAAAGGCGGGCAGTGACGGCGCTTAAAAGGGCTCTGGGTCCGAAGGCGCCGCGCATCCTGCGCGACACCGGCCGTGAGGCAAACAGTGACGCGCATCGGTCCCACCTCCGGAAAGGTCCGAAGCGCGTCGCCTTCTCCTTCCGCGCGCTGCCTCACGACACGCTTGCCGCCTTGTGCGAGCAAGCGGAGGCAACCGAGCGTGAGGGGGAAGACTCGCCATCGGCCGAGGGACGCGCGGGGAACGCGACGCCGCGCCCCACCTGCCACGCCTCCCAATGGGCCCGAGCGCCACGGACACTTTGAGCCAAGTCAGTGCCGTGGCGAACAGTGAGTGTAGATAGTGAGCGTAGTGAAGTTAAGTGTGAATGAATGGGAAGAATGAATGGTTATGTATATAATGAAAATACTATGAATGATGTGTGAATGTAGAGAAAAAGAAGAAAAAATATCTCGTCCGTAAAATAACAAGCTCTGTAGTATTATAGTATTGACAAAATCGATCTTAGTATAAGTTAGTAATGCCAAAGTGCAAATAAGTTAACTTAAGGACTAGTATGTAAAACTTAGCTGTAAGAAAAAGCTCCTCCTCTACCTGCTTAAGCCCGCAGGTTAATGTATAAATTTAAAGTAAATAAATTCCCCTTCTCCACGGGGTTACTGTGGAGGGGACCAAAGAAACGAGCCCGAGTTCGGAGAAAAAGGCGCGGCAGCCCCTGCTGAGCGCTATCGGCTTCGTTTCCGCCCCTCGGGGCCTCGCAATCCCCTTCAGACTGCTTGCTGCACTGTAACCCATTTCTTCCCCGTTACTTGTATGTCTCTGCCCTCTCCAGCACTTAACTCGCAGTTTAAAAATGGAAGTCAAGGATGCTCGTGGATTTTTAAAGGAAAGCAAACCGTTTTGCTTCTCATAACGTATTCGTAATGTTAATGCTCTTCTTACTGAGACAAGTGTTTTGGAGCATTTGAAGATCTTGAAAGCCCGATACATAAAAAGCATGTTCACGTACGCCTACTTGGATCAAAATTGACCATTTTTAAGAATTTACGTCCAATCCTCACTAACTCTTAAGAAAATATTCATGTTATGCCGAGTCATACAAAACCTAACTCCAAATTCAATGGCAACCATTGCGACTTTGTCAAGAATGCTCATTCATTACTCCAAGCCTAAATGGGAGGAATGTTCAACTTCCAACATTTTCCGGAGAGCCTACATGAAATATACCAGAGAATTTTATGATAATTTTGATGTATAATATCAAGAAATAATCTTGATCTAATACTCAAATATATAGATCTAAATCCTTTCAAATAAGTTAAAACGACATAGGTTAAAATTGATAATTAAATAGCGATCCTACAACGGCACATACTAAACAAAACTAACTCTCCGTGTTACTCTGTCCGAGTGGCCCAGTCGTGATCAAAGGATATCTTCTGTAACCGACATCATGTGTATCGAGGCACCTCGTTGAACCCAGAGGGAAGGTTAAGCTCCCTTCTCGGCAGCAGGCAATGTTTTTGGAGATCCAACCAAACATTTGTAGCAATCCTAGTGAATGAGGTATTGAAGACATTTCTCGTGGCACAAAACGTCGTTATATTGAGTCGTAGGAGGGGAAAAATGTAAAGCTTATTTTCTCGCAAAACTGCACGTTTTGAATTTTTCTGTAAATGATATAATTAATCATGCCGAAAACTTTGGACGTTGAACACTGTCGAAAAAAAAATTATGCAAATAAAAGTTTTGCCTTAAAAATATTATTTTTTCTCCTAGAAATATGTTTTCCAGTATTTTTGAAGTTTCAATTGAAACGGGGCCGGTGTGAATGGCCAAGGTGGCTAAGAGAGTATACTGGCTTAGCGCTTCGGTGCGAAGGGTCGCGAGTTCAAGCCCGTCCTTGGGCATGGTTGATTGTCCCTTGCTTCTCATGTATGTGTTGTCGGTGAGTGCCTCGCGTTCTGCTGACCCCTGATCAGAGGAGGCCGTAAGTGTTTTGGTGTTTAGTGTATGATCACATATTTGTCCCATCGGGACAAAAACTATAAAAGTTGTGACGCTCGTGCCGGCCAGGTAATGTTGCGAATCGTGTCTTCCCCTCAACAGTTGATAAGCGAGGGTGACACTGCAGGAGGGGCGGGGCCCGAAGCACGAGCGCGCCCGCGGCAGTTGTTTTTCTCCTCTTCTCAGCTGCCGCGCAAACAGCGTGCGGCTGCAGGCGCAAAGTCGCATTCGCCACTCGCGGAAAGGCGCGGCTGCACGGCCCAAACGACCAACATCCGTCCGCAGACCGTCAAGAGGATTTTGCTTGTTTCTTTCCGAGGGCCTCGTCCACAACGAGTTCCTTTCTTTTGTGTACTCTTGTATTTTCCCACAACTCGCCTTCTAAGAAGTTCTGAGGTAAAGTGCACGTAATGATACGCCTGACACTTCTCATTAATTTTTCTGTTGCTACGTGTTCTTGCGGTGTTTTGCCATGTTACAAAAGAACGAATTACAACGAATTTGCTTACGAAATTGCTTCCGAATTTCGTGTAATGTCAGTTAGGGTAATTACATGTCAGTCGTGTTTTCTATATTAATTAAAAAAGGAAAAACTGAATTTGTTCTGAATAATATTGTTCGTAAAATATGATGAAGATAAGGAGAATAAAAAGCCGCCAGACGAGATGCAATACAAGCCATCATAAAAACTGGCGATATCTACGGCCAGAAAACAATCACTGCATTCTCATCCAAGAGTTACACATCGGCGATCGCCAATTTTTCTCGCAAATTACGGTTACGGGTCACAAAATGCTGTGACAATGATACTTTCCACCTTGATATTACCAATAATGTGGGGGAAAATTATGTTGTTTTTTTAAATATTTCTTTTTATAAAAAGGTATGCAATAAAAATGAATAAAGTTGATAGAATAAAAAATATTTAGTGAAAATAACAAAATATGTAAAATACGTAACAGAACAAAATATGTACAAATATGTAACGAAAAAATTGGATATCGTGTTAGGAGGCTGAAGATTATACGCTGTTTCACGACTAGATTCACGATTGGATTCACAACTGGAAAGTAATCGCTCTCACGTCATCTCTCTGCCGACTTCGTGGAACCCGAACCGCAGCCATTCCCACCACCCACTAAGGACGAAGCAGCCCCGCCTCACCCTTGAGCCGCCACCCCCTGCCGGTTCGCGCCAAAAAAAGGCTGCCGGTGTCCCAGGGACGAAGAGGCGCGGCGATTGATTGATTTACTGATTTCGGGCGCGTCAAAGCAATGGTCATTAGTTGCTTAAGTGTGGTGCATGTTTTATCGCAGGAGGGGACGGTGAACTTTCCTCGCGGGATGTCGAGATCCGACGTCGACCTACTCGTCGGCTTGCTGGAGATTCCCAGACCAGGGATCTCCCATCAGCCAGGGCACCCCGTCATCCGGGATAAACTCTAAGCTGCCGACATGTGTGATAGTGTAGAGCACGTGATTGTGTGTCGAAGTACGGGGGTGAAGATAGGACAAAAAGAGAGAAAAAAGATTGCGCGCGGTCCTTTGCCTGTTTGAAAGGGTGTTGCTTCGGCATTTGCGTGATGATCGAAGAAACAACGAAAAACTACCAATCAGAGCAGCTGGTCGGTAGAATTCTGTTCCAGACAGCGATTGAATGTACTGAGGGTCGAAAATGTTTCCACCGACGGGACTCGATCCCTAGGACCTCCCGGTCAGAGGCATTACAGTGTCCTTCGTTGAGGCCCTGAGCCACCTCTGCAGTAGGCGCGGCGCGGCACGGCGCGGCGAGGCGAGAGGCCCCACGCGCGTCGCTGCAGGAGGAAGTCGGCTCGCAGGTGGCGGCGGTGCGCGGTCGCGCCAATGACCTTGGCAAGGTCACTCTGCCTTTCGATACAATTTGCATACGCGAACATGTACTCATCTGCTTATGCAGAGGGCTGCAAAGCAGTCTTCGCGGATGTCACCAATGATCTCGGCCTACGCCCACAACCGGAAGGTCGTGTCGCTGCTACGCGACTTAAAATACTTCTCTAAAACTCCCTAATTTCCAATCTGCCTTTCTGTCTCGAAAGTTAATTCAAGATTGCTGTAATTTCATTTATCAAGAAGAAAGGACTACTAAATGTCTAGATGCAGAAAAATTGCAAACAAGTTCAAAAGGATAACTCTTTACATTATATTTAATAATACCTGTACATTTTATAATTCGATATTCAATAGACAAACTTCTTAATGAAATTTATTATTTGAGTATGATAAATTCTTTGCCAATTATTAAAAGTTTACTCGAGTATTGTTTCAGAACATTTTTTTTTATTTTTTGAAAGATAAAAAAGCTACCATATTAAAAATTTGTTTAGTAATCTTTATTTACTCTTCCTGGGGTTATCATATGAAGGAGTTAGGACAGTAACAAGTAGGACCACATTTTGACCAAAATCGAGATATTAACGTGTGTTATCAGCGGGAGCTTGCTCTGGCTAGTGTGTCTTATCTTGCTACTGACCCAAGCTCTTCATACTATTTCCCCGTTTCAATCTTCGACGTATCCACCTTGCAATGTAATTATTTCTTCCGTAATTTAACTTACTGTTTTTTATTTTTTTGTCGTTTCTGTGAAATATTTTGTTATTCTAATTTATGTGTACCGACTTAATCTATACTTTTAATTTTTTGCCTCACAGAGTGTAGAGAACATTTCTGTTGTCCCTAAAGGTTCTTCTTTGAACTAGGAGTGACATGGGAGATGACAATGATGTTTTGTTTCTCTAAGCCCTATGCCGTGGCGGAGCGATCATTAACTTTGTTGGGCGGTACGTAGCGTGCCTCATCTCTTCGCCTGCTCTCATCTCTGGGGCGAAACAAGACGGAGCGATAACTTACCAGATAAATGGATGTAACTTTATGGATCCTTAATCTACATCTATTACAGAAACTGTTACTTCTAGAGGAAATCGAAGTTTTTAGCCACGCTGTAGATTTGTAATACAGTAATAGACGAAGAGTCATCTGAAAAGTCATTATTTATAATTGACTTACTCATTCTTATGTTTTACCTCAGAAATGTATTACCACAACCACTTAATTACCACACGCGCTTTTTACACTAAAATACTCTGAGTACTTGGTTTTGGCGCAGGGCGGCCCTACGTTCTTCCGAGCGGAAAGTTGATAGTGGAGGGCTCCGCTAGCGCCCCTGGTGGCCAAGTGCGACCGCAGCGCCGACTGCCCGAAGCCCCGGGCCTACACGGCATTCCAAGATGGAGGCGGCGCCGCTACCTGGCTTACGGCGATTACAGTAATCGAATAATAGATTGCAATCCATCACAATTTTGATGGTAATCATGAGAAGCGACGCCACAAAATTCGGCTGCTCTCATGATCTTAATCATATTCGTAAATACCGTATTTGTGGGGAAACATGGACAATTACAGTCATCACTGCCCACTTGAGACCTTAGCGGTTTCGACTATGGGTCTATCGCAATCGGGGTGAAATTTTTGCCTTAATCTTAATTATTGACGTGGATGTTGTCTTGACGCTAATCTTGAAACTACCGGCTTCTGAACCTTATATTTTAAACGTTTGAAACATGACACATGAAAGAAAGAACAAAATGACGCTTCAAGGAAAACCCGGCTCTTTATAAAATTATCGTGGATTTTGTCAGGTATTTCCTCCAATGTTACAACACGTTAAGTAGTTAACAATCTCTTTCATATGTTAATAAATTATCTAGCCTTTTCAAATAATTTTTAAGATTTATTTTACTGTCAATAATACTCTGTTCTTGCTAGAAGTGTTCAGAAATCGTGAAAATAGCCTCAAAAATAATCCTCACGTAGGTCATATCCGTCAAATTTTTGCACTTTCCATACAATGTCCTAATTGGTACATTAACATGGGTTGGATCACAAAGATGATTTGATCTTGTGTTGAATGTTGTTAAATTAATAATTATCGGGAAAATAAATGCTTTGTATTGGTTATGAGAAAGAGCGAGATCGGTCGAATGGTTGTTAGGAGTACAACTACTGGGTAACACTCAGGTTCATCGACCATTAAATTCCAAATAATTTCTGTAATTCTGAGTCTTAGTGTTTGTGCAGAAAGTATTGAATATAAACGGGCGTTGTGCGTAAGTACTGGTTAAGAATGAGCGGAAGAATAGGTCTTCTTATGGTTAATGATACAGTACAACGAAACTACCTTCACTCCCATAACCAAAAACAGTCTTCAGACGAAGCTTGTAGCTTAGAATGTGTGGTAAGTAGTTATTTCTTCAATAACAATCCGATTACTTGTGATGATTTTTTTAAATAATTTATTTCTATATTCTTAAAGGGAAATGATACTAGAACTTCAACTGGCTCACGAAAGTAATGTTTTGATGTACGATTCGGTATAGCTCATATTCGATACTATCAACTCAACAACAAGCCGATATAATGATTTGTGAACTTTATATATCAATACTTGTGATATCGATGGGTATACGCACGCCATTTCAAAAATAGACAGTAATAAACAAATTGTATGAACAAAATATGTTTTGTTTCATTTCACATTTCTGGGACTGGGCGGTCCTGGGGTTCGAGTTACTTCGTAGTTCGCCACTCCATCAAAGGAGTGGCGGGGAGCCACGCGTCAGAGCGACAATACTAAATTGTAATGTAGTGAAGTGAACCACACAAATGCTACTGATAAATAATTCATTGAAATAATTCCGGTGAAGGGCGACTCAGTGCAAATTAGTGCAGCTATGACCCTTCAACATGTGAAGTCGTAAGTGCGGCTTTGCTTGATCTTAACAACAATGAGAACCAGCCAGCTACAACGGAAAGTTTTAACCCAAATAACCAAATCAATTCACCGAAGACGAAATGGAGGTGACGCTGGAGAACATCAATCAACATTATTCCCCCGGCACCGATGTCAAGGAACCGATTCAACTCAGCCAACCCCAAACCGTTCAACTACCACAAAAAGACTCCTCAGACTTCAGAAAAGGTCAGTGACAGACAATGAGCGTAAACATTAAAAATTCAGTAGTAATCACGATAGTTACAGTGATCAAAACCCAAAGTCTGTCTCTCTATTAATTAATATGCCGGTGAAAAACAGGTTGGGACTTCTAAGGGAACTTGATAATCAAGCAATCGAAAATATATTCGCTCATGTCAGCGACCTTTGCAGTTATCAAAGTAAAATCCCAATTAAATACCACCAATCGTAGTAGCAGACATCATCAATATTAATGCATTCATCAAAGATTTTAAATCTAAAGTCACCTCAAACTTCATTGCAGATCAAAAAAAACAACAACAAACAAACAAGAAAATAAAAATAAGCGCAAACTCACCAACGGACTTTCAAAACTTAATCAAATTTAACACTCATTGAAGTTGCCATTCCTTTAAACAACCATTAAATAAAAATATATCTGTAGTGTACAAGAACGTCAATCCATTACTGACCAAGAAATATATCAAGACCTAAACCAACGCTTTCTTTTGCTGATAAAAATTACCAGACTTAACAAAGAAAACAGACCTATTCCAGTAATTGCAGCTGCTCTTTCAGGACATGATCCAATACACAATATTCTAGCCATTAAACAAATTTGTAACCACTGAGTAAATGCGGAAGCATGGAAAAAAACCAAGGTCCCATACAATGCCAGCGGTGTCTGGATTATGGATGGCCATAATCCAAGCAAAAGAATAGCTGCAACCACTCAATTAGCTGCGCTTTTTATTCGGGTAACCACTATTCGGTAACTTGTCCTAATCGTAATCAAGTACCAAAATGTCGTAACTGCCATGGCAGCCACGAGGCCAATAATCGAGAGTCCAGCTGCCCTTACCTAAAAGAGTGCATTGAAAAAAGAAAAACTGTCAACCCAAACAACTTCCTTAGAAATCAAAGATTTCTACTTCCCACTTCACTACAATCTAACACCCATTTCCCTCTTCTTCCTCAAACACCAATTCTCAACAACTTCACCCATATTAGTAGCACCACATCCCAGGCCCGCCCAAATCCTATCAACAATTCAAATTCAACCAACCTTCTACATGAATCACACCACAACTATCCCATTATAAATACAATAATTAATGCAATTACTTCCTATATGATCAATGCCATAAACACCCTTATACCCACCTCAATTCATAACACCTCACCATAATCAACTCAATTCAAAATTCATTTTCCGCCTACATTAACGGAAATAATGGCTACACAACACCTTAAAGGTTTTACTCTCGCCAATTGGAATAACAAATAAAAAAGATTACTAGTACACGTCTTAAATTCACACCGTGTAGATATAATTTGCATCACAGTAACTCACTTAAAGGGGGGATTTTATCTCAAATTACTCAATTTACAGAGTCGACAGAAACCTAAACAAAGGAGGAGTGCTAATAGCCATCAATAAAAATATACATTACCCAATAATTAATTCTTCCTTGTACTGGTAATATAAAAAAGGTTGCCATTAAAATAAAAATGAAATATGGACTATAATTGCAGCATACAATCCTCCAAATCACAAACTAGGCCTCGGTAACATTAGTAAATTATTTCGACGAAATAACACCATATTTCTAGCGGACCTAAATGCCAAAAATACAAACTGGGGTTGTTTGAACACCAACCCTAATGGGAAAATATTAGCTCAAGTACTAAATCGCATTACTCTCAAATAACTTTCACCTCCAGGCCCCACATATTACCCACATGATCGCTTAAGAAATCCCGATATTCTCGATATCGAAATTACTAACGCTAAAGGTAAACTACACACTACAACATTCAAACTAGACTCGGATCACATTCCGGTCTTAATAACTACACAACAAATACCCGCACCACACTCCCGCGTACAAAATCCAAATAAGTTAAAGTTGATTGAAAAAAATCAAAAATTTAACTACCTCAACAATACTTAAATTTAAAATTCACTCAACCCACTACAAATAGATGAATCAATCTACAAACTAACCACCATAATTAAAGAGACCGAATTAAGACCATAGAATACCAACAAAGATAAGCAATATAAACTTCCCCACAGAAATAGTATATCTAATACAAATCAAAAACAAAATCCGCAATCAACGCAACCCGCCACAACTAAGAACATCAAAGCTAAAACTAGAACTTTAAATTCCAATAAATATAATACGTAAATAAATAAAAACTTCATCGATCAGCATTTCTAAACCCTAATCATCATCATCATCATCAGCAACAAGGTTTGGGCCTAGTGGCCCGTTCCGCTCTCAAGAGTCTCTTTCCATCTTGTGTGGGGTCTGCCTCTGGATCGTTTCCCCTTTGGTTTGTATTCGAGGATAGTCTTGGGAAGCCGTTCTTGTGGCATTCTGGTTAGGTGTTCGAACCAATTCTTCCTCGTTGAGTCGATCTTCTCCAGTATGCTGGAGATCTGTAGTTCACCTCTGATGTCTTCATTTCTCTTATGATCTAGTAGTGTATATCCTGCTAATGGTCTCAGGAATCTCATTTCTGCCGCTTCGATCTTTCTTCTGTCTGACCTATTGACTGTCCAGTTTTCGCATCCATAAGTTAGCATTGGGACTGCCATAGTTTTGTAAAATTTTAGTTGGGTGTCTTGTCTGGTCTTTTGTCTTAGTGTTCTGCGTATAGTGCCACACAATTTCTGGAATTTTTGGATCTTTATATTTATATCTTTTTTGTCGCAGTATGAGATGTTAAATCCTAAATAATTAAAGTTGTTTACTTGTTCAATACTTTTTTCGTTTATCACTACTTTACATCTGATATGGTTTTTCCCCTGGAATGCCATTGTTTTCGTTTTAGAGGTTGATATCTTCAAGTTGTAATTTTTCCCTGTTAACTCGAGGTAATGGGCAGCTCTCTGTAGGTCGTCTTCTGTAGTACTAAAAATGGCCTGGTCATCTGCAAATAGAGTAGTGTTTAAAATTGTATTGCTTATTTTAAAATGTGTGGTTAGTTTACTTTGCCATTCTTGAATAATATGATCGATATATATATATATATATATATATATATATATATATATATATATATATATTAAAAAGGGTCGGGGACATCGGGCACCCTTGTTTGACTCCTTGGTTTGTATATTCAGTTAGGTTGTTCGATGTTCCTTTGTCAATACTGATAGTGGTTTTAAAATATAAGCTTTTGATGATTTCTATGATGTGGTTAGGGTATCCACTATTACGCATAATACTCCATAACTTATTCCGAGAGACTTTGTCAAAGGCCTTTTCAAAATCTATGAACAGGATATAGGTAGGAAGGTTATATTCGCGTCTTTTCTCGATCAATTGTTGTACAATAAGTATGCTATCTGCGCATGAACGTCCCTTTCGGAATCCATTTTGGAATTCCGAAAGTAGGTTATTACTTATTTTATTTAATCTCCTAGTAATTATCTTTGCATATATTTTGTAGGCAGAGTTTAATAGGCCAATTCCTCTGTAATTGCTACAGTCTTGTCTATTACCTTTCTTAAATATTGGGTGTATGATGGCTTTCTTCCATTCTTCTGGGATTTGATATCTATTCCAACATATATTTAGTATAGAGAGAAACCTTAGTTTGATTTGTGAAGGTGCATACTTGAATAATTCTATATTCAGTCCATCGCTACCTGGAGATTTTTTGTTCTTTAAATTTATAAGTATCTCTTCGAGTTCGTTCATTTCTAATGGGTCTACGTTTGCAAATTCTTGTTCTGCGAGTTTTTCTTCTTGTGTGTTTGAAGTCCACAGTTCCTTATAGTATTTCAGCCATTGCTTTTCGGGTATATTATTTATTTGTACAGTGTCTTTTTCGTCTTTATTTAGGTGTTTTAGAATTTTGTACGCTTTATTTTGGGCTCCATGTATATCATATTCGATTTCACTTATGTATCTATCCCAACTTTCTCTATTTAATTTTCGAACTTCTCTTTTAACTAATGCACATTTATGCTTATACGTTATCCTATCTTGTACGGATTGTGTTTGCAAGTACTTTAGATAAGCCCTTTTCTTATCTTCAATGATTGTTTTTATCTCATCATTCCATATTCGTATTCCTTTCTTTTTAGATCTACTTCTTTTTCCCAAAACTTCTGTTGCTACTTTTATCATCAATTGCTTTAAGTCTTCCCATTCTTCATTTACATTTAAACTTACTGCTCTTTAGTCTAAGTAGTTGTGCAGTCTTGTGCAGTATAATTCCCTTATACTGTCTTGTTGTAGCAAGTGTGTTTTGAAGTATATCTTGTCAGTTTTGTTTTTGTCCGTTCTCTTTCTTATCCATCTTGCTGGGATATTTATTTTAGTGCCTACTATATAGTGGTCTGAGAATACATCAAAACCTCTATATGCTCGTGTATCAGTAACTAGTGATGTCAACTTAGAGTTAACTAATACATAATCAATTATGGATTTTGTTCCTCTCGCCGCCCATGTGTATTTGTGAATTTCTCTGTGGTTGAAGAAGCTGTTTGTAATTTTTAGTTCGTTAAATGTTGCAAAATTAATTAAGGTCTTTCCGTTTTCATTTTTTGTGTCTTCTCCATTGGTTCCCACTATTGTTTCAATTGGTTGGTTTCCAATCCTTGCGTTGAAATCTCCCGCAATAACTATATAATCGTTCTTATTTATGGAATTCATGTGTTTTTGTAAAGTATCATAGAATAATGTGCTTTCTTCTTTCCTTCCCTCTTCTGGTGCGTATATTCCCAATATTGTCATGTATCCTCTTTGGATTTTTATTCTAATATTAATTATTCTCTCTGAAATATAGTTATAATTATTAATTTTGTTTTTCCATTCCTTTTTTATCAGTATTGCTACTCCGGCGGCTGCTCTAATGTTTTGTGGAACTCCACTGTAAAACATCAGGTAGTTTCCCAGTTCCTTAGAGCCTTTCATCTTTTTCTTGGTTTCTGTTACAACGCATAGGTCTGCTCCAAATCTTTCGAGTTCGGTTATTAGTTGGATTTCTTTGTTTGTCAAACCTCTTACATTCCAGGTTGTGATTTTCATTTTTTCCGTCTTCTTAGATCGTTTATCCTTTTTCGTAGCATTGTTATCTTCATTTACAGTCCGGCTATTCTCTTGAGAGTTGTCAGTAAGGTAAGTTTCCCCTGGTTGCGTTACGGGCGCCACGCAGGGATAGTTTGGTGGTGGGGCTGCCACCTTACTGCCTCCAAACTTGCAGGGCAGATTCTTCGGGTTGCTCTCCCTAGACGCATTGCCTTCTCTACGGCTTTTGAGCTGCGTCTGCCCAGTGAGGATTTTTCTTGATGTTGAGGTCCTCTTCTGGAGTACTTCTTCGTCTGACCCCTCTCCTTCGACCTGTCCGGCAAGGGTGGCCCTGCCAGTAGCTACGCTACCGCCGGCATAGCTCTCAGGATCATTGGGGTACGCAAGCTCCACCACCAACGACAAGGTCATGTACTCCCTAGGTGGAGTTCTAAACCCTAATCCAATCACTAAACACTAACAATAAATCTATTTGGCAATTCACTAACAAAAATGAAGAAAAAGGAATACCATCTCCCTACTGGACCCCTCACAGGAAAAATGTACACACCTGTTCAGAAAGCCAAAGAGCTAGCTAATTACTCTGCATCCACATTCACCCTGAATAATACTAAATCGCGCCCTAGTCATCTCACAATCAACAAAATAGTAAACGAACAAACTTATGACCCCCATCATAAAATGCACTGCACATCACCTAAAGAAATAAATAAAAACAATAGATCACTATCAATAACAATAAAAATAAAACCAATAGATCACTATCTCTCAAGAAGGCCCCTGGACACTATAAAATTAACAATTTAATTTTGAAAAATCTTCCCCAAACAACCATTGCATATTTGACCAATATATTCAACTCATGCCCCAGACTTGCTTACTTTCCGCAAGTATGGAAACATGCAATCAATCGTCCAATACAAAAACCAAACAAGAATGTATCCCTAACCAACAGTTACTGACCAATCAGTTTGCTTCCCACGCTATCTATCTTTGCTTCCCACGCTATCTCTTCGATAGAACATGGCACCAAGCTCGGAACTAAAAAAGAAGGACATAGGCATTCCTTATTATCTTACACAAATCATTTTCAACTTCGACAATAGAACGTTTGCCGTTACAGTTGATAACCGTCACTCTAATCTAAAAGCGGCCTTACAGATATTCCCCAAGGCTCCCTGTTATCTCCCGCTCTTTACAACCCAATTTGCAGATGACACGACTATATATTCATCAGGTCCCACTATAAATTCAATAAAAATAAATCTTCAATTACATCTACACCAAATTGACAGCTGGACAGGCAAAAATAGAAGTAAATTAATCCCGTCGAAAACATCAGCAACAATATTTTCCTTAAAACTTGCATTCATAAATTCACATACTCTTACATGCCCCTACTGGCAGACACTTCAGTACCATACATGTGGCGAGGCCAGTCAGGAACATCCTGTTGGGTTGTGGCCTCAGTGGTTGGAGATACCTGGATGAGTAAAATTTTGCAGTTCCCCGCCGAATCTTACAACCCAGCGAGGGAAGAACACGATCTCTTGTCACGATAAAAGCATTTACTACACTTATTGAACAAATTACTAAAGCAGTTAACGCTCCGGGATCTTTAAACAGCCTTCGTATCTTTTCCACCATACCGATTCTCCATTGCCTCGGGGACGCACGGCACGGAGTGGCGTCCAAGGGAAGGCTTAAAGAAAGAGTTCCGCGTAAGGTACGAGTGCTTCTATTGTGACTGTGATGAGTTGGTTCCCCACGTATTACATATTCTACAATATTATCTCATCCACAATCAGCTCATATGTCATTCGCCCCTCATGATCACATCTACCATCTATCTAGTGAAAAGAAATAGCAAACATTGGCTGTGGTCGCGCCTAGAAATGTGGAGCCCATAAAGGGACAAGCCACCTCCTTCGCGAGCAGCATACGAGCCCCCCCATATGAGGGTTGCCTTTTATATTTCAGGATTATAGGACAAAAACAAATATTAATCATCGAAAACCACTTTTATTGTTTTTCCAAATATTCTCCATGAAGATCTATACATTTTGCATGCGTTTGAACCAATTGTCGAAGCACTTTTGCCACTCTGAGTGAGGTATCTCCAAAACATGCATTCTGAATGCAGCAACCGCTTCTTCAGATGTTGAAATACGTTGACCTCTCAGTTTGTTTTTTACGTACGGGAATAAAAAGAAGTCATTCGGTGCCAAGTCAAGACTATGCGGCGGATGACTCATCAAATCGATGTTTTGGGTGCTCAAAAGTGCAGTTGTTTGAGCCGATGTGTGAGAGCTCGCATTGTCGTGGTGAAGAGTGATCCGTCGGCGGCGGTTGGTTTTCCTGATTTCTTGGAAGACAGCTGGCAAACAAATCGTTGTGTACCACTCAGAATTGACTGTTCTGCGTTGTTCTAGTGGTACGGTTGCGACATGTCCAGATTTTCCGAAAAAACAGGCGACCATCTGTTTGGAAGTACTTCGTGCGCGAACAGCTGTTATTGGATTTTGAAAACCCATGCTGTCGACTGCTATTTACTTTCGTGCTCATACGCGTAAATCCATGATGTCATAGACGTGTTTCGAAGCACCGCGATCGTATTTTTTGAGCATCTCTTTCGACCAATCGACACGAGCCTTTTTTTGAGCGATTGACAAATTGTGTGGGATCCAACGCGAACAAATTTTTTTGACAGTCAAATGTTCATGCAATATTGAATGTATGCTGGTCTCACTAATGCCTAAGGTTATCTCAATCTCACCATAGGTAACATGACGATCTTGCAATATCAGTTCATGCACAGCATCAATGGTTTTCGGAACAACAACTGATTTTGGACGACCTTCGCGAAATTCGTCTTGGAGTGAACTACGACCACGATTGAATTCACCATACCATCGATAAACACTGGTCATTGATAGAACTTCATCGCCAAAAATTGAATTAAGTTCATCCATGCACTCTCGTTGAGTTAATCTACGTCGAAAGTTGTACAAAATAATCGCACGAAAATGTTCACTATTTAATTCCATTTTTGGGCCAAGATGAATCTTTTAAGTTACTGTAAACAACATAAATAGCGCTCGTATGTGAAAACGTTTTGAGTACGTATAACCTCAAAACATCCAAATTTTTCGATAGAGCTGTCAGTTGCCAGATTGCAACACCAGGTTTGCCAAATCCCGAAACATAAAAGGCAACCTTCATATTCGAGAGCCACCATCACCTATTCGAAAATCGGTACAGCTAATGTGGGTGTGTTAGTGGTCGCTACCTGAAACACGGGACAAAGGCCGTGCCCGGGGGAGGGGGGAATCGCCCGACTGCTTTTCCCTCATCGTCCCTTCCCATCTAGTCTCTTTTCCCTTTTTGTTACCGCGGCAGTCATAGCCCGACTCCATCCCGTTTCGTTCATCCGACGACGTTTCGGAAGGTGTACTTTTTTTGATAAGTTTCCATTGATAAATAAGGCAAATAGATGTTCTTGCCTTAGTCCAGAGAAAAACGAGAATGCAGGTGAACACGGCAAATTCCTTTGAATCGTGTGTGTAAAGTCATCGGTGAAAGAAGATGCTCGTTATAGGAGGTTTCAAATTTTGTTTTTACAAACTTTAACTGTGGTTTTCAATGTTGGTAGTGCTCTAAAAGGACATGCAAATGTTCCTTGAAAACAGTGAGAAGGATATCCATTAATATGTGGTGACGTGGTCAGACGGAAGAGCAGGCCTCATGGCCTGAGTCTCGCCACGTAAAATAAGGCATTAATTCAATTCAATTCAATAATATAATACTAAGCAGCCCACCGTGAGCGTAAAAATCAGTCCTTACTCTAAGGAAGAACACGGAACGGGATGCATTCGGGCTTATGCCCTTTTGGGTAGGTAGGTAAACGACTTGGGAAAATTTACCCGTGGGATGCAGTCGGTATTCGCCCCCTTACACTGAAAACAAAACGGAATGAAGTCTGGCTCTTCATTTGGGGGGGGGGGTAGGTAAACTGCTTAGGAAAACTTGGCCGCGGGATGCAGTCGGTGTACGCCCGCGTTACGTCTGACCGGCGGTTGCGGAGGCGTCCCGTCACCTCGCCCGACGGCTGATTGCGGCCTCGCGCCGAGCGTAGTGCATTTGGATTGAGTTCTTGTGACGGAGGCAGCTTCTTGTGGGCGACCGCCGCTGTCGCCGTCTGCCGCCCGCCCGCGCCCCCGCTCGTTTCCCCGAATCCGCGCGCTCGGAGGCGTCGAAGGCCGCGGCCGCTGAGCGGGCCCGCGCAAGAGACCTGTTCCAGACGCGGAGGGGCACTATTTTCGAACCAAGCACGCCGTCCGCCTTTCTCTGTGGTTCGTTTAAGGAAAAATCATCAGAAAAAGCGTACGTCGTACGTGGTATCTTAGAATTATTGTTCTTTCTGTTGCCATTGTTTATATCATAGATATCACATCGATAAAATACTCACTTGATCCCGTCTTTCCGTTCATTAATTTTTGATGTTTGCGTAGTAATTTGACCCCGGTCGTGAGAAAGAGCTCCTTGGCCCTGAACCCAAATTGTTTACACGTGGACGTGTGAGCGAGGCCAGAACGCAGCCAGCCGTCAGCCCCCGTTGCCTCCGTTGTGTGGTGTCGGACCCCACCACATGGGGCGACCCGTCTCCTGGGGGGTATGGCCGCCGTCGGCCCCTTTGCTGCTATTCGTGTGCGGCGATGGGGAGGGGGAGCGAGGGCTCGCCGAGGGGCACGCGGGGCCCCCAGGCGAAGCGAACCTGTCGCTCCACAAAGCACTTGCTGCCAGCTTTTTGTGCGCTCCCCGCCGCTGTCTCCTTCGTCTCTTCCGCCTCCGCCTCACCTGCTTTGTCCTTTTCTATCTCCGTGTCCGTCGCCTTCTGGGACTCTGCCTCCTCGTCCTTCTTCTTCTTCTGCGCTGTCCCTCACGCCCCAACCTCATCGTCTGCCTCCTCCGCCAGTGCATCTTCCCACTGAGGGCTGCACAAACGTTCGTCACCCGCGACGCGACGGTTCGAGCTCCTCGGCCTCCGCCGCCCCTGCTGTGGCTCGCGTTGCCCTCCCACGTCAGCCTTGTTAGCGATAACTAAATACAAGGAACTGTAGTATCTTAGGTTACCAGCCATTTGCCTTCCTAAAACTAGGTTCACTTAATTTTATGCTAGAAATATATTATTATTATTATTATTATTATTATTATTATTATTATTATTATTATTATTATTATTATTAGCCTACAACATCCCATAATGGGCAATGGCCTCCTGCTTTAGCAGGGTAAATTAGAATATACTAACTTCCCTCCTTTCTTGGCATACAAACCGAAGAACTGCAGAGTGCATTGAACTCAACCGCCGCTCTGCCAGGATGACTGGTGGCCTGAAGAGAACATCAATACGTTCTAACATTCCAAGACAACAGACAAAAGACCTAATTTAATTTTTTTCTATATCTATCTTTCTCTCTTTTTTCGTTATCGTTAGCCAGGAACATCGGGATTTCCGTGTTATCATAACCCACTCTCTCTTGAGTGACATCAAAGCTATCTATCAAAGAGCCAACTTTGAAAATTGGTGGCTTTTCAGAAACGAATACTCTTTATTCCAACATCGTAGACATAAAGTTCACTGGAATACTAAATTGTACCGTTTTATCTGAAAATCGTAAGAAGTTGTAAGTGCGTGGTATACGACGTGGTATACGGTAGAAAAGCAAGCGTACATATATGAGTGCACACTTCTCACCTCTTACTCCATCTCTATTCTTTTCCAATCCAGCATAGCAAAATATTTGAAGTTACGTTATAAAGGGAGTAGTAGAGTTTTAATGGAAGAGTAAAAAGTTAGAGGAAGAAAATGTGTAAAGATAGAGAAAAGCTCTAGCATCAGGGCGAGAGGGGGGATCGTGTGCGTTCGCGGCCACTGTGGCACGTGGCACCGTGGATCGTGTGCGCTTGGATGCTTCCTGTTTGTTTCTGCGCAGCAATGGAAAAGAGCGAACGCGCGGCGGTGCTTCATCCGCCCGCTTTGCGCAGAGATGTCCTCCCTCGCAGCTGCTGTAGTTCCTCTAGCTCTGGCCGAAGATGTAACTCTGAAGCCAAACATTGCCAAATACATGAGCAATATTGATGATCAATGAAATATACTCGTAATTTGCGTAGAACGTCTATTATCTTGAAATAATTCTCTTATGCCCTGTATTACCACCGTCAGTTAAAGTTCCAGTTAGAGTTAACCGGACGTTAGCGGGAGAAATTCGTATTACGAGCGTCGGTTAAAGACAAACCGGAGGTTTACCGGAAAGTTAAGTTAACCGGAGGTTGAAGTAAGAGTTACTGAGTTAACTGACGGTTAGGTGAAATGGCGAATGTAATAAATGTTGAAACTGATTCTGAAGACG
The DNA here is from genome assembly GCA_038098605.1 of Gryllus longicercus. Taxonomy (NCBI): domain Eukaryota; kingdom Metazoa; phylum Arthropoda; class Insecta; order Orthoptera; family Gryllidae; genus Gryllus; species Gryllus longicercus. Next base: position 2,807,791 of record JAZDUA010000147.1, read on the forward strand.
AAATGCTGTTGGAATATTTCGTTAATACCAGACGACTCAAACGTTTGCGGCCCAGACGGGATAACTTCGGAGAGTGGAACTGCGACGAATTTTTCGCACGTTTCAGGATTACGAAACAAACTGCTTTGTTCGTATTGCAACAGATTGAAGATGAACTGGAATACATTACAGACAGGTATGAGGATGTATATAATAAATCATTAATGGCATTAGTTATATAGTATGTTCCCTCTGTAGGTAGATGTAGAACCTTTCCTTAGCTTTCTCTCTGAATTTTTGAAATAATAAGGTTATGTTGTAACCTCCTGGGCTGTAAGGCATTGAAATGGTATATTATTGAATTTGACATGTTTAATATTACTGTCTTATTAAATAATCGTTTTCATTGGTCTACTTATTATTTAATTAGTATTTTTATTAATGGTTTACTAGTTGTCAACCTGATTTTAAGTAAGTCCATATCATTTCAATTTTTGTTAATAAAGTGCTATTACCATTTTTTAATTATTATTTAAATGATTACTTACAATTATTGCTTAATTTTAGTGGTGTACACAAAAGAATTAAAGACTGACAACATGAGGTCGCTATATTATTTATTCAGTCGTCATTTCAATATCGAATGAATAATACTGCAAACCGTATTTTGATTGTCTTTAAATCTTTGTGGATATTACTGAAATTAAATAATATTCTTAGAAAATTGTTGGTTGACTTTTAACCACATTTGAAATTTAAATGATTATTATGTAAATTAAATATTAATGTGATTATTATGTATTCCCAACCTGGTTTAAGTTAAAACAGGGTAAATAGTGTTTAATGAAATTTACATATTTTTCTTTCATGACTTTCCCTTTCCTATTGTAACAAGTTTCTGCATTACTAAAATTCAGAAGTTTACACTTTAATATAATGAATAATTTTTGTGTATTAATATATTTTGCGTACATTCGTTAAGAAATAAGAATGAAACATTTCTAAAGTAAATTAGAAATTAAGTGAAAATATCACTTCATGCCAATAAAATTTCAATTGATTTAATTTTTTTTAGATCCAATTCATATTACTTGTTACATCTTACACCTAACACAATTTTTAAATAAATTTCTTCTTTAATACCTAAAAATCTTTTCATTAAGTGGACATTGAAAGTAGATAATTTTGGGTTAAGAATTAAAATATTTTGATTTATACACAGACTTCAGAAACATTCACACTATTAAGAACTCTATTGTTTTGTTTCAGAAATTGCTCTTTGTCTCCTATGAATCAATTACTGCTCACCCTGAGATTTTATGCAACTGCCGGCACTCTAACTGCAGTTGGTGACTTCTCAGGAGTGCATAAAACTACTGCAGGGAGAATAATTACAAAAGTCTCTCATGCCCTTGCATCTCTAAGGAAAAAATTTATTTACATGCCGAGAAGCAGAGAAGAAACAATAAACATTCAAAGAAAGTTCTTTGAAGTGGCTGCTTTTCCAAGAGTGATAGGTGCCATTGATTGCACTCATGTACGCATTGTTTCACCCGGTGGAGACAACGCTGAAGTTTTTCGAAATAGGAAAGGCTACTTCAGCTTCAATGTGCAAACCATTGCAAACCAAGACTTGCGCATTCAAAATATAGTTGCACGGTGGCCTGGATCAAGCCACGATGCAACTATATACAGAAACTCTGTAATTAAGGCTCGGGTGGAGAGAGGGGAGTTTTTGAATGGGGTGCTGCTTGGCGATGCAGGATATCCTATAGGACCAACACTGTTGACACCTCTTCGGAACCTTCATTTACCAGAGGAAAATTTGTATAATGAATCGCACATTAGAACACGTAATACAGTGGAAAGATTGTACGGTGTTTGGAAAGCAAGATTCCCTATTTTGGCACTGGGAATAAGGCAAGATATATCACTAGTGCAGCCCATAATTGTGGCATGTGCTGTAATGCACAACATTGCCATTGAGAGGAAGGAAGCAGATCCTCCACCTGTTCCAGGAATGGATCAAGAACAATTACAATTGGCAGTTCAAGAAGGGCAGATAACTCCTGCCATAAATTTAGAAGTGCCACAAAGGGAAGCAGTTCGGGAAACATTTGTGAGGTTCTTCAGAGAGAGAATTCACAGAAATTAATGTTACACATTCATTTATACTTAAATTATATTTAAAAAATAAAGTTTACAAATTTTCAAAAACATTTTGTTGCCTCTCCTTTGCTTCCACATCCATTTCCACAAGTTTTCTCTTTGCTCTTATTAACCTAAGTTCTTCTTCTTTTATCTTCATATTAATTGAATGAAGCTCTCTCTCTCCCTCCTGCTTAGCTTCAAATTCTTTCTGCAGCAATTCCTTCTGCAGAAAGGCCACTTCAGTCCTTGCAGAAGCCCAGGAGTGCAACTTCTGCCCACTCGCAGAAGGACTTATTGTGGTGTCGCACATCTGGGGTCTTCGTCTTGCCGTACTCGGAGTCACAATTAAACTGGAATTTCTTTTTTGCTTCAGCATAGCAGGTGTATATTTAGACCATTCCTGCACTTCACTTTCACTATTGTGCATTGCCAAAGGTTCCAATTCATTAACATGTAATATGGGAAAGTCCATTGTCTTGCTTAATGTGACTTCTTCTTCTTCTCCTCCTCCTGCTGCTGCTACTTCTTCTTCTTCTTCAAACACTGTACTTATGTCATCGTCATCATGTGTCGATGGCATTCCTGCAGCACTTATCCCATAATCCCAGCAACTTTTTCCAAAGTAGGATCCTTTGGAATGCTGGTTCCTGGCCCTCCTCCGGTTCTCAATATTTCTTGCCTCTCTCTGCCTAACATTTTCTTTGCTTCTTTTTTTAAATTGTCGTATTTTTCTTTTAATTGTTTGGCAGTACGGCAAGAAGCAGTGGCTGCATTGAAGTTCACGGCAATTTTCTCCCATGCTTGGTCCTGCAAAATTTGAAAACAAATCAATAGATTAATGACATATTGAAAAGATAAATATTAAAGCTAATAAAAGATATCAGAAGTGTAAGTTGAATTGAGAATTTTGATATGAAAGATAGTATTTTTTAAATTTTAAATTACCTTTTCCTTATTCGTGGTTGCATTGGACTTTTTGCACTCCACAATTTCAACGTACTGATCCACTAGATTTACCAGTGTGGAGCATTCCTCCCGCGTAAAATTGGCGGAACGCTTCTTTTTCATGCTCGACATTTCGCCGGAATTCTGCATTTCGCAAAAGGCACTTAATAAGCGAATAATGCTACAACGAATTATGACTGACTCGCCAAGCCCAAAACACCGGAAACAAAACAAATCTCCACCCCTACAGCGAATAGTTGAATATCGAAAACATTATGCTGCACTCTATTAATCGTTGTGAGTACTAGAAAGTATTGCCAACCAACACAGAGTAAACGTTAAAGTGAGAGTTAGCTAACTTCCAGTTACCTCACTCTCGTAATACACGAAGTCCATTTTAACCCGGAGTTACTTTAACCGGGAGTTAGTTAACTGGCAGTTATAACCAACAGTGGTAATACAGGCCCTTAGAGAATTGACACGCACAGTAGAACGATGGGATATCACACATTGACCTACTTCTGAGATATTGAGGCTTTTGGTAGAACTTTGATAATATAACTCAATACACTTTCAAACTCATTTCACTTGCGTGTAAGTCCATACTAAATTTAAATTACATATTACACTTAAATAACAATATTTCCTGGTTCATTTAATGCTAATAACTCAGTTACACAAACAAATGTGGTATAGACTCTTCTCTACTGAGCCCTTCAATTGTCAACGCTCCAAAATTAACCCAGGCTACAAAATTAACCATACAGAACCAACACTTTACAAGAATTATTAAAATTCTGTTCTAATTATTATTAAAAGTGTTATTGGAATTACCTATTATTAAAATTATACAAATATTTCGCAGATTTCTTTTAGGTCAAATACGCTACTTTACGTCCAATGTTTTTTTACGGGAATATTTGGTACATCTTTATCAAGCGTCGATGGACAAGCCGTTTCTTCCGCCAGGCGTAAAGTGTATGTTGAATCCTCGTCTCGCTGCAATCGCCATTGCGACACATTCAGTGTTCGCGTACTGCCAGTCCGCTCTTCCTGAGCAGCGCTACGCGTCGCCCAACCAGCCACGCCACGTAACAAGCAGCAACCTTCAAGGGCTTCGTGCGGCTCTAAGGATACAGCTGGTGAAGGGAAGCGTGTAAATCAGACCTCAAGGAGAAGTGAAACAACAGGATGCCAATGGAATGTTGGTGCGATGTTTCGTTGGGACGCTATGGCTGGGGACGGGGCGGGAGCGGGGTGTGGCAGAGGGGCGCAGAAGTCCCCACTCGCTGGGTCTCTTCTCAGCATTACTACCGTCTCTGCAGCGACTCTGAGTGGTCCTAAGTGACAGATTTTCGATCCTAGCTAAGGTCGAATTCAGCAGCTGTCTGGAGGAGGATTCAAGCGCTCGGCTGCTCTGATCGGTAGTTTTTCGTGAATTCACTGATCAGCCCCAGACGATTATCGTAGCATTACCTTGTCAAATAGCCCACGGACAACGCGCGATCTTTCCTTTCTCTTCCTTGTCCTTGCCTCTCTTCTTACTAACACATACACTTCCATGCCCTATACTACCACATAAGTCAGGAGATCATTCGGAAATTTGGGGTTTGTGCCGGATAAGGCGGTGCCCCGCTCAGGAGAGGGAAATTCCTCGCAAACTCACGTGCAGATCGGCGACGATATCACCATCCAGGTGTAATGGTAAATGCACCTACGCACATGTGAAGTACGCATTGCTTAGAAGAGCAATGAATACTTCTTTCAACTTGTACGTGAAAGAAATATTACCCTTCATGGTTAAATGAGGGTCACGCCGGGAGCAGGCGCTCCGGCTACGGGTGATTAAGCAACCCGAACCGCTGTCAACACGATCCAGACGTGGAAACAGGAATGTTTGGAAACTGGTTAGTTTTCAAGAAAGGCAAAAGTCCTCTGACAGTTATGTCAGTTTATTGCGTCTAGGGGATGCCGAGTTCTGGCGGGGGCGGCGTAATGGCCTCGTTAAACTCCCTGTTTCCCACATAAGGATCTGCTAGCGTTGAGAGGGGGGGAGACCGCCTAAAGACTTTGCTGCGTGCACTTCACGCTGCTCTGCAGCGCTGTATTTTTCTTATATTAAAATTTCATACTTCATCGGACTTGGTCTCTGTAATTGAAACCTCGCTCACTACCGTGCTCCTCCAGGGAACTTAGCTTCCCTGCGAACTCAATTTTTATTGCATCCTGTACTGGAAGCAATTGTAATTGCCTGCAATCGCTGCTAGTAGCACTACACCTGCAGCGAAAGGCATTACATGGTGGCAGCGGCTTGGATTGAGGAGCACAGCGAATTCAATTACTTTCTGCTGACGGCCGGGCTGGAGAGACTTCGCGCCTGTACCGAGGTGGGCCGGAGCCTTTCTCGAGGGAACAACGCTCCAGAGGAATCCACAAGGCGCCGTGGTACCCGTTCACCGCCTGCAGAAGCCGAGTCCGTGGTTTGGAGGCCAGCACCAGCAGCCGCTGACGAGCCCGAGGGACGTCTTCGGTGATTAGCCGTTGGCAGCCTGCGCCGCGAGAGGGTCCTCTACCCTGAGGGGAGCTGCGAAGCCATCACTGGAGGCCCGAACTGCGCATCTTCAAGCCACCCTACATCTTTTTCTTGGTAAGAGGTTAATCCAGCCATGGCAGACAATGATATTGGCGATAATGAGGAAAATTATATATCAGTTATACAGGCAGTAAAATTAATGTCGCGTAACTTTGATGGAAATCCCCGACATCTTAGAGAATTTATAGAAGGAGTTGAGGCAGCAACGGAAGTAGTACACCCCAATAAACGATCATTGCTTTTGAAATTCATTGAATCAAAAATTACTGGCAATGCTAAAGATAGGTTATTAGCACGAACAGAACGCGAAACTTGGGAACAGGTTAGAGCGATATTAGAGGAAAACTTCTCTGTACGGCGTACGTTAGAATATTACGCGGGCGTATTCACGTCGAAGCAGGGATCAAATGAAACAGTAGCACAATGGGGTTCGCGAGTAGATAGTATGGCTATAGATCTGAGAAGAGAAGTAAAAGGCAGGTTGGAAAAATTAGAACAGAAAGATAATGCGCGTTACGTAGAAGGAGGTCTGCAGTTAATAGGAGAATTCTTAAAGGGAACGTTTATTGCGGGACTGAAAGATGAAAGGATAAGGTATATTGTTAAAGCTAAAGGAGAAGAGGAATCTTTAGCACAAATAGTTGAAACCGCTTTACAAGAAGAAAGCGAAGTGAAATCGCGAAGGTATAAGAATAATCAGGGGCAATGGAATTCGCGATACGAGAATACGCGATATGATTCTAGGAGGCAACAAAGTACGCATATTAAAAGTGAAGTTAATGTTACTGCTGTAAATACTGTGAAATGTTATAGATGTCAGGAACTGGGTCATATATCTAGGGTTTGCAATAATGAACCGAAATGCGCCAAATGTGGTAGGCGAAATCATGAAACTAGGAATTGCAAACAGGGAAACAGGCAGTAGAGTTGCTTGAGCAGCCGCAAGTAACTCTACAAAATGGCTGCGTAGGTGATATGGAAACTGGGGGAAATCACAGCCGTGAAAGAGATTCGCGTGATAAAGATACTGTAAGGAATAGCTCTTGTGATAGAGATTCACGTGATATAGTTACTGTGATGAACCCTGGATGCGGCAAGGAGTCGCGGGAGGTTAACTGCGTAAAACAAGGGGACGCCTTTGATAAAACCAGTTACATGAAAAATGATTTGGGACCATACGAGGTATATGTATTGTGTCCGGAAATTAAGGGAGGCTTAGGAATAGCCTTAATTGATACAGGGGCCCAGGTATCATTGATAAGGGAATCCTCATTAGTCAAAAATATTGCCCAAAGCGATGATGTAATTGAGATTCAAGGTATTAGTGGAAAAAATATCAAGGTAAAAGGTATGGTAAATTTAACTCTGAATAATTGCAGTGAATCAATAGAATCCAAATATTATGTTGTAAATAAATTGCCTAGAAATATTGATGTTATATTAGGACAAGATTGGCTTTTAAGGAATAATTATGTGTTTACTAAAAATATTGCAATACTACCTTTCAGTGAGTCAGTAGTTCAATTCCCGACCACAGAAAAAGGAGTGAGATATGTAGAGCAACAATTATTGCAGCCAGGAATAGTCTGTGCGGCAACTTTAACGAATTGTGATAAAACGTTTCCGTGTCTTATTGTAAATGTCACGCCCGAAACGTTAATAGTACGAGAAACACCAATATTAAAGAAACCTCAGTTAAATAATGCTACTGATAGGACGAATGAAGACGCGTTCACGAAGCGGAGAATAGAATTATTATATGATAACTTGAGATTGCATCATATAGAGGAAGGAGCTAAAGATATTAGAGACATATGTAGTGAATTTGTAGATGTTTTCAAATTACCAGGAGACAAACTGACTACGACAGCGGCAAAACATTATATTCCCACACCCTCTATTCCTAAAGGTAGACCAATTACTTTAAAGAATTATAGGTTACCTCAGGCTCATCAGGAGGAAATTCAGAGGCAAGTAGAACAAATGCTAAATGACGGAATAATTACTCATAGTAAGAGCGAATGGAATTTTCCTTTGCTTGTAGTTCCGAAAAAGATCGATGCGACTGGCAAAAAGAAGTGGCGAATTTGCGTGGATTTTAGACGACTTAATGACGTAACAGTAGGAGATAGCTATCCTCTTCCAAATATTCAGGATATTTTGGATAAAATAGGAAGATCGCGTTACTTTTCTGCTCTCGATTGTGCCAGTGGGTATTTACAAGTGCCAATCGAACCAGAGGATCAATGCAAAACTGCATTTAGTACGGCTAGCGGCCATTATGAATACACGCGTATGCCTTTTGGTCTAAAATCAGCTCCTGCTACGTTTCAACGCATGATGAACTCAATTCTGCACGAGTCAATTGGTGACAGATGCTTTTGCTACATGGACGATGTGTTGATAATGGGAGAAACATTAGCCGAGCATAACAAAAAGCTAAGGGAAGTACTCGGGCAACTCAGGAAACATAATATCAAAATTGAACCCGACAAATGTGAATTTTTGAAGGTAGAATTAAACTACTTAGGACATGTGGTGACAACAAAAGGAGTAAAACCTGATCCGCGAAAAGTTCAATCAGTAACAGAATTTCCCAGACCAGGAAACCCGAAGGACATAAAGTCATTTTTAGGTTTAGCAGGTTATTACAGAAAGTTTATCGATGGGTTTAGTACAATAGCAAGACCTTTGACAGAGTTATTAAAGAAGGATGTCGAGTGGCAGTGGACAGAAAAGGAACAGAACAGTTTTGATTTACTGAGACAAAAGTTAACTGAAGCACCCCTTTTACAATATCCCGACTTTACCAAGCCTTTCATATTGACGACTGACGCTAGTGGATATGCAATTGGAGCAATACTTTCACAAGGAAAATTAGGTGAGGATAAGCCAATAGCTTACGCCAGTAGAACCCTGAACAAGGCAGAAATTAATTACAGTACGGTGGAAAAAGAGTGTTTGTCAATCGTTTGGGCTTGTAAACACTTTCGACCTTATTTACTAGGTAGAAAATTTACAGTCGTTACGGATCACAAAGGATTAGTATGGATCTTTAATGTGAAAGATCCGAGTTCAAGATTATTGAGATGGACATTATTGCTAGAAGAATACGATTATGAAATTAAATACAGAGCAGGGATTAAAAATTGTAATGCTGATTGTTTAAGTAGATATCCTGTAGAATGTATGCAATTTAATGTAGAGCAAATAAGCAATGAGAGGAAATTAGCAATTATTAAAGAAATGCATAATTGCCCGGTAGGTGGTCACCAGGGAATTCAAAGAACTACAGAAAGGATAAAATTATATACAAGTTGGATGGGAATGGAGAAGGACGTAGCCGATTATATTAGGAATTGCAAGGTGTGTCAAATGAATAAAGACCCCCATCACAAAGTAAAACAGCAATTAGAAGTCACTGATACTCAGGACGAACCGTTTTGTAAACTTTATCTCGATGTGGTAGGTCCCCTTCCAGTTACGGAAGACAATTTTAGATATATTTTAACTTGCCAAGACAATTTAAGTAAATATGTTATCGCTATTCCTATTAAGAATCAAACTGTGGAAGAAATAACAGATGCGTTTGTGAACAAGGTAATATTAATATACGGTATTCCAAACTCTATAGTCACTGATCAAGGGAGTAATTTTATGTCTGATGTATTTAAAAGAATATGCAAGTTGTTTAAGATTGAAAAAATCAATACCGCAGCTTATCATCCGGAGAGTAATGGAGCATTAGAACGGACTCATAAAACGCTTGTAACGTATTTACGTTGTTTTTGTGATCCAAAGTCTTTTAATTGGAATACGTGGTTACCGTTTGCATGTTTTTCTTACAATACTACTCCGCATAGTATCACTAAGTTCACACCTTATGAGATATTATACGGTAGGAGATGTAATATTCCAGGGATTTTACAAAGTACTCCACAACCTTTGTACAACTATGATGACATAATACAGAATGTTAAATTTAAAATGCAGAATTGTCATAAAATTGCTAAGGAAAGATTGATACAATTCAAGGAAAATCAAAGAGAGAAAACAAAAGCCAATCCTGTAAAGTTTAAGGTAAATGATTTAGTATTATTAAGAATTGAAGCTAGGCATAAGTTAGAACCATTATGGAAAGGTCCTTATGAAGTAAAGATGATGAAGGAACCTAATGCAATTATTCAAGAGGTGGGTAAACGTAAGCATCAGGAAGTACATACCAACAGACTGAAACCATACTTTTCTTCCGTTTCAAGGAACGAAACGAAGCATGAGGGCACTTAGGATTTGGGTAATATTAACGGCGTTATTATGGTGGTGGGAAATGGCAAATGGACAGGAAGTGAAGCAGCTACAATCGCAAACCGGGATTTATTTTGATGAAGCTGGAACTATCTCTTTTTACCCAATGCGATAGAAAGTAGTAAGCTATATAAATTTAGAACCAATTAAGGAGCTTTGGAAGAGTACGAAAGAACATCACAGAAAGGTAGCCGAATATTGTAATAAAGTATCGGAAGCAAATTGGTATCATCTGACAGACTGTGGAGCTTTTCAGCAATACATGAGATCTAAAACGTATTATATTGATAATTTGAGAGATTTAGTAAGCGAATATATGGTAGATTCAGAAAATGTCGAATCTTTCAATAAAAGAGCGGTAAGAACAAAGAGAGGAGTATTAAATTTGGTGGGAGAAATAGCAAAGGTACTTTTTGGAACTCTAACACAATCGGATGCAGAGGAATATAATAAACATATTTCAGAATTAGAAAAAGAGCAAAGCGAATTTTTACACATTTCCAAAGATCAAATGACGGTAATAAAATCGACATTAAGTTATGTTAACTTAACAATTCAAAGAGTGAATCAAAATGAGAAAACATTAAAACAAAATTTGAATAAATTAGCTAATTATACTGATAACAAAGTTAATGCATTAGAAGTGGAGATAGAAAACATCAGTCAGATCAATGAGCAAATAAGAATATTGCAAAGAGGTATCGAGGAATGTCAGCATTCGTTTGAAATTTTGCTAGATGCTTTTGTCCATGCAGAGCAGGGAACGCTGCAGCCACAACTCATTACTACCGCTAAGATCAAAAAGGTAATGGAGAGCCAGGCACTGCCAAATGGTTTGGATTATCCTCCTTTTCCCCTTCCTGAACTCCAAAAGATAATGATTCCCCATGTGTACGCTTTAAAGCAATATTTGGTGTATGTATTAGAAATTCCTCTTCTCTCCCCCAATATCTATCATCTCTATAAGATCCTACCTTTTCCCGTGTCCAAAGGAACTAACACATATGTATTTTTAAGTTCAAGCAAAGAGTTTATTTTTAGTGATTCCATGAGGCAACATTATGGTAAAATGTCAAATGATGAGTTGTCAAAATGTTTTCAAACTAGTATGTTAAACTATGTATGTAAGGAAGATGTACCAATTTATACTTTTATTCCCGGGATGGATTGCGAAGCGTCACTCCTTCATCCATCTACTACTATTATGCCACATAATTGTGAGACTAGAATAATTCGTTTGGAAAGAACTTTTTGGATACCTCTCTTTCTAAGTAACCAGTGGTTGTTTGTAACTCCAAGGCAAGAAAGATTGACTGTTCTGTGTGGAGATACATCCGATCACATTACAATTCAAAAGGAAGGAAAGTTATGTTTGAACCAGAGATGTAAAGCTTTTTCCACGTATGTAACTTTGTTTGCTACATCAACTCTGGAGAGTAATTTCACTAATGATTTCTTGCCAATTGTACCGATCAATTATGATTGTTGCTTTGACAGTGACAAGGTCAAAACTTTTGCAGATTTAGAATTAGATATTCCTTTAGTCAATATTATGTCCTCAGTTGATGATTTGAAAATTGCTAGTGTTAAGGTTGATGAGGTAGAGAAACTAATTGAGGAACAAGGAAGAAAGAATTATACGTATTGGTACGCTAATGTAATAACAGGTAGTTCTGTTTTTGGTATATTTATTGTTGTAACATTTTCATGTTGTGTGTGTTTTTGTTGTGTGAAAAAGTGTAGAAATTGTACTTATTGGTTATGGGATAGATGTTCGCCAAAGAATTGCTGGAAAGAAACAAGAGAAAGATTCTGTATTAATATTCATAATTATTCAGGAGCAGGGAGAATTGTTAGTTATCAGACAACTGGCACTCGTGACGAGCAGTCTTCTACTGCAGAAATAAATTCCACAATATCTCCTGCTCACTCACCAAAATCTATCAACATAACTGAGGTTGATGGCGAGAACGAACATCTACCCATATCCACACGAACGAGAAGCTCAAGTAAAGCTTTCCGTTAGAAAAGTTTTCATCTGTTGATCAAAACTTTTTCTAAGGGGGGAGGTGTAATGGTAAATGCACCTACGCACATGTGAAGTACGCATTGCTTAGAAGAGCAATGAATACTTCTTTCAACTTGTACGTGAAAGAAATATTACCCTTCATGGTTAAATGAGGGTCACGCCGGGAGCAGGCGCTCCGGCTACGGGTGATTAAGCAACCCGAACCGCTGTCAACACGATCCAGACGTGGAAACAGGAATGTTTGGAAACTGGTTAGTTTTCAAGAAAGGCAAAAGTCCTCTGACAGTTATGTCAGTTTATTGCGTCTAGGGGATGCCGAGTTCTGGCGGGGGCGGCGTAATGGCCTCGTTAAACTCCCTGTTTCCCATATAAGGATCTGCTAGCGTTGAGAGGGGGGGAGACCGCCTAAAGACTTTGCTGCGTGCACTTCACGCTGCTCTGCAGCGCTGAATTTTTCTTATATTAAAATTTCATACTTCATCGGACTTGGTCTCTGTAATTGAAACCTCGCTCACTACCATGCTCCTCCAGGGAACTTAGCTTCCCTGCGAACTCAATTTTTATTGCATCCTGTACTGGAAGCAATTGTAATTGCCTGCAATCGCTGCTAGTAGCACTACACCTGCAGCGAAAGGCATTACACAGGTGATCCTCACGAAAAGCTTGGCCACGCAGGATGCACGGTGCTTGTTATCAGCAGAGCTTCGGAAACTCGTCGGACCCACTTCTATGCGAAATACTTTTATGGATGTTGGGTGGTATGTTGTTTATTTGCCTCGTACCTCTTCCCTCCGCCTCCGCCTCTGCCTGCCCGCGCGCGGGAGACCTCGAGGGCCCTGGAGGCCACGGCGCGCGCCTGCGCATGCGCCAGGCCGGGAGAGGGACGCCGTCGCTCGTCCCCGCGCTGCGGGGCGTCCGGGCCCCGTCGCGTCACCGCATGCGCGCTGTTGCCGCTCTCTTCGGACCTCTTCAATCAGCGTGATTGGCGTGGATGTCGCGTTTGTATCACGTTAACCAGCAGTGTTACTATACCGATCTACGATCCTTTCGTTTGCCGTTACTTGCCTTCACAGGCAGCTCAAGCCACAAATCAGCTATCTACTTAGGAAATATACGTAAGTGTGAAATTCAAACATTTGTTTTGCAAATTTCTTCAAAATAATTACATTTAAACAGATATGGAGATATCGAAAAAATTCTCTTAAAATATACTACTACTGAAAGATGCTCGACAGAAAGTCAGTGGAAGAAAATTAGAAAAATGGATTTAATCAAATCCTGATAACTGTAGTAGGCGTTGGTAGGGCAGTGAGTTTGAACTCAAAATGTAAACAAAGGCCAAACCAACAGATATTCAAGTATTTCATCTCGCTCGCCACCTTTGTCATCGTCGTGCGCCTTCGCACACGAATGGCGCTAACCCCACAGTTTTTGTATTTGGAGGGCGCTGTCGATGCTTCTGTCTCTCCGCCGAACGGAAAAGTCAAGTTTCTATTTTTAACCTTCTCTCGTAATACGTTGAAATTTGCTCCAATTGTTACAAAAATAGAAATGTTGAAAATGAAGGCATTTGTAATGCTTTTTTGTTTAGGTTTGAGTACGTGTTGCTGCTTGCTTGCTAGCTAGGCCCCGCTTGCACCCACAATGATAGCAATGATGGCAGGCAGGGCAACAATGATGGCAGGCAAGGCAACAATGATGGCAGGCAGGGCGTCGCAGTTAAAGCAGCAAACGCGTATTACATTACAAATTATTTAGATTTTATGGGTCCTTGGGAGCTAAGTCCCTTCAGAAGACTGCAGGATGGTGGATCAGCACAAGTGAAAATGAAAGACAGAATATGTTTTAGCAAATGTCGAAACAAGAGTCATTTACTTGCACAGAAATGAAGTTACACAGAAATGAAGTTACACCTCCGTTCATGTGTACGGTAGCTCGGAGAGTCCCCCGGGCGGGGCCCGTCGGCTTATTTTATAGTACTCAGAGCTTTGTGTAATCATACGCTTCCATTTGGGTTGCACGTGGCCTCCCTTCCCCAAACATGGCGTGGCCGTAAGGCGTTGAATCGCCTTTCTGTGCTTGTGCCTCTGCGTCGGTCATATCGTCCGTCACTTTAAGGGCTTACTCCAGACGCTGATGGCGGCCAGCTGGTGGTCACATGTCGCAAGAGCCCACGTGCCTAAACATTCATATTAATGGGTACTTCCCAGTTAATGGATATTTCCCAGTTGACGGGTATTTCCCAGTTGAATGCGTTATGATCAAAAGCTCCTATAGAATTTTATGAAGTATGATTATAATCATTACAGTTATAATCATTACAATTACAATTATTACAGTTACAATCATTACACCTTCAATCAGTACAGTTACAATCATTACACATTTCATTTCCTGGATTGTTTTAATCTTTGACGACGTAGACATTATAAAATATTAATAACGAATATTACGTTTACTGAATTATTTATCTGCTCTTTCTTTGCTGAAACAATAATTTCTGTGACGACAATACGTAGTTCTTTTTTTAAATTCAGAGGTGTTTTAGATTCTTTGTAGATTACTAGTAAGTTAATTATTTCTGCTTCGTGTGCAAAAGGCTAAGAACACTATTTCACATGTCGTATAATATTCTCGCTGTGAAGCTTTCGCGGAAACAGTTGAAGTGCTCCTCCGCCGGCATCTTACAAAGAGGGTGAGAGGGGAGGGGGCGCGGAGGTGTCTCGTAACATACCGCCCTTCCAGGAACAGGGCGCCCTGGGCCGCATCTTGCTTCCTCGCTCCAGGTGGTCGCTGCCCCCCGCCCTTCCCCGCAGGCACACCGCTCATTCTCTTCGCCTGTTCCGCTCCCTTGTCCCCTTGAGGGTAGTGATTACACATTAGCTCCTTACAAGAGACATTCATTTTGATGTCAATATGAAAGTGAGAATTTATGATTCTGCGAAAGATAATCCATTTTTCGGTTTTCATTAATAAACATCATGTACGCACATCAACAGAAGTGATTTTTTTAGTATTAAGGCTCCGCCGGTTTGCAGACAAATGAATCAATAATAAAAACAATTTGTGTTGAACTGGTTTATTCAAGAGTATTTTAATAATATTGTAGATACACAAAATAAGTTAGCAAATTTAAAAAGGAAACTGTTTTCTGTTAAAAGATAACGAACGATTTAAGTCGTTTATTTTTACTCAAAATTCGTGTTTTAAACTTATAATCAAGTTATGAAATAGGCTTTCTTGGCGTTTTCGAACTTGTATATGTGGTATCGGGGGCCATCCATTTCTTGTCCTTCCGAGAACTCGCCCTCGCGACCTCTTTCTCATTCGTCCACTCACGGCGCTTCATGTAGGTCGGTTGCCCTTCACGAGGAAAGGAGGAGGAGGTGCGCATTTTCAAGGAACGGCTCGAGGCGGTCCACGTGCTGTAGCAGGGTGGGGGGAGGGGCGGCGCGGTTTTTATGCCCCGTTGGAAACTGACTCCGAGGGGAGTCATGTGGAAGGAATGTATTCAACGTTTTTTTCTGCAGTTTTCTGCTGTCGCGTCCCGCTCGTTGTTTTTTGCGGCGGCAGAGGAGCTTCGACGGAGGCGCGGCGCCCGAAGGCCAGGAAATTCCTCCCGCCAGGAGACGCGCCTCTCCGGCCACGCCTAGCGCCCTCGACACGGAGAGCCGCCAGTTCCTTGGCTCCAGCGATTCCGACATTTTGGAGTCAGTTACATTGTGCAGCGTTGAAGTGTTAATTTACTCGAACCACTCGATTACGCTTTTGTTTGTTATAATTTTTCTTAACTCGAATCGACTTAGGTGACACAGGGTCGTTCAATTGTTGTCACTGCAGAGATTCTGAGCGGGAGGTCCTGGAGATTAAGTCCCGACAGTAGAAGGATTTTCAACTCTACGTAGCTAGGTCGAGTTCAACAGTTGTTGTGGGAGGATTCTAGCGGTCGGCTGCTCTGATCGGTAGTTTTCCGTGGTTTCTTCGATCAACACCTGGCGA
Source organism: Gryllus longicercus (assembly GCA_038098605.1). Classification (NCBI taxonomy): domain Eukaryota; kingdom Metazoa; phylum Arthropoda; class Insecta; order Orthoptera; family Gryllidae; genus Gryllus; species Gryllus longicercus. The sequence goes on from JAZDUA010000147.1 coordinate 2,823,792, forward strand.
ATGCCGGCCGCCCCACGCACACACCATAAATCTTCTCCATTCAATGAACTTCTGTCTTAGGCCTACGTCTCTCACAGCACCGCGGCTACCGCAGCTCGATTCGGTCGATACGAACCAATAAAATTCTTTCAACTGAAACGTGAGCTTCAATAGATTCACAGAGGTATTTATTTCTCATATTGTGATTCCATGAGGCTTATGAAGATCCGGAAAGTTAGGTTAACCAGTCTTTGAACTCACTTTCCCAATTATTTCAACCACCGAGGTGGTGCAGCAGGCAATTGTCTGAAATCTACGTTTGCGAATTTGAACTCTTCGCCAACCAGGCGCACAGACTCACGATTCCTCGCACGCGAGAATATTAGACATTAAAAAGGGATCTCAGCGGTACGGCGCGAATACTTCGTGTTCAACATTTCTCGAGAATGGGAAAAATGTAGCTGGGAAATTGAGCCCGTCGCAATTAGATCATTCCAACTGCAGCCGCTCCGGGGAGCAGGAACGTTTCTCCCTCTGTCCCGCAGCCGCCTGCGCACACGCGGCCGGAGGCCTAATTGCTGCGTGTGCGTGGCGCCCTCGCCCTCGCCCTCGTCGCCGGCGCCGCCGCGGCGTGGGAACCACCCGACCACCCCACCACCCGCCCGCATGGCTTCACGACACGACAGCGCGGGGTACACGCCCACCGACCGCCAACGGTCTCCACTCGCAGGGTGGCCACTTTCTGAAGAACATGCAAAATTGGGAAAAATAAGGGATTGCATTGCTCCGGAAAAGTCAGGGAAAAATCAAGGAATTTCATTGCTCTGGGAAAGTCAGGGGAAATTTTGATATCTTATAAAATTAGATATTCCTGAAACACTTTTTACACAATTTCTACTTTTTAATTTATATTTTATCACGGCGAAATCAGAGGCGATAAATAGTTTCAGACTTGCTGTATTATTTTTTTAAATAGTGAAATACTCCAACAATGAAATATTTTAAAAATTCAGGGAAAGTCAGGGAGATGAGAGACAACTTTGACTAGGCTCTGTCAGCAGAGGGGAGCCGCTTTCCAATGTGTTCTTCAGGGAACATTCCTGCATTCTTAAAACGAACAAAATTCACTCAAGTTACGTTCCTCTACCTTTGAAGGTTGTTAGTTGAAAGTTGTTAAGGAATAATGTCTTCTACTTTGGACTCTAAGCATTTCGTTTGTCGTTTTCCACTAAAACATATTCACTGCCTTCTAATAACAATAATGAAGATTGGAGAGTTGAACTTTAGAACTTTCCTTTATTCCTTTGTTCCATTGCACCGAGAGAGTTTGCTAAGAGAAGGTAAATACTCTGTTTATTATAAAATATATTGCTCATAATTACCGCCAAGACTACTGAACATTAGACAATTTTACTGTTCGGGAAAAAAAGAGATTGAGAAACTATTTCGATCAATATTGTCTTAACTCTTGTAAAATTTAAACGTCCACCCCCGTGTATCCCCATTACGAAATTTCCGGTAGAGATTATCCACGTAACTTTTCTTGTCGGCTTGCCTACGTTCCCTCTCGCTGGTACAATAACCAGTAGCGGGTTAGAAGTCTCAAAATGCACTGATGACAACACTCTAAGTACATCATCTTCGTTGAGTTGAAACAGAAGAGATTTGCTTTTGCAGACGAAAACTATTACTGGTATGTTTTTTTGTTGCTGTCTTTTTTTTGTTGGTTTTTTTTTCAAAAAATCTAAGGAAATGTCTGAGGTAGATTCTTTACAGAAGATGCGTCGAACGTATACTTGGCAACGTGAAGTTTGACTTCAATTTTGTAGCGTTGGCAAAGCTAACTAATTGCTACAAAATCTCTAGTGGCTGACAACGTAACTAATATCCCCGTTCTCCTATCATTTCTTCGAGCCATCATTCAACAAACGTTGCGTAGATAGTACTATTTGAAATATTTAGATGAATGAAAGGCCGTGTAACATCTTTTTTTAAAATAATTTATATTATAAATGGACTCTATTTGTACTACCGCAGTCCTTGTCATACAACCTTTTAGAGGAAGCGCCGTCACAATGCAGAGTATGCCGCATTCCGGCATACGTGAAGGTAGAGCGGTGGGGGGGGGGGGGGGGCTGCCTGTTCCGTGCGTGACTGCGAAGAGCAAGGGGGGCGTTTCCTCTTCTGACTTCTTCCGTGGAGGCGTCCAGCTCGTGACGTCGTGCGCCGAGCACGCGGATGCGATGGGAACGCTGCTCCGGCCGTTTAGCGTTTTTGTCGCGGGCGGCGCGGCCGCGAGCGACGGGTCACGCCCCCCTTCGTCTCCCTCTTTGCGACAACACGCGCACGCCTACTCGCACGCCCTGGGCCGCGGCGACCGCTGCGCGCCCTGCGGGAGTGGGCCGCGGCGCGGCACAAATACCGGAGAACTTTGAGGAGTCGAATTCGTTATATTGGTGAATACGAGATATTCTAGGTGAATTAGACAGTGCTGGATTTCCGTTACTATAGATAAATTAAAGATTTAAGTATACAAGCGTCAACCATTGCTGAACAAACAGCTTTTTTCATTGTATGCTCATTTTTTATTTAACGGTATGAATGTGTAATGTCAATCCGTCTGGAAAGTTAGGCACGAAGAATTTGATTAGCAATAGCTCCCAACTTATTTTGATTCTGTCAATCGCACTTCCCCTTTTGGGTAACAGCGTTTTCTCCGTGACCACCACTGAACTACGCCTACATTTAAGGATAATCATATTTGTGATTTTTTCTCTCATATGTTTTCACGAAAACATCTCTATTTCTACGAATAATTAACAACTATTTTAATGAGTTAAAAAATGAGCTATTGTAGTCGATCTTATTTCTTAAATCAGAGATTGCTAAAAATTCCTTTTGTTGGGGTGGCGTTTTTTTCTTTTGAAACATATTTCGTCGTCTGTTCGATTTTATTTTGAGGATGGATAATTTTGTCCCAAATAATTGTGAATAGTTTTAGTTGCGTTATTTCTTTTTGTTCATACCTCTTTGAGGGCGATCCCTCCTCGGAGTCGCCCTGAGCGACGCGTCTGTCTGAAGGGAATTCCTGGCAATTAGCGTTCCTTGTTCCGTCTCCCGAAGGACAGCGGTGGGGAAGGTCGTTGGGAAGTTGCCCTCTGGGCGAAAGGGGCGCCTGCGCACCAACACACAATACGTGTAATTTCCTTTAGTCGGGGAACTGGACGGTGGTAAAACACCGAGATGCCATGTGAAACGATCTTCCACGAGGAGTTCTACGCATACAGAGGAAAGGCTATGCAGGAGGAAAAGAGTAGATACACTTAATTCAGGTATTCAAGTAGAACTAAAGAGTTTTGATAAAAAGTTATCATTTAAATTCCAGAACTAAACTGTCTTATAAATCGTGTATTCGTGTTTAAAAGTCTTTAACTTTACCTTTAAAAGTCGTGCACAATATTGTAATAGTATAAATTGTTTTCTCATTGCAAAATAATGATACTACGCAATGAAACATTACATAAAGAGTGATATAGACGTTGTTGATGATTAATTTTGGATACATTAAAGAAATGATGGCTACTTCATGTGGAACTGTTAATGGGAAATTCTTCCGGTTATTCCCCAAAAGTTCTTCTGATTAGTCTTCCTTTCTGTGAAACGATTTATTATTCATTTTTCTTTATGCACAGTTTGTATATGAAACTTTCTTGTGTTTTCTAAACCACCAAATAATTGAAGGTATGGCTTTTAACGTTTCGATTCAATTCTTCTTTTTGTAACACACAAGTATTTTATGGCGTGCATGGCACATTCTCTCGTATCACGAGATAGCCCAGTTGTTAGTGTAATAGATAGCTGATCAGAATAAGAATGCTTTGCACATCCGAACTTGGCAGCAGTGTACTTTCAGCATATTCCAAACCTGTATGCAATTCTTTAAATACCAGAAAACAAGACATATAATTATACGAAAAAAAATAGTAAATGCAATGATGCTTTTTGTCTGTGGAGAGTTCAACGCGTGATCTTACCGTTAACCGAGAAAAAGAGAAACGGAATATTTTCGCATCAAACGCTCAGTGACAACCGTGATGTGTAAAATCGCGAAGAATAAAAACACTGATTTTAATTGATCTTGATTAAGATGTATCATTGAACAAGATAATGGGAAGAAATCTTCAATTCTATGTCAAATTTACATTTGATGAACAGGGTATTTTTGGCTTCAGTGAAGTTATTTGTGAATTTCAGACAATTTTCGCGAAGTGCTTAAAAGCAAGTTTGCATTTAATATATTTGTAAACGAAACCCTTCATAGAAATGATAAGTTCCGTGGAACAATTTTCTCTATATAAAAATCTACATTTTACGTCTATGAATGTATGAACTTTTGCAAGTGTTCGCTATTTGAAACTATAATCTTGTTAACGGAACCTCTAACCAAGAATCGCACACGAAGTGAGGGAGAGAAACACTTCACATTACTTCACATAACAATATCCTAAGAAGTTTGAAATAATAATCCATCTTTATTTTTCGTGTTTAATGTGTAATTATTTATCTTTTTGCATTATTTAATCGAATTTTGTAGATGGCCTACGATAAGTGTACATGTTAGTGCAGTATTTCAATTGCAATTCCTTTTCCTTTCAAATCTTTCTCAAAATAAATATTTATTGTACAGTAGCTGTCGGAAATTACGAGTATTTCCAGAAAACAAAAATTCATACAAAGGTTTCAACTTACATTAGGTTTCACAAAATGTATTAAACTGATGATTATTTTCAAAATACTTTAGGAGAGCAAAAATTGAATGAGCATAATCTTTGAATGAATTAGTAAAGAAAAGTGACGCAAATGTTAACAAATTGAACAGAGATTTTAGGGAATTGTAAGGAATTTGGATTCTGTTAACAAGAAAGCTGAGATGGAAAAATAAAATGTAAGATACTTTACAGAGCGTTGTTTTTGAGACTTTAAATACATTCGTATTTTATCACTTAACACATTTTTTGCAATGTAATTTACTTACTGAAGAATAAAAATGTAAAGTAGCACTTTTTTTCATGTAGATACTTGTAGGTTAAGTTATATTTCATTCCGAAGTAACTCTGGAATGTGCTTTATAACCTTATGAACAGGTAGAGGACCAAGCCGGGTTTGCTCGTAGCCTTTGTTCCAAATGTTTCCGCTGCTTACATCTTCCAGTGAATATATCTTCTCCCGGGCACGTTCCTCCACGTCATCTTCGCGCATCATCCGAAGCGAAGCTGCAAGAGATTCCTTCGCCCCACCTCTCCTCTGTGCCGCCACGCCGCCCGGCAGTCTAGAATAGGCTGAAAATGCGCACGGGTTCCACACGATAGAAAAACACGGACGTCTTGATGTGGGTAACAGATCCACAGACCTACAATAATGAAGTTTTAAAAACTATTACCAATTAAAAATAACAGTTCCTCTTATAATAATTAGTTTTAATTATAATAAATTTACTGCTATTGTGACTGACGGTTTCACAATTATAATTAATAGATATTTTTCTAAGATTGTATTAGTTTTAGTACTCGATTTTGTTTTATGTTTTCCACTATCGCAAGTAGACGCATTTGCATTTAGCTTAGTGTAGGCAGGCGTGCGGTGAGAGCGCAGCGGGTGGCGGGGTGTAGTGGGGGAAGGGGGGCCGGGGAGGCTGCGCGCGTGGGAGGCGCAGAGTGACGAGTGCGGCGCTAGAACCTGACGGGGCGCTGTATATTGCGGCTGACGTCGCCAGAGCCCGCTCCTCCAGCGCCGCCAGAAAAAAAGAATGAAGGATGATCAGTCAGAGACGCGATAAGCGCTGGGGAGCGGTGGAAATAAAATGTAATAAGAGAGAAGAGAAGGAAAGAAACGAAAGTTAACGGCGTATTTATTGTCGACACTTAAACGATAAGTAAACGCTTAAAATAAGTGGACCCTTTGCCAGTTTCGCATTCGTAGACCTCACTTATTCGAGAGTCGCACTCGGGCAATATTTCTCTGCATAATATTTGTCAACATTGCTTTATTGATTACTAGACACGAATCTAGAAGGCCGCGTCAGTATTTTTTTCCAATTTTTGAGGATATTTTAAACCAGCGATCTGGTTTCATCGACGGACGTATCAACAGAAAATTAATTATAAATTTTATTTCGTTGTTATGATGCGTTATGTCTTGTGCGGATAATTGGTTTTGGTAGAATTTTTCCGATTTTGCATGATTAGTAAATATAATTATTGACGTACGTAAGTTCTTCAACAAATGAAGAACATTTAATGAACTTTTTAATATTTCTTGATACCACTTCACACATTTCTGTAATGATTCTACAAACTGAGGGGTGACTTATTCTATAGAGATCTGCACATATGAACCGACAAAATAATAAAATAAAAACACTTTTAAATCTGACGTATTGTGCTCATTGTTGTAAGATAACCTATAAAATACGGTTCTTGTAGGATAACCAAAAAAATACGCCCCCGTGGACTGTAATTGAAATCAAAAAATTACGTAACCAAAATGACGATCTTGCATAAAATCTATTAGCACTTTTAGGACAGGTGTTAATGGTTACCCTCTATTCCTCACGCACATATTGTGAATGAGCAACAGAGGCAATAATGTTTACAACCGCATCCTTGTCAAAACGATATCTCTGCGTAAATTCTTGTTATCTATGCATTTCCAAAGGCTTTCCATGTCTCTTAAATATAATTTTGGTAATCAATCTTCCATGTTGATTTCAATAATTTCAAAAACTCATAAACTTCTCTCATGTTATTTCACGTTGAAAATCGTCCACTTAAGGGTACAATTAAATGCTTAAGCAAACACTAACGTGACGACTACGAATTAAAAATGCAAATAAGTAAACGCTGAAGTGTTTCTCAAAAATAAGTGTCGACTATGAATACGGCCCATAGATTCTTTCAACGTCTCATTCCATAACCAAAAGAAATGCTGGCATATTTTCACTTTGAAAATAAAATTATATTTAAATTACATTGTTTATATTTCTCATTTGTTCATCTCTTCTATTGGGAATGTGAAGTAAATATCTGGTAATATCTTACGTGAGGAAACCGGTAAGAGAAGATAAAAATTATCTTTGAGTTACTGAAACTATATAAAATTTAGAGTGAAATAAACAATAAAAGGTTCATTAATGTTAAGAGTTTGGAGTGTTTTCTTGAGTTAAAAATGGCGAACGTTGACTAACATTCATAACATTCATAACTAAAAAGATGCATATGTCTTGCACCACTTATGTGAACCAAGTCAATTTTCGAACATTGTGTGTTTTTACTACAATAATTCACAAAAATGCAGTCAGATTTAATGTTTGTACTTGTGTTTAACTAACAAGCAAATTCTTCATATTTTATTTCATACTTAAAGTGTTGCAATTTGAAGCCAAACATGTTGGTCGAAAATTCCAAACAAATTCGAGGGCACTGTAATCCGAGGCCCCGGCCAACAGACCACTTCTTAGAGGTCTGATTAAACATCTCCGAATCGTAAAGCTGAAATGTGAGACGCAGGGTGGGCGTGTGGCGGCGGCGGCGGGTGGAACAAAGAGGACAGTGTGCGCTGGGAAGGCGTTCGGGTGGGCGGATACGCGATCAAAGTGCGCTGAGCGGGTGAGGGGGAGGGGGAGGGGGCAGGTCCGGCATCGCCCGCGGGCGTGTTCGCGCGCGCGTGATGAGCGCCTCTTACCAATATTTGCGCGCGCCGCGGTGCAGCTGCTCACATTGTTCTCCCGGGTTCGTTGCTCGGGACGGGACTTTCAAGTGCACGGCGTATATGCCAGGGACTGTTGGATGTGCAGATACTAATGCCCTTGCAGAATTTCAATGTGCTCTAGGTCTTCAAACAGAAATGGATTCGGGAAAAACGTTTACTTGCTTGTAACTTTCGAATGTTTACTCCGGTATGAGAAAGTGGTATATCTCCAAAGAAAAAATCTAATTGCTTAAAGCTTGATTCGTTTAATGGCTTTCGCTGTTACATCTCCGAAGTTAATTTATAAAGTAGGTAAATAAACAACATATTAGATTTTCGCATATCTCTGTTTCGTCGTTTGCAGTTGTAAATTCTATGGGAAAATATTCATATGGGAAAATATATGAAATTCTATTTCATAAATATTTTAATTTTGTCTCCATAATTATTCACATAAGTAAATGTTAGTGCTGATCCATCAATTTTATCTCAGTTTTTCCGCAATGGGGAGCTTTCGTTTGCTTCGTTAGTAAATGTGATTCTTGTGTAATGTGATATAAGTACACAAAAACCGTCTCATTACAAGATTAGTGAACTTATGGTAGATACTCCAGAGAAATGGGGTTGTATGCGTACCCTTGTGCTATTTGCATTATCTTAATCACTTGTGTATGTCTGAAGAACGAGGATCTTACAAAGAGAACTTTAGACCGTTAGAAAGAATGTAATGTCCAAATATGGACAAGAACGAGTATTCTTTTTTTAAATATTATATGGATACTGTTTGACAATTTTGAAGGCGTATATGACGCTACTTTTTGACTTATTACTGAGTTATCCCCTATATTTTATCACAGTCAAGATCAAAATACGCTCTTTCAACACACACACACTCACACACATACACACACACACGCTTGTATGTGTGTGTGTGTGTATGTGTGTGTGCGCGCGTACGGTCTAAAACATTGACAAAAATATCAGTGAGTTCTCTATAATGAGCTACATACGTTTGGGAAGTCTTAAAACGGAACACCGATATTGTTCCGAGAATTTAAATACAACACCAATTGCAACTCTCCGTTCTGCTGCAGCGAGTGTCGCATCATCGCTGTTCGCAGGCCAAGCAGCAGAACACCACTGCCGCCGTTACAAGTACACAGAACCACAGACAGAAATCACACTTTATATGTTTAATACAATGTACTAGACATGAACGTACGAACTTCAACCCCGATTAAATTGATATTAAAAGACAGTATATACAATAATGTAAAGAAGGTTACGACATTTGGTTTATTAAATTGATATTTTCTTTCCTTCACTTTCAAAAGAAAATCGTTTAATGATTGCTTCATGTGATGCTAAAGGAATGAAACTATGTATTTTCGATGTGCCTTTTCCAGATTTTGTATTTTCGTATCTCCTTTGCTCTATGTTCAGCGTTGGTAAAAATATAAAGGTAATGTTTTTCACTTTTACATCAGCCCACTCAAATAATTTCAAAAAATTAATTAGTTATTGGCAACGTTGAAGACAAGCTTTTGTAGCCAATCTTTTAGTTTTCCCACCACTCTATCACAAGGTCTCTTGTGATGCGAGGCGATGTAAAGTAATGCCATTCAGCACTAATATCAAAATTGTCTGTGTGAAAGCATAAACTAAGAAAATGTTTCCGGTTTTTGTACTGGAATCTGGCTCCATCTGAGAAATATATACTGTCAACACTTTCATATTCTATTTTGTGAAGTGCTACTGGTTGCTGGTTTACGCTGAAATAGGTGAACTGCATTCGTGTCGTGTTTCAGGCATTCCGAAATAGCAATTATTGCTCGATGCTTAATTTTGTCTTTTCTCTAAAGTATAACACAAAAGAGTAGCTTGGTCATTATTCCAGTAAATTCCCTGAATTGCATTTTGGATTAAGAAGGAAAATTTCTCTGAAAAATCGCACTGGACGATAAAAATTCCAGCGGTCAAATTTTCTTTCGTCTGGTTTAGATACAGAGTTTGCTGAGTCGCGAAGAAAGAGTGTGGCAGCAGAGCATTCAATTTAAATGAACATTTTTCTACAAATGTATCAATTGGTGTTTGCATTATTTCTAAGTTAATACTGTCAACAGTTACCCATAGTTGTTGTATTCCCATTGTAATTAATCTGTTATTAATTCTGCTTTAAATAATCCTTGTAACTTTGCCATGGAACGAGAAGTTTCAGGACAGAAATCCATTTCTTTAAATAACAAGCAGGTGTTGTAAGATTACAAGTTATTCTTGAAGGCGGGCGGAGTACGCGCTTCGGTCAAAAAAGTATTTTTTAAAATTTTTATTTGTGTGTGTCCCATTTTGAAATTTGGCAGTTTTAAACAACGTTTGTGAACTAATTCATGAATATTTCTTACAATGAATTTAAGCGTTTTTCTCGTGTAAAAAATGTACTAGGAAATTAAAAGTCACTTTTAATACTAAAATAATATATTTGAAAAATATGTTTTTACCCAATGAAAGTACATCTTTCAAGGTTTATTTTGGGTTTAGTTGTATTTTTCTGCAGAAAATTTAGATACGTGAGAACAACAATGCGTGCGTACAATTCTTGTGAAAAATATACAGTTATATTTCTGAAATGAGTGCAATTAAAGATCAAAGAAAAAATATGAGTCTTCTACTTTCCCCTCTAGAACTCTTATAATAAGTTTCAAGTTACTAAAAAATTGATTTGGTGTGGAATAACCCAGATATTGCTTTAGGTGACAGAGAAATACTTTTAAAACCGCTTCTCTTATTGTGCACATCATTTTATACAAAATACAGCTTTTACTGGTTTTTTGACGAAATAAATCAAACTAAATCAGTCACCTGATTTGATATTCCCTTCTCTTGTGAATGGACTCAATTGTTTAATTTTACCGCATATCGTATAATTTTTTTCGGAGAAGTATCTTTAGTAACTTGCAAATAAAAACTATAATATATGAGATGTTGTTATTTTATTATTACTAACAATTAGACCCATGTGCAATGTAGACGTATCCCTATGATTAGGAGGGTAGTTATCATGTTTTAGAATGTAAATCTTTGATTAATTTGCTTCCCATTCCCTATTAAAATCATAGTACATCTCACAGAATGAACTTCGAATAAAAGTTAACCATCCCCCTTGGGCTTATCGTTTGAAAGTTTTCTTCCTACCCTCCCTGGAAAATCCCCATCATTTCCAACAGAGAACATTTATTTATTAGAACTGCAATTGGGTATAACCCGGTGGCAGTTAATGACAATAATTGCAAAAATTACAACACTTACATTAATAATAATAATAATAATAATAATAATAATAATAATAATAATACCCCACAATACAGTACAAGACGAAAAGCAGCATTGTAAAGTGCATTGATCACGTTCACCGCAATTCACTTCACTTCACTTCACTACACTACACTTTCTTGCTTTGAATTACACTGACCAGCACTTCACAGCACTTCACCGCACTACACAGCACATACTCATTTAATATCTTGTTCTAATTTGTTTCTAAAACTTCGGACACTGAGAGGAAAAGCTTTGAAAACTGCTGCAGGTAAACTGTTCCAATCTCTAATTGTTCTGTTACAAAAGGAAAACTTCCCAAGATCTAAATTTTGTTTCCTTTCTCGAATTTTGTGGGTGTGATCGCTTCGGCCGAAATAATTTGGTTTTTCTAGTCTAATCTGAATTTCCTTCCAAGCTGATTGACCTACGTACGATTTATAAAGAGCGCAAAGCCTCGCCTTTGTTCTTCTCGTTTCTAGAGGTTCCCATGCTGTTTTGAACATGTTTGTAAAATCCCTAAAATCTCAAGGGGGTATAGTTTATACGTACAGAGGCCTACATTATAAACTGAAGAGCGTTTAAGAAGAGAATAAAGATGTATAAATACAATACGTGGACATGTATGAGTATTCACTATTTATTTTGCTCTTCAAGGAAGGGATTTTTAGTATTGTGGAAAGGGGATAGTATTGAAATGTGCCCTTGATTTTTGATTCTTTGTGCATAGTATAATGTAGATATTACAATATACAGTAATGTGTAGTATTCGAGTATCATTTGTCTGTCCGTCCGTGCGTGCGTCCGTAATTAAACTATATATTAAAATCATCTATGGTTTTGGGACGATATATTTTGAACATCAGTTTACAAACTCTGAATACCGATGTTGTCGATGTCGCGTCCGCAGTGCCGAGTGCAAGGAATTGCGGCCGGCGCGCGATTCGTGTTCTACCCGCGCGTTGGAGTCTCCGGGCGCGTGGGCGCGTCCGCTGACGTGGAACGGCCGCTAGGCGACCTGCTCCGTGCTCCCTGCGCGCTTGCGCAGGCGCTGCGCATGCTGCGCTCGATGCATTATGCAGCAGCAGAGCAGCGGACGGCGCTTTAACTGAGATTTGTAGAGTTCCGCGTGCACTCCAATTTCTATGCATTTATGCGAGCGTTCCGAGAAGATAGCCGCAGCCGTTGTCTATTAGCGGCAATTGTAAAGTCGTTTATAGTGTAAAAATAGGAATGATTTTTTTGTACTGTTTGCTGTGCCGTAAATTCTTTGGGTTGCGTAGCGAGCCGCAGGTATATTGACGTATGGATTGAGTGCAAATTCTGTGGCTAACAAAATTACTATGTCAGTGTATTCTTAGGATAAAACTTATATTTTACCCCATATGTTATTTACATGTTTAATGTTGATAAATATACATTGGGATTCCATTTTCTCTTCAGTTAAGAGGATATGGACCCTGTGACTACATAATAATAACCATTATTTTGGGGGAGAGGATTTCATTCTGAAATCTACCACTATTTTAAATTTTAATTTTAAAAAATCACGAGATCTTGATGCAGGAATTACTGCAGCTATATCTTCCAATCCACATTTATGAGCATCCCACTAGGACTGACCTTTCACCATCACTTCTTTCGAAACAACCATGACTCCGTTCATCGTGGTTCCCTTCATTACTGACTGCTCAATTTCCGATCACAATACAAAACCACCGAAGTTGACCGCAACTTTCAAAGTCAATCGCAGAAGAACCATCACCACATGAATATACCCGCCCCATCCTCCCATTGCCCGCCACCCGTCCTTCTCCACCCACCGCCCGCCACCTGACCCTTCCCCTTTACTCATTTTCCTCCTCTCGCCTCCATCGCCTCACTTCCCGCCACACACCTCCTCGCACCGTCCTCCCTTTGACCACTGCCCGCCGCCCACCACCCATCGCCCGGCCACTCTCCCGCTCAACACCGCACACTGTCCCAGCCCGTCGCCCGCCGCGCCTGCTCCACTATCACAACCCACCAATTCTCCCACCACCCATCCATCGACCTCTGCTCTCCACGAACGCTCCTCGCCGCCCGCCCCACACCGACCACCGACCGCCGACCGCCGACCGGCGGAGCGTTGCTTGCGCTGGGAACCTGCGGCGATCACGTGATAAATCCCAAACCGCGCTCCATCGCGCTGCGCTCGCTCGCCTCGGAAGCGGCGGCGGCGGCGGCAAAAGGAAAAACGCCCGCCGCGGCCGAAGCCTCCTCTTGCGTCACTGCGGTCTTTATCAAGCGCTGGGCGGCCCGGCCAGCGCTCAGTTTGATGGCACAGCCGCCTTAAGCCCCGCGGGCGAAGTCTCCTTCCTTTTGTGCATTAGAGGAAGGCGAGGCGTGCGTTTTGTTCCTTTTCCCCGGCCTCCATGATAAAGCGTGTAAGGTAGTTATTTGTGATTGCCTTAAATGGCAGCCAATAGTATTTACTGTAAGAGTGCATTAGGACTCAAATTTTAAACCGATAAGGGCGGATGTTTCGAAAGCATGAGAGCGCGTGGAGGGGGCGGTGGCAAGCTGGAGGGGGGGGAGGGAGGCGGCGCTGCGAGCAGAGCGGACGAAGGCGATTACAGCACAAATATGATCAGAGAGCTATGAGCCGTTTCGGGGAACGCGCGTTCGCTGTTTGCGATAAGGACCTGAGATCCTCCTCACGACCGCAATAAAGAGGCGGCAAAGAGGAGCGTGGAATTAGCTTAAAGATGTTTCGGAGTTAGCATTTCCCGCAATTAACAAACGCACTTGTTTTTCTTGTGCTTCTTTCTACTGAGAAAGCAACAAAACGTTTTCATTGCTTTTCGTTTTATTTTCTGGTGGAAACCCAGAGTTGCGAAGTCGAAAGAGAGGAAATTATGTCTCAATTAAACAGCTTCAATCTGAGTAGCGTTCTTGTTTTAATGTTTATATTGGTTAGAGTATTACTGATTTTTTGCCTTCAGGTTAATGACCCTTTCTACTTAGTAAGTCATAATTTCTTGATACTTAACGGGGGTATCTGTGTTTCAACTATTGGCTAGGAAATATCTGTGAGAAATATCTGAACTTTGTACCTACTAATGGGAAAAATATAGTGCTCGTTTTTCTTCTCCAACATCCCGTGCTGTTCGAGATATGTTTTTCTCAATTTTCCAGTCTATGGGATTTAGAATGGGGGTATTCAAACGATTTTGGGCCTTTAAAGTATTTTCACTAATTTACTTCATTGCAATTTAATTGGTCTTATAATTGGCGACAGCTTTCGAGAGTGAATGAAAATATAAATTGTAAAACAAACAGTTATGAAAAACATCATTGTTGTGAAATGTTATTTGTTGGCAGCTAATAAAGATCTAGAAACGGACTTCTTTCCCAATTAGTTTAATTTATTGAAATCAGATTTCACCTAGAGACGGTCCTTGCTAAATTCCTCACTGGCCACCAACGTAGAATCATCCATTTTCCATGCACATATAACGGCTGGGAATTTGTAGAATCCGACTGCAATCTAGAATTGCTGGAGTAGAACGTAATGCCGGAACTCCAACAGGATTCTTGTTGACGCCTGGGAAATATTTAATGAAATGTGATATATTTTTCATCACTGAAAAAGTAGACGTGCGCCGTCGTATTGTCACAGTCGCGCTCCAATGCTGTTCCTCTACCCAGAGAACACATACGCGAGCGGAGGGAGTCACCGTCGACTCCAGAATAAATTAAAATATAATTGAAGGACTAATATATATTTAACCATGCAACACACGCTCTAGAAAAAGTTATTCGAGCACATGCTGTGATCTCTCATTTGAATTAGCTTATATCGCTTCATAAACTGATTTTTTTTAGTAAATACACATTAAATACATGAAACTTCAAAGCTTTATTTAACTACTACGTTTGTCAAATGAATATATATATATATATATATATATATATATATATATATATATATATATATATATATATATATATATATATATATATATATATATATATATTCAGGGTATCCGAGGAGGAAACGTCGAAAATAAGCTCTTAAGACAATATTAAGCATATTTTATCTGATAAACTACTGTGACATTCCGAATGGCTAAGCCACAATAAGCACTCAAACGTTGTTTGGGAAAAGTGCTTTCTAGGCAGAAATTTCCATAGCAGAAGCATAGAAACATTTCAGACACATGTAATTTGTTTATTATTTACAAAAGAAATGAATATATTTGTTCAAAAATAAAAATTAACTGAGAAATAAAAAGGGCGGTCGAAATGTGTAAATTGGGCGCTTTTTTATTTGTGTTAATTTTTCTTCAAAAATATGGCAAATACTCTTTTTTATTTACGAACTACAGGCCGCAGTATTCTCGGCCATAAATGAGACGAATAGTTTAATGGATCGAAGGTATTACGTAATTCCAATTACTAGATACGTAGTGGACAGAGTGATAGAGGAAATGGGAGAACCCCAAGGAAATTCACCACAAACCCGACTTCTTTCTTCATTAGTTACACCCCAGATTTAAACCCGCACCTTTCACAGAAGTGGAAAGTGATGTTAGACCACTCCTCCACCTCGTATCCTCCTAGACGAATACCACGCCATCGAAACCCTCGGCGCCCCACGCGGCCTTCGGGGCGCGATGCCCGCGCTGGAGGAGCCGGTCGCCGCCGTCGGCCGCGCGGCGCGCCGCGTGCACGGCGGAGGCCTTGGCGGCCGAGACCGTGAACCTGGCGCCGCCCCGCCTCCGCCCCCTCCCCCCCCCCCCCGCGCCGCCGCGTTATCCAGGGCGATCCCCTCTCCGGGCGGCCCCCGCGCGCTGGCGGCCGCGATGAGAGGGGCGGTTATATAAGCGCGGGCGACCGGGGCGACAGGGTCGCGGGGGCTGGCGAACGGGCGCTGACGCCGCCGCGCCGCCCCGCGCCGCGCCGTACGCTTCCGCGCCGCCCACCCGTTCGCCCGGGTTCGACTCCCGCCGCCGCGCCGCACCGCGCCGCACCGCGCCGCACCGCGTCGCGTCGAGCAACGGTTCTCCGCCGGCGTGTGAGTTCGAGGAGTGGGGGACGCGCTGGCGGTCGCCGGGCGCAGCGCTCGGCATCTGAAGTACATGGAGCGCGTGCGCCAGATGGAAGCGGCTCGATTGATGATTGGTTGATAAGCGTTTGCGGTGCCGTCAATTGCTTAAGTCATTACTCCGTATGTGTAGTGCATGTTTCCGCATCACCGCGGAACTCGGCGGTGATTTTTCTCTGCTAGATGGCTTCATCCGGCGCCGACCTACACGTCTGCTAGCGGTGTTTCCCTCAACGAGCAGTCCCTCACAAGTGGAGCACCGCTCCAGGTGGGAGAAGCTTCAAGCTCCAGATATGTGGGATGGTGCAAGTGCGTGGGTGTGTACGTAAGGGGTGATGATAGGACAAGGAAAAAGATGGAAAGAGCGCGCGTGGTCCGCAGCCAGTTTGTTATGATACTGCCCCTGCATTCGCCTGGTGTTGATTGAGAAACCAAAGAAAAGGACAACCAGAGCAACCCCCTCCCCTAGAATTCTCCTCCAGACTGCGGATTGGAAGCAGCTCGAAAACTTGTGTATTTAAAGAGGTTTCGCGGATAGGCCGACTCGGACTTGCACTTTGCTTCAGCAGGTACAAGTACATTTATCAGGTGGGGGTCAGCATTTTAGATTAATCCCGATATTTATCCCACAAGGTTGTAAGCCCGGAGGGTATGGATAATGAGATGATGATGATGATGATGATGATGATGATAGTGAGAGATAAAAGGACGACACACACAAATAGACATTCTCAAGTACACTCATGGGCGTGGCGGTCTCGAACTCGCGGTCTTCTGTCCCGAGATTGCTACTACTGCCCTAACAATCTCGGCCATCTTCACTAGCAAAAGGGTTGAGTTCGTCGAAAACGACGCCAGTTAGATTAGCATCAATCTCGCATTTTAAGTCAACAGCCATGCTGCGAGCTTCTGACTCTACGATTAGCATAAAACATCCTTCAATCCATCCAACGAAGAATCCTCAAGGTATTTTACACCAAATACAGAGACGGCTGTTCTTGACCCATTTCGCACCCGTACGAACTTTAAAAGCATTTCTACTTAAATAAAGAAGAAAACCTACCTCTATAAATGCTATGACTTAAAAATAGTTTTTTACACTCACAGCTAACGTATTTTAGAGATATTTTGAGGACACTTTACTAACTTAAGTTGATTCTTTAAATACGTAACTTTAGAAGTAGATATGCTTTACGAAAAACTTTCTGAAACTACGCTTTCTACAGAGCTGTTCCACGCGTCTTCCATTTACTCATAATCTTCATCTTTTTTAAAAAGAAACTAATGCCCCGACAGTTAGGCAGCGGCAATCTAGGCTCGGCAGTTAAACAGCGTTTCCTCCTCGCTGTACTGGACGATGTCGTTTTTATCAATGTGAGAAGGGGATACTACTCACGAACGTACAATTCATTTCAATAGAAATTAGAATATCTCATGAAATTGAATATTTAGGTAACGAACTGCCTAAGTACTCATGACATTTGGATATACTTTACCGGGACCATTTCGGAAATTTACCTTCTTCGTTCTATGATATATTCCTTTCGTATATGATGTAGTAATTTTACACTTCATTGACGTAAGATGTTTTGAATTCTACAAAATTATTCATCTTTTAATTATCTGGTACAGGATTTACACTTCACAGAGCAATTTAACAAGAAAGTTGGATGGTTTTTTATATTTTTATTAATCAAAGAAACTTAAAACTTTGGAATCTTAACTCATTATTTTTGTCCCATCTTTATTGTCACTTGTCATGCACATCATCAGTATTTGGAGTATTGAAATTTCCTGTTTGGCAAACTGTACCCTGCACAAACGTGCCTGACCCCTCGTCAATGTAACTTGAAATATTGCAATTTAAATTTACTGTCGTACAGCGACTGCTATGGAGGTGTCGTGTCACTTCCTGTAATTTGAAACGAGTAGCCTAACAGTTGATAGTGTACGTAGGCGATTAATTTCGTGTTTTACGGCCTTCCGCGTCCCGTGGCAAAAGGGGGAGGTGAATGATTTTTCCTCAGCAACCGCCGCTAGTGGGCATATGTTCCCTCCAGTGAACGACGGCGCCGAGAACGGAGTTTTCGGACGGAGGGGCAACGCCGCCCACGCCCCACGCCCCACGCCCCACGCCCATCACATCGCCCACCGCCCAGACATCAAGCGCCCAACCGGCTCCCGTAATCCTCTTCCTGCAGCGGGTCGCATGACCGAAGAAGGGGTCGGCAGGGCAGGGCAATAAGTGGCTCAGAGCTTCAATTGATGTCACTACAGTGCTGAGTGGGAGATCACTGGGTTCGAGTCCCGTCGGTGGCAGGATTCGACACTAGCGAGGTGGAATTCAGCCGCTGTCTGAAAGAGAATTCCAAGCGGCCGGTTGCTCTGATCGGTAGTTTTCCGTGGTTTCTCCTATCAACTTGAGTCAAATGCTGGAGAAGTACCCTAATAATTAGGTCACTAATTGACCGTGCGCAGTCTTTCCTTCCTCTTCCTTGTCCTTCCCTCACCCCTTTTTTATACTCACTTACTCTTACGTGCACTACACTACCACGCATGTTGGGGACCATTCGGAAGCGTGGAGCTTATCGCGGCTGGGGCGGTGGCGCGCTGCTTGATAAAGCCTCGCTAGACAAAGTCTGGATGTCACCATCCAGCGGCGAAGATCACCACCACCTCACGCTATAAAAACATGCTCTACACTTACAGGACAAATGACGTTCGCAGTTGACGCAACCGGAATCACTAATCAATCAACCAGGGCAGGGCGATGCGGCGATGCATGTGCCCGCGTTAATCATTTACACGAGTGAGAGGAAGCTCTCTTCTGGGGTGGTCACTCCCATGAAAAGGGGGGAACAAGTGAGGGGAGATTGCTCTCGTGTCTCCCAGCGACTCGCGTCGTGTTGTGATGAAGCCTTCCGTCGCCTTCTTGGGAACGTAAAAAGGCGACGCAGTCTTGAAATAATTTTCAGCTTTCCAGAACAAAAAAAAAACAACAACGTCGAAACGCTACATCGCTCGTAAATATAGGATACTCTTGGTATGTTCATAAAAGAACAGCTTCTGAAATAAAAGGGTAAAACGTGCTGAATTGGTTCTTTTTAAACATAATATATTTATTTTCTCTTTTTACATGAAATATCACGTAGTTCATTTATATGATAACCGTCAATCCACTATCTTATATCGTCTTCATCAGTTATCATCAAAAATCATCAGTTAACATCTGCTAACAATGAGAGCAATTAATTGTTTTTAATGCGATATTGAATCTGCTATTCGTACAGATAATTGTTGAAAATTCCTCAAAAGCAGTGGAATCATTTGAAGGGCTCAGTAGAACAAAAGGCTATCCCACATTGACCTAGTTCTGAGATATTAAAGGTTCTACCACAATTTTCATAAAATAACGCAGTCCAATTTTTAACTTTTAAACACACTACACTTGCATATCTATACTGTGTTTAAATAACATATTACACTAAAGTAATAGTATTTGACGTTACATTACTAATAAATCAATTTCACAAAATATGTTGGATAGCTCCTTGTTCGACTGAGCTTTTCAATTCTATACAGCCGAGCTTTCTTTATTGTAAAAATGGAAGAATTTATGGAACTCGCGTTCAACTTGAGGCAATGGAAAATTGCTTGCCTCAGCTCCACGTGAAATTGGGGATTCGCCTGCGCCCCTCAGAGCGCGTGGGAAACTCCGGGTGGGTGTGGGGGAGGGGGCGTTTTCCGGGACACGACTCCGTGGCTGCGCCATTAGCGCGATCGGCCGCGAAGGGGGCGTGGCCGGGTTGCACTTGCGAAATGCAATCAGTGCTCTTTGGGCATTGTGCGGCCCTCTCCAGTGCGCCGCGCGATGCGCCTGCGATAACACCCGAGGAGCGAGCTCCTTTACGGCGAGAGCCCTTCAACGCACCGCTCTCGTGGTTAATGGACTGGAGTTCGAGCCGGACCGCTGGAGAGGTGAGACCTCGCTCGGCGGAACCTGAAGTATTAAGCTCCTGGCCATATCTCCTTGGACGTGCGATGTTGATCGATTGATAGTGTGTGCTGTAGCAAGTTGTTATTGAGACGTTAAGCGGAGAATGCAGGCTTACAAAACAAGCAACAGGCTTAAAGCACCAAACGAACCTCTAATTAACCATTTTTGAGCGGTTTCAAATTTTTGCAGTTTCTCGCTGCATTTTCTGAGGTTTGTCAACTCTTTTAAAATCAATCAGAAGATTTTAGATTATAGATTTTTAAAGACTATTAATGAATACCATCGACAGCTTCAGAGAATAAAATGGAATTTCGCCACTAATGATCAGTTGAGTAATTTGTCTCAAAAAAAATATTGATGGACGCGTAATGAAATCAGCTATAGTGGACTGCTTGGAGTAGAATCTAAAACCCCGCTTCTATTATAATTAGGGGCTGATTTTAATGACCTAAAACATCGCTAAAAATGATCACAAATATCTTAAAACGTTAAAAAAAACAAGGTAAAGAAAAATGACGATTTTTTTAATCAAAACCTTTGCAGATGAACAACTCGAGCTGTTGGATATGTTACTGATGTAATCAAGAATTCTTCCTCTCTTTCAAGTGAACCCAGTTTGCATACTTTAGGTTTGGACTGTTGTGTACCAGGAAATCTCATTCTTTAGTTAAAGCGAAATCGGTGACATACTCACAACGGCTGACATGTCAATTTCGCAGCGAAAAAATCGAACATTTGTTGCATTTCGTAAATATTTTTAGAAGCAAGTACCATTAAGATGATATTAAAATCGAAAAATCAGTGAAACATGCTTTAAAATTATGGAAATGGCAAAATATTGACTTATTACTACAAATCGAAGAAAAACGCAGAAAAAATATATAAAAATGGGTCATTTCCTTTTTTCATCACATCAGATTCCAGCGGTCCGACTCGAACTCCAGTCCATTAACCAAGAGAGCCGTGCGATGAAGGGATCTAGTAAAAGTCATTGTTCTAAAATGAAAAGAAAAAAATGACATTTTATTAAAATCAGCCCCTACTTAAAACGTTCCCATAGATTTCTTAGTTAGCCAGAAGTGATTGGTTGGAAAAATATCTCAACCGCGGTACATATCTTGTTTGTATCCCTCTCCCTCATCTGACGTGAACTATGCATGTCACGGTCCCACGGACAGAGAACAAGAACAGTAACCGCTACCCTCCAAGTCAGCCCTTGTGCCTATTGAAGGAGTGATGAAAGAGGTGTAATATGAAAATGTGGGAGAAAGGAACCTGTTCCAACGTTAGGTGAACTGCTAACATAGTGCCGCCGCCACATAAAAGAAAGAGACAGTGTTTTTCAGAAAAAGGAAAGTTTAAAAGGTTTTGACATTGGAACTAATGGCATTGATTAGAGTTGTAAATCCGACTGAGAGTCAAGGGACAATACTAAAAAAGCTCGAACAAATGAAAGTCTGCCCAAAGAGGCAGTGAGTCAGGAAAAGCATTCCATTTCATGAACAATCCAAAAAAATTTTAAAAATTTTAAAAATTTATGTCGAATGAATGCTGAAGAGAAAACGAGAACTAATCAAGAAATGTAAATGATCAAATGGATTAAAGAGATCATTTCAACATAAAGATAACACTAATTTCATATAGTTAAAATAAAGATCGTAGATTTCATTAATTTTTTTGCAATCATAATGTTTCTCGAGGCTGATTTGGGATGTATGTATGTTAGTTGTTGATCGTGGACGAATATTGAAAGAAAAGCAAGAACACACATCAATGTTTGAACATTTCCATTTGTAAATACATCAATAAACAATTGGAATAAAGTACTTGTAGCGATGCTAGAGGATACTTTCCCTCAGAATATCAAAAATTTCAAAAGTAGATAAAATAAGACGTTGTTTCTTCTCAGATTATTTTTTCATTAAAATTAATTATTCTATATGACAGTGTTAGGAGGATTAGGTCACAATTTTGGGTGGGAAAATGTCACGTAGACATGTAATTATTACTTTTTTGTGGGTTTTTAGTAATTGTATTTTGGAAGCGCTGCCAGCAGAAGTATTTACATATACGTCCAAGGAGCGTAGGAAATAATATCTTCTCTTGCCTTCTCTCCTAACCTTCCGCGCCGCTTCATTTGATTGCGGAGCGGGAGCCGCGCGGGAGCTTACGCTGGAATGTCAATGGGGGTGGCTAATAAGCATCGCAGCCTGCTCCCCGCGCCACCGAAATTACCCAGCGCCGCGCGGGGATTCCTGTAATCTGTGCCCCGCGCAGCCGCGCAGCCGGCGCTGCGGTTTTATAAGGCGCTGCGGACACGTAATGTAAGTGTTGGCGAACAATGAGAGTGGATTGGGCCGCGTTTGAATATCTCGCTCTGCTGCGGCCGTGGGAAGCGAGGCGGCGCCAGTCAGCCGGCTTCGGCCACCTGCGCAGCCCACCTGCCCACCGCAGCAGTGGGCATGGCTGCGGAGCCAGTGGGCATACTGGCAGAGGTAGTAGGGGGCTTGGCGACCGTGTCAATGAACATAGTAGCAGAGGCTATGGGCATGGTGGCAGAGACATTGGGCATAGTGACCGGGGTAGCAGTGGGCATTGCCGCAGAGCCATCGGGCATAGTGGCAGAAGCAGCAGAGGACATGGTGGCAGAGGCAGCAGTGGGTGGGGCTACAGAGTCAATAGGCGGCCTTACGCCATCGTTCTTGAACGCGCGCCGGGCAGCGAGCCACTCAGGTCCACGTTTGAGAACGATCGTCTAAAGCGGAAGAGCGCGGTTCGGAACGCTGCCAGGAAAAACGTGGGTCGCATTTACACGTGGAGTTTTGTTGCGAGTGGGCGTAGTGCGCTAGCCAAGCGGTATTTTGAAATGGTGGACACTCGTTGCTGGAGCCGGAATATGATGAGGGAGTTCCTTTCCATATACAGAGAGTGTCCTAGTCTATGGACCCTTTAAAGTTTTGTGTATAATAATAAAAATTTTAAAAATGAGGGGTACGGGAAGTCATCAGGATAGTTCTCCTTTAATTACTTTAACAGCGGCATGTGATAATATTTTTGTCTGTAACTTTTTACATAAAACAGTGCGTTTTTTCTTCTTTATTTCCTTTTGGTATAAAGTTGTGGCATTAATTCCATGCTCTGCTATAATTTTCCTTTTACGATAATCGTGAACCAACATTTCTGATTAAGCTAATCGAAAAATAGTAATCTGATGCACTATACACTATATAAACATCACAGGATAACACACAACACGATCAGAACATACTGCAGCAACACAGAGTAGCAGCGGCAGCAGCGAGGAGCGTGGAACGCACGTGATGACCGTCGGATCACGGAAATTCCGCGCGCCGCACAAGAGCGCGCTCTAGAACGCTGCTGAGACCTTTACACAGACGATTTTACTTGAATCATTCTTGAGTGGCCCCCAGAAGAGTGGCAGAAATAAGAACCGTTCAGATGCGCGGCTAAGAATCCCCGTGTAAAGGGCCCTAATGGGCATAGAGTAAAAGGCTATGGGAACTGGGCATAGAGTTAGGGTCTACCGTGAGTTTGGCCGTACAGACAGTGTAAGCTGAGGGCAAGGTGGCAGAGGTAGCAGTGAGCTTCGTGCAGAGGCAATGAGCGTAGTGACAGGGGCAGAAGCGTTCTTCGGAGGGAGGGGATAAAAAAGGAGATGCCTGATCGGGTGATTGCGTGCGCTCATGTGCTTTCTCCAGAAGCCAGATGGAAAATATTCAAGAGCCCTTCGCGTCGAACTGGGATTCCGAAACCTTTAAAACACTGCTATTATTCAAACATCATTTGATGACATTCCAAGAGCAAGAAATCAGAATAACTTTCTAGTCTTAAATCATGCCCCATGTTCTGTTTGTTTTTATCAATGTGATTCGCACCATATACATTTGTACAACAGGAAAGTCGTTCCTGTTCCAAGGCGCGTCATTTTCCGCTCGAACGAGTCCAATCGCACATTTCCATTATCTTTTTCTTGCCGAACGCAGTCGGAAACTGCAGTCGGTGCCACAACAGCATTCCAGGTCGTCCGCCCCTGTGCGCATGCGCAGATAAGCCGCGCGGTGAGTCGCAGGGCGCGGAGCGAGGAACGGGACCGCTCCGTTCCGGCCTGGCCGACCCGGCACCCGGGCGATCGCCGGCCGAGATTTCCACGAATGCCAAATGGAATACTACATGTTAATCTGTGCAAGAGCCCGAGAATTGCTTCTCCGCTCGCCAGTTTATTTGCGAGCCCCCCTCTCTCTGCGCGGAGGCGCTCGCTCGTGTGTGAAATGAACGCGGGCGCAGGACGGGCCGGGCGGGGTTGTTTCGCTTCCTGCTCACAGCGACCGAAGCATCAATTGCTGTCGCTGCGGTGCCTCTGACCGGGAGGTTTTAAGAGTTCGAGTTCTGATGGTGATGGCAGGGTTTTTAACACTGGCTACGTAGCTGGATCGAACTCAGTCGCTGTCTGCAGGAGAATTCTAGTGGCTGACTGCTCTTATCGGTAGTTTTTCGCGGTTTCTCGGATTAATTTCATGCAAATGCCAGAGCAGTACCGTGCGCGATCTTTCCTTCCTTATTTATCCTATCCTCACCTCTTATTTACACACACTTAAACTTCCATCCTCTTCACTGCCACACATGTTGGGAGACAATTCGGAAGCTTAGAATATGTACGGCTTGAGCATGTACTGCTGGTGAGATACCTGGTTGGGAAAATCCTCGCAAGCCGTCATGCAGGTCGGCGCTGGATCTCGCCATCCAGCGGAGGGAAATGATCGCTATCTCTGCGATAAAAACGACTAGTACACGCACGGGACTAATGACCTAGCGCCTGGAAACCAATCAGTCAATTCCCCAGCGCCTCGCCAGTCGCCCTCACCAGTCGCCTCGCCAGAGGGTGGTGCTCGCCCTCTGGCCTTCCGCCGGTCTTCAGGGATCCATGACTCGCTTGCTGCTCATTTCAACCGGAACATTCCGTTTGAGCTCCTCCGTTTGCTTTGATGATGGCTCAGATTATGGGTTTCGCACGGCTGAGGTTAAAGAACACTGCACGTCTGGTCTATGGAGAAACAAGGGAAACGTACGGGAAATATAATCGAAATATGTGTGTTACGTACACGCGTGTTTAAAATTGAGGCGTCAAACTTAATGGATAATAAGGGTAATTGACTGAAATGAATCAAAGCTAACAGAAAGAAAAAAAAACATCGAGAAAGCAGATCTACAAATAACGCAAAAGACACTAAAGGTTTACGTAAAGAAATATTTTAAATTTCTGGTTATTTTTTGATGAGAGCTACAAAAGAAATCTGTTTAAAAACATTCAATAAACATTTAACAAGTCTGCACACCGTACGTTCCAGTCGATAAGTTATATTTTCTTGTTTTTCCCTAAACTTCAGAACAGTTTAGAACGACTTCCTGTCATAAAGTTGTCTCCAACATTCAGAAAGTAAGTTTTAACCTAAATCGTAATCGAAAGCCATTCTATCCAAAATAATTTATGGCCTTCCGTGAAG
The DNA here is from genome assembly GCA_038098605.1 of Gryllus longicercus. Lineage (NCBI taxonomy): Eukaryota > Metazoa > Arthropoda > Insecta > Orthoptera > Gryllidae > Gryllus > Gryllus longicercus. The sequence goes on from JAZDUA010000147.1 coordinate 2,849,437, forward strand.
ATAAACGTGGATATTTAATTTACGACTTCACATTTTAATTTAATTAAAGCAGATCGTGAGTCGTTTGCGCAAACAGGAGAAATCTTTTACATTGCGGAACTCGGCAGAGCGCTGATATCTCCCGACGATATTCCTTTTGTTTGCGTAAAAAGATGGCGGTGTGCATCGACCGCCTGGAGAAATTGGATTTTCGTCATAACACTTAGCGAAAATCTGTGGAGGCGATCTGCACTGGGCCAGCGAGGGCGTGCCGGCAGCGGTGACCCGCACCGCGCTCTCGGGGTGGGGGTTGCGGAGGCGGCGGAGGCAGTCGGCCGCGTCGGCCTTGGTTCGACTCCCGACCGGCAGTAACCCCGCAGAGCCGCCGCCGCCGCCGCTACTCGCCCGCTTGACGCACACACAGACTGTCCGCGCCGCTCCGCGCGGCGTCACGTCGCGCATCCGGGTTCCCTCGGCGGGGGCGTTCGCTCTCCCCTGCCAAAAAATGGGAAAGTTGACGAGTTCTCTGTTGGACAGAAAAAAAAGCCAGGGGAGTTCGTTGGTGGTCTGCGATTTTTGTTCATATCTTCTTTAAATAATAACATTTGGATTTTTTTAATTTACACCTTTAGTTGTGTATGTGTGTGTACTGTATTTTGCTACTTACACAAAATTAATTGCTAATAGCACAACATTTATCAAATATATTGTACATACATTTTATGTATTTAGTTCTTTGTAAGGTCTTCGAAGCCCTCGAACTTATTACGTCTGTGAGGCCTTTGCGTAATGATTTATTGAGTTGATGATGAATGATGTTGATATGAATGAATGATGGTGGCGGAGTGGTGGAATGAGAAACGGAAAACAAGAGAAGAAGAAAAATGCCGAATGCTGACTTTTAAACAATTATTTTCTGAAATACTGCTTCAAACTTTTTCCTTAAATTTGATTCTCGTATGTATCAAATGAACGTTAAAAAAGGGGTGCTGGTCCCATTCTCTGTGCTTTCGAAAATTGCATAAAGTTAACAGGGACCCAGGCACAATTGTATACACGGATTGTATCCGCTGAGCTGATCTAGTTGTTTTCCATGAATCACATTTGTTTTTATTATGATGGAACAGCTGCATCAATACACGCAATTAAAGTTTATTCTTCGAGAGTGAAAATATATTTAAACTACAACTTCTCGAGACGATTACATTGCAGAAAAATAAAATAGAGCTGAATATTCGTTATAAATAAGTTCATATTTTCATGTACTCAGAAGTCGTAAATGAAAACATCAATTTCACAAAGGATGCTGACAGAAGCTTTTCTTAACTATCACAAGCTACTCCTTCTTGACGAGCTTCTCCTGCCTCATGTTCACGGCCTGATCGTGGTCGCGACAGCTCCGACTTGCACGAATTGACGCTGTTTCTTTCACTGCAGAGTTTCCAATTTTTTTCTTAATCATTTTCATGAGATTTAAATTAACTGGGCAATTTCACAGAAGTTTTGACTTCGAATGACAGAAAGTGAGTTGGAAGAGCAAATTCGAGAGTGAGTTTCATTACTGATTTAAGCTCTAACGTCCTCACTGCCTCACTTCCTCGCGCAACTTACGTTGCTTCACAACATCGATTGCCGTATAATATTGTTCAGGGATTAGAGTCATTTATTCATCAGTGGTGGGAAACAAGTGACTCTATACGAGTTTTCGCCGATATAGGCGTAATATGGTACGAAGGGATCTCAGAAACGATGAGAAAGACTAGTGAAACGCGAGCGTGGTATGGGCGACGGTCCTGGAATGTCTCTACCGCGTCATCATTGCAAATAAAGTTGAATTCTTTCGCCGTAATAAGATGTAAGTTTATAGATGCTCATTTTAATACATTTCGAATTAGGGATCCATCTCATTTTCCACTTTGTTGCACTTAATCACTTCAGGCAAAAGCTGATACAGAATAGAGAACAATCCGCGCATTGTGTTGCAAGGGTGCACTGCTGCCATCTGCCATCTATTTACCATTGTCTTAACGAGTAGCATGAAGTATCATGAATATCAAGAACACATTATCCTGCTCGCTTAATGAGCGTTCTGCCACCCCCTCCTCTCTCACTCGCCGACTCACCCCGATTCTCGTTATAGATCGGGCTACATCGATCTCGATGATTTCATGACATGGATATTTTATAAAATTATCATTTTTTTAACCATCGATTTTTTAAGGTCGATGTTTTTACCATCATTCTTTTGTGTTCGATGTTTTTTTATGGTTGATATTTTTCAAATAATAATAAAATTCTTGAATAATTTCTATATAGCCATACAATGAATATTCTTCCGATCAAACTTACCTAAAGTAAAATATAAATAAAAACAAGTTTTTGTCTATAAAGAAGCCTATATTATTTTTAAAATATCGAATCAGGTAATCCAAGTTTTTTTATTGTTGTGATGATTTTTTGACTCTGTTTTGTCAGTTAAAAGCTCAATTAAAAATTAATAAAGGAGACCACTTTCAAATCAAGTCCCCCCATGTGAACGTTAGTAGTTGCTAAGGAGTTTTTGCACGGCAATGGACTGCAATCTCTCTTCTGAGTACGCAAAGATGTAAAACCAAAACTGCACATGCGTAGAAGATCGAAAGTGCTGTCGACTGCTATAACGCTTCGCCATTCAAAAAAATCACTATTATTTCCGTTTTAAAAACATCGATATTTAAAGACACCGATGGTTTTGGGTCTATGTTTTATTAACATAGAATTTTTAGTTTTGTGAATCAATGTTTAGAAACATCGATGTTTTGTTGGCAATGTCGCATCTCTACTACTCGCCGTCTCATTCACCCGTCCTCTCGCTCACCCATTCGCCCGCCCACACGACCACCCGCTCGCCCACTCGCCCACTCGTCGGGCCACGAGTCGTGCGCGCAATCCTGCACCGTGACGCGCGCAGCGGCGCTGGGCGTCCGCGCTGTTAATTACTGCGTGTCTGCGCGGCGGCGGCTGTGCCTGCTCCCGCCCCCTACCCCGCCCCTCGACCGTCCAGGAGCTCCTCCTCCCACTTGCACGACTGTTGGTTTTGCCTCGCCCGCCACTCGCCAAGTTTTGTGGATGGACAAAAATTTCCACTCGTGTTTTTAACCAGTCTTCATGTCCGTGTTCACCTGTTAGTGATCGCATAATGAACCCTAATATCCTGATTTACCAAAAGGTTCATGCAGCTGTGCAAAATTATCTGAATTCGAACGAATCTCTTTACTAATTCTTGGTACGAATGCGCGATTTTTTTATTGAATATAAATAATTCTGAGAAAAAAATACGTAATAGGTTTGGTGGAATAATATTATCGTACGTATCACACCATTTTTGTTTTTAATTAATTTCGTGTTAGGGATATAAAAGAAAATCCAGAAGATACAGCATGAGTTCGCCGCCACATTCTTTGTAAATGCACTTCTACTATTTGCTGTTTTCTTCACCTCCCAGAACTCTCGCCTAAGTTAGCCAAGCGACGATAACCATTGTACCTGTAGTGTCTCTGAACGGGAGATCCTAGGGATTGAGTACTGACGGCCGTGGATTTTCAACACTGGCTCTATAACTACGGAGAATTCAATAACTGCCTAAATGATGCCAGTGACTTATTACTCTGATCGGAATTTTTTCTTGGTTTCTACCATCAATGTCGTGCAAATGCTAGTGCCATAAGTCATTGTCTCACACACACAAACGTATGCACTACACTACCACAAATCGGGAGCTCAGAGCTTGTTACCACTGGGACAGTGTCTTCCTGTAGAAGAAAATACGTGCAAGCAGCGCTGGATCACACATTCCAGCAAAAGATCGCCGTCATCTTCCGGCAATAACACGCACTATAGGCAACAGACTAATAATCCAAGAGGTTGACATGAATTCGCGCTAATTTGAATTCTCCGTAAATCCTCTGCGTCGTCTCGCCAGGCGGCGCCTGTGCCAGATGGAATGCGCTAGGCCAGGCGGCGGCGCCGCATGTGGCCATCTGCGCTCTGAGGCAGCTCAGCAATGCGCAGTGGAGGGGACTGCAGCAGTCATCGAAGTAAATGGCAGAATCACCGGAGCGGATCACGAACCGGCGCCGCGCTTCTCAAGCACAGCGTGAGGAATAGCTGCTGCAGTGCCGTGACCAATGGCTGTTCCAGCACCCTGATCAAAGGTTACTTCAGTGCCGTGATCAAAGGTTGCTCCAGGGCCGTGAGCAAAGGCTGCTCCAGCGCCGGGAGCTAAAGCTGCTTCAGCGCCATGAGCAATAGCTGCTTTAGTATCGTTAACAAAGGGCGCTTCATTTGTCTTCGTGAGAATGATCAAATTCCGCAACCACTCTTCAGAGGAATTTAGCGCTATTTTGAAAATAAAGTTGGCCGCACTGCCATCGTCTTCTTTTATTGCTGTTCCATGTGTCTCTTACCGTGATTTTCCATTTCACGCTATGGCATTTCCAATTTTTAGAAAATGATAAAAATTATAATTATAATAATAATTACACTTATCGTTTTATTTGTTTCTCTAGTGTTGATTCATCCGTGTTGAAAGGTGTGCAAAATTAGTTGCTTTATGCATGACGGTAAGAAGTATACAGCCAACGAAAAATCAGTTACTATTGTAACCATTATTTGAGATCCTCGAGCCTGAAACAAAAGGTTGGTAAATAAAAACCGGTTTCAATATCCTATGAGAATTGCTTATTTGCGAAGAAGGCAAAATACTACGAAATGTGTCAGGGAGCCCGAAGCGCACAAGCAGAGGGCGAAGCCGAGGGGGAAGCTCTGCCGCTTCCGCGTCCTGGCACTTGAGCCGAGCGCGCTTCGTCTCCCAGTGCGACTCCGCCAGCGCCTCATGAATACAATGCCCCGTGGAGCTGTTATCATGAATATTCCCTTCCCTTTCCTTCCTTTCCCCGCCCGCGCCGGCCAGCGGCGTTGTGGCCCAGGCGCTCGTGCGCGCGCCCGCCAGTGGGCCCGATACCGCTGCAATTGGACACGTTCCGTTTTCCAAGTTATCTACTGGGACCTCATTGAGAGTATGCATTTATTTCATATTTGTTTATTGATTTATTATGAATTTATTTATTTTTTAATACAGTTTGTTTTGATTTGACGTTTTATACCCGTCGATCAATCAATGATGCCTTATTTTAAGTGACGAAGTTCAAGTCATCACGCCTTCCCTTCCGCCTCACCACGAGAATTTCGCTACGTTCCTTTGGCCGTCTAGCAGAGAAAGAAGGTATCACTCGGGCGAAGTTATAGACTATTGGAATTTTGCTCAGTCTTTCTCCTTTTAGAATTGAAGACCTTCTACAAGCTGTAAATCTGCCAAATGGGACACGCGGCATTACTTTCTCTCCGAAGGATTTTTTTTCACGCTTAAAAATTCACTGCTTTAATAGAGTTTTGAAATCGCAAACTTGGCATAACAGCCCACAATGGTAACCATTATATCGCATCCGTCTCTTAATATATATATATGTATATATATATATATATATGTATATGTGTGTGTGTGTGTGTGTGTGGCCCTTATTCACAATATGTATTTATTTATTTACTTATTGATTTATTATGCAATATTATTTTTGAATTTTAATTGTTTATATTTTTTAATTCATCACTTTGATTCGTTTCAAAATTTACGAAACTTCAAAATAGTCATGCCATTCTATGGCAAATGTAATAGTTGGCTTAGATTTTACACTTTAAAGTCTTATGATGAAAACAACTATGAAACGTAGAATGCGAATGTCCATCAATGTTTCTGCACTCTTTTGAAGATTTTTAAGTTTCAGCACTCTCTGTTGAAGTTTCAGCATTCTTCTTCCACACTCATTGGTTAGCAGTAACTTTAATGTGATATTTAAACAAGATGTGAAGCTTTATTCGTAGATTTTAAGATTTCTGAATTCAAATGTAAATTCCAAATAACTTCATCGATGTGCAAAATATGAATATTGATCAGTTAATTATAATGGAACCAGTTATTGGTTCCGCTTTAGACGTGGGATATTTCGTGTCCGAGTTTTTAAAGATTAGCATTCAGGGTGGTGCATTCAATATTGCAAATGGAAAATTCAATTATATACAAAGTACTAGTACTGGTACTTGTTTGACTATAAAAAATGGAGGCACAAAAACCATACATGTACTGAAGTATATATTTACGTATGTTATAATTACGTATCCGTATATAAAAAGTTATAGCTTTGCAAAAATGAGACTACAATCATTCCTGGGAAATGATTTTAAACTAGTCGCTGTCGCTGTCATCTTTTGAAATACTTTTTTAACAAATTTGTTTGCACTCCCCGCCAACTGGGCAAGTTCCGTTGCTACTTTCGGGCCAAACGAAACAACACATAAAATCCTCGCAGTGTCGGCGCTTCTCGCTCGTGCACCACTGTGCGTGGGGCGGCGAGGAGACTGGCGGCCATAATATCGGGCGTGCCTCCCCCGCGGGGCCATTATTGTTGGAGCGAGCGGGCGGGCGGCCCGACGCGCGCGGCCCCGGCCCGGGCCGGCCCCAAGCCCGCTCGGCGCGGTCCGGCGCGGCGGCGCGCTTTGCCTTTATCTGCACCTGGTAATAACCGGCGCCGCCGTGACCGGCCGCCGCCCTCGCCCGCCCTCCCGACGCCCCGACGCCATTGCTCGCCCGCTCCCACTCTCCTGCCTCGGCTGCCAACTCGCAGCTCTCTTTGGTACCTATTCAGCTCTTGCAGATCCCACAGACCTGTGTCATCAGCTCCCTCACTTGCCTCCTTCGTCGTGCGACAATGCTGTTAATTTTGTATTTCCCCGCAGCCCCTCTTCGCTGCGTCTGACCGCTCTGCAACGTTGACTTGCACTCCAAAGTCCCCTAAACGCAACACAGGCTACGTCGAAGTCCCTTACCCATTCGCGTACGGCACTTCGTACAGCACTTAATTATCCTTCCTCTTTTTTTGGTCACGATATGGCTCACAAATTGCTTACAAATCAAGCATGACAGAACCTTCTGGATAATTGTGGACGAATAGCTCTTCATGACAATTTTTTAAACAATATAGTATATACTGGTATATCTTATACTAAAAATCCGTTGAACATCAACAGATGCATTGAAAAATTCGTTGCCTGTAAGTAACTAGGATGATAATAGACTGGGTAAAAAAACAATGAAATACTTCTGAGAAATTACTGTATGTTCGTTCTCTAGTATTAGAAACTCGTGCCTGTCAAGGCGTCCGAGCCTGATGGCTATGAGTTCGTTAGACACGTGTTAAACAGGTTGCAACCTCTTACGCTCGCAACTTACAGGTCGCAACCTCTTAGTTAGTTGGCATTCTCTACCTCAAAGAAGCTTTCACATTGTCACACAGATATATTAACTTGTTTTTGTTGATAACGAATGTTTCGCGCGATTTTATTTTTTGCCATCGGGTTTCTTATTTCTCCTTGCTGTTAAATGCGAGTTTATGGAAGAGGATAAATTTGTAGCATTGAGATTGCGCAAAATTGTTAAAACATTTATTACATTCTGTTTAAAAAATGAATAAAAATGTAATGTGACTCAATAAATTAAAAAATACATTTCATAAATATTTTGATACTACAATTAACATAAATGTATTCTAAATAAATGTGAAGATCAGAAGTAAAACGTTCTAGTAAAATCGTCGCCGAAACTCATGACAATTCAATGTGGTAAGGCCGGTGTTCCGCAATAATGGACAATCACACTTTGAGAATTATCTGACAACTAACTGGAACTACCGATTCACGCCAGAATCCAACATACATCTACTGATCAACTCGAAACTCACATGGTCCATCCTGGGAGAAAAATACACCTTTGAAGTTCGTGACGCGAAAAATGAAATATTCGAAATCTGCGGCATGGAGTACATCTAAGCTTGTAGCTAGTGATTAAAGCTTCAAACTTGCCGGTCAATGAGCTCCAGATAGATTAGTTATATTGAGATGTAGGCTCTCTCGAAAGATTTTTTGGAAACATTCTGCACGATTTTCGTGGCCTCTTAGCCCATTAGTTTTCATTTTATTTCGTCAATCCTTTTTGGCTTTTTTATTTCGAAAAAGATCGAATTCTGCAGAAATGAGCACGAAAACGCGATGCATCATCAGTTGTTTTTACCAACCAATTTATTACATTAAGAAGCGATCTGGGATGAAGTCGCAGTCCTTCGTGCTAAAAACTGAAAATGATTGGCACAAGCGCATTCGTAACCTGTCATTAACACAGTAGTAATTCCGCGTGGTAATTAAGAAGGACTCTCGTGCTGGAGATTAACGGCGTGAGACGCCGGCTAGCCCCAGCTCCTCCTCGCGGAGCTGCGAACGACTTCCGCTGCGCGCCGCCCACGCACGCTGCCAGCCCACGGGAACGGGTCCTCCGAAAAAACGTGACGGCGAATCGAAGCCGTCAGACGAATCAGACACATTGCAAAGTTTCACAGGTTAATATCTGAGCTTTCAAAGTACATTCAGTATAACCAGTCCAGGAAAATTGTTTCACAATGTTTATTATAAGTTCCTGCACTTCATATATTTACCAATACATGTTTTTGTTATTTAAGGTCGCTTTAACGTCTAGGTCATTAGCGACCACTATTTCATTTAACGGTTTGGTAACTGCGAAGATGACATTATGATGATAGGGGTGAAAGGACGAACACAATACAACCATGCCCGAGGCGGGACTCGAACCCGCGATCCTTCGACTAATGCATTGTTGCATGGGCTAATGCATTGTTTAAAGAGTTTTACCTTGGGTGGTTTTAGTTGGAGGATATGGTTTTGCATTTATATGATATTTCCATTGTAGCCATTGTATCAAAATTTAGTCCTAGATATTTGATGTTTAGGTTGGGTGTCGCCCAAGGTATTAGTGAATTTGGAGGGCGATTAGTCATTTGGTGGGTGGAAGAGGAGTGAAAATTTGTCTGAGTCTAAAGATTTTTGCATTAGAATTTTAAGCATTGAGTTTGAGTTTCCATTTTATGGAATATTCATTAATTTTGTCTAGGTGCTTTTGTATCTTATTTTTAATGATGTTGCATGAATAACTGGACCCTTATATAATAGTATCGTCAGCGAGTTGTCCGATATTGGTGTCGGGTGCTACTGAGATGTCAGCTTCGTAGAGTGGGAGATAACGGCGATCCTTGGGGAGGCCTGCTCGTATATTTCCGGGGTTTTTCAATGGTTATGTGTGATAGAAAACTAGTTATTGTGTTGAGGAGATAAACGGGAGTGCCTATGGATTTTAATTTGTGAATGAGGTCGATGTGCCAGGCTCTGTCAAAGACCTGGGTTAGATATAGTATAATGTTTGTTGATGATTGTATAATGTTTTTTTCTGAAAAGCATCCTGCATGAATTCATTGACCCTTAGAGTTGGTGGCAGGATGTAATGGTGTTGGTCAATCCAAACTGATGTTGGGGGATAGCCTTAGTGTTACTTGTGTAGTGTTTTAATCTTTTAAGGATAATTTTATCTCGTAATTTAGCTAGTGTGGGTGGGAGGCCTATCGGTCTGAAGCTTTTCGGATTACTGCGATTTTTGTTGGGTTGGGTATCGGAATAATAATAGAGAGCGTCCAGTTCAGTGGATAATAACCTAATCTGAAAATTAAGTTGTATATATTATTTATGAAAGCTGTAGTGTTTGATGGGATATTTTTGAGGATAATGTTAGAAATGTCGTGTCCGGTGCCTTTTTAATGGGTAGCAATCTTAATAGGGACTTAATTACTTCAGGTGTGGAAAATTTTATTCTGAATGGAACATTAAAATTTGGGGCGAGGGTTGATTGTTTTATATAGTTGTGGTTGAGGTGATTGAGAGCTTTGTTAGTGTATTTAGTTCATTTTTATCCGAGGGACTCTTGGTTTTGATTCATAGTCTTCTGGTTTTATTTCTTGTTTTAATTGTTAGTAATGGATTTTGGTATATCGTTGTGAGGTATTTTGTATATAACCAGAGGCTTAGCTTTTATTATTGAGCTATTTGTGTTTCATATTAAAATGTTTAGTGTGATAATCGATTGTTCTATTTCTATTTTATTATTTAGAATTTTGGTGTAGAATTATTTAGTATGGTGTTGAAGGTTTTCCATTTTAAGTGTTTTGTATTTAAGGTATGTGAGCGTGAGTAAGACCCGGGAATTTGGTGTGTCGAGATTAATACGGGGAGGTGATCTGAGTCGAGTTCCCACAGCGAGTTTGTAAAAAAATTAATTTGCTAGTTGGATATGGCTATGTCGAGTATATCCGTAAGGTTGTTAATGTTCTTCAGAATGTGAGTTCCTTCGTCAGGTACTATTATTTGCAAATTAAGATCTGAGATTTTTTTGTAAATAACTAACCGCTGGATTGGAAATTCTACAGCCCCAGGATGTGTGTTTGGCATTCACGTCTCCTAATATTAGAGTAGGGATTGACTGGTTAAATAGCCCATTGAAATTTGTTGTATGAAGCTTTATTTTAGGTGACTTATATAGAGCTATTAGAGTGTGAATTTGTATATTTATTGGTAGGTCTATCACTGTGCACTCGAGACCTTGAGTAGTAAGTAAGTTGGTTTTGAGTTAAGGAAAATAATTATGTTTTAGGAGTAGAACACCTCCGCATGTTGATGAGGGTCTATCCTCTCTTTCGGGATATTTTAAAGCGTCTTTAGGATTTATATTCGATTCAGTGATTGCAGCTAGTTTTACATTGTTGGCTGCTAAGAAATAGGATGATTCGGCTTTCTGGTTTAAAATTCCATTATCATCCAATTCATGAGAACTAAATGTTGTGATGATGAATTACCAAAGTTATTGATAAATGCTGACGAAATGGAATTTTGAAAATTACTGATAAAGGATAGGATGATTGAATTTAGTAAGTTGATAATAAAGTTAGAGATGGAATTTACAATTGAATTGATGAGTGGGGAGTTGTGGTTGTTCAAATTGACAGCGTTGGGAGTGAGGGGAAGATGTGTTTTCCATTATTTACTCGGGCTGAAGTATTTCTATTGTTGGAATTAGGAGAAGTGGGTTAAAATTTCGAATATTTTCTATAGGAAGGAGAAATGGAAAGTTTTGGTAGGAGAGGACGGGAGGAGTATTATTGTTGTTGCTAGTTTTTTTCTGGCCTGACTGCTTTTGATTACCGACTGCAATACGTTCTTGTAGTAAGACCATTCTGGAGTACGTAAGTCTGCCCGATGTGCGCCCTTGCACCATTTACATTTATGATAATTCTCCTTATTCGGGCAATTGACCGAATAATGCTATTCTGCACAGAACATACAAGCTACTTCGTGATTACAACTGTTTTTGTGTGCCCGAAATCGAGGGAACGAAGGTCATTGAAGGCATTGAACCGGGCCTCTACTTTTGTTCCTTTTTCCGGCTTTACACATAGGTTTCATATTTTTTTTAGTTTGGAGAATGTGCTCTATGTTCTGTGAGTTGTTAAATTCCTCGGCAATCACCGGTATTGAACAATTGCTTTTGAACAGATTGGCGACACTTAATAGGGAGGGGTGTTGTGATTTGAAGTCTTGATGTAATTCCTCTTGGGTAATGGATACGTGAATGTTCTTGAATGTTACGGAGAATTTCTTGGTCCTCGGATCTTTATATGAACACGAATGATCTTTATATGAACATGAATGCATTTATTCACATTGAGAATGGATCTTTCACAAAAGTTTTTATTTCTGTGTCTTTCTAACAATAATCATCATTTAAAAATGTGTTAATAGGCACACTTGGTGCGATGTAAATTAGTTTTCATTACATACATCATGCTAGGCCGCCATTTCTATTAATATTGGCGTAGTTCTACGTACAAAAACTTACAGATCAACACTGCTTTCCAGATTTTGTTGAAATACATATACGTTGTTACGGTAATTCACTCTTTTATTTTGAAAGGACCGCATCTCCGTCAGCTGTTCGGCGTGTGTATGTTGTAGGAAAATGCTACTTTTCGGGAGACACTCCGAAGCAGGGTCACCCTATCCTTCGAATATATTGATTAATTATTTTGTGTTTCCGGGCGAGTCAACTGCTATGTCCCCCATGTTTTTATATATTTTCCCCTATGTTTTGGCCTTGGGGGCAGCGGTATTCTTCCCGGTCTGGATGGGGAGATCCAGCGCCTACCTACACGTCGGCTAGCGGGTGTTCCTCACCTAAGTATCTCCCACCAGCGGGGCATCGCCCCAGCTTATAGCTCCCAACTGGTCTCCCAATAAGTGTAGTAGTGTAGTGCAAGTTAGTAAACGTTTCTAGGCGAGGGGAGGATGTAATAAGGAAGAGAAAGGAAGGATCGCGCCGGGGTGTGACCATTTGTTAGTGTACTTATCCGACATTCGCCGGGTGTTGATTGGGGAAACCACGGGGGAAAAAACCGACCAGAGCAGCTGGCCACTAGAATTCTCCGGTAGCCGACAGCTGAACACGACGTAGGTAGTGTCGAAAATTCTGCCATCGTCTCGATCCCTAGAACCTCCCAGTTAGTGGCACTGCGGTGACACCTTTTTTTTGCCCTCAGCCGGTAGTAGACTATACTAAGGAACAGAGAATACATAGCGTTTAACATGAAACTGAGCTAAAAAAATATTCAAAATCACGTGGTGAGCTGAAGACTAGACATGAATGATGTTTGAAAAACTGATTGAATCTACGTCTTTAGCATGTCACCGCTGAGCGTGTTCAGCAGAACAAATGATGTACTAGGACAATCTCAAAGATTCAACCTATCCCCAAGAACAGTTAGTAGAGCATTCCCGTTACTTCCTGTTCCATTTCAAGTACCCTTGCGTTTTCTTCTTGATTTGTACCTTGAAAAGCCCTTGAAGTTCTTTTGTTTCCTTTTCTTTCCCACATTATATTTACAGGTGCGTTTTTTCACCACATCCTCTTCGTGAAATGTTCATTGGAATCATATCTCGTTTTTGTGCCCTACTGCAATTAGGTAGCCGCAAGAGACCTTGCAGCTGGAGGATCGATTCTGCTCTCTCTAGGAAGAAGCCCCTTCCCAGAGCTGCTCCTGCGGCCCATGGCCGCGCGTGATTCGCAGCAGAGAGCGCCAGGGGACATTTTATTACTGATGTGTGCAATTATAAAATTAAAAGAAACAATGCATACAAATATTAAAAACAAATAGAATACAAATATAATATAAAATACACAGAGTGCCAAAAGTAATAGAACATTACCGGGTGAAGTAACACACTCCCCTAAGCGAATTGTTTTAAAAAACGATAAAATTCAATCGCAAATGAATAATGAGTTGTTAATCATTTTTCCCCCAAAAGAATCTAATTGTATAATTGATAATGAATTTGCAAACCTTGGTCAATTTCAACCGAATATAGAGAGTCTATAGTACTCCAAGTCAATCTTCTCATATAAGAATATGCCTGAAGTGAAAGGATTGTAAGTTAAGGGGAAAAATTGTGGTTCTGTATCGGCCGTTGTAGGATATCATACTCGATCTTCTGAACCAGTGTTGCATTTTCATTCGCATACTCGGAGAGGAAACTTATATAAAATACGAGCTGACAATCTATGAAAATCATTTTACAAGTTCAGCGGAATTTCGCCTCAGACTTGTCAATCTGAATGCGAATCTCTTGCGATCTCAATGAAATCGAATCCAATTTGTCTTCATCTTCACAGAGTCGTTTTCTTGTTAACCCCAGACAGCCTTCTCTACATTTATCGGTGGCGCTGTGAACGGATGGAGTTGGGAGCGTGAGGGGCAGTGCTTTAGCTCGCCTCAAGTGCTGGCAGCCGCTGACATAACGAAGGCGCTCGTAACCTTCACCGCCCACGGTCTGGGCTCCTCGCTGCGCCCATGAGGTGGACGGCGGCGCTCAACGCCGGAGCCACGTTCGCTCGTTCGCCCCACCCCGCTCCGCCGCGACCCTTCCCACTCTTTCCCCTCCCTCCCTCCCGCTGCTTCCGCGGTGAATCACTATCCCCCGGGCCCTGCGCATCCCTAGCCCACCTCTCTCTCCGACCTCACGATACACCGCACACCTTCGCAGGGCCCTATCTCCAGATATCGGGATATTTCATGGCTCTATGATAGACGATCTGTTGATTTCGAGCTGCACGTTCTTGAAACGTCCAAAAATAATCAAACTTATCAAAAACTTTTTACAACAAATTTGAAATACATTCAGAACATATGATTAAGGGACAATAGCAGATTTGGTGTTTAATTCTATTTGCTTTTGTTTACTCATTTTCCTGTTTCTACAGTTGTATTAGGCAACAAAATATCTTGTTTTCGGTCGTCCTTTACGCTGTTCGTACTATAATCCGATCACTGTGAATTTTTGGAAAACGCTCGGACCTCATCCGTAAGCGGCGATTTGGTATTCACTCCCTACACAAGTGCGTGTCGTTCAGTCAGTCACCTTTATCACCATCCAAGTTGTCTACACTACTACATATGCTGGAAGACCAGTTGGGATCTTAGAACTTGTCCTCAACTACGCCGGTGTCCCGCTAGTTGGAGATACATGGTCGAGGGTAATCCCCGCAAGCCTACGTAGGTCGTCGCCGGACCTCGCCATCTATCGGGAGATCACCGCCACCTCCTCCCAGGATAAAATCAAGCCCTACACTTACGGGACTAATGACCTTAGCAGTTGACGCGCGCGGAAACACTAGTCAATCAAACCCTCCCCGTGCAGCACGACTATCTTATCCAGCCCCAGCGGTGTGCTTCTGTCCCATCCGCCTGAGGACTTTTCACTGGTGCCGCCGCCGCCGCCGCTTGAAAGACGTAACCTGTTATCTAGGCGGCGGCGCGTCTGTTCGTTACGGACAAGAAAACGCCGGGCTCCGAAGGCAGGGGCCGCTGGGCCGCGCCAGCCAGCTTCTTCCCCACCATCGTTGACGCGATGAAGGGCTCCCGATTAGTAAAGGAGGAAATTGACGTTGAACCATCAAATATCTCGTTTTCGTAAGAAATTTGAAATGTGAAAACTTGGACCGAATTTATACGCTTCCTTTTGACGAACGATTCTGACGAAACGAGTTTTACCGAACGGAATAAATTTATTCCAGAATGAGCCGAGGTTTTTTAGTTATTTAAATGCAAGTTTCTGAAGCAAAAATAGCAATGAGCATGTGTGACAAAATGGGTTAATGTTCGTTCATTGATGATAAAATGTGATATAGTCTAACGTGTGTGTACTAGCACTGATGGACTAGTAGTTATTTTTAACGTTTTTTTTCATTTCCTCAAATACTGTTCTTGTGCGTGGCTGTATCAAATAAGTACGTTTAGAAATGGAAAATAATTATCAGATTTTTTCTCCAGAGGTTTTAGTGATACGACAAGCGTATCTTTATATTACACTCATGTTTAAATCACTATTGGGAATGACATGCTTACTATTGCGAACTATTTACTTTGGGTATTTTAGGAATACAACATTACCACAAACATCGAACATTTTGTTAGTAAGAAATGTCTTATTCGCTTACTGAAAACAAACATGTTTTAGTAATCTTGTGGGAATAGTATTCCCTAAACGAGGGCATGCTCATCCAGAAGTTGTCTATCCTCGAATACACTTGGCGTCCTCTCCGGTTTGCGCATTGATGTCGAACCAGTTTCTTCCCGCAGTCACTTCCTCCCGTCCCGATGGTTTCCTTTCTACGCGCGCCTGCGCCCACGAGCGACGCTGGGCGGGCGGGCGGGCGCGGGCACCCACCCAGAAGCTGCGAGCGCGCGGCGAGCACAAAAAGGAACGAAAAGATGAAAACAAATGGAAAAACGGCAGGCAAAAAGCGGGCCCAGGCACGCGGCGGTGGCGACGGAGCGGTGTGTGTGTGTGTGTGGGGGGGGGATAAGGGCCGCGTCGCCGGTAGTGGTGACGCGAGGGGCCAGCGCAATGGAGAGGGCAGGGTGGCTGATGAAAACTCAGCGGGAGCCCACCAGCTGTCTGCGCTGCGAAGACACACAACGGCCACTTACGGCCAAGGCTTGCGGGCAGCGCTGGAATTTTTTCTCAGGGTTTTTCCAAGCACCTCTTTAGTTCGTCACACAACAATTTATTGCTCATGTTTTTGTAATAACCATTTAAGTAATAATGACTTGCGAATGTTGTAATGATTTGAAGGGAATTGAGTGAAAGTGAATAGTGCTCTTTCAATATTTTTTTCTAGTCATGAACCGCTAAGTGAATGCTGTGCAGTTATAGTTGCGAATGAATAATTATGAGAGGAGTATTTTATTTTCAATAGGTTAAATCAAAATGTGTTATTAAGAAATGAAATTGGAAGTTCATACCAAATACACATCTGTCACAATGAAGTTGTTTCTTTAATGTAGTATTACATTTTGAACCAAATTTATGTGAAAATATGGATGTGGACAGGTAAACGTTTTGACAAATTTATGACTGATAAGCAAGCAATAAGTTCAAACAAGGAATTTATAAAGTATTGTATTGGTTGAAGTGCAGGAATATGTCTGTTTGCTTGTTGCGGTTCACCTTCTCCATCTCGTTAACTCTCTCGCATTCATGCTGCATCGGTAAAATCGTCCTTGTCCAACATTCGTCCACAAGCCCTATCATGCGCAGTGTCTGGGCGAGCGCCAACCCTTCCAAGCGTCTGAGCCGGTGGCTAGCGGAGGCGCGGGTACAATTTCTCAGCTTATTATGCAGCCCGCGGCGCGGCGCGGCGCGGCGCGGCGCGGCGCGGCGGCCGGACGCGCGGCGCCCTTGGAGGCCCGACGGGCAGTGCGGCGAGCAGGCTGTAATCTGGAGGCGGCTGCCGCGGGGATGTTACCGTGCGCAGGAATGTAGCCCCGCAGCCGCCCGGGCGGGCGGGCGGGAAGGCAGGCCGACCCCGCCCCCGCCGCCGCCGCCGCCCGGTGCCGCCCACCGCCCGCGGCGCCCCGCGCAACCTCCGCCGCCGCCGCCGCGCTCCTGTTGGGCCGTGTCACCTCCGCCGGGCTCCATTGAGCGCCCGAGCACCGGCCGAGCGGGTTCGCCCCGCCCGAGGGCGCCCACGGCCGCTCGCCCAACCACTGCCCCACCCCGCCTACCACCCCTACCCGCCCCACCTTGTTGCTATTCCAGTGCCTTCCTTACTTATCTCATGTTGTAATTGTTTCCGTTTTGATCGATTTCATTACTATTTCCTCTGAAACGTATTTTGGTTTTAATCATTCATGCTCACCTTTTCTTTCCTGCAATTTATCGTCTCTTTATTCATTGTTGATATTTTTTAGCCTCTGCTCTGCTGCAATTATTACAATTAATCAGTTATTTTATTTCTTCTTTTCCAAATTAATTATTTATTTCCTTCTTGTAATGTACTTTCTTCATTGCCATTTGTCCAATCTTCACAAGGTATTATCGGGTTGAATTCATTTTATTTTCATTCATTATTTCTTCCGGGCTTGATTTCCGTCCTCTCAGTCAGACGTGTACTTTTAGAACGTGCCATCCCTCCTCCATCGAACGACGCTCCCATACGCAGACCAGCCTGCCAACAGCGCGGACGCCGCCTCCGCGCCTCTCGAGAATGTGTTCCGAGTGCGAGTGACGCGTAGGAAGAATGTGAGCCCTCACCTCGTTTTTGTTTCGCTTCATATCGCGCGTTTCATCTCGGCCAGAGCTGCCTCACAATGGTATAGGCATTTCATCGAGATCATCAGATTAGTTGCTTCTCAGCTGTAGAGAATTCTCGTAGGGTTCCTGGAATGTGTTTCAATAATCCGCAGAAGTTAGGTGGAAGATGAATAGAGGATTATGCCACAGTCTTGACAATTTCGGCTCAGAGCAAAATTCAACGGCGAGATTTCTGTGAAGATACAGTAGTTGTCTTTGGCTCAATGTTTTGCATATTGTCCTTGAATATGCATTGGTTGGTTTAAGTTTGATCGAAGCCCGGACTTACAAATGCGCGAAACTCTTTCTTTACCACTCGGAACAAATAAAACGAGTGACTCAGCGTCGTTCATATACTATTTGGAAATAATACTTCTCACAACCTCACTATTTAAAAGTTCGTTGTCGAAAAAATTATCCAAAACTTGATCACTTCAGTAATATGTTTCTAAATGACACTGTGTGGCAACAGAGTTTTGAAAGAAGCAACATGAAAATGACAATACTCATAAGAAGATCCGCGTATCTCCGGTCAATTATTGGTTACAGTATTATTGGTATCACCACAGGCGCAGATTATAGAAATTACATTAACAAACACTCACCTTATAATTTCAGTAAAACATCACACGTTGTGATGATACAAAGTGTAAATATACATAACGAGTGTAAATATACATAAGTTTACTGTCATTTCAAATCTTTCCACAGCAACAAGAATCCCAACCCATCAGCATTTCTTGAGCATCCCTGAAGACAAGCTTGCATTGTACCACAATCACATCGGGTCTCATATTCTCGCGAAGCATGCTAGTGACTGGTAATAACAGTCGTGTTGCAGCCCTCTGGAGCGGCGTTCAACGAGCCGCTCGTGAAAGGTGCGTGGGCCCCGGCAAGAAGCTCTTTCTTCTCCGCTCACAGCGCGCGATTATGCTCCCAGTTGAAACGCACGCTGTTCCACCCCGCCCGCGATGCTCGTGGGTGAGGCTCTAAAGTCTCGACTTACTGCGCGGAGGTTTTTGACGGCTTCGTGCTCTCTAAACAATTCCTCGCTTCGACCTGTGGACAATGAATGAACCAACCGCTTCAGGGGCTCGCTAGTTGCTGCGCAAACATTGATTTTAAAGTTTGAAACGTGACAGGAATATTGCAGTGGCTGTATATGTTTGTCTTCTAATGTGACAACTACAAATAGTGCTTTAGAATGATCCTGCTTCTTGAATTACAGGAACGGTTTTACATTACAGGCTTACATTTTAATGTTTCCCGATTCAGGCAGCACTCCAATAATATGGTATACGAAGAAGTCTAACTGCTTCCTTTTTCATTAGTGACAGAGGAAAAATCGATAACTACTAAAAAATCCATTTCTATTTCTTTACCGTTTGGCATCACTGTTGCAGAAAGAACATTTATCAGAAGTGTAATTGTGATGGAGGTTTTATCGTATTTCATCTATAGAAAATTATTGAATAATTGATGGCTCTACTACAGATCTTAAACACATTTACAATCCATTAAATTTGCAACGGCCTCTGGGCTTCGAGAGGAAGTACAGCAAATGATAAATGCCAACGTTTTAATGAATGTTGTAGAGCTTTTATATTTATTCCATAACAGATCTGTGCATTTGAAACGCATCGTGAAGCCTTGATTGTATGTTGCGGAGTTCAAATGATATATAATTTGTCCATCCGCAGTTTCTAATTATGTTGTCTGTGTGTTTCAGGTGAGTACCTGATCCTGACGCCACTCGTAAACTTTCTTTCGAGGACGAGGTGAGTTGCTCTGCGTTTTCTGGGGCTCTGACAACATGCCTTCAGCGCCGCGGATTTTTATCTAAACGGCCGTCGGACGGGCGAAATTTGCGAGAGCCTCGAGAATGCTTTACACCTTCGTCTAAATTCCCCAGCGAGTTCTTTAATTCATACCTTTGCGCTATAGAAACACACGCATTTTCATGTTCATTCTTTTCTCACATCAATGCTCTGCCGTGTTTATAGATGTTATTTTCACCCTTGTAGTGTAATTGACTAAAAGCCTCCCAATGCGTTTCTTTTGCTACTTTTTAGGGAGTAAAATTCCTAGATATGAAGAAGTTCTAGGTTTTGATCTTGTTTGTACTACATTTTATAACCAAATCATTCGAATAATTAAGGTTTTAACTTCATTCTACTAGACTCTCTACTTAACGAAATTTGTCACATGCATTTTACTCTCCTCCATAAATACAATCCCCTTTACAATCCAGTCCAATAAATACACTAAACACACAATAAGTACACTGTTTTTTTATTCTCCTCGATCGTTTAAATTTTAAGTTTAGGTCAAAATATATGTGAATTCAGTATTGAATGTATTTTTTTTTGTTTCTGTTTTTGTTTGCTTTTATTGAACGTAATAGCATCTAACATGATGGTATGTAAATCAATAGCAGAATGTTAATGAATAATATGAATTTAATGATTATGACTGTATTGAATGATTAATTGACAATTTTCAATTTTCTCTGCATTACAATTCGACATGGTATTCCAAACCGCATGGTAATTAGACGCCATTGTTCGATAAAATATGTATTGCAACTTTTTTGGACAAAGTTCGCTATCCATCAGTTAACATCAACTTAATAATGTAAAATTTTTCTAGATTCTGTGAAATAAATCGAAAAAAAAATATTTTAGGTAACGTTATTTATTCATTTTATTCAAATTAAATTTTAAAAACTGAGCAAATTTAAAAAGTTGTACTAATCTATCCCAATACTGCTAAAAATCGTAGGGCGTATAACATTTCCATTTGTCGTGCATGAATTTTATATATGTCAACACTAGTAGATCTTACTGCCATCTGGTATCGTATCAGTTTCACGAGATAAATCAAAAACTGTTTCCCAATTTTATGACTTTGAATTAAAATTTTATTTTATTATGTGATAAAACACTAGTATTAGGAGTTCTACCAATAATAACAATAATGATAATAAAGAAATTGAAATTCAATATCTATGTACGTACTATGTGCTTGAGATTTTAATTTAATTTTATTTAAAACTGCTTTTAACATTTTTTCCGTCAAAATCCAGCTACCTCTAAACATTAGTCACCCTATACATCTGCCTGAATTGCCTATACATGAATCTGCCATTGATTCGCAACTTAATTCACAAGAAGAGATATAACAAATCGCAGCACCTAATTAGCTTTTTTATTTATCTGGCGCTAGAGCAATTCTAAGGGTATGTTCGATTAATAGTTATTGGTTTACCTTCAGACATCCTTGTCCTTTTGTTACTTGTGGCCGCATATATATATATATATATATATATATATATATATATATATATATATATAATATTATATATTATATATATCATAATTTACATTAATATCTTAACGTCTGTTTTATTTATAATATTTTATTCTTCCTATTTTCCGGAAAGTTTGATACTCTATAGTACCCGCAACGTAGGTAGTGTAACGAATATTGGATCATCTGCCGGAATTCAGTGCGCGGATTGCGTCATCTGCCGGCGTCCCCCCTTCCCCCCGAACTGGACGGTTCCGGGCTATTCGCGAATCACATAGAAATGTGGATCAAGGGCCGGTTGTGTCGAGAAGGGCACCGGTCAGGTATAAATTCGCCGTTGCCGGCGGCCACTAGTAGTCAAGTAAGAAGTAGAAAGCAGTCAGTCCGTCAGTGTGAGTATGCAGTAGTCTGCCCGAAGTGGAAGCTGAGCTGTGAAGTGTTCATTGCAGTGAACAGTGGTGCAATGGGTATAAAGCAGTCAGCAGTCTGAAGTCTGCAGTGGAAGCTGAGCTGTGAAGTGTGCATCGCGGTAAACAGCACTGCAGTGGAGCCTGGTCTGCGCAGTGAATTGTGGTCAGCGCAGTGGACCGTAGTCAGTGCATCGGACTGTGCGATAGTGTAGAAGTGAACAGTGTAAATAAGTATTCAGTCGAAGTGAAATGTGAAAATAAATAATTAAGAGAATGGAGTCGTGTGTAAGGAAAATAATCAAGTGAAGAACACAAGGACTGTGTAATATATCTGTAAATAAATCAAGTATTTTAGTGTATCATTAAGAAACAAAATAAACGTTTTTGTTGAATACCTGTATGTGTTTTAATTCAAAACGGAGAAACGTTACAGGAGCTATGGATTGTTTCGTGATTTACGATAAAGGTGAGGCGTTTGTTGGTGCTTAAGTACTCCGCTAGCGTTTTCGATCGCGCTGCCGTCGGCACTTGCTAAGACAACGTGCGCAGCATCCTCTTGTAGCATTGTCCTTTCCTGCGCTCTCCAGGCATGGCACGTAGTCTTAAATAACGGTGCTGTAGGATCTCAGACAACTGCTGAGACGTTGATAAACCCTAACGTCGTCAATACGAGCGAAATATTCTATATAGTAATTGCGTGAGGGCAAATATTCGGGATTGATAATAATGAGAATATTTACTTACTGAATTCAAATCAATAATATTCGTAAAATAGTTCACACTCTGTTGTGTGAGGGATGGACCTTTTCAAACTGTGGTTGTTGTAGAAACGCTGTCAGATCACGTTTATGCTTCATTAGCGTTGCAATACTGACCTCGACAATGTTAAAGGAAAATTAGTTTCGGAAAATTGATACACTTAAACATTATGAACCATTGTAAGAATATTGTTGAAAGTGCGTATATTACGACAAGCATCCATGCTTACAGAGCTGACGTTTTCTCTTTATTGAAAATATTTGATGCATTGACTCACGAACCTAACTGACATTTAAAGTTTTGGTATCAAGCTTTTCCTAATATACTATTCAGAGTGTATATTTTCATTATACTTGGAAAAATTAAAGTGATCACTTATTATAAAATTCACTACTTATTCGAAGATTTTTTTATTTCATTAAAAAGATGATAGACAATAAGTGAATGTATTGGAGACTTTAATGCCAGAGTAAGACATAAGCTCTCGGCAGCAGTACTGTAGTCTGACCGTAGAAAAATTCTGCAACAGTAGAAACGGAGACAATATGAAAAGTCATAAAGAAGGGTTCAAAGCCGTCATTTCCTATGGTTCTTTACGAATTAACAATAATCTGACTTCATTATATTGATGGTGAACTACAGCAATTGGCGTCATTGCAAACGCGAGTGCCCTTCGCCGTAAGAGACACAACTAATATCTTGTCTGTGCACAAGCTTTCATTCCTCTGAATTGTATGATTTTAATCCCATGTGAACAATTAAACATTATATTTCTTGATGATAAATATATTTTAAAAAGCACTGTTACTTTCGCAAAGTTTCTTTGGAGATTTGCAATGATGCTCACATTGAAACAGTGAAAAAATAAATATAACCTAAATATTTGTTGCATTACTTAACCACGTTTAAAAATATAGAATTACAAAATCTGTTAAGTATCATATATTTACTTTGTACTCCTAAGTTGCCCCTAGAACTCCTGCCATTCCTTCCCGTATTCTATGATTTTCTTTGCTCCGCTTCTGACCGCCAAACTTCGTCCGCGTGGTAATTCCGCCTGCCGCGTCACGCCCCATTGACGCCTGGAAATTGGGTCGCGCAATTTTTGTGTCGCTTCGATAGGCCGAACTGACCAGCGATCGGTGGGCTCGATGCCAGGAACTTGAGTGCAGCTCTGGAGAATGCGGCTGGTTGAAATATGTCGCCCCCCGAACATCATCCGCACATTCATTTGAGGTGTCCGATCTTAGTTTCGATCATCTATTTTGTATCATATTGTTATTCAACTACATTCAAATGATCTTGGCTGTCCGGAGGACGCCGCGTCGAAGATTACGGTGCCGACGTTTCGACCACCTTCTCATGGTCTTCCTCAGGGCTCTGCCTTGACGGCAATATCATATAACGGGCAACGCAGCAGGTTCAAGAGACTTTTACAGCATTGGCCTTCTCGATAATTAAATGGTTAGAGCAACTGGACATAAAGCAGGGGACTCGTTTTGATTCCCGATTCGGGTGACAATTTTTCGAACAATTAGAATGATGAAAATACTTTTGTTACACAATAACAGAATCACATCATGGAAGACATATATTGTGCGTAATACATTCCGATGTATTTACCACAACAATAAGGGGACATAGTGGTTGCAATTAAATATTATGTAAAAAAATACTATATTGGTATATTTTTAGGCTTTTTGGTTGTTTTTAGATCTTGTGTAATACGAAATTCTGAGTTACCGAATGGTCATATGGATAGTATAGTGGGAGACCTACATGTGAAGACGAAAACCCTCACGTCTAACGCACAATTCGAACCCTCAACTTTTCATTTCTCATAGGGAAGTTGCATGCCAATTCAATATCGTGTTCCATGTATCAGTATAGAGGAGTAATAGATGCCAATTTATCTCATTTTTAGTCGTGTCTTCTTATTTATCTCATCAAATGAAATAAATGTATTTTGAAGCAAACCATATTCAGAAAAAAGTACCCTACGTTTCATGATGTGGTTTTTAAAACTACTTTGATGTATTTACTTCTATACCTATGTTTTTGAAAACTTCTCGAAAAAGATTCACACTGCAAAGGTGAATTCATATAATGTGAACACTATACGTCACATTCAATGGGGTAGCTGGAATGTGTTGGTGCATCGACTGTTACATCCAAATTAGCGAGTTCAAACC
This sequence comes from Gryllus longicercus, assembly GCA_038098605.1. NCBI lineage: Eukaryota > Metazoa > Arthropoda > Insecta > Orthoptera > Gryllidae > Gryllus > Gryllus longicercus. The sequence goes on from JAZDUA010000147.1 coordinate 2,873,756, forward strand.
CTATCGAAACCGAGAATTTTTAAGGGCGAAAATATCCTTTGTACGCCTTCCTTCAGAGAGTAAGTAAAATCGGCTGTCTCATGATATAGATTGACAGCATGTAAAAGATATGAACTAAATTCAAACTGCCCAATTTATCGCCCGAATAATACCATTTTTCTTTGCTAGATGGCAAAAGGAAGGTAGAAAAATGTGTATCTTATGGAGCCTGATGGCGTGAGTCTCGCCAAGTAAAATAAGGTACAATTGACTGATTGATCGAAGGCGTAGATCATTCATATTCCTCCAGCAATTGTTTGCTGTTTAACCCCCGTTCCGCGTAGCGTCAATGTATCTCCCCTTTTCTACCCTCCTACGTGTCTGCCGTGAAATTAGCGTCGCGCGCACGGGCGCCGCAGCCGGAGGGGGCGGTGGGCGACAAGCGGCGTGCGCCGGAGAGCCGATGGAGAACACGTGGAAAGGCATAAATGCGCTGCTGTAGGAACCAGTGAACACCGAGATAGGAACACAGCCCCGACACTTCATTGGACAGCAATGAAAGTATTGAAGTGGCACAACCGGGATTTTTCTCAGGGAAGGATGGTTTGTAGGTAATAGTGTTCATTCAAGTTATTTTTTAGAAAGAATTTTTGAAGCCAGTAGAATTTAAAAAATAATTTTTATTTGTATGTATAGCTAATTTCACCGAGCGAAGCGACTCAGTGCGTAGCGCGCTGGCTTCCGAAACGGGAGGTCCGGGTTCGAGCCCTGAGTCTGCCATCCTGAGAATAGTTTTTGGTGGTTTCCCTCGGTCATAAGGCGAACGCTGGGTTGGTATAAAAATGCCACGGTCATCTCCCACCACCCCACCTGCCACCATCATCCTAGCCCTTTCACCCCTCATCATGAGCCCTTTGCCCTTAATAGGATCTTATTTGGATAATAATAACTAATTTCATCGAAATATTGAATGCCTTTCGTAAGTACATACAATTGGTAAAAGCTTCATATGTCTGTGAATAGACGTCATCGGCTTCAGGGGCGATCTCTGACAACCCTGCACGACCAAGTGTTTTAGAACTACTCGGGAATAAAAATAATGTTAATACATTCATTTTATGAGAAAAGAATTTACTGTACAACTTCTAAAATCATGTGCGATTTAGTACAGACACCACATGTTACCTCATTGGGTACAGCAATTATAGTACATCGAGGAGACGTGCTAATAGGGGAAGAATTCCTTTGAACAATTCCAAGGATTCGAGTACGCCGTTGTCCCCTTGCATTGCAATAGGAGGGAACGTCCCGGGGACTAGCTGTCTCGATGTGCTAGTGGGGCCCACCACGTGTCGCCCATACAGAGTCCGAGGCAGGGCGGGGATGGGCGTGCGTGCTAGAGGCGCCCCCGCACGCAGCGCACGTAGCGCGCACGCGCCGCCGGTCACGCTTCGGCGCCCGGCCCCTGCGCCGCTGCCAACGCCCCTCCGCGCCCCCCTCTCCGCTCCGCTTCGCCTGATGCGGCGCACGCGGCATTCTCCTTCCCCTTCCCCGCCCCGCCCCGCTTATCCTCTCGTGTCATTTCTATGCGCAGAAGAAAATCTTATAGCTTATGACATAAATCACGACGTGTGGAAATGACGAAGAATTCTTTACTTCTCTGAAAAAATTACTTGGCGGAGGCTACTAATTTCCTCCCTCTCAAACGAGTGACTCTCGAATTGCATCTCACGGCCCATATTTTATCAAAACAGAGTTGTGGTGTTTACAGTCTCTACCATATTTACTAAAGACACACTTGTCCAACAATATTTTTAGTATAGTTGGTAAATGTGTACTGTTCACGGGATAATTTTATAATCACATTTAAATCCAGTAAAATCCCAGCCTACAACGAAATTTGGGGAAAACTTGGTAAAATCTAAATTAGTTGAGCAATTACCAGCAGTATAAACAGAGAGGTAGGTAGAAGCAAGATAATATCTTTGAGAAGATATATGTTGAATATGTCGAACCCTAAGATCTGCCGGTCAGTCAGCGGCAATGAAGACTCATCTCATCTAAATCAATATTCGCTCTATGGGTATGCTTATACCTTTTTTGTTTCATTCTAATAAAGCTTACTATTTCCAAAATATTAATGGGAAACACCCCCATATGATTTAGCTTTTCTGAAAGGTGAAGAATTCGAGTTGTATGATTTGTGAACCGCGTGTGAGTGCGCGGCTGGGCAACACGTGTCTCGGGTTCATCGCCCGCGGAGGCCACCACGGGGCGAGGACGGGGGCGGGGGCGGGGGCGCGAGGTGGTGAGTGGCGGCGGAGAGCGCAGACGCCTGCTCTCAATGAACAGCGCCTTTGAGGGCCACGCCCCTCTGCGCCGCTGAGAGGTCCGGCTCGGCGCAGCTCCACAGGCGGGGCGCAAAGGCACAGATGCGCGTTCTGGTCCTTCAATCATGTTTCCGTGCATAACTTCTAAGGTCATTAGTCCCATTGGTGTAGTGAGTGTTTAATCCCGGGATTCGGGAATGTAACCTCTGGCTTCTGGTTGGTTAGATCTGGCGCCAACCTAAATGTCGGATTGCGAGAATTTCAGATGTCTCTCCCGTCGAGACACCACCCCTTCCAGGTCAAGCTCTAAATTCTCCTCTGAACTCCTCAGATATGTAGTAGTGTAGTACATGAATGGGTGTGTGTAAGTATGAGGAGAGATTAGGACACGGAAGAGGAAGAAAAGATCCCTCTGACCCGTCTGTTGGGGTTCTGCTCAGGAAATCCTTGGTATTTGATTGGAGAAACCGAACAGAGCAGCCAGCTGCTAGAATTCTCTTGAAGCGGTTGAATTAGACCTAACAATTTAACTAATGTCGAAAATTCGTCCTCCGCCAGGACTCGAACCCGAGGACCTCCCGGTCAGAGTAGCTGTAGAGACCACGGCAAATCTGGTTCTGAAGTTACTCTGCCGGTAGATGTGGTCTGTGTTCGATATTAGGGAATGCGGACCGGTGTGGATGCGAGAGGAAACGGCGGATGCAGCGCTGCGTCGGGGGAAGGCGGGGAGGCGGGGAGGCGGTGCGACGGGCACTATATCTGCGACTACCTGCCGGCGTCACGATGCGGAAATTCCAGCATGAGCAATCGCGGCGCACGACCCGAGCCGCGATGGGGAGTCATTGGTGCTAAATGTCAATGTGCCGTACTCTTAAGGCGGTAGTGAGCTAAGACATTTTCAGGAAAACAAATCTGTATTAATACAGAAATAATATATCTTCTAGTTCTTTTCAATTCAGAGAAATAAGACTTACCCATTTAGTGTTATATTTCCGTTTTGTTACAAGACATGAAAGGAGTGACATTTATTGTATTATTTTACAAAGCCACTGATATTTTATCATAAAATACGAAAGAAACATTTTTGCAGGTTTGTGCGGTCTTGCATGATAAATGCTCTAGTATTGTATTATTTATCACAATTTACATTTTCAAAAGTAAATGCAATTTGATCTTATAATCTGATCTTCTAATCGTTAGTTAAGGCTATCCCCTATGAAAGTTTTTCTCTTCGTCTTCGTCTAACATCCTGAGCAAAACTCCCTAAACAATTGAGACGCTCATTGCATACCACTCAATTTGCAGATGCCGATACCGAGGGCAATCACAAAGAAAAGAAGGAGCGTAAAATTGAAATTAATGTTTGATACCATTTTTTCCGTTATACTCTCTGAGTGAAACGATTTTTTACGGACGTGCCATTATTTATCGTGCAGCCTCATGTATTTTTAATCGTTCACATTTTCCTCGTACCTTTTACAAGATCAAACCGAAGATCAACGATAATTGATGCGTAATGCCTGTTAAATTGGTTTCAGAATGAACACGTCCGTTACAGTGTATGTTAGGGTGAGTAATTTAAATAATTCGCTCGCCCTCCGGTAGAGAGCGGCCGATCGCGCGACGGTTTCGTCGTCGCCTCTCCGTGTGCCAAAGCAATGAGTATGACGCAATCGGACCGCCCCATTCGTCGCGGTGTCCGGCGCCTGGCCTCGCCTCGGCCGAGCGACGCCGTCGGAGGCGCACGAAGCAGTGGGGGCGGGTGAGGGGGGAGGGGAGTCTTGTGAAACGCCCTCATGAGGAAACCGCCCGCGCCCGCGCCTCGCCGCCGCTATCTGATGGCGCCTCCTCCACAAAAATCGTCTGCTTTATTTATTGACCGACGCCGAAGGGTTCGCGCCGCTCCGCGCCGGGCCGCGCGCGCGGCACGGGCCGTGAGAGCCGGTGAACGAAACAGAACCGGTTTTTCCTTCAGTTTTTAATCTAATTAAACATTTAATCTACTTTTGAGGTAATTCATAACATTGAGACAAATTTTAAGATTGAAAGAAAATATTTTTTAGCAATGACACAGGAACAATACAAGGTATATGGAATGTACACTGTTGGTAATACTGTCAACAAAAGAAAGCACTTGCTACAAATATAGAAATTGCTACGCACAAATCTTCGTGTGTTCTTATCTAAGCCTATAGAGAATTAGCTGGGCGGTGCTGGCCCCTCGTCAAACGGCTGTCGTTGAGTAGCAACAACCCGACGCGCGCCGTCACTCATCCTGCACAGACTCTCCTGCAGACCTCTGCAGGCCTCTGTGATAGTTTCTGAAACTGCGGTTTTGTTACCGATATCTCTTTATAATTCATTCACCAGCATCAATGAGAAATGTATTCAATAGCGGCTTGCAGCACCAAAAATGATGCTGTAGAGTGAGTGGAAAATGTAGTCCTGGAGGAATTGTTCTGAAATAGCAAAGAAAAAACACTGAAAATTCTTTCTTGATCTTCGCTGGCCGCATGTCCTAGGTACTGAGGTACAGAGTTTTATGATAAAAACGTAAATAAGGTATGAAAAATTGCTGATTAACATAATAAATTATTTTTACTTTTTAGTCAAAATCAAATCAATTTCATACATACACAAATTTTCATTCACAATATTTTACTTAACAAAAACTCAAACAAAATTCATTGTTTTTGAATTTTTTCATCCTTTCTTGTATCAAAACAAATGGCACGTTTCGTTTAGTTTTCTGTGAATTAATGCGTACATTTGAAATTAATAATGGAGATATCGGAAACAAAAATGTTTCTATATGTCAATTATTGAATTGGTGACTTCTTCACGGTCCTCGAAAACATTTCCTCTGTGGAATTCTTTGGAGGCTGAGGCCAGACCGAAATTGCCACCACCTAGTGGAATGTGACTCAGCGATGTATTGGCCGCTCTGGGGCCGCGTCGGGCACTGGTGAGTGGCTGTCACTGTTGGTAGCTCAAGCAGTCGGTGGCATCGAACAATGCTAGAAGAGGCGACTGAGTGGAATAACCGCACAGAAATGCGTCACATTTGGTTAAAAACAACGAAAAATTGAGTTTGCAATAGAATTCAAGGAACTCACACTTCATTCTTACAGCTGTAATTTTAGTTTTCTCTTTTGAGATGTATTAGATTCTCTGCGGTTCAAAGCCCTTCAACTCCTCGCGTCCTTCGCTGTACAATTTGTCGGTAAGTTTCATATCCCCTAACTCACGTCAGGGTTATCTGAATACATTCACTTTATTCCCATCATACTGCCTCACGCCGACATCGAATTTAAGATGCAGTTCGCTTGGTAATAACCTCCCGCATTACATCGACCTCATCGCTATCTCGGTGACCGGGCATCACATTTAAGAACTCGGCCGATCCATTTGCGAAAGGTCGCATTACTTCACTCCCCCTCTCGAAGCCGCCGATCGCCGGCGACCTTTCGTGCGTCGCGGGCGCCGGGGGGGGGGGGGGCGTGGGCGACAATCGGCGACGGGGCGGGGGTATTCTTTGACAAAGAACTAAATATTAGGAACAAATGGAACACGAGTGAAAAGTGATGTTTAGAAAAAATGGGGTTATTATTTTATGTCGCTGTATCTTAAATGGATTCTCGTGGCCCTCTATTCGACTACTCAAATGAGACAACCTCGTTTGCTCATGTTTGCTGCATTAAAATTAATACATTTTGTGAATAAGCTCTAAGTACATTTTCGTACTTCTCTTGAGAAAATGTTCTCCCTGCCACTAGCCTTGTCGACACGGTCATTTATTGACACAGGAGCTTTCCATCCGCCACAACTCTTTGGGCGGCAAAAAGGGGGCAGTATTTTTATAAACTAACTTAATCTATTGTAAACGTCGGCGCATTGGCTCCACTCTAATATATACTGAGTTTTGTTTTGTGTTTAAATAATTAATAATTGTGCGCTCATGTTTTCATAGTATCGTTGACTTTTTAATTTCTTGTATACACGTAGTATAGAGCAAGTTATGTAATGCTGCGGAAAATCGCTTTCGAGATTTGAACAGAAATACACGTTTTGGGGTCCCCTGATACCGAAAAAGTGTTGTTTTTTCAACGGGGTCCGTCCGTCCGTCCGTCCGTTCGACCGCCCGCCCGCCTATGAACACCACTAGCGCCTAAACCACATGAAGGATCTTTTCCAAAATGAAGAAATCTCTGCCCATCTGGCTCGAGTCAAAGCTGTGCGATTTTGAAAAACATTCTTTAAAATTTTGGGGTACTTTACATGAAGTCCTAGGGTTATTTTCAAAATTTTCTCAATTTGTTTTCTTTAAATCAATTGTTTAAATCTCACACACACATGCACACAGAAAAGGCATATTTCTGAGAGGCAGAAGATGTGCTGACGTTTATAGAAGAAAATTACTTTACGATATGAGTCACATATGAATGCCATTTACCCTTATTTTACAAAACGTATACCGTTTTATACTAATGATACTCATAAAAATATGTAAGAAAACAAGAAAAAGGAGTGCGTACAAAATTAGACTGTTTACAACAATAGACACCGAAATATGCAACAATAATGCGTGCCATTACGGAATGTTATACAATTATGCAATACAGCACTTAACGGGACGGGTGGCTTCGAAATACCTTCCAGGATGCACGATCTTGGCTGTCCGGGTGACGCCTCGTGAAGGCTGTGTTGCCAATAGGCAATAAGCAACACAGCCTTCGACGTGGCGTCACCCGGACAGCCAAGATCATACACATGACTGACCGCGGAAGCCTACGACTTCATTTACCTTCCAGGATGCGAAATTTGAATTTGAACATTTGATGTTAGATGCGTTTTTCACAACAAAGTTACACGAATAAGAATATGTTACATGTAATCTATTAGACATTCTCTTCGAATATGGGTCTTTGTCCCTGTATGTTGTGGGTACAACTAATATCCAGCGTGAAGTCTCTCTTTGAGACGTCATCTCCGAAGCAGAGGCTTCTTGCTTAGGTGGTCGAGAGTCCCGCAGCATTAGGTGAAACTCTTATGCTCTTCCACGTTACCATGCATCTCATACGTCAATAACCTTTTTAAAACCCGGTAATATCTGTAACAACATTTATGAAGCCTCTCTTTGTAACTGTTAATATTTGTACTGACGTTCTGGTGAAATATAAGCAATGAAATACAAGCAATAACAAAATACGTTAGTTAATTTAAGGCAGTGAAATTGCAAAATAAATTTGCAGAGAGAAACACTTTTTAAAATTACTTGCTCAGTTTTTGAACCAAACAAAATAAATTCTCTCAGAATCTTCGTGTCAAACTAAAAGCGTAAGAGACGTAATGTGCGGTGGTAAGGTGGTATATGGTATTCATCACTGTCGAGTGAAGGTTAGGAATACGCCTCCACGTGGAGAAATATTCATGAACTTCGCGGCCCGGCATGGGGTACTTGTAGGAAGACAAATATCTTTTAGACATTTAAAATGAAAAATAATTATTAATTCACAAGGAAATATTCAAGTAACGTACGCAACATAAATTATTTCAATTAATTATTTTTTTCTTAAACAGCAATACCTAATATAGGTAAGACGAAATGCAAGATATATTGAAATATGTTCATGCTGTATTATCTCCCCAGGTGCACACCTAATTACGACCATTGAGGTAGGTTCAACATCACGTACGGTTTACGTGTCGCGTTACTACCAAGAAGGATATAAAACGTGCCGTCCCCAGATCAATTGCCGGTTGGCATAAAAGAAGACACGACTCAGGTTCCGCATCCCCTTGTTTCTTCTGCCTTTCACGACGAAGGTGGAAGGCATTCGGCGTGTGAGCCTAACGGCTCACGGAGTGGATCACAAGCGACAAATTGGCTGGGGTAGCTCAGGGCATCAGTTGGTCTCTGCAGTGACTGTGACCGTGAGTTCTAGGTGGCTGGATTTTCGAAACTAGCTTCATAGCTGGGTCGAATTCAGTATCAGGCGGAAAGTTCTAGCGGGCGGCTGCTCTAATGCCGTGGTTTGCCTATTTCCCAGTTTGCCATGATTTCTCCGACCAGGCAAATGCCGGAGCAGTACCCGAACAAACCATGCGCGACCTTTCCTTCCTCTTCCTTGGGCTAACCTCATCCCTTATTTACAGCCTCTTACATTCACACGCAATACACTACCACACATTCTGGAGTCCAGTCGGGAGCTAAGAGCTCGTCTCGGCTGGGATGATGCTTCATTGGTGGGAGATACTTGGTTGCGGTAAACCCCGGAATCCGACGTGTAGGTTGGCGCCGTGACTCTATCCAGCGGAGAAGTTCACCTACACCTCCGACAATTAAAACACACACTACACTTACGGGACTAATGACCTGAGCAGTTGACGCGCCCTTCCCGCCCTGTGACACCCCACGCGGCGCCGACAGCATAATGAACAACAGGGAAGGGCGATCGACAGCTGGACGACCGTCGATCCGCATTCATGCGATGTAAATCTCCTTTGCTTTGTCTATGCTCTCCTTTGCTTTGTCTTCGGTTTTTGCTCTTTTGCACTGTTCTCGTCCTCGGACGTTTCCGATATTATCTTTGCCTCCTCTGTCTTAAACTTTTGAGTTTTCACTCCTTTTGATTATACTCGTATTCTTCTCACCTTTCAATTTACTTCTTTCTTCCATTTCACCTTGCAACTTTCTTATTTTTGCCGCATCTGTTAGTATTTTCCCTTTCCTCTCAGCAAAACAAAGATTCATTCAGAATTTCGCTTATGCACTACTAAAAGGCTAAGGTTCAATAATTAGTTTAGAATGTCACGTCATTTTTTGTTTAATGTGTGTTTTTTTTTTTCATTTTATCGCCAGAATTCTAGAGTTTGGAGGTGAAGAAAGAACTTGCGGTTCAGTTTACCAAGAAATTTATATCGTTATATGACATGTAAATTTATTTTCTCTTACTAATTTTAAAAACAAAAATAATTTCACAGTAATTATGTATAAAAATGCTCATATGAAATACTTCATTAAACAATTCAAGTTTAAAATAAAATTTATTCTATGAAGTTATTAATGTAGTAAGTACACTTTAACTGCATATTAAATGGTTCAGTCTTCCTGATTTCTAGACCGTAACTTTGATATTATTCGAAATCGTCAGTTGCAGCGAAGCGTGTAGTTCAAACATATATCCACAGATAGCACTTCAAGCAAGGTCCTGAGGGAACGGCATAGAACCCACGTTGTGAATTAACTTTAAAACACAAATCCCCCCATGTGTCAGATATAACTCAAACCACTCTTCAAATACTCCGAATACTAATAACAAAAAAGCGTGCAAATTTCAGTGAAATCGGTCGGTGTTTTTGCGTGTATAAGCCACAAACATAGGCACATTCCCTTTTTTTATACATACATTTGTACGAAGACTGTGGAAGTTTCGCTCCTTCATAACACAATCGCATCTGCCAAGGGACATATCTCCGGCTCAGTATTAGGGCGTATTTTTGAGGGCGCGGGTCATTAGCCGCCGGGCCTGCTGCTCGCTCGCTCATGCGGGACGGATCTGTTCGTTGCCGAAGCGGCGAAGCGAGGAAGTCGGGGCGGGCGGTGGGCGGGCGCAATCCGCGCCGCGCTCGGGGATTCCCACCGCGCCGTGACGAATGGGCGCCGTGATTGGCTGGCGAGGCCGGGCCGCGTCCACGCTCGCGCGTGCGTCTTTCGACCACAGAGGGAAGATAAAAAAGATTAACGAACTTTTATGAAAAATCTCATTTTTTTATTTTAATTTTTCCTTTTGATTTGCTTTTAACATTCTGTGATCTAATGTGCATTTTATGTTTGAATAATAAGTTTGTGATAAATGGAAAAGAATTGAGTTTCAGAATACTCCAAGATAAATCCCAACATCCATAGATCCTTGACTTACCGAAGAATTACTTGGTACTCCTTCCGTGTTCAGCAGACTCGAATTATTCGGAAAACAGGTTTTTTGTTGACCTGGTTGGTCCAAGACAGAGCGTGAGCCGAGTCGAGACACGCGTTGGGCCTTGGGTGTTGAATGTCCTTTGTCGCCTTTGGGTGGCGTAACGTGACGTCAGTGGGTTCCCATCCGACGAACAAAGTGATCAGAGACTAATGTTGCTTCAAGGTTTTATTCGATGTAATTTTGTAACTATTTTGGTTATAAGTACACCGAGATAAAGGTGGAGAAAAAGCACGCGAGATTTTGTGTACTAAGTTCATATTACTTTCCGGACTTTATAGTAAATGTTTTAGATGTATATAATTTTACGCTATAAAACTTATACTATATGATCAATAGTGTATTCGGAAACCACCGCCAAGATCACAGCCGTCTGTGATGGTGGAAAACTGGAACGCGTGTTCGGATTCTTGTACATATGGGTACAGAGATACAGATATAGCGCATTCCGCGTATGTAATATCATTACAAAATAAATAATGTCTGAATTTTCCAACACGCTTTCTCGTTTTCCACCAATATCGCACACTGCTGTGATCTTGGCATTATTTTCCAAATACACTACAAATATATTATCAGATGAAAAACTATCCCTAATGTATTGTGATCAAAGCATAATTACTTATTGCGTGTTCTTAAAAGTGTTTTATATACCGCAACATATGTACTCATCTTTAGGTTCGCCATCTAAGTAGCGTTTGCTTTGTGGCGCTATTACAAGTTTTGGCCTGTATGTAGGTTTTCGATTTGAAATCTCTTAAAATTATGGCATAATTAGGATATTATGGTACATTTAGTTTTTAGAGGTGTGTATTATGATTCGATTCCTTCAGCCGCTTCACGCGAAGGCGGCTCCTGAGGCTGCTCAGAACTCTTGCTCCGACAGTGGCGGGAGTTACCGAAAAAGATCTTCAAACGATTGGATGGGCTTTTTCAAAGAAAAAATATAAAAAGATTCGGCACGGCGTTCAGTACCCAACATAAAATCAACCTAAGGTTTGGAATTCCTCATTCACCCGGTACGCTCTCCAACATTACTTCGTTTCGCACTCAGTGTCAACACCTCACATTCTGTGTTATTTATAAATATTCGTCGCCCACTCTCTTCGAAACATTTTTCTTTCTTTCATCAAAGAATGGAATGCAGAAATGGGTAATAACTTATTTGTTCTTTTGCCTATTCTCATAAACACACCATATATTTATTCTGGAACACTTCTGGATTCTCATTGCATTCCCAAGTGTTCGAAAATCGCCGAGATGCGAAACATGAAGAAATGTTCGAAAGAAAGTAATGTGTAGTAAGAAATACAAATAACTTTTCCTTTCTGAGAAAATTTCAAAATGTGCATAATTCTTTCACCCTTCTTTCATCATACCTTACCTTTCATGTGCGTGTGCCAGGAGGCGCGTGGAATGAATAGTGGATGCGATTGGGGTTGGATTGAAGGCCACGGCAACGGTCGCTGTGGACGCCAGCACACGCGGCGTCCCGCCTCTCCACTCCACAAAGCCCCGCGCGGCAGCAAAAAGCCTTTCTGCGGTCGAGGGCCGTTTCACGCCTGACCCTCCGTCTCTGCTCTCTCCAGTTCTCCCTCCTACTCACCTTGGCCCCTGTCTTCTCCCCGCCCCGCTCCCGACTTCTGCAGCATTGCCTTCCCCACTGTGACCACCGTGGGGACGCCAATTTTTGATTCATTGATTAGTAATTCCGTTCACGACAACAGCTATGATCATTAGCCCCGTAAGTATAGTGCATGTTTCCTCTTCGTGAGGTGGCGGTGATATTCCCCCACTAGATGATGAGACTCGCCATCGACCTACTTGTTGGGTAACGAAATTTCCCCAACCAAGTATTTCCCACCAGCGGGACACCTTCCTAGCGAGGAAAATCTCTATGCTCCCGACCGGTTGTGTAATAGTGCACTGCATGTAAGTGTAGGTGTGTGTGAGGGGTGAGGAGAGGATAAGGAAGGGGAGAGAAATATCGCGCGCGGTCGGTGTCCCGTTTATTAGAGAACTGCACTGACATTAGCCTGGAATTGCGGAGAAACCACGGAAAACTACCAAACAATGCAGCGGGTCACTGGAATCCTTCTTTAGCCAGCGAATTAATTTGACCTGGCTATCCAGTTTCTATCGAAAATCCCGCCATAGTTGGGACTCGAACCTTGGGCCTCCCGGTGAAAGGCACAGCAGGATCATCAGTTGATGCCCTGTGCCACCTCTCTCGATCGTAACTCTAACATCACCCGTGAACATCTTTACCTTATTTAGGTTTACTATCACAGTCAACCCTTGTATAAATCTTCCTCAACTCTGTGGAGCCACTGACAACAAGCTGTTTGGAACATTCATCAATGGGCTTCTCTTCCTGCTATTCTGGTCTTCTCTGTGTGTGAAATATCATAGGATTGTCTGCGCTTTCTCCCTCTTAACGACTCCCCATGTGTTGATTTTTATGATTTCGCCCTTACGAATATACTTTGTATGAAGAGAACGTTGTGTAAACATGCGCCGGAAAACGGCGGATTTTCGGAAGGAAAACGTACTCCTGACCTCTGGTAACGAAAAAGAGGGCAAATCCAGTTGATAAATATGGAAAATATCCTCTAACACATGGTATAGCCAGAATTCATGTTTTTTGGGTCCTTGATACTGAAAAATCGATTAACGGCAAAACGTCTCTCTGTCCGTCAGTTCTTCTATCCGCCTGTGGTCAACGCTAGTGCCTAAACCGTTCTGTCATATTTCTCCAAAATCGATATTCCCCGAACGATCTGAACGAAATCGAGAATTTGGGAGTTCCGGACGGATATTTTTTAATAGTTTTCTTTACATGAAGTGAGCATTTCCGTTTATATGCGTCTGCTCGAGTTGAATATATATGGCGCTTCTCTGGCGTAGGGTGACGGATAGTTAACTCTAAGGATCTGATTTCTGGTCTCGGAGCGGAAAAAGAATTTGCTAGTTGAAAACACTTTTGTCGGTATATGTAGTATTATAATACATCGGTTCAGTTAGAAATAATGCGAAAGAGTATGTGCTCTTGTATCTCCATTACTTTTCTGCGTGTTACAATGACTGCTCTTGGCAACCTCGAGCACATGACCCTGCGTCCGCGAGGCAACTGCTGTCCGTACATTACGGAGTGGTTGGTTCATCGCCCGGCGAGCGGCGCTGTGGGGAGGGGCGACTCGCGCTGACTTCGACGTCCTGGGAGAGGCCGACGGCGTGTTTAACGAGGGCAGGGAAGAGGCAGCCCACGCCCGTCGCCCAAACAGCCAGCGCCCGCCCCCTCCACGCCACCCGCACCGCGGGGCGCGCGCGCATTTACACAAGTGACAAGAGTGACAATTGGGCCGTGTTTGTTTCCGCCGCCGGGGCAGGACTTCAAAGGCGCGCGCGCTGCGCAGACGCCACCATCCGCCTGCTCGGCCATCACGGCGCAGATAGGGACTGTGCGTCACCGGTGTCCTAGTGTATGTATTGGACTTGGACGCCCGTTCCGGCCGCGCAGACGCGCCGTCCTTCCCGTTACGGCCGGCGTTGGACCTGGAGACAACGGCCGACGAACCGCTTTATCCATAGCAAGGCGTCTTTTTTTCGTTTCATCCGCCGTGTTCTGAGCTTAGCGTCTTCCACACATCACAGGATCTGGGCGGTCACGTTTAAACATTTGCTCTCTGGAAGGAAAAGAATCATTGCTCAATCTGCTTTTTTTTGTTATTTGTGTACGTTAACCGTAACGTTAATTTCATACGACAACAATTTGTATACTACTTCAGCGTTCAATTATTGAAGCATTTGGATAAAATACTTTATTCAGTGGTTTATTCATTAAATATTGAATGCAGTTACAAAGAACGGTTGTCTTTGTCAGTGAGTTTGATACTCTTCTCAAAGCTGACATTTCTTTAAATTCTGAACGCGCTCTTTTGGTTTTGTATGTCCAAGATACATTTTTGTGCGTGTCTGTAAGACTTAACTACTGTGCGCCAGAACGCTCATACTACCTATTTAGCGCGTATCTCAGAAGTCTATATCAATATATTAATGAACTACACAGTACTAGCTCAAAATATAAATCAATTATTTTGAGGTAGTAGCGAATTCCGTTGTGAGAATTTACGTCTATCTTACATACAATTTTTTACAACGTCTTTTTAATTTTTTTAAGAAAAATTATGGTCGCATCAACAGCTAGGGCATTAGCGATCACTATAGATTAACGATTGGGTATGATGTGATATGATGCGGGTGCGGAGTGAAAGGACGATCACAAATACAACCATGCACGAAGCGGGACTCGAACCCGGGATTCTTTGGTCCAAGATCGTTACACTACTGCCATAACGATCTCGGCCATCCGGACAACTTACAAGGTCTTTGTTCGCCGTATTCCAGCCGAAATTAGCATGTACTTACATTTTAATATCGCATTGTTATTTCCTCGTTACGTAGGTAGAAAAGAGAAAGTAGTGTAATCGTTTGTCGGAAATCGGCGATTTTACGAGAGAAAAACTCTTAATTTTGGGTGTAAGTGACGAATAAAAAGATAAATGCTTTTCCTATATGTAAATGATTACTTCCTCTGTCGCGTCGTATAGTCAAAATCCACGTTTTGTGGGTCCTTGATACAGAGAAACAGCAAAAGGTCAGTTTTCTGTCTTTCTGTTCGCATGTCCGTCCGTCCATCCGTCTGTGGTCAACGATAGACGCTAAACCGTTCAGATGATTTTCTCCAAATTTGGTTTGGCTCAATCGATCTAAATAAACTAAAGGACCTGCGAGTTACAAACGGATATTTTGATTCATGGCGGTACTTTATAAGAATGGTCAATAACATTTTCAAAATTTTCACAAAAATGACTTCATTTTTAGTTTAAAGTTTGTATAGCATAAAAAACACTTAAATTTGGCGTAGGTCACATTTTCGTTGACATTATTGAATTTTCTAAAAGAGCAAGAAGAGAAACATCGAGAGATTCCACGCACAGCATCCCACTTTAGTACGACTCAAAAACCGTATCCCACTCGGGATTAAAATGACGTTTGCAAACTTCTAGTTTTACAACAATAAAGGATAAGTTCTAGCTACTGCCCGGTAGTTTTCTCTATTGCTAAGTGTTCTTTTCGTAGGCTGGAAGTCTACAAACATGGACACACCTCCGTATTTCATTTCCAAACTTAAGCAAGAACAAGTACTCATTTCCCATGAATTTGAAAGATTGGTAATCCTTGGAATCCGCCAGGTATATCCGAATAGTAAAAACAAAGCAAATAGTCTATGTATTTTTCTTTTGAAACCCGAATGAACACAAATGTGTTCTCTTCTTTCAATAGGCGTTTTTATATGAAATGTTTATTGCGACTATTTTACGTCATTTGCAGTACAAGAGTTAAAACCAATTTCGTTAAACAACTTCATCACTGCGTAATTGAGAGCGTTCATTATGTTCATTGCCCTGTGAGTAGCCAGGTGTCGACTGCCCAATGCCATTCATTAAAGGACTAGTGCAACTTGTTTTCTGGACGAAAAATGGCCAAGAAAAATCCTTAACACCGACACACCCTGCATTCCGGAGCACAGAGTAGGAACACGACGGTGTTCACAGTGACGTCACGCCGTTTCTAACTCGTAACACAATGACGACGCTCGCAAACCGGTTATTCCGCAGACCATTGGTGTCCTGCAGAGAACGCCCCGGCTCTGGACCTTCCCTGAGAGCGCAATACAACGCAACAGTTCCTGTTCGGGTCTCTTTTCATAGGTTCGTGCCCCTTTGCAACAACTGAGTACTAGAAACAGTAGAGCGTTTCTTCTGACGGCAAATATAAAAAAACCGAAGACGATTGATTGAAAATACATTCTTAAATTGTACCAAAAATTGTTTTGTATTGAACGAGAAGAGTATCCAAAATCTTATTATAATATGCTCTTTGGGATTCTTAGTGAGATATAAAATAATCTGCTATTTAGTGTCTATTACGTACTTCAACATATTGATCTCACAATAAAGTTAGAAGAAATTTCAGTTGCAGATAAATTGTTATGTGTAAGCTTTGTCCACTTTCGTAGTAAATGGAAGGAAGCAATGAAAACCTCTTGAAAATTTCAGACAATCCTTTGCATTTTACGATAAGGTTTTGCATCCGCGGTGTGCATCCGTATGAGGCGTGTGACTGCAGAGAGTGAGGCTTGTCTGATGTTCATCGGCACGTGGAGAGATTGAGCGGGGGCCTTTGCCTTGGTGGTGCCAGAGGCCTGGATGGCTCAGCGGCAAGAGGTCCAGGAGCGGAAGCATAGTTAGCATAGAAAATGTTTCAAAAACATTGGAAAGTAATCTGAAAAGTTGTCGCATTTTTGTTGCTGATTTATTTTGCTCTTTACTAATAGACATTTTCGCTCTTTACTAATCCGATATTTAATTTCTACTAAACTGATATTAAGTTTGCATGCACATTACAAAAAATAAGCAAATGTTACAGAGATAATTAAAAACAATTACATCGTAAATTGTAGCTTTGTTGTTGCAAATTACTCGCAGAGACCCAAAAAGAATATTCATATTGGATTCTTACTGTATCCACATCATCATTCCTACAATCTGGTTAATTTTAAAAAAATCATTTCGATAGGATTACAAGATTCAGTTCTTACAGCTTTGTCACATGCATTGGTGGCTCAAAACAAAATTATAACTAATTACTTACAGCTAATACAATGGTGGAGGGTACCTATTGAGGCACTTCAGTTTATTCCATTTCGAAGAACAATTTGACGAATACGTGAAATGGTCCCAATACATCATATGGTTTATTGTTTGCAAAACAGAGGCGGGACACTATTTTTAATATGGCGTTGGTGATTGTGTCAATTTTGCTAGTTGGTTGTATCTTCCAAGAATGGCGAATTCTGATAAAGCCGGACAGCCCGCCATAATATACTCAATTGATTCGCCACATGATTAACATTTTCTGCATTTGACTATCACATTCACCTTCATAATTTTTTTTCGTAGTTTCTGGTTTGCAGAACTCTATCTTGGATAGCCATTACAAACCCTTCAGTCTCTGGGTATAAATATCCACTTATTAGCCAATGCAAAGAAGCAGCTTTATCAATATGTTGTTATTCCAGATGATTGGGGAATTTTCCGTGTAGGATTTTCCCCTTCCACGATTGCAGTCGATCTTGTGTATTTGGGATCTTTTTTGTGGTGTTACAAGAAAAATTCAGTGACGTGTGACCTAAATAAATTTCATTAACCTGCTGCATATTTAGGTCAGAGGAGTTCATCATTTTACTGTTCATATTCTGTTCTTGTTTCCTACATAACCTGTGTATATTCAGTAGGTCTCTTCCTCTAAATTTTCTGGGTAAATAGAGTCTGTGTGTGGAAAAGTTGAGATGCAGACGTCGGAATTTAGTGAGAAGTCGTCTTGTTATTCGGTCTAACAAATTGACCACTTAATTATTCCGAAAGAGTAGGTTAAGTACGGTCCAGATGTTGATGGCTGTTATAATGTTCTTACCTGATAATTTTGAGTTAAGAACTTTAGTTACTCTACTCCGCTACTTTTCCGTGAAGTTCTTCTTTAGCTGGGTGTGTTCAATCGTGGAGTTCTGCCGTATTCAAAGATATTTGTAGATAGCTCCCGGTTCCAATTCTTCAATGCTTTGGAACTGTGGGGTGGGTTGTACAATTTCCTGTTTCCGCACATTGAGAATAGCGCATTTCTCTATACCAAATGACATGATAATATCTTTACTAAAGATAGCTGCAGTGTTGATCAAGGAGTGAAATTGTTTCATGGTTCGAGCATAGAGTTTCAGATCGTCCATAAAAAGATGTGATCTTTTTGTCATATTGTATCTTGTACCTCAACTTAATTTCTTGCAATAGTGCAGATAATGGGTATATAGCTAAACAAAACATCATTAACGAGAGGGAATCACCTTGGAATATTTCTCTTCTAATGTTAATAAATGTAATTTTCCTAATTTCAATATGGAGATCTTTCAAGTATCTCGCTTAGTGAGGTGCCTACAGCAGACACCGGGACCTTTGTAGAACCAAGGTGCCTGCTTTGCTTGCAAACTCGGGCGGTCAGGATTCAACGTAATGTTATATCAATGACAACTTCCTCACGATGCGAGCAGTACTCAGGAGAACAGCCTTTTGCATTGATTGAATGTGCCAGTTCTTAAGGCCAAGCCTTGCAGACGATGAAATTACTTCTTCAGATATCAGTCCATTTACAGAGATGACCACAGGGGCTATTTCAACAGATACGAACCGCCACATGTCGCTCAGTTCAATAGCCAAGGCCTGATATTTTCGCTGCAAAAGGATATAATTTTACACTGTGCGGAACGTATACCTCCAACAATTTTTTTATCGAAATATCTCGACTTTTGATTTCTGTAATATACATTAAAAAAATACCCACTCATGATTAGAATAGTTAAATTGATTCAATTATACCTAGCTAACCGTGATGTTTCTCTTAGTCGTCACGCAGTCGGTTAACATCGAATGATTATGAGTCATCTTATCTCCTCTCTAAATACTAGTACATAGAACTCAGAGGTTGATCGGTGACATACATAAATCCTTTTCCAGAATTGAATCTTTAAGGATGTATTTACGATTATTTCTTGTGTTGATGACCTGATCTTGGATTGCTATAATGAATCCCTCGGTTTTGGCAAACAGGTCGCCACGGGAAAGCCAGGCGTTCGACGCTTCCAAGTCTACATGAGGCTGTTCCAGGTAATGGCGATGTCTCCCTTGGAGTATTTTCAGTTTTCAGGACTGTAATTTGTCAGATAGTTCAGTTGCAAAACTAAATGAATCATTATCATAGTGATGCAAGTTTAGTGGCGTGATTTTGCTATCTGCTAGTACTATTGCTTTATGTAAGAGCGAGTCATTTCTCTGCGTGATATAATGTTCTTGAAGTACATGAATTATTTTGTGCGTAGGTTTGTTATGTCTATTAGGCCGCGGCCTCGTTCCTTACGTGGTAGAGTAAATCTTTCTGTTGAGGAGTAAGGGTGGTGCACTCTGTGCTTATTTAAAGTTGTTCTTGTTTTCCTTTCAATGTTTTCCAGATTGGTTTTGGTCCAGTTAATGACATCAAGAGTGGGTGAGTACAAGTACTGCAAACGTATTGGTTGCTTTAAACGTCTTTTTCCTATTGAGTCGACTTTTCAAAATGTTGGTCAATCTGTTCATGTACTTTTCACGAGCGTCTCTTTAATCACTCGGTGTTCAATTCGTCTGGATTGAGCGAAACCCAAATACTTATAGATAACTTCTTCAGATTATCTCTCTATAATTTCTCTCGTTTGGCGATGAAAGCTATTATATTGGCAAATTCATGGAGTTGTATTTTGTTTTTCATTTGTCTATTCCAAATTTCATTGCAATGTCCCTTGAGAAGTTTTCTGTTATTTTGAGCAAATGTTTAAGTTGTGTCTCTTTTGTTTCGTATAATTTTATATCATCCATGTACATTAAATGTGAGAGCTTAAACTGTGTCATTTTGTTATTTTTGATGTCGAACCCATAGTTGATGTCATTTAATCTGATTGATAGATGATTCCATGCTAGACAGAACCAAAGAGGACTGAGAGAATCTCCCTGGTAGATGCCTCTCCTAATGGCGATGGTATCAGTTGCTCTGCTGTATTTGTCTTGTGAAACGAGTGTGGCTGCTGTTTTTCAATTTCCCATGGTATATTCAAGAAATGTGACCACTAACGGGTGAATTTTATATATTTTGAGAACTTTTAAAAGGTAGGAGTGGGGAACTGAGTCAATTGCCTTGCAGTAGTCAATGTATGCTGGACATATATTTCTACGATCTTTGTACGTCTGTTTCAGTGCTACAGAATTAATCACAAGTTGTTCTTTACACCCCTGGGAATGTTGTCTGCATCCATTTTGCTGTTCAGCAATAACTTCGTTCATGTCACAATGTATCATGTCAGCCAAACATGAAGTCAATATTTTCTAGATTGTGAGTAGGCAAGGGATTGGTCTGTATTTGAATGGATTTGTTGTGTCAGATTTTTTTTTGATTTCATATAAGTAATTCCCTGCGTGAGATAAGATGGCATTGTCTCCGGCTGCTGAACAAAATTTGTGAGATGTTTTGCTAGCAGCGTGAGTGTACGTGTGAATTTTTTGAACCAACAGTTGTGAATGTTATCAACACCTGTGGCTTTCCAATTATGGGTCTTTTTTATGGTACACGTCATATTTTCCGCTGTGAAGCCTGTAAATTCCCTCCGTTTCATTTGTCGGCAACGCATTTCTTCTTCAGCTATCCATGGAGCACTATTGTCATGATGAAGATCTGTAGACCAGAATGACGACCAGTAAGTTACTATTTTACCTCAGTATTTCATTATGTGAGGCAGGATGCTTTCATTCCCTAAGGATTTTGTAGAACATCTGCTCATTAGTGAAGAAAAGAGAGTTATTTTTTTTGCACCCTGCACACTCTTTGTAACGCCAGAGACGATGGCAATATGCACTGAGTATTTGTTGCAAAATGTCAATGAATTTATCTACATGTTTATTATGCCTTTCATGTTTTGTATGCGTTTTGATTTTCTTGAAGATACTCGCAGTGTATTGAAATATGCCCTTACTCCTGTTTCCGTGTTTGTATTGTGTGTGTCTTTCTTGTTGTTAGTTATCTTATTATCTATACGTTGTTCCCATTTTGCCTTCCTTTGTACCTTTCGGGCTTGTATGCGTTCTTTGCTGTGGGAGTCGTTAGATCTGACTGCTGCTATTTCACTACAATAAGTGTGAACGTATGTAAAGTTCGAATAATGTATAAGACATCGCATGACACATCGCAATATTTCAACAATGCTGGCTGCTTTTCTGTGTTCTGTTTTGGAATACTATACCGTTGTGTTGGATGAGAGCCTTCAAATTCAAAGATTGCTGCCTAGAATTCGTCTCGTACTTTCGATGCGGAACATCTTCGTTTTATGTCTGCACCATCAGTTCAGTGTCTTTTGGAGTACTTTGAAGAGTTGTATTCGAGATGAATCTCCAACTCTGACTTGTCTCGCTCATTTGTCCAATGTATCCTGCAACTGTTTGAGAATCTGTAGTTTGAGGCGACTCTTCATCCAATAAGTTTGTTTGTTGGCCACTATTGCTTAGGGATTTTGACACCTCTAATTTCATTTCTTCTAGCAACGTCTGCGGTAGAAGGTAGTTGGTGACGATTGTGCGCCGTTGATCAGCGATCCTTTGTTCCGTGACGTTCAATTCTGGGTATTGCATTCTGAATTGTTGATATAGCTCATGCCTGTACATTATTAAGTCCGTTTCAAGTTTTGTGATCTCATAGTTAGTGCGCGTAATGAATGTGTTTATGTCAATAGTCCACTTTAAGCGCTGTCTTTCTTTTCCTGCCTTGGTGGTTTAGGGTTGACTCTCCCTCAAGACACTGTCGATAGATGGAGCATGGAGGTCTTTGGTGCTTCCTTGAGTGACGGCTGTAGTATTTTCGGGTGATCCGGTAGGCACCCGCCTGTTCAGCGACCTGCTAACGATGGTTCGCATGCTGTCACGACGAGCACCGGCTCCAGATGTGCCCCAAGCAGCGATCCCCAAGCAGCGGCTTTTTAATTTCACTTCTTGTAACCATCTCTCCATTGTGTGCCTTTTATACCTACGGCCAGGTAAAATGGCAGCAACCTTTCTCACTCGGGTTCTTGACGCCTCCGTTAGCCTTTTAGTTGGTTCCTCCGCTGTCGTCATAGGAGGACGTCCCGCCTTGACGTCGTCAGTCGAGAAAGCCTTTCCCTTGTGTGGCCTTCCCTGACCTCACCTTGTTCGTCTGCTCACCGACTTGGTTTCCGCTGATGTTGATACCCAGGTTGCTCGGTTTAACAGGTCTACTCTCTTGTTGAGTGACTATTTTCGCGCACACCCCCACTTTGGACCCATATTCTTCTTCTTCCTTCGATTTTGGCCTACTATGGACCACGTGAAATAACTTCTCACGATTGATTTTCTCTCTTTTTTCTTTCTTTCCAGTACTCTTTCATTCTTTCTCCATGCTGTTTCTTTCTCTCTTCTGTCCATTTTGCTCCTGTTTTCTTCTTTGCCTTTTCTTGAAAACCCTGGAATCCTCTGATCTTTTTTCTGAATTCTTCTCTTCTCTCCACCTCTTCTCCATCTATTCCCATTTCTTCCATGTCTTTCTTGACCTCCTTGATCCATGTCATCTGTGTTTTGGGGTTTCTATCGAAGTAGTTGAATATTCTCTTTGTCCATCTTCCTTCGTCCATTCTTTTAATATATCCGTAGAAGGTTACTCTTCTTCCTCTCATTGTGTCTGTTATTTTTTCTGTTTTTTGGTAGATCTCTTTGTTGCTTCTCAGTTTCCATTTTCCATCTTCATATTTTGGTCCCAGGATTTTCCGTATAATTTTTCTCTCCTTTTTTTCTATCTCCTCTATTTGTCTGGCTGTGTTCAGTGTAAGGCATTCTGAGGCATAAAGGCCTTCAGGCTTAATAACTGTATTGTAGTGTCTTAGTTTTGCGTTAATGGATATGGACTTTTTATTATATATATTTTTTGTCAATTGGAATGCCAGTTCCATCTTTCTTGCTCTTGTAAGGACTGCTTCTTTGTCCAGGGCATTTGGTTGGATTAATTCTCCCAGGTATTTGAATTTGTTGACCTTCTTGATTTTACCATATTTTGTTGTGATCTATCTTGGTGCATCTTTTCTGTTTGTCAAATATTCTGTCTTTTCATATGATATTTGCAATCCTGCCTTCTCTGCTGTCTCTTTCAGTATATTGATTTGTCTTCTGGCGTCTTCCATGTTGGACCCATATTATTATTATTATTATTATTATTATTATTATTATTATTATTATTATTATTGTGATGGGCTTTGTCTCGAAGCTAGCTGGAATTGCTGAGTTTACGTGTACTTTGTGGGCGCTCTGAAAGGGGTAGTCCAGGGGTGAGCTAGTTTCCCGGCGAGCGCGTGCGCCTTGGCGACGCCGGATGCATCGCGTAGCACCGAGCTGCTGCGCGGATTGTCTAGAGCGACGCGTGCGTCAGGCGCTTTGGGGCGGACAGCGCGTGAGCACGCCGCTCTCGCGTGCGCTCGCGCCTTCCTAACGCCATTCGCAGGAGGGACTCGCGACGGTAGTCGATGAGGAGCCAAAGGCGAGGTGGCAGTTCATATACTTTGATTAATTGATGTTTCCGTCAACTACTTTTGAACTTATGCCATTTGCAGTGCCTCTGACCGGGAGGTCCTTGGTTCGATCCCGAAGGTGCCGGGATTTTCGACACTACATAGCTAGGTCGAATTCAGCTGTTGTCTGGAAGAAAATTCAAGTGGCTGGCTGCTCCGACCAGTAGGTTTCTGTAGTACCTCAGATCAACGCCTGGCGATTGCCAGAGCAGTACCCTAACAAACGGGCCACGGGCCGTATGCGATCTTTCCTTTCCCTTCCTTGTCCTATCCCCTCCTTTCTCATACACGCTTACACTCACATGCTTTACACTACCACACATGCCAGGAAACAGGTCGGGGTATTAGAGCTTCCTCCGACTGGAGGGTGCCCCGCTGGAGGTACCTGGTTGGGGTAAATCCCGCTAGCAGTGGGTCTCACCATCCAGCGGGAGAAGATCATCGCCATCTCTCGAGAGAAAACATGCACTATGCTTACGGGACTGATGATTTTAGCAGTTACTGCGCCCGGAATCACTAATCAATAAATTTCTGTTGTCGTTAAGTATTGTGCATGTTACAGCCTGGAAATGGCATGTCGGTGTTCTCTCTCAGGAACGTGTCATTTAACGCCGACATACAGGTCGGCGTGCGCTGTTTCCCCCTGCAGGTATCAGGCTCAGCGGGGTCATCGCCCCAACCGGTTCGAGCTCTAAACCCCTGCTAGTCTCCCGGGATAGGTGGTAGAGTGGTGCATGTGAATATTAGAGAAAGGGAGAGGAGAATGAGGAGGAAACCAAACTTTCGTACTGTCCGTGGCCCGTTTGATAAGGTGCTCATTCGGTATTGGCCTGGTATTGAGTGGAGAAACCACGCAAAATTACCAAGCAGAATTTGACCGTAGAATTATTTTCCAGGCAGTAGTTAAATTCAACCCAGCTGTTAACCCAATGACAATATCGGCCGCCAATTATGCTTGAGAACAACTAGGAAGTCAGGATGCGTATGTAATTGTTTATTCTCATTTCTGAGTTACATTTTCACTGTCACGGCAAATATTTCTACAGTACTCAATGGTGATCTTCTCTGCAAACTCTGTGCGATTTCACTTCTTGCCTGCCTGGTAGCACCACAGAAAACTACTAAGGGCGCACTGCAGGTCACCAGCTACTTTAGCTCAACGATCGCACCAACTAGGAAGTCCGTAGGTCTACCTCGATGGAGTCTGTCTCGCTATCATTTCTGTAAAGCTGACATGGCTCGATGGCTCTTTTATGCACATTCTCAATACCGTGTCATGGAAAATGATGAATGAATATCAAGAGGGCATGTTTTACTTGCGACGATCGAATGGCTACCATATCACATACCAAAGAAAACATCCATGTATTATAAGGGAATCGAACACATGTCCTCTCTATTTTGGCTACTGACGTAACCAACTGAGGTAGGCCTACATGTGAGTTTCTGACTTGAGTGCTAGTTCTTTTAATTATTGAATAAACGTATTACAATTGTCTTTTCTCTTTAGTCTGCAGTGCGACAAACATTAAAAATAAATATAAAAACTAATATAATTAATATAAACGAACTAATTTGTTTCCATAGCTGTTTAGTCAGGCCTTGCTTTTAGGTTTTCTCCCACCCTTTGACTGCTTCTAATTATCGGCACCTAAAAGACATAATTTCTGATTATTTTTAATTTTTTCGGACCCCTAACAGAAGAATTTAAATACGACTTTAAGTGTTATAGAAGACCTGAAAGTGGTCGTAGCTTTTGAGAAGACCCTGGGTGATCAGGGTTAGGGTTTTCATTATTATTATTATTATTATTATTATTATTATTATTATTATTATTATTATTATTATTTTCTTTTTTAATTTGTTTTCAGTCACAACTTAATTATTAACATTAATTGAATTGCCACTGTCAAATCAAATTTTGTTGCCTCCAAATTTATTGCTATAGGGTACTATACCAGTTCAACAACATCGATGGTTTATAGTCGATATATTATTAACAACAATGTTTTAATTTTGATTGATTATAGGTAACATCGATGTTTTGTTATCGATGTCGCATCACCAGTCAGGGCGCGGAAAATAGAGCAGTAGAGGCGCAAGGCCGTGTGGCCGCGCGGGCGGTTCCTTGGCCTGGCGATGGAGCGCAGCCGGTTGGCACGGGTTTTCCCGCGTTCGGAACCCCGCGCGTGTCGCACGCCACCGGCCATACGAGCTACTCCTCATTCAGGGAAATGGGTAAATTCCTCCAAACATTAGTCACCTCCCACCAGGAATGCAACCTGGCTCTCTCGGTTCTTTTATTTAATAAAAAAAAACAAACGTAAAAACTGTTTGTGACGGAAGAGGGAGAAGATTATCTGTACTCGTTTTCTTGGGTTCCAAAGTCCTTTCCTGTCATTTTAACTATAAAAAGTTGAAATATGAGTAAAAGTTTAAAATAAATTAATAAATTAAAAAAATAACATTATCAATATTTGGAAAAAATAGACATTTTCTTTTTCGAGTTATAGAAAACATTTGCAACGGTAAACGAATTGCAAGTACGATTTTTCTGCATTTCTAACAAAATAGTCACTAGCTCTTACCTCTACTCCTACGATTACAAGCAAAAGGAAAGTTCAACAAAACGTGCGCCTAGCGAAGCTATATTTATGTCCTGAAGCAAATCAAAGGGCCATCTCAGCATTTACTCAATGGATCAGGATAACTGAACAAAAACCTGATCGAGATGAGTTTACATCCTATTGCATTAACCAATATACAAAGATGCATGATGTGAATGACATTACATACCGCGGGCCATGAACCTTTTCTGACATTGTCGTCTAGTATGTAGTGATCGAAGTTACTGGGCGTGGCCTGGGCATCTGTCGGTGGATTTGATTTCGGTGGAAGTGACAATACTTTGAACAATTTATTTATTTTTCGTTTAGAAAAATTTTAGAAAAGTTTACTAGGACATAATGTTTTCTCAGCTTATTCTAACACTTAATGTAGATTAAGATGAATGAAAATCAGTAAATGGAAACGAGAAAAATATTGAATGAAGCTCATGGATAAAGGATTGTAGCTCGTAGATATAATTGAAGTCTTGGTAAGTCGTAAGCACGATGCTCGTTTTCGTGAACCTTCCACAAGTGCAATTACAATATTCGGTGTTTGCTCGAGCTATTTGATTTTCATAATTTACTAGGAGCAAGTAAATTACATTATTTTTCTGATTTTATCTGGTGCTGTATACTTGAAGCAGTGACAATGACAGTTATACAGCTATAAAACCGCTGCACGAATTAAAAAGAGCGGGCAGCAAAGGAATATCTTACGTTTAACTTGATTCACGAGGTCTTTATGAGTCAGCGTGCCGATGTCCAACTGCTCAGCTCGCCCACAGGGCGTGACTGGATGGTTCTCCATTTGCTGCTTGTCTCTCCGCGGCCCCCGCACGACCCCCTCGTCGGCCCGCGCTCTTCCCGCTCTTTCCCACTCCGCTTCTTCATCTTTCTTACGAACTTCAACCCCCCCCCCCCCGATCTTACACTCGCCTCTGCTGCTGCTGCTGCTCTCCTGCCCCTCTCTACCTGCCCCTTATTCTTGCTCGAGCCGCGCACCTTCACATCGTGTCCGAGCCATTCGGGAACGGCCGCTCTGCTCGCGTTCTCGCCTTCCGCTTCGACGCCTCCAAACCGAACCGTTCGACGCCGCGGCTCGTCCCGTGCACTCTTCGTCTGCTCTCCGTACAGCTGTGCCTCGTTGCTGCCTCTGGCCATCTCTCCCTTTACTCGGACCCAAAGCCCATTGCGGTCCTGTCATCGATCCGAACACCGATCCACAGGTGGATCCGGCCGCTGATCCGGCCACCTATCTTGACACTGATCCGGTTGCCAATCCGCTCACCGATTCAGACACCAAACCGGTCATCGATCCGGATACCGCGCTGGTACCGATCCGGTCATCGATCCCGATGGGTATCCGGTCGTAGATCCGGTCTCCGAACCCAAATCGAGTGAAACACCGCACCCGACACCTCACCCGACACTGCAACCCACACCGCACCCGACCCGGCACCCGACCCGGCACCCGACCCGGCACCCGACCCGGCACCCGACCCGGCACCCGACCCGGCACCCGACCCGGCACCCAAACCGGCACCCGATACGGCGCCCGATACGGCGCCCGACACTGCACCCGACACCGCACCCGCACCCGACAGCGCATCCTGCACCGCAACCCACACCGCACCTGTCACCGACCCTTCGCGGATTCTGTCGCCGATCCCGTCACCGAACCCGACTCCCGATCCCGTCACCGATCCCGCCACCGATCCCGTCACCGATCCCGTCACCGATCCCGTCACCGATCCCGTCACCGATCCCGTCACCGATCCCGTCACCGATCCCGTCACCGATCCCGTCACCGATCCCGTCACCGATCCCGACACCGAACCCGTCCCGGCTCCAAACTCCAAAACAATTCCGAACTCGACCGATGCCACAGCACTTCCTGGTCGAGTCTGCCTACTCTCGCCCTGCAGCTCTCCGAACTCCGTGACGTGTTCGCGACTCCCCGACGCGCCTCGCTCTCGCGTGGGTGTGCGCCCGCCCGGGGAGCGGCCGCAGTAGCAGGACTCGCCCGCGCTCGCTTCCAGGTGCGCAGCCACGGCGGCAGCGGCGGCCGGCGCCGGACCAGGCCAGTGCTATTACTTGCAAATGTCCGGTGAAAAAACTTGATCAGGCGCGGGCGCGGCGTTGAGAAGATCTCGCTACCTTTACACTGAGTAGGTGTAGGTCAGGATGCAGTACTGTGAGCTATTAGCTGTTTTTGTATCTTCGCTGGCGGAGAAGGTCACTCTTCCTGTAACAATAACCTGTTTGAAAGTGTCTCACGAACACATTTCGAACGATCGTGCGAACCAGTGTGGAGGTTTATTGCGTACAGGATGTCAATGACGTCTTCTATTCGAAATGTGCCATTCATTTTTCTGTGCTTGAATGCAATTGTTTCGGATGAGATTGTCGGTGAAAGATGAACAAAGTTCTTCTTACATTTGGTAATACCACCGTGTTGAATTACTTTCATCTATAAAAACGTTCATTGCAGAATTATCTTACGATTTTAGAAAAAAAATAAATTTTTTTTCGTACATTTTTATTTACATTTATTAAAGCAATATTTTTAATGTTTTTCCCTTCGTCTCTGTAATCTACTTTTCGTCCTTGTGCAAATGTGGATCTATGAGTATGGTACTTGAGGTCAAGGTATGTTTTCTCATTAGTTTGAAGTGGCTCGTTAAAGAGATACAATTTACTGATAGAAAAATCGACAACGTATCCTTACTGCATTCCGAGCTTTATTGCAGTGTGTCATAAAACAGCAGTAAATCACCTTCATAACTTAAAGAACATTTCTGAATCCTACGACCTCGTGGAGAAATGCATTTGTCCGCTCGCGGGTAATGCACATGTAGGCAATCATGACCTTTTCATGGAATTGGAGAACTGCAGCATGAATCAGAAATGACGTTTTAATAGTATGTTTCGAAGAAAGACGTCCCACCGTTTTAAAGATGGTTCAGGTGAACGTGCGGATGTTGTGCTGTTCTTTTTCTGCAGATGTTGGGGCTCCGACAGATATCACTACGAGCGCTCGTTGCCCCGCTAGGGAGTCTCGCTTCTCAGATTTCAATGCGTTAAATTGAAAAGAGACGAGGTATTTCGCACTCCCTATTCCGAGAATCTTCGCTGGCCATCTTTGTTCTGGACTAGTCTTTCGTCGAAAGTGCATGTAGAATTTTCCACAATTGCTCTGACCTCCGTCTCAGACCGCTCTCTGGCGCGTGGGACTTAACTCTCATTTTTGTCTTTTAATCAACTAGCGTACTCTCACATATTAATCCCCACCCTTTCCCTATCCATTTCCCTATCAGTTCCGTTAAGAAGGGAAGTTGTTAATGAAACGTGTTTATTTGTTAAAAAAATATAAATGTTACTTCGTACTTACACAATATCAAACCAAATAAAAACAACGCAATTGCAAAACCAAATTGACGTTGGAAACAAATTTTCAATAAAGATTTATTCATTATTATAGGAATATGATATATAAGAAGTTAGTTTTGGCGTACGAAAGAAAGTTGACCGACGAAGCAACGAAAGGAACCGAATTCAATACTTTGAAATGAGTATGCTTTTGTTTGAGATGCGTATATTATTTTTATAATGAATTCTTGGAAACGTTCTCAGTATGCGACGCAGTTGGATTGTTATCAATACGCGAGCCCGCAGCCATATTAATTCATGACCATTACTTCTTTGCGGTGTGCGTACGGCAAAATAGACTTTGCAACGCGTATACCACAAAGTAACTCTTTCCAATCAATAAATAATAGAGGTAAGTACTAGTTTCCATTCGTGGGTACTGAAAAATCTTGTAAGAAGATAACACACAGTCACATGATATAAAGTGTAAATCAGTTAGGCGTCAATGCAAACATCCAAGAAACCCGTACAAATATCCATACAATGGTGGCATAAAGCGCCTCAGCTGGACCACCCACGTGGTCAGAGTTGCCAGCGCTCTTCTGAAAGTAAGGTATGAGGCTGCCGCCTCCCCGCACCCGCCTCCCACGCCCCGCCCTGCCGCCGTGAGGCGGATGAGCAGAAGAAATTGTCTTCTAGTAGGTGGGGTCAATGAAAACACTTCTAGTAGGTGGGGTGAATGAATACATTGTAAATATTGCGCCTAAAATATGAATGTTGAGTAAATGCAAATAAAAGTTAGATACCACAAAAACATAAATAAAGAACAACTCCTAGCTTGTATATAAATTCAGATGTGTTAATTTGCATAGAATTAATTTGATCATTATATTTAGACTATATTTAAGGTAGTTTTATGCATTACTTACGATAAACTCCTTCCCATTAGTTTCCGAAATAGCAAGTTAGTAACACAAGACTGTAAGCGCTAAAAATTGGCTAATAAATTCCTGCCATCTCAGGGTACTGCGAATATGAACTAAAAAGGAAGTAAAATGAGAGAAGGAGGCGGAGAAGGAGAATAAAAAAATACGTGAATAGGAGTCGCTACAAGAGAGGGGCGCAAAAGCCGGTGGCTTGGCTGAAGGGAAGGGAGCCAGATGAAAAGAGGTGGCGAAGGCGGAGGCGCAGGTGGAAGCAGAGGCGGAGAAAGGAGGCGCTCCCGGCCAGCGCCTCGCGCGGCGCGAGGCATTCGGCAAATCCCCCTCCACAATACCCCTACAGGGGCGGGAATTCACTTTGCAGGTGGGGTACATTACGCTTCTGCCTTACGGTTTAAGACGTTAGAGAGGGGGAGGGGCTTTTCTTAATAACTAACTAAAAATAAATTAACTTTAGCTTATTATAATTCTACAGTTAATGCAGATACACTTTGGAATATCTGACTTGAATATTTTATTTTTATTTTTAAATACTAAGTGATGTTCTTTTTTGTTACTTTTTCTTGGATACGTTTATTTTGTTTTTCATTCAAGCATCATTTAAACTTATTACATTATATACAAACTCATGCCCACTCACTGCGCGACACAAGGGCACTGTTCCCATTCCCTCTCGCGCGAAGGCGCGACGCGGCTCCGAACGGCCCGGGGCCGTTCGCAAGGCGCTGTTGACGCAGGGCAATCAGCTGCGCCACCGCCCTCTCCCTACGACCTCTGGCGTCCAATGAACTCCCGCGGACAGCGCGAAAAGTTACGATAGCGAAACATAAGACAGCGGACTCTCCTCCGCTTGCCATGCGCTCATCACATTTTGAGGAAGAATAGTAGACTGAAGCCGAGGCCAGTCACTTGTTGCCAAGGAAATGAGCAGAACACTGTCACGTTTATGCGATATGCGTCGTGTTACGCGAGATTCCTCACATATATTGTCATAAGGCAAATTTATCTCCAACATCAACCGAACAGAGAGATCTTCTCTCATACGTGTTGTTGTTTTTAAATCTTCACTCCATATGATAAGATACAAAGCTTCCCTGGTGAGGCAAGTGCCTGCCTTCCACGCTTCCCCGACTCCAGCTCTTCAAAGGAAGGCAGTCGAAAGAATTGTCACAGTCTAGGGGACTGTCGGCTAGCTAGTTGTGGCCAAGTGAACTGCGCGTTAGGGGAATACTTTCACGCATGGGCCATCGGCTGATCAGGAAACGTCGTGTTCCAGTTAGTGTTACTTTCGTTTAATGCAGCAATCTTCTTCAACCTCAATTCCAAACATTGACAAGATCACGGCGCCTCATGGCAAACACCCAGTTTCTGTACCTGTAATAGAAACGTAGATTTTCAGTCTAGGACCGTTTTCGTTCTATTTTTTTTATTTTACTCTTTTTAAAAGTTCTGAAAAATGAATGAACCAACAATTTCGGAGATTTCAACGTAAGAGTGAGACACGAGCTTTTGGGTGATCCTGAATTTCATCTGGTGTAAACTTAATATGGCAGATTGTTCTGTCTTCATCAAATTCATTCACGTGGTACGTCTTTAGGAAAGGAGGAAGGTGATAGTACATTATGTTGGCCTCTTTGATTACTGAACTTTGCGTACTAAACGCCCGTATCAGAATAAGACGCTTGAAAGAATAGAAAATTTTACAAATGAAAGGCTGCTCGAATGATCTATGAAAGCGAATCATGGTCTTTAATAATCACGTTTTAACATAGCAAACAAACCGCATCATTTTTAAAAAGTTAAATATTATTATGTATTAGACCGTTCAAAAAACTAAAATACAGTTGTCGAAATCTCTACAAACCAATAGAAACATTTAACAACGATGAATACGACTAAGAATGAACATTTCAAAAGCCATAGACAATGTAAAAATATGTCACGTTAAAACGCTATTTCTGTAACCCAACGACAGTATGTCTAAATGGCAACAGATCCATCCTTCGTAGACGTATTTTGTTCTTTATTATGATTTGAGTAAACATGCCTTTCGGATATGTCTGAATAGATATACGATCATGTCCATGTGATACAAAGATAATGGAGAAGCAGGAGTACCTCCTGCAAACCTGCCGCAAGCTCACTTTATCCACCAAAATCGCACTGGACGGACGGTGCCGGACAAGGAGACGAGCATAGGCGAGATCGTAGTGTCGGTGGAGCGCAGAGGGCCCACTGCGCGCGTCGCATCGGCAGCCGGTCTGCGCGACGCAGCAGCCGCTGGAGGCAGCGCGCCTCGCCTCGCCTGGCCTCGGCGGCGACGGCCACGAGCCGCGAATTTCTGCGAAGGTCGGGCAGTGGCCCTACTTTATTAGCAACACCGGTTTGCCTGCGCGCCGCGCAGCGCTGATCCCGACGTCCGTTGTGCGGCAAGAGCGCGTCGCTGCGGCCTCCCATCAGCACAGACTGCTTTACTGCAGGCGGACAAACCTCAAAGACACACTGGCGCACTTTAACGGACGTTAAGAGTTTCAGTTAACGTTGAGATGTTTCAGAGTTAACGGACACAAATGAAGACTATCTCGCGAACGCGCTGTGCTATATCCATTCTGCTCTTGATTGTTCGAAAAAGTCGTCGTGCAAATACGGGCGTTGTAACGTCCGTTACGTGACGCTCGTGTAACTGCACCTTAGAACTGTATTGAGACACGAGTGTTATGTTGACGCGTGTTTGACGTGCGATAAGTAACGCTAATACTGTACCTTAGGCGGAAGGGCCAAAGCGCTCGTGTACCGTTTCGCGTAAGATACAGGGCATTACTTATTGCGCGTCAACACAAAGCTCGTGTGCAGAGGCCCTTAGGATAGAACCATTCCCTAATGTTCGCGGAGAGATGTCATATCCATTTTCGATATTCATACGTGGAAACGCACTCTTACTTTCACTATTTATTGATTGGAAAGTTACTTTACGCATACCGCAAAAAAGGCATAGCCTCATTAATCTACTAAACTCTGAGGCGACATGAAGCACCTTGGCTACCGTCTAACATATTGACAATGATCTCAAGAGTGCATTTAGTACAAAAACTATCGTACACGTATGTTAGGAGAAGTTAGACAAGTTTGTTGTTACTTCATTACTTAGAAGCTATTTGTCTGTTAGTACGAAACACACGATGAAATATAAGTGAAAAGTGTAAAATACAAATAGATATTAAATTTCATGTGTAGTACACGAAAGAAAAACTCTTGTGTGATTCTTCACATAGGAATTTTTTGACAGTGCTCCATATGCCGTGAGTGGAATAATTTTTAAATATTGTACTAAAATAGCATGGTAACACGTATAATTATACAGATAAAGTTATAATGATAAGAGTAATAATAAAAAAATATGAATCTCTAATCAATTATTTAATTAAACTTTATTTTAAAGTTTACTTCGGAAATAAGTACAGGTGTTTAATTGTCCTCGCCCTACCACCTTTTTGGACGCGTTTTCGCTCGAAAATTTGTTTCGCAGACGTAAAGAATACCAAGTTGTGACCTTTCTACTGAATAACTAATGTATTTTAATAATTAAATTTGTTTAAAAAACTGTTACAAAGAAGACCGCCGCTCTGCCGCGCCGTTTTGGGCACCCCTCCTCATGGATTCTCGGAAGTTCCCAAATCACCTCCCAGAGTCTTTCTATCCAAACCTCTGCTATCCCCCCAGGCGTCTGCTCCTGCTCAGACCTGCCCATGGCGCCAGACTTCTTGCTAACGAAGTTCGTTTTGCAATACGTTACATAGATTCCCGTCTCTTGTCAGAAGCCGACACGTACTCATTCAGTACCTCCTTTCGAAAAAGTCCTTTGGTCTAAACGCACGTGTCTCAAGTGCTTATTGATTGCTTTGGCTCGCACACAAAATTGAACGACTGTAACACTGTGTGAATGTAGTGATACGGATCGGCGCGTCGAAAGGGTCCCTTGCGTGATCTGTTACGCACGCGAGAATTACCCCAGGTTTGGTTCTTGTCTGTTCCGGGCTTGCTAATATGAATATCCTCGCATAGTCCCAGATTGCCTCCAGGCTACATCCCTGAAACTTCTGTGCTGATGCAATTATTGCTACGGCAATTGGAGAAAAGTGGCATTGTAATGGTAGCAATTAGGTCAGGGAACAAAGATCTCCAAAACTCACTAACTGTGTGACTGACATTTGGTTCGTAGGATAAGAGAAGCAGGATGCCCATATGTCCAATCCATCGAAGTCTCGAAGAAGCCACACGATCGCATGAACTCTATCTGCTTATTTTAATTGTAATATTCTGACTGTGCCCAGTAGTTTATCCGGTCGCGTCAACTAGTATGGTCGTTAATCGCGTAAGTGTAGTGCATGTTTTATCACGGAGGGACGGAGAGACGGTCGGTCGGTAGCTTTGTTGGTTTGGGACCAAGATTTTAACGATTTTAACGAACATTACACATGTCGGGTGAAATTCTTGTACCAATCTCGATAATATATGATTAACGTTATTACAATAAATGATGTTGTTAAGATGGATAGTGATGCAGCAGCTCGCACTAGCGTTGTAGCGGAGGTCAATCCGTGCGCTTTCGCCACGGAGGAACGCCATGGGCTGGGGCCGAATGGAAGAAGAAAGAAAGAAAAGAAAAGAAGAAAACACCTATAGAAATAGAAAAATGCCTTCAGTAATTAGTTAAGAATTCATCTTACTGAAAGTTAGATATGCCAATGTGCAGATATTTTAACTTTACAATTAGATTAAACTTTTAGTTAGTTATTAAGACAAAGCCCCCTTCTCCTGCTGCTTAAGCTGCAAGGCAGTAGCTTAATGTATCCGAACTATAAATAAAAAATGCCTTCGTCCACAGGGGTACTGTGGAGGGGACATGCAGGTCCGAATGTCGGCGGGAGGCCGGCAGGCGATGGCAGATAGGCTAAGTCGCGCGTATAGCAGCATCTGCGCTTTAACGCGACTCGACGCGACGCCACGCAACACGACGCGCGCCCAGCGCTGCGACATTAGCATACTCTGGCGCGCGACTGCGCACTCAGATAGGCGTCTCATTTGCATCCCTTGTTGCATCGTGTTTGCCTCGACACTTAAGTGATTCTTCTTGCGGATATTGTTTGACAGCGCTCCTTATGCCTTGTGGTGCACATTTTTTTAAATTATCATAAAATAGCATGGACACAATTATTAGTTGTAATAATACGAGTAATAATAAAAAAATATGATTTGCTATTGAGCTATATAATTTAAATTTAGGAAGCAAAATTTACAAATCGTATAACTACATAAATAAGTACAGTTGTTATTCGACGAATGCAACAACAATGATGAAAGGGTCTGACAAACAAATCGTATTTTGTCAAGTCAAAATCCTGTTAATTGACTGCTTTATTCTGTTCCAACAACAATGATTGAAATTGGGAATACAGCCTCAAGCAATATTTTAAATCTCTTAAGAGCACTGTACACTGCAGAAATTACATTAAATTTAATGAGAATTAGTGAAGGCTTTACATTTTAATTATTTTTATTGTTATATGTTTGTGTAAAAAGGAAATCCTGATCCTTTATTAACAATAAAATTATTACTCTCGGGAAAATATGAAAATAAATCCAACAGAAGGAGACGAAAGGCCTAGAAAAGTGGCAAAAATTTGATTCCGCAGTTTGGCCAAAAAGATGGACAAAATACAACCAAGTATATAGAACGATTTTCTTAAGAATGAGATAAAGTGACAGTTCGCAAAACATGTGAACATCACGTGTACTTCAGAGAAGTATCCCTCCGCCGCGTCAGCTGTTTAGTTACCCTTCGTAGTGTGTGTTTACGGTTCACGCGAGACATCACTAAAGAGATGTCTGAGTTTCGCTTAGTTATATGCACGTTCGCGAGTCCAGGAAACATCGAAATTTATTTACATATGTGGGAAAATGTCTTAATTCAATCACATTCAATAAAAGAAAACTGCCACGAATGTAAATAGAAAGAAAATTTATTTTTCAGGGAACGTTAAAATACCTTTTCTGGACGTTTCACAGCAAATGGCTTATCCACTTTTGTGGTGAAGAGGGTGGTTTATTTTTAATTATAACACCCCGACTATCAAACAATGCTCTCATACCTCAAATGTGTTTTAATGATTGTTTTATATTTCACTAATGTTATGCTTTTTAATGCATGTCTTGATCTACAACTAAAACTTTACTAAATTTTATCACGAAAAGCTCCCAAACACAGGTCGCCAGTCGCCACACAGCGCAGATGCCGGAAACACGTGTACCGTCACGAGTACGCATTTCACATTCAAGACTCAATTTTAAAACAAACATAATACTTATTACATAAAAACTAAATTTAATGTAATTTTTATAAAAAAAGAACTTTTACAGAAGAGCACAAAACTCTGCACTTCCTAATTGCAATTATTTCTCGTGGCGCACTATATTTTCGTCGGACGAGGACATCACAGCAGGGAGCGTCGAAACTATTTACAAGTTAGCCAACTGCAAACGAACGAATGGAGGAAGGAGAGTCTAATAAGTTCAAGGACACAACGACCACAGAATCGTCAGTTGTGTGGGCAGCACTAGCTGTCAAATCATCCCATTCTAAAGAAAATCGGATAATACATTGTAATAAGTTGTGAATATTTTATTTCTCAAGTGCTGATAGTTTTGTATTTTTGAAGAAAATATTTTTTTATAATAATAGTAAAATATTTATACGTTCTTCCGTATTAAATAAACAAATTTTGTAAATAAATTCTTGGTAAAATTAATTCAGTAATATTTGGAACACAAGTTAATGATTATTTATGCACTATAAGAGTTCTACTGATACTAGCAACCCAAAGCCATGTCATATTAGGAGTAGACGAATTTGCTCTTGAAGAAGTAAAAACCAGTCAGAAATTTCTGCATTACTTTTAACGTAAAAGTACTTTTCATGCACACGTACACTACATTAAATGTACACGCACTTTAAAGTTACTGTACGTGTACATTAAATTTAATGTGCGTACATTAGAATTACTTTCATGTACTTTTAGATGAAAAGAAATGCAGAAATTTCTGACAGTGTACGCTATCGGATGACAAAGTTTAATTTAAAAAATTGAAGATATTTTTGAGAAAATTTTGAAAATGTTGTGGCTTTGTGTGAAGTACCCCGAAAAAACAAAATACCCGTTTAAAAATCGCAAGGCCTCAAATTCGTTGCAAGTGTTCGGAGAATATTATGTTTGGAGAAAATCGTTTGAATGGTTTATGAACTAGCGTTGACCACAGCAGTTGACTAGCGTTTACCAGACAGACGAACGGACAGACAGGCGGACTATTTGCTGTCAATCAATTGTGACGTCAAGGATCCAGGAAACATGGATTTTAGCGTGTGTTAACGGTGTTAACAGAGTGTTAACGGAAGTAATTTACTACGTCTAGGGACAAGATATCCACTTTTTCGTTACCAAGATTCGGCAATAAGAGTCGAAAATTTGCCTTTTTCTGCCGCACAAATACAGTACTCTCTCTTCTTGCGAGGTAACCAGAGGGTATTTTACTCGGAGGTAACTGAGGAAGTTGTTTTCCACAAAGGCACTGGCGCCAATGAAACCTCCAATATGTGCAGGTTTACCACGCCTCTAATTCCTTCGGTATCTGCTACTCGTTTTACTCCCTACGGGGTCGGTCTGAGGAACTGAGGCGGTGGTGGTGACGGCCACGAGTCGATGCCCCCGCAAGATCCCCAAGGCTGCTGTCGACCTTCAGGGGCCCTTTCTGGCCCTCTGTTACCCTCCGCTGCGTCCACTCCCGCCCTGTCTCCCTGATGGCTTCTAATCCCTTCGGCCTTCGCTCTCCCTAATTTGCTTGAGTAGTTCCTACAGACCGCCAGAGCCTTTGCTGACCCTTCTGGTCCCCGACCGCTTGGTCGTCGGCGAGGCGTGAGAGTGATGGCAGTGCGTTTGGAGACCTGAATGGTTCGTGCCCCTCCTCCTCCCTTCTTAGGTGCTCTTTCACAAGGGCGGTCGGCAACACACGTGGACCAGTAGGCAGTTCGCGTATATGATGAGTTTTTCGTACGCAGCACAATGCTTGTACGATTTCCTGTTATCGACCACAAAAATATTTCATCAGACACAGAATTCACGCCGAACAATACATTCGTAATGTCTCTCGATCTTATCATTTTGTCCCCAGCAGACTATTGCAAATTTATTCACATATTCTTTCACTCCACCTCCTTGCAACTGCGGAATCTTAAGGCGGCTCCACTCAGTCGATATTCGGCGAGTAGCGAGTTACTACTTGCCAAATCCCGAGTAGTGTGGATGGGTTGCTTCGTCGATCGGTAAATACTTGGGGCTCGCCATATCCACCGCGTGTCGGTCTTCTGCACACACCAAAGGAAGCGAACATTCGCCAAGGTCATCGGAATCGGGCGAGCGGTCGCTCGCTACTCGGTGAGTACTGAATGTGCGGAGGAGCGTTTAGTACCACCTGCATTCATTAATACCAGCCTCCAGCCTCCAACGGCTCATACACGATGGAGCCGTTTAGCTGCTGTTTCCCCGCCAGGGTGGCCTCTTCAAGAAATACGGCGCTCTTAGCAAGTCGCCGCGCCAGCCGACGGGATAAAGCAGTCGCGATGGGGAGTGGCGAACCGGGTCGGGGGGGGGGGGGGGGTAATTAAAATGCTTTATTTACGGGCGCCGCGGGGAGCCCCTTAGCTTCGCCCGCCTGCTTCGGGGTCAGGGGCCTTCCGAAGATCGCTCAGTTGAGAGGAATTCAATCTCACTCCCAGAGGAGCGCAATATGAGAAACGCGGTATTACTTTCGATAAACCTGTCTGCGATCTTATAGAATAACGCAAACTCAAGGGGAAACTCTTGTTAAAAATAAGAGGACTTTAGAACGCGTTTGTTGTTGCTTTAATTGACTGACGTAAAAAATATGCATATATAGTTCGGCCTCTAAATATTTTTACTCCCTGCGTACACATATATACTCGTACATAGTCACATAGCATATACATTGAACTATAAGTCCACGGGTTCCTTCTCAATGATAGTTTTGTTTTTTGGAACTAGCACTTTTTCCTCTAGTTTCATAATCTTAAAAACAAATTATTGATTCGCGAGTACAAACTTACAGTGCATGTGCCAAGCGAGGGTCATGGATAGATGTTCAGTGTCACGTAGAGTCAAGATTATATTACAAAAAGAACTAATATATTTCTAGTTCAAAGCTACTTATCCCTACAGTTCAATTCTCAATTTCACAAAATTAGTACGTACAGCTTTCTTTACCGTTTCTATTCTTCTACGTTTGTAGAAGTATTTTATTTATTGTTATTATTGATAACGTTTTGGGAGACGAATATAATTATTCTTTACTCTCCTGATTGACGTTTATTGGTTCATTCGCTTTCAGACACTTCCAAACGTGCTTGCTCCTAAGATCTGGCGTCAGCAGTACGCAAAACCTTTCAGGTCAGAATGGGCAGGGGAAGATGCGATCTCGCGATATTTTATATCAAGGCAGTCGCTTACATTCTCTATCTCTGTCCGCGAAATTGGTATTTTCACCGAAAATTAGTTCACTGGCGGACAATTCCAGCCGACGACAAGCGGCAGCTAAATTCCCTGAGTTCCTGGCTCCTTGGCCTTGCCCGGCACCGGGCGTGGGTGGCGAAAGGGGCGGGGGCGGTACCGTTCCGGCTGGCTGCCCTGCCCACGGTCGCGCTTTTGTTCGCAACGCGCATAAAGCAAAGCGGGCGGGGCGGGCGGAGTCGGTCGTCTGAAGTCGCCGCCCGCGGCGCCACCACCCCCGCAGGCGACAGCGACGGCTTCGCTGCCTTTGTCCTGTGGAGGAGCGGG
Source organism: Gryllus longicercus (assembly GCA_038098605.1). Lineage (NCBI taxonomy): Eukaryota > Metazoa > Arthropoda > Insecta > Orthoptera > Gryllidae > Gryllus > Gryllus longicercus. The sequence continues at coordinate 2,914,126 of JAZDUA010000147.1, forward strand.
GCGGGGATGGTAGGGGTGTGGGGGCGCGACGATGCGCGCGGTGGGGGGCGCGGCGGGGCGCACTTTTCGACCCCGCCGCCCCGACGAAGAGCTCCGAAGTTGCCAAACGATGCTTTGCCCCTTATACACCCATTGACATCACGTGACCTGTTTAGCGACTTTTTACACTGTGACGCAAGATGCTTTCGTTGAACACCTTGTGCACGAGCGAACTCTGATGGCGGCGCCACACATTCAGTATTCTGTGAGTACCAAGCGGCTGGTTGCAAAATCCCGAGAATAACTGAGGTGCCTAGCTAACGTTCCCTGTCTTTGATGTGCAACAAATTGCCGACACAGATGGGAGGGGGACGAGCAACGAATGTTCGGGGTCGGTAGCGCACTAGCAATTCATCTCCCTTCTCGGTAGTCGGCGATCAGTCACTGAGTACTCGTCGCATGCCGAGCCGCCGCCGTAACCGTTCAAAAATGTGAAAGCACACTTTTCCATTCTCTTACATGTTTTTGCAATTATTATATTTTCTAAATGAGGAAATTGCCGGTTTATCATAATGAATTGGGTCGGCTTTACCTCAGCCAGCATATTTCTGGAGCCTTTGGACAGGGAGATCCTAGGATTTAATTCGTAACGATGCGAAGTTTAGACACTAGCTAGATAGTTACACTGTCAGAAATTGTTGCATTACTTTTAATGTAAATGTACATGAAAGTAATTACCATGAACGCACATTAAATTTAATGTACACGTAGAATAACTTTATAGTACGTGTACATTATATTAAATGCGCTTTCAAGATAATTACTTTCATATACTTTGATTTTTTTCAAGTATTTTTTCTTTCATTGTCTGTGATTTTTACTTCTTCAAGAGGAAATTATTCTTTTCCTAACACGATATGGCTTTTTGTTGCTAATAGCAATAGAACTCTTATTTAGCCCTTGGTGCATAAATAATTAACTTGTATACCAAATGTTATTGAATTAATTTTACCAAGAATTTATTTATATTATTTATTTATTGAATATGAAAAATGAATATATATTTTACTTTTATTATTACACAAATATTTATTTTCTTCATAAATTCAAAACTATAAGCACTTGGGAAATACAATATTCACAACTTATTACAATGTAAACTTCGTTGACTTTTGTCCATCTTTTTGGCCAATTCAAAAACTGCAGAATCAATTTTTTTCACCTTCTTTTTGATGATTTTTATCTCGTATTGGATTTATTTACATAATGTCCCTGAAAGTAATAATTTTATTATTAATAAATAATATTTATTCATTATTTATTCATTTATTCATTACCTTTTTAAACAATTAAACAAATAACAATACAAATAATTGATAATGGAGGTAATGGATTTGCTTGTACGTAGGAACTGAGTACAAAAAAGAGGAAGATACACAATAAAAGAACAAAATGAGAAATAAAATCGATTTAATGTGAAACAAACTGTTAGTAATATTATTACTAGATGGTAATATTATAATTATATAATGTTACCTTTCTTTGGTCATTCTAGAAATTACTAAATGAGAAAAACCATTTTGTGCGTACGGATGTAATTCATTCTCTATTTAACAATAGCCATTTTGACGATTCCACTGTTATTGAAAACTGCGATCAATTGCCTATTTATTAAAAATTCTTAATGATGTAATTTTATCGCAAATTTTTTATCAAGAGTAATTCGTTATTTAATGAAACATTATTTTTAATTTAGTGCGTAATAATAATTCAACTCCAACTTGCCTTCGTATGCGTCCGAGGGTTGTTTCTAATTTTGCAGAGTAGGTATATCCAAAAACGTAATAAACTGGCAAATATCATACCTTCAATAACTTCTTTACAAAATATAACTTTTTGGTCCAGGATTTATTTTGGACTTACTATGTCACACACATTTCCTGAACGTGTTGGGTCCATTCCTATATTTAGACTTTATATATATATATATATATATATATATATATATATATATATATTGTGGCGAAACCGATTTCATCATAATTTTATAAACGAAATTCACCGGATCAAAATTTAAACAAACAGACTCGGCCACCCAGGATTTCTGCCAAGAGATTACGCAGACGGTCACACGTGCGCGACTCCGCTATCGCGACAGTCCCTCCCGCCCCCGGCGCATTAAGAAAGTCGTTTAGAGGGCTGGCGACGACAGATTCAATGGGCACACGTGTTCACTGTGCCGGCTGCGAAAGTTTCGACATCGCACGCTCGTTTCGGGGAAACCCAAATTCATAAATTTCTTTCACGCAAACGCGCCCCCTGATGCAAGCACGGGGCGATGTTCTAGAAGAAATTAAAATAACATTGTGCACGTGCAGCTGGCACGCAGGGCGGAAAATTCTGTGGCTTCTCGCGTGGCGATTGGCTGAAAATAGCGTGATGCGCAACAACCTAGAGCCAATAGTGACTTGACTTTTATAAAGAGCTAGGGCACATAAGAGAAACGGGAGGGGGTAAAAGTTCACCTTATACATTTTCAACTTACAAAAATCAGAAGAGCTGGGGCATCAGACGGGGCCAGAAGCTTCTTTCGGGGAGTTAGTCGTCGGTCAGAGGCAAAGTTCGCCTTCGCCGGACTTATAAATTTTTCATCAATCAGACGGGGCCAGAGTATTAGGCGTCGGGGAAAGACTATCGTGTCTCTGGAAAACTTATTATTTTCTGAGCTTGAATATGACTGAGGACAGTTGAGAGAGGAACTTATATGGGGGTGGGAATTATTCGGGCGAATATGCCTATGTGGGGACTTATGTTATTTTACTGTGAGTTTTGAGCTGTGAGCCGACTGCAGTGGAGAGAGAATTTTCTCTGGGGTGGGTTTTCGCCGTGAAGAGAGGCGAACGTTTCTCCAATCGAATTTTAAACTGTCCGAAGTTGTGTTCGACTTCTTATCATAAAAGTCAGAGAGGGACGCATAGTTGACCACTTCGTTTCTGAGATCATCCGGCCAGCTCAGCTAGTACTGTCAGTTTCGACCAGAACTTCTAGTACTGCCAGTCACTTCCAGAACTTCTAGATCAGCCAGACTACAAAGGGCGCTGTCAACGAGCCACGCGTCGCCGCCTTTTGGTGACGTCACAACCGACCGCCAGCTGTAGCCCGGAGGGTTACTGACCTCCGCTGCATTTTTTTTAAGGACGCCCAGCCGCCGCCCTCGACCGAGCCACGGCCGACTCCGGCCGCACAAAGACCCTCTCCAGGCAGTACCGTTTAGGGCTACCGCCCTATTGTATAAAATTCTCGTAATGCGGTGTCACGCTCTGACACACTGACCAGTAGCAATTTCACCCATTGTAATTGTTAGTTATAATTCTTCCTAGTTTTTTAAGCTTAACTCCTAAAACTAACTTTTCAATTTTTTTCTCTTCATCTAATTTTCCCACTATTCTTTTTTATTCAATTTAAGAGTGTAACTTCCCTGGGGCATGTTAATCATATTGCTCAGGAATAAATGTGAATTTTTACCAGTGAACAAGTGTTTATTTTGTGTTTCCACCGTACTGTGTAACAATTCCTTCCATCACCGACTTGAGCTAGCGACAGGGCCGCTATCCGGTTCCCCAGGTAACCGGGAGTGTTACAATATATATATATATATATATATATATATATATATATATATATAGGCTGGGAAACCCGTCACCCTTTGTCTTGCCTGCAAGGGACCGGAGGAGTTCGGAATTTCGTAAGCTTCTCTCAAAATAAAGTCAGGCCAGACCCCACATCAGGCAAATGTTGCAAAAACGCAGCACAACTGAGAATAGTGAATGTTCAGTATTAAAGTAAATGGTTTTGTGGAAAAAATGATGAATTATTGTAGAGAATAAAATATAAAGCTCAAATAAAAATTATATTTTAAAATTATTGTATGTTAGTTAAAATAGTGGAATAAAATATTTCTAAGTTTTTAAACAGTAACTATGTTTCATAATTATACACCAAATCTGCGTGAATTTTAATTTAAACATTAAATTGAATATACAAATACATTAATGTCGTACATTACGTTTCATGTACAGTCGTAAATTAAATCTACATTGACTTTAATTCAAGCATTAAATTTAATGTACAAATACATTAATATCCTTCTAATGTACAAAGTACATTAAAATTATTATACAGTCATACAATAATCCACATTAAATATAATGTAATTTCTAACTGTAGGTCGAATTCAGTCGTTATCTGGAGGAGAATATTAGCGCCCCGCTGCACTGTCCGGTATTCTTCAGTGGTTTTTCCCATCAATACCAGGCAAATGCCGGAGCTGACCCCTAACAGACGGGACAAGAACAGCGCGCGATCTTTTCTTCCTCTTCCTCGTGCTATCCTCTCCCATTTCACACCCCCTCACACTTACATGTTTCGTATGTTGGAGAACTGGTCGAGAGAGCATGTGAGGTGGGACGTTCAGAGCCCATTGAGGTCGAAAGTTTTGACATCTCACTGGGAAAGATCCCTGGAGGGAAAATCTCACACAAGCCGCCATAAAGAAGGGCGCTGCATCTCACTACCCAGTGGGGAAGGAATCACCATCTCCCAGGGAAAATTCATTCACTACACTAACGGGACTAATGATCATAGCAGTGGACGTGCACGGAGCTCTCAATCGTACTGAATTAGTGTAATAATCACTTGTAATACTATTTCCAAGGGTAAGAGTGTTAGGATGATAGTTACATTAATTTTCTCTAAAGAATATTCTGATCACATTTCCAGAAGTGATTATAGACCTGAGCAATAAATGTAGATGTTTATTCATTACATAAAGATAACCAAGAAAGATGCATATTGTAGATGGCAATGAAATTGCCTGAACCCATAGACAGTACTTTCAACGAGATTTTTTTCATCGTCTATTTATCTCCAACACGTTGACAAAGTGTTGCCTCTTTTTCACGAAACGTCACTTTCAATCGTACGAAAACAATGGATTGTTTCGAATTGTTGCTCAATGAACTTACGTCTTTTGGTATTTTAATCACAATAAGAACTTGGCTATTTGCGCTACTTTATGTGCAAATTTATCGATAGCTTTGGGTTTTTAGTCAATGAAAGGCATGTAAGTATAAGTCGATCAATACTTACTTGGGGCGTTCAAAAATGATTGGCCCAACAATTAGGTTTGTATTCACAGGAACCATTTACTAAATGAACGAATACAGATATTATTTCAGGTATTTCCCGCCAATGTCTGTTTGGCTCACTTTTGCCGTCATTCTGGCAGCTTCTATTTTGGAGTACCAAACATTCCTTGGGTGTATCCTGTTGCCACTGTTGGACAACTGTATGAAGTTCGTCATTGATGGTGATCTTTTATCCCGCATGACCTCTTCCATTGCGCCGAATAGAGAAAAGTGACTAGGAGACTGGTTTGGCGATTCTGGAGAATCTGGAGCCTCGTGAAAGCACCGTGACAAGACGACGGTGACCAGATCGAAAGAACTCCGCAGGATTTGCACTCTTTAACTGTTGGCACATCTCCATACGCTTCTATTTCTGAGCAATGGTGAGTGTATTGAGCACCCATTGTGCACACACCTTCATCTTCAAACCCTCATGGATGGTGGTGTGGAGAGTTGATTTACTGTCGTTCTTGTCATGCTGTAGTCACAAATATCACAAAGAATTATCTAAATTTCTATACTTTGTACAACACGCAGTGCTTTGAATTATGTAATTACGTGTCTTGAAGTATCAGGCAATACAAAATGTGTGGGAGGTGCACAGGTTGCTCAGAGGAAGGCAATTACACAAAGTGCCAGATGAATGGGAGCGCGAATCATTTGTCTCCCGGGCTGAAGGTGCCGTTGGGTCATGAGTTGCTCCGCTCGGACTTCACAAGTGATTCGCCAAAAAAGTGTCCCAGACTCTTGAAGGGAAGGGAGAAGGAACTTACAGCCAGTTTCATGGTCTGGATAGAGAAATGGCTATTGGTAGTATTCTTCTGTCATATTTGTAATTACTCATTACCGTATTACTGCGTTACCCGTAACTTCTCATTACTGCATCACTGTGTTACTCATTATACACATTTTCTCATTACTGCGTCAAACAACACTACTACGAAGATCGTCAACAAAGTTTTCGTTGATATTCGGGTCCCATGACAGTTGTGATGTTCATCCTAGATTTATTCACAACACATGGCCTGTTCACTATCACGTATGCAGGTACTCTGCAGAATTTGAACGAGTACTTGCATTTCAGCTAAAGTGGTTCATTTCCTCTCTCTTTAGATCGATCTAGCAGATTCTCTTCTTTATGTTGGGTGGATTTTAAATATTTCGTTCAAAATTATATTATTATTATTATTATTATTATTATTATTATTATTATTCGAGAGATTTAAGTGCTTTGTTTGTAATGGCCAAATTACTAGGTTTATGTAGAGATTTTGCATTGATTGATCTAAATCACTTTCTTTGCCTCTACAAGCCGTGCATATTCTATTCTCATTTTTGAGAACATAACGTGAAAAGCATACCTGTAAGATTAAATGCACTCATCAGAAATATATGATACCAGTGGCGTGCAGCAACAAAAGTTCTAATGAACAAAACTACACAACATGTTTTTTCAAAAAGTGGCACGCATACTGCTCAAATAAAATACATTCGAATAACATTGCAATGAATTAAATAGTTTAACAAAAAATCTTCATGAATATTACATTAACATTATGTAGTATATACATAAGACAACAGTTCTTTTGACATCAATTATCTTAAAATGTTACTAATCCATAAGGCAGCACATCGATAGCAAATATTTAATGTCAGGGGCCTCTTTCTCGCAGCCTCTCGCAACCCGGCGTGTGTCGTAAGCACTGACACGCACGGAATATGAGAAGAGGCTGGTCAATACAATCAAATATTTGCATTTTTCAGTGAAGATCGAAACTGTTTCGTTGCTTTCGGATTTTACCCGTGTTTCTTAACATCTGACGTCTCCAGCGACACCTCTCTAAAGGTGGGAGGCTTCATAGTTTTCTTTCAGTTTCTGCGCGCACTGGAAATTATTGATATTGATGTTTCTTTTCTTTTTCGCAATGCAATTGTATTGATAACTGGGTGTTTCTTGATATCGCAACCAACAAAATTTATTTATGTTATCTATCCGCTAGAATAAATTATCATGCATTGGAATATCTACTATCAAAATTCATGAAATGGGACCAATCCGCTTCAATATTTGGAGTGATAATCCGAGGCTCATTTTTCCCGGTTCCCGCTCACTGGGCAGCTTGGCGCGCCCTCAAACGATGTTTCGCGACGCTGCCTACCTCCATTTGTTTTGTGCGCTGTCAAGTTCACGGTTGTGCCGACGACGGCCGCATAGGTGGTGGCTCCGGCGGTCACGATCTGCAGCCACCGCCTCCTGCTCCCACTCGCGCGAACAAAAGAACCACATCCCCGGCCGGGCGCGACCAACTCAGCTCGGCGCGGCGCGGCCCGGTCCGGCCATGGCCCTCTGCACTCCAGCGGCTCAGGGGGCGGGACTTGAGGTCATTACCCCACTCCCACTCAAAAGAATTCACATTACAGAAGTCAGGAAAATAATGTAGAATAGAAGTAAATAAAGGAAATAATACCGCATCATTCATTTCAATTCAATGTGTTTATAGACTATACGGATTTATTCCAATGAAGAGTGTAATTTTAATATTAATGTAAATAATCTAAAATTGCAATATATTCGCCCAATGACCAATAGCAATATATTGGCCCAATTATGTGCTCAAGTTGATGCAATTTTATTGGTAGTGAAAATTTGCGATTGCTTTTTGCTTCTGTTATGTCTGTAGGAAAGGAATACAACTCATGAAAAAATGTAGGTGCAACTTACATTTTTCTTGTTCTGAGATACTCAGTGTTTTACTAGTGTTATTATATTTCACATTTTTACATACTTGTGTTTAGGAAGATGTGTTTTGTATATCTTTTTCAGGATTGTGAATAGAAACATATACAACTTTTGGTTTATTTCCTGTGGGTACTCTGGATGGGTGTGATAAATATTTTTGGTTTATTTTAATAATTTAAATTATTTTGGAAGTGAATTGAAACTACAGAGAATGATCGTTGATATGATTATTCGATGAAGGTCATACCATTTGAGGTTGATTTTATGCTTTTTTTGTGGTGGTCTGTATCTGTCATTAGGGAAGCGAGAGTTCATGCGTAGGTTTAGTTCTTCTGTTCGTCCAAGTCTTTGGTCAGTTTGGTGATGTGTTCTTTTATTGTCGGAATTTGCAGTTTACGCTTTATTTTGTATAGTTTGTAAAATGTTTATATAAGATTTGGCTGCATTTACCCATATTGGGCCTGCATAAGTCATAGTTAGTCGAATTATAGACTTGCATATTGTCATTCCGGTGTCTATTTTAAGGGAGGATTTGTTGTGAATTAGTGCGTAAAGTTGGGAAAGTTTTGCTTGCGTTTTTGTTCCTGTTGTGTGAATGTATGTTTTCCAGTTTAATTTTGTGTCAAGTTGCATTCCAAGATACTTAGCTGCTGTGTTACTTCTTATCCATGGAATATTCTCTTCGTGCACAGTTAACGTAGGAGAGGTGATGGGATAGGGTGAAAATTTTCGCGTGCGTATATGTTTTTTCAAAATCGGAATTTGCCACTTCAGAACCTAGTTTAAATTGTGGAAATTCTTGTTTTTGTCTTTTTATTTTCTGTATAGTAAACCACATATGCCTCGATGATGGGTGAATTTCTTTTAATACAGTCTGGAAACTTGCATATCTATGATGGTTTAGTTTTGTTTTAACTAGTCTTTTTTCATTTTTTTAATTGTTTTGTTGAAGTTACAATGTTCAGTTAACAGCCACGCGAAATCCACGTCCATAGCATCGTTCGTTTGAATCAGATTACTACATATCACAGAATCTGCAGTGCTAATGTATAAAATCTCGTGATTATATGACCACAAGTTTTCAATTTATTTTAATTCTCTTTTATGCAACATAAATTCTGCAACTCTGAGTTAGTATCCAGATTTGATTTATTTTCGTCTGTGAACAGTAAAGACTGGATACGACGTATGGAACAGAAATGTAATCTTCACGCGTTTTCTTGATCACCAGAATCTCTAATCTCTTCCCTCTTTTGCTGTACGTAGTTATAGTCAATGAAAGCGAGGGTTGCAACATTTCAAAACTAGATATTTTTGCGTCAGAGTCATGGAAAACTTATAGGCGTCGATAATACTTGGTACTTGGTATTACAGATTTGATATTTTATAATTGTACGAAAATAGCAGCCCACATCCTCTTCTCATCCCTAAACTTCTCACGGAAGGAGAGCTCAACCAAACGTAGGCATAGTGAAGCTATATTTATGCCCAAAAGAAAACATGGGGCCATCTCAGCATTTTCTCAATCAGAGAAACTGGACATAAAACCTGATCGAGATAGAGGTATTACACCAAAAAGCTGAATTACATTACTAGTTACCAGTATTATGAGCCTCGTTAAAATTTTACAGTATAAATGTTAACCTATTCATTAAATTTCATCGTTAAAATGAATATTCTTATGATCGGTATTGTCTCTCTTAGTATGCAAATTGTTGCTGGATCGTAATTTCACTTTGATCTTATGTGAGTAGCGTAGTGGTAAACAAAAGACATCTGCTACAGGGTAGGGCAGGAAAGTTTGCGCTAGGTGGCCTTGACTGAATCCTGAATGTCAACTCCCATGAAACGATTCAATGTAAAATTTTAACATACAAAAGTAACAGTAAGTCTTAGAAAAAGTACCGTATGAAACTCAATGTAATGGGTATTAATACACTCGTGTGAAGTTATACGATATGAGCTTGTTAGTCGCTTGTATGAAAATATCATTCCCGTGTATTAATGTATATTGTGTACATAATGTACTATTTTGATGCCGATGCTGATGATGACGTGGAAGAGGGTGAAGGGAAACATTGAAAAGCTAGCCCAGACTAAAATGAATGTAACTAGTTCCAGAAAGTTCGTGATTCTATAGCACACTAGGTTTAAAAAGTGGCTTAATTTTCGCTGTTTTGAAAATATATGGAAATATTTTTGCGCATAAAGAAGCAGTTCTGAGTTAAAGGCCGGCGCACAAGTTGAAAAAAAAGCAATTCGGACATTTATCTAAAACCAGCCGAATATTTTTTTTATTTTGACTGTTCTGAGGATGATACTAGAAAAAGTTTCAGAAACAAACATCGTAGTATTGAAAGTGTATTGGAAAATGTACGAGTATAATGTTGAATTATTTTTGTTTTAGTCCCTTCCTAAAATCAAACGCAATTCTTGAACAACAGAAATTCACGAAAAATGTTGGATTCAAACACTGATTAATTGCAACTTTTACCCTTGTCACGTATGTTCGTGCGATTATTCTTTAAAATCACGTTCATTACAAAGTTTCGAGGTCACGAGGTCGCAGCCGGAGTCAGTACGGATATCTACTTTACTTAAGGATTCTACTACAATTTATAGAGATTTAAGACATCTTAGACATTTTATAAAAATGAAATTAACTAAATGTTATCAAACTTACGTAGAGATAGAACGTAATTTGGGAGGTATTTTTACTTTACCTGATAGTATTAAATTGTACTAAACTATGTATTCACGATGAAAATATTTTGTTACACTTATGTTCACAATGATTAATAATACTAGTATTGAATTTTTATTTCATTATTTCATATAGGGTAATTCCGTGAAATTAGAAGTAGAAAGATATTATTAGATAGAATTAGGATTACGAAATAAATAAAAATAATACCTCGAAATACAACAGTACCGTGAGACACCGTCGTAAAGATTAATAACAAAACGAGCAAAATCACACATTGAAATTGTAGATAACAGTACGTGAGGTAATACGAGTGTTGAGTAAAGGCAGTGCGAGTGACGCCGCTTTCTATGCACAGATGCCGGCCGTCAAATTGATTTATTAGTGTTTTCGGACGCGTCGACTGCTAAGGTGGTTATTCCCGTCATTGTAGTGGTGTTTCGTAGCGGAGGTCGTGGTGAACTTCTACTGCTGGTTGGCGAGATGCGGTGCCGATCTAAAAGTCGGTTTGCGGGGTTTTCTCCAACAAGCGATCTCCCACCAGATGGCACTGTCTCAGCTAGGACAAGCTCAAAACTCCCGTCTGTTCTCCGACATGTGTGACAGTGTAGTAATAAATGTAGCGAGTGTGACGACTTGTGTGAAAGTGTAGCTTGTAAATGTAAATGTGTGTAAATAAGGAGTCATAGATCAAGGAAGAGGAAGAAATGATCAGGCGCAGTGCGTGACCATTTATTAGGGTACTGCATCGGCATTCGCCAGGTGTTGCGAAGAAACCACGGAGAACTATCGATCAGAGCAACGAGCCGCTAAATTTCTCCTCGAAATAGAGGCTCAATTCGACCTACGTAATGTCAAAAATCTCTGTCGGAACTCGAACTCCCGGTCGGAAGCACTGAAATGACATCAATTGATGCCCAGAGCCAACTAAGGCCGCTTGCCCACGCCGCCACAGAAGCGCGCGAACGTCAATCATCAGGGCTCTTCGCCGACCCTCCGGCGACGACGGACAAAGGGACCGCAGCAGGTACCTGTTTCGGTCCCTTTGTCCGTCGTCGGCGAAGAGCCCTGATGATTGACGTTCGCGCGCTTCTGTGGCGGCGTGGGCAAGCGGCCTTAGCCGGTGTTTTGGTGGTCATACTACGGCCTTTCTCGGGGCAAAATGCGGACGAAGGCCTTTCGCCAAAGCTATGTTAACATATGTACAAGTATCAATATTGAACGTCTTCTGGACGGATACTAGATGTGCGCCTTGCCCTGGCCACTTCCGCAGCGCAGCGGGGCCGCCCATCATTGAGCGTCGCGCCGTGGCTACTGGTCACGTGATCTTGGTCCGCGGGTCAAGAGGTGTCCTGTGACAGGCGGCGTGGATTGGTCGGGGCAGGCTGCTGCTGTTGTTCGCGCGCTAGGTGCGCACTTGCAAAGGAGTCTCGACTTTTGATAGTGGAAGACGCGAGTTAAGTTCACAGGCGGCTGCCTATCATTTAGAGTTGCACTTCCCGCTTTATTTTAATTGCAGAGAAATATTATTCGTGGGATATATTTAAAAGTTTATTCCAAATATAGGAAGAATAGTCCCAATAAGTTTTTATATGAGACTTTCAACTTTGTAATTTATTACAATTATTCCACAAATTAATTGTAAAAAGAGTAGGATTTTACATTCACATTAGTTTTGGGTATATATGTGTCGAACATTCTCCTTTTTGTACAATACGAATCCTCACACACGATCGTCTGATGTGTTAGAGTAATGTTGGAATAAGTTTTAAAGTCTGGAAGTACCGGCAAGTAAGCAATCATTACTTCAGAATAACAGTCTTAAAAAGTGGAGGTGGTAGACTTTTCTTTTATAGTGCTTTGTAATATCAGTACCGCATTTGATGTTTTTATTGATATTACTATTATTGTATACGTTTTGTAGAGGGATAATAAATAAATGCCAAACTATATACTATTGTAATTAAGTCGTTATAATGAATAATAGCAGAGGTAACTATCATGAATTGTGAGCATTTTATTGTGAATATTACAATAAGTAAACAATACAAAATATTATTGGAAATCTAATTATGGTACTGGCTGTTCTCTACAACATAAGGTGAAGTTTTTAAGACGAAGTAAACTAGTGGTGCTACAACAACACGTATTTTCTCGTAATATTAGTAACGACCTCGAATATATAATGCTACTAGAACTTACATTTGTGTGTACAAATGGGATACAACATTCAAGAAAAACACTGCATGCAAGGAAAATTAAAATATTTCACCAGAATATCGTTTATTCTATGTTTTTTAGCATATTCAGATTTATTCGTTCAAAAAATTTGAAGAAAAATGTTGGAGCCGTTTTGTTGGGAAAATCATATTTTTAAAATTGCCTTTATTGCATGAAACTACTCAGTTTTGAAACAAATAGATCGTGACTTTATTTAAAGATCTAATTTTGAAGAATAGGTTTAATTAAGAATAAAGATATCTATCCTTAATGTTGCAGTTGTAACATGCCTCCAATGCCTGCAAATTTAGTTTTGCAGTTTTAAAACATAAATATTCAACGAAAACCTACGACAATTTTATGAACGTACACTACTCTATTTGACAAAAAAATTGATGCCAAAATTTTGAGCAAATCTTGAGAGAGTTTTGAAAAATGTTGTGGGTTTATGTAAACCTCCAAAATTAAAATAGTCGTTTTAAATTCAGAGGACCGTGAAATCAGCTATATCGATCAGAGAATATCGATTTTGGTGAAAATCCTGCCAACAATTTAGTCGCGTGTTTACTGTCAAGCGGACAGAAGAACGTTTTGCCGTACAGCAATATTTCGATATCATTTATTCATAAAACGGATTCTGATGGTACGACGTATTAGAGGAAGTTATGTACAGCATATAAGAACAATAATTATCCCACTGTTCGGTAACATGCGCCCCAAACCGTGTTTTGCTGCCAAAATGGCCATTTTTTGTCGCAGTATTATACCATTTTCTCTATACTACGTAATTAGTATACGAGAAAAAAAAATGTTAATCAACCTCAACTTTGCGAGATTTCTTGTTTATTTACAGATAAGCCATGATCGAAGATTTCTTGTCTTTGGTATGACTAATGGTAGGAATAGGGTAGATATAGAATATTTTTATACATACAAGAATGTTGCAATGCATCTCATTGTCAGTGTGTAACTATTCTGACTATATTTATTTTATATTAGTGATTAATACTGCGGTATAATCAATATTTGGGTACAGAAATTTGATACACACATTCGGTTGTCGAATGACATGACAGAGTGATCATAAATATCCTTTATGTGAATGTCAGCAGGCAAATGAAATCAGAAGACTTCAGATGTAAGATTTGAATGCATTAAAGATGATACTGAAGACATAGTAGAATACCCAGATGTTGTATAATAGACCTCAATGACGTGCAACCGCGACATTTTGCAAGTGTACTGCGAGTTATCAAAAAAATCTAGTACCCATTGTTCAGAAAGCCTCTAGGGTCTCTAAACTGCATAATGAACATTCTGTTTTCAGAAAAATAATACTTACGTCGGGTTTGCAGAACTTTCACCATCTACACAGTATCGAAGGAAAAAACATGGATAAGAAGCACCAGTAAAGTGGAGCACCTTCACTCTAGACTGTGTTCTTTACGTCATTTAACGCGTACTTTCTAAAAAATTAAACGCATTTGCATTATATACGAATATAACTGTCTTTGCGCTTACTTTATTACGCTTTCCATATTTTATTATACTGTCTTCTTTAAGAATCTTGGAATAAAGTTATCTACGGCTTCCTTCTAAAGCTGCATTTATTGTTTTCGTGGAATTTCAACACCCACTCCTGATTTTTATTATATTTTATGTAACTTTTTTTCCTGTTGTAAATTAACCGTTACTTGTCGACATCATTTGCGTCACTATAACGATAGCCGGCTTCTGAACTAGAACATTTTTAATGTGATTACTATAAGTAGGAAGCGTCATCATGAATAAGCATGGGAAGATATATTTGATCTTACGAATGTGAACGTTCCAGTACATTTGATGATGTGGATCCAGTAAAAAGTTTAAAGGAACATGCCATTCCAACACACAATTTCCAACCCAAAGAGCACACAAAATGAGCCGTTAGAGCGTATATCATCCTATCGTCTGTTTTTTCCTTGAGCGAGAGAGCGAGAGCACGAGCTGGGAAGTGCTGATGGAGAGGGCGGGCGGTGACGGTAAGCAGGAGGGGATGGAGCTGCGCTAGCTAAGTGGCCGTAAAATGCCTTCCGTCTGAGGAGCGCGGGCAGCATCTGCACCTCCCCCAGACGCAGTTATGCGTTAAAGGGCGTCGACACTTCCCTGCAGCCACCGAACTAGAATCACCGCAGAGAGCACCAGCAGTGTCTCCAACCACAGCATCCACATTAAGACCACACAAACCAGCACAATTAGAACCGCCAACACTTCTAATACCAACTGCATCAGCGCTGCCGCCGGCAGCAGCAGCAGCAGCACCACCACCACCACCACCACCACCACCACCACCACCACAACAACAACAACAACAACAACAACAACAACAACAACAACAAATCCAATTAGAATACTCCAGGGGGCACGATGAGAGGGAAGAAGCTTTTGAGAAATAATTATTTATTACATTTAGTTATAATTAAACAAATTACTCATTTGATCATCATTTGGCGTTCTTGGCTGTGATGTCTAATACAAAACGTGAAATCGAAATCTGGACGCTTTAATCATGTTTCCCTGTCTATGCCTCTAAGTTCCCCTCCCCGATCTCCTTTCCCGGATCTGCCCCCTCCGTCGCCTCGCCTCGAGCTCACCGGCGTCGCCTTCCGCCTGCCCACAGATGCGTCGTCTTCGAACGAGGCGGTGCACCTGCAGCAGCGCCTGCGCAGCCTGAGCACCGAGCTGGTGACGCTGCGCAACCGCCTGCACGTGGGGCAGCCGCCCCAGCAACTGCCGCCGCCGGCCGCCGCCGCCGCCGCGGCCGCCGCTGCCGCCGCGGCCGCTGCCGCCGCCGCGTCGGGCGGGCCCGCCGCCGCCGCCGCTGCTGCCGCCGCCGCCGCGGCCGCCGGCGGTGGCGCGCAACCCGCCGTGCCGCCGCGCCACGGCACCGCCAACGCGGCCCACCAGCCGCTCCCGCCGCCCCCGCAGCACGCCGCGCTCGGTGAGTGCCTGCCTATCTGTCCACTCACTCTACTCGCTGGGGACGAAGTATTATCGCGTTAACGTTTGTCAATTTCGCGAAAAAAAATGATCGACTGATTATTTCATGTTTCCTGGCCCGTCAACTGCTAAAGGCTTTAGTCCTGTAAGTGTAGTGCAGTGTAGTGTAATGTAAGTGTAGTCTTTCCCTTGAAAAAGGTGGCAGTTATCTTCCCCGCTGGGTGGTGAGATCCAGTGTCTACCAACACGTCGGCTAGCGGGATATTTCCCAAGCAAGTATCTCCCCAGCGGGGCATCGCCCAAGCCGGCACAAGGTCTAGGCTCCTGTCTTCTCCCAATACGTGTGAAAGTGAAGTCGGTTAGGGTACTACTCCGTCATTTGCCTGGTATCGAACGGAGAAACCACGCAAAAGTACCGATCAGAGCAGCCGGCCGCAAGAATTCTCTTCCAGACAGTGGCTGAATTCGGCCATCGAAGCTATCTAGCAAGTGTCGAAAATCCTACCACCGTCAGGACTGAAATGCTCTCCGAGAATTGAACCCGGGGCTGCGTAGTGGAAAGTGAGCACGCCAACCTCCGAGCCCCAGAACCCTTAATTCAAAAACATAAGCCTCTGGGAATAGGAATGAAATAGTTGCGTGGTGTTCCACGATGTTTATTCTGGTTGTCGGCCGTTCGGAACGTATATCTCGGAACGTGCGTTGTTGGGGCTGACGATTCGGTCAACCATCCTGTTGCGACCCTCCTCAGATATACACTGAAAGTACAGTTCTAAACAGAGACACGAGATGCCAATGGTCAATGGGATTGATTGGCTGAATGCAGTTGAACTCCTTTAATCGATGTGAAGCTCTAGGATTCTGCACTCAAGTGATTGCTTGCAAACGTTTACACAACTTGGCGTTGTTGGGTGGTTGAGCATCCTCGTCATCTTCACATCTCAAATGCATTTCATCCCAGATATGAATGGCAAGTACGTTGACAAGCCAGCCTATGGCCTGGCATCTCGTGAAGTTTCAGGAGCAATGTTCTAATGAGCCAACTTTTATTTGTAATTTTCTCATTCATAAGAAGTAATTGTATGCATCCAAAAAGGCTTTCTGTGTGCAATACTTGCGTGTCAATTAATCTGTTTCGATGCGGACGTTAATAGGAATTTCGGTTACAATAGATTTCTGAAAAGTTTTATTGTTTTGTAAGATAATGGCAAACTCTTTCGCGTGTTCGTTTTCGAAAAAAATGATTTTTCTACAGATTTAAAAGAAAAACAATTTTTAACTGAAATAACTAATGACTAAAATACAAAGATGATTTAAATGCCAACGAATTGTCTTTAGAGATTGAAAGCTGCAAACACCAAATAAAATCGTTATTGCCTGATTTTAAAAATGCAGATTACATTGCACTTCTTAATTGACTTGAAGAGTATGGATTAGTAACCAGTTATCCCGATATACGCATTACACTTATCCTAGCATTGATACTATCTGTAACTTCTGCGAGCTGTGAAAGATTTTCAACATAATGACATTAATAACAAATTCTCGCTGATTGGTCAAGAACGTTTGAGTAATCTCGCTACATTGTTGATTGAATATGCCATTGCAAAAATAATTAATATAGTTAAATATGATAAATTAAAGGTGGTGTTTGGTATCAAAAATTTATTTTGCTAATGATAGTTTCGATCATGTAGAGATCATCCTCAGAGCTTGCAGCATCCGGGCCGAAAACAAAGTTCTGCAGAATTTGCCAGGGACGCTCATGACCCTTGGTACGACACTTGTCATATCTAAACGAACATTCTCTTGTCTATAAGTTTTACAGAAGAAATATTGGAATGATATTTCCGGTTCCTTAGGCTGTTTTTCAAAATCGTTTATAATTCTTGTTGATTATATTATTTTTAATTATTTTATATTAACAGTCATAAACTAGTATGTTGTTCGCTTTCATCCATCGCGATACACCAAATCACCTTATTCATTTCACATTTAATGCAATTTAATTGTTTGTCTTGTTTGGACTTTCCTCTCGATGTTTGTTGCTTTTTGCTTCCTAAAATAAATACGCGACGTAGATGACACAATCTATAAGATTAAGCGAGAAAGATATATCACTCGCAGACGCAGATGGTTAACGTTGTGTTTAAGTTCGTAGATTTGTGGTAATAGTTGGGCATTAAGTAGTTTTGAAAATATTGAGTGGAGCTTTGTATAACAACTCAGACTTTGGCAATGATATCACGAAATGTTTCAATGATATCACGAAAAACCACATTCTCCACGACGTCCTCCTTAACTTTATTAACCAAGAATTAGCGCCTGTTAATAATCACGGTTGTGAAGAACTCTGAAAAAAGTTACATTGTATATGGCACTTACAAAAAGTGGAAAGTGTTTTATCTGTTTTAGCTCAGTATTTTTTCAATTAATTATTTAGAAATCGATATTAAATATGACAATTAATTTAAGATAATTATGTACGAACCAAAAACTGGGAAAGAAAACAAGTAGTCTATTGAACCATTTGAAATTGGCGCGCAGTCGCATTCGAGCGGAGTGTGGGAGCAACCGTAAGGTGCGCAACGGCCCGTTAGGCGCCGCTTTCCTTTCTCCAGAGCGACCACATACGCGCGACAGATCGGGCCACTCATGTCACCGCCCACCGCCCCGCACCTGTTACCCGCTACCCTCGGTGAAAGGCGGGGCATGGGCGGGGAGCGGCGCAGAGCGGCCGAGACAAGGAGAGCAAATTCAACCCATTGTTCTCTGCCTAATGGGCTAGCACAGCTCTCTACATGAGACCACATTCAAGATACGGGTTACTCCGCTCTGTTAGCCTCTCGCCTTCGCATAGTGGACCGAACGCCCTTTTCCCACTCTCCGCTTTGAATTATGGAGGCCGCCTCAACATGTCACTGTCTTCCTTTCGTAACTGTGTAAAACATTTCGTTCTGCTAAAAAATGTAAATGGGCGTTCTTGAAAGCGGCAATTACCGAGACGAATGTCGCCACTGTGACCCGCGGACGAGCGATGTGTCATGTAGAGTAGTGTTCAATTTTAGTACGCATTGTAATTCCAAAATTAACCTACATTGTAATTATTTATTATTTTTATTGCCTTAATGTTTCTTCTTATTAAGAATACATTTAGAGAAAAAGTGCAATGTAACTTGAAAATAATTAACTCCATATTGTGCGTTATTAAATCATTATAAAGAATTTATAATGTAAAGTTGTATAATTTTTGTGATAATGTTGTAATATAATTTTCGGATTGTTACATTGACCCTCAGGCCCGTGCGACCTCTGCAATGAGTCTTTCTAACGTCTCCTTCTCTTTTCGTGCAGTAATGAAATCGTTGCGGATGAGAAAGGAAATATTGTTTTGCAAAGAAGATCCTTACGTAAATATGAGTGAAGTTCAATGCTGTTACAGTTGTAATATAATCAAATGTATTATCTTTTCGTCTAATATCCAAAGGTAGTTAATCATAATTTTTTGGCTTCATTTCAAGGACAAGGAATTTTGAGAGAAAATATAAGAAGAAAAATATTTAACGAAGAATGAAAAGATAAAATAAAAGAAAAAGAAGTGAAGGCAACAACAATATTATCCATATCCAAGGGATAAAAAAGATAATAAGCTAATGAACTTGCCTAGAGAGCAGGAATTCCTATTCTTATTCAATGTGTTCCTTAATCCAAGTAATCTAACATATTTAAGCAAATGAACAAAAAAATTGCAACCATAATTTTACTTCTATTCTTTCCATCTTCTGTTCCCCATGGTCACATTATTTCTCTTACGTTTCTCTACCTACATTTATACAAAATGTAATTATAAAAATGTGGAATATTGCGTTCTGATTTATGACTTGTTTTAGGGTATTTCTATTAGTATCTTTTTCACTGTTTTCCCTGTGTAGAATAGATAAATTATTTACCAACGATTTTCAGATAAGGCGTTCAATCTGTTTCATTGTAGCGTCAATATATAATTTTATTAGAACTCAAACAATAGGCTTTTACCGGAGATAATTTAAATAAATGAGAATAGCGATGATTAGGACAACGATAAAACGCTCTAAAGCAAGTGGAGAAAGGTTTATGGGGACGGGAGGCAAAAAAAGGAGAACAAAACGAAAGTAAGAGACGCGAATTCTTTGTCCTCCACTTCTCCAAAATGGATTGAGTGGAACTCGAATAGTGGTCCCTGAAATAAAATCAGTAACACGAGAAATCTACCCTGTTCATCCCGCAGAATTACTTATCGACAAGGAAGTTCAGATTATTTGAAATCGATATGATAACAGCAAGTTAGTGTGTGTGTGTGTGAGAGAGAGAGAGAGAGACCGAGACAGCAACAGAGTGCAAAACGTAGTGTGAACCCACTGTATAATTGGACTAGGAAGGATAAGTGGACAGAAAATTCGCATGGGATTGGGAGAATTCCCAGAGCAACTCCAGAGCTAAACACCTTAAAGTCAAATCGGTTTCGCGATTTGGTTGTAGATTAATATTTTGTTTTGTATGGACTGTTGAGAACAACGTTCCAAGAGCCGGTACAACTGTTAATATTTAATAATGAGAGAAGGAAATAATTGTCCACAAAAAGTATAATAATTTTATTAATTATTACACAGAAATAACTTTCGGGAAAACACTTTTCCCATCCTCAGTGGGTCTTGAACAAGCAACGTGGATCGGTTCACAACAAATGTTCACAACATGGTCGGAAAAAATGCGAAAACTGAAAAACATGCTGGGTACGGCTAGGTGGCAGCCATCGTTTGAATTGGACATCTTTGGAAATTATTATACTTTTTGTGGACGATTATTTCCTTCTCCCATTAAAGATTACCACAAGATATCGGCTATCACTTTTTACATGTTCCTTCCACCGCAGTTTAGTATCTAATGTCATACCTAAGTATTTACCAGTGTTAACGTGAGGTACTTTATGGTCATTTAACATGAGAGAAGGGGTGCTTTCGATTCTCCTGTTTGTAAAGATTATGTGGACAGATTTTGACTCTTTTAATTTGATCTACCAATTTCTTGTCCAAGAGTGAATTTGCTTGCAGGCATTTTGGAGTATGTCTGTGGCCTTCTGTGCGTCTGCGTGCGTAGCCATCAAGGCAAAGGTCGCCACAATTTTGTTTTCATTTTGCGAGATATCACTCGTGTACAATAAGTTGAGGACGGTCCCCAGAACGCTTCCCTGCGGCACACCTGCTCTAATCTTTTTTAGCTCTGAGTATTCTTCTTCCACTGACCCACAAGAGTCTCTCAGATATGTAGGATGTTAACAGTGTTACATACTGTATGGGTAATTGCTTTTTTAGTTTAAAAATCAACCCCTGATGCCAGACATTATCAAACGCCTTGGCTACATCAAAGAATATAGCTGAACAGACAAATTTTTTCTTCTATTGTTTCTCTATATTCTTCTACGTTTTTCTGTTTTCTCTGTTAATTCTGTTTCAGAATTTTGCTCGTGATAAGACCAAAACCAGGAGCCTTTTTGGCATTAATATTCGTTCTTATCTCATTAAATAATTATTTTTTAGTAACAAGTTCGATTTGTGCAAATTCACTACTTGTATTTTCTTCAGTGTCCACATCAGAACGTACGAGTATATCATTTGGCTGAAAGATCTCTTAAATGTATTTTGGGACGGTATCTGCCATCTGTTTGCTGTCTCCTGCCCAGGAACAATTTATTTCTCGAATGGGTGGAATTTGGGTGATTGGCCTTTTAAGTCTTTTAGTTGCTTTTCATAGCGAATAGTCAGATTTTTATTTGCAGTCAAATTTTCCATATAGGAAAGAATTAAGAATTTGAGTTTTGTTATTAAGTATCGTTTTATCATGTGTCTGTTGCCATCTCCTTCTAGCACGCCTTTTTTCTTTAACTACTTGATTTTCATAGGGTAGTTGTTTCCTAAAGTCCTCAAGGCAATTTGTTTTTTGTTATTCCATGCCGCTTCTTGGATTGTACAAGTAAATATCTCAGCTTCCATTTCCAACTGTCACTAGCCTTTGGTCTGACTTATTTGATTGATTAGTGATTCCGGACTTGTCAACTGCTACGGTTATTAGTTCCACCGGGACAATCTTTCAACGCCCTACTGGTCTTCTGACGTGTGTGGTAGTGTAGTGCATGTAAGTGTAAGTGCATGTAAGTGTGTGGAAGTAAGGGATGAGGATAAGACAAGGAAGAGGAAGAAAAGATAGCGCGCAATCCATGGACCGTTTGTTAGAGCATTGCTTCGGCATTTGCTTGGTATTGATTGAATAACTACCGAAGAGAGTAGCAGCCGCTAGAATTCTCCTCCAGACAGCAACTCAAATCGACTAGTCTAGGTAGTGTCGATAATCTGGGGACCGTTGGGAATGGAACGGATGTCCTCGCGATACGAGGCACTGTAGTGACATCAGTTGATGCCCTGAGCCACCTAGGCCGGTAGATGTGTAGGACTGTGAGTGTGCGGGAATTGTGTTTAGCATAGCGTCTGCAGCGCGGCGTCGCGCCACCCGCCCTCGCCCTCGCCCTCGCCCCGCGGCCCTGGCGGTGAAAGCGGCGCACGCCCCGCCCATAAAGCGCTCGTTCCTCTTTTCAGCTTTGAGCAAAGCGCGCGCCCCAAGCGCCAGGCCCGATCGCCAGTCGCACGCCTCTCGCCGCGCCTCCACGACCGCGACCGCGATCACGCCGCGCCGCGCCGCGCCGCTACAGTCGCGCCGCCACTCACCGCCTGACGATTTCGTCTCGGGCACCCGCGTCTTCTGCTTTTCATCACTTTCCTGTTCCTCTTAGCTCCACAGTTAAGGGCAGCTCTTTTCTAATTTTTTTTATTGAACTCTTTAATCTGCGATTCACTGTTCGTCCTTCATCCTTCTCTGGTAATCCTTTCCTGACATTTCATCCTGCTTGTTCTTACTGTTTCCCATGAGCAAAGTTTTCAGAAATGTTGCCTTGTGCGTTTCTTTTCAGTTCTCTTCTTTTAATTTGTTCGTTTTTGTCTCAAATTTTGTCCTTTTTTTTCTTCTTGACACAGTAGCCCGCTGTTCTTATTAACCGTTTTCACTCTCTCTCGCTGTTGCTCTCTCTCCCTCTCTATCTCTCTCTCTCTTTCTCTCTCTTCCTCTCTCTCTCCCTTGGGTTTTCTCCTTTTCTATTTTGGGCACAGCGCTCTTTATTGTTTTCCTGTTCGTCTCATTTCCACAGTTTACTGCCGCTCATTTTATTATTGAACTCATTACTCTACGATTCATTGCAATTTGTCTTTCGTTAATTTATTGATTTGGCAAATATTTCTGTCATTTTTTTTACTTCCGCACAGTTGATGTCCTTCTCTTTTCCGTTTTCGCTTATCCTTTATTCGTTCGTAGCTTTCTTCTTTTGAATATTTTTTTTTTGTGAACATTATTCACGTTACATAACTTTTATAGCATTTTCCTTATTCTCCGCTGACTTCATTATTTTATTACTCATGTGCATCCATTTTCCCGTCAGTTATTCTATCGTGTTTCGTATGTGCGAAACGTGCATACGCCTCTTGCACATAGCGAACTCTGCAGACAAAGGACAGCGGATGCATTCGTTGTATTTGACCAACATTCTGGTCATCGCCTAATGATTCAACGACATTATAATGGTTTGATAGAGCGAACTCCAAATTTTGATTGCTCTTGCATTGATTTTTCTGTGCATCTTGCATAGTGTTATCATCTAAAGTGAATCAGTACGTGAAGTGTGAGTGCGCAAACCTTCAGCAGAATCAGGACTGCACAATACCACAATATTCGCGATGCTGTCGGAACATGACAAGCAAGGTGGTGAAATCTGTGAGAAGAATGGAGCCTCAGTGTTGTCAGTGTCGTGCCGTGGAATATTGGCGAGTTTTGCAATATGCGAATGGTAAGAAAGTAATCAATATTATACAAAAACTGTAGGTTCTTTAGTACGAAATTCAAGTATTTATGAACTCCGTGTAATTCAGAAACAGGAACAATACACTAAATAAACGTAGCACGTAATAAAACGATCCTGACTATAAACTCTCAGCGGTATTACTAATTGAAAAAATATAGTAGTTGCGATAATAAGGAGCATCGGGAATTACTCACAATCAGTGATCTTGTTTATGCTCAGTGTTATCAACTGAATGCATTATACATTCTTTCCGTATATATTAATATTCAAGTATGATGTGATAAACGAACATCGTTCATGAAGAAAAAAATGGTGGTTATCTACCCGCTGGGTCATCAAGCATCTCTTATTTTAATATTGAGTTTGATTTGATATTATTATTATTATTATTATTATTATTATTATTATTATTATTTGTAAAAACTCTCCAAATTTATGGTTTTGGAGATTTTTACTTCCTCACTAGGGAGTAGAGAAAAAGTTATGTAATGTTGAGCTAAAAAACGGTGAATTTTCGGCAGAAGACTCTTATTACAGGACCTTGGTAACAGTGGATAAATCCAGTTGTTAAATTTAGAAAATAAATCCTATCTCCCGTGGTGTAGCCAAAATCCATATTTTGTGGGTCCTTGATACCGAAAACTTGAATGATGGCAAAACGTCTGTCTGCCCGTCTACAACGGTAACCGCTAAACCGTTCTACCGATTTTCTCCAAAATTGATATTCACCAATCGATCTGGCTGATGTTGCGTCCCCTTGAATTTGAAATAGATATTTTAATTTTGGATGTACTTTACACGAAGCCCCTGGGATATTTTACAAATTTTCAAAAACATTTGCTCCATCGTTTTTTATCAAATTTGGAAAGTGTGAAGAACGTTTAAGAATGGTGGAGGTCTCATGTTTGTTGAAACCCCTATTTTTTTTAAACTGAAAAAATTCAAAATTTTCTCGACGTCTTCCTAGATAGTTCTTCAAATAAGGTCATGTACAAGTTTTCGAAAATTTTAGTACTTTTGCACAAATTTTGGCAACTCGTGAATGTGTTTTCATGTTTACAGAAAGATTTACCTATCTCACATCACCTATTTATTATTATTCTGAGTTGGGTTGTGGAAATGCATCATAAGGGGTAGGTGTTCATTAATGTCGTATCTGGAAAAGATAAGTCTTCTACGAGACATCACAGTTAATTGGTTTGACACGTTGAACAATTCTATGAATTTGGAAGCGTGTGTCGTTAACAGGAACGTAAATGAGAGAGTAAAAAGCTGTTAGACCTATTTCGTTTATCGTAGAGCATAAATCAGTTTCTATACTTACGTGTTATTTTAATAAATCTCTAAAGTCATGGCCTCCTGGAAAAGAAGAACTGCACTGTGCTTGAAGTGACATCAGTATTCGTGACGAATATGTTTCAATTCATATTTCTTTTCTCTCTCGCAACATCGTGACTTTTAGAAATTGGTTGTGAAATAGATATCATTTTTTTGACAGCTTTATTTTCTGTGTTCAATCCGCTGATTTTACAGAGATTATCATAACTTAATACTAGTACTGGGTTAGGGCATAGGCAGGTGGGGAGTTCATTTAGTCGAAGTTCCCTCTCACTTTGCTTCGTTTCTCTTAATTTAGTGTTTGGATTTTTTACAATTTGTTTTAAATTTGTGACATTCTATTTTTTGATGTTTGTAAGTTTAATAACTTTTTGTATTCAATTTGCATTCTTAATCAAGCGTTAATGGCGGACGTAATTTATCCTTGGGATACCTTAAAATAATTTTCATGTTTTCTGCTGAACGTCCTAGACTGAAGTTTTTAACACATAGTAGTCCCTCAAGAAATATTACTAAGAGACGTCTGATGTCAGTAGTCCCTCAAGAAATATTACTAAGAGACGTCTGATGTCAGAATTCAAGTTTTCTATTTTCAGTTCGTTTTGAATTTGCCTATTTGGCACGTTTCGTGGTGCTTTAATTACGCGTCTTAAAAATTTATTTTGAACTACATGGATTTTCTCTACGTTACGTTTTGCGGCTCCATCCACAGGGCAAGCGTAAGTAAGTGATGGTCTAATAATGTACTTTAATAAAGTTATCCCACAGCCTGGAGTAGCTATTTATGAATGAATATAGTTTTGTTAATTTCACGTTGTTTTATTAGTTATTTCTTTAATGTGATATGTCACATGATATGTGATTTCTTTAATGTCCACGTTAGTTTTTGGTCTAGAAGTACTCCTAAATACGAGTATCTCACTGGTTGATATTTTTTGATCCATTTTAAATTTATATTTTTAATTATTAGTGGGATGGGCATTTTGGGTCTAGCGTAAGTATCTTGGGTTGTGATTTAGTAGGGTTTATTTTTATTTGCCATTTTAAGCACCAATTTATAAATGAATCTAATGATTTTTGTAAAATGTCTGTAACTTGATCCACATCTTTGTTTGATGTGAACTGCTCTTTGTCATCAGCAAAACACGCTATTTCTGTTCTATCCATCTGAGGGTAGTCTGCAAAGTAAATGTTACAGAGGGTTTTGGTGAGAGCGGTGACCCTTGCGGTAACCCTGTTTGCGTGACTTTTTGATCTGATAAAATATTATTCACTTTCACCGTCAAGGAAGGATTTTGTAGGAAACATTTAATTATTTCATATAGATAATGGGGTATTCTCAAATTTCTCATTTTATACAATAGCCCTGCATGCCAAATTTTGTTGAAGGCCTTTTCTACATCAAGGAAAATAGCTAACGTGTGTTTATGCTGGTGAAATAAGTTTACTATATTTTCAGTTAGTCTTATAAGCTGCTAAGTGGTAGAGTCATGTTAGCAAATTCCGAATTGTTCTTTTGGAATTATATTGTTTTCTTTTAAGTAACTATTTAACATTTTATGGATTAATTTTTTAAACACCTTCCCTGTATTAGATAGTAAACTTATTGGTCTATAATTTGAGGGCAAACTGTGGTCCTTATCATGTTTGCTTATTGGTATTATTATGGTCTGTTTCCATATATCCGGAAAGTAAATAAGTCTTAGAGCTGCATTACATATCGATGTGAGTCCTGCTATTGTTGTCCATGGAGGCTCCTTCAGAATCTGCGTGGCTATTTGATCGTTGCCTGCTGATTTCTTTAGTTTTAGTTTAAAGATCATTTTACGTGTTGCCGATGGAAATCTAAATTTTATTTTTTGGCGGACTTTAGCAAACGGAAGAGCTATAAATTTTTCAATTTGCCTATTTTGATTCACAATTTCCTGTTTATTTGGGGGTAAATGTCGTTTCGAAATTAGCAGCTAAAGCCTACGCTTCTTTTTTGTCCGTTAGGGCTGTTATATTATTTGTAGTTTTTAAGGGGGGTGGTTTATTATCTTCTTTAGTTAATTTTTTAATTGTGCTCCATAGGTGTCTAGCTCCTTTTGATATTTAAGCAATGAAATTTTGGAAACCATTAAATCTACGTTCATCTATATTTGCTTTTATTTTTCTTTTAGTTTGATTTAGTTTGCATTTTATATATGGGTCTCGCGTTTTTTGCCATTTCCTCAGTATTATTTTTTCTTTAATTAAATTCATTATAAATACGGAGATTTAAGCCTCTTTGTTATTGTTATTTGTTTTGAGCTTGTTGGCCAATACTGTTGCTAACCGTATTGCTTTCGTACGATTATTTATTTCTTTATTACTTTCGGGATAAGTATACAATTTACATTATATAAGTATACAAATACATTTATTTCTTTATTAATACTTGATCGGGATAAGTATACAAAATGTTTAATGTTATTCTAAATTTTCTCCATTTTATTTTACCGTTTACTAACTTAGGCAATAAATTCGAGTTTGTAATTTGGGTTTTTAAGATTAGTATTACAGGACAATCAAGATCTGCTGTTGCGTATTGATATAATGGGATATGAACGTTTTTAGATATTTTTCCATCTAGGAGGTCTGGAATAATAATCTGGTCATAATGATAAAGAGTGTGTTCTGATGGTGCATGTATATCAGCGTTATTATTTTGTAAGAAATTTATAAGTTATTCTCCTCCTTTATTTGTTGAGTTTCAGCCACAAACATTATTTTTACAGTTTAAATCTCCCGCACTTAGCCTTGATTTATTACTATTTAGAATGCCTTTTCTACTGCTCTTTCCTTTCTGTATGTTTCATACCCTGTAACGTTAAATTTACTATGGAGATGAGTTTCGTGATGCATGCAATGTCTATTGCCCACTTTGAAAGGAAGAATCTGAACTCATTTTCTTCCCTTTCCAGCCCGTTTGCATTTCAGTTTCAAATTTTAATATTATTTGTTTTCATTTCTGGCATTATATAATTCTTGGAATATTTATTCGCATATATTTTCTATGTGAGGTATAATAGTGTGGCGTCATACGGATGTAATCGAACACAGACGATAGTGGTTTGTAACAGTAGATTTACTAACAATGTAGACCGTAGTTTCAATATAACAACTACCCTGCTCACAATAAACTAAATAAATAGACCCACTACAAGGAGAGATAATTTAAGAACGGCTACCACACCGCAACATACCACCGATGTTCCCTGTATGATGCCGCTCTACTTTGAGACCATCTACGCGTCTCACAAGACACGACAATGAATTGCCGGCCCCTCGCCCTAGTGCACCTACACGCGCTCCACCTGTCGCCGACGCCACTAGCACAAGAAGATTGGGGCATTGTTCTCCTGGCCTTATATAGGCCCTTTTGGCTCTACCTGCCGCCCCCATTGCCTCCTCCCCAAAGCCGCTCTGGGCCCGCTACGACCACGGAAAGTCCCAGTGAGTCATCACTCCGCCCTTTGTTTAACATGCGGCGGTTTGAGCGTGGTACGACGTTACAATAACCGCGATTTCTCGTGTTACTATTTCTGTAATTTGGTTTTTAGTTATGCTTGCATTTGAAGTAACTGTTTCTGAGAAATTTGGTATGCGTGATCTATGTGGTAGACGAGGGAATTCTGTCCTGTTTAGTGGTCTTGCTTCGTCTCGTATATTTTTTTGGTGTTAAATGATTCAGGTCCGCTTCCTGTTGCCCATGGGTTCGGTATTGCATTGACCCTCAGAGAATGAAAATTACCGCATTTGGCCGTTTCTTTGAATGCTTGGCAACCCCGGCGGTGAGGTTACCTTGCCAGTTATAACAAACGGGGTGAAATTTTACTGATTTTGCACTCCTAATAAAGGTGCTTACCCGGGTATATAACCTATCCTTTGGAATTTTTTAGACCGAATATGGAATCTTACAAAACAATAATCGAAACGTTTAAGATGTAAAATGTTTCTAGAATTTGTTTCTTCCTTTAGTTCCACTGCACTTATGTTGATAGGCATTTTATCTTTATTATAAAACCTAGACACTTTTACAACATTGTATTTTAGTTTACTTAGGCCATTATAAACTTCTTGCGTCGAATATGAAAAGGGAATGTATTTTATTAACAATGTAAATGTTTTTTGTTAGAGGGTTCCTAAAGGAATGAAATAATTTGTTTGTTTTGTTTTGTTTTTTTCTAAAAAATTTTTGACGTTTCGGTAATCTTCAATTTCCGTCAGATTTATTTTCATTCCATTATTTTCTAATCGGATGTTGATGTCACCTTGGACTGTTTCTTTGATGTCTTGTAAGATTAAAGGAAAGTTTTCTGCATCTTTCACTATAATTAGAGGAATTTTCGGTTTTTTTGGCTGCTTATTTGCGTCTGAATTTACTACATTGTCGTTTTCACTCACAACATTGTCTAGTATTGCATATCTTGAATGAGTTGGAATATAGAAAGAAAGAAGAAGATATAGAAACCCAGAAGTTTCAAAATCAGTCATTTTTCTTTTACTATCGTTCAATGATTTACTAGCTTGATTACTAGTGTTTCAACTTGATTCTAAGCAATACTCGTTCCCTAGCCGGGCGCGTTTGTACCTATTCGGTTCCAGTGCGTCCGGAATTGCTTTATTACTTTCCGTGGAATCTACTTTATCCACGCCTTCGTGGACCTTGTTCGCTGTTGGATGCTTATATCTTATTGAACGGGTTGTTTATATGCTGATATGAAGTTGATCATCCGGTGTTCACACTAGTTGCGGGAGTTGCATTAGATTTGGATTTGACACAAAATGGTGCTGAAACCCCTGAGTACTGTTGTGCATTTAACTGCCTCTTGAACACTGACTCACTGGAGAATTCAGCAGTTTTATAGAACTAACAATTAGCTGCCCCGTTTCGGGGCAGCTACTCTTTAACATTGACACAACCTCTGACGAATGCGAGTGAACTCGCAGTAATGTTTCGCTCGTTAGAATGCGCTGCTCGATGTGAATCGCTCGAGAGCTCACAACCATCCTCTGCATTCTTTGTAGAACAGCCGACCGCCGCTCTGAGGCCTACCTGGCGAGCGCCCGGTGTAAATTCGGCAAGGAGGTAGTCGCGCACGCCGCTCGTGTGAATCTCGGAAGCCACCAGGCGAGCCATCGCCATCGGTAGCGTAGCCCCCAGCCAGAACATCCCCAAACCCCCTACTGGTCTTCCGACATGTGTGGCAGTGGTTGTAGAAGTGTGTGTGTGTGTGTGTGTGTGTGCGTGTGTGTATGTAAGGGATGACGAGGAAGGGGAATGAAAGATCGCGTGCGGTCCGTGAACTGATTCTTAAGGCTCTCCTCCACCATTCGCCTGATGTTGATCGAAGAAACCACCGATCAAAGCAGCCTACGACAAGATTTCTCCTCCAGACAACTGCTGAATTAGACCTAGCTAGGCATAAGTACAAGTCGAAATTGTGCCTCCGTCCGTCCCTAGGATCTCCCGGTTAGAGTCGCTGCAGAGTCAACGGCCATGATGACTGTGAGCTAACTCAGCCGGTCAAAGTGGACAAGATTTAAACCTCAGTTCTTAGGGAAAATGCCTTCTGAACGCTAAGCTATCGGTATTCCTTTTCAACGAAATATAAGAATGGCAATGTGCGAAAGAAGTGTAAACGCATCCGCGAGTGCCATGAGACACGATGAATGACGTGGGCTCTCTGTTGCAGGGGAGCCGCTGCTGGGCCCGGGCAAGTGCCGTCTGGCGGACAAGAAGCAGCAGCAGCAGCAACAGCAGGCGGCGGCGGCAGCGGCGGCGGCGGCGGCAGCAGCGGCGGCGGCGGCGGGCGGGCTGCCGGGAGCGGGACCGCTGCAGGCGATGGCGGCGGCGGGCGCGGGGGCGGGTCCCGGTCTGGCGCACCCGCCGCCGGCGCCACCACCGACGTCGCTGGGTGGCGCGGGGGGCGGGGCGCCGCCGCCGCAACCGCCGCCGCCCTCGGGGCCGCCGCCGGGCACCGGGGGCGCGCCCCCTGGCCCAGGGCCCGCGCAGGGGCCGTGCTCGGGGGCTGCGCCGCCCGGGGCGGGGGGCGGGGGCGGCCAGCAGGGCCCCGCGCCGCCCGCGTCCGCCCCCGCCCCCGCGCCCGCGCTCGCGCTCGCACCCCACGCTGCCCTGGCCGCCGTGCGCGCCGTAGGCTGCGCGGAGCTCGAGGACCTCATCCACCTAGCCGGGCCGCTCACCGAGGACGCCGTGCTCAAGTGCCTGCACGCGCGCTTCTGCGCCTCGCATTGCTTCGTGAGTGGCCACCTTCCCTTCGCAACTTATTAGATTGTTAGTGATTCCGGACGTGTCAAATACTAAAGTCATTAGCCCTGTACGTGTATGATTCTCTCAGCCACCTACGCCGGTCAAGTTATTTGCAAAAGCGGGACTTGAAATTTAAAAAAAATTGATGTAAATGTAATGTCTGTTAATTTTACGTTTTTAGAAGAATAATGGTGAATAAATCAAGCTCTATAACATATATAACAATCAAAGTCCAGACAAATTTCTTGATAATGTTACGAGTTGATTATAAATGGGAGGAATTGTAAGTGCTATTAGGTGTAATGTACATATAATCTCATTTTTCTCGAAAGTATGAAAATTGCACTTACATCTGTTTTTATTTCAAACCTTCAAGTCTCGTCGAAATATTCTACCACAAGACCATGTGTTGGTAGAAGAAGCATTGCAATGTGTAATAAATAGAATAAAGGTTGCTGTATTTCCGAACCTTGCAATTGCACTGAGAATATGCTTATCGATGCCCGTTACAGTAGCCATCGGAGCGGAGCTTTTCCAAAATAAAATTAATTAAAACTTACCTACGAACAATAATTTGCAAGAAAGATTAAATTCGAGACTGTCAAAAGAAAATGAGATTCTGGACAAAATTGACTTTGTGGATGTGATCGACTAATTTGCTAAGCTCGAAAAGTTTTCATTTTTTTCAATATTGTCCAAAATTTTCTGAAACTATTTTAGCAATAAATATTTGTTTCAAATTTGTAAAGATTTTTTTTTTGGGGGGGGGAGTCTGTCAAATATATTTTGCCTTGGTATCAAAAAGCTAAAGCCGGTCATACTTGTTAGCAGCAATAGGCTGGAATGTTACGTGAATTTCATACAATGGTACTGAATTCAAATTATGCACGATTGAGAGCGCTGTGGTACCGATTTGGAGAATTAGATTTTTGTGTTGGTTTAGCGTAGATCGGACAATTCGCCCTTAGTATTGCAACAGCGGAAACCATCTGCAAATGCATTTGAAAGTTGAATAATCACTGGCAACAGTGAGTAAAATTTCGGTTGCTGGTTGGAGCTTCGAAAGCTACATGGATATCGCAGGGAAGAAGCCGGGGACTGCTTGGGTAAAAGACAGTGGCGATAGTGTGTGGTTGATAAAATAAGAACCCCTGGCCTGCCTACACCTACAACCTCAACATAAATAAAACATTAACAGTAAAATTGGTTCTTTTTTCATTAAAATTATAAATATGTTAAAAGACGTTTAGGTATAATAAGTAAAACTAAGTATAATTTTTAATTGTATGGTTTATCAAACAAAGTCATCTGTTTTTTTAATTATTGGAATAGATTTCCTTTCGGATCAAAGGCAGCTAATAACTTCGTATGTACTACTATGATAGTATTTCATTAGCATAAGGTTTACAAAGACACGACGTTTTGTGACCTGAGGCGGCCATTTCACAAAATAGTAGATATTGATTGGATTCGTGAATAGTTTAAGAATATTTTTTTAGAAATTAATAAGTCATTATAGTACGCAGAGATATTGTGAATTAGACTGAAGTTGTGAAAATTGTTTCTCAATATTATCTGAAGAATAACTCAGCCATCTTTCTACCGATATTGGTTTGAGTCAAGGCGTCTTCTAGGGTGAGATATTGTTCCCTCGTCCCCCTTCACCTTTCCTCCCCTCTCCCCACGATCATTTCGCGACTCGCTTCGCGCCTTCCGCAAAGTCTCCCGTCCCAACAACCGGCCCGACCGAAGGACCGCCCTACGGCCCGCCCGACGCCCCCCCCCCCCACTTCCCGCATCCCCCCTACGTCCACCCCCCGACTACCCCCCCCCGGCGCCACCTCCCAACGTCCCGCCCGAAGTCCCACCCAACGGCCCGTCCACCCGTCCTCCCGCCCGGCGGCCTAACGGACGTCCCGCCCGCACGCAGAAAGATCCGAATGCGTGACTACGGAGTAAAGGCCCAGACGATTTCGTCCCCCTGCCCCCGCGGAAACACCTGTACGCGCATTCCAACAGGCGTTTACGAGCCCGGCGCCGCAGCCCGCCCTTGCGGCGCGGCCCCCGACATGCGAGCAAACGCTCTTAATGACTGTGCGGGGGCCATTTGTCCGCTCCTTTACTCGGGACCGCAGCCGGTGCGGCGCCGCGCCGCACCACGCGCGCTTCCCATGGTCCCGTGCGTTGGCCCGGCACCGGCACCGGCCCCCGCGCGTTTCCCTCGTTCTGACCCATAGCCGGGGGCGCACAATTATTTCTAATTATTTGGCAGTAAACACGTTACGGTGCGGATCGTACTACTACGCCAATTTTCTCAGAGGCTATCGGCGGGCACTAATAGAGGGTGTGGAGTAATAACTTTAACCGTATAGTAAAGTGAAGGCTCGTCGTGCCTTCGTGAGAGTACCTGCCGGAGCACCACGTCGTGGGCGGGGGGGGGGGGGGGGGCGGATGGAAGTATGCGTGGCTCTGACACCACGAGGAAGCGGCATCTTTACTGTACGTACTTCATAATATATAACTAGTGTATTGCTTATTAAGATAATCTATCCAAAAATATTGCGTCCTTTAAGTATAATGTAATAATTTGTAAAACTAAAATAAATAAAAAAGACAAGTATCTAACATGCCTGAGTTGCTGAATCTTCGCGATACAATCTCGCCGACGCAGGAAATTGTTGTAGGTTTGTTGAATTGTTGAATTTTCTGAAGACTTCTCTCAATTATTTACGTGAGTTACGTGATAAAAGAAACTTAGAAACTTCACTTTCACATTCACTTGAAACTTCATTGCCATCAATACAAATTTATTAATCAGTGAATTTTTGTTCGTGGCACGAGTGGAGTTTGGTACGTACCAGTTTGGTACGTAATACAAAACTAAGAAGAGATCTCTCGATCCATGTTGAAACCAGCCTTCATTGTTTTTTCAGCGAATGTTTAGATCACATTTTCATGTGGAAAATTTTTGATGTCGAAATAAATTAATTCTTACAAAATCATCAATAATATCGAAATTATTTCAGTTGTGCGGGTAGTGAAGAATTCAACAGCACTCAGAAGTCCCCCCCGTGCTCAACGCTTGTCTGTGCGAGAGAAAAAATGAATCTCATCTGACGCCAAAGCAGAACTACACAAACGGAAATTCTAAGCGCCAAAACTTCGTCGAAAATTGTTTCATTTATTTTTTGGATAACTGCCCGTTTGTTTCTGTAGCTGAAGCTTTGCCTATGAACTTTGACTGTGCGTGACCCCAACCGTCACTCATAAAAAAGAACAAGGTAGGTTTCGATACGAGGAATGGAGATTTCCCTTTGTAGCGCGGGTGCTGTGTGTCGCTCGAGAAGGAACTTCCCAGCTGGACGTCTGGCTATTCCCCATCCCGGCAATGCCGCGTCCTTGACTAGGCAAAAACAGGCGCACTTGTGCCAAGCACCAGGAAGGAGGCCGACACGCAGACTGCAATTTGAAAACAGGAACTGGAGAATGCAGGAAGTGCTGCTTGCTCCCTCTACTGCCCTGCCCTCTTGTTCTGTCGGATAGACCTCCCTCCACCCTCAGTTACAGCTTTTCTTCTCCTTTGTTTTTTCCACCCGCCATGTCGCAATTAAGTTATTTTCTCGTTTTATTGTTTCGCGTTTCATTTTTCTTTATGGATCCTTTCGCCCTTCCATCCGCTTCGTGCTTTCCGTGTCTTTGTGCCTTTCCTTCTCAACAATCTTACTCTTCTTCATTTTTTCTCTTTGTCTTGTGTTAGTGTTTTATTTCTTCTCTATCGACTCTTCAATACCGTTATCGGCTCTTTTTCTTCTCTTCTATATTTCCTTTGATCCTATGTCTTGTCGGTTTTTGCCTGACACGAATCTTGATTTCATTTTCTTAACGTCCGTCCTTCCGCTTATCGCCTCCACGCTGCCCTCCTCACCAGCTTCCACCACCATCACCACCACCACCATCATCATAACTATAAACATTTCATCTCTTCCATCCCTACCATCAAACAACCTCACCATGCGTGACTGACAATCGATCCTGTCACTCCTATTTCCATCGCCAATGGTAATGTAGTCAACACCTCTATCAACCTTATCTAGATGCCTCTACAAATCAATTGCTGCAATAATTACCAAATCTACTAGTGTTATCTTCGTAAATCGCATCATCTCTTTATTATCACAGTGTCAAAGGCCATCTCATAACTTCTTAATTTACAATGACCAAATCGTATTTCTTTCATCTCCAACGTCACACACTCCACAGTGTATTCTGCACCACAAGTATCAGATACACAGCTGTAATTCCCATAACGTGAGGTGTTGCAAGAAAAACTTACGATTTTGTTGACAAACGTCAGAACTCAATAATACATTAAATGTTTTGCTGAAAAGACGTTACTTGAATTGACATTTTGTTCCCAAAGGAGAGAAGATTTATCTCTGGCCGCATTGGTAAAGAGACAATCTCTTTTCTTTTCTATTTTACGCGGAAGTGACCTTGACTATTATATCTTCTTCATCCCCAACTCAATTGCCCCAGCTTCTTCTCCATCACAGTTTTGTGCCTCTACACTCTCCACCACCTCTGTATTTGCCACAGCGCGTGCCTCTTTTACCACCATCACCATCATTGCTCCTCCGCCACCAGCAACGTTCACCGATCTCCATCTTCAAGCAACAACTACCATTAGCACGTTGTCACCGTTGCCACCACCACCATCGCGACCTACGCCGCCGCCGCCGCAACGACTATCACTATCACCACTCACTGACATCACAATTACCACCTCCATGATCCCCATCCGCACCATAGCCACCGCCTATTACAGTCGTCATTACCATCTCCACCAACAACATCGCCACAAACACTACCACTACTCTCACCAACACCCCACTACTACCAGTAATATCACCAACACCGCCTCCTTTCGCTGCCGTCACCACCACCAGTCACCCCCTTCATGGCCTCCAAGCGCACCATGCCCACCATTCCAAGCCACTACCACCTCCATCATTACCACCAACGTCACAAATACTACCCGCAGTATCAACTCCACTACTACCACCGTCTCCTATTCCGTCACCGCCGTCGCCACCACCACTACCGTCGCCGCGCGAGTTTTGCGTTCCTGTCACGCGCCGCGCTGTACGTCACGCTCGGCGTCTCCTTCAGCTTTCGGGGGGCAGCAATAATAATGGCATTACCTACACTAGCCGGTAATAGCATTCGACAGGTTCCCAAACTCGTTCCCCCACAATAAGAAATGCTAAAGAATGCTCCGGGAGGACGCAAAAAGACGACTGCTTACTAAAGGAAACAGGAGCAAAACGAACGGATTGGAAAAGGAATTCCGAGAATAATAATGAAGGGTGGGAGGGGAGGGGAAGAGGGGGAAGCGGGCCGTACGCCGCCGCGGAAGACGCCTAGCGCAGCGCAGCGGCGGCGCAGGGGAAGCCTGACATTGACCTGCAAATGCGCGGAATGGCCACCTCACGGCCACGTCCTCAGCTAAGCAGGCGAACTCTTACATTCAGATCTCCTGCTGGAAGAACAAACAAGAGCTGTGTTTGATATTTCTTAATGAATATGCCTACTTTTCAATACCTAGTAGCAACTCGATACACTACATTATTTGTCGTGCCCTCAGGTAGTGCGAAAAGTAAACAACGTATGGGTTCGAGAAGAATTGTATTGATATTTACGCTCGCTACTTTTCAATTTTGGAAGAAGTTTAAAAAATATTTAATTCATGTATTTTTCCGTGGTTCAGTTTCTTGTGGTTTAATAAAATAATAAAGTAACTTTAATACTAGTAATTAGTATGGTCCTACAGTAAATAAGAGCTTGCAATTTCATTTAGACCTGAATTCTCAGAAAATAATTTCAGCAACAATGTAATGCAATACTGACATTACTACACACTGGTATCACTTCAAAATACGAATTTTGTGTTATGACTTATAATAATAATAATAATAATAATAATAATAATAATAATAATAATAATAATAATAATAATAATAATAACCATCTGAACCTTCAGTAAAGCAACCACACACCTGGTCATCATTCCTGTGTGTGGTTGACATACCGACCAGTAGATACTGTGAATAATGTATAATAATAATAATAATAATAATAATAATAATAATAATAATAATAATAATAATAATAATAATAAGTATTATAATTAACAAAACTTCGTGAAGTCTTTTAAGCTTACTTGACAATCTTTCAATTATGAAACTTGTGTAATTACTGCGAAAACTTAAGAACCACGTTTACTTCAACTATTCATTTTATGTTATAAAATATGTATATTTAATATACATATCTCTGTATATCATGTACAATATTATTATCGGTGAAAAATCGATTTCGTTTATTTTTCGCTTTGGTCACCTCGATCTGAAGAATATTCAATCGATGAATATCGGAGAATTATTATATGATTTTGTTATAATGAACTTTTTTCATTAAAAAATATCGACCACATAAACATATCGATCACAAAACATCAGCTTGAAAAGATCAATGTTTTGAAAATATCGACATCGATGTCGCATCCGTGCTGCCGGTGCTTGTACCTCTTGAATTTGCTAATGAAACGGAAAGCCGCGCCAACGCGTTGCGTCGGCCGCGTGCGAGATAGGTGGCAGGCCTCTGCGGCGCGTGTGCAGCTAAACGCAGTGCTAAACCGGTGCAGTAATTTGCCGAAACGAGATTAGTAGAGGCAATTGAATATCTAAACACCTTGTTGCTAATGAACAGTTTGCATTCTTTTTGCCTCTTAACGGTCTAATCGTTGAAAACGGTCTTATATTACAAGATCGTTATTGCCTTTTGAAATTGCTGTACCCTGCGCGCAGCCAAGTAGCCTGTTTTAAAACACATGGAGTCATTGAAATATTTTCCTGTCGGTGTTCCGAACATACGCTTTTATGGCGTTAATGTTATGTTAATTTCCTGTCTTTCTTTTATCGATTGGCTTTGGGTAATCGCGTACTCCATTCGGTGCAAAAAGTTAATAAATATTTGTAAACGAACTCCAGATACATTGGCTTCGCTTGACGTTTTCTCTTTCTCTACTTTTTGAAAACGAATATAAAACTAGTGGTGCTACAGAATGGCCCAAACTTTCTCGCGTTAGTTACTTTTCTAATCTCTGTAGTTTCTGTCTCTAAGTTATGACGTTTCTGTTTTCGAAAAACTTCATAAGAAATCATTTGAAGCACTTGTACTCACAAATTCAATATTATAAAAAACACCCATACGTCGTGTGATATATTTCCAAAAATCGCATTTTGCAGTTTTTCAAAAATCAAAAGAATGCATCAAAATGGTATTGATGACACGTTATTCAGTACATTTAACACTATCTGTATTTTTGTTCTTCCGGGGGTTTTGGCCAGATTCAAGGTACGTCGATTTCGACTACCCGCGCCGGACACCGTGTCCCTCATGGGGACACACATTAACGTTTACACTAGACACACTTGCGGGCTCCTCGGTCTGTCGAGAGCAGACTCAAGGCCTTCTGCGACAACACTCAAACATGAAGGGCAAGGGAAAACCAACCATGCCCACGGCGACACTCGAACCGGCGACCCTTCAGACCAAGGCGCTGAGGCGTGGCACAAGCTCTAGCCACCTCGGCCATCCAGGTCGGCAATTTAACATTGAATAATATCTGTATAAAATGTTTAAAATAAAATATTTGACCCGTTTTTTTTTAAATCTTGTTTTTAATATTGTTCATTTCACTCAAAATAGCGCGAAAAATAAAAACTATTTTCAAAGGCTCATCTG
This sequence comes from Gryllus longicercus, assembly GCA_038098605.1. Taxonomy (NCBI): domain Eukaryota; kingdom Metazoa; phylum Arthropoda; class Insecta; order Orthoptera; family Gryllidae; genus Gryllus; species Gryllus longicercus. The sequence continues at coordinate 2,953,315 of JAZDUA010000147.1, forward strand.
GTACAAATGTTTATCATTAGACATTATCATACACTTTCTGTTGCGAGAACTTGGAGACTGTTGGTTTGAATAACTATATTCCCTACTGATCTCAAGAAAACGTGCACAAATAGTGAAGCTACATTTTTGCCCAGAAACAAAACAAGGGCATCTTAGCCTTTTCTCAATGGATCAATGGAAACTGGACGGAAAATCTGATCGAGATGTAGGTCATTGCTTCAGAACCTAAAGTACAGATCTTGTTATTGGCATTTTTTCTTACAATAATGACATATGAGTACGTATGTTCTTCTCCCCACAAAACGGCATTCGCAATTTTTAACTGTTTAATTTGACGTTAAACAACTTCCCCTCGGGGGGGGGGGGCGTCATGAACAATTCTATCTTTCTATGAGACTGACTCGGGTTCAAATCGTGGCAAAAGCGAAGATGTAGCTTTCTAATACAAATCGGCCCTAGTTTCTATAGCTGTGACGAAAGAAGAATCTCAGACAAGTCACGTAAGTTAAATACAGTAATGGGAACGTCATTCTCATTACACGTCTCCCTTACCCCTAGGCGTGAATAATAAATAAAAACTGGGTCCAGTCCAACCAATTCCGTTAGCGAACGAAAGTTGCATTAATCGAACCCCAAAATACCAAACACATACTTACAGTAAGTTAAATTTAAAACTTTTTATGCAAACAATATCTATTGTATGTATTTGTTGCTTCCACGAAGAAGAATGTTAAAATAAAATGTACGTTTATTAATTAACAAGAAACATTTAGTGTTCTGTAGTACATATTCATTTTTTTTAACAAAATGCGTTTTTTCTTACAGACAAATGTGGGTCCAATCCTTTTGTCAGTCAACCCCTACAATGATGTGGGCAACCCACTTACCCTCACCAGCACACGCGGAATAGCCCTCAATCCGAAACTCCTCCGGGTTGTCAACGAAGCAGTGAGACAGCAGTCGGAGACGGGCTATCCTCAGGCCATTATCCTCTCTGGTGAGACATTCATGCACTTTATATTTCATTCACTCAGATATCTTAAGCTTCATTTTATATAGATATGTTTGTTTTTTAATTAGATATTTTGCTCCGATTAATATAAGTATATAATTTACATGTGCGTGTGAATTATTTGCAGTCAAATTGTCGATTTCGTAACTACCATTTGAATGCTGTATTCTCAGAAATGCAACGATATTTTCAAAGCGTCACGATTATTGTAATTTATCCACACATTTGCATTGTATACAAATAAACCTGAAAGAATTTCAGCCCAATTTCCATTAATAAATTATGGTTTATTTTCATGTTTTTTTTATCATATCTCCAAAGCAGTTTCGTGCTCGATCATTCAAGTGTTGGACATTGAACGCACCACATAACCTTCTGTCTGTCTGTCTGTCTGTCTCTCTCTCTCTCTCTTTCTCTCTCTCGCCCTCTCTCTCGCACCATCTCTCTCGCCCTCTCTCTCGCACCATCTCTCTCGTCCTCCACTCACACTTTCTGACTCCCACCCTCACACTATCTCTCTCCCCTATTCACTCACACTCTCTCACTCCCCCTTCTCTCACATTATCTCTCTCCCTTTCGCACGCCCTCTCTCGCTCGCTCTCTTGCTCTGTCACTCTCACTCTCACCCTCATTCGTAATATAATTTACCTTATACGAGTACATAGGCAAATTGTTTGTTGACAATGGAAATGTGAATATTATTCAAATAATCTTTATCATAATTTTGAAAAGGTAGAATTGATGCAAAATATCCTAAATTTAAAGTCTCATTGTAAGTAAAAAGAGGAATAAATATTTTTAGTAGTTGTAGATAATGCTTCAAGTATATTGTACACCTCCCATTACAATAATGCGTGTATTAAGGAACATATTCAACACTCATAAACATAAAAGAAATGTACTGAAAACACGTCGGTCACTCCACCGCACACATCACCCGTAAACAATTTGCAAGGACTCACTACGACGGTCGATAAAATTCGCAGGTGGTGGATGGGTTCAGTGCAAACCATTCCGGTTTGCTTTGAGAGAAAGGGTGGCCGACATATAGTCCAAACGATGTAGGCGTTGGCGACCATGTGGAATGCTCTCCCCATCACACACTTACAGACCCAAGAGGGTGTTAAAAATCATGAATATGTAGATGTACGATTTGCAGTGATTTCGCCGATTACTCCTGCGTGCAGATTCCTTAAGAAACGCAATTGCGTTCACGTAAACCAGCAGAAAATTATACTCAGTAAGATCGTGGAATGTGGAACGTTAAATACTCTAGCAGAAACTTTTCCTTGCTCTTCTCCTCTGGTAATTCGCTGTAGAGTGGCCAGGATTTGTTTTGGCAGTGCCTGAAGTGCCTTGGTGAAGAGGTTGCAGGTTTAGTTTACCTGTAGGATTCGTAAGAAGCAGCGGAGCATCGGGTGCTGTCGAGGCAGTTTCCACGCAGCCAAGGTTCGGCCCGTCCCTCTGGCTACTCATGTCACAAGGCTGTGCGCCAGAAAATGATTTGATAAATTCCCGCCTCTATAGAAGTATTCGGGAAGGAAGTATGAAAAGCTCGGCGGTCGGGCTGCGGAGACGTATAAAATGTCCGCACACAGTACGAGTATGCAAGCAGTATGCTCTCTAAGCATAATAGACTAAGGATAGAGGAGGGCTTTTGACCATTTGTAAGAAACCATCGACTCAAAACCTTGCAAGTGTCTGATGGATAGAGAATTACTCTCCAGTCGTGCATGAAATTTATTTAAGACGAGAAAAAATTGATATTTGCAGATTATGTCATGAACAAATTACTGCGACGCACATTATATCTCGGAAGCAAACCGTTCTAGACTTTTTAAACTAATTGAGTTCCGAAGGGACACGTTTTATTGAAAAAAATGAGTTCGTGAGGATAAGAGTTTTTGATGCACATGCGTGTAAACACATGGGTGGGGATGTAAGGGGAACATATGAGTCTCCAATTATACTTCTTAAATGGTCTCACGGCATATAGAGTAGTACGTCATGCTCCAATTCTTAGCTTACCTTTCTTGCAATTCCAAAAACTGGTAAATACCCTACCACATTCCTTGCTCTGCCACCTGAGAGTCAGTATTTCGAATTTTTTGTGTCTGCTTCTGTGGGTCAACACTTTCCATTTTCCCTGTATCTTGGCGTACGCCGCGCGCCGACTTACATGTTATGAAAATGATTTTTTTTTAAAGTGAAATTTTCCATTTTTGTAATAGAATGTATTGCTTTGAGCTAAAATAATTTTAGGAATTGCAAAAATGTTCTAATATAATTTTTCATACAATAAATTTGTAATTTCAGAGCATTAAGTAACATTTCAGGTGTACATGTATAAATCAAATTAAATGGCTTACTCTGTACACTGTGCACTCAGTTACATGACTATTGCCCATGCACCTACTTGAGAGTAACGTAGTATTCTAAAAATTAGACTTTTTTGAACTTTCTATTCATTTCTTGAGATTTAGTTCTTTTGGGTGCCCCCATAGTACTCCATAGTATAAGTGGTCAGAAAAGTACAAAAAACACAAAATCCATGTAAACTAAAATTGGAAGGAAAAGACTGAAACAATCTTTCACATTACAACTAAAGTGACTTCATGATTATCTGTGCAATTTAATCTCATCATTTAGCAATATTAGAATGGTTACTTTCACTGAGTTCCAGGCTTATAATGTTGTAATGCACAGTTCAGGGGCTGGCCATTGAAATTTGGGGTCTACCATTAAGAAATTTTCACTTTAAAACAATTATTAACAAAGTGCAGAGTTTTCACATGGATGCAACTAGTTTTTATCAAAAGAGTGGTGTTGACATATTAGACTTTTCAACTTGTTTGATGCAAAAGGTTGTCCAATATCTTCATTATACCAGGTAACTTCTATGCTTAAACCAGCTCTACATCTATCCTTCTCTGGAGCTTTATTAATTCAACACTTCATATTTCCTTTTTAAATAACCAAATTTGTCAAATAACACTATAAATTCTTTTTTTGTTTCAACCTTTACTTATTTTAATTTTTCTCTGGTGTAAAAATTGAATGAAGATTAATATTTAGTTCATTATTAATGAAAAGAAATAGTGAATCATAACAATGTTATTCTTGTACCAGTACGTGGGCAAATGTTATGTAATATGGAGGGTTGATGAGAAGACCATTATGGCAAAAACAAATTAAACAGTTATGTAGACAATGTTTGAAGATCAGTTCTCCTTTATTTTTTCCTTTGTGTGGATTAACAAATAATATGTGCACTATTGAAAATTAAAATACTTTTAATGTCAGGTACCAGTGGCTCTGGCAAAACATATGCATCGATGCTTCTGCTGCGGCAGTTGTTTGATGTGGCGGGTGGTGGTCCAGAAACAGATGCCTTCAAACACCTCGCTGCTGCCTTCACGGTGCTGCGCTCGCTTGGCAGTGCCAAGACAGCCACCAACTCTGAATCTAGTCGAATAGTAAGTGTTGCCATTTCATAATCTGCATTAATCAGGACTCTGTTGTTTGAAAGATTGCCTGTTTAAAAGGACTGCTGGTTTGAAAGAAGCTATTACTGAAGCATATAGGCTTTAAACAAAATACTTTTGCTATTTTCTAAGAAAGGTATCCAGCCTCAAATTTATATCACTCTAATAAAACTCTTTGAAAGTTGTATACAATTTACCAACTAATATACAATTCAAATACATATAATTGCCATGTTTGTTTTGTAAGGGAGAAAATGTTCTCAAGTTGGTCATTCACAAAATCTAAAGAAGAAGAGCCAACACAAAACATTTTTTCTTCTATGAGATACGCCATTCAATATCTTCTCATTTAACTCCTTTTAAAATTTATAGGAAATACCTGTATTGTTCATCTCATTTCATATGTTGGATCACAGGAAGAATAGAACAAGAATTTATTTATATTGACTTTCAGCAAAAAATGAAAAATAAAATATGATCATATTAATCTTAGAGCCTCTGTACATTTTTTGCTATTATCCATGTGTTATTCTTTTTACAATTTTCCTTTCATATCTAGACCTGTTTTATTTCTGTTCATTTTTAGTTGGTAGTATTGAAATTCCAGTAAAAATAACATTGTTTTTTCATAGTTATGATTATAAAGAAATTATAAATATCTGAAAAGTAAATATTTTCAGTTAATAGTGTCTTTTGTCATATACTATTGTGCAGTAATTTATTGAAAATGTTACTCATGATTGTACAATGGCAGATAAATCCCCTAATCTTTATCATTCTTTAAGCCCCTCAGAAATAGTAAACAAAGGTGTTTTTAGAAATGAAGGAAAAAATCACCCTTAAAAAGGCTTGAAAAGTGAATGGATGCACTTCATTATCCTATCCACTATTATTTTGATATACATCCACTATTAAAAATTGTTATCTATCCATTTCCAATATCATTCCTTTAATAATACAATGCTAAAAAATCATCCACCTTTCATAAAATTTTTATTGTTATTAAGATGCAACAAGAAAGCATTTTACCTAATTGTCCTCACCTGTTGTTCCAGGGCCACTTTATTGAGGTACAGGTGACAGATGGGGCACTCTATCGCACAAAGATCCATTGTTACTTCTTGGATCAAACACGGGTCATTAGGCCATTACATAATGAGAAGAATTACCACATTTTCTACCAGATGTTAGCTGGTCTTACACCAGAGGAAAGAGGTAAGCCAATGAACACTTTACATTTTAATATATTTGTATGATTGGAGAGAAGCAACTATATTTTCAATGCCTGCACATAATCCACCTGATTTTTCCAATACAAAGTTGCAGGACACATTTTGGTTGAAAACAACCAGTCTTTTAACTCTGTAATATGAATGAAGGGATTGAAAAAAATTTACAAAAGTTAGGAAGCCACAATAAGAAATGTTACACTTCAACAAATCTTGTGTTCATAAAATGGGCAGAACACAACAGAATTGTATATAGGATGGGCCACCCCAGTGGATCACAAGTATCTTCCAAATAGTTTGAAGTATCAGAATGTGAATTGTTATAGATGTTGTTGAAGATGATGGGGGAAAATTCATTTCCTTGTTTGTAGTTTTATTACATTGACATCTAATTTTTTAAATGAATGGGCGTATATTTAATAGTTTCAAACTCTCATAGTACTCTATAGTATGTTATATTAGTTAATGATATATATTGTTATATTAGTTAGTAGTATATAATAGTGTTACTAATATAATTGACTATTGTATTATTACTTGGAACGTGTTTGGTGCAAAGACATTTTGAAGTCAGTTCATGTTCTCCAGTTCTACTCGTGTTCTCCATTATATCTTAAGTTGTAACACATGGATGAAGTGGAAAAGGTGAACAGACAATATTTTAGTGGCAAAGAAGTTAATAAAGTTGTTTCCTGCCCAACTTGCAAACACCAATATCATGACAATAGTGTACAGAGAGTTAACCAGTGCACCATCAAAGAAGTTATAAATTGGTGTGTGACTGATGATACAGACTTGATTCATTTATCCTCGGATGCAGACTTCAGGTTCACAATAATACGTACTCTTCCAACAGTCCTTGTTTTAATATCCACACTGCTATATCTCATTACATACCCTTTATGCAATTCCACCTCTCCTGCTCCCTTCTTTTTAACTTCTCTAATCCCCAAAATCTTTAAATTGTACTTTTCCATATCTTCTACTATTTCCACTTCTTTGCCTGTTATTGATGAATATTCCATATGCTATATTCATGTCCAATTCCTTGCGGGGTCGTCTAAGTTGTCTTTCTTGTCTGAGTCTATTTAAGTTTCTCTGAATCCGCTATAAGAGTGAGTGGGTGATTGGCCCTATGTCACTCTGCCCAGTGGGGATGTACCCTTTCAGCCTCTGGGCCTGTATGATTTTGTTCAAAGTTTGGACATGTTAATAAAATGGCAGAGGATAGAAACAAATGTTCGAAGCCAAGCTAGAGGGAAGGAGACGGTCAAGAGGAATATGGGATGCATATATACAGGATATACGCCACAAGGAGAGGTGAAGCACAAAACACAAGACGAAAAGTAGTATGTCAAACGGCTAACCCAACGCTGAGAGGCATCAGGGGAAGAAGGAGAAGATACAGACTCCATGGTCTACTACTCCATAAATAGAGGGTGACTTGGTTGCAGAAACATGTACTGGAGACAAGAGTAGGAGTATATTCAAACAAGGAATGGACAGAAGTGAAAAAGAAGAAAAAAAAAATGGTCGTAACTTGGATCTACTGCTCAAAGTGCCAAAAGCACCAAAAAAAGTTGTGGAGATAAAGTAAATAAAAACCTGGAAGAATCAGAACCAGGAAATCCAATGACTCTTTGGTAGTATTAAACTGATCATTGAGACAAAGAGATGCAACATTCATTCAGAGAAATGTCAGGCAAAAGCAATATCCATAAGGTCTTAAAGACAAGCAATGACAAACACAAGCCAGAATAAGAAATTTGATGAACTGTAATACAGTGTATTGGAGAATAAGAAAACCAGACTGTCTAATATATAGAAAGTTGTAAAAAGCAAAATAAAACTATGCTAGGCATTGCAGAGGATATTAAGTTATCTAAAAGAAGAAGAAAAAAGGTTGAAAAAGAAGGAAGTAAAAAGTAAACAAGAAAAAAACAAGGAGAAAGTACGAAAAACAAGCAAAGAAATTAAACAATGGTGGTCCAGATGGCCAAGATCGCTAAGGCAGTAGTGCCGTAGCGATCTCAGACCGAAGGATCGTGGGTTCGAGTCTCGCCTCGGGCATGAATGTGTTCGTCCTTTCACACCCCTATCATCATCATATCATGTCATCTTCATAGTTACCAAACTGTTACATGCAATAGTGGTCGCTAATGACCTAGTAGTTGATGTGACCTTAAATAACAAAATTAAACAAGTTGAGAGGTAGATTGCCCAAACTGTAGATATAATTCATAAAATCCAAGACAATGAAAGACAAAAACAGAATGTCATAATGTTTGTGATGAAAGTGACAGAAGGGAATGATCCAAAAATGTGGACTGAGATATGAACGAAGTGAAAACTATACTTTATAGACTTGACAACTAGAGAAGGCAATCCCAGAAGATAAAATCCTTTAAGCCATAAGAGTGGGGAAGAAACCAAGCCATTGAAATTGGTTTTGAAGAACCAAGATTAGGCAAATAAAAAAATTAATAAAGCAGAAGATCTACCCAGTGAAATCAAGATGAATAATGACCTCTTCCAGCTCATTGGACTTTGGAATCTGCTAGTAGAAACAATGAAGAAAAACCCAATTGAATATGTCATGAAATTGTATATGTCCCACAAAATAATTTAAGAGAAGGTAAATGAGTAAAGGCATCAGCAATCATCTCCACCTCAGTCCCCTGCCCCCTATCAGCCAAAAGATAATCAAATTTCTCTCCATGAATATTTGTTCTTTGATCGTTTAATTTGATTAAATATTATTGGAGATTAAATAGTTATATATATTCATTGGTATTGAGACTTGGTGAAATGAAAACATCCCCAACTCATTCAATCATATATGAAACATCACAATTTTTCAAAGACAGACCTAACAAGTGAGGTAACAAGTGAGATTAATATACATGTGGAAAACAAAATTGAAACATTGGTTCCAAAGTTGAACCATTGGTTTCATTGGGTAGATGTGAAGTTCTAGAGTAAAAGGCGATGCAGATCAAACTGACATTGGGAACTTCACATTATTCTTGATTAGAATGTTGTATTCTTGATTATTCTTGATTAGAATGTTTAAACCTCCTACATCCATCACTCATTTTTAAGAAAGATAATAATCATCAATAAACTACTGGCCTATACATGGCAGGAAAGGTAGTGAAGAGATGTGTCTCCCTAATAATTCAAAAATTCATTAACAAAGAAATGTTATTCCTTAGTATCAGTACATCTTTATACCTAGAAGGTCAACTGGAACACACCTGCAGATTTCATAGGATACTAGACAAATTCAATGAAAGAAGGGTAACCAATGGATATCGAATATCTGAATTATTCAAAATGTTGCTTACAGTTTCTTCCAAATATTAAGAATACATATGTCATGTTCCTCTCTTCAAGAGTATTTTAATATTGGTAGAATGCTGGAAATACACCAAAGTGATGAAAGTTATGGGATAGCAATATGCAAATATACAGATGGCTATAGTATTGTTTACAAAAGGTATAAAGGGTAGTGCCTCCCTCAGGGAATGCCCCCTTAATGAAACACTGTTCATGTGGGCGGGGAGGTTTGAGTGCTCCAATGAAGCTGCGGGCTCATGCAGCGGTAGCATGGCTAATGAATAGCATGCTACAGATAGGGTCACCCATGCTGTACAGGTCTCAGCAGAGCATCCAGACAAAGTGGCATCCTACATCAACCTGTCACACTTATCATATTTCTTGTTTCCTATCACACCTATCCATCTGCTCCTTCCTCAGCAACTGTTGGTCCCTTTCTCAGATGTGGCATTTCTTCCATTTGTACCACATCCCTCTCTCTGTTGTCTGTACTATTGGATGATCGAGGCCCCTTGTGTTTCTTCTGACCCTGACGCTATTAGGTTTTGAGAACTAGGGAGTTATTCATGTTTTCATCTTCACTTTTATTTGTCTTTCTCTCTTTTCAACTTCTCTTTCCTTTCATATGGGGAGGGGGGTGTTGAAGCCAGGGAAAGGCAACCTCTCTATAGCACGAGAAGCCAGAAACGAAACACCTTGGTCCTCCTGTACAGAGGTTGAGGCTGTGGGCCTGCACCTCCTCATTTGGAAAAAACTACACATGAAAAATTTCTCATCAAAGTCTCGGAATATGGCAAACGTAATATACAACAACTATGGGCAAGGAAAAGGACTAAGAGAATTGGAATATTCAAGGGCTATCCAAAGAGATAGAAGTATTCACAGAAATTGATAAGAATCGAATGGATAATGTAGCATTTTCAGAAACAAAGAAAAAAGGTAAAGGCTCAGAACAGGAGGAATATATACATCTTTACTCAGGGGACCAAAGGATGAGAGAGGCCATAGTGGTGTATCATTGGCAATAAGGCAAAAGTATAGAAACAACATAAAATCTTGGAAGCAGATAATTGATTGAATTCTACAAGTTGAAATGGAACTCTACAGTTACACAGTTGTAGAAATTGCTGTATATGCCCCTAATGACGATCTCATTGCAAGTGTTAAAGATGAATTTTTAATGAGTTGACAATGTTGCTGGCAACAATCAGTAAATGTAAGGAAAGAATTTTACTAGGGGACTTCAATGGTAGAAGTATCTGTCAAGTGAGTGACCAGGTGGTGAGGCCATATGGTGAAAACAAATTAAATGATAATGGAGAGCACCTAATCGAGCTGTCATCAGAACGCCTTGAAAATAACAAACGGATGGTTTCAATATAAAGTCATACATCAGTAAACAAAGATTCAACATTCTCAGAAATTGAGGTCCAATATTGACTATATTATTGTGAAACAGTGCAATAAAATAAAAGTCAACAATGTACGAGTAAAGAGGGGTCTAGAGTACTATTCATACCATTGTCTTGTTATCTGAGATGTACTTTCCATTGAAAAAATCTTATCAAGAGCCATATAATCAGTATTATGGCTATGAGAGAGTAATGTCAGTTACAAGGTATAATCTTAAAAGTCTGGAGGAAGATTTAACAATGTTTTTATATCAAGTGTGACTGGCTAACAAAATATTATCAGTTCAGGATGGAACACCTGATGCAATGTATGAATCTATGAATCAGTGTATCCATCAGTCTGCCTATGAAGCCTTCGATGAAAAAGAGGATTGACAAAAAATAGAACATGTCCATTGTGGTGGAACAAAACCACAGAGGCCTGCGTAGAAAAGAAAAAAAATGTACTGGAAATGGGTTATCAACAAAAGTGGATAGAGATAGAATAGAATATCAAAGAATCAGGAAAGAGACTTAAAGAGAAATCAGTAAAGCTAAAAATGAATACTGGGAACAGACTTGTGAGGAAGTGGATAGCTGTCTAAGGAACACGAAGTCTCCCAGAGCTTGCATAATAATAAAAGGAATGAGAATGGAAAACAAAGGTCAGAGATAGTTCCAATTAATATGCGGGAATGGAGTGACCATTTCAGAGGAAAATAGAACACATTTTATGCAATCCTCTCAACAAGAGGAGATGCAAAGCATCCATAATGCCTATTATCCCAAATGAAAAAAGAGCAGCTGTTGCCTTCATAAAGAATAGAAAGGCCCCAGGGTCAGGTAATATCAGTATAGAACTCTTAAAATCAGCACCTGATAGTGTGATGGAAATACTGACAACAAGTTGGAATAAGTGTCTACAGTTACATAACCCACCTTATTGGAAAAAGACCTTCACTACTCCAATTTATAAGAAAGGAAGTAGGTGAGACTGCAATAACTATCACGGGATAAGCATAATGTGCACAGTGGCAAGACTTTTTGGTAGAATCCTGAAATTTAGAATTGAACATCATTATACAGAATTAGAAGAACAGAAAAGATTCAGGGTAGAAAGGTTGTATTGACAGTATTGTCACACTAAAAAATCTAACAGAAAAACAAGTTGAAGGAGGAAGGAATGTCTATCTCATATTTGTTCACCTGCAAAAGGCATACTATACATTGTCATTAAATAAGATATGGCTAAGCATGAAAGAAAGTGGTATTGAGCCATCGTATATCAATGCATTATATACTGATAATAACAGCTCTGTGAAAATATGTTAATGACTCTCTAGAATTTCAAGTGAACAAGGGGTTAAGACAAGGCTGCTCATTGACCCCTCTCTTATTTAAAATTTATCTTGAAGAAGCTCTTAAAAATTGGAAAGGGAAGTGTGGCAGAATGGGACTGCCAATAGAAAATGATGTTCTGTACACTCTGCTGTTTGCTGATGATCAAGTAGTCATAGCTGGAGACGAAGACGATGCGAGTTATGTTTCACAAATTACAAGAGAGGTATAAAAGATGGGGTCTCACTATAAACCTTAAAAATTGAGTATATGATAGCAGGGGATAAAAACCATGGGATCTGGATGTCGCTACAGGGAAAATTAAACGAAGTGAAACTTTTAAGTACCTCAGAGTTACCCTCTCCTTGAAGGGAAGAAGCTCTGATGGCATTTCCAACAAGATAGGAGAGAGAAAGAGAGAGGTTTTTGCTATTCTCTGTAGCAAAAATATTACAGAATGGAAGAAGGCTCATATCTTTAACACCATCATACAGAACATAATTACCTATGAAGCTAAAACATGGACATTGAACAAAAGGGATAAATGTAGGTTGATGGCCCTTGAAATGGAACTGGAAAAGGTGCTGCTGGGTGTCCATGTTGGATCGTATTACAAATGAAACAGTAAGACAGATGATGAATGTAGAGAGCAGCATCTTGGATTCAATTGGAACAAAAAGATTGAATTGGTAAAGACACCTCCAGCGTATGGGAAGCAATAGATAGCCTAAGAAGATTTGGTATTGGACACCTTCAGAGCAGAAGAAGCGTGGAAGACCACCAAGAAATTGGAGAAAGGACATCCAAGAAGAAATGTAGGCAAGAGATGCCTCAAAGATGGAGACTGGGAAGATCAGAAGAGGTGGAAACTGAGAAGTGAGAAGCGGTGACAGCCATAAAAACTCAGTTTCTGATGTGATTATAGCCACATGACAGGTATTAACAGACTTTGAATGTGAAATGGTATAAGTATGGGACATTCTATTTTGGAAATAGGTAGAATTCAATATTCCAAGGTCCACAGTGTCAAGAATTCCTAATTTCAATCATAACATCTCACCACAGGCAACACAGTGGCCAACAGCCTTCACTTTAGGACTGAAAACAGAGGTGTTTGTGTAAAGTTGTCAGTACTAACAGACAAGCAATATTACATGAAATAACCACAGAACTTAATGTGAGATGTATGACAAATGTATCCATTAGGACAATGCAGTGAAATTTGGCTTTAATATGCTATGGCAGCAGGAGACCAACTCGAGTGTCATTGCTAAAAGCACAACATTGCCTGCAGTGCCTCTCCTGGTCTCGTGACCTATCAATTGGACCTTGGATGACTGGAAAACCATGGATACAATTTCTATGGATGAAAATGTCCCGTGTCAATGGGCCACAATTGTTTGGATTGGTTTGAAGAACATTATAGACAATTCAAGCAAATGACCCAGAATACCCAACATTAATTCAATTGAAAAATTACGGGACATAATCCAGAGGTCAGTTATGCACAAAATACTACACTGGCAACACTTTCACAATTATGGACAGTTATAGAGGCAGCATGACTCAATAAATCTGCAGGGACTTCCAAAGTCTTGTTAAGTCCATGCCACATCAAGTTGCTGCACTTGCCAAGCAAAAGGTGGTCTGACATAATATAAGGAGATATCCCATGACTTTTGTCATTATATACTTTCATTTAAAAATTCAAAGGGATACCAAAATTTCAAATGTTGCAAGCAAGAAAACAAAATATATTATTTCCCCAGCATTATACATCAACTTGCTGAAGCCGCATCCTGATACCTCAAATTGTTTGAAGATATTTATTCAGACTAACTTAGATGATGTACCTTGTGAGGTATAAAGTACAGTACAGTAATAAATTGAATACAAACATCTTATAGTTCTAAATTTTAATCCATTATTGAAACATTTTTAAAAAATTGAAGAAAAATAGCCTTCTTCTTTTTCTGCACTTCAAGGATTAGGCAACTGTTTGTTCTCTCTTCACATATCAAACCATCTTCTGCATGGTCTTCCTACACTCTTTCTACCAGTGGGGTAGTACTGCAGGACTTGTTTAGGTAACCTATTGTGCTCCATCCTTTCTAAATGGTTTTTCCAGTCTTCTTTATATAGTTGTATACAATCATTTAAACTAAATATATCTAATTCTTTTCTTATGTCCATTTCCTATGAATCAATATTGCTACTCCACTATTTGCTCTTTTACTTTGGTCTACTCCAGAATAGAACATTGTGTAATTGTCAAGATATTTAGTTCCCTTAAGCTTTTTCTTCGTTTCTGTTAAAACAGCTATATTAATCCTACTTTCCTTTAATTCATCATTGAGTATCTTTTCTTTGGTACCTAAACCTCTTACATTCCATGTGGCAACTTTTAGCCTATCCTTTATTCCGAATCTCTTGTCCTTTTCTCGCGTATGTTATCGTATATGGGATTTATCCAGCTTATCTGTGTGAAGATTTTTAGTAACTGAAATGTCCCCTGACCGCGTTACAGGCGCCGTGTAGGGTAATCCCAGTAATGGGGTTGCCACTTCTGAGCCAATAGGATTTGATATCAGGGTTTTCTCTCTTAGGGAAGTCGGTTTTACCTGGAGAGTCTCCCCTACCCTTTGAGGAGCATTCTTCCGCCAGTTTCGTCTTCTCTTCTTGAATACCTCTTGAGGTCCTCTTCTGGAATACTTCTTAGTCTGACCCAGGTCTGATCCAGGTCAAGACCTCCAGACCCAATCTTAGCGGTAGCACGAGCGGTTAATAAAACTGATCGCTTTTCCGCGCGGCGCGGCGGATGTCGCCAGGCTGTGGGGCTGTGGCAGTCATGCGCTTCCTGTCGCCCACGTAAAACACTTCTTTGACTCGCGGAATCTCAAGTAACATCAAGTTTGAAACCGAAGCAACCAGCCGCGGGTCGCCGCCGCCAGTTGTAGCCCACGTAAGACACGACCTTCGTTTCTGCAGTGAAACACTCGCACTAGGTCATCTGTAAGGTCCCCAATGGGTGTCCGCTACCTCCACCTCAGGGGAGACTTCTTCGATGATGACCTTCGTCCGACAATGTTTTTTCCAAGCTGACCAGTGGCTCTGAGGCTGTGTTTAAATCAAAGTGTAGTTCGTCTTCTATCTGGTTTTGCGTCCGCGATATTAAACAAAAACGAATGGTAGGAAAAGGCAATTCCTTTCAATATCAGATAAAATAAAACAAATAAAAGTTGTTAGGGGGAGTGACAATAAAAAAGTAGATGTTCTAAATAACTGTGAAAACTGGTAAAAAATATTGAGTTTTTAGTTTGCTCATAATAATCAATTTCAGTTATGCGTTTTTCTCACATACATTTTTTCCCTTTCAATGTTTCCCTGAAAAACGTAAAAGCGGAGTTTTACTGTAGAGCCTAAACACTAACACGATAAATTTTAATAATTGTTTTCTTTTTTAAAAAAAAGTATGTTTCTATAGTAATTTTAAATAAATGTGTGTTTTTGGTCCAAAATTATGTTGTTACAATAATGTTAATTGTATAATTTTGGAAGAACTGAAAAACACAAAATACCAAGAACCATTTCTTGTGTAATAAATATTATGAACCTTAAAATAAAGTTTACTTTTTTTACAGCCAAGCTAAGCCTAGAAGGTTATTCTCCTCACAATTTACATTACTTAATGTGTGGAGACACCAGACAAGATGAGGCTGAGGATGCAGCTCGTTTTCAAGCTTGGAAAGCTTGCTTAGGTATGTTCATTCCCACTTTCATCATCCAAAGCTTAAACAGGAGGTTTCCATAAGTGTAAATAGTCATTGGTCTAAGAATGAGATGGATAAAGAAAGACATACCTTTCATGTGGTGATTTGCAATTACTTTCGATGTTCATAATAATTTTTAGATACATTTACCTTCCTTCTTAATGTATACAAGAGTTTGGGAATTTAAATGTAGTAGTGCACACAGTAGTAGTAGTAGCTTCAATTAGCCAGTTTTGAGTGGAAGTTAAATCATTAATATTTGGTCATGATTGTTAATAATTTTTGCTCACAATTATTTGTTGATGATGTAAAAATTATTTAATAGTTTAAATTGAAGTCATTTATGTTTACAGGCGTTTTGGGCATTCCCTTTTTGGATGTAGTTCGGGTGTTGGCTGCAGTGCTTCTTTTGGGCAATGTGCAGTTTGTGGATGGTCAGGGACTAGAGGTGGATGTGAAAGGAGAGACGGAGCTAAAAGCTGTGGCAAGCCTGCTGGGAGTGTCTGGTGTGGCTCTTTTCCGAGGTCTCACCTCAAGGACACATAATGCTCGGGGACAACTCATCAAGTCTGTGTGTGATGCCAACATGGTAAATTAAATGAAAATATAACTCCTTTTGTTATTAAGTGTTTACTTCAATACATTGAATATATAATTGTAATTAAATTTTCTATTTTACAGTCAAACATGACCAGAGATTCATTAGCGAAAGCTCTGTATTGCCGCACTGTTGCTACCATTGTTAGACGTGCCAATAGTTTGAAGAGACTGGGTTCAACCTTAGGCACATTGAGTTCAGATTCCAATGAATCAGTACACAACCAAGCTGAGGTATTTGTCAAAATGAAGGGAAATGAAAAACAAGCCCTGAGCTATTAAAAATAATACCAAAATGTTTATTGTATTTTTTATAAAATGTTTTCAACTTTTTTATCTTTTTTATTAAGTTGGCAAGTCAGCATGCCTCTACAATTGGGACTGCTGGATCCAAGTCTAGCAAATCAATGGCAGCTCTGAATAATGCAGTACGACATGCCACTGATGGCTTCATTGGTATCTTAGACATGTTTGGATTTGAAGACCCTAAGGTAGTTCTCATGAAAATCAAATTTAGAAATTTTTAAATAAGAATAATTCAGGTGGTGAGTAGAGTGAGCTGTTGCCAGATGTTTGCAAATTTAAAACAAATCTATACCATTCCCATTCATACCTTTGAGATTTTAAATGGAAATTACTATGTATACAGAGAATCTGTATTATCTCTCTCTATCACTATATTATGGTCTAATATATCTATCTCTTTCCATGAATCAATTTTCCAGGGCCACTTTTTTGTAATGAAAATTAATAAATAATTGAATTTAAAAAAGGTCAAACACAGGATTCTAAACTGGAATGTTGAAATGATTTAACTAATTTAATCAGTTAATTTGTGAAATAATATTGGATTGACATTCAAAAATTAGGACACAAATTAGAAAAGAAATACTAACTAAAAACAATTATTTCTACAAATAAAATTTGAATAGTATTCTTAATAGGCCTATAGTAAATTGGTGTGAATTACTTACTATGTGTAATCGACAATTTTACACATCTCTTGTTAATTTACCTTTTAAATGAAACATTTGAATTAGTAAAAACAATATTTTAATTTTCCATCCAACTATTTCCTGATAATTACCTCAGATATTGGAGGTTCTTCTTATTAATTATCATTCCTAATGACTACAAACTGAATTTTAAATATACTAGTTCCAATTACAAAGAACCATATTTTTATTTTGAAATGGAGATTTATACTTTGGAATAAGGTCCAGTACAGTGTTTGTTCAAATTCTGCATTGCTGCTATGAAAATGCTCTTTAAAAATATGTACTTTTGAAATTTTGTTTGGAAATAGAATTTTTGTTCAGATAATTTGATGCACTGGGTCTTTTCCTTTACAGCCCAGTCAGTTGGAACATTTATGTATAAATCTCTGCGCGGAAACTATGCAACATTTCTACAACACTCACATCTTTAAATCAAGTATTGAATCCTGTCGGGATGAAGGCATACATTGTGAAGTGGAGGTAGATTATGTTGATAATGTACCTTGTATTGACCTCATATCTTCACTGGTGAGTATAAATACTACCATTTTAAAATATTTTTTTGCAATTTGTTTCTTCTCACATTACATAAATAATGTATAAATTTGTTTTTATTTCAGCGTACTGGTTTATTGAGTATGTTAGATGTAGAATGCTCAATAAGAGGTACTGCTGAGTCTTATATTGCCAAAGTAAAGGTTCAGCATAAACAAAATCCTCGCCTTTTTGAACCAAAACCTCTTGAACCTCGTACCTTTGGTATACAACATTTTGCAGGTCGTGTTGTTTATGATGCTTCTGATTTCTTAGGTGAGTAATTGTAATTTGCAATTTACTGGAGTACTGAGTTGAAAAGAAACATATTTATCTGAAGATTTCATTATGTTGATAATGACTCCTATTGAAAACACTGAATGTATTTTAAAGAATTGTTTTGATTGACAGAGATAATGAAAACTAGATAGTAGTGTGTTAAGGGTGCTCATCAGGAATATTTAATGATTATTGGTGAAGAGATAGGAGAATTTAAGATGTTCTAAAAATTGCATTTAATAAAAGAAATATCAATGATGTATGAATTTAATCAATATCAATTTTATTTTTTTAGACACAAATAAAGATGTTGTTCCTGATGATTTGGTTGCTGTTTTCCACAAGCACAGCTGCAATTTCGGGTTTGCAACTCATTTGTTTGGAACAGAACTGAAGGCCCTGTATTCTTTGGACACTGTTCCTCGGGGAGTCAGTTTCAGGATATCACCTACTTCGCATACTGATTTGTAAGTAATAAAGCTCTGATTAAAAATTTATTTTTGGTTTCATATCTTTGAAGAAACCTTCTAAACAGAATAATCTGTACATTCTGAAACCCAAAAGGTTAAACATTCCAGAAATGTACGTAAGGGATTTTAAACATAAATGTACATTTTAGTAAATAAGGAACGTTACAAGAGTTTCAATTAAAAGTATCAGACTTTATATTTTACCATCTCTACCAGGAAACTGGGGGAGGATTGGGGATATGGGGAAAATATCTGTCTCCCAGACATTCGCAAACATTGAGAGAAACAAATGAACACATCATCAAATTGTAAAATAAATAAAATCATGGTTCACTGAAGCTATACATTAATTTTCTTTCATTATTTAATGGTACATCTGTTGCATTTTCTTCTAAAATACACCTACATTTTTTTATCATGATACTGTATTTCATTCCTCCCTCCTAATTCAGTGCACCTTTACTGAGAAGATTTCTAACATCTGCACTTGAAATGTCTGTTTCAGTCACCCAGTACCTTATAATGTCCTATGTAGAAATACAATACTCCACCCCGTGTATGTTAGCTACTCTCCTCTTTTGAAAACAATTATTAGAAAATATTGTTATGCACACCAGGTTGAATGGAGATGAACCTGTATCTACATTAACTCAAGATTTCCATACAAGGCTTGATAACTTGTTACGAACATTGGTTCATGCAAGACCACACTTTGTACGTTGTCTAAGAAGTAACTCAGTGGAAGTTCCTGGACGTTTTGACAGAGGAACTGTCATGAGGCAAATCAGATCATTGCAGGTTTTGGAAACTGTTAATCTAATGGCAGGAGGTAAATTGATTAGATTAATTAAAATGTGTAAATTGTTATATTGTTTTATCTTTCTGTATAACTACTATCCTACATTTTGGTGAGGATACATTTATTACTTTCTTTTACCTTCTTCCAGGTTATCCACATCGAATGCGTTTCAAGGCATTTAATTTGCGATATAGGTTACTTGCACCATTTCATCAACTAAGAAGAACTGATGATAAAGTCATGGAGGACTGTCAGTTAATTCTCCAATGTCTCCAGCATGCAATGGAAGAACAACCAAAACTTCAGCCATCTGTTAGCACAAGCTGGGCTTTAGGAAAACGACACATATTCTTGAGGTAAATTTGTAATTATTGTTATTAAAGAAAACATGAAATATTCTTCCCATTCCTACTTATATTGACCAGTGAAAAAATTAATGGTATATTCATACTGTCTGTACTGTACTTTCATAAATTTTTCATCATTGAAAATCTATTGTAGAATAATGCAATACGTTATATGTGTTTTCACTACATACTGTTAACAACTATGACAAGTTTATTTAGAAATATGACCTGGTATCATTGTTCTCATGTCGATTAAATGAAAAACTATGACTTTTGTAATTTCTAAAGAAAGTGGATCTTGAAGAATGCTTTTGATCAATTAGTTTTTAAAATTGGAAGGATAAAAAAACACATTGCTTTCTTTAAATCAGAATGTGATGTTACAGTTCTTATGTTGTACATAGATTAAGTTTTCTACTCTTTGAAATTTCAGTGAGGGTGCTCGTCAACTGTTAGAAACACTTCGAGGTGACACACGTCACAATGCTGCTGTTAGAGTGCAAGCGATATGGAGGGCATGGCGTGTGCGCCGTCGGTGGCCAGTTCTTCGCAGAACCCTGGAGCTCCAGCAAACAGCAACCACTGTGGTACAGAGACCTGGTGTAGTGGGAGTGACAAGTGCAGTGGCAGCAGCAGCAGTTGCAGGAGCCACAGGCACTGGTGCACGACCTCGACCACAGCCTATAGCAGGCACTCCACCCCCTGATCCCAACGAGAAGTGTGACCAGAAGATGATTCAGCAAACCTGTACCTTGTTTGGGCTAGATTTGGTAAACATTTCTCATATCAAAACCTATATTTTGTCTGTGCTAAAAATAACTAAATTGAATCCAAAATGGTCACTGTTTGAAAAGCATTTGATTTATCGTAAGGAAACCAATTTAGAAATTTTTTATTTCAAATTAGTCTCAACATTTATGTCCACTTAGTATAAGTCTTCATTTCAAGGGAATTTTAGAGAAGTAAAAAGAATAATCAAATTTGGCTACAAACTTTTTGGTATTTTTGGTAAAAAATAAAAATCGGTGGAAAGTTGCAATATATTGTATTTCAAAAACATTTGTGGGATTATTTATTTTTAATACTTAAAATTTGTTACAAATTTAAAAGATAAAATTACTTGTTTTCAAGTAATAGAGATATTTATTCTTAAGAGAATGTTTGATTATTGAAAAATTTCATGTAGCACACCTGCATATAATCATGATTTACATAAAGGGAAATGAAGAATGCTGTGCAATTACTCTTCACTGCTATAATTACATTCAGATTATAAAAGTACTTCTATTAAGGATTACAACCCCATTTTAACAATGTCCTTCACATTAAGATACATTCAATAATGATCTAGATGTTTCCAAATGAAAACTGTCCATTAATTAACACATTATTAATAACTTGTTGTCAAATATAGTAACTTTTAAGTGCTCATTTACATGCTCTAGAACACATAAATCATCTTCCTAACTTGAGTTTTAAAATAACTCTTTCTCTTCTATGTGTTAACAATAGGAGCGCCCACCTCCTGTGCCACCAAGTCGTCCTTACACTGTAGCAGGGAACACAAAACTTGGTTACCCTCAAACAAGAGTAATGAAAATGCCATTCCCAGGTAGGAGCATTTTATTCTTTGATTATAGTAATGATAGGTGTTAAATTTTACATTAGATAAAATATCAATAATTTAAAGGTGCAGAAATCATGTAAGTTAGTATGTTTTTGAATAAAGACATTAAACTTTTGGGCAGATAAAATGCAACAAATTGTAAAGTATATGCTCAAATATTTTAATAAATGCAATAAAAACAGAGTTTATTAAAAAAGGTTTTGTGTTAGTCTGGGTGTTTTAATTACCAGGAATGACAAATTGTTGGTCTCTCAGGCTCTGTGTATTACATAATGTTGCTCTGTGTATTACATATTATTGGTCCAAAAGAAATAATTCTGTTTTCTTCCAAACTTTTTACAATGTTGATTCTAATTCCAATTGTTTCAATGTAATCAAAGTTACTGTTGATTTTAAAACTTAAGACAGTGTTGTGATCTAGTTTTGAATTTGTCACAATGCCTTCTGTCCCTCATTTTCCCCTGTCAGTAATGAAGTAGTTAAGACCCTCAAATGAAGAACCCTATAAAAGTTGATCAAAAAATGAAATTAATTTTGTCTGAGGTATATAAACTTAAAATGACTCATAAAAATTTTGAATTGAATCATGGCATATCACTGAACGGTTTTGGTGTCTTGAAACAATTTAAATAATAATTAACTTATAATTGCACTATTTTTAAGTTTTTAAATGAAAATATTCAATGTTTGAAATGTGTTTCTTTTTGGCCTGGTTTTAACAATTTGGTCATTGGCAACCTTCGATATAAATAACAATGATTTTACCAGTATTTTTATTTAGTAATGTAATAATTAGAATTACAATTATTTTGTTGTTAGATCTATTTGTCCAGTTTAATATTTTGATGAATAATATTAAGATGAATAATTTTAATACATTCTCATGGACACTGGTAGAATTTTACTAATTTTAAATATATTCCTAATCACAACAATGAAGAGAGTAGAAATTATTCATTCTTTCAGGATAAAATCAAATTAATTCATTGTTCAGTGATTGGAAATTCTAAATTGGTAGGTCAGAATTCGTGATGAATTGTTTGTCTTTTTGACAGAAGATGCTAATGGTGAAGTGGTGTTGCTGAAAGGAGATACCGTGCTTGTGGTGGGAGCCTCCCAGAGACGTGGACATCTGGTTGTAGAACACAACAACACGAGTTTGCATGTGCCATTCCAATTTCTTGAACTTAAACCTCTTGGTGTTAGTATATAATGAAGATGAAGAATGAATATTGTGATATAGAAGAGAATACTAACTGAAAACAGTGCAAGAAATATCCAGTATTGAATGAACTCATTCCAAGTAACAATTGTATTCTACTGTCTCATTTGGTTCCTTTAGTCATATAGTAGCAAGTGTGAATAAATCCATAGTACAATGGCTAATGAGAGTAATTAGCAATTTAAAACTGAATCCTTATTTCTGTGGCTTTTCATTCCAAAATGCTGTTACAAATAATACCTTGTCATGTAAATTTTAATATATTACAATTTTGTCCAAACAAGGCTAAAGCAAAATGACAAGGCAGGTATTATAAGTATTAGAAAACCTGCTTTTTTAATGCTTCTATCTTATTTCAGCAAACACCAGAAACATTTTTTTATTAAAAAATATTGATTAATTAGAGTATGATAAATATTTTATTTTATTTTTTCATAAGTGCTTCCATGTTATTGATTTCTTCAGATTGATATATCTGGTGCCTAAATTTATTCAATATGCTAGAGAAAAAAGAAAATATATTGTAGAGATGTTCCGATATAATGCTAAAATAGAAATATTTTTTATAATAGACAATATTAATGATAAAGAACATTGGGTAGTTTCTTTATATGAAATGTCTCACAAAGCATTTTGCATGTAGAGAAGTTTTCTTTGCTTCTTTAAATATTTTCTAAGTTCAGTATTTCTAAAATTTTATAAGTGACATGTGCATATATTTTTGTTAATGTGTCAGTGATATTGTTTATCTATTCAACTATGAGAGACAGAAATGATAAAAGCTCTCGGTGTGGGGATTGTGATTTGAGTGTTTCTCATTCAAAGAGAAGAAACTTCAAGAACTGAGCAGTGTGTAATACGCAACTGAACTTGCCAACCAGCACCCACAATAAAACATTAAATGTGTGTACAAAGCAATTCTCCATGTGCCAACAGATAGTATTCATTTCATTTGTGAAATAGTTAAAGAAAAATCATAAAAACAGTCTGATCAGAGCATAAAAATTAATAATGTGTATATAATCTATTTTCTTATGCTGATCCATTACTTAAATGATACTGTAATAAATTACCTATTATAAAATATAAGTAAACTTGTGTTCACTCTTCAAGTATTTGTTCTTTAAAAAGAATGATAATGTTTTGCAGGTACCTAGAGCCTATTCATTGCACTACTTCATGATTCTGACTGAATTATTTATAACTGAAAAATTGTAACTATAAGATATTAATTCACAAAATGGTTGGAGAAAGCATCAGAAGATTGTTAACAACCTAAAAACTAATTAATATTACTGCATTCTTTTATCAATATGTCTTTTGGACTCAAGAAAATAAAGAATGTAGAAAACTCATGAATTCTTAAATTCTTAATGTACAAAAGTTAACTTGAAAATTTTCATGGACATTTTTTTTTATTCATTGGAATGTATGAACTTTTGTTCAAAAATATATATTTGTGCGTAAGGAAAGGAAATTTATGAAGAAATGAGTGAATTGATTCTTTGTTTCTTGACAGTCAATATCTGAAGGAAACAATGAATAGTATACACTGTGCATTGATATATTTTTTCTGTAATATATTGTTTTTCTTTTGTATAAATATTAATTACATTTTAAGCTGAAAATGATTTTTCCCAGATTACAAAACCTTCCTCAACCTTTCTAATGGAAACATAATTCAGAAAACTAGGTACATTTTCTTTTTAATCAAATACATTGGAAATGAATATCAAAGAAATTAGGAACAGATGTTATGAATTGTCTGTCATAAATGTTACCAATGTTTCACAAAAATATATGGAAGAATAGATAACAGCTTCACTAGTTTCAATTGGAAGATTTGTTCTTTCTTTGGATAGTAATTGAAACATTAGTACCAGTTGGTATATGGAATATTTTTGTATATGCCTAAACAGCTTCATACAGACATTTGAAACTTCCGGGAATTTTTATAGAAATTTACCACAACAATTTCAAAAGATGTTACTAGGCTTTTCAATTCTTTTTACTGAACTCTCTGCTTATTGTATAGGGAATTTTCAATTTCCATTGCCTTCTCAGAAAATGAGACCTTGTTGGTAGGTAGGAGACCACTCAGCAGAAAGGGGCTCACTTGGTTGGTGTGAACTATGGGTCGCACCCACAAAACAGATTGAGCTTTTTCAGTAGTTGTCATGAGAGACACTCCTTCTATTATGTAGCCACTGGTATTCTGCATCCCATAAGCAGTTTCTAAAGAGAAATGGACTTTTACTAAGGAATTTTAATATTATGACATGGTACTTCAATGTGCAGAACACCATATGTAACTAATAAAAACAATTTTCCCCAAATAATTTTTATATAAATATAACAAATTATACAAGATTATAAATTTGAAGAGATTGTACGATTCAAGAAATGGTTGGAGTGTTGTAGTTGTACTACAGGTTTCTGGAAAAATATTAAATAAAAGAAGAAAGGCATTGTTTTGAATATAGTAGTATTATCTTCACTGTATTTACCTAACATGGTTAGTTAAATTGTGGTCTAGAGTTCTACATTCTTATTTGCAATCATATTTCATTCTCAATACCATTTCCAATTGTAGTATACCGTACTGTGGCCATCCAAGATTTTTACAATCCTTGTTAGATTTAATATTCCCGTGCGATAACAAAAATTAATTGTGTCATTTGTCTGTGCACCTTAATCAAACTTTTTCACACATGAGAACTCAGAGGCAGGATTTCGGATCTTTTTTTGTGGAGGGCAAAGGGAACCTCCACATAAAATGGTAAAAAGTTTTCCTAAAGCAAATGGCATATGAGTAGTTACATTATAATTCTAATATAAACATAATATTTTTGAAAGATTTCTCAGCTGCAGCTCACACTCCTCTACAGCCAGAAACATGTTTTTTATTTTAATTTTTTTGACCACTTAATACTATTTTATCTTATTGAAAAAATATGAAAAACAACAAAATAATTTATACTATCAGAGAAACATTTTTTTTGGTATTTTCTCAGCGGCAAATTTAAATGCAAAGTTTTTCTAGAAAAAAAATTACTGTCTTAAGTCTTAGAACACTGGAACAGACTTGAAAAAAACTTCAACTCAAAACTTCTTCTTAAAACATCAGACATTGAGATTTTTTCAGATTTTATCGATTGCTGAGCTGTAGATAAAAAAAAACAACATATTTTAACTATTTTAAACCACATACACTTGGGAAATGGCTGCAACAGTTCTGTGCTTTAATTTGATTGTTTATTATACATTTGTAATATAAATTGTCCTGTTGTCCAAAAGAACAATGAAAATTTTTTGATAATGGTACCGACATTATGATTAAAGCAACACATTTGCTTTTATAATAAAAGAAAAGTGAAATTACTCAAATAGCATTGAATATAACAGAAAATATTCAGCTGATATGACAGGTTCGCTTTTTTTACAGTGTAGACACGGCATCAAATATAATGAATTAAGGCGGCTCCACACTTTCGGCAATCGCTGAGCAGCGAGCTACTGCTCACCCAATCCCAAACAACTGATATGTTTGGCGAATGTTCGCTCCCTTTGATGTGCCCTAAAGACAGACGCGCAGTGGTTAGGGCGAATACCGAATAGCAAGCAACCCGTCCACACTACTCGGGATTCGCCAAATGCCGCATGTGTGGAGCCGTCGTAATTCATGATATTTGATGCCACTTCTACACTATGAAAAAAGCGAACCTATCATATTCACTGAATATTTTATGTTATTCGAGTAATTTCACTTTTCTTTTTTTACTGATAAATTGTGGAGTCCCGCAAGGATCCATCCTTGGGCCAATACTATTCCTTATATACATAAATGACATGCCTTTGGCTTTAAGGAATAACAAAATAATTTTGTTTTCAGATGACACAAACAATCATCAAAGCAAAAACACAACAATCATTACAAAAAATGAAACCATTTTACTAGTGCTTGCAAAGTTTTGTGAGTTTCAAGACAACAAACTCATCATAAAGACCGACAAGACAGTGTCTATAAATTTCATGAATCCCCGATCTCACAGCATTTGCTCATAAACAATAACCCTGTAACAATGGGGGGTATGAATAAAAGTAAGCAATTACTCTTTGCTCCGAGTTTAGGAGATCCTTCTCAGTTTCGTATGAATAAAGTGGGTGGGCAATTGCTCAGTCTCTGAGCACTTGCTCCATCTCTGAGCGTACTCTCAACTGGCGAGCAAATGCTCAGAATTGGTATGAATAAAGTTAAGCGTTTACTCTCTAGAGTGAGCACTTGCTCCAAAATTTCGGAGGGACCTTAGTAGCAGACTCACGTTTGAAAAATAAGGTTAAATTGGCCGATTTTTTTTTTACCGTGTGTTGATACGCTGATGCAACGGATTAAAAAAATTACTAGAGAAGGCGAAATTCTCGTGATGAAGACTAATAGAATCTTTGCCGATTCGAAAAGGACAATGTATGGTTGGTACGATTTTTATCGGCGTTTGCTTTCAGGCGCTCTTTTCTACTTGGATTTTTTCTGGGTACTGTTTTTTCAAATTTTGTCATGTTTCGTTTCGACCACGGCGTACCTCCGGAAGCTGGCTCTTTTCAAAAATAATTTTATATTCGCTTAGCATTTTGGCAAAAACTAGCTGGGCCTCTGGCGCCTGTTTTTCGTTACTGCTACTCATATTCGAATTTAAAGAACGAGACAACAAAACATTGCTCTTTATTCCGCACTAATGTGCGCGACGCGCGCAACGTATCCTCTTTGATATTCACGAAACCAATTTTTAAAACCTCAACGCGCCTCTTTGATATTCACGAAACCAATTTTTAAAACTCTTAGCCTGCACTATCACTTGTTCAGCACTACCATGTTCTGTTATATTCAGTGTTATTTGAGCAAATGCTCGCGAGACATGAGTAAGTTCTTCGGGGACATACGAAGTTTTTATTCATACGAAATGGAGCTTCTGCTCAGTGCCGCGGAGTAGACTCACTTTGCTCCGGAGCAAGTACTCCTGAGCAAGTGCTCAGTTTTATTCATATGACCCAATATCTCATGAAACTACCTTCCTCGGTCTAACAATTCAAGAAAACCTAAAATGGAATGCTCACATCTCAAATCTTAACAAGAAACTCACCAAATCTTGCTATGCCCTATACACCCTCAGGTCAAGCTCTAACATTGAGACACTTTGAACAATGTATTTTGCAAATGTGCACTCACACCTAAAATATGGAATAATATTCTGGGGAAATGCCCCTGAAAACACTCACACATTTATTATCCAAAAAAGAATATTGCGAACAATGACTAGCCCTCATAAGCTGGAGTCTTGCAAACCCTTGCTCAATAAACTAAGGGTTCTTCCTCTACCATGCATGTATACATTTGAAATAGTTATCTTCGCAAAGAAAATTCTCATGGAAAACAAAGACACTTTAAATTCCGATGTACACAACTACAACACCCGTCAAAAGGATAACCTACATGTTCCCCACTCTGAAACTACACTTTATCAAAAAAGTACCCTAATAGAGGGCATTACACTTTACAACAAACTAGGCAATGATATTAAAGACATAAACACAATTCATTCATTTAAAAGTAAATTGAAAGCTTTCCTGCTTTGCAACATGTTCTATAGTGTAAAAGAGTATTCAAATTACATTTCCTTTAAAAAATATAAATAAATACAAATTTCTCATCCAATTTCATGTTAACTGTTTCGAGCTGAAGCAAAGAAAAAAGAACTGGCATATTGCATCCTGTGAAATAGAAGGAGAATGCCTGCCAAAAACAAAAACAAAAACAAAAACAAAAAAAATAAAAACAAAAAAAAAACTGTTTTTCTCTGGATTCGCTAGACGTATTAGGTGCTGCAGTAGGACTAGTACTAAAATAATTATCTACTGTATAATGTCCTAATCTATCATTAGCATTATTGTAGTATAATTTTTACGCCAATGACTCCATCTCGATCAGGTTTTGTGCAGTTTCCCTGGTCCCTTGAGCAAATGCTGAGATGGCCCCTTGTTTGCTCCTGAACAGTAATGTAACTTCGCTCTCTCCACCCAAGAACTCATACTGACTCGTCATACACGATTGTAATTGTATATGTGAATCAATAAATATTATTATTATTATTATTATTATTATTATTATTATTATTATTATTATTATTATAAAAGTGAATGTGTTGTTTACTGAGCGTGAACGCTCAGTGAACATACAGTATGTTAGAGTCCAAAAAATTCGCGTTTACAATTTTTGAAAAAGTGAGAAAGTGAAAATATAGGAATAACGTCGAGTAAAACTCTTCATTATATTATATTTTTTAAGTATGTTTTTCCATTATAATGTATAAGATACACTGTTACTAAAGGCGGCTCCACACATTCGGCATTCGCCGAACAGTATATACTTTTTTATATTTTACATTAATGTCACATTCATTTGAAAATCGGTATTTGCACGCATAAGACCGTAACTGTGAGAAGTCGAACGTAATAATTAGGGGGCGGATTTTCATGATCTAAAACATCACCAAAATGCTCTTAAAATGTGTTTAAAGTGCACCGAAAGCAAAGAAAAATGACTTAAAAAATTTGATCAATTTCTTTAAGATAAATAACTCAAGCTTTTGGAAATGTTACTGATGTAATCGAGGCTTCTTTCTTTTGTTCCAGTGAACTCAGCTTGCAAACTTTTCGTTTGGACTATTCTTTACCAAAAAAAAAAAAAAAAAAAAGTCTGCCTTTATTTATCGCGAAATTGGCCGAACTGAAAATGGCGTCGAGAGGCGTCACAGTAACCTTAAATTACAAAGTACTCACAACGGCTGACTTTAAAATATATGAGCAAAAAAATCGATTAGGTAACTCAGGAAATCTGTGGTGAACATTCGTTGCATCTCTTAAATGTTGTTTGAAGCAAGTACCACTAAAATGATATTAGAATCGATTAAATCAGCGCAAAATGCATTAAAAATGACGCAAAAAGGTGAAAAATGACTTATTAGTCGAACTCTATGAAAAATGCAAAGAAATTATATAAAAATGGGTCATTTCACCGTGAGTCGGATCCGCTCACATGCATACTCGCCGTTACTCAAATACTCTGCAGGGTCTATTTGAATGTGGCGTTTTAAAGTATTTTCATCTGTTGAAAATCTATGGGATCCATAGCTTTGTTTAAATCAGTTCTTACAGTCTAGCATTGGACATATCAATGAATCGTAGTAGCTAATACTGTTTTAACACTAATTACTGTTTTAAACGTAACGTAAACGTAAACGTTTAATCCTGTTCAATAATTTCCAACCCCAAATGGCCTTGTATCTTACCTCCATAGGGGATATGAACTGGTAATATTGCAATTTCAAAATTATAAACGCCGTAAATATACTTGCGAATGAAGTACGAATGAAACTGAATGGATAGAATTTAGTAGATACATTTTTTACTTTTTTTGTTAATATGCACACAAATGCAAATAAAAAAATCATCTGCTGCTCTTCAGCATTATTCTCTAACAAGATCATTCTCAATTAGTTCCAAAAATTCTGTCACAAAATCTTCTACAACTACATTTTATTATTCCTCGGATTTACTTAACACTTCCATACATTCTCCCGTAATT
Source organism: Gryllus longicercus (assembly GCA_038098605.1). NCBI lineage: Eukaryota > Metazoa > Arthropoda > Insecta > Orthoptera > Gryllidae > Gryllus > Gryllus longicercus. Next base: position 2,983,391 of record JAZDUA010000147.1, read on the forward strand.
TTTGAAGAGATTAAATCTCCATAAAGTCAGTCTAACTGAATTCATTTCTACTTCTGCCATTGCTCTATTTATCGTTTTGTAAGCGAATCTGTACAAAAATTAAAATGCGGCTGCTTTGTATGTTTATGTGAATAATGTGTTAGTTATGTTTTAATTGAAATACGTTGTTACTCACATTCACTTGAAAATCGGTATTTGCACGCTTAAGAATGAAAATGTGAGAATCGAACGTAAGAACATAAATGTGCTTCTGTAGCATTACTCAACGTTTGGTTTTCTCCGTATTTACCTGAAGGTCTTCAATTTCAGTAAGTTCCAAGGCAATACTGTTGGTGAGTTTTCGAAAATGCATTTTTATAAAGACGTTAATATGGATCCAAATTAAATTAAATCTGCCGCGGGGCGATATACTTGTCGCATTCAACGCAACCTACATATATCTATTGGGGTGGCGTTGGTTTAATTCGCGGCGTACTCACTAAAATGTTATTACACACAAAAACACGTTTTTTGATTTGTTTTAGAATCTTCGGGACAGATCCAAAAACAAATTATCAGTTCCCCATAAGGAGAGCGAGACGCATTGAATAACATGTGATAATGTTCGATTGGGGCTCGGGAAGTGGTCTAACCGTGAGTGACGCACACAGGCACTCTCACTGTTACTCATAAGGATATTTTTCTCAAAATACAGCAAAAAGTAAATCTTTTATGGTATAAATTTGAAGATCCGCGAAATGGAATGTCTAAATATATAATTTTTTAATTGTCCCCAACATGGGAGGGGGGCAGTTGCTCGCCTCTGTTGAAGGGCATTTTATGTATAAAAGCTTTCAAGGAAATAGAAATTTCCTTTATCAAAAAAAATACACTTCCTTCCTGCGCGCTAACATGGAAAACTGTCATGTACAGTTTTATTGATTGTCATATCGCTGTGAAAGCAGTGCATGCGAGTGAATTCCAGAAGTCAGAAAAAATCCTAGCACATGCGCCTCGCCGTCGATCTGTCTATATCTCTCCCATGCTATATTTTATACATTCTGGAACTGGTTTGACGAGGCAGTAGTGATCACATGTGGCCGCGCGTGAAAGCACGTGGTCAGGACGGGGCACACGCTTGCACATGTTTCAGAACAGTAGAATTGGTTAACTGATTTGATTAAGTGATTGCGGAAACGTCAACTGCAAAGTCATTATTCACGTAAGTGTAGTGCATGCCTTTTTATCTCGGGTGGTGGCCTAGTTTGTTCGGAGAAACCATGAAAAACTACCGTTCAGATCAGCCGACCGCTAGAATTCTCCTTCCGACTGCGGCTGAATTCGACCCAGCTATGTAGCCAGTGACGAATACCCTGCCACCGTCGAGACCCGAACTCGTGGACCTCCTGGTCAGAGGCACTGCAGTGACATCACTTGATGCCCCGAGACACCTTTACCAGTGAAAAGGCGAGAGAGGAAGGAGTGGAGGAGGATATTTGAGCAGGCCAAGATCACATCGGATTGTTGCGCCGAATGAAGAACGTATTTCAACTGAAGCAAACATCTCTTATGCATTACCTTTGGTAACGCAGCTTTGTTCTCGATTATTCTGGGGGAAGAGGGGATCTACCAGAGCAAAAAACAATTAACTCTGTAAGGTAGTAGGGTAGTGAGAATATTTCGTTAGGGTCTCAAAATTGAATTGCGCCTGGGGCCTCTCAAGGGCTAAATCAAGTGCCCAGACCCAAGGCTGTTTTATGGTATACAAAAACATTATCGCTGAGGACGAAGGCCACAGTCTCATCAATTTTGAAACGCATATCAAACCCTCAACTGGGGCCTAAAAGTTTACTAATCTGTAAGACGTCATTTCTTTCGCGGTTTTGTGTTCTCCAAGATCTTGCGATTGAAGTCAATTTCTTCACGTGGGACACGCTAAGGGATAAAAGCCGCTATTTCTTTTCACCTACGCAAAAGATCTTGGGAAAGGCTTTTGGGCACGCACCTAGGTAGAAAGAAATATAGGCTTCTAATTGATTTTAAATAAAAAGTACATTGTAATGCCTTTTAATTCCGGCTATAATTTATTCCTGTTAGAGACAAAAAATGCGCGTTTATAGTTTTTGAAAACGTGAGAAAGTTAAAATATGCGAATGACGTTGAGTAAAACTATGTATTATATTATATTTTGTATTTTTTTCCACTATAATGTAAGATATATTGTAACTAGTGCATGATATTTGTTTAATACCAAGTGTACACTGAGAAGAAAGAGAATCTGTTTTCTCCACTGAATATTGTAATACATCTGTTACAATCCATGTTATTAGAGTAATTTCACTTTATAGTTATTATAAAAGCTAATATGTTGTTTTAATTTAAATGTCGGTACCATTATCAAAAAAGCTTCATTTTTTGGACAACAGATCAATATTTATTACAAATCTATACTAATAAAAGTGAAATCAACGACATGAATCGACATCGATTCCACAGAAAGGAGTGTACGAATAGATACGAACTATTTATAGGCTCTTCTTCAGGATTTGACGGAGTGTCATTGCAAAGTTTGGTAAAGATTAAGACAACACGAATTTTGAACATTTTCAAAATAATAAATTTTTTGGCGTGCCTTCATCTGGGTTACCACTTAATAGGTTTTTGCGTTTTTCACAGTATATAATTCCATAACTTTAGTGCAAAACCAAAACCATAGTTCTTGGCATTCATTTCTGCTAAATCTATATTTAATTCCCTCCCACTTATTTCTGCTAGAGTTGAATTTTTCACTGAATATGACGCAGATATTTCATTTTGAGGAGTTCTGGACCTCAGACAAGGAAAATATTTAAAAAGACAAGAAAACAACACGAATTATGTTTACCTAGGGGCCCGTTTCTCGAATGTTACAAGATACAAGTTACAAGTTACTAGTATTAGTAATAACAAGTACTCGTAAGTTCTGTTTCACAAATATTTTACAACACTTATGGATGTAAGTACATTGAAAACTTAGCTCAAGCAAAAAGAAGCGAATTCTCATTCTTGCGAATGCAGCCAAGCAGTTCTGATGGTAATGAACATTATAACATTATTTTTTGACATCGTCGATTTACATTGTGGGAGAATATTTGTTTAATCAGTCCAACTAGTGTAGGCTAAGCAGTATTGTTCATTTGAGTTTGTGGGTTAAGTGTATGTTTGCATTTTTTAAATGTTGTTACATTTGTTATGTAGGAATTTTGCGTATAAAAATATTTAGACTTCGTGTTCGTGCTTTTACAAGAAAGTTAGTTCCGTAGCGTGAATTTTCAATTGTTAATTGAAAGGAAATAGAAGTCATGAATAGAGGTTTCACCCGAAGCCTCGTGAGGGAAAGTCGCGACGCTATAATTTAAAGCAGATGTAGGGATTTTCGAATAGTGGACTGTATAAGCAACAGTTGGGAAACATTTATATTTTTCATGGACATTGGGCTCACATATTACCCCACAGGAGGATCCAGAACATCCCCTTTTGAAGAAGACGGCGGCATCGAAGCAACCGAGAAGACATTCTTTGACAATGTTCAAAGGCAATAGAATCATTAATCAATAACGAGCTCGAATCATGGTATTAGAATTTTACAATAAATGTTATTTGTTGTTTGAAAAGAACATGCTGATATTTCATCACATCATCAACTCAGTAAGCAGTAAATTCCACAGAAGTTCCAGGAATCGTAATGACTGTCACACATCCACGTGTAACAGATAAGATTACGTATATTGTACGTCGAACTCATGCTAGATTTTAAAGAAAACCAGAGCCAGCCACACTATGAGTTATTAGAATAATTAATTTACGAGCATAGCAGGGAAAATTAAATTAAAAGAATCATAAAACATTACAAAATGTCTGCCCAACGTGGGGCAAGATAATTGTGAATAGGAAGCACGTTACAGTATGTTACTCGTTTCTCCTGAATATTTCCTTTTCTATTCGTTCTTTTCCACGGAGCCATGATAGTTACTGTTGCTCGTAGCATAAAGTGGTCAGAATTGACTCCTCTAAACACATGTACATATTTAACCAGATTTTTTTTTTTGTTTTCTTATTTATATTAATATAATCAATGGCTATTGGCTATGTGTTCCTCTGGCTGCCCAAGTAAATTTTTATCTTTCTTCCGGAAGAACGTTTTCGTTATTTTAAGCTCATTGTAAACACAGAAATCAATTAACTTTCCTCCATTTTTGTTAACTGTTGTTTCACCAAGAGTTCCCACAACATGAAACACTGGTTGTGAATCTACTCTTGCATTGAGATCTGCATTTTCATTGAGATCATCATTTTTACTTTCCTGTATACGTACGTATATACGGAGTAATACGTAATGTAATGCTGCGGAAAATCAATTTCGAGATTTCAACGGATATACAGGTTTTGGGGACCCCTAACACCGAAAAAGTTTGTTTTTTTCAAACCGTCCGTCCGTCCGTCTGGTATCTATAAACACTACTAGCGCTTAAACCATTCGCAGGATTTCTTCCAAATTGAAGAAACCCCTGTACATCTGACTCTAGTCAAATATTTGAGACTTTGAAAAACATTCTTTAAAATCCTTTAAAACATTCTAAAAAAATACTTTATATCAAGCCCCCCCCGGACATTTTCAAAATTTTCTCAAAAAACGGCTCCAAATTTTTCCTTCAAACTTTTTGTTGGTATTGTGCTAAATACATTCTATAAGATGACATTAATATTACTCTATTATTTTGTTTTAAAAAAATACAAAAATGTATTTTTTTGTCTTGTTTAATAAATAATACTTTTGACGTCTTTAATACTTACATTAGCGGCAATTTCTTTACATGAATGTATTTATGAGTACTTGTGCTTTAAATAATTCCAGATCAAGTTTCCCGAAAATTTCATTTGTAACTAGAAGTTCTTGAAATGACATATGAAGTTTTTCAAAAAATTCGAATTTACAGAAGCGCTTAAATGCCATTTTCTTAAAAACAGCTCCAAATTTTTCAAAGAAAATTTAGGACGAAGTTTTACTATTCTTTCATATTATTAAAGTAATAGTTCGATTCTACGAAAGAAGACGGAAAATTAAGAACATTTTTTTTTAAATGTGGGCGGCGATAGATGGCAGCTGGCAAGAGTATGTGGCTTGTCCGAATAGCGAACCGAGACCAATGGAAATACGGGAAAGTCTGTGCCATTCTGTAGCACCACAGTTATTTATTGTGTTTTTCCCATTTTGCATTTCTTCTTCTTCTTCTTCTTCTTCTTCTTCTTCTTCTTCTTCTTCTTCTTCTTCTTCTTCTTCTTCTTCTTCTTCTTCTTCTTCTTCTTCTCTTCTTCTCCTTCTTCTTCTTCGACGGTTTCTACCCCTTAGAGTTTGCCGTTTTCGATTTCCATAATTCTCGGTCCTCCCATTGACCCTCTTCCAATCCTTTCTCCTCCATTACTTCATGTATATATGTCTTCCAGGTTAAAACGGATCTACCTCTTCTATGTCTTCTTTCAGGTATCCAATTTAAAATTTGTTTTGGCCATCTTTCATTTCGCATCCTCTGGACATGTCCATACCATTGAAGAGCTTTATTTTCTAGACTTCTGGTTATGGTGTATGGTGAACTGATGTATGACATATTCCATTCCTGCGGGATATCACCGCTAACTTCAATTCTGTTAAAAAGATTTTGGAGGTATTCAATTATACTAGAGCCTCCGTATTTTAAAAGTTCCATTCTAAGGTTTCCTGGTCCTGGAGCTTTATTGTTTTTGGCTCTAGCCAAAGCCCTCTTTACATCAAGCCGACAAATTTCAGGTTCCCATTCTTGCGAATGTGTGCATTCCAAATCTTGTTGGTATTCGACTCTATTTTCTTGCAATAATGTTTCGTAGTAAACAATCCCTTTTGTATGAGTTATTATTTGTATTTTGCTTCTGTTACAGTTTTTTCTCATATTTTTAATTGTTTTCCATGCTTCAGTTGATCTGTTATATCCCAATATACTATCTATATCCCTACATAATCTCTCCCAGTGTTCATTTTTTTCTTTTTTTTTCTTTTTCGATTTTTACTAATTCTTTAACTTCTTTTCTCTTTTCTACATATTCCTTTATTGTGTCGTCATTCCTATTTGAAATCCATGTCAAATACAATTTTTTCTTTTCCTTAATCATGCTTTCTAAATTTTCGCTAAATTTCTCTACAGACTTGCTTTTTTCTTGCTCCACTCCTAGAACTTCCTTAGCTGCTTCAAAAACAGCCTCTTTTGTACATTTCGTCGGGACTTTTATCTTCTGAGTTTTCTAGCTTATTCTTAATTCTGTTTTGGTAGAGCATCTCAACACTGTATTGTTTTAAAAGGTCTGTTTTAAAGTTTACGTCGTTTTCTTCAATTAAAAAGTGAGTATCTTTTTCAGTTCATCTTCGTTTATTTCTAAAAGGAAAAACATGTTTGCTCACTACCATATGATGATCAGTTCCACATTCTGGTTGACGGTATACTCTCACATCATTCAGTTTTACTCTTCTTTCATTCTTCATCACAACTAAATCAATTACAGATTGAATATTTCTTACTGGATCTATTCGTGTATATTTGTGAATGTTCGTATGTCTGAAAAACGTATTCCCTACACATAATGCATGTTTCTTACATAGGTTGGTTAATCTTTTTGTCATTAGTATTTTCCTCTCCGTATTGACCTACTACTTCACGTTCTCTATTACCTACTCTGCAATTAAAATCTCCAATTAATATTATTTCATTTTGATACAGAATACTCGCTATAGTTTCGCTAAGGTCTTGAAAGAACTTATTCTTTTCATCTACAAGTGCATTGTCATTTACGGCATATACCCCTAAAATTATTATCTTATGACGAAAAACGTTCATGTCTATTCTTAGTATCCTTTCATGAATATTCTCTATCTGTTAAATGAATTTTGTCCATTTACGTTTAATAAGGAAAGAAACTCCACTTCTAGCTCTAAAATCTTTGGGTACACAACTCCAAATATGAAGAAATTCCTTCAAAATTTCGTCCCCTGTCCCTTTTTCCTTCGTTTCCGTAAGAGTAATTATGTCCAGATTCATTTTTTTCAATTTCTGAGATGACCTCCCTCTGTTTTGTTCGTAGGCCTTGTATATTCCATGTTCCAATTTTCATTGTCCGTTTTCGTAGCCTTTGTCGTAAATTTAATTTTGGTCCGGTCCGAGGCATATTGAAATCGCTTTGAACTGAAGTTTTTTTTATGGAGCCGGGATGTTAGCCCTGCGTCCAACCCCCATACTTAATCCTGGAGGTAGATGTTTTTTTTTTCAGGGTTGTCATTCCCCCTACCCCCTTGGTTTTCTGTCAGGGTTTCCTTCCCTTAGCGCATGGTTCCCGTTTTAACGCGCCGGAAACTCGCCTTTCGTCCCACCCTTTTCGTTACTCTGTAGGTTCTCACCACGCAGAGCATCCAGGGCTACCACGAGTTTTGGGAAGGGACTTGATGACTCAGCCTTTCTACAAAGGTTCCCCATTACAGGAGGGCTTTTCCTGGTATTTAATGGTGTATACCTATAAGCCTCAGTATACCCCACCAGGGCCCGAGTCCCACATTAGGACCCCCTTCTTCCCCTTCAGGTATAGGTACTGTATACTGCGTCTGTGTTACGTCTCCGTTCCCATCTGGTCACCCTATCTCTTCTTCGGGCGGTCAGGATTTCGTCGTCCTTGAGGGTGGTATTGTAGAATTCGTTCCGTAGGCGGTTGTCTTGCATTCTTTCGATGTACTGGGCTCAAGATTTCAGTAGTAATTGATTTTCTCTTGAAGATTAAATACCCTAAGTTCTTTACGAATTTCTAAATTCATGTTCTTGTCCATCATCTTATAACCACAAAATGAAACTTGAAACTTTCTCTAGAGGTGAATAACTAATTTGGGTCTAATCGGTCTGGAGGCTATATTCATCATTTGCTTTTACAAGTTGGTCATCCGCAAATAATATGGTCATTAGGTTTCTTTCTTTTAGTCTGGATATCCACATACTTAATGCTTCATCTAAATATAAATTAAAAGAGTTGGGGATAGACTATATCCTTGTCTTACTCCTTGGCTTATTCCTCTGCATATCTTTATTACAATTATTATACTTTTTTTGCGGAAGGCGCCTCCTTGTGTCGACATGCTTTGCCTTTTGCTTACTAGAGTCGACAAAGGAGAATAAAATAGAAACATGACAAATCAACCATTTGATGCAGATACAAAATATGGTTTAACTTTTATGGAATCTCGAGCACTACTTTGCTTAATTTCAATTGTTACCAAAGTTCTGGAGAAGGAGTCAATCAGCCTCCGAAACGTAATAAAAAACTTGGAAGTGAGGTTAGTGTTGTGTTCATTTGGTATGTGAAGTTGAATGTTTTGTCGAATGCAAGATCAGACATTGAGAATTCAAAAGACAATCTGCACCATAAAGAATACATGATAGATTTTCTTTTGACGTCTGGTCGTCGTTACATTTGCCAATAGCGTCTTATATCGTGTTTATTTACTATTAGGTTTATTAATATTATTATAATTAGTTGCTTTTTTTGAGTTTTTTCTTTTGAGATAAGTAGTAGAGTTTGTGAGGGATCCTTGTATGTTGCTGACTAATTGTTTGACTTCATTATATAAGTCATTACCGGATTGAATGTGCGGATGTTTGTAGCTTTTTTGGAGTTTGGAGTTTTAAATTTTCCCTGAATATAGCCTTCAGGCGCTCGCGCGATTTAGTGTCACATGCGCGATCGCGGGACGGTATTTTTGCCGCCGCCTATCATCCTTTCCTTTTCTCAATATTACAGCTTCTCTTGATCGTCAGTAATGGGTAATTTATTAAATAACATCAACTGGGCATTGTAGTAGATTAAAAATTTATTCAACCAATTTTATTCTCTCGAAAAGATATTTCTGTAGATAATCTGCAAAATCAGTCTTCTACTTTGGCTTCACAAAACACTGTTGACAAATATATATTAAAAATCTAAATTAAAATCTAATGAAGTAGGAAGGTAGAAATTGAATAAGTACGATGAAAATGGTAAAGAGGGAGAAAGAGAATGTGTAGGTAGCTACATATGTTATGATAAAACGAGAATAGTAAGTATTGGGAACGAAGATCACTAAAAACACGAAATCTCCTACAAATTACACGTAATGAATAACCAATCCATTTAACTTACACAATAATTATTATAAGATGATTATCATTACATTTTTATAAAAAAACTCGTGCCGCCTATAACTGGCCGCCAGTTTGAAAGTCCGATGGCCGGGAATGCGCAATAGCTAGGGAAAACCACGTGACGGTCACGAGCGAATAGACTTCAGTCTTGAATTAACTGCGGAAGAGCACGAAGTTCACGAACTTCCTCACGCATATCGACTCGTTTCTTGGGTTATCGTGTTGTTTTTTCGAACAAAGGGTATATTTGGGGTATACAAGGGGTCGAAGAAATACGTGAGCGTGAAGTGCTGAGAAGTCAAGCGCGAAACGTGGTGTACGCAGTTTATTCATTCTTCAAGAAGGAAGCCACCATATTCTCGGCGTTGCCAAAGTTCAACAGCAGACATTTTGAAGACTGCCAAATTCTCTCTTGCTGTTTCGGGATCCGTACTTCTGAAATCACCTGGGAAACACTGCAGAAAATCACGTGCGATAACAAATCTGGACGATTTTGTCAAACGGGGGACTGTATTACAATTTTACGACCGAGGTGAATACCCTTCTGGAGAAACATTAACCCGGAAGTTGCGATATATTATTATATATTCGTGGTATACATCGAATATAAGGGAAGTGTGAGGCCATTATACAATATTTTTAAATATAGATTTTGAATATGTTAAATGCAAAGATGGTAGAAAGTTCCTCATATAACACAGTGACATTGAGGAAGCTCGTGTTGGGTTTTTTAGGTAAAACGCACGAGTATCGCACTCGAGAACCTAACCTCAACGGTGGAAAACTTCTTAAAATATAAATTCAACTTTTTCTGCATAAAAGTTAGTTGTCCGTGAACTCTGTGACGTCTGTAGAGTGTCCTTAAACTATTGATGTTAACAAAAGATGTTCGATATCCGGAACTTACAACCTTTTTGCTTGTTCCTCAAAATGTGAAGCTCCTGGACATCGAATGTTTTTGTTTTCTCCTATGGTATTAATTAACCATTACTAATGGCGAGAAAGTGCGTGCTGTTTTAGCACCACAAGTTTCTTAATGAGATGTGTTAATCAAAAGCAGATCATCAAATAAACTCATGTTGAATTTCACGAAAATATGATTTTTTTTCTTGAGAAATTGGCGTCAACCATAGACGCCAGCTCTTTACTTCACGCGTTTCGTGAACATAATTTTGGAGGTGTTTTGAAGCAGTTGGATGCTCCGTAAGTTAGAATTTGTATATTATTTCATATTTCTTTGTTCGTTTCTTCTTCGAGCTTTTGTTAAAAGTTTTAAAATTCATCTTTAGAAATTATTTAAAAATTATTTTAAATCGCGTCGTTTAATTGAGTTAAATGTGAAAAGCAATAGATAATTTTTCTTTGCCTAATAAGATCTGGGGATAAAAAACGAGTAATTTTAATGAACATAAAATTATCAATTTAATTATATTTTTCTATTTTCATTTTCTTGGTAACGTTATCAACAATGCTAATAGGCAAAACGTGCATATGAATTACCCGTCATTGTTGCGTGTATCCCATTGTTGTAACGCTGCACCGATAACAAGGCGATAATGACTGCGGCCTTTTCTTTCGCATTAATGTAAACAATAATTTTATTTACGCCTAAAATACGCATCATACATCGTTGGTACATTTATATAGAACGTGAATACACTGAATTCAATGACAGAAAGCTGTTTTTGCTGAAGCATCTGAATTAAAAAATATTTTTCATGTTTCGTTTGTTTAAGAATTTTTCAAATGGTAGTTGAAGTATGAGACGTAAACTGTTACATTAAAACATCACATATCCATTAACAATATAGCAAGAAAGTATGTGTTTCGTAGCACCACTATTTGATGTATAGGACGCTGAAATGGCAGCAACTGATCTGTCGGCTCATTTTGAATTTTTTACATGGAAGGGACACTTGCAGAATAAGCAATAATCACAATTAATGATAACCGAATTCCAAACGAATTTTAAAATACTAATTTCATTTCATATTTTTCGGATTGGATGAGTTTAATATTCCCTTCTAACCAAAGATTTCTGAAGCAATTTCAATTACGATATTACCCAAAGGGAGACCAGAAGATTTATTGAACATGAAAAATATCATTAAAATGAGCATGGTTTTGGGCGTTTAAACAACTGGTATTCACGATACCCATTTCTCTCCCTCGCCGCTAAAGAAAGATAAACCTGACCAGTCGACAAATCCAGCGATTTGCACCACGCAAGAATGCTTCGCTTCGCCATTGCTTTACTCTCACCTTCAAGTGAAGCTCGAATTTTCAGGATTAGGCATACCATATGCGAATTGACACGTACAAGAAGCTAGAATATGTACTATATCTGCTAATGTTATGTCTCTCTCAATAAAATAATTAATGAAAAAGTGCAATATGTACATTTTAGATTGAGAAAAATAAATAATAAACTCACAAATATGTCTAGTGCTTTTATTGTCTAATTATTTAATACATTTGTAACACATTTTGTAACAAACTTATTTCCATTGTGTTTTGTGGGCGAAGCGATGTATAATTAAAATTAATTTCAGTGTGTTTACATCACTTAAACCCACTGAATCGATTTTGCACATAACAGATTTAACCAAAAAAAAAGCGATCTCTTATTTCTGTGCTATCGTGGCCACAGATATTCACAGAACACATAAAATGCCAACATTCTGTGAATCGTTTCCGCAGAACCTTCAGAAAAAGTTCTCGTCCAATTTAGTTTTGAATATTCTTACTAAAGACGACGACTTCCCTTCTAAAGCTTTTTCTCATTATTGCACAGTTACTTTATATCTGAAAGGCGACAAATGGCGTAATCACAACAAAAAATTGGAAAAATGTAGTTCCTTCAATCATAATGTCAATAAAGTTTTCAAGAAACTTAATCGTTTGTTGTTCAGTGGGGTTGGATGATATTACTTTCAAATAAAATACAATTTTCTAACGAGATTATAATGCTCCGATTCATCATATCTTCTGCGGTAATGAAAAGACTTGGGTGTTACCCTTTGTTCTTAAGGAATGAATCCCCTCCCCATGAAATCGGCGAACGATAAACAAAACGAACGAGGGCATTCCGTATTTAGAAAAGCGTGTATCTTTGATAATGGTGTCGTTTAATTTTATCCGTTTGTGTGAAGAAAGCGAAGTTTTCCGTTTTTAGCGAAGAAAAATTTTGAAATATCTGCATTACGCACAAAAAGTGTGAGAATATGATATGCTACGTTAGTTCGGTTATGAAGAAAATATTCTATTTGTAGGAGATTTAAATACATTAGGAGAGTATTTGGCAAGAAAGTATTTAGTCACAACATGCGTCATTGTTTTCTAGGTCAATACGTAGCCCTGGTAGCCTCTTAACAAAGCTCCGTGAAGTCTCAGAAGTTAAACAGCCCGAGATATCGCGAGTTCCAGGGTGGGTGAGCGTCTGGGAAACTCGGATAGTAACGGCAATTTTACCCCTGGCCTATAGAGATGAAGGAAATGACTTACGATTTGACGTATGAATGACCATATTCAATGAGAATTACTCAACGTTAACACCAAAAAGAATTGGAATGTTGTAATGCAAGTAACAGATTTTTTTAAATCTGAGACCGAAACGTTTTGTCTGTTTTTAGACACAGAAAAAGAACCCGTCAGAGATTTGCGATACCGTTCTCCGTTTTCTAAAGGTGCGTTTACACGAAGAGACAACGTCTCCTAACTTCATGACGTCACGGAGATAAACTTTCTCAGACGACTTTACACGGTTCGAAATATCTCCCGAAACGTGAGTCTCCTACCACACGGGAGAGTTGGTTCCTGAGATATCTCCGGAAAAGTATCTCCTTGCTGTTTACACTTGATACAAATGTCTCTCGATGTTCTCTGGCGCAGCCATCTTGAATAAGCAGCGGCGAGCAGTTTGAGGTTAGAATGTGACAACTGTTTCAGCTGCCTGTGGCACTTTCACAATTTTAAAGAAGCGGAAGAAAAGAAAGAGACAAGTGTGAGTGATTTTGTTTTCTTGAGAAAAAAAGAACTGAGTTTATAAAACTTTGATGACGGAATTGCAAGAAGAGGATTTTTTTAAAAAAATATTTATTTGCTACCTGTTCGATTGCATTATATTTTTTAAGAGACAATACAATGAAACAAGTTTTAATTTACGGACGATTAAAAATAGTTTTTGGAAAACGTGGTCGGAGTCCAGGAAAATAGTTTTGACGTAATGTAAAGGTTTGCAAACTGGGTGAAGTTGATAACTTGTTTTAGAAACTTTTAGTGAAGTTAAGTATAAACGATTTGAAAAAATCAATTTTAAGTTCTCTGTAAATTTGTGTTATGATATAAACTAGGAAAGATGTAAAATGTTACGAAGGAGATTATTTTGAATTATTTGAAATTTGTTAATTTTGGTGGAAGAGGGCATTACATCTAGGGCAGGCATATAAAAGAGAAGACCTAATTATGGTTTTATATAACAAATTTTTACAAATGATCCGTAATTTGAAGTTTTAATTTATTAAAGGATGTAAAAAAATATTATAAACGATAATGCAGTCATGTACAAACAATTCGTAACTTCGAAAGAATTTGAATTTTTTATTAAGAAATATCTCACGCAATCAAAAAGCAAGAAAAGTGGAAAAGAATTTATTTCGGAAAGAGACTTGGTTTGACGGTACGGCGGTTTTTGGCCACAGGAGATACATACATTTCTTTGTCATTTGTATTTATAATTCCCCAGTATATCATTTCCCACAAAGAACAGAAATCCACCGACCACGTTGGAACGCCGCACAGACACAGACAGACGCAGAATGGCTAATCGAGCACGTGAACGCCATAATATTCGTATACCAAGAGAGCAAAAAGTCTTCCGACTCTCTTTGAATACTATTTATCTCCCAAGAGATACGATTCCTCATCGATTCCAGAGCCTTTACACTGCTCTCTTGCGGAGACTTCGAAAATCTCTTGTGACGTCATGTCTTCGGAGAGAAGATCGCTCTCCTGAGAGTTTACACGTGTCTCCTAACCAGTTCCGGAAAGTTAGGAGAGAAAACTCTCTCCGTGTAAACGCGCCTTAAGCATAGTGCGTGAATTCTTCTACGTTGAACGATAGCACGATAGCACGGTCGCCTGTCAAAGGTTCCCGCGGGCTACGCCTTGTGAAAGTCGCAGAAGTCGTAGGCGCCGCCGCAGTAGGCCGTGAGCCACGTCTTGTCCTCCTTGGCCCAGCGGTACAGGTCCTCGAAGGCGCAGGCGCAGGCGAGGGGCGTGTCCGAGATGTACACGTAGCCGGCGTGGAGGGCGTCTTGCAGCGCCGTGGGCCGCAGGCGCACCAGCGTGTTGCGGCTGACGTCGAGCCAGCGCAGGCGCCCGCCCGCCGGCAGCTGCTCCTCGTCCACCGCCGTCACCACGTTGTCCTGAAGGTACAGGTAGGCCAGGGAGTGCAGGTGTCTGAAGGCACCGGCGAGGCGCGGCACGCCGCTGCCAGTCAGCGACAGCTCGTACAGGTTGGGCGTGTCCCGGAAGGTCTCCGCGGACAGCGCCTCCGCGCGCGTGCGCGCCGCGTACAGGTAGGCCAGCTGCGGGTGCGCCAGCAGCGGCCGGCCCTCCGGGAACGTCAGCGGGTTGTCGTTGAGGTAGAGCGTCGTCAGCACCGGGAAGGGCAGGAAAGCGCCCGCGTCGATCGTCGCCAGGCTATTGTTGGTGAGGTCCAGCTCGATCAACGCGTCGAACTGGACGCCCGCCGGCGGGGCCAGGATCTCCGCGATCAGATTGTCCCTGATGCGCAGCTTCCTCAGAGCGTCCACTTGGGCGAAGGCCGCGAGGTCGAGGGAGGGGAGGAGGTTCTCGTCCAGATAGACGTTTCGCAGAGCCGGCAACTGGGCGAAGAAAGCGTCGCCGACGGCGGCCAAAGCGTTGCCGGCGAACCAGAGAGTGTCGATGGCCGGCCAGGGCCCGCCCGGCGGCGCCGCCAGCCCCGCGTACGAGCAGTTGAGCCAGTCGCGGTAGCATTTGCAGCCGTCGGGGCAGAGGTCCGCGCGCTGGGCGCTCCCGCTCAGCGACAAGCACAGCACGGCCGCCAAGGCCACCGCCCACGCCACCTGCCACATGATCAACATTGGCTTTGCATTTGATGTTCACTTTGTTTACTCGTTAACGTAATCTTTAATAATTATTTTACTCCTTTAATAATCTGAATTATTCGTACAGCCTTTCACTCCTTCGTTTAGTCTCCGAAGGCCGAGTTAGCTCAAAACTTACATTGCGGGTGACTGTAGCGGTTCTAACCGAGATTTTATAGAGTTCGAGTCCCTACGAAGGCAGATTTTCAACACTAGCTACGTATACATATATAAAGTTTAGCTTGGTCAAAGTCAGCCTGTCTGAAGGAGAATTCTAGCGGCCGGCTGCGCTGATCCATAGTTTTCCGTGGTTTCTCCGATCAACAATAGGTGAAAGTCGGAGTAATTCTCTAACAAACGGACCACTGTTCTTGCGCGAGTTTCCTTCCCTTCCTTATATTATCCTCACACCTTACACACACCTTACATGCTCTACACTACCATGCATGTCGGGAGACCAGCCTTGGGAGCTTAGAACTTGTCTCGACGGGGCGGTGCCCCACTGGAAGTGGAGATACCCACATACCAACGTGGAGGTCGGCGCTGGATATTACCACTCAATGGGAGAGGATCACCGTCTCATACCCAGGTATTTAGCAGTCACTTCACTAACGTGACTAATGTCAACAGGTTTTGCAAATTTACAATTTTTTAAACACTGATTTGCTTAAAGAACATACATTCATTTCTTGTTTGAAATCAATTAACAAAATCTTATTACGCATATTTTACAATATTTGTGACGACTGAGCACATTTTGATTTAAGAGCACATTTAGGCATTAAAACAAATTTGATGTATTTTAAAAACGTTCTCTAAAATGTAAGCCGCAAAATTGCTTTCGTGTTTGAATCGTGTGGTGTCGGGTTTGAATCGAGCCATTTCATCAGACTGATGATATCTTGCCATGTCTGCGCGATTGACCGTGAGAAATAAACTGCGCCTTGGCTTGTAACTCCTCTACCGGTGTCGAACGAACTGCTGTGTGATTTTTTTGCTACGGACTCGGCAATGCATAGGCTGCAATGACTCTCCAGGTTCTTTTCTCCAAAACGATGCGTCAGTGCACAAGAAAGGGGAAGTATATAAAAATGTCATTTTGCAGGAGAACGGTTTCCATTTATCCCAGGCATGACGAGGTCGCGGGGAAGGTAATTGGCTTTCTAGAGTTCGTGGGCACTGCGTCCGAAGCCACTGGCGCGTGGTTTAAAACTAAGGGTTATACAAAGTGCTCTGGAGTAGAGGTATCCCACTGGATACCTGATCCATGGCAGTCTTCAGATAAGACAATGGAGAAATTAGTTGAGAATTATTGTTCCAAGAGCGATTTTAATTTCCAGTTCTTTTACTAAAGTAAGGATTAAAATGAAATACATCAGTCATTTTTCAAATTGTCTGTGACAGTGAAATTAAACTTTTTGAATCGAAAAGATCATGGTTTTGAAACCGCGTTTAGTGCAATTATTATATTTATCGGTCACATGCGTCTTTAACCCTTGTGAACATGCAACCCTATAAGTTTGTTAAGTGCACTTGTACCCACCTGTAGGTACAGAAATTTAAAATCCTTAGCAATGGGTTTTAACATCCTTAGCAACGTAAATAAGCAACCATCGATTCTTCGCAAATGAAAGGTTTATTTAGAAAAAAAAACATGGCGTTGTACAATAATCAGATTCAAACAATTTAGAATAAAAGTAACTCATTAGTCTTGGGGTATTCATTGTCAATTGTTCCGTGGTAGAATTTATATAATGTATATGAAGTAAATTAACCTCACTTTTTTGGCATACCAACAAATTAAAATTACGAATTTTCAGCGTCCATCTTTCTTGAGTCACGGTATACAAGTGCATTGTTGAAACATATATCGCAAGCAATACCCAACAATATCGATTATCGTGCCGCAACAACAGAATGTGTTGCAACAACAGAACAACAACATGTGTTTCATATCGCAGTAATGTAAATTTTCTCATAAAATATTGAGATTTTATGGTGACTGATAAAATGCTGAACATACCACGAAATGTTACAGTGTTATTACTGCCTCGCCTAAATTAAAAATCTTGGCTCCCCTACGCTCCGCCTCGATTTTTAACTTTTGGCATCGGCAGTAATAAGACTCATAACATTTCTAGGTATGTTAATAGTTATAACCTTCTACGTTCAGGTTAGAAGGTTTAACAGACAAAGGTTCTTCCCTATATTGCCGTTAAGAGAAACTTATTAATTTCACATTATTGCTATAAACAAATAACAATGTTACAACAATAATAAAAACAACATAAAACTAAAATGAGCAAATAATTTACCATTCAAACATATTCCCGCCCTTAGCAAAAATGATAACAAGGCGAAATTTAAAAATAAAATAAACGAAAAATACTAATGAATATAAACACAGTTCAAAATATCGGATATTGAATAGAAAACTTCAGGTAATACACCATCACCATTTTTCGTGATATTTCGATCGGGCTTTGTATTTAACTTGCCTTGCTTGCGCGTGCACACCCCTTACTGAATTTGGAAGGAAAATGAGAGCAGAGTCTTAGGAAGTTGCCTGTGCTTGCTGGAGCGCCGAGCTTCCTAGGCGGGGAAGTAGTTTGCGCAGACGCAATTTGACATACCTGATTGAAAGTGGAGCCGCCTATTTCAAGGCCAAAGACAAAATTATCTTCTCTGGTATATCTCGGTTAATTAGTGAACATTTTTTAAAAATTTGTACTAGTAAAAATTGACTGTTTTCTTAATCTTCACTTAACAAAAAAATATGACGATTTTTGATACGTCACTTTCCTGTTCACCAATGATTTGTATCGTGATGTAGAGGATACGCGTTTATAGCAACATAATTTGGTTTCCTCAGAACTTCTTTTAAACCTCCGTCGGGAATCAGCATTCAAAGAGGAACTACCAGAAATTTTCCTTTCGTCAAAATTTAACTGAACTATTTAGGTGGGAATGCTGCACTTTCCTACTGGTCCCGCGTTGAAGGTATTTCCTTTACGGAATCCAGATGTGACTTGTACATCTCAGAAAGAATGGGAGTATATGAAGAAGCAATCCAAAGCGTTCTGTCGTAAATAATAATCGAACTCTATAGAATTCGTTTCCATAGAATTATAAAAGTTGGCAATGGAGCGAAGATCTCGTTTGTCACTCACAAATCACGCTAAAGATTCTCAAATTGTACTCACGAGAAGTCGAGATGTCATCGCAGAAGTTGGTTTTCTACAACTCTTCTCTCCAGTCACTCTCAATGTAAAAAACGGCTATCACCTCAATCAGTGCAGCGATCTTTCTTATCACTCCATTTGTTTGCGCCACTGAACAGTAATTTGCCTCTCGAAAACTGTTTCCGAGAGTGCACAAACATCATATCAATGGAGATTACGCACGTTAGTTATCTTGGCAGTCACTTTCCGGTTGCATGCACAAATAGAAGACGTCGCCGTTATGATTTTTAAATTTATTTTTTGTTGTTTGTATATTTGTAGCTCAGGTAATTAACTTTGTCTTGATTTATAAACTATGCTTATAACTTCACATTTAATTATACTAAATACATAATAATAAATATGCTGCGGATTTTTGCCTATGTGTTTACTTTATTCGTTTAACTGCAAACGCAATATTTCAGGTTACTTATCCATTTTAGTGTAATAGGAGTATTATTATATGCGAATTTCATAGTTCCTATAAATGTCTATTTGACTAAAAATGCTCATTTAGTATATATGCCTCTATTTTGTCCGCATTAAATAATATTCTTGTATAAATCACGTTTGACGTAATTTAATACACTAGTTGTGCTACAACAGCACGTACTTTCTTGCATTATTTCTAAATTTGTCATTTTTGAAAATTCAGTGTTCAACAAAAATGAAACTGCGCCTGGTTCTATTCCTGAAAAAAAACGGTAGAAAACGTTTGAAGCGTCTTTGAGAATTTAAAAAATATATGTAATTTGCATTAGATTCGAGTACAAATTAAGCGAAAACGACTCGTTTTTTACAAAAGATTGTACATAACATATTTAAAGTCGTGTTCTTTACTTTCTCGCTACTACCGTCGCAGCATAGAGAAAGTACTGTAATGGAGCGGTGAGGAGGTGAATTTTCGACAGAAAAACTCATATTGCTAGACCCTGGTAACGGAAAAGTGGATAAGTCTTGTAGGCGGAGGTGGTATAAGCAGCTGACTGCAGGTTGAGAGGTGATTAATTTAAATACATAACAATTCTCCGTCACTCCTTCCATAACTGAAGGACCACCATAGATTAAGGCCCATGGAACCTGTTTCTAGCTGTAAAGCTAATCGATTGGGAAATAGTAACCATCACACATAATCAAACACAAATGTGAATTAGGATGTATAATTAAACTGACTGAATAGTTACAAATAAAAGATGATTTCAATATGCTTCATAGAAGCATATTTCAATGAATTTAATAATGAAAGAACCAGTTAAAGATTGGCAATGAGTGCCATAACTGATAAGCAGGTAAATAACAGTTAAATACAATTAAATGAATACACAACTGTAAGGAATGTACATAAAAGAAACATGCAGTGCTGAAAGAGAGAATACACAATTTTACGTGTAATCCAGTCGATTTGGCAGATTGTGACGTTCCAGGCAGGACGCCCAGTGCCCCAGATGAGGGAGCGTCGTTGGCAGCGAAGTTGAGAGGCAGGTCGACAGACCCGCCGTGCCGATATTGCACGGCTGGTCGAAGGTGGGATAATAAGTTTTTGCACAGAAATTACAAACGCATGCGTGGCACATTGCGAAAGTAAAAAGAAAATAAGCTCGTTGCCGACGCAACCGATCCGCACACGACGAAAGTTTGCATCGAACCGTCTGCGCGAGCGACAACGGGCTGATGCAAGTCGGTCACTATGCGGGTTTTTCAGTTGTGACCAATGAAATCAGCCGTTTCAAATTGTTATAACTTAAAGATTAGGACAATGGTTATTTTAGAATTAAAGTGAATTACACATTAATTAACATTTTGAATTACCAAAATTATGGTGTTAGTTCTGTGATTAATAAACGACGCATTGAAACTGCATCATCTCGCGTAGCCGTTGCAACTGCCACGTGCTGTGGGGTGGGATATATACTCTCTGGGGTGGGGTTTCTGCGGAAAGGAAGTGGGATGAGGAATCCCTAGAATTCCCCGGTCCTGTTGGAGCTTGCAGGCTTACGAAATGGTACAATGATGAAATGCACTGAAACTTTGCTTACATCGAAGTGCGTATTAAGTATATAAAATTAAATGTAGACAGTTTGCACGAACACTTGTGCATACACATAGTAAATTACTTCTTCTAACACGTTGTGTAGTTAGAATCCCGTTTTGTGGGACTATGATACCGAAAAATCGATTGACGGCAAAACATTTGTCGGTCCACATGTCAACCCAGCTAACAGCTACACCGTAAGAAGGATTTGGACCGAATTGGGGCAAAATCCGGCGTCTTCCTTCAAATAAAATATTGAAGGTAGATATTTTTTCTTAATGAAATCTATTCTTTAATGCCAGATTTTGAAATAAGGTCATATAATTTTTCGAAAATTATTAGTATTTTTCGGGTAATTTTGCTTGACATATACATCAATATTTGTATATATTGATGTACATTGTATTTCTTCTTTGAAATCTACCACTGGATTTTAAACTGTACGTATATAAAAGAGCTCTTTCTATTCCTCTCTCTACGTCTTAGTTTGCAATAATTACATCCCGCCCGGTCGAACAGTATCGAATGAAGGCCTGTCAAATCAGTGACATAAGTTCCATAGAGACTGACATGTCTTTGTCCGGAGGCCGCGTGCTAGTCCCCAAATTCAAAAGGAAATAAGTATTTTTTTCTAAAACTGTGATAAAATTGTGGAAATAAATTAATCACCGTTTTTGTATTTACTCGCACTAACTTCGTAAGGAGAGAAAGTTATGTAATAGTGCGCTGGAAAATGCGAATTTACGACAGATAAATTTTTAGTGCCGGGTCCTGGTAACGAAAATGCGGATACATTTTGTTGCTGTGTATAGTAAATTACTTTCTCTAACACGTGGTGTAACCAAAATGCATGTTTTGTGGGTTCTTGATATCGAAAAGTCGATTTCGTCGTCTGTCAGTCCATTCGTCCGTCTGTGGTCAATGCTGGCGCCGAAACTGTTCAACATATTTTTTCCAAAATTAATATTCTCCGATCGGCTTGAACCAACGCAAGGCTTTGGCAGTTTCAACCGGGTATTTTGGTTTTTGAAGGTACTTTACACGAAGCCTTAAAAATTTTAAAAGTTTTTCTCAAAAATTTGTTCTAATTTCATTTTCTTTGTCCTCGAATTGCGTAAAGGAAGTTCTATAGAGACTACCCCATTTTTGTTGAACTCTCAGAATCTTTTTGAAAATTGCTAATTTAGAAATAATGCGAGTGTATGTGCTGCTGCAGCACCACTAGTTTATTATAACGGCCACAATGCAAGCCGTATCAAAAGTTGACCAAATAAGTCAAATTTTACGATAAGTAACCATCGAAAAAGTGCATCCTGCCAAACGATTAAAATAAAAAGTAATGAGTCTTTCATGGGATTTAAGAAAGTCGAAAATAATTAGCACGGGGGAGGGTGCGGATTACATTTTGATATTGTCGATTGCATAAAAAGTAAGGCATTTATTTATCTAAATCTAAAGGTCAAGGACATAATGGCGCAGCAGTTATAAGTGGAATTTACACGGTGTTCAGAAAACAATAGATGAAGTTGATAATGCATTGTTTGTACACTGTGCAGTTCATAATTTAAATATTATGCTTAATGAAGCAATGAATGGGATATTAGAAGTTCAGACATTTGACTATGCGAGAAGGAAATTTTTTTTGTCGTAGCATTAATCGCAGAACAATCGTGATGGATTCAGAAAAAAAGCGATATAATTTTACATAAAAACGACTTTGACTTACAAGACGGTCATCGCAGAAGGATTCCTTAATAGCTACATGATATTTTAATATTATACAAGTTTTAACAAAAATTACATTTTCTAAAAGAATGTCTGAAATTAATAAAGCCCATAAATTGAAAAAAGAAATGAAATACAGAATTTGTTTTCATGTAGTACTGCATTCCAAAAATACTAACATTAACAAATACTGTTTCGAAATACCTTTAAAGTCCTGTTATGGATTTGCAAAGGGAATTTACTCGATGGAGCTTAAAACGAATTGAAGACTGTTCGAAATTACTGATGATGATTTGAAAAATGATGCAATAAAATTATCCAGTCTGGAAAGTAGAGGTGATATTTAACGATAAACAAGTGAAGAAAACTAAACGACATTTTGGTGAACTTTGCTAGGACCCACGACTCTCTAATGACCAATACAAATACAAACTTAATATTTGCTATGGAAACTGAATCAGTTGGAGCCTTGGATACCTTACCATTAACCAGTTGGGGCGATGATTTGTTGGATCGAAAAATTCAGTGGATATTTTAAAAGTGATTCAGCCCCAAGTATTGATAGCTCTTTCAGACGATGACATTTACTAAGAAGCACAAAAACATCAATGAAAACACTATGCAGATGTTACGGAAAACTCGTCATTGTTGTTGTCATTACGCGTTTGTATAAAAAGTCAGATTTGTTAAAGATTCAGAAGGGTCTGTTAAAGATTTTAATAACTGATAACTGGTAATAACTGATAAAGTAACCGATAACTGATATTAATAACTTATAAATTAAGCTCGCTATTAATAAGTTTTCCCGATGTGTGTTCAGTATTGACATTATTTTTGATACTTTCTGTCATGCTCGTCAGAGCCAAAAATGCCAATGGAATAATTTAGTATTTTTTCAGTTGAGCACAAAAAAACTGATCTGGTTGGAAAGTAATATTTCTACTGTTATTGATCAATTTGTAAACGCGAAGAAAGAAACATAATTTTAATTTTAAATTATATCATGAAATTGCAAAAATAATAATTTTCTCTAATAGTTTATAGTAATAAAGGTGTTCACTCTTAAAATTCAGTTCATAATTACAAAATTAAATTAATAACATGCCTATTATTAGGGGGCCCAGTATTATGTCAGTCCAAGGGCCTCCTATGTAGAACTTACGCCACTGTTTCAAATGCAATCTCTCAACTACCATTGCTCACCGTTGGAGACTTCCTCTCCTCTCTGACTTACCATACTACCAAGCATTCACACCTATTTTCAGTTGCCCGGGTTATGGCCTTTACTACGCTGAAATTCAGCGGAATATTTTTCTTTCCGCAGGTCATTAACATTACAGATGTTCAAAATGTCCACCTCCCGCTTGAATACAGACTTTATTTATTTATATATTTATTTATTTAATGTCAAAAACGTTAAAAACTGTACGTGACGTGCTATAGGGAGAAGTTAATTAGAAGTTACAATTATGTCCAGAAGCAAAACAAGGGGCCATCTCAGCATTTGCTCGAGGATCAGAGAAACTGGACTTAAACCTGATCGATATGGGGGTCATTAACCCAGAAGCTGAAGTACAATACTTGTTACAGGTTCTTTAGAATTATACAATCCAAATGGTGAATAATACACTATATGTCGTTAAAATTAATATTACTTTCCTTTTGGACACTCGGTATGGTCTCTGATTGTATAGATTTTACTTGGGACTTTAACTTTTATATCGAATTTAATCCTTTAATGCCATCTGACCAGGTGTTGTAAAACAATGTACATGTATTGTGTGTGAATTTTTTGTAGTGAGCTGTTGATACTGTCACCAGATAAATATGATTACTACGTCGAATGTTGTAGTTATATTCATCGGCATTTGCTGTAAATATATTCCCGCCCTTAAGTCATTTTTAACAAAAACCACTGATTCATATATCAAGAGACAATGTTACGGTAAAATACCTAGATTAAAAAGAAGAGGCTTACAAGAATCACGTGGGTAGGATTTACTTATTATTCGTACAATTCTTTTTTGTTATCTAAAAGCCTGGGAGCTGTAAGATGTGTTTCCCCAGAATATTATCCCATATCTCAGGTTGGGAATGAACATTCGCGAAATATACACAACGAGCCGTATGAAGGCTGGCTGAATTAGAAAGAATTATGAAAGTGTAGCATAAAGAACTTAATTTAGTGTTCATTTCACTTAAATGGACGTTCCATTTAAGGGTTGACTGAATTGAAAGACCTAATAGTTTTGTTACCTTAACAATAATTTTGATTTTCGAAACCCATGTTGGCAATCTGGAAACGTGTGTTGTTTACTAATAAAGGTATGCATTCGTACGTAAAATAGTCTCTCTAATATTTTTGAAAAAACCGACAAATGAGAAATTGGAGTGATAATTGTGAATTTCATTTTGTTGCCTTTTTTTTGAAAAGCGGTTTAATCTTAGTTATTTTTAAAAATCTGGAAAAATTCCTGTGCATAAGCGTACATTAAATATGCGAGTTAACGGGTGTATAATGGCGGGTGCACAATTCTTTAACAAACAATCCGGAAATTCATCTAAACTGGCCGAATATTTCTTTTTTAGTTTACCAATTATTTTGAGAATATCATTGGAAGAAATTTCGGAAACGAACATCATGTCTAAATTTTTTGGGAAAACGTCTGATGTTGAATATTGTGGCTGAAGATCCTTAGTGAGATCGGCAGCAATTCTCGAAAAGTATTGGTTAAAGAGATTATCCACTCTTGCCGGATCGTTCGCATTTCTATCGTTATATTTTAAAACAACAAGGTTTCTAGTTAATTTGGTCGAACTGTTTTAATATGTTCTACACAGCTTTTGTTTTATTATTTGAATTCAAAATATCCTGATCGTGTTTCATGATTTTAGCGTATTCAGCCTACACTTCACACCGACATCCCAATGACCTGCGAACATGATCCCGAACTCCAGGAGTATTGCCTCGCAAGATGCCACAATTCGATTCCGAAGAAGTCCCAAATCAGGCACCGGAGACGAATACACCAATGATTTTAAATGGCCTCAGAAGTAGAAATCGTAATTGAGAGGGTTCAGACCAGGTGGGCGTGGATGTCAAGCAATCTACTTATCCATCGATCAGGAAACTTTTGATCCAAATACCATCGAGACGTATAACGAAATGTGCAGGAGTGCCATCATGCAAGAAATGAATGTGTTGACGATTTATCAATGGAGTGTCTTCATAAACATGAGATATGGTGTTTTCCAGAAAGTTTGTGTGCTCCTGCCCCATAATTCTGTTTGCAAGAGCATGTGGTCCAAGTAATCGATCAACAATGATACCTGCCCCCATGTTGAGGGAGAACCGCACGTGGTGATGAGATGGAACAGTGGGCTTTCATATGCCCATGCATGCTGAATGTGGAAATTTGTTATGTAATTTCGTGTGAATCGTGTTCTATCTGTAAATCATACTAAGGCAGGAAAGTTCGGATTTGCACCCCACGTCTGCAAGAACCACTGACAGAACCTAAATCGTGCAGGATAATCTGCTGCTGACAGGGTCTGTACACATTGCAAATGATACAACTGATCCTCTTGCAACAGTCTCCAGGTAGTTGTATGAGGAACATTCACTTGCAACGCTAACCTTCGTGTGCTGATAGGAGTCGTGTCAACAGCGTCTATAATATGCTCTACAGCTGGAGATGTATATCTTGGTCTCCCCTTCCCAAACCAGGAGAGTTATGTTTCCATGCTCGCACAGACGGCAATGACGTACAAATGTCTTCCGATCTGAACATTGTCGCTGTGGGAACCTCTCCCGGTACAAACGACGGGCCAGCGCGACATCAGCACCGTACAGGCTTTACCATATCGCCTTATCGTACATTCTCAAATCTTTTTTATTTATGTCAACAGGTTTAAAACTGCGTGTGACATTCTATGGGGAGAAGTTAATTTGAAGTTTCATTTATGACCAGAAGCAAAACAAGGGGCCATCCCAGCATTTCCTCAAGAATCAGGGAAACTGGGTGAAAACCTAATCAAAATGGGGGTTATTGACCCACAAGCTGTAGTACAATACTTGTTACAGGTTCTTTACTATTATACAATCCAAATGATATATACATTAGATGTCATTCTTAAAATTAATATTACTTTCCTTTTCGATGCTCGGAACAGTCTCTAATTGTATTGAAACAGTTGTGTAGCAGAAACGATTTTACTTGGGACCCAAACTTTTGTATCGAAATTAATCGTTTAATGTCATCTGGCAAGGTGTAAAATAATGTACATGTATTGTATGTGAATTGTGCATGTACATTGTATGAATTACTGTACATGAAGTGCATGTGTGCCAGTTCCTGATTTGCGTACTTCTAATGGCAAACACTGATTGTAACCTTCACCTCTGTCACAGGGTCCTGTTAATGTCTTTTCACGCCAACGACCTGCGGAAAGAAAAGCAATCCGGTGAATTTCTATCTTGTAAAGGCCATAACTTGAAAATGAAGCATTTCCGAGCACATGTTGTACTGAACTATCTTGATTATCTACATCTTATCTACAATACATACCTGAAATTATTACCCTTATTTTTTATGTAGCCATCTATAGCTGATCGGTCCAAATCTGGATCGGATTGACCTTGATGATTTGCATGGGAGTGATAATGACCCAGTCTTGTTGCAATAAATGTTCTCATTCCATCTCCGGCGTGCCCTCCTTAATGAATATATCAGCGACCGGACTGGTCGGTGTTTAGGCTGACTAACCGTTGGCCGTTTCGAGAACATCGATACAATTATATATTTCACTGGTGCCCTAATCGGCGATGCCGCAGGTGCCATTCCTGGATCTGTTGACGGGTCAAGACATCATCCAATGCAATGGTGGATCTCAGAGTGTGGGAACGTGAAGGCCCGGAAGAAGGCATTAACACGGCTGAACCATTGCCCAACTGTTGAAAGCCTCGATCGAATATTAACGGCCACGAGCCCGAAGAAGAATCATGCGCAGAAGAAAATCCGCTTCCTGGAGAACCTACATAATCTTTGCTTGCGTGTTACACTCCTTTGAATGCGGTCTGTATAAAAATACGAACAATCAAAGGAATCCTCCCTTAATATGCAGTGCCAGGACTTTTAGTGAATGGGCAGATTGAAACATCGCCAAATATACATCTATGAACTTGCCTCCAGTGCGTAGCGTGGTAATCTTTTCTGGGTAGGTTCTAGAGTAGATTTTTTTATTGTTGCCATATCTCAAAATGACAATTACTAATGTCTCGTCGTTAATTTATTCTTACTATTTTTGTTATTAATTCGAAATAATAAAATCATAGTTCTCAGCAACACACTCCTGAAAACGACACTTCAGAGAAGGGCTTAAAAAGAAGTTGAGTTTTTTAGATAACTTTTTGTTGTGAGAACTATCAAGCTCATCATCTCTAAAACAACTTTTGTTTCGTCAATCCCTACAGCTTCTGATATAGCAAGGCCAATTCTTGTTATTCTTATTCTTAGAATTTTACGGTAGCAGCTATGTTTAACTAAACACAACTTTTATGCTCCATGATTATAACTTCCGTTGACTATTCCTTCATCTCATCTATAGTAGTAACATCTTGAAAATAAGAGAAAACGGAAGCAATAGACTGGTTCTTTTACACAAGTCAACCACGGCTTTGTGCCATACCTGTTTGTTTTTGGTGTGGGGGAAAGTGTATTTTCCTACCTTTCTTTTTGTAAAGAAAGGTTTGGTACAGGTCCTTTAGTTTTAACTTCTAGTACAATCTCATGACTTAAATGACGGAAGTAGATACGTTGGTGACAAAACATTTGCGGGATTGATACCTTGTGGTAAAGCGATATTTCCTTCAATAAACAATAACTTTTATTGCTCAGCTACTGTTGAGGTAGATAGTGCTAATTTTAGACGAACATAATAAACTAACATTAATATCCCCCCCCCTGTCCGAACGAAACAGCATTACGCCCTGAGGAAGGTTGCAGAATGGCGACCGAAACGTCAGCCAACCTTCGCCATGGACGCGGCGTCACCCGGACAGCCAAGTAAATAAATCGCAGTGGAAACGGCACGGAAAACTGAACTGAATGCCAGCGCAGCAGGCGGCATTGATAATTCGGGCCAGGGCAGTTTTCATAATGCTATTGAAGAAATACTTATTTTATTGCCTGATAAATGTTTATTTAAACAAATTGTAGAACCAAATGGGTGAACAATCGGATTAGTGTAATTACTAATTAATTTCGCACTCTTTTGTTCATTTCACTCACACGAGTCGTTTAAATATATCATTAATGTTTATAATAAATAAAAAAATCACAAATCATTTATTCATAAGCAATATTAAAAATTAATATTCACGCCATCTGTAGATATTGCTCCCCGAAAGTGTAAGGTAACGAATTCTATATTAACGGCACCGTCATTTTATTGCATTTCTAGCGGTTCACTGTTTTCTGTCACCTCTTTCATAGTCTTCGGTTTCAACAGGAGATAAGTCATTTCGATAAGCTATGTTGGTTCACTCACACGATTCCTGAGGGCCAGCCTTCGGCTTGTTGTAGCCGGACTGTAGTAACAGCATAACTGTGTCTCGCGAGCACACGTACTGTGCATGCGTTGATGGGTCTGAACGTCAGGGCCTTCCTCATATTAAGGGCAAGTTTGCAATCTCGGGAAGACGCCAAACCTTGAAAGCCAGACGTGAATCGTGGTAATTGTGAATTGAAAAATTATCAATCAGCACGTTGAAGTAATGAGAACGGGTTTTGTTTTCAATTCCATGTTTGGGTAGGCTCCGCCTTGGAGCCTAATACGAGTAGCTACGCCACTGCTTGCCTCCCAGTGTAAGTTGCAGTGCTCATTTCTTTCTGTTCTTCCGAAAGAAGAATGGAGAATTCTGCCCTTAATTTTTCGGGTGATGTGGAAGACAGCTTCAATGTCTTTTCTGTATGGACAAGGTAGCTTCTGCCATATCCCTATCAGTAACATCTCCAATTCGAGACCAGATATATAACGCGATGTTGGAACACCTGCCAGAACAAGATATTAAGTTCGTTCATTATCTTTTCAGACGAATTAGGTACGAACATACCATAAGAAATACCCATCATATAGTTCCTAAGGAAGGAAAAGATCGATCATTACCAACAAATTATCATCCAATTTCCTTAACGAGCTGGGTCAGTAAAATTTTCGAACGTATGGCAAACCACTGTTTGATCTCTAGAGCTCAGGAGCTTGCTAACTCTAATCCAAAGTGAATGGAGACGCCGATCAACCCTGAACCAGTGACATTAGCAACTCTTTTGCGTTGAGACGTCATTTAGTAGCTACCTTCTTTGATAAAGAAAAAGCCTATAACACACCACATGGGACATGGCAAGTGATGGAAGAATTTAGCGCTTTAAATTTCAAAACAATGCAGGATTTTAAACCAACTTGAGACCCGTGCCATTGTCTTAAACGTTCTTCAGACTATCCAACAACAAAATTTAATCAAAATTCAAATTTAAGGGGCCGCGATATCAACCAGATCGATCACGGAATATCAATTTTTGAAGGAAATTCGCAGAACAGTTTCGCCGCTAGGGTCACAGGTTTGCCGTCAATCGATTTTTCGAAGGACCCCTCAAAACAGGGATTTTGGATACACCACGTGAGGATTCCCCCCCCCCTAAATTTAACAACTTGATTTATCCACTTTTTCTTCACCAGGGCCCTGAAATGAGTTTTCTGCCGAAAATTCACTATTTTTTCGCCCAGTATTACATAACGTTTTCTTCAGAAGTTCCTTCTTAAACGCGAGAAAGTAAAAAAAGTTAAATTTCTTAAAAAAAAAATAATAAAAAAAAAGTTACCTTAATATCTCGTAAAAGACAAGTGATAAAATGAAAACAAGTACATGCTTCAATTAGCCCCATTCCCTCATGCATTTCCGTGAGCACTACATTGCACTAAGTGATATTATAATAAATTAAATCAGCATTTTAACTTTGCCTGTCCCCTTGTCAAAAAAACAAAAACACCCTAAAGAAATCTTAGTTCATAGAAATAAACTGAAAGATTTATGTGACCTGTTCAGAAATACTAAGAATGTCATTATTTCAAACTAAACAAAATTATAAAAAACTTATAGGTTTGAATTGAGAAACATTAATATGAATTAAATACTAAAATGAATAATTCAAAAAATCATACTAAAACATTGTGTACATAATTAATAATGGAAAAATTCAACCCCACAAAAACATTAACTTACTACATGAAGGTTTGATTCTTAATAATCCATCACATATTTGTAGGTCCTTAATAGGTCAGTTTTACTTTAAATCTGTTACAGGTAATGCTATCAACCCTTTTCTTCTCCTAGAACTGCAAATTACTTCATCTCACTAATGTTCCTGAAGTTAATCAATTGATAAAATCCCTCAAAAATAGTCATTCATCAGGATCAGATGAAATACATTCTATCATTCTTAAAAAATGGAGTTCTACCTTTCTTATAATTTAGTTCATCTGACAAATTCATCACTTTCTGCATTCACACTCTCAATCTCCCTAAAAAAAAGCTTTGCGAGACCA
Organism: Gryllus longicercus; assembly: GCA_038098605.1. Taxonomy (NCBI): domain Eukaryota; kingdom Metazoa; phylum Arthropoda; class Insecta; order Orthoptera; family Gryllidae; genus Gryllus; species Gryllus longicercus. Next base: position 3,014,307 of record JAZDUA010000147.1, read on the forward strand.
ATCTCAGAAAAAAATACTTTAAGAAACTACAAAGCAGTTATTGAAAGAATTAAAATTAAATATTAACAAACTGTGTTAATGAACTTTAAATTCAATCACAATTGCACTCAACAAAACATTAAAGTAGAAGTTGATAACAAGACTGTGAATCAAACACTGTCATATTTTTGAGAATCTTCATTTATCAGATTTTAACTTACAAAAAACTTGTGGATACTCTTTAATAAAGTATTCTCCAATATATTCCTCTTTAGATACTTGCCCCAAAACCTCAAAACTAGTATACTTTTATCAATATATTGTGGCATAATTCACTCTCACCTACAGTATGATGATGAAATAATGGGAAGAACTGCCCCCCTCCCCCAAATAGATTAATGGTCATGCAAGTGAAGTGTCTTAAAAGAATATGTAAAATTAAATCAAGATACAAGTCTTGTAACAACTTCTATATTAAATATTAAATACTGACCTTTGCAGCACTGTGTTTACATGTAGAGTTAAAAATCTAAATGATAGATAATTTCGGGTGAGATTTTTTATTTTTTCATTGACACAGACACCCTATGCTTTCTCACGAGGAATTCTATACTACTTTTTCAGTATGGCATCAAATCCCTTCTGAGGACAAACCTCTCTGTATATGATATACACATCTCACAGTTTTAGTGGTCACAACAGGTCATCAAGTGGAATTAAGATTACATAAAAAATAGTTTCTTTTTGTATATATGCCAATGAAAATTTTATTGTTAGAATAAAAATTCAAATAATTTTAATTATTAATTTTTAACAATACTTCCTTTTAATTGAACTTTTTCATTGTTTACCTTTTTTCCACTTTTGCACCCCATACTTGAGCAGAACAAATGCCTTTTTTATGCCTATTTTAGTAAAGATAAATGGCTTTTTGCCTACCTATTTTAGGAGAAATAAATGCCTAAACATTCGAACTCTTGTAAGTACCAAATTGCTCTGGTGAATGGAAAGTTTCTGTGGGACATACACAATGACCACACATGTTGTTTTTGTTTTTGCTGTATACATGTAGAAAAGCGCAAGAAAAAGTGGAAATTTTTTGAGTGAAAATATGTGGGCCCATGATACCACAAAAGTCAACATTTTGTTTCCCTATTTGTATAATATTGTTACATGAATAATATGATGTAATCAAAAAGTATGAAATAATAAGGACAAATATGAAGTAAATGAATATAACAACAACATAGAACTTTCTCACATATGTAGAATAATCAAAATCCATGTTTTGAAGGGCCTTGATACCAATATAGTGTTCGTTCTCCAAACATCTGTCCCTCTTTAAAGAATATTAGGGCCTAAATCACATACAAGCTTTTCACTAAAATATGATCAATTTGAGTGATGTCAGGCTCCTTTAATTACAATTTTTTTTTTTTTATTTATTTATGGCGGTACTTTACTAGTCCAGAGGAGATTTTCAAAATTTTCTCAAATATAGCTCTAAATGTATTTTCATTGCAAACCTCTTGCAATTCTTTTGATTACAGAAGTTTTTCAAACAATTGCTGAAATACTAGTCGAAGAGGAATGTCAACCTTTAATGAAAAAATGAGAAAAATCTTCTGTTGTAGCACCAATAATTATTTATTAAGATGGATTGTTGAATTGTGAAACCATATGATGAAATTCAAAATAAATTTCCCTATTCCCTTTTCTCAAATTTCAAAGGTTTTGAAAAAGAAAAAAGAAAAAAAAAAGAAGAAAAAAAAAAAGAAGAAGAAAAAAAAAACAAAAACAAAAAACAAAGTTCAGAAGAATGAGCAATTATTTTCAAATATCAAAAATAGTGGATTGAGAACTCCTTATTTTCCTTAGTCTTTGAAATAACAATGGGAAATTCATTCACTTCCATGCCTTTTGCACAACAGTATTCTAAAAATTGCATTATACAAAATAGAAATAATCCTTAAGGTTCCTTCAAATATACAATTTTTCTCTATAAATTATTTTGATCTTTAAAATCCATAAGTTACAGCAATTCATCAGTATTTTTCTTTCTTTCTATGGCAATAGTTCTCATATATCTTATATTGACTATAAGGAATCTGTTGCTCTTCCATCGGGAATTGTGCACAAAAGCTATGGGGTAATTTTGAAATCTCTGTATTTTTCTACCTCTCTTGCTTTGTAGATAAAAAACTCTAGGAAGTGCTCATCAATTTCAGCAACCTTTTACCAATGAGAATTAAAGAATTAGGATTAAATTTTGTCTTTTTATTCAAAAGTGCTAAATATACTTAATTAATATTGAAATTTTACAAATATATTTAAGAAAATTTGTATCTTGTTATCACCCTAATTTGATCAATTTTTAGATAATTATATCTTGGAACAGTTTCAGTTAATTCAGAAAGCATTTAAGGAAGGAAAGAAAGAAAGAAAGAAATCTTACACAGAGTCATCAAGAAAAAGAGATGTACATAATGATAACAATCCATACTATACTATTCTTTCTTGAAAACAGAAATAAATTTTCTAAAAGTTTGAACTCATCAGAGCACTTTTATCTCCCATTAAAACAATTACACATTTCAATTTACAACAGCACATTTGTGATATTTTCAAACTGTGAGAATATATGTTCAAATTCTATGTTTGTGTTTAAAATGTGCTTATGAGAATGAAAGTTCCATCCTTAGTAGTTTTCAGGATTTTGTGAAAAGCAACCTCAAATGGAAATTTAGACTGTTCAAAATTGTTCCAAATACCGAATATAAAAGAGATGAATGAATATTATTTTGCAATAAACCCCTGAATTCCTTTAGCATCCAAAAAAGTAGGACTTGTTGACAAGTTGATAACGTTGCTTACTTGCATTGACATGGATATTCATTCAATGCATGTAATTCTGGTATATCATGAGTAGCTGCCTCTACAATAGGCAAGACCTGTTTGCGAGAAGCATGAGTATTTTTTTGTTTAAAAACAACTAATCCAGTAATTTTTTTTTGAGTTTCAAGAGGTTCTAGCTCCAAATTTGGATCAGTTGATTCTTGAAGAAATTGAATAAGCTGCAACACAAAACAAGAATTCTTGGTCAAGCAAAATTTTAATAAAAAAATAGAGGTATTCTAAATCATGTTTTAAGAAACTTATATTTTGTTGTGGCCTCTGGAAAAATCTTAATTACATTTATTGGATAAAAACTATGCATGAGTAATGAATATAAAAACATCTTAAAGGAATGAAAAAAAATACTTAATAACATTTGAATTCCACATTCGTGCATGAGAGTAATATGTCATTTTAAGCTTTTACAGAACAAATGTAGCATTATTTGAAGCTAAATCAGTAACAATGACACTAAATCAGTAAAAATAAATAAATAAATAAATGAATAGTAAATTTATTCTCCTTACCTTCTCTGCACCATTCCACTTAGGAATGGAAGTAAACACACCCAAGTCCCTCAGAAATGTACCTGAAGAAACTTCTTGCCCCATTAAAACAATAATTTGGTACTTTTTCTCTTCACAAAATTTCAGAAGAACATCATAAAGATCTAGTCTTTCCATTAATTTCTGTAAAAAAATGTATATTAAAATTTCAGAAAATGAGATCACATGGTGTGTGTCAAAAGAATTCTAGTAAACTGAATATTTACAGGTATTGAAACTGGGAAACCACATATCGGAATTCCACGTGCCAGCTTCATATCTTTAATTAGGACCAATTTTGTGGCCAATGTAGAGATATCAGCTCTAGCTTGAACCAATACTTTGAGGACTTTCTCTCTGTCACACTCCCGGTACATGCTCTCAAACATAACTGCCATTGACAGGTCTAGTTCTGTAGTTCGTCCAGAAGTAAGAGATAATCCAGCTGTATCAAGAACAATTGCCCCTGAAAAAGAATATAACATGAAATTTATAAAATTCTTTATAGTTCAAAATAAATAATCAAAACAGATGTATTTTAGAACAGTATTCAAATGATTTATTTCATACAATGCAAATGATTCAGAGTTCTTTTTCTGAAATAACTTGAATATCCTTTTTGTTAATAATATATTTTAACATTGAATCTCTCCCAGAACCACAAAATATAATTATTAAATCCCTAACTTTTTTCTGTGACATTACAGTTACAAATAGAAATAGAAAGATATGACCTAAACATTTTATTATAACTTTAAACTTAAGTAATTATTAAGGTGTAAAATAACGGTTGCCAAAACTATTTCATGACTGATTGAATTATGAATTTTTTATTTACTACTCCACAAAATGACATATGAATGAAAATCTGACTATTTTTAACAAAAGAGCACAAAAAAAGTAATCTCCATATAATGTTCCATTGACCCAAATATTTAATAATACATAATTACTACATTTGACAGGTCTTATTGTTTTTTTTATATTGGAATAACATATACAACACATTTCCAAGGACTCATTTTATATTTTTTTTGGGTTCCTTTTTAATGTACACCATCTAAATAATGCATTCCTAATTGGTGAAGGAATTATCCACATTCATTCCATTGAAATGGCAAAGAGATGAAATGAATGAAAGCAGCCTACAGCTTGAAACAAACTCTGCTAGATTCTTTGAAGACTTTGCATATTGGAAATAAAGTCTTAATTGTACAAATTTGCAATGGGACTTAAAAAATAATTTGAATTAAATGAAATATCTTATTCCTTTGCACGAGTCATTGTGAGGAGGGGCAACAAGAATGTTTTATTAGAATGTAACCCTGATTTAATAACTCTTCATATTTTAAAATAATGTGGCTCTATTGCCAGTAGAGCTGAACACCATTAATCCAAACAAATTGGGGCAAAGACATGTTCTTAACATTGAAGTGTCAACAGCCTGTGCATAGTGCTACAAAACTGTTCCTATTGACATAGAAATAGAATATTATCTTGTCTCTGAAGTGGGGATGCGAAACAATTGATTTTTTAAAATTTTTTTTATACCGCTCATCTTATTTTTAATTATGGTTTCTTTTTACTTAATCTATCTAATTTTTCAAGAGACCCTAAAAATTTAAAGAAATTTCCATTTTGTACTGTTTAATGAATGAAAAATTTCCTAATGATAGATTACAAAGAATGCAAACACAATTTAGCACCACCAATGAAAAATTGAAATACACAAATTCAACTACTTAATTTTAAAATGATGTTCAAATGCAAAACAAGACAAATGATCTCATTTAATTGTCATAAGTAGCTAACCCAGAAAAATTCTTGACGAAAGTGAATGAAAGTATGCTAAAAATTACTAAAATTTACCTCAGAAATAATGAACACACAATACATTTATATATACCATATAGAAGCATTGAAATTTGAAGAGTAAACACATCTTTCCTCTTCTCCATTACTTTTTCTGCAATCAAAGAACTACATGATCCTACAGTGGAAATATTCACTGTTGCAAGGGGCCACTGTATCCCCTTCTGGACTGGGCGGTGATCTATTACTTCCACAACAGCTTTTTCTAAACCTTTCCAACGAGGTGAAAGTACATGGTGATCAACTAATATTAACTGCAACTTTCCAATGCCATGCAGTTGTCTCAAATTCACATCATCTCTAAAAGAAGATATTAATATATAAAAAATATCTTAAAAAATGTTGTTGCAATACGTCACAAATAAAAAACGTTACCTGAACATGAAATGAGTTTTGGATATTTTGAGTTTCTGTAACCAGAAAAGAACTTCCGTTTTAAGATTTAATTCTTCTGGAAGAATGTCAAATATAGCCATGGCCACACAATCCATAGAATATCGTCTGTACCTGTCATAATAATAAATTCCATATGCCAGTGAACAGGCAACTGTGTCCAAATCACAGGCTTCATTTCCCATGACGACAGTGACGGTTTCGTATTCCATTATGTTCCACTGGAAGACACAATATATAACATTAATGCTGCCTTTTATACATTTCTTCTTTATTTCCTTGACTAATTAATATTCACAGAGGTTAAGGACGAAAACGTACCAAACTGTTTTTAGCAGTTTGCAGAAAGTGATCTACCATATTATACCCGGAAGGTTGTGATATTGACATGGTGAACTTTGAAAATGAACTTTAAAACACGAAGAAGAATTGGTTCGTTTCGCGAACGACCATAACCAAAATATTAGAAGTGTTGTTAGCACAAACCAACTTTATACTGCAATTTATGTAATTCTGCCCCTGGCAGATACAGCTGTTGACTGTTTTATCCAATCGGAAGCTTAAATGTCTCTATAATGACGTCTTGTGGTGACGTTTATGATTCCAATTGGATTAAATCGTGTACACCTGATACCTGTCAGGAGCAGAGTTGCGAAAATAGCAGTATATATAAATATGTTCTCCAATTTAAACACAGTGACTTCTGACGTTTGAGAGGCTGGAACAAGATTAATCAATCGAGAGGTTCAATACCAAATAGTAAATGTAATGAATCTCCTGATTGGGTCCGGCGGGAGCAGACATGGTCTTAGATTTGAAGTTCCATGCACGACTGGGAAACAGCGCACATAGTGGAAGAATACAGAAATAGATTCGTTTTAAGCGCGTGTTTAAAGTGCATCATTAAACGACGAGCATATCAATTTAATGGTAAATAAAATTAATAGCGTTAAATGGAAAGATACTGCTGAATTCTGGTCAATTGACATTCGGCTTTAGTATTCTGGAATACTCCTGACCTGTCATTGCGGTTTTGTTGATAAAAAACTTTGCTGGAATCTTATAGGCCAAAATCCAGTACTCGCAATGTAGTCTGATATTTAAGAGGTTTATTTACTAACGAGGCGTGAACTGTGCAAAATCGTGTGTGCCGTTTGTTCGCAAAGTATAATCTGCGCAGTTTTCTTGTACTCAGGAATTCCTACACTACTCGCTTATATTCTAATCATACGTAGTTGCAGTGTCGGATTAACTCATGACCACAGTCAATGATCCACGGTCCATGATCACGGTCCTGGAGTCCCTTATAATGTGTTTCACTTCTTTCTTCAGTCCAACTTTTGCTTAGGAATTGTGAACAACTTGAAACTGATTTCTTAATCAAAAAGTGAGGTCAAACAATGCTTGTTAAGAAACATGATGTAACTTTTGCTTTTGAGCAGTGGCGGCTCGTGCTTAGGTTGAACAGCTGCACAACCTCCAGATAATCGTAAAATACTTTCACATGTTTGTTATATATTTTTCATTTAATGTCATTTATAATCGATATTTTGCAGAAATATTGATGCATAAACATTTTTAAAACAAAGAATATCTGTCCAGAGCTATCTCTGGCGTCTAGTTGCAAGACAGTGCATCCATTTGCGACGTCACGGTGGATATTGTTAAGATATTTGATAATATTGTGAAGCACGAGCCGTCGGACTCGCCACGCGTCCCTACCCGTCAACATTGCAAGTACTCGGTCATTACCCGAGCGTTTGAGTACTGCAATGATAACATTATTTGCGCCACAGGTCATTGACGGATCCAGGGGGCGGGCATGGGGGCAATGCTCTTCCCAAAAAGGCTTAGAGTTTTGGTTTGGTACCTTCATTTGAAAAAAAATTGATTTAATTATTTATGCCAAAATTATGAAGTTATTAAAAAATAATATTGTGTAGTATTAATTACACACTACAAAAATAATATCCAATATAAAAATAAATAATTTGTTTATTATTTACCCCTCCATGATCGGCTGGATCCCACATTTCCACAGGCTCACATCGCAAACCGCCGAGAATCTTCTTGCTGGCCTCACCGCCGAGAGTCGGGGGGGGGGGGGATATCACTCGTCTGAAACTCGATATATCGCAGGTAACTTATTTTTGTGAATTTACGCGTTATGAAAGTACACCTGTTAACTGATGGCATTAAATGCGTTATTTAGGATGTTTGGCGAATTTATTTTCATTTGACATTAGGTATGTTGATTCAAAATGTTCTTATGATGAGTGCAGTTTCTTTTCGTGAAAAGTCTTGTAAGATAGTCCCTCTTCTTATGTACTGTACTTTGTGTGTGCAGTGTGAGTTATTTTACGCTCAGTGATCGGCAGTCATTTCGTGTCGTTACGCATAGTGCGTGAGATCTTGAACGACACATTGTTTGTGATAAGTTTTGTTGTGCTCTTGTGTGTGTCGTTTCTGCTTCTGTTTGTGAACTGGGACCACAGATAGTAAATAGAACTATATATTATGATTGAGACCGATAAACTATCTGATCCAATGCCACCAATATGAGTAGCTATATAGAAATCTGTAGATATCGTTGGTAATTGTGCCAGCTGTCAACATTTAATTTCTTATACTTAATACGCACTTCTATGTAAGCGAATATTAAGTGCAATTTGTTATTGTACCGATTTGTAAGCCTTTCAGGCTCCACCGGGAATTCTAGGGATTCCTCACTCCACTTCTTATCGCAGAAGCCGCAGCTCGGCTACACGTGGCAGTTGCAACGGCAACGCAAGATAAAGCAATCTCAAGATTAAGCACAAAACTAACACCATAATTTTGGTAATTTAAAATGTCAATTAATGCTGTAATTCATATTAATTCTAAAATAGCCATTGCCCTGATCTTTCAATCAAAACAATTTGAAACGCCTGATTTCATTAGTCACAACCCAAAACCCTGCGAGGTTGAACAACTTGCATCAGCACGCAGTCTCTCGCGCACTCAGTTTGCAGTCAGGGTGGCCGAGTGCACCTTGTGTGACTCCAGAAATGAGTTCATGTTTCTTTCGCAAGGTGTCATGCACGCGTTCGTAACTTCTGTGCAACAACTTATTAGTGTACTTTCTGTTAATCGTGTTATATTTTAGCTCAATGCATTGCATACTTTGTATATTGCCAATTACATTCATTTAAGCTGATTACACGTTGCCGTAGTTATACGCAAGTGTATGACTGTGTGTTACTGCCTCTGCTGCGTAACGTGCTTCTCGAATATTGCAACCGCAATCATTTGAACTGTATTTGAATTGTTTCACTGACAACATTTCAGCTGTGCTATTGTTATCAATCTGAACTGTGTTACTACCTCCGTATTGTAATGTGTTAATTTATATTGCAACTGCAACATCAATCACGTCATTCAACGTGTGGACTAACAATTGTATTGCTACAACATCTGTATCCGTGTACAGGCATGCTATTCTTCATGTTCTCAGTAAGGTAATGTCTGCGAACAAGTCTTCAATGAGAAAAGGCAATCATAAACTTTACGCTCTGAGCAACCAGTCACGGCAGGTCTGCCAACCTCCCTCTCAACTTCGCTGCCAACGACGCTCTTTCAGCTACCAGATTTACTGCCATGCAGATGCTTATCAATAATGGTACTAACTGCCAATCGTTAACTGGTTCTTTCATTATTAAAACAATTGAAATATGTTTCCATGCAGCATTTTGAACTCATTCTTTATTTGTAACTATTCAATCAGTTTAATTATATATTTTAATTCACATTTCTTGTGGTTAATTCTGTGTGATGGTGACAATTTCCAAATCGATTAGCTTTTCAGCTAGAAACAGGTTCCATGGGTCTTAATCTAAGGTGGTCCTTCAGAGCCTCATAGTAACGATGTAACCTGTCATTTCGGAGGTGACATCTGCTTAGAAACGTCAACGCTTGATGATCCGTCTGTACTATAGAGTGCCTACCTTTCAGGTATGGTTTGAATTTTGATATCGCCCAAATAATAGCATTTGCTTCTTTCTCCGTTACCGAGAATCGGAGTTCGGGTCCTTTGAGTGTTCGACTGATTATCAATACAATTTTTTCTTGGCCATCAATTACTTGATACAGCATGGCTCCAATCCCGAAATCGCTTCTATCTGTCTGTACAATGCATCTTTTCGAAAAATCGGGATGAGCTATAAAACAGCTATTGTAGAACATTTCTTTCAACGTGTCGAACGCGTCCTGGTATGCATCGTCCCATTTCCATTTGCGACCTTTTTTCAAAAGTTGGTAGAACGGGTACATCACATCCGCAAATCGTGGACAGAACCTTGTATAATAGTTGCATGTGGCGATGAACCGGCGTACTTGTCTGAAAGGTCTCGGTGGCGGTAGATTTTTAATCTCTTCGGCAGTTTCCGGCTTCAGACTAATTCCTTCGGTTGGAATCACATAACCTACGAACTCTATCTTCTTGGTAAACCATGACGACTTCTTCAAATTGAGCACTAGGTTGTTTTCTTGCAGTATCTGGAATAATTCCTGCAGGTCTTCAAAGTGTTGCTCGATGGATTTTGCCTGCAACACTATGTCGTCAACATACGTTGTGACTCGATTTTGCATTTATCCTCGTAAAATTTGATCCACACACCGGATCAATGCCGCTCCGCTATTACGTAATCCAAACGGTACCCTACAAAAGACGTAACAAATCCCCTCGAACGAGAAACCCGTGTACTTCTGGTCTTCTTCAGCAACCTGCATCTGCCAATACGCTTTGCTAAAATCCGTGCTTGAGAAGATTAAGCTCCCCCCAAATCTTTGTAAAGCTTCCTCCACTGACGGTGGGGCGTCCCTATAAGGTAATGTCACCGCGTTCAACCGCCGAGCATCTAAACATAACCGCAACCCTCCATCTTTTTTCTTCACGATTACAATAGGGTTCGTGTATGACGTCTGCGCTTTCTTGATAATACCGTCATTCACCATCGATGCAAGCAACTCACTTCTTGTTTTAATGCTATAGGTATTGGATAATTTCGCTGCCTAAAAAGGGGTGTAATCAGTAAGTTGGATGCGGAACTGGAATCCTTTGATTGGTACTCGATTCTTTTGAAACGCCCTTTTGTTTTCTGTTAGTAACTTCAACAACTTATCTTTCTGCTGTGCATTTAATACCTCTGTCTGCTCGACCTGTTGCTTCTATCAACTCCTCCGACAATACACCCGCACACACTTCATGCCCCTCTTACATCCCCAATTTAATGCCTGGCTCCCTAGTTCTTTCACTTTACGGTTCAGATCGATAACCGCTCGTTGATCGGATAGAAAATCTGTCCCTATGATCATCGGATATAACAATTTCTTTACTACCAAGGCTACCAATGTTCTTATGTTTCATCGCCAATCGTGGCGTTAAACATTATATGTTTCGTGATAGGGCTCGACTTTTTCTGTGTGGCTCGTATCACATACGCCCTATTCATTGGCAGACAAATTACTGTTTTCCCTTCGCGATCAATTCTTCATGGAACTCCTCCGACACAACTGTCATCGTACACCCTGTATCCACTAATACCTCCGTTTCCACCCCCTCACACTCTACCTTGATCGTGGGACATTTTCTTATTCGAATCTCCGAACTTTTATGTCTCTGCCACGGCTGGTCATCGTAGGTCACTGGCTGAATGGTGATGATGGGGACCATATTTAAGTCTTCGTCTCCCGTGTCCGCGATGGGGCCACCTTTCACCACGGACTCACCTTGATTTCTTCTTTGATCGTTTGCTGTGATTTTTCTCGTGTCTGCTTTCACTCTGCGAACATCGTTCATGACTTTGACTTGGAGATCCGTTTTGCTCTCCACCATCCTGATTTCCTCTCGAAATTGTTTTTGCGCTCCCTCAATTTTATCGCCCTGTGCGGCAATCTTAGCATCCAATTGTTGGTGTGATTGGGTTTCCAATTCCCCGTCCAATTTACTTAACTGAGACTCTAGTTCCTTCTTCTGTTTCAAAAGTCCATTGGAACTTAATTGGTCTTGAGCCTCCACTCGTTCCGCAATCCTGGACATTTCACTCTTGGTCGTTTCGATTTGTTTGTTAAGAGATTCTCTTTGCCCTCTTATTTCATCTTGTAATTTGCTGTTCCGTTCATCAGCTTTCCTATCCTGTTCCTCAAATTTCCTATTCACTTCCTCAGTTGACTTTCGACTCTGTTCCTCAATCGTTCTAATCTGCTCTTCCCCCATTCTTTTCTGTTCTTCCATTAACTTCCTACTTCGTTCTTCCGCTTTCCTGTCGTGTTCTTCCAATATCTTCCACATCATCTGCATCATATCTGGAGAGGTATCTACTCGGTCCTCCCCATTTTTGGGGTTCGCACACACATGGCATCAAACACCTCTTGTGTTCATCAAAAATTTACTTATATTTTCACAAAATCTTTAGTTTATGCTCCATGAAAGAAACCGAATTAGCATTGGTCTGTATTACAAAATCTCAGAAGTGATGATACTCTTAACCACTTGAGATATACACACTATTTGTTTACATATACACAGTAAATACCCTACAAATTGTTCTAAAACTACACTACTGCATGAATGTTCTTGTTCAGAAGTCCCATGGGTTGTTTTCATAGGTGCCTAACTACACATGTGTACTAACCAAATTAACATTCACAACCACAAACATCATGTTATTATTGTCACAAATATTTTATAATACCTCTATATGCATCTTCTGACCTTATTCATACATCAGTAATAAATCTCTACTAGTTATATTCCAAATAATCAAGTGCACATGTACACATGTACACTGTATTAATTTAAAATTTTATAGTCACCAAGTAATTATTATATCTTCTTAAATCGTTACACATAGTTTTACCAGTGCACATATTATTACTCTTGTTCCCCTCCAAATAATGAATTCTTGTAACTGCCTACAAATTATTTTCAAATCTGCTATGTTGCACAATTAGACTAAATCATGACCAACATTTTCTATTCACAAAAATACTCATTTTCCTTTCCAGCATAATTTTTCTAACTGCTTGCAAAATTAATAATTACTAATAAATATCTACTAATTACTCGGTACACTTCACATACATTATTAATACTTATATCCTTCCTCAATCCGGTTTATCCACACTGTAAATTTCCAATGTTTGGTCAAATTCCCCAGAGCCACATTTCTTAAATATACGAGCCCATACTGTTCGGGCGCCAATTGTGACGTACCTTTGATGCGGTGCGATCCAATACATTTATTGTTAGAAGGAACAGGTGTCTTCGTTCGTGAATGGGCCTCTGAAGGTTTGACGGAAACATTGGAAAAACTCAATCATATTTTTTTAAGCAAACAAACACTTCATTACCAAAATCACAAATATCGTACATCAACTCTGGTTTGATCAATCCCCGTTTTGGTACCAAAACTATACATATGAGCACAGATTACACAATACCTTGATTGCAATAAACCATTAGTTTCTTTTCGGATGCCCCCCAGCGGCCACGTCTATCGTCGGGCTTCGGCGCGACTCGGCGCCCTTCGGACGGTCGACCTTCGCTGGGAAACCAGGGACCCCGGCCTTCCACAACGTTCCCTCAACGACACCTCAGTTTCGACCTCGACCGTCTTGAATGTATTTCGGGTCGGGCATGCACTAACACCGATATTACTGTGCACCTATACTTCGTTGGTTATATCAGTTCTCCCTTGCCGCACAACCTACCAGTTCTACTTCGTGTGCCTTCTCACATTCACGTATACACGTGAGAAATTTTCACTGTCGTTACCGGCAATGCGTTCTGTAGTTTTTTTACCTTGTTACAACATCTCTCGAAACCTATTCCCCTCTTCAAGCTTTCACTACTTATTAACTGCCACAATCACACTTAATCCACTCCCTAATAGCTTCTCTTCTGATATTAAACCTCACTTCATTTATTTTACTCGCCGCGCGCATCATTACCGGCTCCGCTCTCCGTTGTGTCCTGTTACTCTCTTCTGCCGTCGTCTCGCCGTTACCGCGCAATTCAAATACATGTGTTTGAAGAAACGCGGTGCGTTTCAATATATTTTGCAATGAGGCGTAAAGACAGCACAGCGCGACCCCTGTGTCACGCATTATTAAAATATCTCGAGGCGAAGGGCACCTTTGTCACAATTCGCCATGCGCAGATGCGCGCGCCGCCACCCAAGGATCCCCCAGCGTCCGCCCCACCTCCGAAAAAGCAGCCCTTCAATCTTTTGTGTGGCAGTAGGTGATTGATTCCCGGAACAGTCGCATTACGAGACTCGGGAGCAGCTCGCTAGCTAATCCCTAAGGGACAATAAACCACGAAATACCGTAGAAGGATCGCAGACGTGAGTCGGGTCACGTAGGCACTAAATGCGCAGTTCCTTTAACCCAATCACAGAGCTCGGGGATAGAATGTTCTAGAAACTTTTTAACAAGCCAATGAGAAGCTTCGCGCTACGCACGTGACGGAGCTCGCACATCTTGCGAAAGGGATGGGACGGGAATCGGGTGAGCTGAGGGCTCTAGAAAGACATGATTATTGGGAAAGAAGTTCGACAGCAAGTGGTCGGCTCTTAGACAGACAGTTTTTGATTTAACGGCGACAACAGCCACCCAACGAACGATCGCTGTTCTCCACGATCCTACCAGCCCTAGTTTCAGCACCGGAATTTATTCCGAATGCCGGGCTAGTACAATAGGATTAAAACCCTAAATTACCCGTGAGGGTATGCAGCACGATCATTCGGCTGCAAATGACAAAACGCGGTCCAGGCGACGTGTGACGACCTGCGACCCGCGCATCAAAAAACGACTCTTCATTTCGCGGTCGGCCACGGATGATCTCCCACCCAGCCGGACGGGCATCCGCGCGTGTTCCTGCCTACTACAGGAGACCCTTATGGCATTTCAACTGGTCCTCCGCTGCCCTCGGCCAGTATTGGACCTGCAATCCTTTCGAGGTGAAGTAGCGACATCATAATCATCACCATCCTGTAAGTGAATTCACGTCCATTCTAATAATTGCCAGAGGAAAGCACAACTAAAAATTGTATGTGAGAGAGACAGTTTACCACGATAATAAACGTGTCCTCGCCATTTTGTCGGGTGGTAACACAAAGAAATGTGTATTATTTGTAGTCAGTCAGCCAAATGCAATCCTTCGACCCAGGGCACTCACCAATGAGATGCTCAACGCCGGCGATCGGATAGCAGGCAAGGCATAATGCCCTTTAAATAAATTCATCGCGTGCACCCTGCTGACCACCCGCGTCTTGGCCCGGAGACAGATCCTGCCAGACGGCCAATTCGCCACGCGTCCGCGCAAGGAATCTCTCTACAACACTTCCGGAAATCCCAGAGGTATTGTTTATAGCTCGCCCGTTGCCGGTTGCCGATCAAGGCGCCGAAGAATTATGTTTTCGAAAACAAAGCCGCCTGAACACGTCTTCGGGCAGCTGCAAAAGATGCTTCCAGAATTAGAGAGAGAGAGAGAGAGAGAGATATCGCCCTGGAAAATTCCAGGGACAGTGCGTCCCGATTGGGTGACATAAAATTGCGACGCATATAGTTTCGGCCTATGAGACATCTCCCCGTGAGGGAAGGAGCAAAGCTACGTCCTGAGTCGTTTTCGGGAGGGGAAATGGAGGCGAGCTCGGCCGGGAGCTGAGCAGAGAAAAACATTATGGAGAAATTGTAGGAGAAAAGACGTGACTCTTAGCCTTAGCTAAGACAAAGTTCAGCCCTACGAGCAGAAATTAACAATGTTCCTCACTCCACTGAGTCTTAACAACCTGGAGTGAGGAACATTGTTAATTTCTGCTCGTAGGGCTGAACTTTGTCACCGAGCGCGATTTTTCACCGAACCTAAGACCCGCGCAGACTACGCGTCAATCTGCGTTCGCCGTATAGTGCCGTCTCGGGCCCATTCAAGCCCTCATTACGCCCGCCCGGCGCCTGTGTGTCCTCCAGCCGACTCTGAGCCCGCCCGCCTTTGACGACCCCGAGAAACATCCACGCCGCCAGCTGAGGAGAAGAGCAGAATGGGGAGTCGGTGACCTGCCCACCGCACCGCCGTCGCCGCACCTCGCCGCCAGCCCGCGCCAGAGCGAGGGTGAATCACTAGACGAGGACAGCCATCCAGCCGGTCTGCGGAGGCGCCGACAACCAGCGGCGACAAACCGGTATTTAACCGAAGATGAACCCTCTCCCCTGATTAGGTCACGGGGTTCCCTCGCTGAGTATTCCGGCAAAAGTTTCAGCGTTGCCGCGCTCAGACAGTTTTTTATTATTTAATAATGCACGAATTATTGTAGACAAAACCCCAATGTTAGTGTTAAGATGCTTCTTCCTAGCTATTAGAACCATGAGCTCATTGCGTAAAGTTGGTAGACAGTATTCCTCGCTCTCTTGCGACGTGTTCCCTGGCAGTTAATGTTGTCAGGAATAAATTAATGTTTGCTCAATTAATGAAATGATTCAATAGATATCTTCATAACCTCCCTTCTCTTCCATCCATTCATTATAGGAATGAACCAGCTACCCGACTGAGCTAAACGTTACTATATATATATATATATATATATATATATATATATATATATATATATATATATATAGAGAGAGAGAGAGAGAGAGAGAGAGAGACCAGATTGGCTCAAGAACTACAACGACCCAGACGAGTCTTTGGCGTCTCAAGATCTAGAATTAAAGAGAAATAGTGTGACATCATGGATACTCACAGCGCACACAGACACAGAGCTTTCATATAACAAATATATTTATTTACAAAGAAAACACAACAAATATTTACAATTAATTTCTATCTTACACCCTAGCTCTGATAGACCTACTATCCCCTGATCGCGGGATCGATCCAAACCCGATTGATGATCGGATTCGATTGTGGCATTCGCCACTCCTACTTCTGAAGCGCGCACAAAGCCTAGCTTCCGTGACCGGGTGTCACACTGGGACACAAAGTCCGTACTGGCGTACCAACTGATGGTTTGCCTCGATCGCAGGAGCGATCTTACCCGATTGAGAATCGGCGTGAATCGTGGCACTCAACCACTCCTCACCTCGGAGCACGCACACAGCATCGCTCCCACGTGCCGCAGTCACCCAAGGACACCAAAGTCCTCCACAGTCTCGTCAACACGTGACTTTCCTCGCGAGCCCGTCCCGCAGATGCACCGTCGTGGCGCCAAGTTTTGTGCAAATGCACGAGGTTCTCCCACTGTCTCCAGAAACCACCCACTGGCTCTGTACACTCCGTTATATAGTCGAGGCCCACGTGACCTACTACGTCACGCCACCCCCACCGCGGTTCTAATGCTAACAATTAAGGGTTTCGTAAGACCGGAAGACCCGAAAGCCTTGTGTCTCCCGTTTCCGCGTTCTTGCTTTAAGGAAAAACCCTTGTCTCCTTCCTGTGGCGAGGAGTTTCCTCTTACTAATCCCTTACCAAGCGTCCCCAAACAGATGCCACGAGGCACACTGGCTAATACGTTACAATAGATTATTCAAACCTGGCACGAGAGTGAAGGGACGCCGCGAAGGCTCGACGGTCGAACGGGTCCTTGGCGCCTCAGCGGTGTGTGAGAACACGAGAAGGTCGTTGGAGCTACAGTGACGATTTGGAAAACGTAGAGTGCGGAGGTGTCGAGTGGCCGCAACGTGAAGAAGCAGGAGTGAGAATAATTGTGTTGGTACACCACGTGGCAGATTAATGATGGGTGAACATAATAGCCTTGTGTTGTTTGGTTCCAGATTGAAAATTTTGAATGGTAACGAATATAGAAAATCGTCAAGACGAAATAAATGAGAATAATGCCGTGATAACTGTTCTAATTACGTACATGCTCAATGTGAAACTGTGAGTTAGTGAATGGCGTCGTGACCGTGGGCAAAATGGGATTGTACTGAATTACTTAATAAAAATGAAGAGATAAAGGCGGGAGCTGCTAGTCCTTATAGTTGAGTATTGTGCGCCGGAGAGTTATGGCGGTGGCGGTGGCGGTGGGCGGGCGCGTGCGGAAGTCCGGAAGGACGCGCGCCCTCTGGCGGCTGGCGGAGAGGCCCGAGCGCTTCCGAATCAGCCAGGAACGACGCCGCAGGCACGGCCTTCAGGCGAGGGAAACAAGTATCCAATTCAATATGTATGTGATGGGCGGACGAAACTGTGAGTAATGAAATTCAAAATGACGTAACGTCAAGGGGATGATGATAAGGGTGAAAAATTCGGGTATTGGGTGATGATAGCGTAAAGAATTATTATAGGGAAACATATTACTTTGTTTAATAAAGAACTACTAGAAATGAACATGAGGTTAATTTTCTTAATGTATTTATTTTATTAAGTATAATTACATGCAGTCAATATGTGTACTATTCTATTGTTAATATAAGGGATATTATTAATAGTTAAAGAAAATCAAAATAGAGTGTTTTTGTGTGTGTGATTTGTTAAAAAAGAATGATTTTTTTGTGAAAGGATTCACAACTGTGAACATAATATTCATACAATAGAGATCATGATCTTGTAGGAAATCCTAGAATTCGGATATCATTAGAGGAACAGGCGAGTCTTGTAATGGTAAATGCACCTACGTACATATGAAGTACGCATTGATTAAGAAGAGCAATGAATATTTCTTTCAAACTGTACGTGAAAGAAATATTACCCTTCAAACATGTTTAAATTAGGGTCGCGTCTGGAGCAGGCGCCCTGAGATTCTAGAGCTCAAGGAAACATGAGTAAACGGTCTTATTGCTGTTGTTGCTATTGTTGCAGCTGCTGATATTTGAGGTGGTGGTGATGTTAATGACGAGTGTTGTGTGTGTGTGTGTGTGTGTGAGAGAGAGAGAGTGAGAGAGAGAGGGGGGTAGTAAGGTCGACGTCTGTCGATATGCGATGACTTTACAGAGAAAATTGCTGATGAGACAATGAGAACGGGCACTCATGCACAAACTGCAAGATACATACACAAGCTCCATCTGAAATACCGAAGGGAATCGTGATTGCTGAGCGGAGTGCGATCGTAGAACTGTGATTGTGGGATGTTAGAAGAGACTAGCCTTAGATTATTTTAGTGACAGAGAGATTGATTTGATTGTACTCAATAAACATGTATTGAATGTAAAATGTTTAGGTATATTAATAACAGTGATGGTAGATCTGTAAGAGAGCCAAATAACAAAGTATAAAAGCAAATAAAACATGTGGCCTCAACCACTCAATAGGACATAACCAACCTCTGAGGAAACATGTCAAGATCATATCAGGGGTAGTATCAATTGTAGTTTAACAATATGAAAATACAAGTGCATGCAGTCAGGATCTAAGAATGATGTGCTATTTGCACAAAATATACAACAGTTGTAATATTCGCAAATTAAGCAAAATATAATTTTAAACAAGTTCTTCATAGACTAGATAGAAGACTAAATATACAGTATGCATTGAAAAATGTTCAAACATGCATGAATTTCTCCATAAAATATCTAAACATGCAAATATGTTTGGAAACAGTATGCATTTTTGAAATGTTTGTTGTGAAAGATATAATCATAAAACTTGAAAGGTCTATGAAGCTTCAATAAAAACATGCCTTTACAAACACAGCCTCTCTTTAAAAAGGATATGTAATATAAAAGAAATAATGATGGGATATTTTCTGTGTTTTTTAATGTAAACACACCATTTGGAGAAATTTAATAGAAACCATTTATCGGCAAAAACAATAAAACTGATTGTGGAATGTAGGTGAGAAGATCATTTCATTCATGTTTCCTTGAGCTCTAGAATCTCTTCCAAAACAAATCCATCTCAGCTCATCCAGGGAAACTGAATAAAAACCTCCACAAGTTGGAAGTCATTGATCCAAAAAAGATTAAAATACAATATTTTTTCTTCTGTAAGAAGAAATGTTTCACTTCTACCCAGCATGTGGTAAAATAGAAAGCAGTTTTGCAATATGGAATATCCTTTTTTAATTCTTCACTGGCATAATTACATTATTTTGACTTGAATAGAAAAGTAAATTAATTTGACTTGCAACTTATGACTTACATTTTCAGCTATTTTATACTAAGAGCTGTTGTTTATTTACAATAAATTTTATTCCATTAAAATAAAAAGTACTGAAAAAATCAACATGTGTAATGGTGAAATCGAATCAATTTCTTCAGTATTACTTTGTTGAATGCTGAAAAAAAAATACAAGTTCATTGAGAATCAGTATTGAACAAGTTGAACTGTACTTTGAGAAATTAAAAAGAAAGAAGGAACAAAAACAAATAAATTTTTGTAAAGAATGTCATGAATGTATTGGCTGAGAATGGAGAGGCAGCACCTAGTGTAATGAACTATGTTACTCGTGTGATAGTCTGATTACTTCAGGAGCTTGGAAGAATATAATAACCTCTTGGGCATTCTCATTCTAAAGAAAAATAATAATAAATGTGAAAAGTTATTGTTTTTTTATGAAGAAACATAAGCCGCACGAAACTGCAAGAAGAAAGGCCTACCCTACAGTTGGTACCTCCTTTCGAAAGAGAGAGCGCAAGAGACAGCGACAGACAAAGGAACACAGAGAAATGTGTGTTAATGAGAAAGAAAGAGAGAGAGACAGAGCGAGAAAGAGAGAAAGAGAGAGGGGGAGGATACTTGAATGAACTTGCAATTTTGTGTTGGCATTTCCTGGTGACAGTATTTAATATTTTCACATGAAGCTAATGTATTATATCAGTTCCATTGATCGATTTTTTCCAGTTATACAACATTTTAAGACATGCGATCATGACATTACAGATACTTTAAAGTTCATTTGTTTTCCTTCTACAATACAATAGTACTCAGTTGAAAGTTCAGTGTTTCTTTTTCATATCAGGCACTATGTATTACACTATGTATTTTTATTTCACTATGTATTCCAATAACTATGAATCAATTGTAAGAAATATTGTCAGAAGATAAACTGAAAAGCAGGGTCACTTCACCTGTCCACGCGATATGAGCAGCATGCTGAGTGTCATAATACGAATGCTTGGTGAGAGGGGATAAATATCAGTAAGAATATTCTGAACGCATGTTAATAACGAAATTCGCAAATGAATTGAATGAAAAAGTATTGCGCAAACTTTACCATCAGAGATCTTTGCTTAAGTATGTCTTTAAATCTTGGACGCTTGTCTTCTAGTGGTTTCGGCAAGATCAGTTTCATCTATTCTGGTATGGAGGTAAGGGTTTTGTTGTAAACTGAAACGGATCATAAGGCTCTACGTGTTTCTGGAACTGAATGTAGAAGTCCACCATTCAGCTTTATTTCTTCTCTTGCCACACGTGATTCCATAATAGCCTTTTGCCGGTGAAAATTTAACAATTACTAACCTGCAATGACATCTTGAGGATTTGCATACACTTCGTCATTCTTTATCTCTTTCCATTCAAAAGAGGAATCTCTCGTAGTATTGTTTGTTTGGAGATAGAATGACCAAACTGCTCAAGAGACTCCATGATACATTTGTTGTATCAGATTTAATTGGATTTCTTTAATATTCACATGAGTATTGACCTATAAATCATAATTATGTTACAAATTCATGAGACAGTCATTCAAAATTATGACACAAAGTCATATGAACTAATTATATTCTAAAGAAACGCTACACAAAGAAAACCTAAAAAGGGTTCCCCAATTCTAAAAATCAGGTGTGCTAGAAATAGTAAAAATAGTCTTCTCTACGTCTATAGCGTTTTGTCTACGTGAGTAAGTGTATCTTTTTACTTAGTGGGATCTTGAATTTGTCATAGGATAAATTCTTTGTGGTTGTTGGTAAGTTTTATTAGGATTTTAAGTTTCAGCAGAAGGTATTTCTGGGCCTGAAAGTTTTTGAAATTTTTAGAAATGTAGTCTAGAAGGGTTTATTATTAGTTCTCTGAGTAGTTGTCGATTGCTTTTAAACCATGACACATTGTTGAACTTTTGGAGGAATTTGCATAATTTGCTGTTAATTTATGTAGATGTAGACGACCTGTATCAAAACGGAGCTCACGTAGCTTGGTAAAGATCTAATGAATGATTTCTAAATGATTTTAACACATTCGATGCTAAGTGAAGTTTCATTTTTAGTATGCGGTAGGGCTTTTAGATTTTTGTGAATGTTTCTTTACTGTGCTGGTGAAGTGTTCTTTCCAGGTTAATTTTGCGTCTAATGTAATTTTTAGGTACGGAAGTGGTGTATCGTAGTCATGGTATGGATGTGTTTTGAATGAGTAAAGAAAAATTTTGAGTTTCGAAAATGAAAATCTTTGCTTGTGACTTTGATTCGCTAGTTTTTATTCTCCATTTTTCTGTCCGCTATCAAAAACGTTAATACGTTCTTTTGTGATCGTGAGCGCATAATATATGGTCCTGGAATACAAATACAGTTCGTGTTGCAGGTAAATTGTAGAAACTTAATAAATAAATACAAACAATTTTGGAAATTGATAGATCGGTATTGCGCTGATGTAATAGGTACGGTTTAAACCTGACATTTCTAATGCAGAAATATTTCGCGATGATTATGCCATATTTAGGAGGGACAGAGATGGACGCGGGGGTGGAACGTTTCATTGTGTTAAAGCTAGTTTGCATGCAGAAGAGGTCTGGAAAGATGCGGAATTCGAGATGTGATACGTCGAAATCAAAGTGAGGTGACGCGTATGGAGAGCGATAAGAATAAATGTTGATAATCGGGGGAGACTTAAATCCTCTCTGGGCGGGCGAGGGGACCCCAGATCCCGAGTACTATAATGAAAAGATAAGGAAACTGAAATCAAAAGTCAGAAAAGCTTACGGAAAGCGCGGGAGAAGTACAGAAAATAGGAAAGAAAATCAAGATTCTCTCTACGATGCCAAGAGGGTCGCAGAGGAAATTTTTTTTTTACAACCGAGACTAAGCAAGGGGCAAATCAGGGAAAAGGGAAATAAGATTTTCTGTGTTGAGAGAAGCAAATAACAAAATTACAAGAAACAAGGGAAACTACGAAACCATGTTCGAGGTGGGTAACCTTAAACTGAATTACAATACTTAGGTAGAAATAAAAATATAATACAGTAAAATTATGCAAATGAGTTTACAGTTCAAAATCGTTTTGTATTGATTCATTTTGTAAATAAAATTTATGTAGTTTTCTCATTTTACTACAATTATTACTACTTATAATATATAATAATGCTATTAACAATGACAACAATAATAAAAATATACATTGAGTAACAATTTCGGGAGAAGAAGAAAATATCTGAGTATTAATGCAGTCAAACCTCAAATGGAATATTCAAATAAATGAATTGATTGTTATAGCGGTCATTGTGCATACATAAATCTTTCAAAATCAGTCAGCCTACACGCAGCTCATGACGAGTATTTGGGGGGAAAAAGCTTCGGTATAATATTCTAGGAAGACACATCCTGTAATAATAATAATAATAATAATAATAATAATACACAAATCTAGAGTGCAGAAAAATGTATGAATAATAAGCAAATACCACCCATGCGATTCCCGCAAGTCTTTCATTGAGCTTGGAATCTTACCTTGTCTATTTAATTACAAATCTGTAGTGTTTGTAGAAATTGACTTATTGAAGGGCGAGAACGTTAATACAGATACCACCTATTTATAATTACAACAAGCATCGTAGGAATCTTCAGGTGTCAGTTTCAATATCTCACCACTAAAAATTTACACACATGTACCTAATTTTACAACACATTGTCTGATTCAATAGTGAAAACATCTCGATCATATTTTTAAGTCTCGTCCTTTTTTGATTGAATGTACTCATCCCCTTTCAGATACACTATTGTGATTGATTTTGTTGCGTTTAGAAGTAGGCTAATATTGTACATTGGCAATGTTGCTACTGGAAACTTGATGAAACTTAATCAACATAGAAGGTTGTTTCGTTATTTTTCTCAGATTCTTGTGTAATGCCAAATTGTTAATGTTCCTTCTTCCTGCATGTTAGTTTAATGTTATTGCAATTTAACATAAAAGTAAACATTTTTTATAATTTTGATTACATTATTAACACTACACTAAATCTTCCCATAAATATAAAAAAAATTAATACATTTGATATTGAACATTCTTGTATTCACAATATCAATATTCACAAAGGTGACATGATTACACATTATTTTAAATATTAACTATAAACAATTTTTATACTTATTTTTAATAATTACCTTTGTTCATAATTCAATACTACTATGTATCTAAAGATAATTCAATTCGTAAATTTTACATGGAAAATAATAAAAATTTATATTTCATTAAAAATATAATTAACATTTTAAAAATTCGATTTAAAATTATAAAGTCTACTTTTAAAAGTTTTAACTTGGTTTTCAAGAAGTTGGCAAAGGTGCATGTCCAACACAATTCTGCCAATAATGTTTTTTATGGTTTTAACTAAAAATTATTGAATATAAGTGGTCATTTTCCCACACATTGTTAAATTAGAGATCAAAGCTAATAGGTTTGAGAAAGGTTTGAAACAGTATTGTATGTTACAGCAAAACAGTTGAAAGAAGAATAAAAATAGAGACAGTAGCTCCTATTTACAGTAAAGGAGTAGGGAAGAGATTCATGGATTCAAGATGAACAGACTGTACTTCTCCTTTGATGAGCTGTTTTAACTTTTCTTTAATAAAAATTAATAAAATAAAATCTTCGCTAAGTAAAATAAATTGTTCCTTCTTCCTGCATGTTAGTTCAATGTTATTGCAATTTAACATAAAAGTAAACATTTTTTATAATTTTGATTACATTATTAACACTACACTAAATCTTCCCATAAATATAAAAAAAATAATACATTTGATATTGAACATTCTTGTATTCACAATATCAATATTCACAAAGGTGACATGATTACACATTATTTTAAATATTAACTATAAACAATTTTCATACTTATTTTTAATAATTACCTTTGTTCATACCTGTCTGTGCTGTGAGTTTTGTTTCATCTCCAGCTGACGCATGACCCATCTACGTCAGCGCAGTCTCGAGTTTGTACTCGTTTTGACAATCTAGCATATGTACAGAGGGTTAAGAAGTGTAGTATAACAATATGAAAATACAAGTGCATGCAGTCAGGATCTAAGATTGTTGTGTGTGTGTGTGCATTCTAAACATTTGCGTCTTTGATCTGTATTTTTTGCTATCTTCTATCTTATTTCCAATCTTTGAATGAAATTTAATGAGTTTAATTTTTATTCATTTGATTTCATTAAAAAAAGAAACATTCTTTCAATTGCACTGATTTTTCATTTGTTTTTTTCCCTGTCACCGCCTTGTAAGGTTTCCTTTTTTCCTTTTATTTTTCCAGTCCAATTTTTTAAACTCAATCTATGATGAACTTATATAGAGTGCATTCAAAATGCGCGCCGCCGCCACCGCCCGACGTCGCTCACAGGGCGCGCCACCGCCACCTCCTCTCGTTCCCCGAATCGCTCCCAGAGAGCGCGCGCGCGCGTATTATCTCTATGCTCATGAGCGCTAATGAGTGCGGCCGCGATAAAAGCAGCCAGCGCAAGGCGCCCGCCGCTATCTTATCAGCCACAACATCCGGCCGCCGCCGCCAGCGCGCACCCACTATCACCCACCCGGCCGGCCCCTGCCGCGTGTTATCAGCACCCCAAAGCAGACAGCCGCGCGCGGGCGGTATCAGCCACAACATCCGGTCGCTGGCTTTGCACTGCTGCGTGTACTATGAGAACTCCAAACCAGACAGCTTCACTCGAGATGTCGCCGTAGCTCAGAGCCAGAGTGCTGGCCGCCTCCCACACCGGAAACTGGATTGAGCTCGGTTCAAATCCTCGTCGCGCAGCATTTTCGAAACCGCAGCCTCATAGCCTCCGTTGCTGCCGCCCTTCGCCACCAGAGCGTGCCACCGTCAGCCTTCGCTGCCAGTCTTCCAGAGTCGCAAGGGGCGGGGGGCGTTGACTTTCGGCGGGGGGTGAGGGCGTTCGGGTCGTTGGCTTTGGCGGGGGGCTTTGGCTGGCTGTTGACACCGGATGTTGTGGGGGAGGAGGAGGGGGGAGGGGGAGAAGGTGGGAGGGGGAGGGGGAGAGGGGTCGTTGACCTTCGGTGGGCCCATTATAATTGGTGGCGCCGGTTGTTGACACCGGATGTTGTGGGGGACCGGAAGTGGGGAGGGGGAGGGGGAGAGGGGTCGTTGACCTTCGGCGTTCGGGGCCCATTATAATTGGTGGCGCTGGTTGTTGACATCGACTGTGGGGGTCTGAAACAGGAAGTGCTTATCTTATCGGCTTATCTTATCTACTTCCTGTTTCCGAACTCTCATATTCCCCCTACTCGAATATATGGTAGATTCAAAGAATGTCGAATCTTTCAATAAAAGAGCGGTAAGAACAAAAAGAGGAGTATTAAATTTTGTGGGAGAAGTAGCAAAGGTACTTTTTGGAACTCTAACACAATCGGATGCAGAGGAATATAATAAACATATTTCAGAATTAGAAAAAGAGCAAAACGAATTTTTACACATTTCCAAAGATCAAATGACGGTAATAAAATCGACATTAAGTTCTGTTAACTTAACAATTCAAAGAGTAAATCAAAATGAGAAAACATTAAAACAAAATTTGAATAAATTAGCAAATTATACTGATAACAAAATTAATGCATTAGAAGTGGAGATAGAAAACATCAGTCAGATCAATGAGCAAATAAGAATATTGCAAAGAGGTATCGAGGAATGTCAGCATTCATTTGAAATTTTGCTAGATGCTTTTGTCCATGCACAGCAGGGAACGCTGCAGCCACAACTCATTACTACTGATAAGATCAAAAAGGTAATGGAGAGCCAGGCACTGCCAAATGGTTTAGATTATCCTCCTTTTCCCCTTTCTGAACTCCAAAAGATAATAATTCCCCACGTGTACGCTTTAAAGCAATATTTAGTGTATGTATTAGAAATTCCTCTTCTCTCCTCCAATATCTATCATCTCTATAAGATCCTACCTTTTCCCGTGTCCAAAGGAACTAACACATATATGAATTTTTAAGTTCAAGCAAAGAGTTTATTTTTAGTGATTCCATGAGGAAACATTATGGTAAAATGTCAAATGATGAGTTGTCAAAATGTTTTCAAACTAGTATGTTAAACTATGTATGTAAGGAAGAAACTATGTATGTACGGAAGAAACTATGTATGTAAGGAAGAAACTATGTATGTAAGAAAGAAACTATGTATGTAAGAAAGAAACTATGTATGTAAGAAAGAAACTATGTATGTAAGAAAGAAACTATGTATGTAAGGAAGAAATTATGTATGTAAGGAAGAAACTATGTATGTAATGAAGTGTTAAAGTTGATGAGGTAGAGAAACTAATTGAGGAACAAGAAAGAAAGAATTATTCTTATTGGTACGCTCATGTAATAACATGTAGTCAGTTTTTGGCATATTAATTGTTGTAATATTTTCATGTTGATTTATGTTTTGTTGTGTTAAAAGATGTACAAATTGTACTTATTGGTTATGGGACAGATGTTCGCCAAATAATTGCTGGAAAGAAACAAGAGAAAAGAGAGATTCTGTATTAATATTCACAATTATTCAGGAGCAGGGAGAATTTTAAGTTATAAAACTACCGGTACTCGTGACGAGCAGTCTTCCACTGCAGAAATAAATTCCACAATATCTCCTGCTCACTCATCAAAATCTTTCAGCATAACTGAAGTTGATGGCGAGAAAGAACATCTACCCCAAATCCACACGTACGTGAAGCTCAAGTAAAGCTTTCCGTTAGAAAAGTTTTCATCTGTTGATCAAAACTTTTTCTAAGGGGGGAGGTGTAATGGTAAATGCACCTACGTACATATGAAGTACGCATTGCTTAAGAAGAGCAATGAATATTTCTTTCAAACTGTACGTGAAAGAAATATTACCCTTCAAACATGTTTAAATTAGGGTCGCGTCTGGAGCAGGCGCCCTGCTTAAGGTCATGGGTGATTGGGCTCCCCAAACCGCCGTCAACGCTGACACGATCCAGACGTGGAAACAGGAATGTTTGGGAACTTGTGAGTTTTCAAAAGAGCAAAAGTCCTCTGACAGTTATGTCAGTTTATTGCGTCCAGGGCATGCCGAGTTCTGGCGGGGGTGGCGTAATGGCCTCGAAAATCTCCCTGTTTCCCATATAAGGATCCTCTAGCGTTGATATCGGACAGACAGCCCAGAGACTTTGCTGTGTCAACTTCACGCTGCTCTGCAGCTCTATTTTTCAATTAAACTTCATACTTCATCGGACTTGGTCTCTGTACTTGAAACCTCGCTCACCACCACGCTCCTCCAGGGAACTTAGCTTCCCTGCGAACTCAATATTTGTGCATCCTGTACTGGAAGCATTTGTAATTGCCTGCAATCGCTGCTAGTAGCACGACACCTGCAGCGAAAGGCATTACAGTCTGAAATAATGTTTATGTTACCATGTCAGAAGCTATTAAAAATAAACGTGTTTGGTTTTGTGTTGTTCTTAGAAAAAATTATTTATTCATTAATCTAATGCATATGATCAACAACGCTGTTACACCAAGAAAACTCATTGTCCCCTTTACTTATTCAATTCTATCAACAGATTTGATTAATGTGTGGTCGTTAACCTACCTATTTATCTACAAAAATTGAATATCTCTTATCATCGATTATCGGATATCGTAAAGTGATGAATTCACGAATGATTTACACATTAAAAGAGCATGAATTTCGAAAATGTTACAAATTTTTTATTATTGCGAAAGATACTGGGCTAAGGAAATTTCGAAATAAAATAATTTTATTTCCTGAACATCACCAACAATGGCAGCAATAACAAAAAATGCATTTTACAAATTTGCATTTTGCAAATTGCGTTCTGCAAAGTGCTGGAGAGTTGTTGATCACTGTATTTTGAAATCCTATTTTTTTAGAAATTCTATTATCTACAGTTGTTCAATGCTAAACTAATGAAGAAATCGAGTGTTGACTGGAAATCAAAGCCATGAGCACTGTAGGTGAGCATACCTGATGACTGATACAATTGTGTAAGTAATGTTTCAATATAATCTTTTATTTGAACTTAGTGTTAATGAACTTACTTGAGTTGCTTACTTTTTATTGTATACTTTCCGTCATTCCCTGGAACTGCAACACCCTTTCTTTTTGTGTGTGTGTGTGTGTGTGTGTGTGTGTGTGTGTGTAGGGGGGGCACCAGACATCACTGCGTTTGAGAGATTTTTATAAAGTATTCAATCATGTATATTTTACGTAACTTCCTGCGAGGTGCAGGAACTGCAGCAACCACCACTCGCTGTGTTTTTCATCAGGCTTTCCCGCTTGCGTTGAATCCTGTAATCGCCCCTCCAGTTTCCGGTTTCTCGGCCCACCTCCACGCGCATGCTTCGCGTGCCTCGAGATCTCCCAGAAGTTCATCTAGAAAAAACAATATCTTAATCGAATGGAATCTGGTCGGGAAAAATTTACGTTACTTTTCCTCACTGGTTTTTTAAGTGGTTTGAGGAGTTTAACTCGAAATTTAGGTTAATCACTTCGGGACTTGTAGACTTCACAGAGAAAAGTGCAACAAAAAAGACTAAAAGGTTTGCCCTTTCATAGTATTTCATTTACATATCGTTAACTCTGAATTCTGCAAAGGTTATTATATACTAGCAGTTTAGAAGCAAGACACGCTGAAGAATTAATAGTTTATAAACAGCATTTGTTTAAATTTTATAAAAAATGAAGAAAGATAATTTTTTACTCTACACCTAACATTATTTTTTAATTACACATCAATATTTTTATTTTTTCATTTTGAGTATTTTTTCGAGTGTTCATTTTTGCTGCTAGTAGTTTGAAATCTGGCTGCGATCGGTAAGCTCTGTTCTCACGAGTTCACTTAAAGGTTCATTAGTTCGTATGTATATTTAAATTTAATGACCGTAAGCGTCGGTTATAGTGATCCACACACATAAATAGCATGTGATATTGAAATAAAAATCTTATCACACTTTTTTATTAGTGGTTATTTTTCTTCTGGATGTTTCTTTCAAACTTCTGTGGCCGGAACGGCACTTCGTTTCTGTTCTTCGACATCTTGAAGTTCTATTACATCCGACGTTGAGCTGCTGTATCCTTTGGAATCGGTGATGAAACAGGACATTAATTGCCTTCTTTTACTGTGAGCTTGGTTTTAAGAGCTGCTAGAGATATACTCCAGAGCAGCAGGCAGCTTGCAAGCAATGTTCTGGCCACCGTTGGTTCAATATAAAAGTTGACCAAATTTTCTACAAATTGTAATTTACAATTCTGGGCAATTTGCGTTACCATGACTTGGCGGAAGAGTTCCAGGACGAGGCCGATAGGCCGAGTCTAGGAATTCCGTCGTGTCATTGAAAGTCACTTTTGCCGTGTGATGTATAGTATTTTATTCGAGACCTTAGTCTTTTGACAAGATGCCGATGTGACATATTAATTTACAAATATTCAAATTTAATTGACGATCACGAGATCACAACGATCACAATTATTTGTCCTTGGTAGGTATATTGCATACTGGTTAGTACAGGGTATTATCTTTAATTTTTCAACAAACCGTTGTGGCGCTAAAGTACCTAAAACTGTGACTTTTTAGCTCTCTGACGAAATTGACTGAAATCCGTCTGCCTCTGCTCCGTCGACCTCCGCTTCCCCGATCCTCGCTCGGTCGGCGCCTGCTCTGTCGACTCCCGTTCCGTCTGTCTCTGCTCAGTCGTCTCTCTCTCTCTCTCTCTCTCTCTCTCTCTCGGTTTCCGCTCTCTCTCGGCTCCCGCTCTCTCCAGCCCCGCTTTTCCTTCACCCTCGATTCCTTCCCTCCCCCTCCGCTGCCTGCTTGACCAGATGCGCGAGGCTAATTGGCACCGCTCGTGACCTTTTCTTTTCCTCCCCCTCCGTCGCCATCCGCCTGCACAAAAAAAGCTTCGGCGAGCGCGGCAGCCCACGGCTCAGCCCGCCTCTGTGCTCGAAGTCTCAATACACCAGCACAGGGGATGAGCCACAGCATGGAACGATAGGGGGCCGAATTTCAATGGAATTCTTAAAGGTGTTAATTACCAATAGCACTACAACTGGCAATTTATGAATGTTCAAAATACGTTTATATAAATATTTTCAAGGATTTATATTCACTCACAACTGGCGTTTCTTGTACTGCAAGGAATTTGATTTACGAGAGCAGTCTTGTTACTTACACAATAACCCCTAAAAATATTTAGTTAATTCATATTAGAGTAGCCGTGCGATAAGTCTCGCATTTGGAAATAGGACTTCCTTCACCGTATGCATTAGAACTAATTTAGCGAAACGAGTTTTAATACTATTCGAGTTATCTCCGCCCTTATTACGAAGAAGGGGTGCCTGGAAGTACCAAATCCCTCAAATTTATAAGATCTTAAAAGATCTCAATTTGTTGATTACGGCACTTGAGGAACATACCTATAGGTCTACGACCCCAGAGACTTGATTTTAAGGAAATATATATGCATAATCGAAGTTAAAGAACAGACCGTAAAGTGGATTTTCACCTGATAAATTCGGTCGCGGTTTATTCGTACAAATACGAGTTTTTATGAAGTGGAAATGTAATTCATCGCCTTTTGGTTAAATTATTTCCCTTGATGTCATTTTAGGTTGGTTGGCTATGAGAACCGCTTAACGTGCATGTACTACAAAAGTAAATAAATGGTTTTCTGGATTAAAAGAATGCAATACCTTGGAGACTTCCAGTCATCCTTTGGGGAAGCGGTGAAGATCGGGCTGTGCAAGGGCCGAGGGGTGGAGGCGGTGGAGAGGAGCGGGGAGGGGAGCAAAGAAACCTGGTTGCGTGCTGGAAACATGTGGCCCCCTCTTGCATAACGCACACTTTTTAGCTTTCCGTTCCGCGGGACGGAGCCGACGACTCTCGTCCGTGCGCCATGGGATGCGGGCCGATTTCTTAGCAGAGCGCTTTGCAGCAAGAACTTCCATGCTGTAAATCAATTTCTTTATTACTAACTAAAAATACTTGCAAATTCTTTTCCGACACTGAAAGTGAATTCTGTGAATTGTGAAATATGACACAATAGTCTTATTTGTGACAATTGTAAATTGTTGCGAAATTTGGAGACTATTTTCTAGTATCCTAGGTAAAACGAATGTAAGAAGTAAATAAAATAATTTACATCATCTGAGATTAATTTGCATTTCCCAGATTTTGGGCCCATGATATGTATTTTGGCTTCATACGCGCTGATGAAAAACACTTTCCTGGTTGTCGTGACAATCATCCTTTTCAAATGACTCGCCGTGCAGTTTAATTTCTGTGCAGATGAATAATTTTATACTCATGGGTCATGGCAGTTTCCAGAGTAAATCACGAGTCTCACATCAACAATGATAACCAAAAATAAAAGTGAACAAGCTGTAGAAATCCTTTTTTGTGAGATGATTCTCGATGAGCGACCAACAGAGATTAATTAAAATATCAGAGAAAGTTAGCAAGTACATAATGAACAAGTATGAGGAAGGAGATAAGGACGGACGGATGGAGGATGGAAGGGAAAGGAAGGGTAGGAAGTTCGGACAGAGAGGGAGAACAAACTGTCGGAGGGCGTAGAGGGAGACTGTGCGTGTGACGAGCATATACGAGAGCGAGTGGGGGGCGATGTCTTCGTTGAAGGCGCCCCGCAGGGGCTTTTTGCCCGGCCGTTCCTCGGCGGCGGCAGCGCGCCTCGCCTCTCCCGTCGCCCTCCCCCACGCTAATCGGATGGCAACGGCCTCCGAGGCCGCAGAAGTAGCGTGCAAATCTCTGCACATGACGATAACGATCTGTATGTTTTTATTCGAAAGAAGACTCAACAGTATTTCATTTCATACTTCGTCATCGCGACGCCAGCGACTTTCCTCTTATCTCCCTATCTTTGAGGGTTTGTGTAAATGACGAGCTCCGCAGAGGTGCCAATAAGAGGTTTGTAAGGTTGTCTGGGGTAACAGTTGCATAGATTTGGTGGTCGCCTATAACATTGAGGGAATAATAAGCAATGCTCAAGAAAGTTTCATCGACAACAATTTCACCTAGAAATAGATACCCCATAAAAATCTCAGAAATCATTTTTTGAAACCTTTGCTGTTCCTTAAACTATTATGTTAATTGCAACCAGTTTACTTCATCATATGACAATGTCATATGATCACGATCATGACAATGTCATGATCATGATGATGTCACTAAGTGAGACAAGTATTATATGTAAAAAATGTCATTCTACTAATTTGTTAAGTTTTCCAGAATTGATTTTTGTGTCTTCCTTCCATTTTCTTTTCCCTTCTCACGGCCTCCTCTCCTTATCCCTTTTCTTTCTTGGACCATCAGGCTTGCTTTCCATTTGCACTACAACAGTAACCAACATCGCAGGGCAAAATGCACTCTTCTGTAGTATCTGGGAACTGTCTCTTACTACGTAGACCTGTCCAAGAACTATTTAACTGTAGAAGAAGTTTCTTAAGATGCACTTAAATTTAACCGTACTAACAACATATATTTTACTGTTAAACCAAATATGTTTCACAACAGTAAGTGTACTATGTACATTTGATTTGATTCCATTTCCTTGTGTATGTAATCACACACTACTTGTCAATAGAAACACAAATGTTGTTTAAAAAAACATACAAAATGGTTTTCCTGCACAATAATAACAAATAAAATACTCTCTTTTAACAATTCAATAATTAAAGATTTTAATAAGAAAAGCCTACACGCATACTACAATAAACGTAGATATATTTATACGAGTCTGTCCATGTGGTTTATAAAGATAAGAAAGTAATGTCCTCAGAACCTTGTCTTTTCAATTTTTATAAATTTTATACCAATGTTTTAAATCAATTTTTCTCTAATGTAATAAATGAATGTTACCTACCAATTATGCAGTAACTTTTAATTTCTATGTATTCGCGTCATACTATGAAGACAGTTAATGAAACTTAATGGGACAAGGGGCTGCACCAATTTTACCCCTTATAATCGTTGGTATGTTTCATTTGAAAGCCTATATTTTGAAGTGAAATGTTGTAATTGCATTTCATATTATTCGCAATGCGGAGTATGCACAAGGTCGAAGATAATGTATAAATGATTCGTAAATACTCGTATGCGGGAGGAAAACATTTGAATTAATGCCGACTGGTTTTAGTTCGTTACACTTTGTTTTATTTTCTTTACTTCTTAGTTAACTCCTGGAATGCACATGCTGTATACGGGGAGCGCGTGCGAACGTTCTAGAAACTCTTTGCGAAATGTTTGCCTCAACATGCGTATATCACAGATAACAGGCTTCACAATGACCTAAACCACATGGTGCATTAAGAACTCTTCATATTAGTTTAGCGGTGATTTGTTGTTGGAATTTAAAATGAAATAATTATAGGCGTTGCTATTTCCAAAAATATTTATTGAAAGAATAGCTTTTCATAGCATCATCATTATCATCATCATCAGCAGCAGTTTCCTGTTGTTTGAAGACCACAAAACGACTACTTTGACCTCCTACGTAGTCATTTTGTGGCTTACAAACAGCAGAAAACAGAAGACAACTAAGCCATCGAAAGCTGATCTTTCAATAAATATTGTTGGCAATAGCAACGACTATAATAATTTCATTGTAAAACATGATGACTGGCTTCTCTAGATGTGACTGTCGTTCATGTTGGTACTTTGGCATCTGGGAGTAAGTGAAGCAAGAAAGGAGGAAAAGAGAGGTATGTCGTACCTTTCATATATTTGCAAGAACTCCATTATTCCAAATACCTCGTTGTTATAAATCATTCACAATATCAACTTCAAACACTATTTTACAAGACTTTTTTGTGAAGGAAGCTGGAGTTCTGCAAAGGCTTCGAATTAGGAGAAAATTCTATAAATCCTGCCCGTAGTATAATGCAATGTTTGTACATCACGTCACGGAGTTTCTACAACGGTAGTTACAGGCACATAATTATCCTAAATGAAGTTTGTGCTACATAAGAACTTCTGGCTCTCCGTAGAGACAAATTTTTATTGCAAAATGTTTTTTTAGTGGCTACAGTAAATAATTCAATACAGGTAGTCTAAAAATGCAATGTTACAGTTTCTAATGAAAATTTATTTGGATTTAACGATACCTAAAAATGTTATAACATGCAGGGAAACATGTGTATAACCTAAGTAATGTATAACCTAATTAACATATGTACAACCTAAATTTCGTATTTGTACTCTAAATAACGATAATTATGTGTGTAATTAACTTAATCGTTTATATTCACGTAAAAATTGGCTATTGCACGCTCAATGGCAGTAGACAACTCCCGAAAACCCCTGGCGGCGCCTGTGGTCTGCATGAACTGCAAAGGCCGGAGGGTTGCCTATAATCAGGGGTTCAAGTAATTTAAAACGTCCCTCATTACGGTTTCGCCCTGTACAATGCAAGGAAATACGTAAATGAGAAGATATCATGCAGAAAGATTAATACGAATATTGAAGGTTACTTTTTAGAAAATTTTAAGATTGAATTTAAAAATTACAGGACATTTTGCTCGAATGTGTTACTATCTGAGCTTCAAAGTTCTTGCATATAACGCCAGACTTACGAAATGTTTCCGTCAGAGTCATGGTAAATAAAAATGCAACTCTTCAGTTGAAAAATGTGAGCGAGGAGGGTTCGACCTACTCAACTGCGCATTTAGACATCCGCTCATCTGCGATACACACCGCTAGGTTCAACGAACCTTTTGGGCACGGTGCTCCAATTTTCGGGAGAGATACGAGATAGCAGGATGCCTCGGTGCCGCACTGCAATGTGCCCCACTATTGCACCAAGCACACTGCTGGGGTTTAGGTTGTCCTAGATGAAGGGTATTCGGTGAATCGCTTTCGGTTAATGTAATATTGATAATTGTAAATAATAATAATAATAATAATAATAATAATAATAATAATAATAATAATAATAATTGTCCAAATATTACGCGAAAATAAGTCACTCAACAAGAGAGTGACCTTAGCCTCTTCATCTCAAGCAGCCCTTCACCTTTACCGGTGAATCACATAAACCTTAACCTGAGTGGTCTGTCACATACTGTAATGCAACCTCACACGTTGGGCATCAATTTATGTAACACACCAGCGCAAGCGAGCACCAATTCATGTAATGCTCCACTGTGAGTCACACTATCATAAGGGGGGAGAGAATTGTCATCACACTTAAGGTGCGACGGTCGCTTCCAGACACCAGAATGCACGCGCTGAATTCGTTTGGGGGGGCGCCAAGCGTATGCCTTACCTGTCGTCTGGGCACCGGCGTTGAAACATCTCAGGGGTGAGCGCCCTGGGTCAAAGGATTGCATTTGCTTACTGGCTACAAATAATACACATTTCTTTGTGTGACCACCCGACCAAAATGACGTTCATTGCTGCTGTTAATTCTCTCTTTTATATACTATTTCTTATAGTGCTTTGCTCTGGCTATTGACTAAAATGGACGGGAACTCTCAGAAATGGTGATGGTCGAAATGGTTGAAATGCTGCTACCTCACCCCGAAAGGATTACACGTCCAAATATCGGCCGGTGGCAGCGGATGACCCGTCGAACTGCCATAGGGGACTCCTGTAGTCGGCTCGCCTGGCTGGGCTGGAGGTCGTTCACGGTCGTCCGCGAGATTGAAGAGTCGGTTTTTTGATGCGCGGGTCGCAGGTCTTCATACGCCGCCTGGATCGCGTATTATCATTGGCTGCCGAATGATCGTGCTACATACTCTCTCGTGTAATTTATGGGTGTTACTCCTATTGTCCTAACCCGGCATCCGGAATAATTTCCGATGGTGGAATAATGGCTGGTAAGACTTTGGAGACTAGCGATTGTTTGTCGTATGGCTGTTGTCGCCGTTAAACGAAGAACTCTCTCTAAGAGTCGACCGCTCGCTACAACACTCTTTCACCAATTGTTCAATCTTTCTAGCGCCTTCCGCTTACCAGATTCCCGTCCTCTCCCTTCTCGCAAAATGCCAGTCCTATCACGTGCTTAGCGCGAAGCTTCTCATAGGTTTGTTAAAACGTTTCTGGGACACTCTATCGCCCGAGGTCTGTGATTGGGTTACGAGAACAGCGCATTTTAGTGCCTACGAGACCCGACACACATCTGTGCTGTTTCTACGGAGCTTCGTGATTTATTGTCTCGTAGGAATTTCTGGTGGGTTGCACTCGAGCCTCTTAATGCGACACTTCCGGTAGTCAGTCACCGACTGCTAAACACAAAGCTGGAAGGGTGCGTTTCGGGGGCGGACGCACGCTGGGGAACGCATCTGCGCGTGGCAAACTTTGCGAAAGGCGCCCTTCGCCTCGAAATATGTTAATAGAACGTGACGCAGGGGTCGCGCTGTGCGATGAGTCTTTACGACTCATTGCAATTCTATTACGGGCGTATAAAATAGTGTAACGTTTCTCCGTGATGAATTGAAACACACGCAGGTAATATTTTAAGAAAAATTATTATTTCGTTTTTTAATGCTACATATATACAAAAATACTTAATTTATTTAGAGATAGGTTACACAGTCCTTGTGTTCTTCACTTTATTATTTTCCTTACACACGACTCTGTTCTCTTGATTATTTATTTACACAGTCCACTTCTTCTAATTATTTATTTACACTATTCACATCTTCTACTCTATCGCACAGTCCGATTCTCTGTTCACGGTACACTGCGCTGATCACAATTCACTGCGCAGACCACCATTCACTGCGCAGATCACAATTCACTGCGCAGACCCGGGTCCACTACACTGCTGTTCACTTCATAGCTCAGCTTCCGATTTTCGTTTGCTGTTCACCTACTGCACCACTGTTCACCGCACTGCACACTTAGCAGCTCAGCTTCCACTTCAGACTGACTTAGACTGCCTACTCACTGACTACATACACTGAGTGACTGCTTACTGCCTGACTGGCCCGCGGCCGCCGGCAGCGGCGAA
The DNA here is from genome assembly GCA_038098605.1 of Gryllus longicercus. Lineage (NCBI taxonomy): Eukaryota > Metazoa > Arthropoda > Insecta > Orthoptera > Gryllidae > Gryllus > Gryllus longicercus. The sequence continues at coordinate 3,052,113 of JAZDUA010000147.1, forward strand.
TTTATACCTGGCTGGCGCCCGTCTGAACACATCCGTCACTTGCTCCACATTTCTACGCGACTCGCGAATAACCCGGAACCGTCCAGTTCGGAGGGCGCCGGCAGATGACGCAATCAGCGCAGATGATGCAATATTCGTTACATTGTCCCCTCCTTAGATGTGATCCGTTCCGGAGCGCGTTTAGTGAAATCATGCAGATTTTGCAGCTGGAGCCTCTTCTGCAGTTGCAGGTTAAGAAGTGACAGTTTATAGTATTCTTCGAATATGCTGACATTCCCTGGTGGTAACTGCAGACGAAGATTTTCACCCCAATGTACCGGAAGAGTACTTCCAGCATGCTTCTCACGCTAGAGAAGATTCGCTCTAACGATGGGATGATTTGACAGATCGGGAAACAAGTGAACATCACGTGTACTTCAGAGAAGTATCCCTCCGCCGCGTCAGCTGTTTAGTTACGCCCCTTCGTAGTGTTTGTTTACGGTTCACGCGAGACATCAATAAAGAGATGTCTTGAGTTTCGGTTAGTTATATGCACGCACGCGAGTCCGGGAAATATAGAAATTTATTTGCATAAGTGGGAAAATGTCTTAACGTAATATCACATTCAATAAAAGAAAACTGCCACGAATGTAAATAGAAAGAAAATTGATTTTTCAGGGGAAGTTCAAATACCTTTTCTTTTCAGCAAATGGCTAAATCACTTTTGTGGTGATGAGGGTGGTTTATTTATAATTATAACACCCCGACTATCAAAACTTGGTACTATGCACTCATAACTCAAATGTGTTTTAATGATTGTTTTATATTTCACTAATGTTATGCTTTTCAATACATGTCTTGATCTACAACTAAAAGCTTTACTAAATTTTCATGAGAGTTATTTCCTTTACAAGCATTCATTTTTCAAATAAATATTTTAAATACTAAATCTCGATAGAACATCTCTATGATGTTAAAAGAATAAATGGGATGGGTATTAAAAATGTCCTGTAAAGGTACATAAATATATGTAATTTCACGAGATTTATGTAGCACTTTGACCAAAGGTGTGGAATTGTTAATTCCATTACACTAGGACACAATTTAATAATAATCACAATAATAATAATATTTCATTTATTTTCACATAAGTTAACGAATTCAGCAGTTGCACCTGAATGAGAAATTACTTCGCTTGGATGCAGTTTAAGCAAGCTTGTAATGAAACCGAAATCTGAGATATGGTAGAAAAGCAACAATTATTAAACAGTATTACAAAACAGAACCCTATCATGCTTAAAAGAATTATATAAAACATATGTTAATACAAAGAAAAGAAAATTATCAAAACCGGTATCCAAATTCAAATAATATATAATACACAATATAATACAATACACAAACCTACAATTATAATAAAGTACACAAAATTACAATTAATACAATATACAAAATATACACAAATAATACATATAATACACAAATAATACAATATACAAAATTCAATACCACATACATTTAAACAATATACAAATTTAAAGAAAGAAATTAACAAGGGTAGGAAATATTTATTTTAATTAATTGTGGTAAATATATAACATTTTGTTGTTTCCTTGTGTCAGTGGAAGTTTCCTAGAACAAAAAGAGAAAATTTCATTAGTGTTCCGTTTAGTTAACTTTTAATTAGTATTCTATTTTTAATTGAATATTTTCTATCTTCAAGCACCATGGCTTGTCATTATTTGGGTTCAAGAATATACTTCCCTAGAAAATCAGCAATATTTTATCCAGTCTCGAAGGTACAGTCTGAAAGATGGTCCGAGCCAACTGCTTCATCCTCGGGCAACCAAATGTGGATCTATTGAAGATAAAGTGAAAAGCAATAAAAGACAAACTTTACAATTTCATTAATTAAAATATAATTAAACTATTAAACAATAGGATCTTCTTTGTTCATTTACCCATAAATACAGTGCAGATCTGTTTTTCCTGTAAAAGTACAAAGAAAAATGCATGTGAATATTGAAAGACAATATGTTAATTACTATACACACTTTAAGATAATTTCAACTATACTTACAAATCTTCATATTTAACACCCCTCTCCTGATTGTCCTGGTAATGGGATAGCAAGAGGTTCAGTGTCATCTTCATTATCTTCATTCTCTTCATCACTTGAATTCTCTTCTCCTAAATTGATGATAATGGGTTCCACATTTATGCTGTCCCATTTCACTTCTCGATTCCAGTCTTCTTCAACAATTTTCTCTGTATGTTTCACATAGTTTTCCCATCTGAATCAGGTAATAATGTTCTCATTTAACACAATATACATTTCAATGATTATCTAAGAAATAGTAACTAACTGTAAAATATAATATGATTATCATTCACTTACTTCTCAGCTGTAACTTGATGAAGAGCATCGTGCCAAACTTGTTTTACATGAGCACGATCAAATTGACTTCCAACATGAGTTTTGTAATACCTCTTGCAATCATTCCACACCATTTCTATTGGATTGTAGTGGCAGTGATAGGGTGGTAGTCGCAACACAGTATGTCCAGCAGCATTAATAATATTGTCCACACGGTACCTACAAATATTTTACTGGCATGAAAATATTCTACTTCACAAAAACTGTTCTGAATATTCTGAACAGTGTCATGTTTCTTCATATTAGAAGGCTTAACTCAATATGAAATACTGACTCCTAACACATATCATTGTAGAACATTCATAAATACAAATTTAGAAAATCAGTAACATATTTATTATTAAATTTGCTGACCACTATCTGTATTTGTAAATTATTTATTATAAGTGGGCAAAGCATTGAGAGAAAATACATACAGTTTCTCTGGCTTGTTTGATGAAGCTAAAGCAAACAGTTCCTGGTGAAGAGAATCAGCCCTAAATGGAATATTGTGGTTTTCCAGGAAGTTTTTCAGTTGCAGTTTGGTCCACTTTCTTGTAGGTAATCTCTCCAACTGTAAGCAGAGAAAATACTAAACTATTTCCATAATTTCCTTTTTGGAAAATAAGTCACATCATCTTTGTTGTTTTGCATTTTGTATTTACAGAAATGAGAATATTGCTATTATATTGTTTCTTACAGAGTACAGCGCAATTGATATTCAACTGTTACTTACATGAGCACTGTGATAAGAAGCATTATCTAGCACAATAACAGACGGTTCATCAAGTTTTGGAAGTAGGGTATTCTCCATCCATTCCTCAAACATCTCCCCATTCATTGTTCCATGGTACTCTTCACTACTATTTTGCGATGGAAACACTAGATCTGCATCATCCACAAACCCCTTCTTACCTCCTGCATGTAAAACTATATAACGTTGTCCTTCACTCAGATTCTTTCTCACACAGCTGAAACTACTTGAGTCTTGCCAAGTCTTGGTAGCATAACCTAACAAAAAAAGTTGTACAAATATCAATATCAATTATGTGAAGTGTTTAATAAAGTACACACATTATAGTTCTGCAATTACCTTTCGAAAAAAACCAAGTCTCATCTAAGAAAACAAAATTACTATCTACATCTTTCAAATTTTTATACTGCCGTAAATATTCTATTCTATGAGCACTAATATCCGCTCTTTCTATCAAGGCCCTTCGATTGTCCGTCTTCTCCCATGAAAATCCCATCTCCAATAATAATTTTCTCAAAGTTGTTCTGCCACCAGAAAATCCCACATCCTCATTTTTTCTGACTTCCACGATCAAAGAATCTAATGTCACATGTTCACCTGCAAAGAAATGATCAATTCAAACAGGAACTTCAATAGAAATATACAGGTCAAGTAATTAAATATAAATTAAAACTTACCCTTTTCACACATCCCGTAAATAATTTTTCTGATGACACCTTTGCCGAAATCGTCCACTTTGTCTATTACAGGCGCTTTTCGACTTCTTTTCTTCCTAGGAGTCCTCAATTCATGAATGTTCTGTTTATAATACCTAAATACACATAATTCATAGTTACACTTTTATCAATTGCACAATAACCGTCATGAAAGTGTAATTATAAAATTATAAAAGCTTACTTTAAAACCGTATTTTTGCTCAGATTCAGCAGTTCTGCTGTGAGCATAAGAACAGATCCTGCTTCAAGTCTTCCTTCACGCTGCATTTCTTCAATTTTCCTGGCAACGGATATAATGTCTTCTTGTCGCTGGCGTGAACAAGGATGCACTTTGCGCCCACTCCGGCTTCTCATTGTTCACAATCGTGATACAATTGCACAAAAAAGCACGAAATATCACGAAAAGCTCCCAAACACAGGTTGCAAGTCGCCACACAGTACAATCGTGATACAATTGCACACAAAAGCACGAAATATCGCGAAAAGCTCCCAAACACGTTGCAAGTCGCCACACGACACAATGCCGGAACACGTGCTCCGTGTTGACTACGTATCTCACATTCAAGACTCGATTTTAAAACAAACATAATACTTATCACATGAAAACTACATTCAAAATCATTTTTATAAAAAAAAAGAATTTTTACATTAGAGCACAAAGCTCTGCACTTCCTAATTTCAATTATTTCTCGTGGCGCACTATATTTTCGTCGGACGAGGACATCACAGCAGGGAGCGTCGTGGCTTCTTACAAGTTAGCCAACTGCAAACGAACGAATGGAGGAAGAAGAGTCTATTAAGTTCAAGGATACAACGACCACAGAATCGTCAGTTGTGTTGCCAGCACTAGCTGTCAAATCATCCCATCGTTAGAGCGAATCTTCTCTACTCTCCAGTCCAGTCCATCAAACCTACTTCCCAGTTTGGGCATGAAAATGTTCTGGACGTTGTCTTGCAATAGTTGTTGGGGTAATTCAAAGTTTTCCCAAGGTTCTGATAGGTGGCCTTGCGATGTAATTTTCTTTTTGTGATGACATAATACAACTCACGTCGGGGAGAAGCATGTCCTTCTCAATATCCGGTTGCTGGTTCTCTAATTCGTCTATTATCCTGTATATAACCCGGAACCGTCCAGTTCGGGGGGCACTTGCAGATGACGCAATACGCGCAGCGAATCCTGGAAAATGATGCAATATTCTTACAATGGCGACAAAATACAGTACTAACGAAATAGGCTATTGTAGGAAAATTTTTGAATGTTTAAAGTTAACACGTGACTTGATTAGGTTTACGAAACAAAATATAGTATACGACAGGCTAAAACAAATTGATAGCAAATCAGTCATTAGCATTTTGAAACAAAATTCCACAACAAATGAAATATATCATAATTACTTGAGACAATGTACCCGATGTTGATGTACTAGTTCAAAAAGTAAACTAGATCAGAAAAAAGGGCAAGACATAAATTAAGCAGAAAATCCTTAAGCATTTCTTTAGACCACCACCAACCGCCACACCACAAAGCAGTTAAAGTGACTGCAAAGGCAGAAGAGAATTTGAGAAAATTCTCAAAGTGTTTTCGGAAAAATGGACGAATGGTCGAAAACCTCTACCAAAAATCCACCTTAACAAAATTACATTTCAACTTCGTAACACAGTTAATAATATTTCATACAGAAAAAGTATTGTTTTACGTATGCATAAGGTGGCTTGCATGGTGTGGCTGTTACTATCTTTACAGCATACCCCCATTTTTGGGAGGCACCAGCCATCACTGGAAGTTCAATAACATCCACAACACAAAATTTCGCTACGCTCCTTTCACCAACTAGCGGAGAAAGGAGGTATTTTTTGATGAAGAAACAGGCGATTTTAATTTAACTCAGAGGCTTCATTTAGACTTGAGAATCTTTTACATGCAATAACTCTATTAACATGGGAGAGCCGCCTTTACTTCCTGTCTGAAGGAAGGCTTATGAAGGATTTTTTCGCCCTTAAAAATCCACAGATTCGATTGGGTTTCAACACGCGAACTTGGGTATAACTGTCTGATACGCTAACCGTTACACCATCGCCGCCGCAAACACAGATATCTGACTGAGATATCTGATTGGGGAAAAATCTCGCTACCCAACGGTAGGTCGGCTTCAGATCTCGCCAGCAAAGGACGATCACGGCCACCTTTCAAAGAAAAAAAACATGCACTAGACATACGGGACTAATGACCTTAGCTGATGAGCCTGGAATAACAAAAAAACCAATCCATCATATATCAGGAAAGCTTCTCCCGTTGAGAGAGACTGAAGAGGCAGGCGGCCTCCGCGAGGCCAATGAGAAAGGCAAAAAGGGTTATCTACACGGTTCCTAGGGTAAGTTGAGGAGTAAAACATGCTAATTAGGGACCATCAACAGTCTCATGTAATGTATCCCAAGAAAGAAAATGGGAAACGTGAAGCAGTTTCGCTCCCATGCAGCAGTGTTTTATGGAGCCGATTGCAATCGATGCAGCTGAGACTGAGCCAAGCCCTATCCGGCGGATAGGTCTCCCGCAGCGACACCACGTGCGTCGCCAAAGCGCGGAACGCGGACGCGGCACGCCCCCGCCCCCTCCCCGCCCCGGCTTCCGCCAGCTGCGGCTTCTCCCCCTCTCCTCCCCCTCCTCCCGTCCCACCCAGCAACGTGCCGACCGGGCGCCAGGCTGTCTCGTGCGTTGTCCCGCACCGCATCGCCCCCACTCCACTTCACAACGACTCGCCGTGCCACGCTACAGCCTGCTCCTCCCGCTCTGCCCGCCCCACTCTGCCCGCCCCACTATGCTCGTCCCGCTCTACCCGCCCCGCTCTGCCTGCCCCGCTCTTACTTCCCCGCTCTTCCTGCCCCGCTCTGCCCGCCCCGCACTTCCTGCTCCGCTCTGCTCGCCCCACTATGCCCGCCCCGCTCTGCACGCCCCGCTCTGCCCGCCCCGCTCTACCCGCCCCGCTCTGGCGCCCCGCTCTACCCGCCCCGCTCTGCCCGCCCCGTTCTGCCCGCCCCGCTCTTCATGCCCCGCTCTGCCCGCCCCGCTCTTCATGCCCCGCTCTGCTCGCCCCGCTCTGCCCGCCCCGTTCTGCCCGCATCGTTCTGCCCGCCCCGCTCTTCATGCCCCGCTCTGTCCACCCCGCTCTACCCGCCCCGCTCTGCCCGCCCCGCTCTGACGCCCCGTTCTGCCCGCCCCGCTCTTCATCCCCCGCTCTGCCCGCCCCGCTCTTCATGCCCCGCTCTGTCCGCCCCGCTCTGCCCGCCCCGCTCTGCCCGCCCCGCTCTGCCGCCCCGTTCTGCCCGCCCCGCTCTTCCCGCCCCGCTCTTCATACCCCGCTCTGCCCGCCCCGCTCTGCCCGCCCCGTTCTGCCCGCCCCGTTCTGCCCGCCCCGCTCTTCATGCCCCGCTCTGCCCGCCCTTCATTGCCCGTCACGGCCCTTCCTCATTTTTCCCTCGTTCACCTCCCCGCTCCCCGCCACACCTGCATCCTGTCCAGGTCCTGCACTTTACTAGGTTTGGGAAAACCCCGCTAACCGATGGTAGGTCGGCGCCGGTTCTCGCTATACAGAGAAGACCACCGCCACATCCCGAGCAAAAACATGCATTACAGGTACGGGACTAATAACGCTAGTAGTTGACGCGATCGAAGTAATGAAATCACTAACAATCAATCAATGAGCCACTTGCCGCTCCATAAACTTCCCCCAACACATTCTACTGGGCCATCTCTCTCCTCACATTCTCCCGCTCCTTTTTATCCCGCTCTGCCTCCTCTATCCTGCCTCGCCCCGTTCTGCACCAGGCCAACCTCTTTTCTCCCTACATCCCGCCGGCCGGGCGCCAGGCTGTCTCGCGCGACGCCCTGTGGGCGGCGACAGTTGCTCGCAGCGACGCGTCGCCTGCTCCGCGCGCATTTTTCTGCCTCTGCGAACGGCAGTGCGCGTCCCCGCCCGCGGCGGTCAAGGCCGCGCCGTCGCTCGCGCCGCGGATCTCGCCCGATCCGAGCACTCCCGCAGCGGAATGTTTCCAGCCATGCAACGCGTTCCGTTCCTAGCGGAAGAGCTTACTCTACACTCGACAGTGCCTTTGTTGGAGCAGCAATGCGAGAGCGTCTCCGTGGAAACAAGTGGAAGGTTTATGTAGAGAGCTCAGCTGTCTAGGCCCAAGCGACGCGACTAACGATCAGATCGGAGAAGACGCATCGGTTCGCATATTTTTCCTGCTAGTGACAGAGAGGTTCACAGCTGTGGGTTTTGCAAGTGGCAAATTGCATTTAAAATATATGCTAATAAACTTAAGTCTTTTTCTGAGGGATACCTTAAGGGACTAAAACAAAAAAAATATCGATAGGTTTGTTTTCGACAAAATGCACGTTGAAGTTGCTCAAGAAATGATCACATCACCTACATTTTTGTTTGCATTTTGACATTTATTATGACATTAGTAATAGAACACAAATACATATAATTTTTGGTGGATTGCCATTTGCTTTTTTTTATTTTGTAGTGGGAAAGATTAAATGCTAGCTCCGGTAAAACGCGAATTCCAATATCACCATTAATTGCGTTCTCTTGATCCGATCATCCGCACGTGCCACTCCTGGACGCCATGGATATTGCTAGCGCCCTGTCTCTCTATTCGTTTACCGATACTTTCATCATTTATCACTGCTCGTGCAAGTAAACGCGCCCGTACTCGCAGTTGGAAATACATTGTTGAAGCTTCGAACACCAGGAACTCCTAGAACAAAAATAATATTCTGCGTCTGGAATCGAAATATTCTTGGCCGTCTTCGAGATGCATTGTCCCAGAAATGGTGGCCATCCTGTACTAACCTATGATCAGTGCACCTCCGCGCATTTCATGAAGATCGTTGCAATATGATGGCCCAAGAACGTGAGGTCTGGAAAAAATAAGAATCTATACACCATAGGTTCGAGTGACGATGGTGGCAACACCAGCTAAGTAGCTGCATCAATGATGACCATTGTCTGGAAGATAGTTCTAGAGGCCGGACGCTCTGATCGATCGTTTACGAGGATTCCTCCAATAAATTCAAAACGAATGAAGGAGGAGTATCGTGAGCAAGGGGAATGCATTTCAGAGGGGAACCATCATCTGTGAAAGCAAAAGGTTCTTGGAGTCTGGAAAGTCCACACGGACCCCAGGTTCTCAACGGAACTCGCATCGTTAGGGGGTGCAGTGAGTAGGCGGCTAGACTGCTGATTGCTCGGGCTCGCCAGGATGCCGCACAAGTGGGGCCTGTACCCGTCAGCCTTGGAGCAGGATTGGGGATGGGCCTTCAGAGTCTCAAATCCAGCTACAGAAACGCCACGTCGTTAGTGCCGACGCGGGTGCAGAGAGAAGACGGGTTGGAGCTCCGAGCCGCCCAAATCTCGGTCCGATTGGCCCCAGTTGATCTCTTGTCTTCGGCGTGGCAGTGCTCGATACTCATGGGTGTTGAGGCTTTTTTCCAAGCAATGTGTTTGGCGCTTAATTCGACTTCGGTGCTAGATCAGAAAGCAAGTGGCCCTAAGCTGGCAGGGTGGTTCCAAACAAGTCGATCCTCGGAAGGGGAGGCGATCCTCTGGAAGGCAACGCGCCGGCGATCCCGTCTGCATTCGTTGTACCTGAGGGGGTGAGAACCTAAGGGCTAAGATGCTCGCTCTAATGCGAGTTAATCCTTCCTGGTATCAAACAAATGGTTTTTGGTGAACTTCGATCCCCTTGAGCCCAGAGGTAAGTATAGTTCTTCACTCGATTCTTTCTGTCGTGTTCTTAGGACAGGGCGATGATTTGATCTCTTATCACTCGACGTAAGCTTCATCTCCCGCAATCAAGGACTCGAGATCACCGTAGTCCCAGTCACCGTAGAGAAGTGAATATCCTTTTAGCCTCAAAGCTGTTGCCAACAGATATAGTAGATCTAATGTACATCGCTTTTACCACGTGCGCAAGCAAAGGTAAGATTCGACTTCGGGATGACACGGGATGGAGCCACCGAAAAGAAACTTAGACTAATATTTTTCAGAAATAGTCATATCATGTTTGTCTGAAATAGTACAAGACACTCAGTCACTGCTTTTGAGTTCTCTCCGTTATTAGTACGACAGGGTGTGACAGTACGACAGTGGGTTCTTCTTTCCGTGGTGCTACTGCATTATTCGAGTCTTCCTACGAAACAGATCTTTCTTTTGTATTGCTCTCTAATCGAACCGTTTGACATAATAGAAAAATGTGAGCCCCAAATTATTTAAAAAGTGATGACGTGATCCAAAAATTATTAATTAATATTGTTCACAGTCATTGAATACAGTTATGGGAAATAGAGTGACGGAGATGTAGGAGACTATTTATACAATGCTCATTTTCTCTCAAACATCGTATTGCAAAGTGTTAGTCATTTATGGATTTTTTGCCAAGCAAAAATTGTTTATGTCTACTTAAGAATTGAATTTTAAAACATGTCAAAAATGAAACATGATACGTAAAGATTTAAGAAAATAAATTGAAGTAGAAACGTGAGAAAGATTTTTGATATATTAATAGTGTCTGTATTTTATTCGTACAAAGGCAATTTACAAGGATTATTACGTGTAGACTTCAAAAAAAAGTGCTAATTGTAAGATGTAGCCCTACTGATTTACTTGTGAACAGCAACATAAATTAAATATGATTACTTATCTTGCGAAAGTGATGATAGGATATTAAAAATGATGAATACTTGCGTAAGCGTAATTCATGTAGCTGTTACTTGGAAAATAATCAGATACCTTTTCCAAATCTGCTAATTTAGAGCATTCCTTACGAATTGTATTTTTCATATTTTGTCTTATTTTACGGTTACTGCATATTTCTAATATTTAGCCTAACTTTTAGAAAAGTAAGAGGAAAATGGCAATGATTTAATAAATTCACAATTCTTCAAATTGATGAATTATGATTCGTGGTTCATCATGGTTCATTGAATTATTCATTGATCGTGGTTCATTGAAGAGCTCACCAGTCACCGTAAAGAAGTGAATATCCTTTTAACCTCAAAGTTGTTGCCAACGGATATAGTACATTTAATGTATATCGCTTGTACCACGTGCGCAAGCAAAGGTAAGATTCGCGGGCGTGGGAGCACGGATCGTCGGCTCAGTGTCTCGGACTCGAATATAAACCCGTGATAGATCTTTGTCTGACAGGAATCGTTTTCCAGTAAGCGAGAGATTCTGCGTAAGCATCACCGCGCCATGTGTTCCCTAGTTTACTAGTCGTCAGTACCAGTCGTCGTTCCCCTAAATTACTAGTCGTCAGTACCTACCAAAGATGATCTCTCTAAAATCAGGTAGCATCACCACATGCTAACGGGCGTGCTCAATGTATAAAAAAGACGTACCAGATTTTTAGAAAGACATTTTAAAATGTTTCTTGTAAAACTTTTTAACAATTCTTGAAATAAATATGCCAGTAATGTTATTTGTTTAATGTAGTGTATAATATGTTTTTTAATCACTTCAACTGAGTGACGAACCAGTTTCTCAGAAACACGTTTAGAAATGTATCATGTCATACATTTTAATAATTTTGATCTAACATAGAATGCTCTTTGTTCCATGAATTTATGAGCTTTTTTTCTTAAATCTCCTACCATTCTCAAGAATTATGCTATGAACGAATTACAGAGTTCCAATGTATGGTTTAGTGAAATAAAAAAATTAAATTATTTACAAAACATATTTTTTACCGATAATTCTTTTGTTTGTGTTTCAAAGAGGCATTAACGTCGTAGCACAATTCAAATTTTTCTACGAGAATTTTACAATACATTGCAGTTTAGTAATTAATATTTATTTTCTTGTGAATTTTATTCTGCAAATTTACTGTATATATTTTAAATATTTATCGTGCATGTTATATTGTGCATATTTTGGACTTCTTTACTGCATAGAATCTGGGCTCTTCCTATGAGAAACCCACTGTAAAAGGTATGTACCTAGAAAAACAGCTCTTTCGCCTCCTATTATCTCGACTAATAGGTTGTTGCATGAGGATCCTCTTACTTGCGAAGACGCTTGCTTACCTCTTAGTTGCGAAGACGAGAACCTCGCAAATACTGTCATCAACAAACTAAAATATGACAGAAGAAATTGTCATTAAATTCGGTGTGGTTCAACAATCCAGACGATGTAACGTTAAGAAACCTGCAGACAAAAGTAAGATTTAAAAGTATTGCTACGGTTGCTCAATTGCTGAAGACTTAAAATGAATGAGAATCAACTAAAAGCAAAGGGGCACGAACAAAATCCATGTTAAAGTCGCCCACGTAAACTAACGAAAACGTTGAATAGTCGAAATAATATTTTTTTCGTTATTGAAAGAATACTTTCAGTAAGAATGCGTTGTTTGCATGGCCTGTGGCAAAAAGATCATTTGCATTAGTTCCAATGTTTTAATCAAAATTCCAGTAATCTCATTCTCATCGAACACGTTTTGTTTTGCTTAAGAATCTGAAGGGAAGAAATAAATGTCAATTTTTTTTTAGATAGCCACACTTCTCCTTCTAACTTAATCTTGCCTATTAAGAACACATCTAGTAATAAAGACTGACAGTAACAAGAGTGAACACTATCTTGGTTACGAGAAGTATCCGACACTTGTCAATTAGTTATGTATCACTGAGATTCACCTTTTATAGGCAATAAATATTATTATTATTATTATTATTATTATTATTATTATTATTATTATTGTTGTTGTTATTATCATTATTATTAAATTGATTGCTTTATTAAATTCTCAGTATCATTTTTAATGTAGTGCTTGTTCTGAAGTGTTATTTTGAGTCGTGAAGAGTAGTGCAATGTAGAGGAAGAAAGAGAAGTGAAGTGCAAGATAGTGTGATGAAGTGGAATGCACTGTATGTACAAAGCTGTATGTTTAATAGTTTAAAATATCTGTATATGAAAGCCATAAAATGGAGTTTTTACTATTATTGTTGACATTGTTATCATCGTTGTCATTGTCTTATCATGATTGATATTGTCTCTATTATTTTAAAACAAACGAAAATGAAAGTATTGTAATGGAGGAAAAAATCCAACAAAAGTTTTTGTGGCAAACTTCAGATTACTAAATTGCACCACAAAAACAAAATTTGCAAAAAATCGTTCAAAGATTAGAACGGCTTCAGGCAGTCCATAATGAATGACCTACAGTGGCCATGGCCAGAACTCTGTTCTCAGTTAAACAATCGGGTCTTTCGACTGCTTTCTTGTTTTCTTTGTTTTCCCATGCCTTTCACCTTCGCGCCTACTGGTTACGCAGTATATAGTAAAATATTGTAATGTTGCCGGAAAACGGGTCAATTTTAGACAGAAATATGTTTATTGCCGGTCCATGGTAACAAAAAAGTGGATGGATTTTGTTCCTTTATCTAGTAAATTACTTCCTCTGACACTTCGTGGAGTCAGAATGCATGTCTGGTGGGTCCATGATACCGAAAAATCGATTGACACCAAAATATTTATCCGTGCGTGATCTTGGCTGTCCGGGTGACGCCGCGTCGAAGGCTGTGTTGCCGACGTTTCGATCATCTTGTCGTGGTCTTCCTCAGGGCTGGTGTGCCAGCCAAGATCACGCACATGACTGGCCGCGGAAGCCTGCGACTTCAAAATATTTATCCGTTTGTCTGCAAACAACACTAGGGGTTAAACCGAAAGTAGGATATTAATCGCAATTGGTATTCCTTATATAACAAGAAACGCGCAAGCTTTTTCTATCATTGAACTTTCTAAATATTCGAAAATGGAAAATTTAGAAATAATGCGAGAAAGTATGTGCTGTAGAACCAATAGCTTACACATAATTTAATTGGTGAATACAAGTTCTTGAAATCATTTCTGGAAAATTAAAAGTGTGTGAAAATGAACGCAAAATAATGCACTTTCTGAAACAATGAAACGACTTTTTTCTCAAAAACGACTTGTTGACCTCAGGCAAGAACAAAGTATTACTTATGCCATACTTTAATTATATTTATATTTGTATTTTCTGTAAGGGTACATAAACACGTATTCATACTTTACACCTACGTTTTACTTCTAAGCCACTGAACATGTCTTATCAAACCGAGCTGGAAACGGAACTGTGCGTTTTTGCGGTGCGACCGCGGTCACAGGAAGCCGGGGTCACACCACGTGGGCGGCCGCGCAGCCGTTCGCTGTGTGTGGGCACAAACGCCTCCATGGAAATCCCTGTGGCCCACGTTTAAGGGTCGTCTATAAATTACGTAACGCTAAAGTCAGGGAGGATTGAGGCAGCGGTTCGCTGCGTTACATAGAGATAGTAGCCCAGTGAAGTTAGACAAATCGAATGAAAAATACCGGAGTTTTCAAACTTGGCATGATCTATTGTAATGAGTTATTGATACTGACACTTGATGAACGTGATTTCTACGACGTGTGTTGTAATCATAATTATAAATTTGCATGAAAATATTTTCCACCGTTAAGTAAGTCAGTTTTGACAAATGTTACAGAAAGCATATTTGCGAGAATGCGTATTTGCAAAATACACGCAACGAGGTGGATGAAGGCCGTCAAAATTTGAAAGAATTATGAATTCGTGACATAATGAACTGAGTTCTGTATTTAATTATGTTATATGTACATTCCATTAGACGTTTGACTGAATTGACAGACCTAGAAATTCTGTTACCTGAACATCAGGTAATTGCATATTGTTCATTTTCAATGGATCATGCGATTGCTGATTTGAAATGCAAAAATGCATTGAAACTCTTTTTCCTTCGTTAACTATTAATTTGTTATTACAAAACCAATTTTAAACTCTTGAAATCGTACTATTCATTGTTTGTTCTCTGCTAAGAACATTCGTGTCATCGGCAAACAGAACCGTTCTTCAGTTTTTAATAGACGACGGCTTATCGGACAGAAAGATAATAGGACCTAAGATCCAACCTTGCGGGACCCCATATTCAATTGGTAAAGAATCCGAAAGATAAGTAAATAATGTCCTTTCTTGCCAGTACTGTATTTCTACTCTTTGAGATCGATGTTTGAGGTACGAGGTTATCCAATCTAGGGCGATACCACGAATTCCATAAGAAGGTAATTTTGATAGCAATATGTTATGGTCAATAACGTCAAAGGCTTTCGAAAGATCTAAAAATATTTCAGTGGGTGATTCATTTTGGTTTATTGATGAAGCAACATCTTTAAGAAAAGAAAAAAATTGGCAGTTTCCGTGGATTTTGTTTTTCTAAAACCGTGTTGCGAGTCTGAAAACGCTTCGTTTTTCCTATGAAAAGTTTCCATAGGCGGTTAGAAAAACATAATAGTTTTGAGAAAACCGACAAAAGATAAATTAGTGGGTAATTTTGAATGTCATTTTTCTTCTATTTTTTAAAAAGTGGCTTAATTTTTGTTGTTTTGAAAATACCCTGAAATATTCCTGTGTATAAAGAAGCAATGAAAATGTGAGTTATCAGGCATGTACACAAGTTTTCAATAAACAATCCGGAAATTCATCTAAACCAGTTGAATATTTATTTTTTAGTTTACTGACTATTCTGAGGATTTCGTTAGAAGAAGTTTAAGAAATAAGCATCGTGTTGAGAATTTTTTGGGAAGGGAATGATGAATTTTGTGCGTTTAGTCCCTTCGTGAGCTCAGCCGCAATTCTAGAAAAGTGTTGGTTAAAGAGATTGGCCACTTCTTCCGAATTACTTGCTTCTCTTTCATTATCCTTTAAAACAACTTTCTCTACTAAGTACCGAGATGATGTGGTCGTGTTTTTTACGATATTCCACATTGAATTAGTCTTGTTACTAGCGTTCAAAATATCCTGATTTTTTGTATTCTTGGAAGTTTACATGGAAACCGGGTGATACGTTATGATGTTTAGAAATAAAGTAAAGCGCACGTTTGTTTTTACACAATGCTCTAATTTCTTGTATGATCCAAGTATTATTTTTCCGTGAAATGTTTATTTTGGAGAGGAAAGCATTTTTGAAAGGCAAACATTTTTGAGAGTAAAGCATTTATTGAATTATATTACAATATATTGCAAGACACCATTCATAAACAATCATTCACCACAGAGAGATTGGTGTATTTTGAAAGTGGTTCGACGGTAAAGTGTTGATAGATGTTAGAGGACTGGTAGACGTTGCTCTGTGTTAAAATAATTTTGCTATTGCAATTTCTCTTATTGCTCCCAGAACTGATGCAACTGATGTTCGTTGATCATCTGGCAATGTGCATCCTGGTTAATCATTTCAACCACTTCACAGTGACAGGCGAAATAAAGACATCAGCGGTTCTCCAGGAAGAATACGATCGAAATAATGCATGTCATAGAATATCAACGGCGCATGAAAATAATACCTTAAATGGATTCATAAAACAATTAGCTACTTAATAGACTAGTAATTTTGTAAACAGTAGATAGCAGATGCGGAAAGATTCTTTATACATAAGTCACAATAATCCTTACAAATTTTAATAACTTCAAACAACGTTTATGCGGAATTCAAAGAAAATGTGTTTCGTTATGACTACGTACCAAAAAACTTTAAAGGTCGACAGAATGTAACGGTCAATATGAAAAATCATATATCTTCGCTCGGTCAGAATCTATATCGCGCGCGTTTAATAAAATTTCCAACAAAATTTGTTTTATATTTTTATGATTCTGTCATAATCAAAGAAGGCTATAGTTTACATATGAAGATTAGCTTCAATACGCACGAATCATGATGTGTATTATTTTCTTACCGTGACTTAAGATCTCGCAAGCGCTCAGGTTCCTAACGTGGTACGTAGTATTGACGATTCGTTTGCACACTACGCATAACTCTCAATTGATTGATTGGTTGCTCCAGGTGTGTCAACTGCTATGGTCATTAGTCCAGTCAGTGTAATGCATTTTTTATCGCAGGAGGTGACAGTGATCTTCCCCTGCTGGATGGCGAAATCCGGCGCCGACCTACGTCAGCTTGCGGAGATTTTCCCCAACTAGGTCTCTCCCGTCAGTGGAGCACCAACCCTTCCAGGACCAGCTGTAAGCTCGCGACTGGCCCTAACGACAAGTGTGGTCATGTGCAGCATGTAAGTGTAAGTGTGTGTAAGTAAGGGATGACACTAGGCAAGGAAGAGAAAGGAAAGACAGCGCGTGGTCCTTTCGCTAGGGTACTGCTCGGACATACGCCAAGTCAATCTGAGAAACCACGGTAAACTACTTATCAGAGCTGCCGGCTGCTAGATTGGTCCTCCAGTCAGCGGTTGAATACGACCTAGCTATCTAGCTAGTGTCGAAAATCCTACCACAGTCGGGGTACGATCCCGGTGAGTCCTGAGCTCCCTTTCCCGTTATAACACCCTCTCGTTCCTGAGTCATCTGCATCCACAGAAGCGGAGTACCGCACGAGTGGCGCCGGTTGGCAGATGCGAGGCGATGGCGGCGGCGGCGCCTGGCGTCGCGACGGCTCCGCTCCCGCTGTTCCACGCGCGCCCTTCCCTCTCCGTCCCCGCTACTCCCCCCCTGCCGCCCCGGGCTATTCCTGCCCGCCGCCCCGCAAATTGCTGTTTACTACGCACGTTTACAACTCGCCGACGGCGCCTGTGCAGGTGCTGCGCGGGCTGATGGAGCGCTCGCCGCCGCCCCTGCGTTGCTGGGAGGAGCAGGAGCGCCTTCAGGATCACTGCCGGGCCTCGCCAAAAACGTCTCTTGTTTTTGAAAACCGTCCACGAAATCCGAAAATATGCATGAATCCTACTTTTTCCTTTCTCGCTACGGAGTCTATAATGATGAAAATTCATCAATATTGTACTTTTACAAAGTTAATTTCTTGTGGTTTTTGCAACTTTCGTACTGATTATATTGATCGTAGAAACTACGGAAAACTATTGAACAGAGCAGCCGGCCATTAGAATGCTTCTCTAGGCAGCGGGTAATTCGACCTAGCAATGGTGCTAGTGACAAAAATGTGGCTCCAACCCCAGAACTTGCCTATCAGTGACGCTGCAATGATAACTCAGTTGTCACTGAGTCCTCTCGGATGGTCGTATCTGTTAAATGAAGTTTTAAAACTCCTGGTTTCACCTTTGACTATGGCTGTTAGGAGCCCCTTTTAGTAGGTCTTGTGCACAGGGGCCTCGGAGAACCTAATTGTGGCATTGATGGCAGTCAGTTTTAACTCTTATCACTAAGAATTGTTTCAAAATACAATCAGCTTACACGACTAGCTTTACTTTCTACGTGAAAATACTCTTAAATTTTGGTGTAACCTTGTTTTAAGGAGTCAAAAATTCAATCAACCTATCTATCAATTTACGTCTCTCAGTTATTATAAATGGGCCGTTTAACTTGTAATAGGCCTAAAACTCAAAACTTTAAAAGCTCTCTTATCCAATATTGGATAAACTAATTCTATTGTTTTTTTAATGTTTTGACATGCCAGTTTTTGTCAATCGAGCTACAAACAGGAAAGCAAGCCTTAATTTCATTAATCTTTATCAATATTCAGAATTTGTCAGAACACCGTGAATTGCATGATGATAATACACTTCTATTTTTTATTGCACTACAGTAATAATTTCAATATAGTACGCTTTTATTGTTTACGTGGCCTCACTGCTTCGAGGGAAACACGTAGTGGTGACCCAAATAACGGTGCCAAATGACGCTTGAAGTAAACATGCTCTGAAAAATATTTTTGTCTCAGTTTATACTTTCTGATTAAGAAACATTATTAATTGGATTGTTGGTGATGTAGATACCTTTTTATATGATAAATGACTAAAGATATTGTCTGGTATCAAATTGATACCAGACAATATCTTTAGTCATTTATCATAAGAAACATTAATAAGTTCTGGTCTTTATACTTCTTTTTTTGCCTTTAAGAGCTTATTTTAGGCGCCTAAAAGGGGAAATATTAAAGTCTAAAATTCCGATGCTTAACCATCACCATCCATCTCAATCCTTAATATCTTGCGAAACTGAATTATGATTGTTGATTAAAATTAAAAGGTTAGGCAATTAAAAGGTTTCTCAGCGGGTAGAATCAATCAACAAAATATAATTTTATTAACTTTATTATTATTACATTATATTTCTCAAAGAAATCCGTACACTTCAGTAGCATCTACCCGTAGTTTAACTTGACTTCAATCAGGATCGCTACCTGTATGCACGCCCATCCGTAACTAGAAAAAAAACGGGTTGAACTGCGCTACGGTATAAATACATTTACATTGGTGTTCACCTTGCTTGTAGAATTTCGTTGAATAAAAAGTTCTCCTAAACAAGTGCTCAGATAATAAATTATGCAGCTAAACTTATTTAAAGAATTTACCCCACTCAATCTGCTGGGAGGGGGAGGAGTAGGGGGCTGGAGAACGAAGGGCGAAGCCGTCGCGACCGTCGCCTCGCATCTGTCAACCGGCGCCACTCGGCCATACACTCGAATTTTAAATTCCATACAGAGGTATAAAAATTCTACTTACAATCCACATTTTCTAAAGGTACAGAGTACATTCAACGTTCTCCTTAACCCACGATGTTAACTTAAAAATACCCCATAATTACACCAATATTTATTAGGTCTCAGGTTTCTCTTCTACATTATTGAATTTAATTGTCTTATTTTACGTAGCGAGACTCACGCCATGAGGCCTGCTCTTCCTTCTGACCACGCTAATTTCGTTACGTTTCGTTTCGCTCCTTTCACCAACTAGCGGAGAAAGAAGGTATTTCTTCGGCGACGAAACAGGCAATTTTTGAATTTAGCTCAGAGGTGTCATTTAGGCTTATGGATTTTTGACATGCAAGTAAATCTACTAACATGGGACAGCCAGCTTTACTTCCCCTCCGAAGGAAGTCATACGAAGGATTTTTCGCCCTTAAAAATCCACGGCTTCCATCGGGTTTGAACCCGCCAACTTGGGTATAACACTCCAAAAATTATTGATATCTTCTTTTTAGACTTTGTTCTTAGTGTAATGTAGAGAAGTAGAGAAGATAGCTGAAAAACTAGTATTTCTTTTTGGAATTAACGCACGATATCATTCCTTTCGGCTCTCGCAACTACGTTGAGAAATAATACATGTCTTGATCATATTTTACATTTTATACTTTAGCACCATTTCACACCTGTGGTGGTACAGTTAGGGATACTTTTACAAATAAAAGAGGGATATTGACTTTAAATATTGAATTTTGACAATAAATGCATTTATCATCTTATCTAGCATTTGAGCTAGGTGTAAATAGAATAGCTTTATTCTCCTTTACTCATTTCCCGGAAACAATACTGATAATGATTTGGTTCATATGTCAGATTATAATTTTCGCTTAAACACTGCTGTTGTGTAATAATTCCTTTATCTCTTCAAGCACAAAGAAATCTTGGTCAGTAGTGATTACATAATGGTGCACGTAAGTCGATTCCGCCCATGATTTGTTCTCATTGTAGTAGCCTTGAAGTGGTTATTTTGAGCTTCACCCACAAATTCGCGTCCGCGCGCTGTTTCCCTGGTCTTCATCGAGCCTTTGACAGACTAAACAAAACCGTAATTCTCTTTCTTTAGCAAAGTTTTCGGGCGCCTCGAGATATCCGCGGAGAGTAAATACCGTTGCGCAGAGCAGAGCGGAGCAGAGCGCGCTCTGGTGGCATCCCGCGGTTCGCCGCTTTGCCATGTTTACACAGCCCAGACAACAAGAGCGCCATGTACCGCTGTACTAAAAACCTAAGCCCTCGCGATTACCTTTGGTAATTTGATTCCGAAACAATCGCGGAAGCGAAAGAATAAACACTCTAATAATCCAGAGTTCGTTTGATAAAGTAGCAAATGTGAAAATCATACGGTCGAATTATTAAAATTATTAATAAAATTCAGTCGAATTATTGGAAAACTGAATGTAATAAACGATTGACCATTGATGAACTTGGTTGCATTAAAATATAGATTCCCATGTCATCATCCAGTGCATTTGTGCTTGATATGTGTGCTCAATTCATGCTTTTGAACAAATCAAATACAAACAAAACTAGTAGAAATGCGTTGCGTACAGAAAATGTTCCTCCTCTTACTTACCCCTTTTTTACCGCAATGACTCAGATTTTTTTAAAGTTCATGGCATCATTTAAAGATCTACATTTGAATGAAGGAATGCAGAAAACATCAAAGACACAACAATCAATGTGGTTGAAAAAATACTTGGAAAATTGTGACAAATCTTAAAATTTCGTCCAGCAAAAGCGCACGCCAAAAATTAGATTTGTGTGATGTGGCTGTAGAAAAGGTAGAAAAGTTTTAAATATTTACTGTAAGGACATTGTGTTATCTCATTTAGTATTAACTTTATAAGAATAATGCAATGAGGAAGGTTTACAAATTTTGATACAATACAATTGCTGTTCACTGTGTATACAGAATTGAACATATTCCTAAAATTACAATGGACATTATTTTATATTTACCAAGATTTGTACATATAAGAATGATGTAGAGAAATGAGGCAAAGAAATCCTACCGTTCATTTTACTTTGGACATGCAATGCACATATAATTATAATCAATGAATTTTGTTGAAAAATATGTATCAAACGTTTGCGGGACATTGAAATTATAAGCATTCACAAATCATTGTATTTAAAAAAAATCTTCCAACATAAGAAAACTCGTTATATTAGCTTTGCTAACAACCACCTTACACGTTTTCTCGAAGAGGAACTGTCGAATGCTATCAGTAGATCAATTAAAACACACTCAATGAAACAAAAGGATGGCGGGTACTCCTTCATACTATTAATTTTATAATTTTAGTAATATTTATTTTACTATATTACAAAATTAGTAAGCGATAAAACATTTTGAGACTCATTACCTTTCATTTATGTAAAAATCACAAAATGTGGTTTCTTGGGAAGAGCAAACGTGTTTCTAAAAAATCCATATTTTAGGTATAAAGATTTTGGCAATTGTCTAAATCTCAGAGGTTTGAATGAAAATCAGAACTATATCTTACTTATAAATATATTTCCTTTTATTCGAGCAAAAAAAAAAAAAAAAATAAAGAACACATTTTCAGCTATTTTACAGATAATCTTGAAAATGTAGTAGGGTTTGCATGTAAAGTATTAGAGAATCAGAATGATCCTGTAGAATCAGAGTATCGTAGCGCTCTTCGCAACAATACAACTATATCTTACTCCTGACGCATTTATAAAGATTCGGCTCAAAAGTTTATAATTTGTCAGAGTTATGCGTGAAACAACCATCCATCCATCCATCCATCCATCCATCCATCCGTCCTTCCGTCTGTCCGTCCGTCCGTCCATACATACACGCAGATACATACATACATTCATGCATGCGTGTATTCATACATGAGCTACAGCGTAACGGTTCCAAACGATTGCGACTTTGTGCCTGGCCGACGAAATTCTTGATAATTGCGGGTTTTGTATCTAGTGATTTAATAGATTCAGACTCTTTCACTGAACATGTGTGCATGTTAGGGACGTTTTCTCGATGGAAATATCGAAGATATGAGCGATTTTTGCTGCAGCGCTATCAAGAGCTCGATCGTAGGTCCTAGCCTCTTTCTGTTATACGTAAACGATATGCCGTTGTCTATTAAAAACAGAAGAACGGTTCTGTTTGCCTATGACACGAATGTTCTTTGCAAAAAAGAAACAATGAATAGAAGTTTCAAATTGGTTTTGTAATAACAAATTAATAGTTAATGAAGGAAAAACAGTTTCAATGCATTTTTGCCTTTCAAATCAGTAATCGCATGCTCTATCGAAAATGAATAATATGCAATTAGGTGATGTTCAGGTAACAGAATTTCTAGGTCTGTCAATTCAGTCAAACCTCAAATGGAATGTACATATAGCAAAATTAAACACTAAAGTAAGTTCATTATGTTACGCATTCAGAATACTATCAAATTCTGTCAGCCTTCATGCAGCTCGATGCGTGTATTTTGCAAATGTACATTCCCACCTGAGATATGGTATAAAATTCTGGGGAAACTCATCATGTAGTACTCAGACCTTTAAATTGCAAACGAAAATTATTCGAATAATGAAAAAATGCCATCCGCGTTACCCTTGCGTTACCCCGCGTTACCCTCCAAGCCTCTCTTCATTGAGCTTGGAATCTTACCACTGCCTTGCCTATATAATTTACAAATCTGTAATATTTGTCAAAAGTGTCTTACTTAACGGCGGGAACATATTTTCATGCAATACTGATATTTATAATTACAACACACGTCGTAAAAATCACGTTCATCAAGAGTCAGTATCAACAGCTCACTCTCAGAATCCACATTCAATACATTTACATTTACTTTACAACGCACTGCCAGATGACATTAACAATTAAAGTCGGTTCACAAATTTAAGTTAAAAGTAAAATCTTTTCTGTTACATAACTGTTTCTATATAATTTGAGACTATACTGATTATCAAAAAGTAAATAATGTTTATTTTAACAAAACAGTGATATATAATAAAGAAGTTTACATTTGTAATTAATATTTTTTTTGAAAACGTCTTAATATGTTTTAACAAATAATATACTTCAGCTCGCGGGTCAATGACCCCTATCTCGATCAGGTTTTTGTCCAGTTTTCCTGATCCATTGAACAAATGCTGAGATGGCCCCTTCTGAATGTAAATGTAGCTTCACTATGCTCACGTTTTGTTGAACTCTCCTTTTGCTTGTAAAGGTAAGAGTAGAGGTAATGGCAAGTTGCTATTTTGTTAGCAATGCAGAAAAATCATATTTGTAATTCGTGTACTGATGCAAATAAGTTTTCTATAACTCAGAAACGAAAATGACTTTTTCAAATATTGCTAATCTTGCGATTTTTAAAATTTAGTTTTGTTTATTTATGTTAAACTTTAACTCATCTTTCAACTATTTATAGTTAAAATGACGGGAAGGAATTCTGGAACTCAAGAAAACGCGCGTGATAATCTTTTCCCCCCTACGTCACCTACAGTTTTTATTGTTTTTTTTACTGAATAAATCTAAATGTAATGAGCCATGCCTAGCTTTTGAAAGCATATTGAACTGAAAATCAACGTTACTATTAGATTGTGCGTTATTTATAGTGACAATAGTTTTATTTTTTTTATTGTTAGTGATAAATTCATAGCTGAGTTCATACGTGGCTTAGTTCACCAGTAAAAGCACCATTTTCAAGACAATGAAGAGTTGCTAAAGTAGAAATTGCACGTTGTTGGAAGACAAGTCCTATCCATCGCGGCCTATCGCTTTTGTTAGTTACAAAAAGCGGAGAGTGTTCCTTAACGTAATCGGTGCTTCGCGCATCTTCGCGATAGCCATTACCTGTAGCTGTATTAAGTATAAATCCCGCCGCCATTGCTTCTCTTCCGACGAGCAAGTGGAATGGTACGGTGTTACCAGCGCACCGCGCGCCGACGTTGCCGCCTGGGCCACTTGGTGTGTGTGGCTGCCGCATGCAGCGCTTGCTCTTCCCGCCGACACGTAATAACTATCCCAGTGGCAGAAGCAGTGAGTACAGCGCTTCTGGCAGGAGTGTTCCGCCCAGGTTGTAACTGCTGTTGGTTCTAGTCACGCGCGGTTACCTTTTGAATCGCTTGCATGACCTCTGTCCCACCGAAACCATACCCTGTCCGCCGTATTAGCGGAAATGGACAGCGGTAGTGTAGTGTAGGTTGTTCTGAAGGTAGATAGGTTCCATTGAACGGCCGCATGTCTTAGCATCACTGCCGCATGTTGCTTACTCCGCAGTAGCATATGCCTCCAGTGATCTTTGCGGTTTTCACACGGTTTTCAAGGGGTTTCGGACGCGACAAACCGATCTGCGGTGTGGATTTGTAGTAGTAAACCAGTCTTGGAGGTTATGCAAGTCCCAGGGATTGGATTCACCTGGACAAAGGGTTTCGGTATATATTTTACAGTGTTTATGCCGCTTCCAGTGTGTCGCTTGAATTCAAGGCTGTAATCTATATATTATTGAATGATGCAAGAGAACGAAGTCTTCTTATTATTACCGGGAATTGTAATGCATGGGCCGCTGAGTGGATCAGTAGGGTAATAAACCAACGTTGAATGGCTCTCCTGGACAGCTTTCGCTGACATAATGAAGGGAACCGTTATGCTGGTCGGAAAACTCAGAAGATATGGTGGGCACTACAATTAACCGGTTCTTTGACGCTTGGGATGTGTCAATGACGAAAAGCCTCAAGAATGAACGCCGTCCTCCAGCGTATTGGTTGACGAAATCGCGGATCTTCGCAGAGAATACCAACGTACACGTTGGCTGGCGGAACGCTGGTTGGGTCGTCAAATTATGACACTCTCAAGGACAGACATATAGTCGCCAGAAGAGCTTTCACAAAAGCCATTTAGATCAGTAAGGATCTATGTCGGAGAGGCTATTGAGGGCAAACGATGGAGAAGAGGCACAAAGAAGTATTGCGCTATTGTTACCCTCGACGTCAGGAACGCATTTAATACGGCAAGGTGGAGTTCCATACTTGCTGCTTTAAAAAACCTGGCAGTTCCGAATTACATTACGAAAATAGAAGCTACTGTGAGGAAAGGATATTACTGTACTAAAAAGACCGGAATAAAGACCTATGGTATCTCGGATGGTGTTCCGCAAGTCTCGGTACTTGGCCCGCTTTTGCGGATATATTATGGATGACTCCGTTTTGAAGTTCCAGTTGCCGGAAGGCGCAAGGGCTATTAGATTTGCTGACGATGTTGCAGTGGTAGTGGTCGGCAAATTTACTGGAGAAGTCACACACGTTGCAAACGTTGGCTAACGTCGGTGCTAGCGGTAACTAACGTCGGTGGGGCTCCAGATGTCTTAACGTAAAACTGAGACTGCCTTGGTGACAAGCAGTAAAGTTAAGGAAGATATTATGTTCAATGTAAGTGGTAGTATAATAACCTTCAACGAACAC
Organism: Gryllus longicercus; assembly: GCA_038098605.1. Lineage (NCBI taxonomy): Eukaryota > Metazoa > Arthropoda > Insecta > Orthoptera > Gryllidae > Gryllus > Gryllus longicercus. The sequence continues at coordinate 3,077,987 of JAZDUA010000147.1, forward strand.
TTGCGTGTAGTCTGCAAGAAAGCGTCCCGTATGACCGCACTGGCACGAAATATGCCTAACTTTGGGGGTCCAAGGCAAAGTAGTCGGAAGCTACTATCTAGCGCGGTGAACTCTATTCTGCTCTACGCATCCCCATTTGGGCTGATGCCTTTAGGATACGGTCCTACGTCCGCGGTGCGAAGTCAGTGTATTGAAGGTCCGCCTTGAGACTAGCCCGGGCGTTTCTCACGGTATCGTATGTGATAGTTGACATGCTCCCTATAGAACTCATGGTGTGGCGTCATATCTGTCGCCAGCACAAACGTACTATATCAGCCATGTGGACAGCGCTGGCGGAAGTGACGTCGGGCCGCACAAAGGCTTTGGAAGGAGTTCCGTGTCGTGGGTGCAGGTTTGGAAACCCCGAAGCCGGCGGGAAAGCGTCGGCAGACACTGCGGGTGACGCGCTTCCGTCAGCCTGCCCAGAGGGTATAAAAGCGGAATCCGACCTAAGAGCTTTCTTCTATTCTTCTGATTCTTCAGGTTTGAGCGCGTCGGTAGGGCGTCGTGAGGGTTGTGCGCGGCGTGGCATTGTAATGCATAGGCTACCGAGGCGGGGAATCGAAGCCGGCGTGCTACGTCGTAACGGCAGGTGCGGCATACTCGCATGTATGCTCGCGTAAGGTACTGGTGCATCACACCGGGGATGGTAATTAATTATCGGGCCAGCGGTGGTGGTAACCAGGGAAAGTTCCTTCTTGTAACGGTTAACTTTAATTGTAAATATTGTATATAGTGTTATTGTGTCGGAGTATCTTTATTCTAATAAATACTAAATATTTACAAGCCGTTCACGTCTGTAATTATTTGCCCCGGCAAAGACGCCACAATGGCACAAGAGAGAGCCAGCTCTACAGATGCAAGCGAGAGGGAGTTACAATTAGGAGCGTCATCATGAAGGGAGAGAGAGATGTGACAATGGCCCAGTGGGAACGGCGATGGTTTTTATCATTACTGGTAGATGTATATTTCATCTCATTCCAGACGTAACGATGTCGACTCAAAGGAAACTCGGGAGATGTGGATCATTATATGACGCAGTTGTTAACTGGACGTCAGCGCTACCGTGCATACCAACTCCGTTTCCGGCTCCACGATGACTCCTCATGCCCAATATGCCCCATGCTCCTCATGACCCATTGGTTGAAGATGCTGAGGAGAGGGAAGAAGTCCACCGACTCCTCATGCAGGTAGTGACTTCTGAAACCATCGTCAAGATTTTCCCCTGCCCTCGTAAACATGCACACACACGCAAATATATATATATATATATATATATATATATATATATATATATATATTCCAAAAATTACTAATATTGGTACAAGTGGGGACGAGATACATGTAAATAATGCCGAAAATATGTATGTATGTTGGTATATACACCTACATACATACATATATACATATTTTCACCTACAAACTTACATTATCTCGTCCCCACCTGTACCAATATTAATAATTTTTGGAACGGCAGTAATAGATCTTAACCCTGACGTGTGTGCAGAGTTACAGCTCACAAGAACATGCGCAGATTTTACGACCAAAAATTAGAGATCGTATTGTTGAGTGTATTCCAGTACTTTTTCTCTATACTTTAGTATGTAGTGGAAAAGTAAAAACTCATTCAATCTGCTATTTAGTTGCTTGTTGTGGTAAATTCATGTCAGTCAATATAAAAATGCAGGAATATGTCTTCGATAATTATTTAGATGTTGATATCTCTACTTCTAGACATTTGCTGGCTTGTTGGTAAGTTATCAGATGTGTCTTCCTGTATGGGTGCAGTGAAGAGTTGTTAGGTTCTCTGTTGACGGACACTTTACTTCTGTCTTCTGCCCCTATCACTGTTGACTGTGGGTCGGCAGACTAACTGGGCAGACTATTGCCGACCGCAGACTTTCTCCCACCTCTCGCCGCTGAGCTGTCTACTCTCCGGTTGAACGATTGCCTAGGCTAGGCGGCTCTTAATATTAGGTCCACTTATACTTCAAGAAAAGATCTGGGTTCGCTGTTCGGCAGCGCAAAACCAGGGGTCGCGCGCCCGGGAGACAAACGTTCAACTACTACACTGATTTCCCCTCTCTATGGGTACCATTTTCAGATGCGCACATGTGGTATTACATTTATTCTGAGAGAGGGGGGAGTTCTTTCTGTGGACGACATAGCGCATCTCAATAAATGTGAATCACTGGACATTGCAGTCTATTTGGTTGTAATTCGCCTCTAGTATTGGGCTAGGTGTTTTTCCACGGGTCTCTTGAAGATTTATTTTCGAGTTACGTATATCGGCAACAGCGATATTAGTGATTAATATCTTGATCTAGATTTGACTGCAGAAACAGGGACAGAAAATAGCATAATTATTTCCCACATTTTTATATTTAACACAGATATTAAACATAATTGTTTCTATGCGTTAAAAGACCTTCAAAAGTCTGTAACAAAAAGGAAGAAAAATGAACAAAATGGGTTCTGTAACTGGCTAAAAATTAGACAGATTATATTTGTCAAACAGAACCCTTTTATAAAGGTGAACAAGAAACACTTAAACCAAGACATTCGTTTCTCTACAGTAGACTGTCAGTAGAAGAGGAAGACCTAAGGGTTTCAAACACTTTCATATCCTGTTTCTAAATCCATAGTAAAAGAAAAGGTAATGGGAAGAAGAAACAGGATGTGCTTAATTTGTTTCCATTTCTTTCAAGCTAACATCGTGCATATTTTACTTATCTGCTGGTATAAAGCGGAATATGAAGATGAAAAAACTGCATGCGCATCATATATAAATGTAAAATAACATTAAATTAATCTTTAATCTGTTTTATTCAATCGATATTGTTTTCATTTCTGCTTTTTCTTAGAATGGAATCTACTAATTTGTTCTGTCAAACGTTTTTTTATGGTTGTATAACTCCTTTACTTCCCCGATATTCCGCGAAGCATACAGTATGCATATTAATCTCATCTTGAGACCAACAAGTAAATATTTTACAAGAGAAGATATACATAACTTTCTCCATGCTACGTGTACCGCTCCGTATATACGTATATATACGAGAAAGTAAAAACAATTTTTGAACTAATTTTATCCCTGATATTTTTATAATCATGGAAGATTAAAGCTTAATATCTCATAATGAGGTATCACCATTAATATAACTCCATATTATCCACTCGTTCAAGCCTATTCCAGTTCGTAAAAGCGGGTGCATAAATGAAATAGAAGTAGATCTCAACCAGTATCATTTTATTTGAATTGTAAATGTACAAATAATGTGGAAATGGCTTTTATTTTAAGACAATAAATGGTTTTAAAGATATATTGTATTGACATGGATTATTGTACACGAAATGGATAGATTTAGTTTCAAGACAGCATTTTGGGAGTTGATTTTACTCCCATCATGAGGTTGTAATATGTGTTGACAAAATACAGATGTAAAAGAATTAAAATTTAGTTTTGTTATCATAAATTGTATTAAGATGAAATATTCATAAAATATAAAATAAATAGCAGTACGAAGAACCCAGAATGAACTCACTTTGTTAGTTAATATAATCCGTTCACTACATTCACTACATACTACCTTCTTCAACATTCTCATCATGAATGTTCGCCCCCTTCCTTTCCACCATTTCTTCTTTTTCATATTCAGTTTACTATCCCCTCTAAGCTTTTTCATGTCATTAATTTCAGTAGTCACGTTTTGTAAGTTAATGTTCTTTTTACTGTTCCTATAGAATTATTCGTTTTATAAACTATATGGTGCCATTTTTGTATTCTGATACAAATTCTCGAAGAAAAATAACCTAAGAGGGAGACGTGCTGAAGGCGCTCGGAATAGTTTCATTTCCAATTCTCATCTCTTGCACGCAGCCTCCTCAACGAGCTTGTTTACTCTTCTTTTACGCGCGTCTTTCTTCCTCTGGCGCCACAAGCAAACACAAACGCGCGCCATTTGAATTACAAAAGCGCGTCTGCACCGCACTGCAGCAAAAGAAAGCATGCGAGGGCGGCCTGGCCTCGACCGCGCCACACCCCGCCTCCCGCCGCCCCGCTCCGCATCTCCGCACGCGACGGTGCCGATTTAGCCTCACAAAGCGCTTTTGTATGCACCTCGCTTGCACTGACTGGCAGAGCACAATACGCAAAGATACGAGTTCCAGACACATGCATTCTTTGTCACTTTTGCGATTCGTCAAGACGATGTACTTCTAAAAGAGTTATTTTCTTATGAGCTTTATTTGTTGAATGGTGGATGTCAATGGGAATGATAAATGGAGATGAGGATATTCGCAACTAAAATGGGTTGTCAAAAGATGCTATACGCGTAATTATTTGCAGATTTTGTGACTCAGTATGAACTGTTTGTTGTATTCCTTCTTCTGTTACTAGACACAGATTAATAGACATAGATTAATTCGTTTGCCGAGCGAGCTTTGTGCATTAGTCCCGTACGTGTAGTGTTTTATCTCGGGAGGTGGCGGACTTCGATCCCCGCAACTTAAGATCCTGTGACGACCTGTCCGGGGGAGAGGAAGGGAATGGTGAGTCAGGAAAGATCGCGCGTGGTCCGTTGCCCGTTTTCGCATGATATTGTCAGAAACCACAAAAACTTACCAATCAAAACAACTGGACGCTAGAATTCTCCTCCTGGCAGCGGCTGAATCCAACCTAGTGTTGCTAGTGTCGAAAACACACGACTTTCGGAACTTTAATCTTAGAACCTCCCAGTCGGACACGCTGCAGTTACAACAGTTGTTGTCCCAAGTTATTACGATCAAACTTTGATTCATTACATATGATACGTTGTTGTGAATGTTTTAATTGAGATACGACTTGGAAGTGTCGGTTGTACAATAATAGTGTCTCCTTTAATTTCGTCTACTTCCGTGGCAATCCGTTTTTCTCATGATCAAGATTTATTGATTTTCTCATATTGTTAGTGAACTTATTACCTGTGTAAATCTGAGTTTGATTGTTAATGGTTGATTACGGGATAGAAATTCGATTAGAACCATACCCCGTCATACATAAAAACAATCATTACCAAATCTATACCAATTTATACCAAATAAGTACCTTTACAACATCTAATTGTGACACGCCCAAATGCGTTCATATTTATTTTAAACTCACGTTCGTATTGCTTCTAAGCAACATCAATTTGAGAATTAACGCTATCATATTGAGAACTAACTTATTGAATTAGAAACCCAACTCATATAAATCGAAACTAAACACGTCAAAATGAACCGAACACCAGCTCATTTAAACAAATACCCCTTGAATTAGAATTAATTTCACAAAGATAAGAATATAAATTACTAACATTTTATTCCATCAATAATATTTTACACATCTTAAAAATAACATCAACACATTATATTCCATCACAGATAATTAACAAAAAAGATATAGACGTACACATGAATAATTACATATTATATAGTAAATAAGTATTTACACAGTAATATATTTTCAGAGCATTGGGAATAAATATTTTAGTATGAACAATAAATGTTAAACAATTTTAATACATATTTTATTTGCATTATTATTATATTATTTTTATTGCATATATTATTATTATTATTATTGTAAATATAATAAATATTTATTGGAACTTCCGAATTCTGTTTGAGAGAGCCATAAATGTACTCGTTCCTCGACAGTTAAAATTTGTGGCAACAACTTTGATACCAGTATATCGTCCTTCACAGAAGATTTAAAGCCGTGGAGAATTGAACATAGAGGTATGCGGACCTAACCTTAAGTATTAATTGCTAAAATTACTTCATTCGATTTAGTCGAAAGTCCTGGCACTGTCGGGAGTGGAACCGTAGGCCCTCCCGTCAGAGGCACTGCAGTGACATCGATTTGTGCCGAAGCCGGTCCGGGCCGTCGAAGCACGCGCTGCCCGAACGCCGCTCTCCCCTGTCGTCACGTGGCGCCGCCGTTAAGCGCCAGCCCTCGCTCTCCGCGCCGTCGCTTGTATATTGTTCCTGGTCGGGGTGCGGCGCCGACGCCGGCGCGCGGGCGCCAACCTTCAGACGCCGCCGCGTTTACGCGGGTGGCGCCGGGGAGATTTAAGGCCGTTTCGTTTGGATTCCCTCTCTTCCCTCCCACAACCGACGCCGCGCTCATCACTTTCGACGCCTCCATCCACCTACCCACCCGCCCAAACACCCGCCTTCCTCGTCTCCCGCGGGCGCGTACAAGCGAAAAGTTACCGTTGCATAGAAAGAACGATTGTAAACCGATCGCAAAGACAAATTTATGTCTATCCAATTTTATTCGGGTTATACCACCCACAGAACATTATAAGAGATGCAAAATCCTAAACTATAGCCTGATTAGGAATATAGAAAGATGGATTCTAATAGATGTTCCAAGCACATCATGAAATGGAAGCCTCTAACAACTCGTAAAAAAGGAACGCCATTAATCAGATAGGAGGATGATGTGCTTCAGTGCGTAAACGACTAGGGGTTAAGAAATGGCGAGCAAGAAACAGGAACAAGTGAAGGAGGATACTTCAGCCCAAGATCCACATTGCGCCGATTGAAGAAGATTCTAGTTGAAGCCGCACAATATCTCTAGAGAATCGCGCCTGGACCTTGTGGAGCATTCGGAGATTTATTAGTCAATAAGTAAAGGCCCTATCAAGGCAGAATATCAACACATTGCTAGGCCCAAGGATGTGCATGGGAAAGAAGTGTATGTAAGGTCTGAAGCACTTATATTAGGGTATTCCTCTGCTATTCATCTAGAATTAGAGCAGCCGACCTCTAGAAATCTTATTTAGGATCGAGCCATCTATTTAGTGGTGCCAAAGGAACTCTGGGCCTAGCTGTTTTTCTTTTTTCCCCTCCACAGTAACCCTGTAGAGAAGGGGAATTTATTTACTTTAAATTATTTACTTCATGTAACTGCTGCCTTACGGCTTAAGCAGCTAGAGGAGGGGCTTTTTCTTAAAGCTAAGTTTTACATTCTAGTCCTAAAGTTAACTTACACTTTGGCATTACTAACTTACTCTAAGATCATTTTTGTTAATACTATATTACTACAGAAATTGTTACTTTACGGGTGAGATTTTTTTCTTTTTCACTACATTCACACATCATTCATACTTGTTTCATTATATACATAACCATTCATTCTTCCCATTCATTCGCTAGCTTCAAAACACATCGCAGCGAATATTTCACACGCAGGCCTTGCATATTCCTTCTAATTGATGGATACTCGAAGCGTTGCCTGGAATCGCTCAGTCAGTTTTTCCAATTACTTGCTCTGAAACTTGTACCGGAATGAAGACTCACAACTTGTACCGGAATGAAATGTATGAGGTGCTTGGGCGCTAAGGTGAGAACCTTAGTACTGTTACGAATATTGCATCACCTGCCGAATTCGCTGCGCGTGGATTGCGTCATCGGCCGGCGCCCCTTCCCTTCCCCCCGAACTAGACGGTTCCGGACAATTCGCGAGCCGCGGGGAAACGCGGAGAATGTGCCGGGTGCCTGTACACGAGCGCCGGGCAGGTATAAATGCGTGCCAGCGGCCGCGAGTTAGTGAGTCAGTGAGTAGTAAGACGTCAGTGAGTAATGAGAAGTAGCAGTCTGTGAGTAGCCTAGAAGCAGTCAGTCCGTCAGTGTGTCCGAAGTGGAAGCTGTGCTGTGAAGTGTGCATTGCGGAGAACAGTGGTGCAGTGGTTGAACAGCAGTCAGCAGTCTGAAGTCTGAAGTCTGCAGTGGAAGCTGAGCTGTGAAGGGTGCATCGCAGTAAGCAGTGGTGCAGTGGGGAAACAGCAGTCAGCGGTTTGAAGTCTGCAGTGGAAGCTGAGCTGTGAAGTGTGCATCGCGGTAAACAGCAGTGCAGTGGACCCTGGTGTGCACAGTGAAGTGTGATCTGCGCAAGGAATTGTGGTCTGCGCAGGGAATTGTGGTCTGCGCCGGTAATTTGGGTCAGTGCAGTTGACCGTGGACAGTGCATCGGACTGGGTGATACTGTAGAAGAAGTGAACAGTGTAAATAAGTAGTGCGTAAGAAGTGAACTGTGTAAATAAATAATCGAGAGAACGGAATCGTGTGTAAAGAAAAATAATTAAGTGTAATATATCTGTAAATAGACCAAGTAGTTTTTAGTGTCAGTAGATTTTAGTGTACAATTGTTCACGAATAAACGTTTTTGTTTAAATATTACGTGTGTTGGTTTTAATTCACCACGAGAAACGTTACAGTACATTCCGGTAAACGAAGTCACAGTAATATGTATACAATTATAGTATTTAATGCCCGCGAAGAGAGTCGGTACCTTTTTTAGCGCCCGAACTTCGTGTACTTGTTTACCTACAAATATAATTATACAAATAAATTCTACAATGACATAAAATCTAAATTTCTCCAGTAATGTATACTCAAAGAAAATGTTCTTACTATTTTGTTTGTTGTTTGGTAAGTAATTTAACATTGTTAATGCCTATTGTAACATTTCGCACATGTTAAGAACGCAGCTCCGTCGATGTGAACAGTGTTTTTAAGACGAAAAAGTCCTCTGAGCTGGTTTTGGTTCATTAGGAAATCCGGAGAATTCGATGAGAACCCGGAGTGGGTCGACGCTCTACTGTATTGAAAAGGCACAGGAAATGTATTTAATGATCACATAAAATAATAAAAAGTATTTTTCTGTGACAAAATGCTCTTTATGTTACTTACTTGAAAGAACCAGTGTGTTATTTTCTTTAATATTATGTGAATATTTAGGTACTCTCACAATTAATATAAATTATTTTAAAAAGCACTCTATAATAATCATTCTATCCTGTTATTACACAATATTTCAAATATTTATTACATACGCGACACATCATTAGCGCGCCACTCTGATCCATTATGACTTATTTAAATACATGTTACATGAATATTAGCTCTCTCAGAGCACTATCATAGGTTCAAGAAATTTATATTTTCGTGGGGAATGATATCTTCTATACAGGATTTCTCTTTTCCAAACCTTTAAAAAATATACTGGAATAGTGGAATTAGTATGATTACGTTGTTTGTTTCCCATAATAGTAGTTGATATAAAGGTCCTAAAAGAAATAAAAAATAATACTGTTATATAACATGAGAACATGTAGATCCTGTTAATTTTTGTTCAATTTTTAACTGAGGACTTTTCTAGATTGATTTATATCTGCAAACTTATACAGATGCAATCTTGTCCAACAACCATCCAGAATTTGGTCATCCGACAATAGTTTCCTTTTATACAACTGCTTTCTTAGCCGTACCATATCAACATGTACTAATTAATGTAAGCTCATGTCCAGAAATTACTACATTAGAGCATAATAGTGGTAGGAGTCATAAAGTATTTATTCGTTTCTTATTAAAACGTTTTATAATATTCTGTGTATATAGAACAATTTTCATAACTGGGGATTTTATATATATATATATATATATATATATATATATATATATATATATATGTGTGTGTGTGTGTGTGTGTGTGTGTGTGTGTATTAACAACTCAGAACATATGTAAGAGACATATGAACATCGTACTAGACAAAATGATGAAACAGAAATGAGAAATGTTGGAATAATCGGATGGATTGATTGGTTGTTTCCGAGCACATCAACTGCTGTGATCATTAGTCCTTTTAGTGTTGTAAATAGAGGTGGCAGTGTCCCCCCCTCAGCTGAGTGGTGCGATCCGGCGCTGACTTAAACGTCGGCGTGCGGGGAGAATTCTCCCTCCACGTATCTCCGTCACCAGGGCAACGCTGCTGCCCTGAGCAAGCTCGAAGCTCCTGTCTGTGTATTGGAGTAGTGCATGTAAATGTACTCGTGAATGTGTCGTCCATAAATAACAAAACGAAAATTTGGAGTTCTTTAAATATCCCCTCTCCCCCTGAAACACATCCGTAACTAGCACTTGAATTTCTTCTGATAATTACGTAACCCATGGGACAATGCCTCCCCTTAATTATTAATAGGCCCTTAATTATTTTTTTTCCATTTCAGTGTATAACAGTCATCATTTTAAAGTTCGGAAACCAAAACGAATCCTGTGTTGCTTCTAAAAATTGATTTGCACTGGGAAAAACAATGATCAGCTACTGCAGACGTTTTTGGCGCATCTTTTTAAAGTTTGCTATATCTACTTGTGACAATGTTTTTCTTCAGTTACCGACGTTTTAACGGGTGTGAAATGTCTTTTAGTGTTGTAATCGTTATAGAAATGCAGTTGAAATGTAACCTCATAATAATTTATATTATCTGAGCACATACCATTCTGTGCGTCAAGAATGCTTTCTGCTTATTTTATTTATTTCAATATGTTTTCAGTACTGTCAATATGTTGAAAATAATACGTAAATTTCTACCCTGGTCCTGGTTGAAATTTTTGCAATTTTTGAAAATTCTAGAATTTAACGAAAATTGAACAGTACAATTTTCACATGCATAGTTTGCAATATTCGTGGGAGGGGAGGGGGAATTAACAAAACGTTGGGGCCACTTTTGAGGAAACAAATTAAAATCTTGAGGCTTGAGATAAGGAACCCTCAAAAATTAAAATTTGAGTTTTAAATTCAAGGGACCGCTACATCAGCCAGATTGATATCTATTTTCGTGAAAATCCTACTCACAGTTTACCGTTAAAATTGTTCAGACAGTCGGACGGATAGACAAACAGTCGATATTCCATAAATAAATATTTCGGAATCGAGGAGCCCCAAAAGTGAATTCTGACGTTTCGGCCGTGTACAGTTTGAGAAAAAACAAACAAAACCCCAAGAGAAGGCTCAAGTATTTCATTGCCTGTACCCTCCTGACCAGGAGGCAAATGGCGTGGCAAGAGTAGCGGCTAGGCGCGAGAGGAGGGTGCCTCATCTTTTCAGTACCCCTGAGAAAGTGGGAGTTTATTTCTTATAACTTAATTTAGTTTATAACTTAAAATAACCTAACTTAACAAAAACTAACTGCTATCTGGTTTCATTCAATTTACATAAAATTTAACAGTATGTTATTTGGCATCGTAAATTAATTTAATCATTTTTTTCTGTTTTGCACAGTCGATCGAAACTGTTGATCAGTTATTTTTGTCTTTTTTAACTGTTGGTCAACTTGTCTATTATTAATTGTTTAATTATAATTTTGATGTTTGTAGTCACGCTCGTTTCGATATTAACCTCCATTTCCACCAACACATTTCGTAGTTTCTCCACAGTCTTTATACAACCCGCCCCCCAGGCGAGTATCGATTCTTGAACCAAAGTTGAAATATTTGGATTTATTTAAAAATGTTCATAGACTTATAAAATTATCTTTGAAATGTGTGTTGGCAAACTCTATTAGAAGTTTTAAAAAATCCTCTGACATACGATGTTATCATATTTGCAGATGTGAATAATCATATTTTTAGCAAGTTACTCCATCTGTTTGTACTAAAATGAAAATGTGATGTTTGAAATGAAATATTTATAATGAAATGAAACGAATGGCTCAAACAGATACTTAACATTTCTAATTGAATAGGAAGTATGACCTGATAGAACGAACACTGTTCGTTTTTAAAGAAAACACATTTATACGTTTTTTAATCGTTTCGTCTAGACATGCTACAACCCCATCCCTACAACATGCACTACACTAATGGTAATAATGACATAGAAGTTTTTGCATCCGCAATCACTAATAAATCAGTCGACCGTCGTTGGGAAGAGTGGCGCGAGGTGTGTGTGCGCGCAGCAGGGGCCAGCATGAGATTTGGAGGGGGCGCCATCCGTCAGAGGAGGCGGAATGTATGTGTGTGTGTGTGTGTGTGTGGGGGGGGGGGTCCGTCGCCCGTCGCCTCTCTAGCACGAAAGCCTTTTATTTTCACCTGCCAGATTCCGCATCGCCACCCCGCCCCACCCCGCCCCGCCTCATCCATCCCACCTCGTCCTACCCCGCCCCACCCCCGCGATGACATTTCGTTGCGATACCTCAGATCTCGTGCTCTTTTCCTTTCTCTATAAACATTTCACTGCGCCACTGTATATTTGATATTCTCTTGTTTGTAATGTTCAATTGAATCCAATTCAGGGAAGATAAAAGGGTGCGTCGATTTCAAAAGCACTCTTGAAAATAATTTTGTTGTAAGACTTCACTTGAGGTTACTTTGTGCTCGTTTTACTTTGTGCAGAAGCAAACTTCACTTCTGAAGCAAGCTTCAGAAGAAAACAATACATATGGAAAATAAAATTGCTTATTTTAATTTCACTTTAAGAACAATTTTCTTAAAATATTTAAAAGAAAGATCAGTGTCATAGCTCTTATTTTACATCTCAGCAACTTCCGGAAATCCAGTGTTTCGAGGATAAAATGTACTCAAATAATTTACCATTATTGGTAGTGGGTATGATTTTGCCAAGACAATTCCAGGGAAGTTAATTCAGAATCTACATTCTTAATTTGGCATTTTGAAATTTGATAAGCTAAATCTTTCTGTAAAGAGAATAAATCAAAATTATATATTTATAATCAGTTTTCCTTCTTTTTCTGAAATAAAAAACTCTACAATCCTATTTCCAATGCAATATCAATTTTACTTTAGTTAAACAGATGATAAGGTATTTATCCAGAAAAGTTTGTGAATTTCGTAAATGAAATGAGTTTTACTCGCGCATACAAGTATATTATGTAACTAGTTAAATGAAATTACCTTTATGTGTCACGTCCTCACCCCAGGGACTGCTTACAGGAAGGTTAGGAAAATAAACATTAGAAATTAATAAAAACATACAATGGAAACATACAAGGGTTACATAATGTTGTTTGATTGTATATAATTTTAATATTTGGGTAGGGCCGGAGCTGAGTGATCGTGTTACCAACCACGCAGTGATTATCCGCCAAGAATAAATAAGGGTGTTCGAAGGCCATCGAGGCGACGTCCAGAAAAGGTAGAGAGCAATAAGCTCGCACCCAAACTTTCATCCGCGAGAAAAAAAGACGATTACGTATCGTAAGGAAATCGCAAGGAGCGCTGACATCACGTGAGTCGGGAGTGTCCACTCCTTGTGCGTCGCGAGGCAGCGTCGCCATAAACAGTCTCCCTCAGGAAGAGATCTCAGCCCATTCGGCTGCGTACCCACCCGCGGTCGTCTCCACGCCCCCCACACCACACTAACCTCACCCACGCCCGCCCGAGCCCACACGCACCCACCCGCACCCACCCGCGTTCACCTGCACCCTCCCGCACACACGCGCGCCCGCCCGCGCCCACCCGTGCCCGCACACGACCACCCACGCCCACTCGCTCCCGCCCGCGCCCGTCCGCGCCCACCCACGCCCACTCACGTCCCTCGCGCCCACTTGGTCCCGCCCGCTTCCACTCGCGCCCTCTAGTGCGCACCCGCGCCAGCCCGCGCCCATCCGCGCTCACACGCCTCCATATACGCCCACGCGCGCACGCGCGCTCGCCCACCCGCACCCACCCGCCCGCGCCTGTTCCGTCCCAGAGCATGGGCGTTTCTTTCGGGGAAGCAATCTGCCCGGGAGTATAATCTTGAGCGCAACTGAGTGGTAATTTCGTAAATCGCTCCTTTCACGTTTGGGAGAGGGACTTAAGAGGCCGAAATTAACCCTATCGGCGAGTTATAAGAGCACCGTCGGAGGAAACGTGTAGTTAGCAGCCATTCAGAAACGAACGAGGAGGCGGAAATAAATTCATCCTTCGTGTGCCGTCTGTCTACTGACCGCCGTGGCTGCCGTCGTCTCTCCCTCGTCCACTGCCGTGGGAGAGTACTCCATCTGGAATAGATTGTGATGTTTGTCGAAAATGGACGTTGCTTCTGGAGGAAATGAGACATTTTCTTGGAAGATTCTACAGCTTGTCAGTCGTAAACTCGACATAGGAACATTTCAATATTGGGTAAGCGACGAGTGAGAATACTAAGTAATCAAGTATTGATCCAATTATTTATATAAAAAAGTCTCAAATAATATTTCCTCCCGTTATTTCATGTGTTTGCTATCGGGTGGAGCGATGTATGAAACGCGCTTTCTTTCATAAGACGATGCGAAAAATTTCGAAAATATATTCACCCCCACCCCCCTTATTGCCTCCATGTTCATGTGGCTTTTTGTCTATGTGAAGGGAAAACGCAGTACTTTTCGCTGCCACTGTCGGAAGTTCAAATAATTTCAATCGGAAATAAGTTGTAATGTCTTGACTGGCAAATGTTCTGATACCTGATAGTGTATCTTCAAAGTCGGTGAAATTTAGTCATGAATTGTTTAGCATTATATAATCATAATTATGTTATGATCGTCATGGGTAGTCGAGATCTGCTAAAATAATAGAAAAGATCAACAAGTATAAACTTAGTCTTCTTTATCTGGGTGGAGATTAAATTAATGGTGGAAAAAGGGTAAATCGTGACGTAAAAGTCAAGCTGTTTCAGAATTCTTCCTTGTGAATGAAAAATGTTACTTCCAATCTGGCCTCGCACTCTTAATCCAGTCAAGTTCCGTCCAAAGGTGCAAGACTGCAAGGGTTATCTTTTGTTACCGTTACAAGACTTTTCTTTTGTCACCTGATTGAACTGTTAACATGAAAACTCTGCAAAACCACCATTTCAATTTATTTAGCACACGGGTAATGTGATACGCTACTAGCTGGAATTGAAAATCGCTCACATTGTTCTCAGCTCCCGCCTTTTCACCCTTCCCCGATGTTTTCCCTACCCCGTCTGGAACAGCCGTCTCGCGGCTGGCACGGCCCCACTCCCTGTTCCTAGCCGCGCCAGACACGATCTTTCTTCCACCTTGTAGTCGGAATTATGAGTTACAATACTTTTTAACAACACGACATTTAGAATCCTCCCCAGAGTAAGCCCAAACCGCTCCCCGGTGAACCCGCGTAATTGCGCCCGAGCGCCTTCCAGTAGCGGCGAGCGCCGCATTCCGCGCGAGGCTCCTTGCGCTCGGCTACCGACTTCATTAGCGCGCGTCTGAGGGGCGCGACGGCCCGCGCTCCCATTAGGCGAGGCGTCGAAGCCCCGCGCGCGGATCATCTCGTTGGAGCGTTTACGAGATTCCATTTCGAGTCACCCTTTGTGGACGATAATTTATTGCGGCCCCGCGCCGCCCCGCGCCGCCCCCGCCTCGCCGCCGCACCGGCGGGCTTTGATCTCAGGCAGGTAGGAAGGAGGCGAAAGCGGGGCGGGGTGGGGCGGCAGAGGGCGTGGGAGGGCGGCGCGCTCGGTCCCGCATTCCTGGCCCCGAGGAAGACCACCCCATAAGTCACCCGCCTCGCCCCATTCATCCCCTCGCGCCGCGCGGGCGCCCACGAGGGCGCGGAGGGCAGGAATCCACGGCGGAGGGGCGTTTGGCTGACGGCGACGAGGGGCGGAGGGGAAGGGAAGTGGGGGGCTTTTTATTAAAAAATTACGAGAGAATTCCCTTGTCCGTTTTCTTAGCAGTGAAGGTTCTTTGGGTCAATACACCATTTGGTATATAAATATTTAATATAATAAGATTGGTGTGTAGGTACTTTAAGTGATCAAACAGTTTTATTTGAATATTGTTCAAAATTACGTAATGTTCAAAGAGAGGAGAAAACAAGTTTCAAATACTTATTAATTTGTAAATAGATAATATCACTAAATGATAGAAGTGTGTAACGTGAAAGTGATGCTTTGGGTGAATTTACACAAAACAGAAGCGATGAATACGAATATATTTTGCCAATCTGTCAAAGATTTGGTTGTATTCTTCGTGAATTGTAACGAGTAAGAACTCTGACCACCTAGGACAAGGATGCACTAGGCGCACAGCAGGCCGGCCTCGAAGAGAGGTGGGTGGCGCAGGTGGCAGGTGGGGTGGGGTGAGATCCGAGAAGCGGGGCAGAGGGGGAAGGGAATCTCGGGTCAGGTATGCGGAGTTGGCTCTGGGCCGCGGGGGTGGGTAGGCGGCGGCGGCGGCGACAAAGCGTCAATGAATCTCCACATCCTTCTGCGGCAGCCCTGCGCCGTTTGGGGAGGCTGTCATTCTGAATTGGTTACGCCATTTCCCAGAGGCAGCAACAATAAGACAAAGTACCTGGGAGTTAATTTTGTAGAATGTCAGCTATCAACACATCCAATGCCGAGTGACATTTTTTAATGATTCAAAGTGCATAGATTATGAACTAAATTCTGGGAATCTTTTGGGAATGCAATCTATTCACAATAATTTTTCATAAAACTCCTCTATTTTAATCCAACAAATCAAGAGAAATAAGCATGTTTATAGAAGTATCCTTGATAACTACTAAATGTCAAGAGTAAGAAACTTTCTTCTTCTTCTTCTTCTTTTCTTCATCTTCTTAAAAAGTCTAAGACTTGTTCCTTTCCAAGAATTATAACGAGTCTTTCCATCTTCTCCGTGGTCTGCCAACTTCTCTTCTTCTCCTCGGCCTTCAATATCTAGTAATCCTCACGATTCTGTTCTCCTCCGTTTTCTCAATATGATCGTTCCATTCCTTTCTTCGGTATGCCACCCATTCCGTAAACGGCTTAACTTTGCACTCCGGATGTTTCTGTTTCTTTCCTTCTCCAATAGAGTGTGATTTGTAATTTTTCTCAGAACTCTCATTTCGGCGACCTCAAATTGTTGTTGGGTACGTTTCGTTTCGCTTCTTGTTTCTCCTGCATATGTTAATATTGGTCTAATTATTGATTGATATATTCTAATCTACGAGTCCTGTTTTAGATGTTTATTATACCATATTGAATAGTTGAGACAGCCAGCGATCCTATTACCTTTTATTATTTGTTCTTTTATTTCTTACTCCGTTTATCCTGAGCTTGTTAAAGTTATTCCCAAATATTTCATTTTAGAACTTGTTTTATTATTTGGTTATCCACTACCAATTTACACCTAATCGGATTCTTAGCAATTGTCATAGCTTTCGGAGTAAAAAACATACGTACTTAATTTACTTTGTTTCAAATGACCCAGTTATTGAGAAATGCTAGTAATCTGAATTTTCGATTTTAATAACGACACATACATTTTTAATGTATTTGGCTTAATCATCATTAGACCTGACCATCAGCACTAGGACTAATATTCCTGTCGCCATCGTCAACATCCTCACCTCGGCTACTTTCACCAAAAGTCCAACATCGCCTTCACAACTTCCAACTTTATCCACAATAACCACTTGGACTTCCACCTATGGCAACTTATTCGATGAAATAGAAGGCTTCTATAATTCCACTAACCCGATGTGGTAGCGGTAGTCAGTATTCAGAGTGATATTTACCTCCATCGACACTTCACTGCTTCCACACTCCCAACAACGACCCTTTGAGGAAACGCGGAGGATGAATCAGCGGGGAAAACGACAGCATCTGACGAAGACATCCTCCTGTCCCAGGAAATGTAATTTAGAATTTGAAATAATAGAAAATACAAGTACTTTTGCTCCAAATGATCGAAGATTCAAGAAAGCGGAAGTGATAAACTCCGTAAATTATTTGTTTCTCAAAAAAACACTTATATCATCCCAAATCTTGTTTCTTTCCCCTTCAGTTACTTCGCCGGACACTTCCCATCCTATGGCCGATACGTAATATGATTTAGGAAAGAATGGAAAGAGCGAGTGGAGGGAGTATTTCCAACCGGCTTCGGTGGCTCAAGAAATGACTGATGTCACTGCAGTGTCTCTGACCGGGAAGTTCTAGGGCTCCAGTCCCAACGGTGCACTGTGGGATGAAAGTGCGCTATCCTTGGCCAAAAGCCATAACTCGGTAATTTGAAGGGCAAATCACCTAAAATTTGGTACATATAGACATTAAGAAGGTAAGAAATTTATGATATTACATGTTACAAAATTTCAAAACGGTGGCTCACGTATACGTACTGTCTTGGGGTGGAAAGAAATGGAAATTAAAAATTATCATGAAAACGTTTCTTATGAAGTTATTCATCACTATTTTCATTTAACAAGGTTTCATACTGTTGTGAAGTAAATAGACATAATTCGTATTACTAATTTTAAGTAAAGTTTACTCTTATCACTGGTAAGTATCTATTCCATGGCATCATGAAATACATCAACAAGATCAGATATTTCCTCAATTGCTTTATGTGAATTTGATTCTGGTGCAGGGCATATGAGCATTTTTATTACTTAAAGCGGAAGTTCCTTTTTCTTATTATTTTGAACCTTTTCTGGAGACTGACAGTCGAAATGATGGGATCGGATGTTTCCAATGCTCTGTTGAAATATCTGTTAAGTTGTGAATTCTGCTGTCTTTCCTTACGCGAGTCTCTCTGTCCTTTTTATACAATCTACTTATGGCGTCTGAAGCTTCTCCTCCAAGGCATCCAAGTGGCAGAATGCTATACTGAAGTATTTTTTCCCCATGTACAATAACTAGATGAACATTTACATGCATAGGGAACCAATCATAGATTTTTCTGTATACTTCAGCAGTCTCCGTACAATATTTGCTAAATAATTCAGGATCAATGCTGTATTTACAAGACATGGCTATCAGGAGGCTAAATATCTTAATTAGGTCTTCATTAACACCGTTAATTACTGAAAAACCTGCAGGCTCTGAGAAGGCACGTCGTGCAGTATTTCCGTCATTAGATGAGCCGCAACCGTTATATTTCACCTTGTAAGCCAGGTCACATGTAAGCCTGATCTGCATGTTGCTTTTGCTCTTTTCACGTTTTCGATCAATGGGAAAATATCTGCATTGTGGATTTTAGATGGTAGTCGTGTAAATATACTGCTGTTTGCTCAAACTGTTATCTAGCAAATAGGATAATGCCTCCTCGTCGGATAATGCAACTGATAGTTTGTTGTTTTGGAAATTACATAATATTTTTGATGGTCTAGTTGGAGTTTCAGTGACTTGGTCAAGAACAACAGCTAGATCTCTCTTCCCCAAAGCTCGAGCCGACATCTTCTTTGTCTTATCTTTACCTCTTTCTTATATTCGCTTATACTTCCAAGAACTGCACTTTCACATATGTCGGAAGTTTAGAGTTTGTCTCGGCTGGGACGGTGCCCTGAAGGGAGATACCTGGACGGGGAAATACCCGCAAGCCGACGTGTAGGTCGGCGCCGGTTGTATCATTCAGAGGGGAAGCAGAGCTACCTCAATTGAAAACATGCACTGCACTTACACGTCAAATTACCATAGCCATTGACGCGCCAGGTAACACGAGATAATTAATCAATCCAGTGGTCTACTTCTGCGATTTGGTTAAAAGAAATTGCAGAACGTTGTTTTTTATGAGAGCTCTCTTCAAATATGCTTGACGTTGAATGTGTCAAATATGTTGACGTCAAATATGTCGACAACAGAGAACTGAATCATTTTCTCTATTAATGCAATGATATTCTACTCTGTAAGAAAATATTCTACTTTTATCAAGGGGCAGTAATAAAATTGTGGTGCACAGTCTGTTTAAAGAATAATTCCAATTAAACGAAAATATTAAAGTATTAAAAGATAAAAAGTTCCCTAAAATCAAATGACATATGAACAGTTAACCTATGACTCGCAAATTAATGTAAAATTTATAAAAAGGTTTCTTAGTGCTCCTCCTAACTAACACCCACTCCTCTACTACAACAGGAATGTTTTTTTGTCGTGTTTTCAAAACTGACTTTCGTCGACTTGACACAAACTTTCCTGACTGGAAAATTTAAAAAAATAAATTTTTTTGTTGATATTGTCGACGCCAAACTCTTTTACACAATACTAAGTGATATACGTCGTATAGATAACGTTATATAACGGTGCGGAAAATCTATTTCGAGATTTCAACGGAAATTGTTAGCTAACAAGCTAGTGTCGTACATCTTGCCACCGTCGATTATCGAGCCTAGGACCTTCCAGACACAGACACTGCAGACGCATCAGTTGATTCTCTGAGCCACCACTCTCCGTTCAGTCCATCGTCTATCTGTCCTTATGTGAGCTACACTAGTACCTAAACTATTCGTATAGGATTTTCTCCATAAGGAATATTACACGGTCGATCTGGCCGCACTAAAACCCTGTGACTTTGATAAGCATTCTTAAATTTTGAAAGTTCTGATCATGAAGCCAAGGTTTACATATTCAAAATTTAATCAGATATCGCTCTAAAGGGTTTCTTTAAATTTCTTTTAAGAAAAGCATGAAATACACTTATAAATATGGCAAAGGTACGATTTTCCATGTTAATTCCAAATTTGCAATTTGTTTGGCGGGGGAAAGATCCTCAATCTACAATATTTTAGATTTTTTTCTTCAAATGAAATTTGTTCTTCATAATTACTTTCTCGATCAAAAACTATATAGTGGTCGCACGACTAAGTCCAAGCTACATCCGATTAAATCTACGGAAGGTACTAAAAGGTTCACTCGAAAATATCATTTACTCTCGATTTAACAATAAGAACGCTTGAAACAATAAGACTGAATTACAATAAAACTCTACTGATCACCACTGAAGGGTGAAGAGTGAGGGAATCAGATACGTGAAATGTGGCAGATGTAGCAGCCTGAACCCTTTGGTATGTAATCTTGCATTCTGTAGTGACATCAGTGTCTTAGATGTATGTAGAAATTTCAATTTCCATGCACGTATAGATGCCCGATACCAAAATTATTTTACAAAAAGATAAACTATATTGTAGGAGTACTTAACACTACAGAAAATAACACTTAACCAGTAGCCACACCTTTCCGTCGGTAGCATAAAAACATTCAGGATTTTCCAAAAAAAAATAATATGCAGTTGATCTGGCTTAACAAAGTCCTGTAAATTCGAAATTAATGTTTTAAATGTGGAAGTGCTTCAGAGACCCAATGTGTTTCTATGAAATTTTTGAAAGAATGTGGAAATTATACACTCAGACGAACACAGCGTTGGTCTAACAAACTTCTCTGAATTTTCGAAACAAAACCATTGATAAAAGCTAAAAATATTTTGAACATTCTCCTGCAACAATATAATTAAATTTGGCCTTTTTGTCCTCTATGCAACATATTCTTAAAAACTGAATCTGGAAAAACGGGGATTTTTGGCAGAAAAAGTCTTATTACCGGGTCTTGGTAACGAAAAACTGGATAAATCCTATTACTATATACAGTAAATTACTTCCTTTCGCATCTGGTGTGGCAAGACTCCGTTTTGTGAGTTCTTGATACAAAAAAATCAATTGCAAAAGGTCTGTCCGTGAACAACGCAAGCAGCGAAACCGTAAGCAGAATTTTTCACCAAAATTTATACTCCTCAATCGATCTGTCTAATGTCGCGGACCCTTGAATTTGATATTGATACTTGAAAGTGATATTTTTATTTTGGGGAGTGCTTTACATGAAGCCCTATGGTAGATTTTTTCTCTCATTTTTTTATATGAAGGTGGTGCTAGTCCCATTTTCGGCGAACTCTCTGAGTTTTCGAAAACTGGGAAAAATCGAAATAGGCTGAACTGTCCTTTCTCAAATTATAGATGAGGTCCTAGTAGGGCAGATATTGCAATATTACAATATAACTTCCCAAAAATACGAGAAAGTATGTGCAGTAAAAAGCGCCCCTAGTTTAAATACATAAATTCATTTTTGAGTATAAGTGCTTCAAAACATTTCTGATGAGGTTTTCCGAAAACTCAAAAGTTTTCTGTGCATATGAGCTTAAAATTGGGCATTTTCAAAAATCTTTCAAATGTAATTTTCTCAAAAATGGCTTTAAAATGCTGAATGATTATTTGCACACACATCGTCTCCCTGGCCCTCCATTTCTTTTCCCCCTCCTTGGCCCTTTCCACCTCCTCCTCCCCCGGTTCCCTTCGGGTGGTCGCCTCCCCGCTGCGGCCTCCCCCGCCCCAAACAGCGCCATTGAGGCGTCCACAACGCGGGGGCGGAGGGGCCGTCAGGCGGGCGATCACCGGCGTCGTCGCGGCGCCCCTGCCCGGTGAATGACGCGTCCGCCGCGAGGGCAGCTTTGCGCCCATTGAGCGCGGGGGCGCGGACGTGTCTGAGCCAGTACCGGTCGCGGTCGGTGTCCCGGTTCACCCAGCTATTCTCCGCCGCGCCTGGACACCCGCGCTTCCTGTTTGCGCGTTTCGCTCCGCCGGCCCCCTTGTTTCCCACCTGCTTTCCCTCGTGGCTCACACCTTTGGAATGCGGCGCTGCGCACACAGAAGGGCCAAAAATGTGCTCGAAAATGCATTGTAAATTGCTCTCCCGCATTGTTCTCGAGCAAATGTTTTGGGTTCGTTATATTGAGACGCGTACACTTTAATTGTGAAAATTGATGGATTGATGATTCCGGGCGAATGAATTGCTAAGGTCATTAGTCTCGTAAGTGTGCTGCTTGTTTTTTTATCGCGGGAGGAGACAGTTATCTTCTCCCGATGGATGGTGAGATCCGGCGCCTACCTACAATTCGGATAGCGGGGTTTTCCCTAAACAGGTATTTCCCCGCAGGAGCACCGCCCCAGACGGGATGAGCTCCGTCTGGGAAGATTCCGTCCGGTGTCCTGATATCTGTGGTAGTGGAGTACCAGTAAGTGTGTGTCTGTGTGTGTGTATAAGTAAGGGGTGAGGATATGACAAGGAAGAGGAAGGGAAGATCGCGGTCCATGGCAAGTTTGTTCGGGTACCGCTCGGGCATTTTTTCTTTTGTCTCCTCCACAGTAACCCTGTGAAGGAGGGAAATTTATTATGTATAAATATTTTTACATTACGCTGCTGCCTTGCGGCTTAAGCAGCTACAGGCGGGGCTTTTTCTTACAACTAACTTACAATCTAATTAATCTACAATCTTAATTGCACTTTGGCATTACTAACTTACACTAAAATCATTTTTGTAATTCTATTTATTTATTCTACGTAAATTGTTTGTATATATTGGTACATTATTATTATTATTATTATTATTATTATTATTATTATTATTTCTACATTCACACATCATTCATACTATTTTCATTATATACTTAACCATTCATTCTTCCCATTCATTCACACTTAACTTCACTACACTCACTGTTCGCCACGGCACTGACTTGACTCAAAGTGTCCGTGGCGCTCGGGCCCATTGGGAGGCGTGGCAGGTGGGGCGCGGCGTCGCGTTCCCCGCGCGTCCCTCGGCCGATGGCAAATCTTCCCCCTCACGCTCGGTTGCCTCCGCTTGCTCGCACAAGGCAGCAAGCGTGTCGTGAGGCAGCGCGCGGAAGGAGAAGGCGACGCGCTTCGGACCTTTCCGGAGGTGGGTCTCATGCGCGTCACTGTTCGCCTCACGGCCGGTGTCGCGCAGGATGCGCGGCGCCTTCGGACCCAGAGCCCTTTTAAGCGCCGTCACTGACCGCCTTTGGAGCTCCGGCAAGAATTGTTTTTTTACACCCAGAACTCCGAACACGTCGGTGTTTCTAGGGTATCTATTGGGAAGGGGTGGAGGGAGGTGGGGGTACGCCGCGAGACGCGCAGCGCGGTTTTCCGCCATGCGAATCGGGCGGAGGGTGGAGGGAGGTGCCGCCGCAAATACCTCGCAGGCATACGTCCAAATGGACCGCACGCAGGCGGTGAATAGGCGACGTTTGAGGGCAGGATGAAGTTCGGGGGCTCGAAGGAGTGGGCGTAGGAGAGTGGTTCGGGCAGTTATTTTTTGGCTAACGTACTTGGCGTGGGCGTGCCAGCGGAGGCCGCTGTCAAGCTTCACGCCAAGATACTTCGCCGTCTTTTGCCACGGTATATGCGTGCCTAACAAGCTCACGACTTCATCGGGGTCGGCCCTCTGTCGAGTGAAGTTGACGGCTACGCAGTTGTCAGGGTTGAGGGCAAGCTTTTTATGGCTTAGCCATTTGGGAAGCTCGGCGAGACAATCATTCAGATATCTCACCGATTTCCTTTTGTCCGCCGGTTTCGCATAGTAAGCGAAATCATCCGCGAACATTAGGAGCCCGCAATGTTGAATGCCGGTATTTTTTTCAACAGGAAGCGGCGCGTCGTTGACGTACAGGCCGAATAGTGTCGGTGAGAGCACGCTTCCCTGAGGCATGCCGGCTGCGGCTCGCCTTGGGGACGAATGTACGCCATTGACGCGAACCTTGAATCGTCTATCAGTCAAGAAGCTGGCGATTAGTCTGACGTAGCAGTCGCTGATTCCAATGTCCGCAAGACACGCGAGCGCCCCCTCGTGCCATACAGAATCGAATGCCGACCGCGTGTCTAGAAAAACCACTGGCAAGTTCTGCCGTCTTTCGAGAGACCGATCTCGGTACTTAGCCGCGTCAGTTGTTGCGCGGAACTTAGACCAATTCGAAATCCGAATTGCTCATCTCTAAGAAGCTTAAGACGCCGTATTTCCTGTTGCAAGCGCTCCAGGATCAGGCGCTCGAAAGCTTTCGCAAGAAGCGAGAGGAGACTAATTGGTCTGTAACCGCTCGCCAGGAGTTGGTCCTTGTTAGGCTTTGGTATCATGGATACTGTCGCGATTTTCCACGCTCTGGGGAAGTATCCTAGCGCTCGGGCATTGGCCTGAGATTGATCGCAGAACCCACGGAAAATTACAGAGCAGAGCATAGCAGCCGGCCGCTAGAATTATCCTCCAGACATTGAATTCAACCTAGCTGACAAGCTAGTGCCGAAAATTCTGCCACCGACGGGACGTGAACACGGTTAGAGGCATTGCAGTGGCATCATGTGATGTCCTGAGCCGCCTAAGCTGGTAAATGGGAAATCATTTATATAATTGAAGGGCTTGCCTCTAGATAGTCCTAGGCCACATTTAGAAGAATTAGATAATTATATAGAAGAATTAGATAATCGTATGACTGTACTACAGAGACATTTCTGCTTTAATCCGTGAAAAAGGAATGTCGGATTAATATCTATCACTTCTCAGAATGGACTCGTGATGACATCTGGAGACGACCCCTTCAATATCTTCCTTAATATTTTTATTTCTCTATTTGTAAATATATATTCTAAAGCCTGTTTTACAGTCATTTTTTCATCCTTTTTTCGTCATTTTTCTGTACAGAAAGTGGATAGAAAAAGGACGTTGTATGTTTCGGTGCCGAATGTGGATGAACGTGATTCCGATGTTTTACACGGTCATTTCTGCTCTGTACGTAATTGTGAGGAAAATACTTCCTCCAGACGCCGCAAAAAGCGCTGGAAGTCAAACAGTTGAACATCGCATGAACGTAAACAATTGCAATTCGCGGGAAGAATGATCAGATGGTTACAAACAGAATTATACGGTAGGTATTACTACAGAATTATAGGTATTCGCAGTGCTGGTGGTAGATAGTCGTGTGAAGTATTGTGGTTTTTGAATTTGAAATGGAAAGAAAAGAAATGATCGCTACGGGGGCATCTCACATTATTATGGCTTCAGCTATCGCGAAAGTATAACGTAAAAGAAAGAAATGCTGTACTTGGATGAAATCCTGGGTGCAGAAAAGAGAGACTGGTGTGGGTCTGCTACACATGGTAGACAATGAATTCCGCTTCGAAGACCCACACTGTTATTGTCAGTTCATCAGAATGACTAAAGGAAAATTTTGACGAGCACGTGGGATTGGTAGTGCTAGATATTAAGAAGGACGCCTGTATGCGAACTGCAATTTCCCAACGAGAAAGGTATGGTACACTACAAAAGTCTACTTTTTGTGTGCATACATGCACATGTATAAATCTTCTAGTTTCTTTATTATTATTATTATTATTATTATTATTATTGTTATTATTATTGTTATTATTATTATTATTACTATTATACACAACATAAGTATTTAAACTACATAGGCGCATTCTTACAATCTGCTGATGGGTTGTTTTAGCTAAATATGAATTTTTGAATTTTTGCAGGCTAGTAATTACTTTGCGATTTATCGCATCAGGGGAAACATTCAGGGCTCTCATGTTTTCCACCAGGATTCATGAAAGTACAATCAGTAAAATTGTACCAGAAGTATGTAGAGCCATCAACGTACATTTGCGACATTTGTATCTGAAAGAAAGTTAATACAGCACACACATGAAGCACATTATTAATTGTAATGGATATAAAACTGTTTTTTCTTGTAGTGTTCACAGACTCAAGCGGAGTGGTTGAAAAATCACAAAAGTTTGAAGATCTCTGAGACCATCCTATGTGCATTGGAGCTATTGATGGCAAGCCCATCGTCTTTAGAGCACCAAGATCTGCGGATTTTACTATTTTAACTACAAGGAAGAGCATTCCATTGTTCTCCTGGCAGTTGTGGATGCAGAATATAAATTTTTGTATGTGGATGTAGGAGTGAACGGCCGAGTGAGTAATGGAGTCTCTAGGTACACTTCTTTTTACAAAAATTGGAGAAATTACAAATCCCTCCATGTGGTAAATTGTGTACCGGTGTTAATGTGCCAGACCATATTGTCGCAGGTGACGTATTTACACTGTCTCAACGTTTAATGAAACCATTTCCTGCGAGAAACGTGGCAGCAGACAAAATTAATTGTAACTACTGTTTATTCAGAGCCAGGAGAGCGGCAGAGAATGCCTTTGGGATACTGGCCAACAGATTCCGAGTGCTGTTAACACCTATAAATGTGGATGCCCAGAAAATTGATGATTTGGTACCGCCAACAGTCGCCCTTCATAATTTTTTGGCATGATCGAACTACACAGATACATCAGGTGCAAATGAGAATTATTATGGGGTTTCTTTCTGTTGCAGGTGACCAGTTGCTATCAGTTGAATCTGTGGCAACTGATCCTGTCCAGAGAAGTACAGTAGCAGCACAGAGGATGAGGAATGAATTAATCCAATATTTTATACAAAATTAAAAATACGTTAATAAAATATTTTATTGGTTACTTTGTTTTTTATTATATCGTAAAAAAGTATTTCGTATTGAGCTTCAACACGCTTGTCTGTGAGCTCACATTACGTGCTTCCAAATATAATTGTAGTTGTCATTGACAAGTTGATCCAGGTCAGAGAAGTACAGAGGTAGCATAGAGAATGAGAGATGCATTAGCCCAATTTTTCAGACAAAATTAATAGTTCTTCACCTACTTTATTGTATATTTTCTATTTGTCACTATATCATAAAGAATATTTTCTATCCCGTCTTTAACTCGACCAAGCTCCTCATTCGTTAGCTCACGAAACCTGGTTGCCGGATATCTACAATACGTCATAGCATTGTTGTCTTCGATCGATTCCAGTCTCTGCAATGCAGATGTTGCGTTCTGCAAAGCGATTATCACAGAATCATCATCATCTCTAATTTTCTTGTTTTTCTGCAACTCAGAAGAGGGTGCGGTGTCTCAGCAACACTGTTGTTGTCCTCGGGCTTCGATGCAACAACACTGTTGCTGCACTCCGAATCCACATTCATAGTGGCAAGTGAGAAAAAATTACCTCCAAAATCCACATCAAATGAATAGGTTACTAGAGTATCGGTTGTAATATTGTCTTCTTCTATTTCCAATGAAGACTTTGAGTCTCTCAACTTAATTACTAGGTCCAGAAATCCTAAGTCTTTATAATAACATAATGAGGGTCGGTACACTTCACATGAAGCAACACCTGACCTCCTGCTGTCCTCCAATTTTTTTGTTTCGTTTGGGTATGTCATCTGGATATGGCAAGTATGTCCTCTACTTGTCAGGTAATATATGTACTCACCGCATTGTGGATATATTATCTGCAATACAATTCAATAGCTTCATCATCTCTACTTCATTTTTGTAATTTACTACGGTGAAATCGTAGAGAATTCGGTTGCATTTCACGACCTCTAATAAACGCATCACAGTGTCCGGTTGCCACGATATACAGTAGGCGTTCGATAAAATAAAAAATTAATATGAAATACTAATTATTCTTATATCTTTAATTTATAAATATAGTATATAAACAAAAAAGACCTAAGATAAATTGGTATTTCATATTAATTTAATGTAAATCATACCATCGACTCACCTGTGTACAAAAATCTTCGAAACGTTTATGGCAAAAGCTGAAAAAAAGAACTGAAAAACGTCTGATAAGAAAAAAATATGTTATAGACATATTTGGAAGAGGTACATTCGTATTTCACGTACATTTTTCTAGTAACCTAAACTCACCTTCCAACTTGGTCCCAATTAAAGAGGAAGTAAAACCCGCTGGATTTACTAAACGACAAATTCGCAAAATGCAGTCGCTGTACACCCAATCTCACGAAATCGCACCAAAACCGACCAAAACGATCCGATGTACCTCCGATGACCAACACTCCTGGACACGGAATCGAAGAAAGTTCCAGACAGTGAAATCAGGAGCACCAGAGTCAAACTGAATGAAATCTGTTCGGAAAAATTAAGCATACTTCATTTTTGTCCGTCCTTTCGACCACCCGCGCGCCCGTTCATTCGTCCATCGTTCATTCATCCGTCCTATCGTCTGCCTGTCTGTCTGTCGGTCTGTGAACAACAATAGCGAGCACCTAATTTTAACCTAAACGTGTTTGCCGACGAATCTGTGTGTAGGCCAGGCCTCTCTAAATCAAATGGATCTTCAACTTTATACGGGCACATTTCTTAAAATTCCTATCCATAATCGACATATTATTAGCATACGTTCTCCATTCTGTCTGTAAATGTATTGCTCCAATAGAGCTGTTTTGAGTAAAACACAGGACATATGTCCCTTTTGCATTAAAATCTGCAAAATTTCGAAAATTGCGGAAAATGAACTGTGTCAATGCGTCCGGAGCTTTCATTGCTTCAACCTGGGGTTAGGCGAGTGCGAGCCTGTTTGCCAGTGTTCGATTCTTAGCACGGACAACTATTTTTGCGGGTTCAACTTATAACGAAATAGTACTACGTATTCATTGCAAATAATACTAAAAAAGTATGCACTGCTGTAGCACTACTAGTTATTCTTAGACATTTCCTTAAAAAAATATTTTTCACACTTTCCCTTTGACTGTGTCGCTTACGTTTGGCAAAAGTTCTAGCCACGTCTAATCAAAGTGCAAGAATCAAGTGTCGTCATCCAAACAAAATATTCATTTAATTATCTACAATCGAGAAACAAATTATAAATATTGATTTATAAAAAATAACGTAAACGCAAACTATTTCACTTGAAGATAGTAAGTAAGAAAGAATTGTGGTAATTATGTTTCAGTTTGCTAGATCTTGTGCTCAGAATTAAATCAGTGAGCAAGACAATGTTCAAGTCCTTGAAAGAAAAGTGTTAAAGAAGAAGTAAAGAACAAAAGCACCTTCGTCTATTTCGAATAATTTTCCGACCACACTTTCTCTTGTGCTCTACGGAGCTTGGCTGTCGGCTTTGACTTCTTGAGGTAGGGACGCTAGTTTCCGCCCCACAACATCACACACTGCAATTTCTTCCGTCATGGTGGTAATTCAGGACGAATGAAATAGAAAACTGACAATTTTCCTACGCGGAAAAGAAATTTGGAATTTTAGTTCATTCACGAGCCCGATTCCAGAGCCTTTCTTACATTCGCGCAAAAAATGCACGTCGCGGGATTTGCAGTGCGGCAGTATATAGGCAGTAGTGTTACCACGCTCCAATGTACTTACTTCGGTAGTACATATACTAAAATTGGAACGATACAGAGAAGATTAGCATGGCCCCTGCGCAAGGATGACACGCAAAATCGTGAAGCGTTCCACATTTTTTCGAGACTTTAACTGTGATGTATTTCAAAGCGATCCCTTGCAATGTTTACTACTTTTGTTTATAAACTACGTCGTAAGAGAAAAGTATGGAACGCTGTCTGAAAAAGTGATAACAATTGGAGAGAAAACACACGTGTTGTGCGTATACCCAAAAATTGTAATTATTGCGCTGCTGCGCGTCGTAAATTAATAACTCTTATACGTCTTATTCTTTCGTGGCTTCTTGTATCAGTGAAAGGACATTTTTTCGACATGTCCGTCCTTTCGACCGCCCGCGCGCCCGTTCATTCGTCCGTCGTTCATTCATTAGTCCTATCGTCTGCCTGCCTGCCTTTTTTGGTCTGTGAACAACAATAGCGAGCACCTATATTTAACCTAAACGTGTTTGCCGACGAATCTGTGTGTAGGCCAGGCCTCTCTAAATCAAATGGACCTTCAACTTTAGACAGGCACATTTCTTAAAATTCCTATCCATAATCGACATATTATTAGCATACGTTCTACATTCTGTCTGTAAATGTATTGCTCCAATAGAGCTGTTTTGAGTAAAAAACAGGACATATGTCCCTTTTGCATGAAAATGTGCAAAATTTCGAAAATTACGGATAATGAACTGTGTCAATGCGTCCGAAGCTTTCATTGCTACAACCTAGGGTTAGGCGAGTGCGAGCCTGTATGCCAGTGTTCGATTCTTAGCACGGACAACTATTTTTGCGGGTTCAACTTATAACGAAATAGTACTACGTAACCATTGCAAATAATACTAAAAAAGTATGCACTGCTGTAGCACTACTAGTTATTCTTAGACATTTCCTTAAAAAAATATTTTTCACACTTTCCCTTTGACTGTGTCGCTTAAGTTTGGCAAACGTTCTAGCCACGTCTAATCAAAGTGCAAGAATCAAGTGTCGTCATCCAAACAAAATATTCATTTAATTATCTACAATCGAGAAACAAATTATAAATATTGATTTATAAAAAATAACGTAAACGCAAACTATTTCACTTGAAGATAGTAAGTAAGAAAGAATAGTGGTAATTCTGTTTCAGTTTGCTAGATCTTGTGCTCAAAATTAAATCAGTGAGCAAGACAATGTTCAAGTCCTTGAAAGAAAAGTGTTAAAGAAGAAGTAAAGAACAAAAGCACCTTCGTCTATTTCGAATAATTTTCCGACCTCACTTTCTCTTGTGCTCTACGGAGCTTGGCTGTCGGCTTTGACTTCTTGAGGTAGGGACGCTAGTTTCCGCCCCACAACATCACACACTGCAATTTCTTCCGTCATGGTGGTAATTCAGGACGAATGAAATAGAAAACTGACAATTTTCCTACGCGGAAGGGAAATTTGGAATTTTAGTTCATTCACGAGCCCGATTCCAGAGCCTTTCTTACATTCGCGCAAAAAATGCACGTCGCGGGATTTGCAGTGCGGCAGTATATAGGCAGTAGTGTTACCACACTCCAATGTACTTACTTCGGTAGTACATATACTAAAATTGGAACGATACAGAGAAGATTAGCATGGCCCCTATATTACTAAAATTGCGGATAATGAACTGTGTCAATGCGTCCGAAGCTTTCATTGCTACAACCTAGGGTTAGGCGAGTACGAGCCTGTATGCCAGTGTTGGATTCTTAGCACGGACAACTATTTTTG
The DNA here is from genome assembly GCA_038098605.1 of Gryllus longicercus. Lineage (NCBI taxonomy): Eukaryota > Metazoa > Arthropoda > Insecta > Orthoptera > Gryllidae > Gryllus > Gryllus longicercus. Next base: position 3,109,381 of record JAZDUA010000147.1, read on the forward strand.
CGGGTTCAACTTATAACGAAATAGTACTACGTAACCATTGCAAATAATACTAAAAAAGTATGCACTGCTGTAGCACTACTAGTTATTCTTAGACATTTCCTTAAAAAAATATTTTTCACACTTTCCCTTTGACTGTGTCGCTTACGTTTGGCAAAAGTTCTAGCCACGTCTAATCAAAGTGCAAGAATCAAGTGTCGTCATCCAAACAAAATATTCATTTAATTATCTACAATCGAGAAACAAATTTTAAATATTGATTTATAAAAAATAACGTAAACGCAAACTATTTCACTTGAAGATAGTAAGTAAGAAAGAATAGTGGTAATTATGTTTCAGTTTGCTAGATCTTGTGCTCAAAATTAAATCAGTGAGCAAGACAATGTTCAAGTCCTTGAAAGAATAGTGTTAAAGAAGAAGTAAAGAACAAAAGCACCTTCGTCTATTTCGAATAATTTTCCGACCTCACTTTCTCTTGTGCTGTACGGAGCTTGGCTGTCGGCTTTGAGTACTTGAGGTAGGGACGCTAGTTTCCGCCCCACAACATCACACACTGCAATTTCTTCCGTCATGGTGGTAATTCAGGATGAATGAAATAGAAAACTGACAATTTTCCTACGCGGAAGGGATATTTGAAATGTTAGTTCATTCACGAGCCCGATTCCAGAGCCTTTCCTACTTTCGCGCAAAAAATGCACGTCGCGGGATTTGCAGTGCGGCAGTATATAGGCAGTAGTGTTACCACGCTCCAATGTACTTACTTCGGTAGTACATATACTAAAATTGGAACGATACAGAGAAGATTAGCATGGCCCCTGCACAAGGATGACACGCAAAATCGTGAAGCGTTCCACATTTTTTCGAGACTTTAACTGTGATGAATTTCAAAGCGATCCCTTGCAATGTTTACTACTTTTGTTTATAAACTACGTCGTAAGAGAAAAGTATGGAACGCTGTCTGAAAAAGTGATAACAATTGGAGAGAAAACACACGTGTTGTGCGCATACCCAAAAATTGTAATTATTGCGCTGCTGCGCGTCGTAAATTAATAACTCTTATACGTCTTATTCTTTCGTGGCTTCTTGTATCAGTGAAAGGACATTTTTTCGACATGTCCGTCCTTTCGACCGCCCGCGCGCCCGTTCATTCGTCCGTCGTTCATTCATTAGTCCTATCGTCTGCCTGCCTGTCTTTTTTGGTCTGTGAACAACAATAGCGAGCAACTAATTTTAACCTAAACGTGTTTGCCGACGAATCTGTGTGTAGGCCAGGCCTCTCTAAATCAAATGGATCTTCAACTTTATACGGGCACATTTCTTAAAATTCCTATCCATAATCGACATATTATTTGCATACGTTCTCCATTCTGTCTGTAAATGTATTGCTCCAATAGAGCTGTTTTGAGTAAAAACAGGACATATGTCCCTTTTGCATTAAAATCTGCAAAATTTCGAAAATTGCGGATAATGAACTGTGTCAATGCGTCCGAAGCTTTCATTGCTACAACCTAGGGTTAGGCGAGTGCGAGCCTGTATGCCAGTGTTCGATTCTTAGAACGGACAACTATTTTTGCGGGTTCAACGTATAACGAAATAGTACTACGTAACCATTGCAAATAATACTAAAAAAGTATGCACTGCTGTAGCACTACTAGTTATTTTTAGACATTTCCTTAAAAAAATTTTTTTCCCACTTTCCCTTTGACTGTGTCGCTTACGTTTGGCAAAAGTTCTAGCCACGTCTAATCAAAGTGCAAGAATCAAGTGTCGTCATCCAAACAAAATATTCATTTAATTATCTACAATCGAGAAACAAATTATAAATATTGATTTATAAAAAATAACGTAAACGCAAACTATTTCACTTGAAGATAGTAAGTAAGAAAGAATAGTGGTAATTATGTTTCAGTTTACTAGATCTTGTACTCAAAATTAAATCAGTGAGCAAGACAATGTTCAAGTCCTTGAAAGAAAAGTGTTAAAGAAGAAGTAAAGAACAAAAGCACCTTCGTCTATTTCGAATAATTTTCCGACCTCACTTTCTCTTGTGCTGTACGGAGCTTGGCTGTCGGCATTGAGTACTTGAGGTAGGGACGCTAGTTTCCGCCCCACAACATCACACACTGCAATTTCTTCCGTCATGGTGGTAATTCAGGACGAACGAAATAGAAAACTGACAATTTTCCTACGCGGAAGGAATATTTGAAACGTTAGTTCATTCACGAGCCCGATTCCAGAGCCTTTCCTACTTTCGCGCAAAAAATGCACGTCGCGGGATTTGCAGTGCGGCAGTATATAGGCAGTAGTGTTACCACGCTCCAATGTACTTACTTCGGTAGTACATATACTAAAATTGGAACGATACAGAGAAGATTAGCATGGCCCCTGCGCAAGGATGACACGCAAAATCGTGAAGCGTTCCACATTTTTTTCGAGACTTTAACTGTGATGAATTTCAAAGCGATTCCTTGCAATGATTACTACTTTTGTTTATAAACTACGTCGTAAGAGAAAAGTATGGAACGCTGTCTGAAAAAGTGATAACAATTGGAGAGAAAACACACGTGTTGTGCGTATACCCAAAAATTGCAATTATTGCGCTGCTGCGCGTCGTAAATTAATAACTCTTATACGTCTTATTGTTTCGTGGCTTCTTGTATCAGTGAAAGGACATTTTTTCGACATGTCCGTCTTTTCGACCGCCCGCGCGCCCTTTCATTCGTCCGTCGTTCATTCATTAGTCCTATCGTCTGCCTGCCTGTCTTTTTTCGGTCTGTGAACAACAATAGCGAGCACCTAATTTTAACCTAAACGTGTTTGCCGACGAATCAGTGTGTAGGCCAGGCCTATCTAAATCAAATGGATTTTCAACTTTATACGGGCACATTTCTTAAAATTCCTATCCATAATCGACATATTATTAGCATACGTTCTCCATTCAGTCTGTAAATGTATTGCTCCAATAGAGCTGTTTTGAGTATAAAACAGGACATATATCCCTTTTGCATTAAAATTTGCAAAATTTCGAAAATTGCGGAAAATGAACTGTGTCAATGCGTCCGGAGCTTCCATTGCTACAACCTGGGGTTGGGCGAGTGCGAATCTGTATGCCAGTGTTCGATTATTAGCACGGACAAATATTTTTGCGGGTTCAACTTATAACGAAATAGTACTACGTAACCATTGCAAATAATACTAAAAAAGTATGCACTGCTGTAGCACTACTAGTTATTCTTAGACATTTCCTTAAAAAAATATTTTTCACACTTTCCCTTTGACTGTGTCGCTTACGTTCGGCAAAAGTTCTAGCCACGTCTAATTAAAGTGCAAGAATCAAGTGTCGTCATTCAAACAAAATATTAATTTAATTATCTACAATCGAGAAACAAATTATAAATATTTATTTATAAAAAATAATGTAAACGCAAACTATTTCACTTGAAGATAGTAAGTAAGAAAGAATAGTGGTAATTATTTTTCAGTTTGCTAGATCTTGTGCTCAAAATTAAATCAGTGAGCAAGACAATGTTCAAGTCCTTGAAAGAAAAGTGTTAAAGAAGAAGTAAAGAACAAAAGCACCTTCGTCTATTTCGAATAATTTTCCGACCTCACTTTCTCTTGTGCTGTACGGAGCTTGGCTGTCGGCTTTGAGTACTTGAGGTAGGGACGCTAGTTTCCATCCCACAACATCACACACTGCAATTTCTTCCGTCATGGTGGTAATTCAGGACGAATGAAATAGAAAACTCACAATTTTTCTACGCGGAAGGGATATTTGAAATGTTAGTTCATTCACGAGCCCGATTCCAGAGCCTTTTCTACTTTCGCGCAAAAAATGCACGTCGCGGGATTTGCAGTGCGGCAGTATATAGGCAGTAGTGTTACCACGCTCCAATGTACTTACTTCGGTAGTACATATACTAAAATTGGAACGATACAGAGAAGATTAGCATGGCCCCTGCGCAAGGATGACACGCAAAATCTGAAGCGTTCTACTTTTTTCGAGACTTTAACTGTGATGAATTTCAAAGCGATCCCTTGCAATGTTTACTACTTTTGTCTATAAACTACGTCGTAAGAGAAAAGTATGGAACGCTGTCTGAAAAAGTGATAACACTTGGAGAGAAAACACACGTCTTGTGCGTATACCCAAAAATTGTAATTATTGCGCTTCTGCGCGTCGTAAATTAATAACTCTTATACGTCTTATTCTTTCGTGGCTTCTTGTATCAGTGAAAGGACATATTTTCGACATGTCCGTCCTTTCGACCGCCCGCGCGCCCGTTCATTCGTCCGTCGTTCATTCATTAGTCCTATCGTCTGCCTGCCTGTCTTTTTTGGTCTGTGAACAACAATAGCGAGCACCTAATTTTAACCTAAACGTGTTTGCCGACGAATCTGTGTGTAGGCCAGGCCTCTCTAAATCAAATGGATCTTCAACTTTATACGGGCACATTTCTTAAAATTCCTATCCATAATCGACATATTATTAGCATACGTTCTCCATTCTGTCTGTAAATGTATTGCTCCAATAGAGCTGTTTTGAGTAAAAAACAGGACATATGTCCCTTTTGCATTAAAATCTGCAAAATTTCGAAAATTGCGGATAATGAACTGTGTCAATGCGTCCGAAGCTTTCATTGCTACAACCTACGGTTAGGCGAGTGCGAGCCTGTATGCCAGTGTTCGATTCTTAGAACGGACAACTATTTTTGCGGGTTCAACGTATAACGAAATAGTACTACGTAACCATTGCAAATAAAACTAAAAAAGTATGCACTGCTGTAGCACTACTAGTTATTTTTAGACATTTCCTTAAAAAATTTTTTTTCCCACTTTCCCTTTGACTGTGTCGCTTACGTTTGGCAAAAGTTCTAGCCACGTGTAATCAAAGTGCAAGAATCAAGTGTCGTCATCCAAACACAATATTCATTTAATTATCTACAATCGAGAAACAAATTATAAATATTGATTTATAAAAAATAACGTAAACGCAAACTATTTCACTTGAAGATAGTAAGTAAGAAAGAATAGTGGTAATTCTGTTTCAGTTTGCTAGATCTTGTGCTCAAAATTAAATCAGTGAGCAAGACAATGTTCAAGTCCTTGAAAGAAAAGTGTTAAAGAAGAAGTAAAGAACAAAAGCACCTTCGTCTATTTCGAATAATTTTCCGACCTCACTTTCTCTTGTGCTGTACGGAGCTTGGCTGTCGGCTTTGAGTACTTGAGGTAGGGACGCTAGTTTCCATCCCACAACATCACACACTGCAATTTCTTCCGTCATGGTGGTAATTCAGGACGAATGAAATAGAAAACTGACAATTTTTCTACGCGGAAGGGATATTTGAAATGTTAGTTCATTCACGAGCCCGATTCCAGAGCCTTTCCTACTTTCGCGCAAAAAATGCACGTCGCGGGATTTGCAGTGCGGCAGTATATAGGCAGTAGTGTTACCACGCTCCAATGTACTTACTTCGGTAGTACATATACTAAAATTGGAACGATACAGAGAAGATTAGCATGGCCCCTGCGCAAGGATGACACGCAAAATCGTGAAGCGTTCTACTTTTTTCGAGACTTTAACTGTGATGAATTTCAAAGCGATCCCTTGCAATGTTTACTACTTTTGTTTATAAACTACGTCGTAAGAGAAAAGTATGGAACGCTGTCTGAAAAAGTGATAACAATTGGAGAGAAAACACACGTGTTGTGCGTATACCCAAAAATTGTAATTATTGCGCTGCTGCGCGTCGTAAATTAATAACTCTTATACGTCTTATTCTTTCGTGGCTTCTTGTATCAGTGAAAGGACATTTTTTCGACATGTCCGTCCTTGCGACCGCCCGCGCGCCCTTTCATTCGTCCGTCGTTCATTCATTAGTCCTATCGTCTGCCTGCCTGTCTTTTTTGGTCTGTGAACAACAATAGCGAGCACCTATATTTAACCTAAACGTGTTTGCCGACGAATCTGTGTGTAGGCCAGGCCTCTCTAAATCAAATGGATCTTCAACTTTATACAGGCACATTTCTTAAAATTCCTATCCATAATCGACATATTATTAGCATACGTTCTACATTCTGTCTGTAAATGTATTGCTCCAATAGAGCTGTTTTGAGTAAAAAACAGGACATATGTCCCTTTTGCATGAAAATGTGCAAAATTTCGAAAATTGCGGAAAATGAACTGTGTCAATGCGTCCGAAGCTTTCATTGCTACAACCTAGGGTTAGGCGCGTGCGAGCCTGTATGCCAGTGTTCGATTCTTAGCACGGACAACTATTTTTGCGGGTTCAACTTATAACGAAATAGTACTACGTAACCATTGCAAATAATACTAAAAAAGTATGCACTGCTGTAGCACTACTAGTTATTCTTAGACATTTCCTTAAAAAAATATTTTTCACACTTTCCCTTTGACTGTGTCGCTTAAGTTTGGCAAAAGTTCTAGCCACGTCTAATCAAAGTGCAAGAATCAAGTGTCGTCATCCAAACAAAATATTCATTTAATTATCTACAATCGAGAAACAAATTATAAATATTGATTTATAAAAAATAACGTAAACGCAAACTATTTCACTTGAAGATAGTAAGTAAGAAAGAATAGTGGTAATTCTGTTTCAGTTTGCTAGATCTTGTGCTCAAAATTAAATCAGTGAGCAAGACAATGTTCAAGTCCTTGAAAGAAAAGTGTTAAAGAAGAAGTAAAGAACAAAAGCACCTTCGTCTATTTCGAATAATTTTCCGACCTCACTTTCTCTTGTGCTGTACGGAGCTTGGCTGTCGGCTTTGACTTCTTGAGGTAGGGACGCTAGTTTCCGCCCCACAACATCACACACTGCAATTTCTTCCGTCATGGTGGTAATTCAGGACGAATGAAATAGAAAACTGACAATTTTCCTACGCGGAAAGGAAATTTGGAATTTTAGTTCATTCACGAGCCCGATTCCAGAGCCTTTCCTACTTTCGCGCAAAAAATGCACGTCGCGGGATTTGCAGTGCGGCAGTATATAGGCAGTAGTGTTACCACGCTCCAATGTACTTACTTCGGTAGTACATATACTAAAATTGGAACGATACAGAGAAGATTAGCATGGCCACTGCGCAAGGATGACACGCAAAATCGTGAAGCGTTCCACATTTCTTCGAGACTTTAACTGTGATGAATTTCAAAGCGATCCCTTGCAATGTTTACTACTTTTGTTTATAAACTACGTCGTAAGAGAAAAGTATGGAACGCTGTCTGAAAAAGTGATAACACTTGGAGAGAAAACACACGTCTTGTGCGTATACACAAAAATTGTAATTATTGCGCTTCTGCGCGTCGTAAATTAATAACTCTTATACGTCTTATTCTTTCGTGGCTTCTTGTATCAGTGAAAGGACATTTTTTCGACATGTCCGTCCTTTCGACCGCCCGCGCGCCCGTTCATTCGTTCGTCGTTCATTAATTAGTCCTATCGTCTGCCTGTCTGGCTGTCGGTCTGTGAACAACAATAGCGAGCACCTAATTTTAACCTAAACGTGTTTGCCGACGAATCTGTGTGTAGGCCAGGCCTCTCTAAATCAAATGGATCTTCAACTTTATACGGGCACATATCTTAAAATTCCTATCCATAATCGACGTATTATTAGCATACGTTCTCCATTCTGTCTGTAAATGTATTGCTCCAATAGAGCTGTTTTGTGTAAAAAACAGGACATATGTCCCTTTTGCATTAAAATCTGCAAAATTTCGAAAATTGCGGATAATGAACTGTGTCAATGCGTCCGAAGCTTTCATTGCTACAACCTAGGGTTAGGCGAGTGCGAGCCTGTATGCCAGTGTTCGATTCTTAGAACGGACAACTATTTTTGCGGGTTCAACGTATAACGAAATAGTACTACGTAACCATTGCAAATAATACTAAAAAAGTATGCACTGCTGTGGCACTACTAGTTATTTTTAGACATTTCCTTAAAATTTTTTTTTTCACACTTTCCCTTTGACTGTGTCGCTTACGTTTGGCAAAAGTTCTAGCCACGTGTAATCAAAGTGCAAGAATCAAGTGCCGTCATCCAAACAAAATATTCATTTAATTATCTACAATCGAGAAACAAATTATAAATATTGATTTATAAAAAATAACGTAAACGCAAACTATTTCACTTGAAGATAGTAAGTAAGAAAGAATAGTGGTAATTATGTTTCAGTTTACTAGATCTTGTACTCAAAATTAAATCAGTGAGCAAGACAATGTTCAAGTCCTTGAAAGAAAAGTGTTAAAGAAGAAGTAAAGAACAAAAGCACCTTCGTCTATTTCGAATAATTTTCCGACCTCACTTTCTCTTGTGCTGTACGGAGCTTGGCTGTCGGCATTGAGTACTTGAGGTAGGGACGCTAGTTTCCGCCCCACAACATCACACACTGCAATTTCTTCCGTCATGGTGGTAATTCAGGACGAACGAAATAGAAAACAGACAATTTTCCTACGCGGAAGGGATATTTGAAACGTTAGTTCATTCACGAGCCCGATTCCAGAGCCTTTCCTACTTTCGCGCAAAAAATGCACGTCGCGGGATTTGCAGTGCGGCAGTATATAGGCAGTAGTGTTACCACGCTCCAATGTACTTACTTCGGTAGTACATATACTAAAATTGGAACGATACAGAGAAGATTAGCATGGCCCCTGCGCAAGGATGACACGCAAAATCGTGAAGCGTTCCACATTTTTTTCGAGACTTTAACTGTGATGAATTTCAAAGCGATTCCTTGCAATGATTACTACTTTTGTTTATAAACTACGTCGTAAGAGAAAAGTATGGAACGCTGTCTGAAAAAGTGATAACAATTGGAGAGAAAACACACGTGTTGTGCGTATACCCAAAAATTGTAATTATTGCGCTGCTGCGCGTCGTAAATTAATAACTCTTATACGTCTTATTGTTTCGTGGCTTCTTGTATCAGTGAAAGGACATTTTTTCGACATGTCCGTCCTTTCGACCGCCCGCGCGCCCTTTCCTTCGTCCGTCGTTCATTCATTAGTCCTATCGTCTGCCTGCCTGTCTTTTTTCGGTCTGTGAACAACAATAGCGAGCACCAATTTTAACCTAAACGTGTTTGCCGACGAATCTGTGTGTAGGCCAGGCCTCTCTAAATCAAATGGATCTTCAACTTTATACGGGCACATTTCTTAAAATTCCTATCCATAATCGACATATTATTAGCATACGTTCTACATTCTGTCTGTAAATGTATTGCTCCAATAGAGCTGTTTTGAGTAAAAAACAGGACATATGTCCCTTTTGCATTAAAATTTGCAAAATTTCGAAAATTGCGGAAAATGAACTGTGTCAATGCGTCCGGAGCTTCCATTGCTACAACCTGGGGTTAGGCGAGTGCGAACCTGTATGCCAGTGTTCGATTATTAGCACGGACAACTATTTTTGCGGGTTCAACTTATAACGAAATAGTACTACGTAACCATTGCAAATAATACTAAAAAAGTATGCACTGCTGTAGCACTACTAGTTATTCTTAGACATTTCCTTAAGAAAATATTTTTCACACTTTCCCTTTGGCTGTGTCGCTTACGTTTGGCAAAAGTTCTAGCCACGTCTAATCAAAGTGCAAGAATCAAGTGTCGTCATTCAAACAAAATATTCATTTAATTATCTACAATCGAGAAACAAATTATAAATATTGATTTATAAAAAATAACGTAAACGCAAATTTTTTACTTGAAGATAGTAAGTAAGAAAGAATAGTGGTAATTCTGTTTCAGTTTGCTAGATCTTGTGCTCAAAATTAAATCAGTGAGCAAGACAATGTTCAAGTCCTTGAAAGAAAAGTGTTAAAGAAGAAGTAAAGAACAAAAGCACCTTCGTCTATTTCGAATAATTTTCCGACCTCACTTTCTCTTGTGCTGTACGGAGCTTGGCTGTCGGCTTTGAGTACTTGAGGTAGGGACGCTAGTTTCCATCCCACAACATCACACACTGCAATTTCTTCCGTCATGGTGGTAATTCAGGACGAATGAAATAGAAAACTGACAATTTTTCTACGCGGAAGGGATATTTGAAATGTTAGTTCATTCACGAGCCCGATTCCAGAGCCTTTCCTACTTTCGCGCAAAAAATGCACGTCGCGGGATTTGCAGTGCGGCAGTATATAGGCAGTAGTGTTACCACGCTCCAATGTACTTACTTCGGTAGTACATATACTAAAATTGGAACGATACAGAGAAGATTAGCATGGCCCCTGCGCAAGGATGACACGCAAAATCGTGAAGCGTTCTACTTTTTTCGAGACTTTAACTGTGATGAATTTCAAAGCGATCCCTTGCAATGTTTACTACTTTTGTTTATAAACTACGTCGTAAGAGAAAAGTATGGAACGCTGTCTGAAAAAGTGATAACAATTGGAGAGAAAACACACGTGTTGTGCGTATACCCAAAAATTGTAATTATTGCGCTGCTGCGCGTCGTAAATTAATAACTCTTATACGTCTTATTCTTTCGTGGCTTCTTGTATCAGTGAAAGGACATTTTTTCGACATGTCCGTCCTTGCGACCGCCCGCGCGCCCTTTCATTCGTCCGTCGTTCATTCATTAGTCCTATCGTCTGCCTGCCTGTCTTTTTTGGTCTGTGAACAACAATAGCGAGCACCTATATTTAACCTAAACGTGTTTGCCGACGAATCTGTGTGTAGGCCAGGCCTCTCTAAATCAAATGGATCTTCAACTTTATACAGGCACATTTCTTAAAATTCCTATCCATAATCGACATATTATTAGCATACGTTCTACATTCTGTCTGTAAATGTATTGCTCCAATAGAGCTGTTTTGAGTAAAAAACAGGACATATGTCCCTTTTGCATGAAAATGTGCAAAATTTCGAAAATTGCGGAAAATGAACTGTGTCAATGCGTCCGAAGCTTTCATTGCTACAACCTAGGGTTAGGCGCGTGCGAGCCTGTATGCCAGTGTTCGATTCTTAGCACGGACAACTATTTTTGCGGGTTCAACTTATAAGGAAATAGTACTACGTAACCATTGCAAATAATACTAAAAAAGTATGCACTGCTGTAGCACTACTAGTTATTCTTAGACATTTCCTTAAAAAAATATTTTTCACACTTTCCCTTTGACTGTGTCGCTTAAGTTTGGCAAAAGTTCTAGCCACGTCTAATCAAAGTGCAAGAATCAAGTGTCGTCATCCAAACAAAATATTCATTTAATTATCTACAATCGAGAAACAAATTATAAATATTGATTTATAAAAAATAACGTAAACGCAAACTATTTCACTTGAAGATAGTAAGTAAGAAAGAATAGTGGTAATTCTGTTTCAGTTTGCTAGATCTTGTGCTCAAAATTAAATCAGTGAGCAAGACAATGTTCAAGTCCTTGAAAGAAAAGTGTTAAAGAAGAAGTAAAGAACAAAAGCACCTTCGTCTATTTCGAATAATTTTCCGACCTATTTTTCTCTTGTGCTGTACGGAGCTTGGCTGTCGGCTTTGACTTCTTGAGGTAGGGACGCTAGTTTCCGCCCCACAACATCACACACTGCAATTTCTTCCGTCATGGTGGTAATTCAGGACGAATGAAATAGAAAACTGACAATTTTCCTACGCGGAAAGGAAATTTGGAATTTTAGTTCATTCACGAGCCCGATTCCAGAGCCTTTCCTACTTTCGCGCAAAAAATGCACGTCGCGGGATTTGCAGTGCGGCAGTATATAGGCAGTAGTGTTACCACGCTCCAATGTACTTACTTCGGTAGTACATATACTAAAATTGGAACGATACAGAGAAGATTAGCATGGCCCCTGCGCAAGGATGACACGCAAAATCGTGAAGCGTTCCACATTTCTTCGAGACTTTAACTGTGATGAATTTCAAAGCGATCCCTTGCAATGTTTACTACTTTTGTTTATAAACTACGTCGTAAGAGAAAAGTATGGAACGCTGTCTGAAAAAGTGATAACACTTGGAGAGAAAACACACGTCTTGTGCGTATACACAAAAATTGTAATTATTGCGCTTCTGCGCGTCGTAAATTAATAACTCTTATACGTCTTATTCTTTCGTGGCTTCTTGTATCAGTGAAAGGACATTTTTTCGACATGTCCGTCCTTTCGACCGCCCGCGCGCCCGTTCATTCGTTCGTCGTTCATTAATTAGTCCTATCGTCTGCCTGTCTGGCTGTCGGTCTGTGAACAACAATAGCGAGCACCTAATTTTAACCTAAACGTGTTTGCCGACGAATCTGTGTGTAGGCCAGGCCTCTCTAAATCAAATGGATCTTCAACTTTATACGGGCACATATCTTAAAATTCCTATCCATAATCGACGTATTATTAGCATACGTTCTCCATTCTGTCTGTAAATGTATTGCTCCAATAGAGCTGTTTTGTGTAAAAAACAGGACATATGTCCCTTTTGCATTAAAATCTGCAAAATTTCGAAAATTGCGGATAATGAACTGTGTCAATGCGTCCGAAGCTTTCATTGCTACAACCTAGGGTTAGGCGAGTGCGAGCCTGTATGCCAGTGTTCGATTCTTAGAACGGACAACTATTTTTGCGGGTTCAACGTATAACGAAATAGTACTACGTAACCATTGCAAATAATACTAAAAAAGTATGCACTGCTGTGGCACTACTAGTTATTTTTAGACATTTCCTTAAAATTTTTTTTTTCACACTTTCCCTTTGACTGTGTCGCTTACGTTTGGCAAAAGTTCTAGCCACGTGTAATCAAAGTGCAAGAATCAAGTGTCGTCATCCAAACAAAATATTCATTTAATTATCTACAATCGAGAAACAAATTATAAATATTGATTTATAAAAAATAACGTAAACGCAAACTATTTCACTTGAAGATAGTAAGTAAGAAAGAATAGTGGTAATTATGTTTCAGTTTACTAGATCTTGTACTCAAAATTAAATCAGTGAGCAAGACAATGTTCAAGTCCTTGAAAGAAAAGTGTTAAAGAAGAAGTAAAGAACAAAAGCACCTTCGTCTATTTCGAATAATTTTCCGACCTCACTTTCTCTTGTGCTGTACGGAGCTTGGCTGTCGGCATTGAGTACTTGAGGTAGGGACGCTAGTTTCCGCCCCACAACATCACACACTGCAATTTCTTCCGTCATGGTGGTAATTCAGGACGAACGAAATAGAAAACTGACAATTTTCCTACGCGGAAGGGATATTTGAAACGTTAGTTCATTCACGAGCCCGATTCCAGAGCCTTTCCTACTTTCGCGCAAAAAATGCACGTCGCGGGATTTGCAGTGCGGCAGAATATAGGCAGTAGTGTTACCACGCTCCAATGTACTTACTTCGGTAGTACATATACTAAAATTGGAACGATACAGAGAAGATTAGCATGGCCCCTGCGCAAGGATGACACGCAAAATCGTGAAGCGTTCCACATTTTTTTCGAGACTTTAACTGTGATGAATTTCAAAGCGATTCCTTGCAATGATTACTACTTTTGTTTATAAACTACGTCGTAAGAGAAAAGTATGGAACGCTGTCTGAAAAAGTGATAACAATTGGAGAGAAAACACACGTGTTGTGCGTATACCCAAAAATTGTAATTATTGCGCTGCTGCGCGTCGTAAATTAATAACTCTTATACGTCTTATTGTTTCGTGGCTTCTTGTATCAGTGAAAGGACATTTTTTCGACATGTCCGTCCTTTCGACCGCCCGCGCGCCCTTTCCTTCGTCCGTCGTTCATTCATTAGTCCTATCGTCTGCCTGCCTGTCTTTTTTCGGTCTGTGAACAACAATAGCGAGCACCAATTTTAACCTAAACGTGTTTGCCGACGAATCTGTGTGTAGGCCAGGCCTCTCTAAATCAAATGGATCTTCAACTTTATACGGGCACATTTCTTAAAATTCCTATCCATAATCGACATATTATTAGCATACGTTCTACATTCTGTCTGTAAATGTATTGCTCCAATAGAGCTGTTTTGAGTAAAAAACAGGACATATGTCCCTTTTGCATTAAAATTTGCAAAATTTCGAAAATTGCGGAAAATGAACTGTGTCAATGCGTCCGGAGCTTCCATTGCTACAACCTGGGGTTAGGCGAGTGCGAACCTGTATGCCAGTGTTCGATTATTAGCACGGACAACTATTTTTGCGGGTTCAACTTATAACGAAATAGTACTACGTAACCATTGCAAATAATACTAAAAAAGTATGCACTGCTGTAGCACTACTAGTTATTCTTAGACATTTCCTTAAGAAAATATTTTTCACACTTTCCCTTTGACTGTGTCGCTTACGTTTGGCAAAAGTTCTAGCCACGTCTAATCAAAGTGCAAGAATCAAGTGTCGTCATTCAAACAAAATATTCATTTAATTATCTACAATCGAGAAACAAATTATAAATATTGATTTATAAAAAATAACGTAAACGCAAACTATTTCACTTGAAGATAGTAAGTAAGAAAGAATAGTGGTAATTATGTTTCAGTTTGCTAGATCTTGTGCTCAAAATTAAATCAGTGAGCAAGACAATGTTCAAGTCCTTGAAAGAAAAGTGTTAAAGAAGAAGTAAAGAACAAAAGCACCTTCGTCTATTTCGAATAATTTTCCGACCTCACTTTCTCTTGTGCTGTACGGAGCTTGGCTGTCGGCTTTGAGTACTTGAGGTAGGGACGCTAGTTTCCGCCCCACAACATCACACACTGCAATTTCTTCCGTCATGGTGGTAATTCAGGACGAACGAAATAGAAAACTGAGAATTTTCCTACGCGGAAGGGATATTTGAAACGTTAGTTCATTCACGAGCCCGATTCCAGAGCCTTTCCTACTTTCGCGCAAAAAATGCACGTCGCGGGATTTGCAGTGCGGCAGTATATAGGCAGTAGTGTTACCACGCTCCAATGTACTTACTTCGGTAGTACATATACTAAAATTGGAACGATACAGAGAAGATTAGCATGGCCCCTGCGCAAGGATGACACGCAAAATCGTGAAGCGTTCCACATTTTTTCGAGACTTTAACTGTGATGAATTTCAAAGCGATCCCTTGCAATGTTTCCTACTTTTGTTTATAAACTACGTCGTAAGAGAAAAGTATGGAACGCTGTCTGAAAAAGTGATAACACTTGGAGAGAAAACACACGTGTTGTGCGTATACACAAAAATTGTAATTATTGCGCTGCTGCGCGCCGTAAATTAATAGCTCTTATACGTCTTATTCTTTCGTGGCTTCTTGTATCAGTGAAAGGACATTTTTTCGACATGTCCGTCCTTTCGACCGCCCGCGCGCCCGTTCATTCGTCCGTCGTTCATTCATTAGTCCTATCGTCTGCCTGTCTGTCTGTCGGTCTGTGAACAACAATAGCGAGCACCTAATTTTAACCTAAACGTGTTTGCCGACGAATCTGTGTGTAGGCCAGGCCTCTCTTAATCAAATGGAACTTCAACTTTATACGGGCACATTTCTTAAAATTCCTATCCATAATCGACATATTATTAGCATACGTTCTCCATTCTGTCTGTAAATGTATTGCTCCAATAGAGCTGTTTTGAGTAAAAAACAGGACATATGTCCCTTTTGCATTAAAATCTGCAAAATTTCGAAAATTGCGGATAATGAACTGTGTCAATGCGTCCGAAGCTTTCATTGCTACAACCTAGGGTTAGGCGAGTGCGAGCCTGTATGCCAGTGTTCGATTCTTAGAACGGACAACTATTTTTGCGGGTTCAACGTATAACGAAATAGTACTACGTAACCATTGCAAATAATACTAAAAAAGTATGCACTGCTGTGGCACTACTAGTTATTTTTAGACATTTCCTTAAAAAATTTTTTTTCACACTTTCCCTTTGACTGTGTCGCTTACGTTTGGCAAAAGTTCTAGCCACGTGTAATCAAAGTGCAAGAATCAAGTGTCGTCATCCAAACAAAATATTCATTTAATTATCTACAATCGAGAAACAAATTATAAATATTGATTTATAAAAAATAACGTAAACGCAAACTATTTCACTTGAAGATAGTAAGTAAGAAAGAATAGTGGTAATTATGTTTCAGTTTACTAGATCTTGTACTCAAAATTAAATCAGTGAGCAAAACAATGTTCAAGTCCTTGAAAGAAAAGTGTTAAAGAAGAAGTAAAGAACAAAAGCACCTTCGTCTATTTCGAATAATTTTCCGACCTCACTTTCTCTTGTACTGTACGGAGCTTGGCTGTTGGCATTGAGTACTTGAGGTAGGGACGCTAGTTTCCGCCCCACAACATCACACACTGCAATTTCTTCCGTCATGGTGGTAATTCAGGACGAACGAAATAGAAAACTGACAATTTTCCTACGCGGAAGGGATATTTGAAACGTTAGTTCATTCACGAGCCCGATTCCAGAGCCTTTCCTACTTTCGCGCAAAAAATGCACGTCGCGGGATTTGCAGTGCGGCAGTATATAGGCAGTAGTGTTACCACGCTCCAATGTACTTACTTCGGTAGTACATATACTAAAATTGGAACGATACAGAGAAGATTAGCATGGCCCCTGCGCAAGGATGACACGCAAAATCGTGAAGCGTTCCACATTTTTTCGAGACTTTAACTGTGATGAATTTCAAAGCGATCCCTTGCAATGTTTACTACTTTTGTTTATAAACTACGTCGTAAGAGAAAAGTATGGAATGCTGTCTGAAAAAGTGATAACACTTGGAGAGAAAACACACGTGTTGTGCGTATACCCAAAAATTGTAATTATTGCGCTGCTGCGCGTCGTAAATTAATAACTCTTATACGTCTTATTCTTTCGTGGCTTCTTGTATCAGTGAAAGCAATTTTTTCGACATGTCCGTCCTTTCGACCGCCCGCGCGCCCGTTCATTCGTCCGTCGTTCATTGATTAGTCCTATCGTCTGCCTGCCTGTCTTTTTTCGGTCTGTGAACAACAATAGCGAGCACCAATTTTAACCTAAACGTGTTTGCCGACGAATCTGTGTGTAGGCCAGGCCTCTCTAAATCAAATGGATCTTCAACTTTATACGGGCACATTTCTTAAAATTCCTATCGATAATCGACATATTATTAGCATACGTTCTCCATTCTGTCTGTAAATGTATTGCTCCAATAGAGCTGTTTTGAGTAAAAAACAGGACATATGTCCCTTTTGCATTAAAATTTGCAAAATTTCGAAAATTGCGGAAAATGAACTGTGTCAATGCGTCCGGAGCTTCCATTGCTACAACCTGGGGTTAGGCGAGTGCGAACCTGTATGCCAGTGTTCGATTATTAGCACGGACAACTATTTTTGCGGGTTCAACATATAACGAAATAGTACTACGTAACCATTGCAAATAATACTAAAAAAGTATGCACTGCTGTAGCACTACTAGTTATTCTTAGACATTTCCTTAAGAAAATATTTTTCACTCTTTCCTTTTGACTGTGTCGCTTACGTTTGGCAAAAGTTCTAGCCACGTCTAATCAAAGTGCAAGAATCAAGTGTCGTCATCCAAACAAAATATTCATTTAATTATCTACAATCGAGAAACAAATTATAAATATTGATTTATAAAAAATAACGTAAACACAAACTATTTCACTTGAAGATAGTAAGTAAGAAAGAATAGTGGTAATTCTGTTTCAGTTTGCTAGATATTGTGCTCAAAATTAAATCAGTGAGCAAGACAATGTTCAAGTCCTTGAAAGAAAAGTGTTAAAGAAGAAGTAAAGAACAAAAGCACCTTCGTCTATTTCGAATAATTTTCCGACCTCACTTTCTCTTGTGCTGTACGGAGCTTGGCTGTTGGCATTGAGTACTTGAGGTAGGGACGCTAGTTTCCGCCCCACAACATCACACACTGCAATTTCTTCCGTCATGGTGGTAATTCAGGACGAACGAAATAGAAAACTGACAATTTTCCTACGCGGAAGGGATATTTGAAACGTTAGTTCATTCACGAGCCCGATTCCAGAGCCTTTCCTACTTTCGCGCAAAAATGCACGTCGCGGGATTTGCAGTGCGGCAGTATATAGGCAGTAGTGTTACCACGCTCCAATGTACTTACTTCGGTAGTACATATACTAAAATTGGAACGATACAGAGAAGATTAGCATGGCCCCTGCGCAAGGATGACACGCAAAATCGTGAAGCGTTCCACATTTTTTTCGAGACTTTAACTGTGATGAATTTCAAAGCGATTCCTTGCAATGATTACTACTTTTGTTTATAAACTACGTCGTAAGAGAAAAGTATGGAACGCTGTCTGAAAAAGTGATAACAATTGGAGAGAAAACACACGTGTTGTGCGTATACCCAAAAATTGTAATTATTGCGCTGCTGCGCGTCGTAAATTAATAACTCTTATACGTCTTATTGTTTCGTGGCTTCTTGTATCAGTGAAAGGACATTTTTTCGACATGTCCGTCCTTTCGACCGCCCGCGCGCCCTTTCCTTCGTCCGTCGTTCATTCATTAGTCCTATCGTCTGCCTGCCTGTCTTTTTTCGGTCTGTGAACAACAATAGCGAGCACCAATTTTAACCTAAACGTGTTTGCCGACGAATCTGTGTGTAGGCCAGGCCTCTCTAAATCAAATGGATCTTCAACTTTATACGGGCACATTTCTTAAAATTCCTATCCATAATCGACATATTATTAGCATACGTTCTACATTCTGTCTGTAAATGTATTGCTCCAATAGAGCTGTTTTGAGTAAAAAACAGGACATATGTCCCTTTTGCATTAAAATTTGCAAAATTTCGAAAATTGCGGAAAATGAACTGTGTCAATGCGTCCGGAGCTTCCATTGCTACAACCTGGGGTTAGGCGAGTGCGAACCTGTATGCCAGTGTTCGATTATTAGCACGGACAACTATTTTTGCGGGTTCAACTTATAACGAAATAGTACTACGTAACCATTGCAAATAATACTAAAAAAGTATGCACTGCTGTAGCACTACTAGTTATTCTTAGACATTTCCTTAAGAAAATATTTTTCACACTTTCCCTTTGGCTGTGTCGCTTACGTTTGGCAAAAGTTCTAGCCACGTCTAATCAAAGTGCAAGAATCAAGTGTCGTCATTCAAACAAAATATTCATTTAATTATCTACAATCGAGAAACAAATTATAAATATTGATTTATAAAAAATAACGTAAACGCAAACTATTTCACTTGAAGATAGTAAGTAAGAAAGAATAGTGGTAATTCTGTTTCAGTTTGCTAGATCTTGTGCTCAAAATTAAATCAGTGAGCAAGACAATGTTCAAGTCCTTGAAAGAAAAGTGTTAAAGAAGAAGTAAAGAACAAAAGCACCTTCGTCTATTTCGAATAATTTTCCGACCTCACTTTCTCTTGTGCTGTACGGAGCTTGGCTGTCGGCTTTGAGTACTTGAGGTAGGGACGCTAGTTTCCATCCCACAACATCACACACTGCAATTTCTTCCGTCATGGTGGTAATTCAGGACGAATGAAATAGAAAACTGACAATTTTTCTACGCGGAAGGGATATTTGAAATGTTAGTTCATTCACGAGCCCGATTCCAGAGCCTTTCCTACTTTCGCGCAAAAAATGCACGTCGCGGGATTTGCAGTGCGGCAGTATATAGGCAGTAGTGTTACCACGCTCCAATGTACTTACTTCGGTAGTACATATACTAAAATTGGAACGATACAGAGAAGATTAGCATGGCCCCTGCGCAAGGATGACACGCAAAATCGTGAAGCGTTCTACTTTTTTCGAGACTTTAACTGTGATGAATTTCAAAGCGATCCCTTGCAATGTTTACTACTTTTGTTTATAAACTACGTCGTAAGAGAAAAGTATGGAACGCTGTCTGAAAAAGTGATAACAATTGGAGAGAAAACACACGTGTTGTGCGTATACCCAAAAATTGTAATTATTGCGCTGCTGCGCGTCGTAAATTAATAACTCTTATACGTCTTATTCTTTCGTGGCTTCTTGTATCAGTGAAAGGACATTTTTTCGACATGTCCGTCCTTGCGACCGCCCGCGCGCCCTTTCATTCGTCCGTCGTTCATTCATTAGTCCTATCGTCTGCCTGCCTGTCTTTTTTGGTCTGTGAACAACAATAGCGAGCACCTATATTTAACCTAAACGTGTTTGCCGACGAATCTGTGTGTAGGCCAGGCCTCTCTAAATCAAATGGATCTTCAACTTTATACAGGCACATTTCTTAAAATTCCTATCCATAATCGACATATTATTAGCATACGTTCTACATTCTGTCTGTAAATGTATTGCTCCAATAGAGCTGTTTTGAGTAAAAAACAGGACATATGTCCCTTTTGCATGAAAATGTGCAAAATTTCGAAAATTGCGGAAAATGAACTGTGTCAATGCGTCCGAAGCTTTCATTGCTACAACCTAGGGTTAGGCGCGTGCGAGCCTGTATGCCAGTGTTCGATTCTTAGCACGGACAACTATTTTTGCGGGTTCAACTTATAACGAAATAGTACTACGTAACCATTGCAAATAATACTAAAAAAGTATGCACTGCTGTAGCACTACTAGTTATTCTTAGACATTTCCTTAAAAAAATATTTTTCACACTTTCCCTTTGACTGTGTCGCTTAAGTTTGGCAAAAGTTCTAGCCACGTCTAATCAAAGTGCAAGAATCAAGTGTCGTCATCCAAACAAAATATTCATTTAATTATCTACAATCGAGAAACAAATTATAAATATTGATTTATAAAAAATAACGTAAACGCAAACTATTTCACTTGAAGATAGTAAGTAAGAAAGAATAGTGGTAATTCTGTTTCAGTTTGCTAGATCTTGTGCTCAAAATTAAATCAGTGAGCAAGACAATGTTCAAGTCCTTGAAAGAAAAGTGTTAAAGAAGAAGTAAAGAACAAAAGCACCTTCGTCTATTTCGAATAATTTTCCGACCTCACTTTCTCTTGTGCTGTACGGAGCTTGGCTGTCGGCTTTGACTTCTTGAGGTAGGGACGCTAGTTTCCGCCCCACAACATCACACACTGCAATTTCTTCCGTCATGGTGGTAATTCAGGACGAATGAAATAGAAAACTGACAATTTTCCTACGCGGAAAGGAAATTTGGAATTTTAGTTCATTCACGAGCCCGATTCCAGAGCCTTTCCTACTTTCGCGCAAAAAATGCACGTCGCGGGATTTGCAGTGCGGCAGTATATAGGCAGTAGTGTTACCACGCTCCAATGTACTTACTTCGGTAGTACATATACTAAAATTGGAACGATACAGAGAAGATTAGCATGGCCCCTGCGCAAGGATGACACGCAAAATCGTGAAGCGTTCCACATTTCTTCGAGACTTTAACTGTGATGAATTTCAAAGCGATCCCTTGCAATGTTTACTACTTTTGTTTATAAACTACGTCGTAAGAGAAAAGTATGGAACGCTGTCTGAAAAAGTGATAACACTTGGAGAGAAAACACACGTCTTGTGCGTATACACAAAAATTGTAATTATTGCGCTTCTGCGCGTCGTAAATTAATAACTCTTATACGTCTTATTCTTTCGTGGCTTCTTGTATCAGTGAAAGGACATTTTTTCGACATGTCCGTCCTTTCGACCGCCCGCGCGCCCGTTCATTCGTTCGTCGTTCATTAATTAGTCCTATCGTCTGCCTGTCTGGCTGTCGGTCTGTGAACAACAATAGCGAGCACCTAATTTTAACCTAAACGTGTTTGCCGACGAATCTGTGTGTAGGCCAGGCCTCTCTAAATCAAATGGATCTTCAACTTTATACGGGCACATATCTTAAAATTCCTATCCATAATCGACGTATTATTAGCATACGTTCTCCATTCTGTCTGTAAATGTATTGCTCCAATAGAGCTGTTTTGTGTAAAAAACAGGACATATGTCCCTTTTGCATTAAAATCTGCAAAATTTCGAAAATTGCGGATAATGAACTGTGTCAATGCGTCCGAAGCTTTCATTGCTACAACCTAGGGTTAGGCGAGTGCGAGCCTGTATGCCAGTGTTCGATTCTTAGAACGGACAACTATTTTTGCGGGTTCAACGTATAACGAAATAGTACTACGTAACCATTGCAAATAATACTAAAAAAGTATGCACTGCTGTGGCACTACTAGTTATTTTTAGACATTTCCTTAAAATTTTTTTTTTCACACTTTCCCTTTGACTGTGTCGCTTACGTTTGGCAAAAGTTCTAGCCACGTGTAATCAAAGTGCAAGAATCAAGTGTCGTCATCCAAACAAAATATTCATTTAATTATCTACAATCGAGAAACAAATTATAAATATTGATTTATAAAAAATAACGTAAACGCAAACTATTTCACTTGAAGATAGTAAGTAAGAAAGAATAGTGGTAATTATGTTTCAGTTTACTAGATCTTGTACTCAAAATTAAATCAGTGAGCAAGACAATGTTCAAGTCCTTGAAAGAAAAGTGTTAAAGAAGAAGTAAAGAACAAAAGCACCTTCGTCTATTTCGAATAATTTTCCGACCTCACTTTCTCTTGTGCTGTACGGAGCTTGGCTGTCGGCATTGAGTACTTGAGGTAGGGACGCTAGTTTCCGCCCCACAACATCACACACTGCAATTTCTTCCGTCATGGTGGTAATTCAGGACGAACGAAATAGAAAACTGACAATTTTCCTACGCGGAAGGGATATTTGAAACGTTAGTTCATTCACGAGCCCGATTCCAGAGCCTTTCCTACTTTCGCGCAAAAAATGCACGTCGCGGGATTTGCAGTGCGGCAGAATATAGGCAGTAGTGTTACCACGCTCCAATGTACTTACTTCGGTAGTACATATACTAAAATTGGAACGATACAGAGAAGATTAGCATGGCCCCTGCGCAAGGATGACACGCAAAATCGTGAAGCGTTCCTCATTTTTTTCGAGACTTTAACTGTGATGAATTTCAAAGCGATTCCTTGCAATGATTACTACTTTTGTTTATAAACTACGTCGTAAGAGAAAAGTATGGAACGCTGTCTGAAAAAGTGATAACAATTGGAGAGAAAACACACGTGTTGTGCGTATACCCAAAAATTGTAATTATTGCGCTGCTGCGCGTCGTAAATTAATAACTCTTATACGTCTTATTGTTTCGTGGCTTCTTGTATCAGTGAAAGGACATTTTTTCGACATGTCCGTCCTTTCGACCGCCCGCGCGCCCTTTCCTTCGTCCGTCGTTCATTCATTAGTCCTATCGTCTGCCTGCCTGTCTTTTTTCGGTCTGTGAACAACAATAGCGAGCACCAATTTTAACCTAAACGTGTTTGCCGACGAATCTGTGTGTAGGCCAGGCCTCTCTAAATCAAATGGATCTTCAACTTTATACGGGCACATTTCTTAAAATTCCTATCCATAATCGACATATTATTAGCATACGTTCTACATTCTGTCTGTAAATGTATTGCTCCAATAGAGCTGTTTTGAGTAAAAAACAGGACATATGTCCCTTTTGCATTAAAATTTGCAAAATTTCGAAAATTGCGGAAAATGAACTGTGTCAATGCGTCCGGAGCTTCCATTGCTACAACCTGGGGTTAGGCGAGTGCGAACCTGTATGCCAGTGTTCGATTATTAGCACGGACAACTATTTTTGCGGGTTCAACTTATAACGAAATAGTACTACGTAACCATTGCAAATAATACTAAAAAAGTATGCACTGCTGTAGCACTACTAGTTATTCTTAGACATTTCCTTAAGAAAATATTTTTCACACTTTCCCTTTGACTGTGTCGCTTACGTTTGGCAAAAGTTCTAGCCACGTCTAATCAAAGTGCAAGAATCAAGTGTCGTCATTCAAACAAAATATTCATTTAATTATCTACAATCGAGAAACAAATTATAAATATTGATTTATAAAAAATAACGTAAACGCAAACTATTTCACTTGAAGATAGTAAGTAAGAAAGAATAGTGGTAATTATGTTTCAGTTTGCTAGATCTTGTGCTCAAAATTAAATCAGTGAGCAAGACAATGTTCAAGTCCTTGAAAGAAAAGTGTTAAAGAAGAAGTAAAGAACAAAAGCACCTTCGTCTATTTCGAATAATTTTCCGACCTCACTTTCTCTTGTGCTGTACGGAGCTTGGCTGTCGGCTTTGAGTACTTGAGGTAGGGACGCTAGTTTCCGCCCCACAACATCACACACTGCAATTTCTTCCGTCATGGTGGTAATTCAGGACGAACGAAATAGAAAACTGAGAATTTTCCTACGCGGAAGGGATATTTGAAACGTTAGTTCATTCACGAGCCCGATTCCAGAGCCTTTCCTACTTTCGCGCAAAAAATGCACGTCGCGGGATTTGCAGTGCGGCAGTATATAGGCAGTAGTGTTACCACGCTCCAATGTACTTACTTCGGTAGTACATATACTAAAATTGGAACGATACAGAGAAGATTAGCATGGCCCCTGCGCAAGGATGACACGCAAAATCGTGAAGCGTTCCACATTTTTTCGAGACTTTAACTGTGATGAATTTCAAAGCGATCCCTTGCAATGTTTCCTACTTTTGTTTATAAACTACGTCGTAAGAGAAAAGTATGGAACGCTGTCTGAAAAAGTGATAACACTTGGAGAGAAAACACACGTGTTGTGCGTATACACAAAAATTGTAATTATTGCGCTGCTGCGCGCCGTAAATTAATAGCTCTTATACGTCTTATTCTTTCGTGGCTTCTTGTATCAGTGAAAGGACATTTTTTCGACATGTCCGTCCTTTCGACCGCCCGCGCGCCCGTTCATTCGTCCGTCGTTCATTCATTAGTCCTATCGTCTGCCTGTCTGTCTGTCGGTCTGTGAACAACAATAGCGAGCACCTAATTTTAACCTAAACGTGTTTGCCGACGAATCTGTGTGTAGGCCAGGCCTCTCTTAATCAAATGGAACTTCAACTTTATACGGGCACATTTCTTAAAATTCCTATCCATAATCGACATATTATTAGCATACGTTCTCCATTCTGTCTGTAAATGTATTGCTCCAATAGAGCTGTTTTGAGTAAAAAACAGGACATATGTCCCTTTTGCATTAAAATCTGCAAAATTTCGAAAATTGCGGATAATGAACTGTGTCAATGCGTCCGAAGCTTTCATTGCTACAACCTAGGGTTAGGCGAGTGCGAGCCTGTATGCCAGTGTTCGATTCTTAGAACGGACAACTATTTTTGCGGGTTCAACGTATAACGAAATAGTACTACGTAACCATTGCAAATAATACTAAAAAAGTATGCACTGCTGTGGCACTACTAGTTATTTTTAGACATTTCCTTAAAAAATTTTTTTTCACACTTTCCCTTTGACTGTGTCGCTTACGTTTGGCAAAAGTTCTAGCCACGTGTAATCAAAGTGCAAGAATCAAGTGTCGTCATCCAAACAAAATATTCATTTAATTATCTACAATCGAGAAACAAATTATAAATATTGATTTATAAAAAATAACGTAAACGCAAACTATTTCACTTGAAGATAGTAAGTAAGAAAGAATAGTGGTAATTATGTTTCAGTTTACTAGATCTTGTACTCAAAATTAAATCAGTGAGCAAAACAATGTTCAAGTCCTTGAAAGAAAAGTGTTAAAGAAGAAGTAAAGAACAAAAGCACCTTCGTCTATTTCGAATAATTTTCCGACCTCACTTTCTCTTGTACTGTACGGAGCTTGGCTGTTGGCATTGAGTACTTGAGGTAGGGACGCTAGTTTCCGCCCCACAACATCACACACTGCAATTTCTTCCGTCATGGTGGTAATTCAGGACGAACGAAATAGAAAACTGACAATTTTCCTACGCGGAAGGGATATTTGAAACGTTAGTTCATTCACGAGCCCGATTCCAGAGCCTTTCCTACTTTCGCGCAAAAAATGCACGTCGCGGGATTTGCAGTGCGGCAGTATATAGGCAGTAGTGTTACCACGCTCCAATGTACTTACTTCGGTAGTACATATACTAAAATTGGAACGATACAGAGAAGATTAGCATGGCCCCTGCGCAAGGATGACACGCAAAATCGTGAAGCGTTCCACATTTTTTCGAGACTTTAACTGTGATGAATTTCAAAGCGATCCCTTGCAATGTTTACTACTTTTGTTTATAAACTACGTCGTAAGAGAAAAGTATGGAATGCTGTCTGAAAAAGTGATAACACTTGGAGAGAAAACACACGTGTTGTGCGTATACCCAAAAATTGTAATTATTGCGCTGCTGCGCGTCGTAAATTAATAACTCTTATACGTCTTATTCTTTCGTGGCTTCTTGTATCAGTGAAAGCAATTTTTTCGACATGTCCGTCCTTTCGACCGCCCGCGCGCCCGTTCATTCGTCCGTCGTTCATTGATTAGTCCTATCGTCTGCCTGCCTGTCTTTTTTCGGTCTGTGAACAACAATAGCGAGCACCAATTTTAACCTAAACGTGTTTGCCGACGAATCTGTGTGTAGGCCAGGCCTCTCTAAATCAAATGGATCTTCAACTTTATACGGGCACATTTCTTAAAATTCCTATCGATAATCGACATATTATTAGCATACGTTCTCCATTCTGTCTGTAAATGTATTGCTCCAATAGAGCTGTTTTGAGTAAAAAACAGGACATATGTCCCTTTTGCATTAAAATTTGCAAAATTTCGAAAATTGCGGAAAATGAACTGTGTCAATGCGTCCGGAGCTTCCATTGCTACAACCTGGGGTTAGGCGAGTGCGAACCTGTATGCCAGTGTTCGATTATTAGCACGGACAACTATTTTTGCGGGTTCAACATATAACGAAATAGTACTACGTAACCATTGCAAATAATACTAAAAAAGTATGCACTGCCTGCTGTAGCACTACTAGTTATTCTTAGACATTTCCTTAAAAAAATATTTTTCACACTTTCCCTTTGACTGTGTCGCTTACGTTTGGCAAAAGTTCTAGCCACGTCTAATCAAAGTGCAAGAATCAAGTGTCGTCATCCAAACAAAATATTCATTTAATTATCTACAATCGAGAAACAAATTATAAATATTGATTTATAAAAAATAACGTAAACGCAAACTATTTCACTTGAAGATAGTAAGTAAGAAAGAATACTGGTATTTATGTTTCAGTTTGCTAGATCTTGTGCTCAAAATTAAATCAGTGAGCAAGACAATGTTCAAGTCCTTGAAAGAATAGTGTTAAAGAAGAAGTAAAGAACAAAAGCACCTTCGTCTATTTCGAATAATTTTCCGACCTCACTTTCTCTTGTGCTGTACGGAGCTTGGCTGTCGGCTTTGAGTACTTGAGGTAGGGACGCTAGTTTCCGCCCCACAACATCACACACTGCAATTTCTTCCGTCATGGTGGTAATTCAGGACGAATGAAATAGAAAACTGACAATTTTCCTACGCGGAAGGGATATTTGAAATGTTAGTTCATTCACGAGCCCGATTCCAGAGCCTTTCCTACTTTCGCGCAAAAAATGCACGTCGCGGGATTTGCAGTGCGGCAGTATATAGGCAGTAGTGTTACCACGCTCCAATGTACTTACTTCGGTAGTACATATACTAAAATTGGAACGATTCAAAGAAGATTAGCATGGCCCCTGCGCAAGGATGACACGCAAGATCGTGAAGCGTTCCACATTTTTTCGAGACTTTAACTGTGATGAATTTCAAAGCGATCCCTTGCAATGTTTACTACTTTTGTTTATAAACTACGTCGTAAGAGAAAAGTATGGAACGCTGTCTGAAAAAGTGATAACAATTGGAGAGAAAACACACGTGTTGTCCGTATACCCAAAAATTGTAATTATTGCGCTGCTGCGCGTCGTAAATTAATAACTCTTATACGTCTTATTCTTTCGTGGCTTCTTGTATCAGTGAAAGGACATTTTTTCGACATGTCCGTCCTTTCGACCGACCGCGCGCCCGTTCATTCGTCCGTTGTTCATTCATTAGTCCTATCGTCTGCCTGTCTGTCTGTCGGTCTGTGAACAACAATAGCGAGCACCTAATTTTAACCTAAACGTGTTTGCCGACGAATCTGCGTGTAGGCCAGGCCTCTCTAAATCAAATGGATCTTCAACTTTATACGGGCACATTTTTTAAAATTCCTATCCATAATCGACATATTATTAGCATACGTTCTCCATTCTGTCTGTAAATGTATTGCTCCAATAGAGCTGTTTTGAGTAAAAAACAGGACATATGTCCCTTTTGCATGAAAATGTGCAAAATTTCGAAAATTGCGGATAATGAACTGTGTCAATGCGTCCGAAGCTTTCATTGCTACAACCTAGGGTTAGGCGAGTACGAGCCTGTATGCCAGTGTTCGATTATTAGCACGGACAACTATTTTTGCGGTTTCAACATATAACGAAATAGTACTACGTAACCATTGCAAATAATACTAAAAAAGTATGCACTGCTGTAGCACTACTAGTTATTCTTAGACATTTCCTTAAAAAAATATTTTTCACACTTTCCCTTTGACTGTGTCGCTTACGTTTGGCAAAAGTTCTAGCCACGTCTAATCAAAGTGCAAGAATCAAGTGTCGTCATCCAAACAAAATATTCATTTAATTATCTACAATCGAGAAACAAATTATAAATATTGATTTATAAAAAATAACGTAAACGCAAACTATTTCACTTGAAGATAGTAAGTAAGAAAGAATACTGGTAATTATGTTTCAGTTTGCTAGATCTTGTGCTCAAAATTAAATCAGTGAGCAAGACAATGTTCAAGTCCTTGAAAGAAATGTGTTAATGAAGAAGTAAAGAACAAAAGCACCTTCGTTTATTTCGAATAATTTTCCGACCTCACTTTCTCTTGTGCTGTACGGAGCTTGGCTGTCGGCTTTGAGTACTTGAGGTAGGGACGCTAGTTTCCGCCCCACAACATCACACACTGCAATTTCTTCCGTCATGGTGGTAATTCAGGACGAACGAAATAGAAAACTGACAATTTTCCCACGCGGAAGGGATATTTGAAACGTTAGTTCATTCACGAGCCCGATTCCAGAGCCTTTCCTACTTTCGCGCAAAAATGCACGTCGCGGGATTTGCAGTGCGGCAGTATATAGGCAGTAGTGTTACCACGCTCCAATGTACTTACTTCGGTAGTACATATACTAAAATTGGAACGATACAGAGAAGATTAGCATGGCCCCTGCGCAAGAATGACACGCAAAATCGTGAAGCGTTCCACATTTTTTCGAGACTTTAACTGTGATGAATTTCAAAGCGATCCCTTGCAATGTTTACTACTTTTGTTTATAAACTACGTCGTAAGAGAAAAATATGGAACGCTGTCTGAAAAAGTGATAACACTTGGAGAGAAAACACACGTCTTGTGCGTATACCCAAAAATTGTAATTATTGCGCTTCTGCGCGTCGTAAATTAATAACTCTTATACGTCTTATTCTTTCGTGGCTTCTTGTATCAGTTAAAGGACATTTTTTCGACATGTCCGTCCTTTCGACCGCCCGCGCGCCCGTTCATTCGTCCGTCGTTCATTCATTAGTCCTATCGTCTGCCTGCCTGTCTTTTTTGGTCTGTGAACAACAATAGCGAGCACCTAATTTTAACCTAAACGTGTTTGCCGACGAATCTGTGTGTAGGCCAGGCCTCTCTAAATCAAATGGATCTTCAACATTATACGGGCACATTTCTTAAAATTCCTATCCATAATCGACATATTATTAGCATACGTTCTCCATTCTGTCTGTAAATGTATTGCTCCAATAGAGCTGTTTTGAGTAAAAAACAGGACATATGTCCCTTTTGCATTAAAATCTGCAATTTTCGAAAATTGCGGATAATGAACTGTGTCAATGCGTCCAAAGCTTTCATTGCTACAACCTAGGGTTAGGCGAGTGCGAGCCTGTATGCCAGTGTTCGATTCTTAGAACGGACAACTATTTTTGCGGGTTCAACGTATAACGAAATAGTACTACGTAACCATTGCAAATAATACTAAAAAAGTATGCACTGCTGTAGCACTACTAGTTATTCTTAGACATTTCCTTAAAAAAATATTTTTCACACTTTCCCTTTGACTGTGTCGCTTACGTTTGGCAAAAGTTCTAGCCACGTCTAATCAAAGTGCAAGAATCAAGTGTCGTCATCCAAACAAAATATTCATTTAATTATCTACAATCGAGAAACAAATTATAAATATTGATTTATAAAAAATAACGTAAACGCAAACTATTTCACTTGAAGATAGTAAGTAAGAAAGAATACTGGTAATTATGTTTCAGTTTGCTAGATCTTGTGCTCAAAATTAAATCAGTGAGCAAGACAATGTTCAAGTCCTTGAAAGAAATGTGTTAATGAAGAAGTAAAGAACAAAAGCACCTTCGTCTATTTCGAATAATTTTCCGACCTCACTTTCTCTTGTGATGTACGGAGCTTGGCTGTCGGCTTTGAGTACTTGAGGTAGGGACGCTAGTTTCCGCCCCACAACATCACACACTGCAATTTCTTCCGTCATGGTGGTAATTCAGGACGAACGAAATAGAAAACTGACAATTTTCCTACGCGGAAGGGATATTTGAAACGTTAGTTCATTCACGAGCCCGATTCCAGAGCCTTTCCTAATTTCGCGCAAAAAATGCACGTCGCGGGATTTGCAGTGCGGCAGTATATAGGCAGTAGTGTTACCACGCTCCAATGTACTTACTTCGGTAGTACATATACTAAAATTGGAACGATACAGAGAAGATTAGCATGGCCCCTGCGCAAGGATGACACGCAAAATCGTGAAGCGTTCCACATTTTTTCGAGACTTTAACTGTGATGAATTTCAAAGCGATCCCTTGCAATGTTTACTACTTTTGTTTATAAACTACGTCGTAAGAGAAAAGTATGGAACGCTGTCTGAAAAAGTGATAACACTTGGAGAGAAAACACACGTCTTGTGCGTATACCCAAAAATTGTAATTATTGCGCTTCTGCGCGTCGTAAATTAATAACACTTATACGTCTTATTCTTTCGTGGCTTCTTGTATCAGTGAAAGGACATTTTTTCGACATGTCCGTCCTTTCGACCGCCCGCGCGCCCGTTCATTCGTCCGTCGTTCATTCATTAGTCCTATCGTCTGCCTGCCTGTCTTTTTTGGTCTGTGAACAACAATAGCGAGCACCTAATTTTAACCTAAACGTGTTTGCCGACGAATCTGTGTGTAGCCAGGCCTCTCTAAATCAAATGGATCTTCAACTTTATACGGGCACATTTCTTAAAATTCCTATCCATAATCGACATATTATTAGCATACGTTCTCCATTCTGTCTGTAAATGTATTGCTCCAATAGAGCTGTTTTGAGTAAAAAACAGGACATATGTCCCTTTTGCATTAAAATCTGCAAAATTTCGAAAATTGCGGATAATGAACTGTGTCAATGCGTCCGAAGCTTTCATTGCTACAACCTAGGGTTAGGCGAGTGCGAGCCTGTATGCCAGTGTTCGATTCTTAGAACGGACAACTATTTTTGCGGGTTCAACGTATAACAAAATAGTACTACGTAACCATTGCAAATAATACTAAAAAAGTATGCACTGCTGTAGCACTACTAGTTATTCTTAGACATTTCCTTAAAAAAATTTTTTTCCCAATTTCCCTTTGACTGTGTCGCTTACGTTTGGCAAAAGTTCTAGCCACGTCTAATCAAAGTGCAAGAATCAAGTGTCGTCATCCAAACAAAATATTCATTTAATTATTTACAATCGGGAAACAAATTATAAATATTGATTTATAAAAAATAACGTAAACGCAAACTATTTCACTTGAAGATAGTAAGTAAGAAAGAATAGTGGTAATTATGTTTCAGTTTACTAGATCTTGTACTCAAAATTAAATCAGTGAGCAAGACAATGTTCAAGTCCTTGAAAGAAAAGTGTTAAAGAAGAAGTAAAGAACAAAAGCACCTTCGTCTATTTCGAATAATTTTCCGACCTCACTTTCTCTTGTGCTGTACGGAGCTTGGCTGTCGGCATTGAGTACTTGAGGTAGGGACGCTAGTTTCCGCCCCACAACATCACACACTGCAATTTCTTCCGTCATGGTGGTAATTCAGGACGAACGAAATAGAAAACTGACAATTTTCCTACGCGGAAGGGATATTTGAAACGTTAGTTCATTCACGAGCCCGATTCCAGAGCCTTTCCTACTTTCGCGCAAAAAATGCACGTCGCGGGATTTGCAGTGCGGCAGTATATAGGCAGTAGTGTTACCACGCTCCAATGTACTTACTTCGGTAGTACATATACTAAAATTGGAACGATACAGAGAAGATTAGCATGGCCCCTGCGCAAGGATGACACGCAAAATCGTGAAGCGTTCCACATTTTTTTCGAGACTTTAACTGTGATGAATTTCAAAGCGATTCCTTGCAATGATTACTACTTTTGTTTATAAACTACGTCGTAAGAGAAAAGTATGGAACGCTGTCTGAAAAAGTGATAACAATTGGAGAGAAAACACACGTGTTGTGCGTATACCCAAAAATTGTAATTATTGCGCTTCTGTGCGTCGTAAATTAATAACTCTTATACGTCTTATTCTTTCGTGGCTTCTTGTATCAGTGAAAGGACATTTTTTCGACATGTCCGTCCTTTCGACCGCCCGCGCGCCCTTTCATTCGTCCGTCGTTCATTCATTAGTCCTATCGTCTGCCTGCCTGTCATTTTCGGTCTGTGAACAACAATAGCGAGCACCTAATTTTAACCTAAACGTGTTTGCCGACGAATCTGTGTGTAGGCCAGGCCTCTCTAAATCAAATGGATCTTCAGCTTTATACGGGCACATTTCTTAAAATTCCTATCCATAATCGACATATTATTAGCATACGTTCTCCATTCTGTCTGTAAATGTATTGCTCCAATAGAGCTGTTTTGAGTAAAAAACAGGACATATGTCCCTTTTGCATTAAAATTTGCAAAATTTCGAAAATTGCGGAAAATGAACTGTGTCAATGCGTCCGGAGCTTCCATTGCTACAACCTGGGGTTAGGCGAGTGCGAGCCTGTATGCCAGTGTTCGATTATTAGCACGGACAAATATTTTTGCGGGTTCAACTTATAACGAAATAGTACTACGTAACCATTGCAAATAATACTAAAAAAGTATGCACTGCTGTAGCACTACTAGTTATTCTTAGACATTTCCTTAAAAAAATATTTTTCACACTTTCCCTTTGACTGTGTCGCTTACGTTTGGCAAAAGTTCTAGCCACGTCTAATCAAAGTGCAAGAATCAAGTGTCGTCATTCAAACAAAATATTAATTTAATTATCTACAATCGAGAAACAAATTATAAATATTTATTTATAAAAAATAATGTAAACGCAAACTATTTCACTTGAAGATAGTAAGTAAGAAAGAATAGTGGTAATTATTTTTCAGTTTGCTAGATCTTGTGCTCAAAATTAAATCAGTGAGCAAGACAATGTTCAAGTCCTTGAAAGAAAAGTGTTAAAGAAGAAGTAAAGAACAAAAGCACCTTCGTCTATTTCGAATAATTTTCCGACCTCACTTTCTCTTGTGCTGTACGGAGCTTGGCTGTCGGCTTTGAGTACTTGAGGTAGGGACGCTAGTTTCCATCCCACAACATCACACACTGCAATTTCTTCCGTCATGGTGCTAATTCAGGACGAATGAAATAGAAAACTGACAATTTTTCTACGCGGAAGGAATATTTGAAATGTTAGTTCATTTACGAGCCCGATTCCAGAGCCTTTCCTACTTTCGCGCAAAAAATGCACGTCGCGGGATTTGCAGTGCGGCAGTATATAGGCAGTAGTGTTACCACGCTCCAATGTACTTACTTCGGTAGTACATATACTAAAATTGGAACGATACAGAGAAGATTAGCATGGCCCCTGCGCAAGGATGACACGCAAAATCGTGAAGCGTGCCACATTTTTTCGAGACTTTAACTGTGATGATTTCAAAGCGATCCCTTGCAATGTTTACTACTTTTGTTTATAAACTACGTCGTAAGAGAAAAGTATGGAACGCTGTCTGAAAAAGTGATAACAATTGGAGAGAAAACACACGTGTTGTGCGTATACCCAAAAATTGTAATTATTGCGCTGCTGCGCGTCGTAAATTAATAACTCTTATACGTCTTATTCTTTCGTGGCTTCTTGTATCAGTGAAAGGACATTTTTTCGACATGTCCGTCCTTTCGACCGCCCGCGCGCCCGTTCATTCGTCCGTTGTTCATTCATTAGTCCTATCGTCTGCCTGTCTGTCTGTCGGTCTGTGAACAACAATAGCGAGCACCTAATTTTAACCTAAACGTGTTTGCCGACGAATCTGTGTGTAGGCCAGGCCTCTCTTAATCAAATGGATCTTCAACTTTATACGGGCACATTTCTTAAAATTCCTATCCATAATCGACATATTATTAGCATACGTTCTCCATTCTATCTGTAAATGTATTGCTCCAATAGAGCTGTTTTGAGTAAAAACAGGACATTTGTCCCTTTTGCATTAAAATCTGCCAAATTTCGAAAATTGCGGATAATGAACTGTGTCAATGCGTCCGAAGCTTTCATTGCTACAACCTAGGGTTAGGCGAGTGCGAGCCTGTATGCCAGTGTTCGATTCTTAGCACGGACAACTATTTGTGCGGGTTCAACTTATAACGAAATAGTACTACGTAACCATTGCAAATAATACTAAAAAAGTATGCACTGCTGTAGCACTTCTAGTTATTCTTAGACATTTCCTTAAAAAATTTTTTTTCACACTTTCCCTTTGACTGTGTCGCTTACGTTAGGCAAAAGTTCTAGCCACGTGTAATCAAAGTGCAAGAATCAAGTGTCGTCATCCAAACAAAATATTCATTTAATTATCTACAATCGAGAAACAAATTATAAATATTGATTTATAAAAAATAACGTAAACGCAAACTATTTCACTTGAAGATAGTAAGTAAGAAAGAATAGTGGTAATTATGTTTCAGTTTGCTAGATCTTGTGCTCAAAATTAAATCAGTGAGCAAGACAATGTTCAAGTCCTTGAAAGAAAAGTGTTAAAGAAGAAGTAAAGAACAAAAGCACCTTCGTCTATTTCGAATAATTTTCCGACCTCACTTTCTCATGTGCTGTACGGAGCTTGGCTGTCGGCATTGAGTACTTGAGGTAGGGACGCTAGTTTCCGCCCCACAACATCACACACTGCAATTTCTTCCGTCATGGTGGTAATTCAGGACGAACGAAGTAGAAAACTGGCAATTTTCCTACGCGGAAGGGATATTTGAAACGTTAGTTCATTCACGAGCCCAAATCCAGAACCTTTCCTACTTTCGTGCAAAAAATGCACGTCGCGGGATTTGCAGTGCGGCAGTATATAGGCAGTAGTGTTACCACGCTCCAATGTACTTACTTCGGTAGTACATATACTAAAATTGGAACGATACAGAGAAGATTAGCATGGCCCCTGCGCAAGGATGACACGCAAAATCGTGAAGCGTTCCACATTTCTTCGAGACTTTAACTGTGATGAATT
This sequence comes from Gryllus longicercus, assembly GCA_038098605.1. Taxonomy (NCBI): domain Eukaryota; kingdom Metazoa; phylum Arthropoda; class Insecta; order Orthoptera; family Gryllidae; genus Gryllus; species Gryllus longicercus. The sequence continues at coordinate 3,144,806 of JAZDUA010000147.1, forward strand.
TCAAAGCGATCCCTTGCAATGTTAACTACTTTTGTTTATAAACTACGTCGTAAGAGAAAAGTATGGAACGCTGTCTGAAAAAGTGATAACACTTGGAGAGAAAACACACGTGTTGTGCGTATACCCAAAAATTGTAATTATTGCGCTGCTGCGCGTCGTAAATTAATAACTCTTATACGTCTTATTCTTTCGTGGCTTCTTGTATCAGTGAAAGGACATTTTTTCGACATGTCCGTCCTTTCGACCGCCCGCGCGCCCGTTCATTCGTCCGTCATTCATTCATTAGTCCTATCGTCTGCCTGTCTGTCTGTCGGTCTGTGAACAACAATAGCGAGCACCTAATTTTAACCTAAACGTGTTTGCCGACGAATCTGTGTGTAGGCCAGGCCTCTCTAAATCAAATGGATCTTCAACTTTATACGGGCACATTTCTTAAAATTCCTTTCCATAATCGACATATTATTAGCATACGTTCTACATTCTGTCTGTAAATGTATTGCTCCAATAGAGCTGTTTGAGTAAAAAACAGGACATATGTCGCTTTTGCATGAAAATGTGCAAAATTTCGAAAATTGCGGATAATGAACTGTGTCAATGCGTCCGAAGCTTTCATTGCTACAACCTAGGGTTAGGCGAGTACGAGCCTGTATGCCAGTGTTGGATTCTTAGCACGGACAACTATTTTTGCGGGTTAAACTTATAACGAAATAGTACTACGTAACCATTGCAAATAATACTAAATAAGTATGCACTGCTGTAGCACTACTAGTTATTCTTAGACATTTCCTTAAAAAAATATTTTTCACACTTTCCCTTTGACTGTGTCGCTTACGTTTGGCAAAAGTTCTAGCCACGTCTAATCAAAGTGCAAGAATCAAGTGTCGTCATCCAAACAAAATATTCATTTAATTATCTACAATCGAGAAACAAATTATAAATATTGATTTATAAAAAATAACGTAAACGCAAACTATTTCACTTGAAGATAGTAAGTAAGAAAGAATAGTGGTAATTCTGTTTCAGTTTGCTAGATCTTGTGCTCAAAATTAAATCAGTGAGCAAGACAATGTTCAAGTCCTTGAAAGAAAAGTGTTAAAGAAAAAGTAAAGAACAAAAGCACCTTCGTCTATTTCGAATAATTTTCCGACCTCACTTTCTCTTGTGCTGTACGGAGCTTGGCTGTCGGCTTTGAGTACTTGAGGTAGAGACGCTAGTTTCTGCCCCACAACATCACACACTGCAATTTCTTCCGTCATGGTGGTAATTCAGGACGAATGAAATAGAAAACTGACAATTTTCCTACGCGGAAGGAATATTTGGAATGTTAGTTCATTCACGAGCCCGATTCCAGAGCCTTTCCTACTTTCGCGCAAAAAATGCACGTCGCGGGATTTGCAGTGCGGCAGTATATAGGCAGTAGTGTTACCACGCTCCAATGTACTTACTTCGGTAGTACATATACTAAAATTGGAACGATACAGAGAAGATTAGCATGGCCCCTGCGCAAGGATGACACGCAAAATCGTGAAGCGTTCCACATTTTTTTTTTAGACTTTAACTGTGATGAATTTCAAAGCGATCCCTTGCAATGTTTACTACTTTTGTTTATAAACTACGTCGCAAGAGAAAAGTATGGAACGCTGTCTGAAAAAGTGATAACACTTGGAGAGAAAACACACGTGTTGTGCGTATACCCAAAAATTGTAATTATTGCGCTGCTGCGCGTCGTAAATTAATAACTCTTATACGTCTTATTCTTTCGTGGCTTCTTGTATCAGTGAAAGGACATTCTTTCGACATGTCCCTCATTTCGACCGCCCGCGCGCCCTTTCATTCGTCCGTCGTTCATTCATTAGTCCTATCGTCTTCCTGTCTGTCTGTCGGTCTGTGAACAACAATAGCGAGCACCTAATTTTAACCTAAACGTGTTTGCCGACGAATCTGCGTGTAGGCCAGGCCTCTCTAAATCAAATTGATCATCAACTTTATACGGGCACATTTCTTAAAATTCCTATCCATAATCGACATATTATTAGCATACGTTCTCCATTCTGTCTGTAAATGTATTGCTCCAATAGAGCTGTTTTGAGTAAAAAACAGGACATATGTCCTTTTTGCATGAAATTGTGCAAAATTTCGAAAATTGCGGATAATGAACTGTGTCAATGCGTCCGAAGCTTTCATTGCTACAATTTAGGGTTAGGCGAGTACGAGCCTGTATGCCAGTGTTCGATTATTAGCACGGACATTTATTTTTGCGGGTTCAACATATAACGAAATAGTACTACGTAACCATTGCAAATAATATTAAAAAAGTATGCACTGCTGTAGCACTACTAGTTATTCTTAGACAGTTCCTTAAAAAAATATTTTTCACACTTTCCCTTTGACTGTGTCGCTTACGTTTGGCAAAAGTTCTAGCCACGTCTAATCAAAGTGCAAGAATCAAGTGTCGTCATCCAAACAAAATATTCATTTAATTATCTACAATCGAGAAACAAATTATAAATATTGATTTATAAAAAATAACGTAAACGCAAACTATTTCACTTGAAGATAGTAAGTAAGAAAGAATAGTGGTAATTCTGTTTCAGTTTGCTAGATCTTGTGCTCAAAATTAAATCAGTGAGCAAGACAATATTCAAGTCCTTGAAAGAAAAGTGTTAAAGAAGAAGTAAAGAACAAAAGCACCTTCGTCTATTTCGAATAATTTTCCGACCTCACTTTCTCTTGTGCTGTACGGAGCTTGGCTGTCGGCTTTGACTTCTTGAGGTAGGGACGCTAGTTTCCGCCACACAACATCACACAATGCAATTTCTTCCGTCATGGTGGTAATTCAGGACGAATGAAATAGAAAACTGACAATTTTCCTACGCGGAAGGGAAATTTGGAATTTTAGTTCATTCACGAGCCCGATTCCAGAGCCTTTCTTACATTCGCGCAAAAAATGCACGTCGCGGGATTTGCAGTGCGGCAGTATATAGGCAGTAGTGTTACCACGCTCCAATGTACTTACTTCGGTAGTACATATACTAAAATTGGAACGATACAGAGAAGATTAGCATGGCCCCTATATTACTAAAATTGCGGATAATGAACTGTGTCAATGCGTCCGAAGCTTTCATTGCTACAACCTTGTGTTAGGCGAGTACGAGCCTGTATGCCAGTGTTGGATTCTTAGCACGGACAACTATTTTTGCGGGTTCAACTTATAACGAAATAGTACTACGTAACCATTGCAAATAATACTAAAAAAGTATGCACTGCTGTAGCACTACTAGTTATTCTTAGACATTTCCTTAGAAAAATATTTTTCACACTTTCCCTTTGACTGTGTCGCTTACGTTTGGCAAAAGTTCTAGCCACGTCTAATCAAAGTGCAAGAATCAAGTGTCGTCATCCAAACAAAATATTCATTTAATTATCTACAATCGAGAAACAAATTATAAATATTGATTTATAAAAAATAACGTAAACGCAAACTATTTCACTTGAAGATAGTAAGTAAGAAAGAATAGTGGTAATTATGTTTCAGTTTGCTAGATCTTGTGCTCAAAATTAAATCAGTGAGCAAGACAATGTTCAAGTCCTTGAAAGAATAGTGTTAAAGAAGAAGTAAAGAACAAAAGCACCTTCGTCTATTTCGAATAATTTTCCGACCTCACTTTCTCTTGTGCTGTACGAAGCTTGGCTGTCGGCTTTGAGTACTTGAGGTAGGGACGCTAGTTTCCGCCCCACAACATCACACACTGCAATTTCTTCCGTCATGGTGGTAATTCAGGACGAACGAAATAGAAAACTGACAATTTTCCTACGCGGAAGGGATATTTGAAATGTTAGTTCATTCACGATCCCGATTCCAGAGCCTTTCCTACTTTCGCGCAAAAAATGCACGTCGCGGGATTTGCAGTGCGGCAGTATATAGGCAGTAGTGTTACCACGCTCCAATGTACTTACATCGGTAGTACATATACTAAAATTGGAACGATACAGAGAAGATTAGCATGGCCCCTGCGCAAGGATGACACGCAAAATCGTGAAGCGTTCCACATTTTTTCGAGACTTTAACTGTGATGAATTTCAAAGCGATCCCTTGCAATGTTTACTACTTTTGTTTCTAAACTACGTCGTAAGAGAAAAGTATGGAACGCTGTCTGAAAAAGTGATAACAATTGGAGAGAAAACACACGTGTTGTGCGCATACCCAAAAATTGTAATTATTGCGCTGCTGCGCGTCGTAAATTAATAACTCTTATACGTCTTATTCTTTCGTGGCTTCTTGTATCAGTGAAAGGACATTTTTTCGACATGTCCGTCCTTTCGACCGCCCGCGCGCCCGTTCATTCGTCCGTTGTTCATTCATTAGTCCTATCGTCTGCCTGTCTGTCTGTCGGTCTGTGAACAACAATAGCGAGCACCTAATTTTAACCTAAACGTGTTTGCCGACGAATCTGCGTGTAGGCCAAGCCTCTAAATCAAATGGATCTTCAACTTTATACGGGCACATTTCTTAAAATTCCTATCCATAATCGACATATTATTAGCATACGTTCTCCATTCTGTCTGTAAATGTATTGCTCCAATAGAGCTGTTTTGAGTAAAAAACAGGACATATGTCCCTTTTGCATGAAAATGTGCAAAATTTCGAAAATTGCGGATAATGAACTGTGTCAATGCGTCCGAAGCTTTCATTGCTACAACCTAGGGTTAGGCGAGTACGAGCCTGTATGCCAGTGTTCGATTATTAGCACGGACAACTATTTTTGCGGGTTCAACATATAACGAAATAGTACTACGTAACCATTGCAAATAATACTAAAAAAGTATGCACTGCTGTAGCACTACTAGTTATTCTTAGACATTTCCTTAAAAAAATATTTTTCACACTTTCCCTTTGACTGTGTCGCTTACGTTTGGCAAAAGTTCTAGCCACGTCTAATCAAAGTGCAAGAATCAAGTGTCGTCATCCAAACAAAATATTCATTTAATTATCTACAATCGAGAAACAAATTATAAATATTGATTTATAAAAAATAACGTAAACGCAAACTATTTCACTTGAAGATAGTAAGTAAGAAGGAATACTGGTAATTATGTTTCAGTTTGCTAGATCTTGTGCTCAAAATTAAATCAGTGAGCAAGACAATGTTCAAGTCCTTGAAAGAAATGTGTTAAAGAAGAAGTAAAGAACAAAAGCACCTTCGTCTATTTCGAATAATTTTCCGACCTCACTTTCTCTTGTGCTGTACGGAGCTTGGCTGTCGGCTTTGAGTACTTGAGGTAGGGACGCTAGTTTCCGCCCCACAACATCACACACTGCAATTTCTTCCGTCATGGTGGTAATTCAGGACGAATGAAATAGAAAACTGACAATTTTCCTACGCGGAAGGGAAATTTGGAATTTTAGTTCATTCACGAGCCCGATTCCAGAGCCTTTCTTACATTCGCGCAAAAAATGCACGTCGCGGGATTTGCAGTGCGGCAGTATATAGGCTGTAGTGTTACCACGCTCCAATGTACTTACTTCGGTAGTACATATACTAAAATTGGAACGATACAGAGAAGATTAGCATGGCCCCTGCGCAAGGATGACACGCAAAATCGTGAAGCGTTCCACATTTTTTCGAGACTTTAACTGTGATGAATTTCAAAGCGATCCCTTGCAATGTTTACTACTTTTGTTTATAAACTACGTCGTAAGAGAAAAGTATGGAACGCTGTCTGAAAAAGTGATAACACTTGGAGAGAAAACACACGTCTTGTGCGTATACCCAAAAATTGTAATTATTGCGCTTCTGCGCGTCGTAAATTAATAACTCTTATACGTCTTATTCTTTCGTGGCTTCTTGTATCAGTGAAAGGACATTTTTTCGACATGTCCGTCCTTTCGACCGCCCGCGCGCCCGTTCATTCGTCCGTGGTTCATTCATTAGTCCTATCGTCTGCCTGCCTGTCTTTTTTGGTCTGTGAACAACAATAGCGAGCAACTAATTTTAACCTAAACGTGTTTGCCGACGAATCTGTGTGTAGGCCAGGCCTCTCTAAATCAAATGGATCTTCAACTTTATACGGGCACATTTCTTAAAATTCCTATCCATAATCGACATATTATTAGCATACGTTCTCCATTCTGTCTGTAAATGTATTGCTCCAATAGAGCTGTTTTGAGTAAAAAACAGGACATATGTCCCTTTTGCATGAAAATGTGCAAAATTTCGAAAATTGCGGATAATGAACTGTGTCAATGCGTCCGAAGCTTTCATTGCTACAACCTAGGGTTAGGCGAGTGCGAGCCTGTATGCCAGTGTTCGATTCTTAGAACGGACAACTATTTTTGCGGGTTCAACGTATAACGAAATAGTACTACGTAACCATTGCAAATAAAACTTAAAAAGTATGCACTGCTGTAGCACTACTAGTTATTTTTAGACATTTCCGTAAAAAATTTTTTTTCCCACTTTCCCTTTGACTGTGTCGCTTACGTTTGGCAAAAGTTCTAGCCACGTGTAATCAAAGTGCAAGAATCAAGTGTCGTCATCCAAACACAATATTCATTTAATTATCTACAATCGAGAAACAAATTATAAATATTGATTTATAAAAAATAACGTAAACGCAAACTATTTCACTAGAACATAGTAAGTAAGAAAGAATAGTGGTAATTATGTTTCAGTTTACTAGATCTTGTACTCAAAATTAAATCAGTGAGCAAGACAATGTTCAAGTCCTTGAAAGAAAAGTGTTAAAGAAGAAGTAAAGAACAAAAGCACCTTCGTCTATTTCGAATAATTTTCCGACCTCACTTTCTCTTGTGCTGTACGGAGCTTGGCTGTCGGCATTGAGTACTTGAGGTAGGGACGCTAGTTTCCGCCCCACAACATCACACACTGCAATTTCTTCCGTCATGGTGGTAATTCAGGACGAACGAAATAGAAAACTGACAATTTTCCTACGCGGAAGGGATATTTGAAACGTTAGTTCATTCACGAGCCCGATTCCAGAGCCTTTCCTACTTTCGCGCAAAAAATGCACGTCGCGGGATTTGCAGTGCGGCAGTATATAGGCAGTAGTGTTACCACGCTCCAATGTACTTACTTCGGTAGTACATATACTAAAATTGGAACGATACAGAGAAGATTAGCATGGCCCCTGCGCAAGGATGGCACGCAAAATCGTGAAGCGTTCCACATTTTTTTCGAGACTTTAACTGTGATGAATTTCAAAGCGATTCCTTGCAATGATTACTACTTTTGTTTATAAACTACGTCGTAAGAGAAAAGTATGGAACGCTGTCTGAAAAAGTGATAACAATTGGAGAGAAAACACACGTGTTGTGCGTATACCCAAAAATTGTAATTATTGCGCTGCTGCGCGTCGTAAATTAATAACTCTTATACGTCTTATTCTTTCGTGGCTTCTTGTATCAGTGAAAGGACATTTTTTCGACATGTCCGTCCTTTCGACCGCCCGCGCGCCCTTTCATTCGTCCGTCGTTCATTCATTAGTCCTATCGTCTGCCTGCCTGTCTTTTTTTGGTCTGTGAACTACAATAGCGAGCACCTAATTTTAACCTAAACGTGTTTGGTGACGAATCTGTGTGTAGGCCAGGCCTCTCTAAATCAAATGGATCTTCAACTTTATACGGGCACATTTCTTAAAATTCCTATCCATAATCGACATATTATTAGCATACTTTCTCCATTCTGTCTGTAAATGTATTGCTCCAATAGAGCTGTTTTGAGTAAAAAACAGGACATATGTCCCTTTTGCATTAAAATTTGCAAAATTTCGAAAATTGCGGAAAATGAACTGTGTCAATGCGTCCGGAGCTTCCATTGCTACAACCTGGGGTTAGGCGAGTGCGAACCTGTATGCCAGTGTTCGATTATTAGCACGGACAAATATTTTTGCGGGTTCAACTTATAACGAAATAGTACTACGTAACCATTGCAAATAATACTAAAAAAGTATGCACTGCTGTAGCACTACTAGTTATTCTTAGACATTTCCTTAAAAAAATATTTTTCACACTTTCCCTTTGACTGTGTCGCTTACGTTCGGCAAAAGTTCTAGCCACGTCTAATCAAAGTGCAAGAATCAAGTGTCGTCATCCAAACAAAATATTCATTTAATTATCTACAATCGAGAAACAAATTATAAATATTGATTTATAAAAAATAACGTAAACGCAAACTATTACACTTGAAGATAGTAAGTAAGAAAGAATTGTGGTAATTCTGTTTCAGTTTGCTAGATCTTGTGCTCAATATTAAATCAGTGAGCAAGACAATGTTCAAGTCCTTGAAAGAAAAGTGTTAAAGAAAAAGTAAAGAACAAAAGCACCTTCGTCTATTTCGAATAATTTTCCGACCTCACTTTCTCTTGTGCTGTACGGAGCTTGGCTGTCGGCTTTGAGTACTTGAGGTAGAGACGCTAGTTTCCGCCCCACAACATCACACACTGCAATTTCTTCCGTCATGGTGGTAATTCAGGACGAATGAAATAGAAAACTGACAATTTTCCTACGCGGAAGGGATATTTGGAATGTTAGTTCATTCACGAGCACGATTCCAGAGCCTTTCCTACTTTTGCGCAAAAAATGCACGTCGCGGGATTTGCAGTGCGGCAGTATATAGGCAGTAGTGTTACCACGCTCTAATGTACTTACTTCGGTAGTACATATACTAAAATTGGAACGATACAGAGAAGATTAGCATAGCCCCTGCGCAAGGATGACACGCAAAATCGTGAAGCGTTCCACATTTTTTCGAGACTTTAACTGTGATGAATTTCAAAGCGATCCCTTGCAATGTTTACTACTTTTGTTTATAAACTACGTCGTAAGAGAAAAGTATGGAACGCTGTCTGAAAAAGTGATAACAATTGGAGAGAAAACACACGTGTTGTGCGTATACCCAAAAATTGTAATTATTGCGCTGCTGCGGCCGTAAATTAATAACTCTTATACGTCTTATTCTTTCGTGGCTTATTGTATCAGTGAAAGGACATTTTTTCGACATGTCCGTCCTTTCGACCGCCCGCGCGCCCGTTCATTCGTCCGTTGTTCATTCATTAGTCCTATCGTCTGCCTGTCTGTCTGACGGTCTGTGAACAACAATAGCGAGCACCTAATTTTAACCTAAACGTGTTTGCCGACGAATCTGCGTGTAGGCCAGGCCTCTCTAAATCAAATTGATCTTCAACTTTATACGGGCACATTTCTTAAAATTCCTATCCATAATCGACATATTATTAGCATACGTTCTCCATTCTGTCTGTAAATGTATTGCCCCAATAGAGCTGTTTTGAGTAAAAAACAGGACATATGTCCTTTTTGCATGAAAATGTGCAAAATTTCAAAAATTGCGGATAATGAACTGTGTCAATGCGTCCGAAGCTTTCATTGCTACAACCTAGGGTTAGGCGAGTACGAGCCTGTATGCCAGTGTTCGATTATTAGCACGGACAACTATTTTTGCGGGTTAAACATATAACGAAATAGTACTACGTAACCATTGCAAATAATACTAAAAAAGTATGCACTGCTGTAGCACTACTAGTTATTCTTAGACATTTCCTTAAAAAAATATTTTTCACACTTTCCCTTTGACTGTGTCGCTTACGTTTGGCAAAAGTTCTAGCCACGTCTAATCAAAGTGCAAGAATCAAGTGTCGTCATCCAAACAAAATATTCATTTAATTATCTACAATCGAGAAACAAATTATAAATATTGATTTATAAAAAATAACGTAAACGCAAACTATTTCACTTGAAGATAGTAAGTAAGAAAGAATAGTGGTAATTCTGTTTCAGTTTGCTAGATCTTGTGCTCAAAATTAAATCAGTGAGCAAGACAATGTTCAAGTCCTTGAAGGAAAAGTGTTAAAGAAGAAGTAAAGAACAAAAGCACCTTCGTCTATTTCGAATAATTTTCCGACCTCACTTTCTCTTGTGCTGTACGGAGCTTGGCTGTCGGCTTTGACTTCTTGAGGTAGGGACGCTAGTTCCGGCCCACAACATCACACAATGCAATTTCTTCCGTCATGGTGGTAATTCAGGACGAATGAAATAGAAAACTGACAATTTTTCTACGCGGAAGGGAAATTTGGAATTTTAGTTCATTCACGAGCCCGATTCCAGAGCCTTTCTTACATTCGCGCAAAAAATGCACGTCGCGGGATTTGCAGTGCGGCAGTATATAGGCAGTAGTGTTACCACGCTCCAATGTACTTACTTCGGTAGTACATATACTAAAATTGGAACGATACAGAGAAGATTAGCATGGCCCCTATATTACTAAAATTGCGGATAATGAACTGTGTCAATGCGTCCGAAGCTTTCATTGCTACAACCTAGGGTTAGGCGAGTGCGAGCCTGTATGCCAGTGTTCGATTCTTAGAACGGACAACTATTTTTGCGGGTTCAACGTATAACGAAATAGTACTACGTAACCATTGCAAATAAAACTTAAAAAGTATGCACTGCTGTAGCACTACTAGTTATTTTTAGACATTTCCGTAAAAAAATTTTTTTCCCACTTTCCCTTTGACTGTGTCGCTTACGTTTGGCAAAAGTTCTAGCCACGTGTAATCAAAGTGCAAGAATCAAGTGTCGTCATCCAAACACAATATTCATTTAATTATCTACAATCGAGAAACAAATTATAAATATTGATTTATAAAAAATAACGTAAACGCAAACTATTTCACTTGAAGATAGTAAGTAAGAAAGAATAGTGGTAATTCTGTTTCAGTTTGCTAGATCTTGTGCTCAAAATTAAATCAGTGAGCAAGACAATGTTCAAGTCCTTGAAAGAAAAGTGTTAAAGAAGAAGTAAAGAACAAAAGCACCTTCGTCTATTTCGAATAATTTTCCGACCTCACTTTCTCTTGTGCTGTACGGAGCTTGGCTGTCGGCTTTGACTTCTTGAGGTAGGGACGCTAGTTTCCGCCCCACAACATCACACACTGCAATTTCTTCCGTCATGGTGGTAATTCAGGACGAATGAAATAGAAAACTGACAATTTTCCTACGCGGAAGGGAAATTTGGAATTTTAGTTCATTCACGAGCCCGATTCCAGAGCCTTTCTTACATTCGCGCAAAAAATGCACGTCGCGGGATTTGCAGTGCGGCAGTATATAGGCAGTAGTGTTACCACGCTCCAATGTACTTACTTCGGTAGTACATATACTAAAATTGGAACGATACAGAGAAGATTAGCATGGCCCCTGCGCAAGGATGACACGCAAAATCTTGAAGCGTTCCACATTTTTTTCGAGACTTTAACTGTGATGAATTTGAAAGCGATCCCTTGCAATGTTTACTACTTTTGTTTATAAACTACGTCGTAAGAGAAAAGTATGGAACGCAGTCTGAAAAAGTGATAACAATTGGAGAGTAAACACACGTGTTGTGCGTATACCCAAAAATTGTAATTATTGCGCTGCTGCGCGTCGTAAATTAATAACTCTTATACGTCTTATTCTTTCGTGGCTTCTTGTATCAGTGAAAGGACATTTTTTCGACATGTCCGTCCTTTCGACCGCCCGCGCGCCCGTTCATTCGTCCGTCGTTCATTCATTAGTCCTATCGTCTGCCTGCCTGTCTTTTTTGGTCTGTGAACAACAATAGCGAGCACCTATATTTAACCTAAACGTGTTTGCCGACGAATCTGTGTGTAGGCCAGGCCTCTCTAAATCAAATGGATCTTCAACTTTATACAGGCACATTTCTTAAAATTCCTATCCATAATCGACATATTATTAGCATACGTTCTACATTCTGTCTGTAAATGTATTGCTCCAATAGAGCTGTTTTGAGTAAAAAACAGGACATATGTCCCTTTTGCATGAATATGTGCAAAATTTCGAAAATTGCGGATAATGAACTGTGTCAATGCGTCCGAAGCTTTCATTGCTACAACCTAGGGTTAGGCGCGTGCGAGCCTGTATGCCAGTGTTCGATTCTTAGCACGGACAACTATTTTTGCGGGTTCAACTTATAACGAAATAGTACTACGTAACCATTGCAAATAATACTAAAAAAGTATGCACTGCTGTAGCACTACTAGTTATTCTTAGACATTTCCTTAAAAAAATATTTTTCACACTTTCCCTTTGACTGTGTCGCTTAAGTTTGGCAAAAGTTCTAGCCACGTCTAATCAAAGTGCAAGAATCAAGTGTCGTCATCCAAACAAAATATTCATTTAATTATCTACAATCGAGAAACAAATTATAAATATTGATTTATAAAAAATAACGTAAACGCAAACTATTTCACTTGAAGATAGTAAGTAAGAAAGAATAGTAATAATTCTGTTTCAGTTTGCTAGATCTTGTGCTCAAAATTAAATCAGTGAGCAAGACAATGTTCAAGTCCTTGAAAGAAAAGTGTTAAAGAAGAAGTAAAGAACAAAAGCACCTTCGTCTATTTCGAATAATTTTCCGACCTCACTTTCTCTTGTGCTGTACGGAGCTTGGCTGTCGGCTTTGACTTCTTGAGGTAGGGACGCTAGTTTCCGCCCCACAACATCACACACTGCAATTTCTTCCGTCATGGTGTTAATTCAGGACGAATGAAATAGAAAACTGACAATTTTCCTACGCGGAAGGGAAATTTGGAATTTTAGTTCATTCACGAGCCCGATTCCAGAGCCTTTCTTACATTCGCGCAAAAAATGCACGTCGCGGGATTTGCAGTGCGGCAGTATATAGGCAGTAGTGTTACCACGCTCCAATGTACTTACTTCGGTAGTACATATACTAAAATTGGAACGATACAGAGAAGATTAGCATGGCCCCTATATTACTAAAATTGCGGATAATGAACTGTGTCAATGCGTCCGAAGCTTTCATTGCTACAACCTAGGGTTAGGCGAGTGCGAGCCTGTATGCCAGTGTTCGATTCTTAGCACGGACAACTATTTTTGCGGGTTCAACTTATAACGAAATAGTACTACGTAACCATTGCAAATAATACTAAAAAAGTATGCACTGCTGTAGCACTACTAGTTATTCTTAGACATTTCCTTAAAAAAATATTTTTCACACTTTCCCTTTGACTGTGTCGCTTAAGTTTGGCAAAAGTTCTAGCCACGTCTAATCAAAGTGCAAGAATCAAGTGTCGTCATCCAAACAAAATATTCATTTAATTATCTACAATCGAGAAACAAATTATAAATATTGATTTATAAAAAATAACGTAAACGCAAACTATTTCACTTGAAGATAGTAAGTAAGAAAGAATAGTGGTAATTCTGTTTCAGTTTGCTAGATCTTGTGCTCAAAATTAAATCAGTGAGCAAGACAATGTTCAAGTCCTTGAAAGAAAAGTGTTACAGAAGAAGTAAAGAACAAAAGCACCTTCGTCTATTTCGAATAATTTTCCGACCTCACTTTCTCTTGTGCTGTACGGAGCTTGGCTGTCGGCTTTGACTTCTTGAGGTAGGGACGCTAGTTTCCGCCCCACAACATCACACACTGCAATTTCTTCCGTCATGGTGGTAATTCAGGACGAATGAAATAGAAAACTGACAATTTTCCTACGCGGAAGGGAAATTTGGAATTTTAGTTCATTCACGAGCCCGATTCCAGAGCCTTTCTTACATTCGCGCAAAAAATGCACGTCGCGGGATTTGCAGTGCGGCAGTATATAGGCAGTAGTGTTACCACGCTCCAATGTACTTACTTCGGTAGTACATATACTAAAATTGGAACGATACAGAGAAGATTAGCATGGCCCCTGCGCAAGGATGACACGCAAAATCGTGAAGCGTTCCACATTTTTTTCGAGACTTTAACTGTGATGAATTTCAAAGCGATCCCTTGCAATGTTTACTACTTTTGTTTATAAACTACGTCGTATGAGAAAAGTATGGAACGCTGTCTGAAAAAGTGATAACAATTGGAGAGAAAACACACGTGTTGTGCGTATACCCAAAAATTGTAATTATTGCGCTGCTGCGCGTCGTAAATTAATAACTCTTATACGTCTTATTCTTTCGTGGCTTCTTGTATCAGTGAAAGGACATTTTTTCGACATGTCCGTCCTTTCGACCGCCCGCGGGCCCGTTCATTCGTCCGTCGTTCATTCATTAGTCCTATCGTCTGCCTGCCTGTCTTTTTTGGTCTGTGAACAACAATAGCGAGCACCTATATTTAACCTAAACGTGTTTGCCGACGAATCTGTGTGTAGGCCAGGCCTCTCTAAATCAAATGGATCTTCAACTTTATACAGGCACATTTCTTAAAATTCCTATCCATAATCGACATATTATTAGCATACGTTCTACATTCTGTCTGTAAATGTATTGCTCCAATAGAGCTGTTTTGAGTAAAAAACAGGACATATGTCCCTTTTGCATGAAAATGTGCAAAATTTCGAAAATTGCGGATAATGAACTGTGTCAATGCGTCCGAAGCTTCCATTGCTACAACCTAGGGTTAGGCGAGTGCGAGCCTGTATGCCAGTGTTCGATTCTTAGCACGGACAACTATTTTTGCGGGTTCAACTTATAACGAAATAGTACTACGTAACCATTGCAAATAATACTAAAAAAGTATGCACTGCTGTAGCACTACTAGTTATTCTTAGACATTTCCTTAAAAAAATATTTTTCACACTTTCCCTTTGACTGTGTCGCTTAAGTTTGGCAAAAGTTCTAGCCACGTCTAATCAAAGTGCAAGAATCAAGTGTCGTCATCCAAACAAAATATTCATTTAATTATCTACAATCGAGAAACAAATTATAAATATTGATTTATAAAAAATAACGTAAACGCAAACTATTTCACTTGAAGATAGTAAGTAAGAAAGAATAGTGGTAATTCTGTTTCAGTTTGCTAGATCTTGTGCTCAAAATTAAATCAGTGACAATGTTCAAGTCCTTGAAAGAAAAGTGTTAAAGAAGAAGTAAAGAACAAAAGCACCTTCGTCTATTTCGAATAATTTTCCGACCTCACTTTCTCTTGTGCTGTACGGAGCTTGGCTGTCGGCTTTGACTTCTTGAGGTAGGGACGCTAGTTTCCGCCCCACAACATCACACACTGCAATTTCTTCCGTCATGGTGTTAATTCAGGACGAATGAAATAGAAAACTGACAATTTTCCTACGCGGAAGGGAAATTTGGAATTTTAGTTCATTCACGAGCCCGATTCCAGAGCCTTTCTTACATTCGCGCAAAAAATGCACGTCGCGGGATTTGCAGTGCGGCAGTATATAGGCAGTAGTGTTACCACGCTCCAATGTACTTACTTCGGTAGTACATATACTAAAATTGGAACGATACAGAGAAGATTAGCATGGCCCCTATATTACTAAAATTGCGGATAATGAACTGTGTCAATGCGTCCGAAGCTTTCATTGCTACAACCTAGGGTTAGGCGAGTGCGAGCCTGTATGCCAGTGTTCGATTCTTAGCACGGACAACTATTTTTGCGGGTTCAACTTATAACGAAATAGTACTACGTAACCATTGCAAATAATACTAAAAAAGTATGCACTGCTGTAGCACTACTAGTTATTCTTAGACATTTCCTTAAAAAAATATTTTTCACACTTTCCCTTTGACTGTGTCGCTTAAGTTTGGCAAAAGTTCTAGCCACGTCTAATCAAAGTGCAAGAATCAAGTGTCGTCATCCAAACAAAATATTCATTTAATTATCTACAATCGAGAAACAAATTATAAATATTGATTTATAAAAAATAACGTAAACGCAAACTATTTCACTTGAAGATAGTAAGTAAGAAAGAATAGTGGTAATTCTGTTTCAGTTTGCTAGATCTTGTGCTCAAAATTAAATCAGTGAGCAAGACAATGTTCAAGTCCTTGAAAGAAAAGTGTTAAAGAAGAAGTAAAGAACAAAAGCACCTTCGTCTATTTCGAATAATTTTCCGACCTCACTTTCTCTTGTGCTGTACGGAGCTTGGCTGTCGGCTTTGACTTCTTGAGGTAGGGACGCTAGTTTCCGCCCCACAACATCACACACTGCAATTTCTTCCGTCATGGTGGTAATTCAGGACGAATGAAATAGAAAACTGACAATTTTCCTACGCGGAAGGGAAATTTGGAATTTTAGTTCATTCACGAGCCCGATTCCAGAGCCTTTCTTACATTCGCGCAAAAAATGCACGTCGCGGGATTTGCAGTGCGGCAGTATATAGGCAGTAGTGTTACCACGCTCCAATGTACTTACTTCGGTAGTACATATACTAAAATTGGAACGATACAGAGAAGATTAGCATGGCCCCTGCGCAAGGATGACACGCAAAATCGTGAAGCGTTCCACATTTTTTTCGAGACTTTAACTGTGATGAATTTCAAAGCGATCCCTTGCAATGTTTACTACTTTTGTTTATAAACTACGTCGTAAGAGAAAAGTATGGAACGCTGTCTGAAAAAGTGATAACAATTGGAGAGAAAACACACGTGTTGTGCGTATACCCAAAAATTGTAATTATTGCGCTGCTGCGCGTCGTAAATTAATAACTCTTATACGTCTTATTCTTTCGTGGCTTCTTGTATCAGTGAAAGGACATTTTTTCGACATGTCCGTCCTTTCGACCGCCCGCGGGCCCGTTCATTCGTCCGTCGTTCATTCATTAGTCCTATCGTCTGCCTGCCTGTCTTTTTTGGTCTGTGAACAACAATAGCGAGCACCTATATTTAACCTAAACGTGTTTGCCGACGAATCTGTGTGTAGGCCAGGCCTCTCTAAATCAAATGGATCTTCAACTTTATACAGGCACATTTCTTAAAATTCCTATCCATAATCGACATATTATTAGCATACGTTCTACATTCTGTCTGTAAATGTATTGCTCCAATAGAGCTGTTTTGAGTAAAAAACAGGACATATGTCCCTTTTGCATGAAAATGTGCAAAATTTCGAAAATTGCGGATAATGAACTGTGTCAATGCGTCCGAAGCTTCCATTGCTACAACCTAGGGTTAGGCGAGTGCGAGCCTGTATGCCAGTGTTCGATTCTTAGCACGGACAACTATTTTTGCGGGTTCAACTTATAACGAAATAGTACTACGTAACCATTGCAAATAATACTAAAAAAGTATGCACTGCTGTAGCACTACTAGTTATTCTTAGACATTTCCTTAAAAAAATATTTTTCACACTTTCCCTTTGACTGTGTCGCTTAAGTTTGGCAAAAGTTCTAGCCACGTCTAATCAAAGTGCAAGAATCAAGTGTCGTCATCCAAACAATATATTCATTTAATTATCTACAATCGAGAAACAAATTATAAATATTGATTTATAAAAAATAACGTAAACGCAAACTATTTCACTTGAAGATAGTAAGTAAGAAAGAATAGTGGTAATTCTGTTTCAGTTTGCTAGATCTTGTGCTCAAAATTAAATCAGTGACAATGTTCAAGTCCTTGAAAGAAAAGTGTTAAAGAAGAAGTAAAGAACAAAAGCACCTTCGTCTATTTCGAATAATTTTCCGACCTCACTTTCTCTTGTGCTGTACGGAGCTTGGCTGTCGGCTTTGACTTCTTGAGGTAGGGACGCTAGTTTCCGCCCCACAACATCACACACTGCAATTTCTTCCGTCATGGTGGTAATTCAGGACGAATGAAATAGAAAACTGACAATTTTCCTACGCGGAAGGGAAATTTGGAATTTTAGTTCATTCACGAGCCCGATTCCAGAGCCTTTCTTACATTCGCGCAAAAAATGCACGTCGCGGGATTTGCAGTGCGGCAGTATATAGGCAGTAGTGTTACCACGCTCCAATGTACTTACTTCGGTAGTACATATACTAAAATTGGAACGATACAGAGAAGATTAGCATGGCCCCTATATTACTAAAATTGCGGATAATGAACTGTGTCAATGCGTCCGAAGCTTTCATTGCTACAACCTAGGGTTAGGCGAGTGCGAGCCTGTATGCCAGTGTTCGATTCTTAGCACGGACAACTATTTTTGCGGGTTCAACTTATAACGAAATAGTACTACGTAACCATTGCAAATAATACTAAAAAAGTATGCACTGCTGTAGCACTACTAGTTATTCTTAGACATTTCCTTAAAAAAATATTTTTCACACTTTCCCTTTGACTGTGTCGCTTAAGTTTGGCAAAAGTTCTAGCCACGTCTAATCAAAGTGCAAGAATCAAGTGTCGTCATCCAAACAAAATATTCATTTAATTATCTACAATCGAGAAACAAATTATAAATATTGATTTATAAAAAATAACGTAAACGCAAACTATTTCACTTGAAGATAGTAAGTAAGAAAGAATAGTGGTAATTCTGTTTCAGTTTGCTAGATCTTGTGCTCAAAATTAAATCAGTGAGCAAGACAATGTTCAAGTCCTTGAAAGAAAAGTGTTACAGAAGAAGTAAAGAACAAAAGCACCTTCGTCTATTTCGAATAATTTTCCGACCTCACTTTCTCTTGTGCTGTACGGAGCTTGGCTGTCGGCTTTGACTTCTTGAGGTAGGGACGCTAGTTTCCGCCCCACAACATCACACACTGCAATTTCTTCCGTCATGGTGTTAATTCAGGACGAATGAAATAGAAAACTGACAATTTTCCTACGCGGAAGGGAAATTTGGAATTTTAGTTCATTCACGAGCCCGATTCCAGAGCCTTTCTTACATTCGCGCAAAAAATGCACGTCGCGGGATTTGCAGTGCGGCAGTATATAGGCAGTAGTGTTACCACGCTCCAATGTACTTACTTCGGTAGTACATATACTAAAATTGGAACGATACAGAGAAGATTAGCATGGCCCCTATATTACTAAAATTGCGGATAATGAACTGTGTCAATGCGTCCGAAGCTTTCATTGCTACAACCTAGGGTTAGGCGAGTGCGAGCCTGTATGCCAGTGTTCGATTCTTAGCACGGACAACTATTTTTGCGGGTTCAACTTATAACGAAATAGTACTACGTAACCATTGCAAATAATACTAAAAAAGTATGCACTGCTGTAGCACTACTAGTTATTCTTAGACATTTCCTTAAAAAAATATTTTTCACACTTTCCCTTTGACTGTGTCGCTTAAGTTTGGCAAAAGTTCTAGCCACGTCTAATCAAAGTGCAAGAATCAAGTGTCGTCATCCAAACAAAATATTCATTTAATTATCTACAATCGAGAAACAAATTATAAATATTGATTTATAAAAAATAACGTAAACGCAAACTATTTCACTTGAAGATAGTAAGTAAGAAAGAATAGTGGTAATTCTGTTTCAGTTTGCTAGATCTTGTGCTCAAAATTAAATCAGTGAGCAAGACAATGTTCAAGTCCTTGAAAGAAAAGTGTTAAAGAAGAAGTAAAGAACAAAAGCACCTTCGTCTATTTCGAATAATTTTCCGACCTCACTTTCTCTTGTGCTGTACGGAGCTTGGCTGTCGGCTTTGACTTCTTGAGGTAGGGACGCTAGTTTCCGCCCCACAACATCACACACTGCAATTTCTTCCGTCATGGTGGTAATTCAGGACGAATGAAATAGAAAACTGACAATTTTCCTACGCGGAAGGGAAATTTGGAATTTTAGTTCATTCACGAGCCCGATTCCAGAGCCTTTCTTACATTCGCGCAAAAAATGCACGTCGCGGGATTTGCAGTGCGGCAGTATATAGGCAGTAGTGTTACCACGCTCCAATGTACTTACTTCGGTAGTACATATACTAAAATTGGAACGATACAGAGAAGATTAGCATGGCCCCTGCGCAAGGATGACACGCAAAATCGTGAAGCGTTCCACATTTTTTTCGAGACTTTAACTGTGATGAATTTCAAAGCGATCCCTTGCAATGTTTACTACTTTTGTTTATAAACTACGTCGTAAGAGAAAAGTATGGAACGCTGTCTGAAAAAGTGATAACAATTGGAGAGAAAACACACGTGTTGTGCGTATACCCAAAAATTGTAATTATTGCGCTGCTGCGCGTCGTAAATTAATAACTCTTATACGTCTTATTCTTTCGTGGCTTCTTGTATCAGTGAAAGGACATTTTTTCGACATGTCCGTCCTTTCGACCGCCCGCGGGCCCGTTCATTCGTCCGTCGTTCATTCATTAGTCCTATCGTCTGCCTGCCTGTCTTTTTTGGTCTGTGAACAACAATAGCGAGCACCTATATTTAACCTAAACGTGTTTGCCGACGAATCTGTGTGTAGGCCAGGCCTCTCTAAATCAAATGGATCTTCAACTTTATACAGGCACATTTCTTAAAATTCCTATCCATAATCGACATATTATTAGCATACGTTCTACATTCTGTCTGTAAATGTATTGCTCCAATAGAGCTGTTTTGAGTAAAAAACAGGACATATGTCCCTTTTGCATGAAAATGTGCAAAATTTCGAAAATTGCGGATAATGAACTGTGTCAATGCGTCCGAAGCTTCCATTGCTACAACCTAGGGTTAGGCGAGTGCGAGCCTGTATGCCAGTGTTCGATTCTTAGCACGGACAACTATTTTTGCGGGTTCAACTTATAACGAAATAGTACTACGTAACCATTGCAAATAATACTAAAAAAGTATGCACTGCTGTAGCACTACTAGTTATTCTTAGACATTTCCTTAAAAAAATATTTTTCACACTTTCCCTTTGACTGTGTCGCTTAAGTTTGGCAAAAGTTCTAGCCACGTCTAATCAAAGTGCAAGAATCAAGTGTCGTCATCCAAACAATATATTCATTTAATTATCTACAATCGAGAAACAAATTATAAATATTGATTTATAAAAAATAACGTAAACGCAAACTATTTCACTTGAAGATAGTAAGTAAGAAAGAATAGTGGTAATTCTGTTTCAGTTTGCTAGATCTTGTGCTCAAAATTAAATCAGTGACAATGTTCAAGTCCTTGAAAGAAAAGTGTTAAAGAAGAAGTAAAGAACAAAAGCACCTTCGTCTATTTCGAATAATTTTCCGACCTCACTTTCTCTTGTGCTGTACGGAGCTTGGCTGTCGGCTTTGACTTCTTGAGGTAGGGACGCTAGTTTCCGCCCCACAACATCACACACTGCAATTTCTTCCGTCATGGTGGTAATTCAGGACGAATGAAATAGAAAACTGACAATTTTCCTACGCGGAAGGGAAATTTGGAATTTTAGTTCATTCACGAGCCCGATTCCAGAGCCTTTCTTACATTCGCGCAAAAAATGCACGTCGCGGGATTTGCAGTGCGGCAGTATATAGGCAGTAGTGTTACCACGCTCCAATGTACTTACTTCGGTAGTACATATACTAAAATTGGAACGATACAGAGAAGATTAGCATGGCCCCTGCGCAAGGATGACACGCAAAATCGTAAAGCGTTCCACATTTTTTTCGAGACTTTAACTGTGATGAATTTCAAAGCGATCCCTTGCAATGTTTACTACTTTTGTTTATAAACTACGTCGTAAGAGAAAAGTATGGAACGCTGTCTGAAAAAGTGATAACAATTGGAGAGAAAACACACGTGTTGTG
The DNA here is from genome assembly GCA_038098605.1 of Gryllus longicercus. Taxonomy (NCBI): domain Eukaryota; kingdom Metazoa; phylum Arthropoda; class Insecta; order Orthoptera; family Gryllidae; genus Gryllus; species Gryllus longicercus. The sequence goes on from JAZDUA010000147.1 coordinate 3,166,257, forward strand.
CGTATACCCAAAAATTGTAATTATTGCGCTGCTGCGCGTCGTAAATTAATAACTCTTATACGTCTTATTCTTTCGTGGCTTCTTGTATCAGTGAAAGGACATTTTTTCGACATGTCCGTCCTTTCGACCGCCCGCGGGCCCGTTCATTCGTCCGTCGTTCATTCATTAGTCCTATCGTCTGCCTGCCTGTCTTTTTTGGTCTGTGAACAACAATAGCGAGCACCTATATTTAACCTAAACGTGTTTGCCGACGAATCTGTGTGTAGGCCAGGCCTCTCTAAATCAAATGGATCTTCAACTTTATACAGGCACATTTCTTAAAATTCCTATCCATAATCGACATATTATTAGCATACGTTCTACATTCTGTCTGTAAATGTATTGCTCCAATAGAGCTGTTTTGAGTAAAAAATAGGACATATGTCCCTTTTGCATGAAAATGTGCAAAATTTCGAAAATTGCGGATAATGAACTGTGTCAATGCGTCCGAAGCTTTCATTGCTACAACCTAGGGTTAGGCGAGTGCGAGCCTGTATGCCAGTGTTCGATTCTTAGCACGGACAACTATTTTTGCGGGTTCAACTTATAACGAAATAGTACTACGTAACCATTGCAAATAATACTAAAAAAGTATGCACTGCTGTAGCACTACTAGTTATTCTTAGACATTTCCTTAAAAAAATATTTTTCACACTTTCCCTTTGACTGTGTCGCTTACGTTTGGCAAAAGTTCTAGCCACGTCTAATCAAAGTGCAAGAATCAAGTGTCGTCATCCAAACAAAATATTCATTTAATTATCTACAATCGAGAAACAAATTATAAATATTGATTTATAAAAAATAACGTAAACGCAAACTATTTCACTTGAAGATAGTAAGTAAGAAAGAATACTGGTAATTATGTTTCAGTTTGCTAGATCTTGTGCTCAAAATTAAATCAGTGAGCAAGACAATGTTCAAGTCCTTGAAAGAAAAGTGTTAAAGAAGAAGTAAGAACAAAAGCACCTTCGTCTATTTCGAATAATTTTCCGACCTCACTTTCTCTTGTGCTGTACGGAGCTTGGCTGTCGGCTTTGAGTACTTGAGGTAGGGACGCTAGTTTCCGCCCCACAACATCACACACTGCAATTTCTTCCGTCATGGTGGTAATTCAGGACGAACGAAATAGAAAACTGACAATTTTCCTACGCGGAAGGGATATTTGAAACGTTAGTTCATTCACGAGCCCGATTCCAGAGCCTTTCCTACTTTCGCGCAAAAAATGCACGTCGCGGGATTTGCAGTGCGGCAGTATATAGGCAGTAGTGTTACCACGCTCCAATGTACTTACTTCGGTAGTACATATACTAAAATTGGAACGATACAGAGAAGATTAGCATGGCCCCTGCGCAAGGATGACACGCAAAATCGTGAAGCGTTCCACATTTTTTCGAGACTTTAACTGTGATGAATTTCAAAGCGATCCCTTGCAATGTTTACTACTTTTGTTTATAAACTACGTCGTAAGAGAAAAGTATGGAACGCTGTCTGAAAAAGTGATAACAATTGGAGAGAAAACACACGTGTTGTGCGTATACCCAAAAATTGTAATTATTGCGCTGCTGCGCGTCGTAAATTAATAACTCTTATACGTCTTATTCTTTCGTGGCTTCTTGTATCAGTGAAAGGACATTTTTTCGACATGTCCGTCCTTTCGACCGCCCGCGCGCCCGTTCATTCGTCCGTCGTTCATTCATTAGTCCTATCGTCTGCCTGTCTGTCTGTCGGTCTGTGAACTACAATAGCGAGCACCTAATTTTAACCTAAACGTGTTTGGCGACGAATCTGTGTGTAGGCCAGGCCTCTCTAAATCAAATGGATCTTCAACTTTATACGGGCACATTTCTTAAAATTCCTATCCATAATCGACATATTATTAGCATACGTTCTCCATTCTGTCTGTAAATGTATTGCTCCAATAGAGCTGTTTTGAGTAAAAAACAGGACATATGTCCCTTTTGCATTAAAATTTGCAAAATTTCGAAAATTGCGGAAAATGAACTGTGTCAATGCGTCCGGAGCTTCCATTGCTACAACCTGGGGTTAGGCGAGTGCGAACCTGTATGCCAGTGTTCGATTATTAGCACGGACAAATATTTTTGCGGGTTCAACTTATAACGAAATAGTACTACGTAACCATTGCAAATAATACTAAAAAAGTATGCACTGCTGTAGCACTACTAGTTATTCTTAGACATTTCCTTAAAAAAATATTTTTCACACTTTCCCTTTGACTGTGTCGCTTACGTTCGGCAAAAGTTCTAGCCACGTGTAATCAAAGTGCAAGAATCAAGTGTCGTCATCCAAACAAAATATTCATTTAATTATCTACAATCGAGAAACAAATTATAAATATTGATTTATAAAAATAACGTAAACGCAAACTATTTCACTTGAAGATAGTAAGTAAGAAAGAATTGTGGTAATTCTGTTTCAGTTTGCTAGATCTTGTGCTCAAAATTAAATCAGTGAGCAAGACAATGTTCAAGTCCTTGAAAGAAAAGTGTTAAAGAAAAAGTAAAGAACAAAAGCACCTTCGTCTATTTCGAATAATTTTCCGACCTCACTTTCTCTTGTGCTGTACGGAGCTTGGCTGTCGGCTTTGAGTACTTGAGGTAGAGACGCTAGTTTCCGCCCCACAACATCACACACTGCAATTTCTTCCGTCATGGTGGTAATTCAGGACGAATGAAATAGAAAACTGACAATTTTCCTACGCGGAAGGGATATTTGGAATGTTAGTTCATTCACGAGCCCGATTCCAGAGCCTTTCCTACTTTCGCGCAAAAAATGCACGTCGCGGGATTTGCAGTGCGGCAGTATATAGGCAGTAGTGTTACCACGCTCTAATGTACTTACTTCGGTAGTACATATACTAAAATTGGAACGATACAGAGAAGATTAGCATGGCCCCTGCGCAAGGATGACACGCAAAATCGTGAAGCGTTCCACATTTTATCGAGACTTTAACTGTGATGAATTTCAAAGCGATCCCTTGCAATGTTTACTACTTTTGTTTCTAAACTACGTCGTAAGAGAAAAGTATGGAACGCTGTCTGAAAAAGTGATAACAATTGGAGAGAAAACACACGTGTTGTGCGTATACCCAAAAATTGTAATTATTGCGCTGCTGCGCGCCGTAAATTAATAACTCTTATACGTCTTATTCTTTCGTGGCTTCTTGTATCAGTGAAAGGACATTTTTTCGACATGTCCGTCCTTTCGACCGCCCGCGCGCCCGTTCATTCGTCCGTTGTTCATTCATTAGTCCTATCGTCTGCCTGTCTGTCTGTCGGTCTGTGAACAACAATAGCGAGCACCTAATTTTAACCTAAACGTGTTTGCCGACGAATCTGCGTGTAGGCCAGGCCTCTCTAAATCAAATTGATCATCAACTTTATACGGGCACATTTCTTAAAATTCCTATCCATAATCGACATATTATTAGCATACGTTCTCCATTCTGTCTGTAAATGTATTGCTCCAATAGAGCTGTTTTGAGTAAAAAACAGGACATATGTCCTTTTTGCATGAAAATGTGCAAAATTTCGAAAATTGCGGATAATGAACTGTGTCAATGCGTCCGAAGCTTTCATTGCTACAACCTAGGGTTAGGCGAGTACGAGCCTGTATGCCAGTGTTCGATTATTAGCACGGACATTTATTTTTGCGGGTTCAACATATAACGAAATAGTACTACGTAACCATTGCAAATAATATTAAAAAAGTATGCACTGCTGTAGCACTACTAGTTATTCTTAGACAGTTCCTTAAAAAAATATTTTTCACACTTTCCCTTTGACTGTGTCGCTTACGTTTGGCAAAAGTTCTAGCCACGTCTAATCAAAGTGCAAGAATCAAGTGTCGTCATCCAAACAAAATATTCATTTAATTATCTACAATCGAGAAACAAATTATAAATATTGATTTATAAAAAATAACGTAAACGCAAACTATTTCACTTGAAGATAGTAAGTAAGAAAGAATAGTGGTAATTCTGTTTCAGTTTGCTAGATCTTGTGCTCAAAATTAAATCAGTGAGCAAGACAATGTTCAAGTCCTTGAAAGAAAAGTGTTAAAGAAGAAGTAAAGAACAAAAGCACCTTCGTCTATTTCGAATAATTTTCCGACCTCACTTTCTCTTGTGCTGTACGGAGCTTGGCTGTCGGCTTTGACTTCTTGAGGTAGGGACGCTAGTTTCCGCCCCACAACATCACACAATGCAATTTCTTCCGTCATGGTGGTAATTCAGGACGAATGAAATAGAAAACTGACAATTTTCCTACGCGGAAGGGAAATTTGGAATTTTAGTTCATTCACGAGCCCGATTCCAGAGCCTTTCTTACATTCGCGCCAAAAATGCACGTCGCGGGATTTGCAGTGCGGCAGTATATAGGCAGTAGTGTTACCACGCTCCAATGTACTTACTTCGGTAGTACATATACTAAAATTGGAACGATACAGAGAAGATTAGCATGGCCCCTATATTACTAAAATTGCGGATAATGAACTGTGTCAATGCGTCCGAAGCTTTCATTGCTACAACCTAGGGTTAAGCGAGTGCGAGCCTGTATGCCAGTGTTCGATTCTTAGCACGGACAACTATTTTTGCGGGTTCAACATATAACGAAATAGTACTACGTAACCATTGCAAATAATACTAAAAAAGTATGCACTGCTGTAGCACTACTAGTTATTCTTAGACATTTCCTTAAAAAAATATTTTTCACACTTTCCCTTTGACTGTGTCGCTTACGTTTGGCAAAAGTTCTAGCCACGTCTAATCAAAGTGCAAGAATCAAGTGTCGTCATCCAAACAAAATATTCATTTAATTATCTACAATCGAGAAACAAATTATAAATATTGATTTATAAAAAATAACGTAAACGCAAACTATTTCACTTGAAGATAGTAAGTAAGAAAGAATACTGGTAATTATGTTTCAGTTTGCTAGATCTTGTGCTCAAAATTAAATCAGTGAGCAAGACAATGTTCAAGTCCTTGAAAGAAAAGTGTTAAAGAAGAAGTAAAGAACAAAAGCACCTTCGTCTATTTCGAATAATTTTCCGACCTCACTTTCTCTTGTGCTGTACGGAGCTTGGCTGTCGGCTTTGAGTACTTGAGGTAGGGACGCTAGTTTCCGCCCCACAACATCACACACTGCAATTTCTTCCGTCATGGTGGTAATTCAGGACGAACGAAATAGAAAACTGACAATTTTCCTACGCGGAAGGGATATTTGAAACGTTAGTTCATTCACGAGCCCGATTCCAGAGCCTTTCCTACTTTCGCGCAAAAAATGCACGTCGCGGGATTTGCAGTGCGGCAGTATATAGGCAGTAGTGTTACCACGCTCCAATGTACTTACTTCGGTAGTACATATACTAAAATTGGAACGATACAGAGAAGATTAGCATGGCCCCTGCGCAAGGATGACACGCAAAATCGTGAAGCGTTCCACATTTTTTCGAGACTTTAACTGTGATGAATTTCAAAGCGATCCCTTGCAATGTTTACTACTTTTGTTTATAAACTACGTCGTAAGAGAAAAGTATGGAACGCTGTCTGAAAAAGTGATAACAATTGGAGAGAAAACACACGTGTTGTGCGTATACCCAAAAATTGTAATTATTGCGCTGCTGCGCGTCGTAAATTAATAACTCTTATACGTCTTATTCTTTCGTGGCTTCTTGTATCAGTGAAAGGACATTTTTTCGACATGTCCGTCCTTTCGACCGCCCGCGCGCCCGTTCATTCGTCCGTCGTTCATTCATTAGTCCTATCGTCTGCCTGTCTGTCTGTCGGTCTGTGAACTACAATAGCGAGCACCTAATTTTAACCTAAACGTGTTTGGCGACGAATCTGTGTGTAGGCCAGGCCTCTCTAAATCAAATGGATCTTCAACTTTATACAGGCACATTTCTTAAAATTCCTATCCATAATCGACATATTATTAGCATACGTTCTCCATTCTGTCTGTAAATGTATTGCTCCAATTGAGCTGTTTTGAGTAAAAAACAGGACATATGTCCCTTTTGCATGAAAATTTGCAAAATTTCGAAAATTGCGGAAAATGAACTGTGTCAATGCGTCCGGAGCTTCCATTGCTACAACCTGGGGTTAGGCGAGTGCGAACCTGTATGCCAGTGTTCGATTATTAGCACGGACAAATATTTTTGCGGGTTCAACTTATAACGAAATAGTACTACGTAACCATTGCAAATAATACTAAAAAAGTATGCACTGCTGTAGCACTACTAGTTATTCTTAGACATTTCCTTAAAAAAATATTTTTCACACTTTCCCTTTGACTGTGTCGCTTACGTTCGGCAAAAGTTCTAGCCACGTGTAATCAAAGTGCAAGAATCAAGTGTCGTCATCCAAACAAAATATTCATTTAATTATCTACAATCGAGAAACAAATTATAAATATTGATTTATAAAAAATAACGTAAACGCAAACTATTTCACTTGAAGATAGTAAGTAAGAAAGAATTGTGGTAATTCTGTTTCAGTTTGCTAGATCTTGTGCTCAAAATTAAATCAGTGAGCAAGACAATGTCCAAGTCCTTGAAAGAAAAGTGTTAAAGAAAAAGTAAAGAACAAAAGCACCTTCGTCTATTTCGAATAATTTTCCGACCTCACTTTCTCTTGTGCTGTACGGAGCTTGGCTGTCGGCTTTGAGTACTTGAGGTAGAGACGCTAGTTTCCGCCCCACAACATCACACACTGCAATTTCTTCCGTCATGGTGGTAATTCAGGACGAACGAAATAGAAAACTGACAATTTTCCTACGCGGAAGGGATATTTGGAATGTTAGTTCATTCACGAGCCCGATTCCAGAGCCTTTCCTACTTTCGCGCAAAAAATGCACGTCGCGGGATTTGCAGTGCGGCAGTATATAGGCAGTAGTGTTACCACGCTCTAATGTACTTACTTCGGTAGTACATATACTAAAATTGGAACGATACAGAGAAGATTAGCATGGCCCCTGCGCAAGGATGACACGCAAAATCGTGAAGCGTTCCACATTTTATCGAGACTTTAACTGTGATGAATTTCAAAGCGATCCCTTGCAATGTTTACTACTTTTGTTTCTAAACTACGTCGTAAGAGAAAAGTATGGAACGCTGTCTGAAAAAGTGATAACAATTGGAGAGAAAACACACGTGTTGTGCGTATACCCAAAAATTGTAATTATTGCGCTGCTGCGCGCCGTAAATTAATAACTCTTATACGTCTTATTCTTTCGTGGCTTCTTGTATCAGTGAAAGGACATTTTTTCGACATGTCCGTCCTTTCGACCGCCCGCGCGCCCGTTCATTCGTCCGTTGTTCATTCATTAGTCCTATCGTCTGCCTGTTTGTCTGTCGGTCTGTGAACAACAATAGCGAGAACCTAATTTTAACCTAAACGTGTTTGCCGACGAATCTGCGTGTAGGCCAGGCCTCTCTAAATCAAATTGATCATCAACTTTATACGGGCACATTTCTTAAAATTCCTATCCATAATCGACATATTATTAGCATACGTTCTCCATTCTGTCTGTAAATGTATTGCTCCAATAGAGCTGTTTTGAGTAAAAAACAGGACATATGTCCTTTTTGCATGAAAATGTGCAAAATTTCGAAAATTGCGGATAATGAACTGTGTCAATGCGTCCGAAGCTTTCATTGCTACAACCTAGGGTTAGGCGAGTACGAGCCTGTATGCCAGTGTTCGATTATTAGCACGGACATTTATTTTTGCGGGTTCAACATATAACGAAATAGTACTACGTAACCATTGCAAATAATATTAAAAAAGTATGCACTGCTGTAGCACTACTAGTTATTCTTAGACAGTTCCTTAAAAAAATATTTTTCACACTTTCCCTTTGACTGTGTCGCTTACGTTTGGCAAAAGTTCTAGCCACGTCTAATCAAAGTGCAAGAATCAAGTGTCGTCATCCAAACAAAATATTCATTTAATTATCTACAATCGAGAAACAAATTATAAATATTGATTTATAAAAAATAACGTAAACGCAAACTATTTCACTTGAAGATAGTAAGTAAGAAAGAATAGTGGTAATTCTGTTTCAGTTTGCTAGATCTTGTGCTCAAAATTAAATCAGTGAGCAAGACAATGTTCAAGTCCTTGAAAGAAAAGTGTTAAAGAAGAAGTAAAGAACAAAAGCACCTTCGTCTATTTCGAATAATTTTCCGACCTCACTTTCTCTTGTGCTGTACGGAGCTTGGCTGTCGGCTTTGAGTACTTGAGGTAGAGACGCTAGTTTCCGCCCCACAACATCACACACTGCAATTTCTTCCGTCATGGTGGTAATTCAGGACGAATGAAATAGAAAACTGACAATTTTCCTACGCGGAAGGGATATTTGGAATGTTAGTTCATTCACGAGCCCGATTCCAGAGCCTTTCCTACTTTCGCGCAAAAAATGCACGTCGCGGGATTTGCAGTGCGGCAGTATATAGGCAGTAGTGTTACCACGCTCTAATGTACTTACTTCGGTAGTACATATACTAAAATTGGAACGATACAGAGAAGATTAGCATGGCCCCTGCGCAAGGATGACACGCAAAATCGTGAAGCGTTCCACATTTTATCGAGACTTTAACTGTGATGAATTTCAAAGCGATCCCTTGCAATGTTTACTACTTTTGTTTCTAAACTACGTCGTAAGAGAAAAGTATGGAACGCTGTCTGAAAAAGTGATAACAATTGGAGAGAAAACACACGTGTTGTGCGTATACCCAAAAATTGTAATTATTGCGCTGCTGCGCGCCGTAAATTAATAACTCTTATACGTCTTATTCTTTCGTGGCTTCTTGTATCAGTGAAAGGACATTTTTTCGACATGTCCGTCCTTTCGACCGCCCGCGCGCCCGTTCATTCGTCCGTTGTTCATTCATTAGTCCTATCGTCTGCCTGTCTGTCTGTCGGTCTGTGAACAACAATAGCGAGCACCTAATTTTAACCTAAACGTGTTTGCCGACGAATCTGCGTGTAGGCCAGGCCTCTCTAAATCAAATTGATCATCAACTTTATACGGGCACATTTCTTAAAATTCCTATCCATAATCGACATATTATTAGCATACGTTCTCCATTCTGTCTGTAAATGTATTGCTCCAATAGAGCTGTTTTGAGTAAAAAACAGGACATATGTCCTTTTTGCATGAAAATGTGCAAAATTTCGAAAATTGCGGATAATGAACTGTGTCAATGCGTCCGAAGCTTTCATTGCTACAACCTAGGGTTAGGCGAGTACGAGCCTGTATGCCAGTGTTCGATTATTAGCACGGACATTTATTTTTGCGGGTTCAACATATAACGAAATAGTACTACGTAACCATTGCAAATAATATTAAAAAAGTATGCACTGCTGTAGCACTACTAGTTATTCTTAGACAGTTCCTTAAAAAAATATTTTTCACACTTTCCCTTTGACTGTGTCGCTTACGTTTGGCAAAAGTTCTAGCCACGTCTAATCAAAGTGCAAGAATCAAGTGTCGTCATCCAAACAAAATATTCATTTAATTATCTACAATCGAGAAACAAATTATAAATATTGATTTATAAAAAATAACGTAAACGCAAACTATTTCACTTGAAGATAGTAAGTAAGAAAGAATAGTGGTAATTCTGTTTCAGTTTGCTAGATCTTGTGCTCAAAATTAAATCAGTGAGCAAGACAATGTTCAAGTCCTTGAAAGAAAAGTGTTAAAGAAGAAGTAAAGAACAAAAGCACCTTCGTCTATTTCGAATAATTTTCCGACCTCACTTTCTCTTGTGCTGTACGGAGCTTGGCTGTCGGCTTTGAGTACTTGAGGTAGAGACGCTAGTTTCCGCCCCACAACATCACACACTGCAATTTCTTCCGTCATGGTGGTAATTCAGGACGAATGAAATAGAAAACTGACAATTTTCCTACGCGGAAGGGATATTTGGAATGTTAGTTCATTCACGAGCCCGATTCCAGAGCCTTTCCTACTTTCGCGCAAAAAATGCACGTCGCGGGATTTGCAGTGCGGCAGTATATAGGCAGTAGTGTTACCACGCTCTAATGTACTTACTTCGGTAGTACATATACTAAAATTGGAACGATACAGAGAAGATTAGCATGGCCCCTGCGCAAGGATGACACGCAAAATCGTGAAGCGTTCCACATTTTATCGAGACTTTAACTGTGATGAATTTCAAAGCGATCCCTTGCAATGTTTACTACTTTTGTTTCTAAACTACGTCGTAAGAGAAAAGTATGGAACGCTGTCTGAAAAAGTGATAACAATTGGAGAGAAAACACACGTGTTGTGCGTATACCCAAAAATTGTAATTATTGCGCTGCTGCGCGCCGTAAATTAATAACTCTTATACGTCTTATTCTTTCGTGGCTTCTTGTATCAGTGAAAGGACATTTTTTCGACATGTCCGTCCTTTCGACCGCCCGCGCGCCCGTTCATTCGTCCGTTGTTCATTCATTAGTCCTATCGTCTGCCTGTCTGTCTGTCGGTCTGTGAACAACAATAGCGAGCACCTAATTTTAACCTAAACGTGTTTGCCGACGAATCTGCGTGTAGGCCAGGCCTCTCTAAATCAAATTGATCATCAACTTTATACGGGCACATTTCTTAAAATTCCTATCCATAATCGACATATTATTAGCATACGTTCTCCATTCTGTCTGTAAATGTATTGCTCCAATAGAGCTGTTTTGAGTAAAAAACAGGACATATGTCCTTTTTGCATGAAAATGTGCAAAATTTCGAAAATTGCGGATAATGAACTGTGTCAATGCGTCCGAAGCTTTCATTGCTACAACCTAGGGTTAGGCGAGTACGAGCCTGTATGCCAGTGTTCGATTATTAGCACGGACATTTATTTTTGCGGGTTCAACATATAACGAAATAGTACTACGTAACCATTGCAAATAATATTAAAAAAGTATGCACTGCTGTAGCACTACTAGTTATTCTTAGACAGTTCCTTAAAAAAATATTTTTCACACTTTCCCTTTGACTGTGTCGCTTACGTTTGGCAAAAGTTCTAGCCACGTCTAATCAAAGTGCAAGAATCAAGTGTCGTCATCCAAACAAAATATTCATTTAATTATCTACAATCGAGAAACAAATTATGAATATTGATTTATAAAAAATAACGTAAACGCAAACTATTTCACTTGAAGATAGTAAGTAAGAAAGAATAGTGGTAATTCTGTTTCAGTTTGCTAGATCTTGTGCTCAAAATTAAATCAGTGAGCAAGACAATATTCAAGTCCTTGAAAGAAAAGTGTTAAAGAAGAAGTAAAGAACAAAAGCACCTTCGTCTATTTCGAATAATTTTCCGACCTCACTTTCTCTTGTGCTGTACGGAGCTTGGCTGTCGGCTTTGACTTCTTGAGGTAGGGACGCTAGTTTCCGCCCCACAACATCACACAATGCAATTTCTTCCGTCATGGTGGTAATTCAGGACGAATGAAATAGAAAACTGACAATTTTCCTACGCGGAAGGGAAATTTGGAATTTTAGTTCATTCACGAGCCCGATTCCAGAGCCTTTCTTACATTCGCGCAAAAAATGCACGTCGCGGGATTTGCAGTGCGGCAGTATATAGGCAGTAGTGTTACCACGCTCCAATGTACTTACTTCGGTAGTACATATACTAAAATTGGAACGATACAGAGAAGATTAGCATGGCCCCTATATTACTAAAATTGCGGATAATGAACTGTGTCAATGCGTCCGAAGCTTTCATTTCTACAACCTAGGGTTAAGCGAGTGCGAGCCTGTATGCCAGTGTTCGATTCTTAGCACGGACAACTATTTTTGCGGGTTCAACATATAACGAAATAGTACTACGTAACCATTGCAAATAATACTAAAAAAGTATGCACTGCTGTAGCACTACTAGTTATTCTTAGACATTTCCTTAAAAAAATATTTTTCACACTTTCCCTTTGACTGTGTCGCTTACGTTTGGCAAAAGTTCTAGCCACGTCTAATCAAAGTGCAAGAATCAAGTGTCGTCATCCAAACAAAATATTCATTTAATTATCTACAATCGAGAAACAAATTATAAATATTGATTTATAAAAAATAACGTAAACGCAAACTATTTCACTTGAAGATAGTAAGTAAGAAAGAATACTGGTAATTATGTTTTAGTTTGCTAGATCTTGTGCTCAAAATTAAATCAGTGAGCAAGACAATGTTCAAGTCCTTGAAAGAAAAGTGTTAAAGAAGAAGTAAAGAACAAAAGCACCTTCGTCTATTTCGAATAATTTTCCGACCTCACTTTCTCTTGTGCTGTACGGAGCTTGGCTGTCGGCTTTGAGTACTTGAGGTAGGGACGCTAGTTTCCGCCCCACAACATCACACACTGCAATTTCTTCCGTCATGGTGGTAATTCAGGACGAACGAAATAGAAAACTGACAATTTTCCTACGCGGAAGGGATATTTGAAACGTTAGTTCATTCACGAGCCCGATTCCAGAGCCTTTCCTACTTTCGCGCAAAAAATGCACGTCGCGGGATTTGCAGTGCGGCAGTATATAGGCAGTAGTGTTACCACGCTCCAATGTACTTACTTCGGTAGTACATATACTAAAATTGGAACGATACAGAGAAGATTAGCATGGCCCCTGCGCAAGGATGACACGCAAAATCGTGAAGCGTTCCACATTTTTTCGAGACTTTAACTGTGATGAATTTCAAAGCGATCCCTTGCAATGTTTACTACTTTTGTTTATAAACTACGTCGTAAGAGAAAAGTATGGAACGCTGTCTGAAAAAGTGATAACAATTGGAGAGAAAACACACGTGTTGTGCGTATACCCAAAAATTGTAATTATTGCGCTGCTGCGCGTCGTAAATTAATAACTCTTATACGTCTTATTCTTTCGTGGCTTCTTGTATCAGTGAAAGGACATTTTTTCGACATGTCCGTCCTTTCGACCGCCCGCGCGCCCGTTCATTCGTCCGTCGTTCATTCATTAGTCCTATCGTCTGCCTGTCTGTCTGTCGGTCTGTGAACTACAATAGCGAGCACCTAATTTTAACCTAAACGTGTTTGGCGACGAATCTGTGTGTAGGCCAGGCCTCTCTAAATCAAATGGATCTTCAACTTTATACGGGCACATTTCTTAAAATTCCTATCCATAATCGACATATTATTAGCATACGTTCTCCATTCTGTCTGTAAATGTATTGCTCCAATAGAGCTGTTTTGAGTAAAAAACAGGACATATGTCCCTTTTGCATTAAAATTTGCAAAATTTCGAAAATTGCGGAAAATGAACTGTGTCAATGCGTCCGGAGCTTCCATTGCTACAACCTGGGGTTAGGCGAGTGCGAACCTGTATGCCAGTGTTCGATTATTAGCACGGACAAATATTTTTGCGGGTTCAACTTATAACGAAATAGTACTACGTAACCATTGCAAATAATACTAAAAAAGTATGCACTGCTGTAGCACTACTAGTTATTCTTAGACATTTCCTTAAAAAAATATTTTTCACACTTTCCCTTTGACTGTGTCGCTTACGTTCGGCAAAAGTTCTAGCCACGTGTAATCAAAGTGCAAGAATCAAGTGTCGTCATCCAAACAAAATATTCATTTAATTATCTACAATCGAGAAACAAATTATAAATATTGATTTATAAAAAATAACGTAAACGCAAACTATTTCACTTGAAGATAGTAAGTAAGAAAGAATTGTGGTAATTCTGTTTCAGTTTGCTAGATCTTGTGCTCAAAATTAAATCAGTGAGCAAGACAATATTCAAGTCCTTGAAAGAAAAGTGTTAAAGAAAAAGTAAAGAACAAAAGCACCTTCGTCTATTTCGAATAATTTTCCGACCTCACTTTCTCTTGTGCTGTACGGAGCTTGGCTGTCGGCTTTGAGTACTTGAGGTAGAGACGCTAGTTTCCGCCCCACAACATCACACACTGCAATTTCTTCCGTCATGGTGGTAATTCAGGACGAATGAAATAGAAAACTGACAATTTTCCTACGCGGAAGGGATATTTGGAATGTTAGTTCATTCACGAGCCCGATTCCAGAGCCTTTCCTACTTTCGCGCAAAAAATGCACGTCGCGGGATTTGCAGTGCGGCAGTATATAGGCAGTAGTGTTACCACGCTCTAATGTACTTACTTCGGTAGTACATATACTAAAATTGGAACGATACAGAGAAGATTAGCATGGCCCCTGCGCAAGGATGACACGCAAAATCGTGAAGCGTTCCACATTTTATCGAGACTTTAACTGTGATGAATTTCAAAGCGATCCCTTGCAATGTTTACTACTTTTGTTTCTAAACTACGTCGTAAGAGAAAAGTATGGAACGCTGTCTGAAAAAGTGATAACAATTGGAGAGAAAACACACGTGTTGTGCGTATACCCAAAAATTGTAATTATTGCGCTGCTGCGCGCCGTAAATTAATAACTCTTATACGTCTTATTCTTTCGTGGCTTCTTGTATCAGTGAAAGGACATTTTTTCGACATGTCCGTCCTTTCGACCGCCCGCGCGCCCGTTCATTCGTCCGTTGTTCATTCATTAGTCCTATCGTCTGCCTGTCTGTCTGTCGGTCTGTGAACAACAATAGCGAGCACCTAATTTTAACCTAAACGTGTTTGCCGACGAATCTGCGTGTAGGCCAGGCCTCTCTAAATCAAATTGATCATCAACTTTATACGGGCACATTTCTTAAAATTCCTATCCATAATCGACATATTATTAGCATACGTTCTCCATTCTGTCTGTAAATGTATTGCTCCAATAGAGCTGTTTTGAGTAAAAAACAGGACATATGTCCTTTTTGCATGAAAATGTGCAAAATTTCGAAAATTGCGGATAATGAACTGTGTCAATGCGTCCGAAGCTTTCATTGCTACAACCTAGGGTTAGGCGAGTACGAGCCTGTATGCCAGTGTTCGATTATTAGCACGGACATTTATTTTTGCGGGTTCAACATATAACGAAATAGTACTACGTAACCATTGCAAATAATATTAAAAAAGTATGCACTGCTGTAGCACTACTAGTTATTCTTAGACAGTTCCTTAAAAAAATATTTTTCACACTTTCCCTTTGACTGTGTCGCTTACGTTTGGCAAAAGTTCTAGCCACGTCTAATCAAAGTGCAAGAATCAAGTGTCGTCATCCAAACAAATTATTCATTTAATTATCTACAATCGAGAAACAAATTATAAATATTGATTTATAAAAAATAACGTAAACGCAAACTATTTCACTTGAAGATAGTAAGTAAGAAAGAATAGTGGTAATTCTGTTTCAGTTTGCTAGATCTTGTGCTCAAAATTAAATCAGTGAGCAAGACAATGTTCAAGTCCTTGAAAGAAAAGTGTTAAAGAAGAAGTAAAGAACAAAAGCACCTTCGTCTATTTCGAATAATTTTCCGACCTCACTTTCTCTTGTGCTGTACGGAGCTTGGCTGTCGGCTTTGACTTCTTGAGGTAGGGACGCTAGTTTCCGCCCCACAACATCACACAATGCAATTTCTTCCGTCATGGTGGTAATTCAGGACGAATGAAATAGAAAACTGACAATTTTCCTACGCGGAAGGGAAATTTGGAATTTTAGTTCATTCACGAGCCCGATTCCAGAGCCTTTCTTACATTCGCGCAAAAAATGCACGTCGCGGGATTTGCAGTGCGGCAGTATATAGGCAGTAGTGTTACCACGCTCCAATGTACTTACTTCGGTAGTACATATACTAAAATTGGAACGATACAGAGAAGATTAGCATGGCCCCTATATTACTAAAATTGCGGATAATGAACTGTGTCAATGCGTCCGAAGCTTTCATTGCTACAACCTAGGGTTAAGCGAGTGCGAGCCTGTATGCCAGTGTTCGATTCTTAGCACGGACAACTATTTTTGCGGGTTCAACATATAACGAAATAGTACTACGTAACCATTGCAAATAATACTAAAAAAGTATGCACTGCTGTAGCACTACTAGTTATTCTTAGACATTTCCTTAAAAAAATATTTTTCACACTTTCCCTTTGACTGTGTCGCTTACGTTTGGCAAAAGTTCTAGCCACGTCTAATCAAAGTGCAAGAATCAAGTGTCGTCATCCAAACAAAATATTCATTTAATTATCTACAATCGAGAAACAAATTATAAATATTGATTTATAAAAAATAACGTAAACGCAAACTATTTCACTTGAAGATAGTAAGTAAGAAAGAATACTGGTAATTCTGTTTCAGTTTGCTAGATCTTGTGCTCAAAATTAAATCAGTGAGCAAGACAATGTTCAAGTCCTTGAAAGAAAAGTGTTAAAGAAGAAGTAAAGAACAAAAGCACCTTCGTCTATTTCGAATAATTTTCCGACCTCACTTTCTCTTGTGCTGTACGGAGCTTGGCTGTCGGCTTTGAGTACTTGAGGTAGGGACGCTAGTTTCCGCCCCACAACATCACACACTGCAATTTCTTCCGTCATGGTGGTAATTCAGGACGAACGAAATAGAAAACTGACAATTTTCCTACGCGGAAGGGATATTTGAAACGTTAGTTCATTCACGAGCCCGATTCCAGAGCCTTTCCTACTTTCGCGCAAAAAATGCACGTCGCGGGATTTGCAGTGCGGCAGTATATAGGCAGTAGTGTTACCACGCTCCAATGTACTTACTTCGGTAGTACATATACTAAAATTGGAACGATACAGAGAAGATTAGCATGGCCCCTGCGCAAGGATGACACGCAAAATCGTGAAGCGTTCCACATTTTTTCGAGACTTTAACTGTGATGAATTTCAAAGCGATCCCTTGCAATGTTTACTACTTTTGTTTATAAACTACGTCGTAAGAGAAAAGTATGGAACGCTGTCTGAAAAAGTGATAACAATTGGAGAGAAAACACACGTGTTGTGCGTATACCCAAAAATTGTAATTATTGCGCTGCTGCGCGTCGTAAATTAATAACTCTTATACGTCTTATTCTTTCGTGGCTTCTTGTATCAGTGAAAGGACATTTTTTCGACATGTCCGTCCTTTCGACCGCCCGCGCGCCCGTTCATTCGTCCGTCGTTCATTCATTAGTCCTATCGTCTGCCTGTCTGTCTGTCGGTCTGTGAACTACAATAGCGAGCACCTAATTTTAACCTAAACGTGTTTGGCGACGAATCTGTGTGTAGGCCAGGCCTCTCTAAATCAAATGGATCTTCAACTTTATACGGGCACATTTCTTAAAATTCCTATCCATAATCGACATATTATTAGCATACGTTCTCCATTCTGTCTGTAAATGTATTGCTCCAATAGAGCTGTTTTGAGTAAAAAACAGGACATATGTCCCTTTTGCATTAAAATTTGCAAAATTTCGAAAATTGCGGAAAATGAACTGTGTCAATGCGTCCGGAGCTTCCATTGCTACAACCTGGGGTTAGGCGAGTGCGAACCTGTATGCCAGTGTTCGATTATTAGCACGGACAAATATTTTTGCGGGTTCAACTTATAACGAAATAGTACTACGTAACCATTGCAAATAATACTAAAAAAGTATGCACTGCTGTAGCACTACTAGTTATTCTTAGACATTTCCTTAAAAAAATATTTTTCACACTTTCCCTTTGACTGTGTCGCTTACGTTCGGCAAAAGTTCTAGCCACGTGTAATCAAAGTGCAAGAATCAAGTGTCGTCATCCAAACAAAATATTCATTTAATTATCTACAATCGAGAAACAAATTATAAATATTGATTTATAAAAAATAACGTAAACGCAAACTATTTCACTTGAAGATAGTAAGTAAGAAAGAATTGTGGTAATTCTGTTTCAGTTTGCTAGATCTTGTGCTCAAAATTAAATCAGTGAGCAAGACAATGTCCAAGTCCTTGAAAGAAAAGTGTTAAAGAAAAAGTAAAGAACAAAAGCACCTTCGTCTATTTCGAATAATTTTCCGACCTCACTTTCTCTTGTGCTGTACGGAGCTTGGCTGTCGGCTTTGAGTACTTGAGGTAGAGACGCTAGTTTCCGCCCCACAACATCACACACTGCAATTTCTTCCG
Source organism: Gryllus longicercus (assembly GCA_038098605.1). Taxonomy (NCBI): domain Eukaryota; kingdom Metazoa; phylum Arthropoda; class Insecta; order Orthoptera; family Gryllidae; genus Gryllus; species Gryllus longicercus. The sequence continues at coordinate 3,184,337 of JAZDUA010000147.1, forward strand.
TCATGGTGGTAATTCAGGACGAATGAAATAGAAAACTGACAATTTTCCTACGCGGAAGGGATATTTGGAATGTTAGTTCATTCACGAGCCCGATTCCAGAGCCTTTCCTACTTTCGCGCAAAAAATGCACGTCGCGGGATTTGCAGTGCGGCAGTATATAGGCAGTAGTGTTACCACGCTCTAATGTACTTACTTCGGTAGTACATATACTAAAATTGGAACGATACAGAGAAGATTAGCATGGCCCCTGCGCAAGGATGACACGCAAAATCGTGAAGCGTTCCACATTTTATCGAGACTTTAACTGTGATGAATTTCAAAGCGATCCCTTGCAATGTTTACTACTTTTGTTTCTAAACTACGTCGTAAGAGAAAAGTATGGAACGCTGTCTGAAAAAGTGATAACAATTGGAGAGAAAACACACGTGTTGTGCGTATACCCAAAAATTGTAATTATTGCGCTGCTGCGCGCCGTAAATTAATAACTCTTATACGTCTTATTCTTTCGTGGCTTCTTGTATCAGTGAAAGGACATTTTTTCGACATGTCCGTCCTTTCGACCGCCCGCGCGCCCGTTCATTCGTCCGTTGTTCATTCATTAGTCCTATCGTCTGCCTGTCTGTCTGTCGGTCTGTGAACAACAATAGCGAGCACCTAATTTTAACCTAAACGTGTTTGCCGACGAATCTGCGTGTAGGCCAGGCCTCTCTAAATCAAATTGATCATCAACTTTATACGGGCACATTTCTTAAAATTCCTATCCATAATCGACATATTATTAGCATACGTTCTCCATTCTGTCTGTAAATGTATTGCTCCAATAGAGCTGTTTTGAGTAAAAAACAGGACATATGTCCTTTTTGCATGAAAATGTGCAAAATTTCGAAAATTGCGGATAATGAACTGTGTCAATGCGTCCGAAGCTTTCATTGCTACAACCTAGGGTTAGGCGAGTACGAGCCTGTATGCCAGTGTTCGATTATTAGCACGGACATTTATTTTTGCGGGTTCAACATATAACGAAATAGTACTACGTAACCATTGCAAATAATATTAAAAAAGTATGCACTGCTGTAGCACTACTAGTTATTCTTAGACAGTTCCTTAAAAAAATATTTTTCACACTTTCCCTTTGACTGTGTCGCTTACGTTTGGCAAAAGTTCTAGCCACGTCTAATCAAAGTGCAAGAATCAAGTGTCGTCATCCAAACAAAATATTCATTTAATTATCTACAATCGAGAAACAAATTATAAATATTGATTTATAAAAAATAACGTAAACGCAAACTATTTCACTTGAAGATAGTAAGTAAGAAAGAATAGTGGTAATTCTGTTTCAGTTTGCTAGATCTTGTGCTCAAAATTAAATCAGTGAGCAAGACAATGTTCAAGTCCTTGAAAGAAAAGTGTTAAAGAAGAAGTAAAGAACAAAAGCACCTTCGTCTATTTCGAATAATTTTCCGACCTCACTTTCTCTTGTGCTGTACGGAGCTTGGCTGTCGGCTTTGACTTCTTGAGGTAGGGACGCTAGTTTCCGCCCCACAACATCACACAATGCAATTTCTTCCGTCATGGTGGTAATTCAGGACGAATGAAATAGAAAACTGACAATTTTCCTACGCGGAAGGGAAATTTGGAATTTTAGTTCATTCACGAGCCCGATTCCAGAGCCTTTCTTACATTCGCGCAAAAAATGCACGTCGCGGGATTTGCAGTGCGGCAGTATATAGGCAGTAGTGTTACCACGCTCCAATGTACTTACTTCGGTAGTACATATACTAAAATTGGAACGATACAGAGAAGATTAGCATGGCCCCTATATTACTAAAATTGCGGATAATGAACTGTGTCAATGCGTCCGAAGCTTTCATTTCTACAACCTAGGGTTAAGCGAGTGCGAGCCTGTATGCCAGTGTTCGATTCTTAGCACGGACAACTATTTTTGCGGGTTCAACATATAACGAAATAGTACTACGTAACCATTGCAAATAATACTAAAAAAGTATGCACTGCTGTAGCACTACTAGTTATTCTTAGACATTTCCTTAAAAAAATATTTTTCACACTTTCCCTTTGACTGTGTCGCTTACGTTTGGCAAAAGTTCTAGCCACGTCTAATCAAAGTGCAAGAATCAAGTGTCGTCATCCAAACAAAATATTCATTTAATTATCTACAATCGAGAAACAAATTATAAATATTGATTTATAAAAAATAACGTAAACGCAAACTATTTCACTTGAAGATAGTAAGTAAGAAAGAATACTGGTAATTATGTTTCAGTTTGCTAGATCTTGTGCTCAAAATTAAATCAGTGAGCAAGACAATGTTCAAGTCCTTGAAAGAAAAGTGTTAAAGAAGAAGTAAAGAACAAAAGCACCTTCGTCTATTTCGAATAATTTTCCGACCTCACTTTCTCTTGTGCTGTACGGAGCTTGGCTGTCGGCTTTGAGTACTTGAGGTAGGGACGCTAGTTTCCGCCCCACAACATCACACACTGCAATTTCTTCCGTCATGGTGGTAATTCAGGACGAACGAAATAGAAAACTGACAATTTTCCTACGCGGAAGGGATATTTGAAACGTTAGTTCATTCACGAGCCCGATTCCAGAGCCTTTCCTACTTTCGCGCAAAAAATGCACGTCGCGGGATTTGCAGTGCGGCAGTATATAGGCAGTAGTGTTACCACGCTCCAATGTACTTACTTCGGTAGTACATATACTAAAATTGGAACGATACAGAGAAGATTAGCATGGCCCCTGCGCAAGGATGACACGCAAAATCGTGAAGCGTTCCACATTTTTTCGAGACTTTAACTGTGATGAATTTCAAAGCGATCCCTTGCAATGTTTACTACTTTTGTTTATAAACTACGTCGTAAGAGAAAAGTATGGAACGCTGTCTGAAAAAGTGATAACAATTGGAGAGAAAACACACGTGTTGTGCGTATACCCAAAAATTGTAATTATTGCGCTGCTGCGCGTCGTAAATTAATAACTCTTATACGTCTTATTCTTTCGTGGCTTCTTGTATCAGTGAAAGGACATTTTTTCGACATGTCCGTCCTTTCGACCGCCCGCGCGCCCGTTCATTCGTCCGTCGTTCATTCATTAGTCCTATCGTCTGCCTGTCTGTCTGTCGGTCTGTGAACTACAATAGCGAGCACCTAATTTTAACCTAAACGTGTTTGGCGACGAATCTGTGTGTAGGCCAGGCCTCTCTAAATCAAATGGATCTTCAACTTTATACGGGCACATTTCTTAAAATTCCTATCCATAATCGACATATTATTAGCATACGTTCTCCATTCTGTCTGTAAATGTATTGCTCCAATAGAGCTGTTTTGAGTAAAAAACAGGACATATGTCCTTTTTGCATGAAAATGTGCAAAATTTCGAAAATTGCGGATAATGAACTGTGTCAATGCGTCCGAAGCTTTCATTGCTACAACCTAGGGTTAGGCGAGTACGAGCCTGTATGCCAGTGTTCGATTATTAGCACGGACATTTATTTTTGCGGGTTCAACATATAACGAAATAGTACTACGTAACCATTGCAAATGATATTAAAAAAGTATGCACTGCTGTAGCACTACTAGTTATTCTTAGACAGTTCCTTAAAAAAATATTTTTCACACTTTCCCTTTGACTGTGTCGCTTACGTTTGGCAAAAGTTCTAGCCACGTCTAATCAAAGTGCAAGAATCAAGTGTCGTCATCCAAACAAAATATTCATTTAATTATCTACAATCGAGAAACAAATTATAAATATTGATTTATAAAAAATAACGTAAACGCAAACTATTTCACTTGAAGATAGTAAGTAAGAAAGAATAGTGGTAATTCTGTTTCAGTTTGCTAGATCTTGTGCTCAAAATTAAATCAGTGAGCAAGACAATGTTCAAGTCCTTGAAAGAAAAGTGTTAAAGAAGAAGTAAAGAACAAAAGCACCTTCGTCTATTTCGAATAATTTTCCGACCTCACTTTCTCTTGTGCTGTACGGAGCTTGGCTGTCGGCTTTGACTTCTTGAGGTAGGGACGCTAGTTTCCGCCCCACAACATCACACAATGCAATTTCTTCCGTCATGGTGGTAATTCAGGACGAATGAAATAGAAAACTGACAATTTTCCTACGCGGAAGGGAAATTTGGAATTTTAGTTCATTCACGAGCCCGATTCCAGAGCCTTTCTTACATTCGCGCAAAAAATGCACGTCGCGGGATTTGCAGTGCGGCAGTATATAGGCAGTAGTGTTACCACGCTCCAATGTACTTACTTCGGTAGTACATATACTAAAATTGGAACGATACAGAGAAGATTAGCATGGCCCCTATATTACTAAAATTGCGGATAATGAACTGTGTCAATGCGTCCGAAGCTTTCATTGCTACAACCTAGGGTTAAGCGAGTGCGAGCCTGTATGCCAGTGTTCGATTCTTAGCACGGACAACTATTTTTGCGGGTTCAACATATAACGAAATAGTACTACGTAACCATTGCAAATAATACTAAAAAAGTATGCACTGCTGTAGCACTACTAGTTATTCTTAGACATTTCCTTAAAAAAATATTTTTCACACTTTCCCTTTGACTGTGTCGCTTACGTTTGGCAAAAGTTCTAGCCACGTCTAATCAAAGTGCAAGAATCAAGTGTCGTCATCCAAACAAAATATTCATTTAATTATCTACAATCGAGAAACAAATTATAAATATTGATTTATAAAAAATAACGTAAACGCAAACTATTTCACTTGAAGATAGTAAGTAAGAAAGAATACTGGTAATTATGTTTCAGTTTGCTAGATCTTGTGCTCAAAATTAAATCAGTGAGCAAGACAATGTTCAAGTCCTTGAAAGAAAAGTGTTAAAGAAGAAGTAAAGAACAAAAGCACCTTCGTCTATTTCGAATAATTTTCCGACCTCACTTTCTCTTGTGCTGTACGGAGCTTGGCTGTCGGCTTTGAGTACTTGAGGTAGGGACGCTAGTTTCCGCCCCACAACATCACACACTGCAATTTCTTCCGTCATGGTGGTAATTCAGGACGAACGAAATAGAAAACTGACAATTTTCCTACGCGGAAGGGATATTTGAAACGTTAGTTCATTCACGAGCCCGATTCCAGAGCCTTTCCTACTTTCGCGCAAAAAATGCACGTCGCGGGATTTGCAGTGCGGCAGTATATAGGCAGTAGTGTTACCACGCTCCAATGTACTTACTTCGGTAGTACATATACTAAAATTGGAACGATACAGAGAAGATTAGCATGGCCCCTGCGCAAGGACGACACGCAAAATCGTGAAGCGTTCCACATTTTTTCGAGACTTTAACTGTGATGAATTTCAAAGCGATCCCTTGCAATGTTTACTACTTATGTTTATAAACTACGTCGTAAGAGAAAAGTATGGAACGCTGTCTGAAAAAGTGATAACAATTGGAGAGAAAACACACGTGTTGTGCGTATACACAAAAATTGTAATTATTGCGCTGCTGCGCGTCGTAAATTAATAACTCTTATACGTCTTATTCTTTCGTGGCTTCTTGTATCAGTGAAAGGACATTTTTTCGACATGTCCGTCCTTTCGACCGCCCGCGCGCCCGTTCATTCGTCCGTCGTTCATTCATTAGTCCTATCGTCTGCCTGTCTGTCTGTCGGTCTGTGAACTACAATAGCGAGCACCTAATTTTAACCTAAACGTGTTTGGCGACGAATCTGTGTGTAGGCCAGGCCTCTCTAAATCAAATGGATCTTCAACTTTATACGGGCACATTTCTTAAAATTCCTATCCATAATCGACATATTATTAGCATACGTTCTCCATTCTGTCTGTAAATGTATTGCTCCAATAGAGCTGTTTTGAGTAAAAAACAGGACATATGTCCTTTTTGCATGAAAATGTGCAAAATTTCGAAAATTGCGGATAATGAACTGTGTCAATGCGTCCGAAGCTTTCATTGCTACAACCTAGGGTTAGGCGAGTACGAGCCTGAATGCCAGTGTTCGATTATTAGCACGGACATTTATTTTTGCGGGTTCAACATATAACGAAATAGTACTACGTAACCATTGCAAATAATATTAAAAAAGTATGCACTGCTGTAGCACTACTAGTTATTCTTAGACAGTTCCTTAAAAAAATATTTTTCACACTTTCCCTTTGACTGTGTCGCTTACGTTTGGCAAAAGTTCTAGCCACGTCTAATCAAAGTGCAAGAATCAAGTGTCGTCATCCAAACAAAATATTCATTTAATTATCTACAATCGAGAAACAAATTATAAATATTGATTTATAAAAAATAACGTAAACGCAAACTATTTCACTTGAAGATAGTAAGTAAGAAAGAATAGTGGTAATTCTGTTTCAGTTTGCTAGATCTTGTGCTCAAAATTAAATCAGTGAGCAAGACAATGTTCAAGTCCTTGAAAGAAAAGTGTTAAAGAAGAAGTAAAGAACAAAAGCACCTTCGTCTATTTCGAATAATTTTCCGACCTCACTTTCTCTTGTGCTGTACGGAGCTTGGCTGTCGGCTTTGAGTACTTGAGGTAGAGACGCTAGTTTCCGCCCCACAACATCACACACTGCAATTTCTTCCGTCATGGTGGTAATTCAGGACGAATGAAATAGAAAACTGACAATTTTCCTACGCGGAAGGGATATTTGGAATGTTAGTTCATTCACGAGCCCGATTCCAGAGCCTTTCCTACTTTCGCGCAAAAAATGCACGTCGCGGGATTTGCAGTGCGGCAGTATATAGGCAGTAGTGTTACCACGCTCTAATGTACTTACTTCGGTAGTACATATACTAAAATTGGAACGATACAGAGAAGATTAGCATGGCCCCTGCGCAAGGATGACACGCAAAATCGTGAAGCGTTCCACATTTTATCGAGACTTTAACTGTGATGAATTTCAAAGCGATCCCTTGCAATGTTTACTACTTTTGTTTCTAAACTACGTCGTAAGAGAAAAGTATGGAACGCTGTCTGAAAAAGTGATAACAATTGGAGAGAAAACACACGTGTTGTGCGTATACCCAAAAATTGTAATTATTGCGCTGCTGCGCGCCGTAAATTAATAACTCTTATACGTCTTATTCTTTCGTGGCTTCTTGTATCAGTGAAAGGACATTTTTTCGACATGTCCGTCCTTTCGACCGCCCGCGCGCCCGTTCATTCGTCCGTTGTTCATTCATTAGTCCTATCGTCTGCCTGTCTGTCTGTCGGTCTGTGAACAACAATAGCGAGCACCTAATTTTAACCTAAACGTGTTTGCCGACGAATCTGCGTGTAGGCCAGGCCTCTCTAAATCAAATTGATCATCAACTTTATACGGGCACATTTCTTAAAATTCCTATCCATAATCGACATATTATTAGCATACGTTCTCCATTCTGTCTGTAAATGTATTGCTCCAATAGAGCTGTTTTGAGTAAAAAACAGGACATATGTCCTTTTTGCATGAAAATGTGCAAAATTTCGAAAATTGCGGATAATGAACTGTGTCAATGCGTCCGAAGCTTTCATTGCTACAACCTAGGGTTAGGCGAGTACGAGCCTGTATGCCAGTGTTCGATTATTAGCACGGACATTTATTTTTGCGGGTTCAACATATAACGAAATAGTACTACGTAACCATTGCAAATAATATTAAAAAAGTATGCACTGCTGTAGCACTACTAGTTATTCTTAGACAGTTCCTTAAAAAAATATTTTTCACACTTTCCCTTTGACTGTGTCGCTTACGTTTGGCAAAAGTTCTAGCCACGTCTAATCAAAGTGCAAGAATCAAGTGTCGTCATCCAAACAAAATATTCATTTAATTATCTACAATCGAGAAACAAATTATAAATATTGATTTATAAAAAATAACGTAAACGCAAACTATTTCACTTGAAGATAGTAAGTAAGAAAGAATAGTGGTAATTCTGTTTCAGTTTGCTAGATCTTGTGCTCAAAATTAAATCAGTGAGCAAGACAATGTTCAAGTCCTTGAAAGAAAAGTGTTAAAGAAGAAGTAAAGAACAAAAGCACCTTCGTCTATTTCGAATAATTTTCCGACCTCACTTTCTCTTGTGCTGTACGGAGCTTGGCTGTCGGCTTTGACTTCTTGAGGTAGGGACGCTAGTTTCCGCCCCACAACATCACACAATGCAATTTCTTCCGTCATGGTGGTAATTCAGGACGAATGAAATAGAAAACTGACAATTTTCCTACGCGGAAGGGAAATTTGGAATTTTAGTTCATTCACGAGCCCGATTCCAGAGCCTTTCTTACATTCGCGCAAAAAATGCACGTCGCGGGATTTGCAGTGCGGCAGTATATAGGCAGTAGTGTTACCACGCTCCAATGTACTTACTTCGGTAGTACATATACTAAAATTGGAACGATACAGAGAAGATTAGCATGGCCCCTATATTACTAAAATTGCGGATAATGAACTGTGTCAATGCGTCCGAAGCTTTCATTTCTACAACCTAGGGTTAAGCGAGTGCGAGCCTGTATGCCAGTGTTCGATTCTTAGCACGGACAACTATTTTTGCGGGTTCAACATATAACGAAATAGTACTACGTAACCATTGCAAATAATACTAAAAAAGTATGCACTGCTGTAGCACTACTAGTTATTCTTAGACATTTCCTTAAAAAAATATTTTTCACACTTTCCCTTTGACTGTGTCGCTTACGTTTGGCAAAAGTTCTAGCCACGTCTAATCAAAGTGCAAGAATCAAGTGTCGTCATCCAAACAAAATATTCATTTAATTATCTACAATCGAGAAACAAATTATAAATATTGATTTATAAAAAATAACGTAAACGCAAACTATTTCACTTGAAGATAGTAAGTAAGAAAGAATACTGGTAATTATGTTTCAGTTTGCTAGATCTTGTGCTCAAAATTAAATCAGTGAGCAAGACAATGTTCAAGTCCTTGAAAGAAAAGTGTTAAAGAAGAAGTAAAGAACAAAAGCACCTTCGTCTATTTCGAATAATTTTCCGACCTCACTTTCTCTTGTGCTGTACGGAGCTTGGCTGTCGGCTTTGAGTACTTGAGGTAGGGACGCTAGTTTCCGCCCCACAACATCACACACTGCAATTTCTTCCGTCATGGTGGTAATTCAGGACGAACGAAATAGAAAACTGACAATTTTCCTACGCGGAAGGGATATTTGAAACGTTAGTTCATTCACGAGCCCGATTCCAGAGCCTTTCCTACTTTCGCGCAAAAAATGCACGTCGCGGGATTTGCAGTGCGGCAGTATATAGGCAGTAGTGTTACCACGCTCCAATGTACTTACTTCGGTAGTACATATACTAAAATTGGAACGATACAGAGAAGATTAGCATGGCCCCTGCGCAAGGATGACACGCAAAATCGTGAAGCGTTCCACATTTTTTCGAGACTTTAACTGTGATGAATTTCAAAGCGATCCCTTGCAATGTTTACTACTTTTGTTTATAAACTACGTCGTAAGAGAAAAGTATGGAACGCTGTCTGAAAAAGTGATAACAATTGGAGAGAAAACACACGTGTTGTGCGTATACCCAAAAATTGTAATTATTGCGCTGCTGCGCGTCGTAAATTAATAACTCTTATACGTCTTATTCTTTCGTGGCTTCTTGTATCAGTGAAAGGACATTTTTTCGACATGTCCGTCCTTTCGACCGCCCGCGCGCCCGTTCATTCGTCCGTCGTTCATTCATTAGTCCTATCGTCTGCCTGTCTGTCTGTCGGTCTGTGAACTACAATAGCGAGCACCTAATTTTAACCTAAACGTGTTTGGCGACGAATCTGTGTGTAGGCCAGGCCTCTCTAAATCAAATGGATCTTCAACTTTATACGGGCACATTTCTTAAAATTCCTATCCATAATCGACATATTATTAGCATACGTTCTCCATTCTGTCTGTAAATGTATTGCTCCAATAGAGCTGTTTTGAGTAAAAAACAGGACATATGTCCCTTTTGCATTACAATTTGCAAAATTTCGAAAATTGCGGAAAATGAACTGTGTCAATGCGTCCGGAGCTTCCATTGCTACAACCTGGGGTTAGGCGAGTGCGAACCTTTATGCCAGTGTTCGATTATTAGCACGGACAAATATTTTTGCGGGTTCAACTTATAACGAAATAGTACTACGTAACCATTGCAAATAATACTAAAAAAGTATGCACTGCTGTAGCACTACTAGTTATTCTTAGACATTTCCTTAAAAAAATATTTTTCACACTTTCCCTTTGACTGTGTCGCTTACGTTCGGCAAAAGTTCTAGCCACGTGTAATCAAAGTGCAAGAATCAAGTGTCGTCATCCAAACAAAATATTCATTTAATTATCTACAATCGAGAAACAAATTATAAATATTGATTTATAAAAAATAACGTAAACGCAAACTATTTCACTTGAAGATAGTAAGTAAGAAAGAATTGTGGTAATTCTGTTTCAGTTTGCTAGATCTTGTGCTCAAAATTAAATCAGTGAGCAAGACAATGTTCAAGTCCTTGAAAGAAAAGTGTTAAAGAAAAAGTAAAGAACAAAAGCACCTTCGTCTATTTCGAATAATTTTCCGACCTCACTTTCTCTTGTGCTGTACGGAGCTTGGCTTTCGGCTTTGAGTACTTGAGGTAGAGACGCTAGTTTCCGCCCCACAACATCACACACTGCAATTTCTTCCGTCATGGTGGTAATTCAGGACGAATGAAATAGAAAACTGACAATTTTCCTACGCGGAAGGGATATTTGGAATGTTAGTTCATTCACGAGCCCGATTCCAGAGCCTTTCCTACTTTCGCGCAAAAAATGCACGTCGCGGGATTTGCAGTGCGGCAGTATATAGGCAGTAGTGTTACCACGCTCTAATGTACTTACTTCGGTAGTACATATACTAAAATTGGAACGATACAGAGAAGATTAGCATGGCCCCTGCGCAAGGATGACACGCAAAATCGTGAAGCGTTCCACATTTTATCGAGACTTTAACTGTGATGAATTTCAAAGCGATCCCTTGCAATGTTTACTACTTTTGTTTCTAAACTACGTCGTAAGAGAAAAGTATGGAACGCTGTCTGAAAAAGTGATAACAATTGGAGAGAAAACAAACGTGTTGTGCGTATACCCAAAAATTGTAATTATTGCGCTGCTGCGCGCCGTAAATTAATAACTCTTATACGTCTTATTCTTTCGTAGCTTCTTGTATCAGTGAAAGGACATTTTTTCGACATGTCCGTCCTTTCGACCGCCCGCGCGCCCGTTCATTCGTCCGTTGTTCATTCATTAGTCCTATCGTCTGCCTGTCTGTCTGTCGGTCTGTGAACAACAATAGCGAGCACCTAATTTTAACCTAAACGTGTTTGCCGACGAATCTGCGTGTAGGCCAGGCCTCTCTAAATCAAATTGATCATCAACTTTATACGGGCACATTTTTAAAAATTCCTATCCATAATCGACATATTATTAGCATACGTTCTCCATTCTGTCTGTAAATGTATTGCTCCAATAGAGCTGTTTTGAGTAAAAAACAGGACATATGTCCTTTTTGCATGAAAATGTGCAAAATTTCGAAAATTGCGGATAATGAACTGTGTCAATGCGTCCGAAGCTTTCATTGCTACAACCTAGGGTTAGGCGAGTACGAGCCTGTATGCCAGTGTTCGATTATTAGCACGGACATTTATTTTTGCGGGTTCAACATATAACGAAATAGTACTACGTAACCATTGCAAATAATATTAAAAAAGTATGCACTGCTGTAGCACTACTAGTTATTCTTAGACAGTTCCTTAAAAAAATATTTTTCACACTTTCCCTTTGACTGTGTCGCTTACGTTTGGCAAAAGTTCTAGCCACGTCTAATCAAAGTGCAAGAATCAAGTGTCGTCATCCAAACAAAATATTCATTTAATTATCTACAATCGAGAAACAAATTATAAATATTGATTTATAAAAAATAACGTAAACGCAAACTATTTCACTTGAAGATAGTAAGTAAGAAAGAATAGTGGTAATTCTGTTTCAGTTTGCTAGATCTTGTGCTCAAAATTAAATCAGTGAGCAAGACAATGTTCAAGTCCTTGAAAGAAAAGTGTTAAAGAAGAAGTAAAGAACAAAAGCACCTTCGTCTATTTCGAATAATTTTCCGACCTCACTTTCTCTTGTGCTGTACGGAGCTTGGCTGTCGGCTTTGACTTCTTGAGGTAGGGACGCTAGTTTCCGCCCCACAACATCACACAATGCAATTTCTTCCGTCATGGTGGTAATTCAGGACGAATGAAATAGAAAACTGACAATTTTCCTACGCGGAAGGGAAATTTGGAATTTTAGTTCATTCACGAGCCCGATTCCAGAGCCTTTCTTACATTCGCGCAAAAAATGCACGTCGCGGGATTTGCAGTGCGGCAGTATATAGGCAGTAGTGTTACCACGCTCCAATGTACTTACTTCGGTAGTACATATACTAAAATTGGAACGATACAGAGAAGATTAGCATGGCCCCTATATTACTAAAATTGCGGATAATGAACTGTGTCAATGCGTCCGAAGCTTTCATTGCTACAACCTAGGGTTAAGCGAGTGCGAGCCTGTATGCCAGTGTTCGATTCTTAGCACGGACAACTATTTTTGCGGGTTCAACATATAACGAAATAGTACTACGTAACCATTGCAAATAATACTAAAAAAGTATGCACTGCTGTAGCACTACTAGTTATTCTTAGACATTTCCTTAAAAAAATATTTTTCACACTTTCCCTTTGACTGTGTCGCTTACGTTTGGCAAAAGTTCTAGCCACGTCTAATCAAAGTGCAAGAATCAAGTGTCGTCATCCAAACAAAATATTCATTTAATTATCTACAATCGAGAAACAAATTATAAATATTGATTTATAAAAAATAACGTAAACGCAAACTATTTCACTTGAAGATAGTAAGTAAGAAAGAATACTGGTAATTATGTTTCAGTTTGCTAGATCTTGTGCTCAAAATTAAATCAGTGAGCAAGACAATGTTCAAGTCCTTGAAAGAAAAGTGTTAAAGAAGAAGTAAAGAACAAAAGCACCTTCGTCTATTTCGAATAATTTTCCGACCTCACTTTCTCTTGTGCTGTACGGAGCTTGGCTGTCGGCTTTGAGTACTTGAGGTAGGGACGCTAGTTTCCGCCCCACAACATCACACACTGCAATTTCTTCCGTCATGGTGGTAATTCAGGACGAACGAAATAGAAAACTGACAATTTTCCTACGCGGAAGGGATATTTGAAACGTTAGTTCATTCACGAGCCCGATTCCAGAGCCTTTCCTACTTTCGCGCAAAAAATGCACGTCGCGGGATTTGCAGTGCGGCAGTATATAGGCAGTAGTGTTACCACGCTCCAATGTACTTACTTCGGTAGTACATATACTAAAATTGGAACGATACAGAGAAGATTAGCATGGCCCCTGCGCAAGGATGACACGCAAAATCGTGAAGCGTTCCACATTTTTTCGAGACTTTAACTGTGATGAATTTCAAAGCGATCCCTTGCAATGTTTACTACTTATGTTTATAAACTACGTCGTAAGAGAAAAGTATGGAACGCTGTCTGAAAAAGTGATAACAATTGGAGAGAAAACACACGTGTTGTGCGTATACCCAAAAATTGTAATTATTGCGCTGCTGCGCGTCGTAAATTAATAACTCTTATACGTCTTATTCTTTCGTGGCTTCTTGTATCAGTGAAAGGACATTTTTTCGACATGTCCGTCCTTTCGACCGCCCGCGCGCCCGTTCATTCGTCCGTCGTTCATTCATTAGTCCTATCGTCTGCCTGTCTGTCTGTCGGTCTGTGAACTACAATAGCGAGCACCTAATTTTAACCTAAACGTGTTTGGCGACGAATCTGTGTGTAGGCCAGGCCTCTCTAAATCAAATGGATCTTCAACTTTATACGGGCACATTTCTTAAAATTCCTATCCATAATCGACATATTATTAGCATACGTTCTCCATTCTGTCTGTAAATGTATTGCTCCAATAGAGCTGTTTTGAGTAAAAAACAGGACATATGTCCTTTTTGCATGAAAATGTGCAAAATTTCGAAAATTGCGGATAATGAACTGTGTCAATGCGTCCGAAGCTTTCATTGCTACAACCTAGGGTTAGGCGAGTACGAGCCTGAATGCCAGTGTTCGATTATTAGCACGGACATTTATTTTTGCGGGTTCAACATATAACGAAATAGTACTACGTAACCATTGCAAATAATATTAAAAAAGTATGCACTGCTGTAGCACTACTAGTTATTCTTAGACAGTTCCTTAAAAAAATATTTTTCACACTTTCCCTTTGACTGTGTCGCTTACGTTTGGCAAAAGTTCTAGCCACGTCTAATCAAAGTGCAAGAATCAAGTGTCGTCATCCAAACAAAATATTCATTTAATTATCTACAATCGAGAAACAAATTATAAATATTGATTTATAAAAAATAACGTAAACGCAAACTATTTCACTTGAAGATAGTAAGTAAGAAAGAATAGTGGTAATTCTGTTTCAGTTTGCTAGATCTTGTGCTCAAAATTAAATCAGTGAGCAAGACAATGTTCAAGTCCTTGAAAGAAAAGTGTTAAAGAAGAAGTAAAGAACAAAAGCACCTTCGTCTATTTCGAATAATTTTCCGACCTCACTTTCTCTTGTGCTGTACGGAGCTTGGCTGTCGGCTTTGACTTCTTGAGGTAGGGACGCTAGTTTCCGCCCCACAACATCACACAATGCAATTTCTTCCGTCATGGTGGTAATTCAGGACGAATGAAATAGAAAACTGACAATTTTCCTACGCGGAAGGGAAATTTGGAATTTTAGTTCATTCACGAGCCCGATTCCAGAGCCTTTCTTACATTCGCGCAAAAAATGCACGTCGCGGGATTTGCAGTGCGGCAGTATATAGGCAGTAGTGTTACCACGCTCCAATGTACTTACTTCGGTAGTACATATACTAAAATTGGAACGATACAGAGAAGATTAGCATGGCCCCTGCGCAAGGATGACACGCAAAATCGTGAAGCGTTCCACATTTTTTTCGAGACTTTAACTGTGATGAATTTCAAAGCGATCCCTTGCAATGTTTACTACTTTTGTTTATAAACTACGTCGTAAGAGAAAAGTATGGAACGCTGTCTGAAAAAGTGATAACAATTGGAGAGAAAACACACGTGTTGTGCGTATACCCAAAAATTGTAATTATTGCGCTGCTGCGCGTCGTAAATTAATAACTCTTATACGTCTTATTCTTTCGTGGCTTCTTGTATCAGTGAAAGGACATTTTTTCGACATGTCCGTCCTTTCGACCGCCCGCGCGCCCGTTCATTCGTCCGTCGTTCATTCATTAGTCCTATCGTCTGCCTGCCTGTCTTTTTTGGTCTGTGAACAACAATAGCGAGCACCTATATTTAACCTAAACGTGTTTGGCGACGAATCTGTGTGTAGGCCAGGCCTCTCTAAATCAAATGGATCTTCAACTTTATACGGGCACATTTCTTAAAATTCCTATCCATAATCGACATATTATTAGCATACGTTCTCCATTCTGTCTGTAAATGTATTGCTCCAATAGAGCTGTTTTGAGTAAAAAACAGGACATATGTCCTTTTTGCATGAAAATGTTCAAAATTTCGAAAATTGCGGATAATGAACTGTGTCAATGCGTCCGAAGCTTTCATTGCTACAACCTAGGGTTAGGCGAGTACGAGCCTGAATGCCAGTGTTCGATTATTAGCACGGACATTTATTTTTGCGGGTTCAACATATAACGAAATAGTACTACGTAACCATTGCAAATAATATTAAAAAAGTATGCACTGCTGTAGCACTACTAGTTATTCTTAGACAGTTCCTTAAAAAAATATTTTTCACACTTTCCCTTTGACTGTGTCGCTTACGTTTGGCAAAAGTTCTAGCCACGTCTAATCAAAGTGCAAGAATCAAGTGTCGTCATCCAAACAAAATATTCATTTAATTATTTACAATCGAGAAACAAATTATAAATATTGATTTATAAAAAATAACGTAAACGCAAACTATTTCACTTGAAGATAGTAAGTAAGAAAGAATAGTGGTAATTCTGTTTCAGTTTGCTAGATCTTGTGCTCAAAATTAAATCAGTGAGCAAGACAATGTTCAAGTCCTTGAAAGAAAAGTGTTAAAGAAGAAGTAAAGAACAAAAGCACCTTCGTCTATTTCGAATAATTTTCCGACCTCACTTTCTCTTGTGCTGTACGGAGCTTGGCTGTCGGCTTTGACTTCTTGAGGTAGGGACGCTAGTTTCCGCCCCACAACATCACACACTGCAATTTCTTCCGTCATGGTGGTAATTCAGGACGAATGAAATAGAAAACTGACAATTTTCCTACGCGGAAGGGAAATTTGGAATTTTAGTTCATTCACGAGCCCGATTCCAGAGCCTTTCTTACATTCGCGCAAAAAATGCACGTCGCGGGATTTGCAGTGCGGCAGTATATAGGCAGTAGTGTTACCACGCTCCAATGTACTTACTTCGGTAGTACATATACTAAAATTGGAACGATACAGAGAAGATTAGCATGGCCCCTGCGCAAGGATGACACGCAAAATCGTGAAGCGTTCCACATTTTTTCGAGACTTTAACTGTGATGTATTTCAAAGCGATCCCTTGCAATGTTTACTACTTTTGTTTATAAACTACGTCGTAAGAGAAAAGTATGGAACGCTGTCTGAAAAAGTGATAACAATTGGAGAGAAAACACACGTGTTGTGCGTATACCCAAAAATTGTAATTATTGCGCTGCTGCGCTCTCGTAAATTAATAACTCTTATACGTCTTATTCTTTCGTGGCTTCTTGTATCAGTGAAAGGACATTTTTTCGACATGTCCGTCCTTTCGACCGCCCGCGCGCCCGTTCATTCGTCCGTCGTTCATTCATTAGTCCTATCGTCTGCCTGCCTGTCTTTTTTGGTCTGTGAACAACAATAGCGAGCACCTATATTTAACCTAAACGTGTTTGCCGACGAATCTGTGTGTAGGCCAGGCCTCTCTAAATCAAATTGATCTTCAACTTTATACAGGCACATTTCTTAAAATTCCTATCCATAATCGACATATTATTAGCATACGTTCTACATTCTGTCTGTAAATGTATTGCTCCAATAGAGCTGTTTTGAGTAAAAAACAGGACATATGTCCCTTTTGCATGAAAATGTGCAAAATTTCGAAAATTGCGGATAATGAACTGTGTCAATGCGTCCGAAGCTTTCATTGCTACAACCTAGGGTTAGGCGAGTGCGAGCCTGTATGCCAGTGTTCGATTCTTAGCACGGACAACTATTTTTGCGGGTTCAACTTATAACGAAATAGTACTACGTAACCATTGCAAATAATACTAAAAAAGTATGCACTGCTGTAGCACTACTAGTTATTCTTAGACATTTCCTTAAAAAAATATTTTTCACACTTTCCCTTTGACTGTGTCGCTTACGTTTGGCAAAAGTTCTAGCCACGTCTAATCAAAGTGCAAGAATCAAGTGTCGTCATCCAAACAAAATATTCATTTAATTATCTACAATCGAGAAACAAATTATAAATATTGATTTATAAAAAATAACGTAAACGCAAACTATTTCACTTGAAGATAGTAAGTAAGAAAGAATAGTGGTAATTCTGTTTCAGTTTGCTAGATCTTGTGCTCAAAATTAAATCAGTGAGCAAGACAATGTTCAAGTCCTTGAAAGAAAAGTGTTAAAGAAGAAGTAAAGAACAAAAGCACCTTCGTCTATTTCGAATAATTTTCCGACCTCACTTTCTCTTGTGCTGTACGGAGCTTGGCTGTCGGCTTTGACTTCTTGAGGTAGGGACGCTAGTTTCCGCCCCACAACATCACACACTGCAATTTCTTCCGTCATGGTGGTAATTCAGGACGAATGAAATAGAAAACTGACAATTTTCCTACGCGGAAGGGAAATTTGGAATTTTAGTTCATTCACGAGCCCGATTCCAGAGCCTTTCTTACATTCGCGCAAAAAATGCACGTCGCGGGATTTGCAGTGCGGCAGTATATAGGCAGTAGTGTTACCACGCTCCAATGTACTTACTTCGGTAGTACATATACTAAAATTGGAACGATACAGAGAAGATTAGCATGGCCCCTGCGCAAGGATGACACGCAAAATCGTGAAGCGTTCCACATTTTTTCGAGACTTTAACTGTGATGTATTTCAAAGCGATCCCTTGCAATGTTTACTACTTTTGTTTATAAACTACGTCGTAAGAGAAAAGTATGGAACGCTGTCTGAAAAAGTGATAACAATTGGAGAGAAAACACACGTGTTGTGCGTATACCCAAAAATTGTAATTATTGCGCTGCTGCGCGTCGTAAATTAATAACTCTTATACGTCTTATTCTTTCGTGGCTTCTTGTATCAGTGAAAGGACATTTTTTCGACATGTCCGTCCTTTCGACCGCCCGCGCGCCCGTTCATTCGTCCGTCGTTCATTCATTAGTCCTATCGTCTGCCTGTCTGTCTGTCGGTCTGTGAACAACAATAGCGAGCACCTAATTTTAACCTAAACGTGTTTGCCGACGAATCTGTGTGTAGGCCAGGCCTCTCTTAATCAAATGGATCTTCAACTTTATACGGGCACATTTCTTAAAATTCCTATCCATAATCGACATATTATTAGCATACGTTCTCCATTCTATCTGTAAATGTATTGCTCCAATAGAGCTGTTTTGAGTAAAAAACAGGACATATGTCCCTTTTGCATTAAAATCTGCCAAATTTCGAAAATTGCGGATAATGAACTGTGTCAATGCGTCCGAAGCTATCATTGCTACAACCTAGGGTTAGGCGAGTGCGAGCCTGTATGCCAGTGTTCGATTCTTAGCACGGACAACTATTTGTGCGGGTTCAACTTATAACGAAATAGTACTACGTAACCATTGCAAATAATACTAAAAAAGTATGCACTGCTGTAGCACTTCTAGTTATTCTTAGATATTTCCTTAAAAAATTTTTTTTCACACTTTCCCTTTGACTGTGTCGCTTACGTTAGGCAAAAGTTCTAGCCACGTCTAATCAAAGTGCAAGAATCAAGTGTCGTCATCCAAACAAAATATTCATTTAATTATCTACAATCGAGAAACAAATTATAAATATTGATTTATAAAAAATAACGTAAACGCAAACTATTTCACTTGAAATAGTAAGTAAGAAAGAATAGTGGTAATTATGTTTCAGTTTGCTAGATCTTGTGCTCAAAATTAAATCAGTGAGCAAGACAATGTTCAAGTCCTTGAAAGAAAAGTGTTAAAGAAGAAGTAAAGAACAAAAGCACCTTCGTCTATTTCGAATAATTTTCCGACCTCACTTTCTCTTGTGCTGTACGGAGCTTGGCTGTCGGCATTGAGTACTTGAGGTAGGGACGCTAGTTTCCGCCCCACAACATCACACACTGCAATTTCTTCCGTCATGGTGGTAATTCAGGACGAACGAAATAGAAAACTGACAATTTTCCTATGCGGAAGGGATATTTGAAACGTTAGTTCATTCACGAGCCCAAATCCAGAGCCTTTCCTACTTTCGCGCAAAAAATGCACGTCGCGGGATTTGCAGTGCGGCAGTATATAGGTAGTAGTGTTACCACGCTCCAATGTACTTACTTCGGTAGTACATATACTAAAATTGGAACGATACAGAGAAGATTAGCATGGCCCCTGCGCAAGGATGACACGCAAAATCGTGAAGCGTTCCACATTTTTTTCGAGACTTTAACTGTGATGAATTTCAAAGCGATTCCTTGCAATGATTACTACTTTTGTTTATAAACTACGTCGTAAGAGAAAAGTATGGAACGCTGTCTGAAAAAGTGATAACAATTGGAGAGAAAACACACGTGTTTTGCGTATACCCAAAAATTGTAATTATTGCGCTGCTGCGCGTCGTAAATTAATAACTCTTATACGTCTTATTGTTTCGTGGCTTCTTGTATCAGTGAAAGGACATTTTTTCGACATGTCCGTCCTTTCGACCGCCCGCGCGCCCTTTCATTCGTCCGTCGTTCATTCATTAGTCCTATCGTCTGCCTGCCTGTCTTTTTTGGTCTGTGAACAACAATAGCGAGCACCAATTTTAACCTAAACGTGTTTGCCGACGAAACTGCGTGTAGGCCAGGCCTCTCTAAATCAAATGGATCTTCAACTTTATACGGGCACATTTCTTAAAATTCCTATCCATAATCGACATATTATTAGCATACGTTCTCCATTCTGTCTGTAAATGTATTGCTCCAATAGAGCTGTTTTGAGTAAAAAACAGGACATATGTCCCTTTTGCATTAAAATTTGCAAAATTTCGAAAATTGCGGATAATGAACTGTGTCAATGCGTCCGAAGCTTTCATTGCTACAACCTAGGGTTAGGCGAGTGCGAGCCTGTATGCCAGTGTTCGATTCTTAGAACGGACAACTATTTTTGCGGGGTCAACTTATAACGAAATAGTACTACGTAACCATTGCAAATAATACTAAAAAAGTATGCACTGCTGTGGCACTACTAGTTATTTTTAGATATTTCCTTAAAAATTTTTTTTTCACACTTTCCCTTTGACTGTGTCGCTTACGTTTGGCAAAAGTTCTAGCCACGTGTAATCAAAGTGCAAGAATCAAGTGTCGTCATCCAAACAAAATATTCATTTAATTATCTACAATCGAGAAACAAATTATAAATATTGATTTATAAAAAATAACGTAAACGCAAACTCTTTCACTTGAAGATAGTAAGTAAGAAAGAATAGTGGTAATTATGTTTCAGTTTACTAGATCTTGTACTCAAAATTAAATCAGTGAGCAAGACAATGTTCAAGTCCTTGAAAGAAAAGTGTTAAAGAAGAAGTAAAGAACAAAAGCACCTTCGTCTATTTCGAATAATTTTCCGACCTCACTTTCTCTTGTGCTGTACGGAGCTTGGCTGTCGGCATTGAGTACTTGAGGTAGGGACGCTAGTTTCCGCCCCACAACATCACACACTGCAATTTCTTCCGTCATGGTGGTAATTCAGGACGAACGAAATAGAAAACTGACAATTTTCCTACGCGGAAGGGATATTTGAAACGTTAGTTCATTCACGAGCCCGATTCCAGAGCCTTTCCTACTTTCGCGCAAAAAATGCACGTCGCGGGATTTGCAGTGCGGCAGTATATAGGCAGTAGTGTTACCACGCTCCAATGTACTTACTTCGGTAGTACATATACTAAAATTGGAACGATACAGAGAAGATTAGCATGGCCCCTGCGCAAGGATGATACGCAAAATCGTGAAGCGTTCCACATTTCTTCGAGACTTTAACTGTGATGAATTTCAAAGCGATCCCTTGCGATGTTTACTACTTTTGTTTATAAACTACGTCGTAAGAGAAAAGTATGGAACGCTGTCTGAAAAAGTGATAACACTTGGAGAGAAAACACACGTGTTGTGCGTATACCCAAAAATTGTAATTATTGCGCTTCTGCGCGTCGTAAATTAATAACTCTTATACGTCTTATTCTTTCGTGGCTTCTTGTATCAGTGAAAGGACATTTTTTCGACATGTCCGTCCTTTCGACCGCCCGCGCGCCCGTTCATTCGTCCGTCGTTCATTAATTAGTCCTATCGTCTGCCTGTCTGTCTGTCGGTCTGTGAACAACAATAGCGAGCACCTAATTTTAACCTAAACGTGTTTGCCGACGAATCTGTGTGTAGGCCAGGCCTCTCTAAATCAAATGGATCTTCAACTTTATACGGGCACATATCTTAAAATTCCTATCCATAATCGACGTATTATTAGCATACGTTCTCCATTCTGTCTGTAAATGTATTGCTCCAATAGAGCTGTTTTGAGTAAAAAACAGGACATATGTCCCTTTTGCATTAAAATCTGCAAAATTTCGAAAATTGCGGATAATGAACTGTGTCAATGCGTCCGAAGCTTTCATTGCTACAACCTAGGGTTAGGCGAGTGCGAGCCTGTATGCCAGTGTTCGATTCTTAGAACGGACAACTATTTTTGCGGGTTCAACGTATAACGAAATAGTACTACGTAACCATTGCAAATAATACTAAAAAAGTATGCACTGCTGTGGCACTACTAGTTATTTTTAGACATTTCCTTAAAAATTTTTTTTTCACACTTTCCCTTTGACTGTGTCGCTTACGTTTGGCAAAAGTTCTAGCCACGTGTAATTAAAGTGCAAGAATCAAGTGTCGTCATCCAAACAAAATATTCATTTAATTATCTACAATCGAGAAACAAATTATAAATATTGATTTATAAAAAATAACGTAAACGCAAACTATTTCACTTGAAGATAGTAAGTAAGAAAGAATAGTGGTAATTATGTTTCAGTTTACTAGATCTTGTACTCAAAATTAAATCAGTGAGCAAGACAATGTTCAAGTCCTTGAAAGAAAAGTGTTAAAGAAGAAGTAAAGAACAAAAGCACCTTCGTCTATTTCGAATAATTTTCCGACCTCACTTTCTCTTGTGCTGTACGGAGCTTGGCTGTCGGCATTGAGTACTTGAGGTAGGGACGCTAGTTTCCGCCCCACAACATCACACACTGCAATTTCTTCCGTCATGGTGGTAATTCAGGACGAACGAAATAGAAAACTGACAATTTTCCTACGCGGAAGGGATATTTGAAACGTTAGTTCATTCACGAGCCCGATTCCAGAGCCTTTCCTACTTTCGCGCAAAAAATGCACGTCGCGGGATTTGCAGTGCGGCAGTATATAGGCAGTAGTGTTACCACGCTCCAATGTACTTACTTCGGTAGTACATATACTAAAATTGGAACGATACAGAGAAGATTAGCATGGCCCCTGCGCAAGGATGACACGCAAAATCGTGAAGCGTTCCACATTTTTTTCGAGACTTTAACTGTGATGAATTTCAAAGCGATTCCTTGCAATGATTACTACTTTTGTTTATAAACTACGTCGTAAGAGAAAAGTATGGAACGCTGTCTGAAAAAGTGATAACAATTGGAGAGAAAACACACGTGTTGTGCGTATACCCAAAAATTGTAATTATTGCGCTGCTGCGCGTCGTAAATTAATAACTCTTATACGTCTTATTGTTTCGTGGCTTCTTGTATCAGTGAAAGGACATTTTTTCGACATGTCCGTCCTTTCGACCGCCCGCGCGCCCTTTCATTCGTCCGTCGTTCATTCATTAGTCCTATCGTCTGCCTGCCTGTCTTTTTTCGGTCTGTGAACAACAATAGCGAGCACCAATTTTAACCTAAACGTGTTTGCCGACGAATCTGTGTGTAGGCCAGGCCTCTCTAAATCAAATGGATCTTCAACTTATACGGGCACATTTCTTAAAATTCCTATCCATAATCGACATATTATTAGCATACGTTCTCCATTCTGTCTGTAAATGTATTGCTCTAATAGAGCTGTTTTGAGTAAAAAACAGGACATATGTCCCTTTTGCATCAAAATCTGCAAAATTTCGAAAATTGAGGAAAATTAACTGTGTCAATGCGTCCGGAGCTTTCATTGCTACAACCTGGGGTTAGGCGAGTGCGAGCCTGTATGCCAGTGTTCGATTCTTAGCACGGACAACAATTTTTGCGGGTTCAACTTATAACGAAATAGTACTACGTAACCATTGCAAATAATACTAAAAAAGTATGCACTGCTGTAGCACTACTAGTTATTCTTAGACATTTCCTTAAAAAAATATTTTTCACACTTTCCCTTTGACTGTGTCCCTTACGTTTGGCAAAAGTTCTAGCCACGTCTAATCAAAGTGCAAGAATCAAGTGTCGTCATCCAAACAAAATATTCATTTAATTATCTACAATCGAGAAAAAAATTATAAATATTGGTTTATAAAAAATAACGTAAACGCAAACTATTTCACTTGAAGATAGTAAGTAAGAAAGAATAGTGGTAATTCTGTTTCAGTTTGCTAGATCTTGTGCTCAAAATTAAATCAGTGAGCAAGACAATGTTCAAGTCCTTGAAAGAAAAGTGTTAAAGAAGAAGTAAAGAACAAAAGCACCTTCGTCTATTTCGAATAATTGTCCGACCTCACTTTCTCTTGTGCTGTACGGAGCTTGGCTGTCGGCTTTCAGTACTTGAGGTAGGGACGCTGGTTTCCGCCCCACAACATCACACACTGCAATTTCTTCCGTCATGGTGGTAATTCAGGACGAATGAAATAGAAAACTGACAATTTTCCTACGCGGAAGGGATGTTTGGAATGTTAGTTCATTCACGAGCCCGATTCCAGAGCCTTTCCTACATTCGCGCAAAAAATGCATGTCGCGGGATTTCCAGTGCGGCAGTATATAGGCAGTAGTGTTACCTCGCTCCAATGTTCTTACTTCGGTAGTACATATACTAAAATTGGAACGATACAGAGAAGATTAGCATGCCCCTGCGCAAGGATGACACGCAAAATCGTGAAGCGTTCCACATTTTTTCGAGACTTTAACTGTGATGAATTTCAAAGCGATCCCTTGCAATGTTTCCTACTTTTGTTTATAAAGTACGTCGTAAGAGAAAAGTATGGAACGCTGTCTGAAAAAGTGATAACAATTGGAGAGAAAACACACGTGTTGTGCGTATACCCAAAAATTGTAATTATTGCGCTGCTGCGCGTCGTAAATTAATAACTCTTATACGTCTTATTCTTTCGTGGCTTCTTGTATCA
Source organism: Gryllus longicercus (assembly GCA_038098605.1). Classification (NCBI taxonomy): domain Eukaryota; kingdom Metazoa; phylum Arthropoda; class Insecta; order Orthoptera; family Gryllidae; genus Gryllus; species Gryllus longicercus. Next base: position 3,209,029 of record JAZDUA010000147.1, read on the forward strand.
GTGAAAGGACATTTTTTCGACATGTCCGTCCTTTCGACCGCCCGCGCGCCCGTTCAATCGTCCGTCGTTCATTCATTAGTCCTATCGTCTGCCTGCCTGTCTTTTTTGGTCTGTGAACAACAATAGCGAGCACCTAATTTTAACCTAAACGTGTTTGCCGACGAATCTGTGTGTAGGCCAGGCCTCTCTAAATCAAATGGATCTTCAACTTTATACGGGCACATTTCTTAAAATTCCTATCCATAATCGACATATTATTAGCATACGTTCTCCATTCTGTCTGTAAATGTATTGCTCTAATAGAGCTGTTTTGAGTAAAAAACAGGACATATGTCCCTTTTGCATTAAAATCTGCAAAATTTCGAAAATTGCGGATAATGAACTGTGTCAATGCGTCCGGAGCTTCCATTGCTACAACCTGGGGTTAGGCGAGTGCGAGCCTGTATGCCAGTGTTCGATTCTTAGCACGGACAACTATTTTTGCGGGTTCAACTTATAACGAAATAGTACTACGTAACCATTGCAAATAATACTAAAAAAGTATGCACTGCTGTAGCACTACTAGTTATTCTTAGACATTTCCTTAAAAAAATATTTTTCACACTTTCCCTTTGACTGTGTCGCTTACGTTTGGCAAAAGTTCTAGCCACGTCTAATCAAAGTGCAAGAATCAAGTGTCGTCATCCAAACAAAATATTCATTTCATTATCTACAATCGAGAAACAAATTATAAATATTTATTTATAAAAAATAACGTAAACGCAAACTATTTCACTTGAAGATAGTAAGTAAGAAAGAGTAGTGGTAATTCTGTTTCAGTTTGCTAGATCTTGTACTCAAAATTAAATCAGTGAGCAAGACAATGTTCAAGTCCTTGAAAGAAAAGTGTTAAAGAAGAAGTAAAGAACAAAAGCACCTTCGTCTATTTCGAATAATTTTCCGACCTCACTTTCCCTTGTGCTGTACGGAGCTTGGCTGTCGACTTTGACTTCTTGAGGTAGGGACGCTAGATTCCGCCCCACAACATCACACACTGCAATTTCTTCATTCATGGTGGTAATTCAGGACGAATGAAACAGAAAACTGACAATTTTCCTACGCGGAAGTGAAATTTGGAATTTTAGTTCATTCACGAGCCCGATTCCAGAGCCTTTCCTACATTCGCGCAAAAAATGCACGTCGCGGGATTTGCAGTGCGGCAGTATATAGGCAGTAGTGTTACCACGCTCCAATGTACTTACTTCGATAGTACATATACTAAAATTGGAACGATACAGAGAAGATTAGCATGGCCCCTGCGCAAGGATGACACGCAAAATCGTGAAGCGTTCTACATTTTTTTCGAGACATTAACTGTGATGAATTTCAAAGCGATCCCTTGCAATGTTTACTACTTTTGTTTATAAACTACGTCGTAAGAGAAAAGTATGGAACGCTGTCTGAAAAAGTGATAACACTTGGAGAGAAAACACACGTGTTGTGCGTATACCCAAAAATTGTAATTATTGCGCTGCTGCGCGTCGTAAATTAATAACTCTTATACGTCTTATTCTTTCGTGGCTTCTTGTATCAGTGAAAGGACATTTTTTCGACATGTCCGTCCTTTCGACCGCCCGCGCGCCCGTTCATTCGTCCGTCGTTCATTCATTAGTCCTATCGTCTGCCTGTCTGTCTGTCGGTCTGTGAACAACAATAGCGAGCACCTAATTTTAACCTAAACGTGTTTGCCGACGAATCTGTGTGTAGGCCAGGCCTCTCTAAATCAAATGGATCTTCAACTTTATACGGGCACATTTCTTAAAATTCCTATCCATAATCGACATATTATTAGCATACGTTCTCCATTCTGTCTGTAAATGTATTGCTCCAATAGAGCTGTTTTGAGTAAAAAACAGGACATATGTCCCTTTTGCATTAAAATCTGCAAAATTTCGAAAATTGCGGAAAATGAACTGTGTCAATGCGTCCGGAGCCTTCATTGCTACAACCTGGGGTTAGGCGAGTGCGAGCCTGTATGCCAGTGTTCGATTCTTAGCACGGACAACTATTTTTGCGGGTTCAACTTATAACGAAATAGTACTACGTAACCATTTCAAATAATACTAAAAAATTATGCACTGCTGTAGCACTACTAGTTATTCTTAGACATTTCCTTAAAAAAATATTTTTCACACTTTCCCTTTGACTGTGTCGCTTACGTTTGGCAAAAGTTCTAGCCACGTCTAATAAAAGTGCAAGAATCAAGTGTCGCCATCCAAACAAAATATTAATTTAATTATCTACAATCGAGAAACAAATTATAAATATTGATGTATAAAAAATAACGTAAACGGAAACTATTTCACTTGAAGATAGTAAGTAAGAAAGAATAGTGGTAATTCTGTTTCAGTTTGCTAGATCTTGTGCTCAAAATTAAATCAGTGAGCAAGACAATGTTCAAGTCCTTGAAAGAAAAGTGTTAAAGAAGAAGTAAAGAACAAAAGCACCTTCGTCTATTTCGAATAATTTTCCGACCTCACTTTCCCTTGTGCTGTACGGAGCTTGGCTGTCGGCTTTGACTTCTTAAGGGAAGGGACGCTAGTTTCCGCCCCACATCATCACACACTGCAATTTCTTCCGTCATGGTGGTAATTCAGGACGAATGAAATAGAAAACTGACAATTTTCCTACGCGGAAGGGAAATTTGGAATTTTAGTTCATTCACGAGCCCGATTCCAGAGCCTTTCCTACATTCGCGCAAAAAATGCAAGTCGCTGGATTTGCAGTGCGGCAGTATATAGGCAGTAGTGTTACCACGCTCCAATGTACTTACTTCGGTAGTACATATACTAAAATTGGAACGATACAGAGAAGATTAGCATGGCCGCTGCGCAAGGATGACACGCAAAATCGTGAAGCGTTCCACATTTTTTCGAGACTTTAACTGTGATGAATTTCAAAGCGATCCCTTGCAATGTTTACTACTTTTGTTTATAAACTACGTCGTAAGAGAAAAGTATGGAACGCTGTCTGAAAAAGTGATAACACTTTGAGAGAAAACACACGTGTTGTGCATATACCCAAAAATTGTAATTATTGCGCTGCTGCGCGTCGTAAATTAATAACTCTTATACGTCTTATTGTTTCGTGGCTTCTTGTATCAGTAAAAGGACATTTTTTCGACATGTCCGTCCTTTCGACCGCCCGCGCGCCCGTTCATTCGTCCGTCGTTCATTCATTAGTCCTATCGTCTGCCTGCCTGTCTTTTTTCCGTCTGTGAACAACAATAGCGAGCACCTAATTTTAACCTAAACGTGTTTGCCGACGAATCTGTGTGTAGGCCAGGCCTCTCTAAATCAAATGGATCTTCAACTTTAAACGGGCACATTTCTTAAAATTCCTATCCATAATCGACATATTATTAGCATACGTTCTCCATTCTGTCTGTAAATGTATTGCTCCAATGGAGCTGTTTTGAGTAAAAAACAGGACATATGTCCCTTTTGCATTAAAGTCTGCAAAATTTCGAAAATTGAGGAAAATGAAGTGTGTCAATGCGTCCGGAGCTTCCATTGCTACAACCTGGGGTTAGGCGAGTGCGAACCTGTATGCCAGTGTTCGATTATTAGCACGGACAACTATTTTTGCGGGTTCAACTTATAACGAAATAGTACTACGTAACCATTGCAAATAATACTAAAAAAGTATGCACTGCTGTAGCACTACTAGTTATTCTTAGACATTTCCTTAAAAAAATATTTTTCACACTTTCCCTTTGACTGTGTCGCTTACGTTTGGCAAAAGTTCTAGCCACGTCTAATCAAAGTGCAAGAATCAAGTGTCGTCATCCAAACAAAATATTCATTTAATTATCTACAATCGAAAAACAAATTATAAATATTGATTTATAAAAAATAACGTAAACGAAAACTATTTCACTTGAAGATAGTAAGTAAGAAAGAATAGTGGTAATTCTGTTTCAGTTTGCTAGATCTTGTGCTCAAAATTAAATCAGTGAGCAAGACAATGTTCAAGTCCTTGAAAGAAAAGTGTTAAAGAAGAAGTAAAGAACAAAAGCACCTTCGTCTATTTCGAATAATTTTCCGACCTCACTTTCTCTTGTGCTGTACGGAGCTTGGCTGTCGGCTTTTTACTTCTTGAGGTAGGGACGCTAGTATCCGCCCCGCAACATCACACACTGCAATTTCTTCCGTCATGGTGGTAATTCAGGACGAATGAAATAGAAAACTGACAATTTTCCTACGCGGAAGGGATATTTGGAATGTTAGTTCATTCACGAGCCCGATTCCAGAGCCTTTCCTACATTCGCGCAAAAAATGCACGTCGCGGGATTTGCAGTGCGGCAGTATATAGGCAGTAGTGTTTCCACGCTCCAATGTACTTACTTCGGTAGTACATATACTAAAATTGGAACGATACAGAGAAGATTAGCATGGCCCCTGCGCAAGGATGACACGCAAAATCGTGAAGCGTTCCACATTTTTTTCGAGACTTTAACTGTGATGAATTTCAAAGCGGTCCCTTGCAATGTCTACTACTTTTGTTTATAAACTACGTCGTAAGAGAAAAGTATGGAACGCTGTCTGAAAAAGTGATAACACTTGGAGAGAAAACACACGTGTTGTGCGTATACCCAAAAATTGTAATTATTGCGCTGCTGCGTGTCGTAAATTAATAACTCTTATACGTCTTATTCTTTCGTGGCTTCTTGTATCAAATTTCATCCAGTCTGGTCCGTAACTTGTCAGTACCGACGAGAAATGATGAAAAAATGACCATGCTTAACGCGAGGCTTTATGCAAGTTATGTACGAATAAAATGCTCGAATCGAGCTTTATGATCGCTGGGGGCAGCATATTTTGGGTGTGAGATTTTTTTTCCCAAGGCACAGAAATAGGCAAATCAGGTCGTATATTCTTACAAGAAAAAAAACTATCTACAACTGGTACTTGACAATTACAAATGAAAAAAAAACAAACAAATGACAGAAAATACTTTCTCACAACAATCTCTTACAAGAAATGTAATTATCATTTCTAACGGTTTTAAAAAATATCCCAACAACTCTTTAATATTTTAACTAGTTAATTCGTTCTAATGAAATGACTTCTAGAAGTTCTTGTGCACGATAGTTACTTGCTTGGCTAGCACCGTTTATAAAATTATTAATTTATTTTGTTCAAATACAACACAGAATGAAATTATTTCTTTTTTCTACTGAATTTTATAGCTCAAAAAATGTTCGCTACAAAATTAACGCAATAAGTTATTCTATTTCACAACTTTTTACAATGACTTTCATTGGAGTATTGTACATAAATGAAATGTATTACATGGTTTACAAAGCTCCCTTTTCCTGTCGCAACTGGTAATATGGACTACAACGAATTCTACTTGATAATGCAATTTTGTTAGAATTCAGTCTATCTTCTGCTGCACTAACGTGCTCGCATCTCTGCCTACCCTAAACTCCTGTTACAAATGTTGTTACCTTTTTCTGTCGCGCTTTCAGCAGCGGATCGTGCCGACCTCGGTTCTCCTTCGTCGTGCGCCTGACCTTGCTCCAAATTACGGGCCACGGTCGCTTCTCTGGCGACCAGACGTCCACGATGTCGCTCGAATACTCCTGTCTTCGCGCTGCTGCCCACGGAATCCTCGTCCAATCTTCTTTCTTCTCTCCCAGCACCAGCATTCCCGTCCAGTCTTCTCATTTGGCGACTCTTGACTCATAGCGTACTGACACATGATACACAGTCTCTGTGCGTAATGGCAACGACGTATTTCGGCGTCTATTCAACACTTTTGGCTTCCTTTTTTAAGTAGTCAGTTTTATGAATGTCTCGTGATAATTCCTGTCCCTCGCTCTCGCGGCTGCTACTCTTCCTCGTCCTAACTATATCCAACTCACTCAATTCAATAAACTATCAAATAAACGTTGTTGACAACTGATTTACTTTCGCCGCTTTACAGTTCACTCCTGAATAATTCTATTCTCGCTAGCACTCTTTCTCGATAAAATGTCGACTCTCTCTCTACACTGAACTCGCTCTCTGCACACGTCCTCGACGTCTCGCTCAAGAAGGGGTGGGTGGTCAGTTCTTCTGCTTCTAATGGAGGAGTGGCATGACGTCACGGCGGACCCCTCGGCGCTCGCCATGAACCGCAAGTCCAGCCGGCAGTCCAGCCGCGCTCCGCAGATATCAGGTCGCACTGTTTCGTACTCTTATTATTGGTGCGCCTGAGTTGCGAGAACCCGTCTCTGGCGTCGCCTAAGCAGAGTGGGTATTCTGGGGTTCTGAGCATGACTCAAACGCCACTATATATATTGTGGCGTACCTGCTTGTCGGTACTTTCCACTGCAAATAAATTATACAGGACGGGTGTCTTGCTCGTGAATGGGTCCCTTGAAGGAATCGATATTGCATTGGTAAATTAGAGTAATAAGTTTGCACAAAACACAAATACAATTTATTTAAAAAAAACAATGTAATATACACCTGATCAAATACATAAATGTTCTCTATCTTGGTACCAAGGTTCTATTTACCATACCTGGGGCCCCAACAAATACCGCTTTTGTTCTGGATTATCGCCGACGGTGGCGGCGGCCGGTGACCTCCATGGCAGCCCGACGCGTCCGGCGGTTGGTGGTGTAGATTCGCCTCAGGCCGGCGGCAACGCGGACTCCTCGGCTTCAGCCCCGGGTATTTTGACGTGCTGTCCCACTTACGTATTCACAACCTCTCGGCAACGTCCATCTCGTTCCCGCGATGTGCTCGAATTATGTCGCCGCACGTTCCCTCTAATTATTGTTCACTTCCTTAATGTAACCGCGGAGCACGTGGTCACTACTCGCGCCGGCGTCGATTTCACTACACACAGTTTTAGTGTTATTTCCACAGTGTCTGATGGCACATGCGCGATCTACAGTTCTTTACGTACCAACCTCTCCCACCTTCCACTTTCCCGACTTCTAACTAGCATTTCCATAAATCTTGCACTGATTAGTTTCCCTCGTCACTGGCCACGTCTTACCCTGGCCGCAGTCAACCGTCTTCTGCACTCACGCGCTCGGCTCGTAACGGCCAAATTCTCGTTCCCACGATGTGCTCGCGGCGGCCGGCGGCGGCGGACCCCGGTCACCGTCCCCTCCCTTCGCCGGTCGTCCCTCCAGTTCAAAATGAGCTGTAGTTATTATTATGCTCAATGTTTCTATTTGCATATAGAAACGCTCCGCGTTTCAATATATATATATATATATATATATATATATATATATATTGTAACACCCCCGATCTCGTTAGAGAATGCCCGGTTAGCGGTCCGGTTGTAGCTCAGTCGGTGATGGAAGGAATTGTTAAACAGATACAATGGCAGAACGAAACAAACACTTTGATCACTGGTAAAAATTACTTTTATTCCTGGGCAAGAAAAAGAATGCCCCAGGGAAGTTACATTTGTAAATTAAATAAAAAATGAGAAAGTTAGGTGAAAAGAAAAGAAAATGAAAGGTTAGAATTCAGAGTAAAGCTTAAAACTAGAAAGAATACAAAATTGTTATAACTAACATTACAATGGTGAAAAAATTACAAGTCAATGTGACATGGCGCGGCACCGCGTTACAAAGTTACACAGGGGTGAATACCCTTGACTTATACTGCCTGGGAAAAAAGTTCTTTGTGCGTCCGGGAAGGGCACGGCGCGGTCGAGGGGGCGGCTGGCGTCCTTCACAGAAATGCGGCAGAGGCCGATGGCCTCCCTTGCCGACAGCTGAGCGGTCGTCTCGTGACGTCACCAAGGGAACGGCGGCGTCGGGCGGCGCTTAACGGCGCCTGGCGTTGTCTGGTAGAACTCGGGGCGGCCGGGATTCACTCTCGTTCTCAAGAGCGTAGCAGTCAACTATGCGTCCCTCTGCATTCCATGATAATTCTCGAACACAACTTTGGAAAGTCTAGAAATCCTTCAGAGAAACATTCGCCTCTCTCCGCGACTGATTCCCGCTTCAGAGAAGTCTCTCTGCCCACACTACTCAGCCCTTTACAATAGCCCACGCAGAAATTTTATAAGTCCTTCAGAGGCACACACGCCTCTGACTGACGAATAGCTCCCCCCCAGAGAAGTTTCTCTCCCAACTGCCCTCAGCCTAATATTCAGGCTCCTTCTGACAAATTTTATAAGTCTTTCAGAGACACACTGGTCTCTCCCCGACGAATAGTTCCCCCCCAGAGAAGTTTCTCTCCCGACTGCCCTCCGTCTAATGAAAATTTGTAAATCGGAAACGTAGCAAGTAAACTTTTACCCCCACCCTCTTTCTCGTGTGCTCCAGCTCCTTATAATAGTCGCGTCGCTATTGGCCAAAGGTAATGGCGCAGTACACTATTTTCAACCAATCGCGACGGAGGAAAGCAACGGAAATTTCCGCTCTCTGTGCCATCTGTGAGTGTACAGTGTTTTTCTTATTCCTTCTAGAACATCGGCCATGCCTGCGCAAGGGGCGCTGTCCGATGAAAGAATTATCGTTCTGGGTTTCCCCGAATGCGAGCAGGCGTTCTAGAGATTTCGCAGATGTTCTTGCGTCCGCGCGCCTCTCAGTTAATCTTTTGACACCAGCTCTAACAACAACTTCGTAATGGGCCGGGGGCGCAAGTGGCTGTCGCGATAAGCGGGGTTGCGCGCGTGTCGCCATCTGTTTATTCTCCCAGTAGAACTCGGGGCGGCCGAGTTTATTTTGTTTAATTTGTATGAGGAAATCGGTATCGCTACAATATATATATATATATATTGAAACGCGGAAGCGTTTCTATACGCAATTAAAGACAAAGTGTACACGAGTATAATTACAACTCATTTTGAACGGCGCGGCATAGCGGCAGGTGCGAGGACGCACGGTGGGGGAAGAGTGAACGGTCGCCGTCGCCGTGGCCTAGCGAGAGAGGGGGGGATTTCGGCCGTTACAAGTGGCGACGGTTGAAGGCAGAGCCGAGAGGCGACAGTTGCGAGGAGACGCCGAGTGGAGACGGCCGTAGAGGACAGTTGCGGAGAGTGAGTGGCAGAGGAAAGACGGACGGCTGCAAGCTGAGTGAAACACTACCAGTGACGAGAGACGTTCAACAGTATTAGATTTGTATAATCGCTAATTAGAAGCCAGTAATTTATAGAACAGTGCATAGTGTAATGAACGCCGGCACGAAGTGTGATCACGTGCATAGCAGTTGCGAGAGGGAAGCCGAACAGAACCAAGGAGGGGCGCAGTAATATAATTCGAGTGCATGGTATGAACGCAATGGATATCTACGAGATGCTGTGATTGCGCGTGTGGGAGCGAATGCGGAAACATCCGAGGTTGCGGCCGAGGGATTCTCGTCGCCGCCTCTGCAGACCAGCGAGGCACGTGTCTGCGGCATCAACCGCCCGGGGACGCCGAGCCGCGGTGAAGGTCAACGGTCGCCGTCGCCGTGGGCGAGCGGCCACAACAGTCGAATTATTACTGGGGCCCCAGGTATGATAATATTGTATGGTAACTAGAATCTTGGTACCAAGTCATCGAGGTTTTGTGTATGTAATCAGGTGTATTAGACGTTGATTCATGAATAAATTGTATTTGTGTTTATACTAATTTACTACCTTGATTTACCAATGTATTATCGAGTCCCTCAGAAAACCCATTCACGAGCAAGACACCCGTCCTTCATAACCTTTAGATTTACAGTGGAAAGTACCGACAATCAGGTACGTCACAATATATATATACATATATACATATATATATACATATACATATATATACATATATACACACATATATATACATATACATATATATACATACACACACACACACACACACATATATATATATATATATATATATATATATATATATTCATAAATTTAATTTTATTCTTTTCTCATCATTCTTGTGCATGTTTGATCTTGTTTTTCAATGTAATTTTTATTGTAATCGTTTGTATAACCTAGAGGTGCATGTCTTACGAGTTTTTTAGTTTTAGCTTTTTAGTTTTAGTTTTTTTTAGTTATCGGACACACGTCCGATAAGGACTATATGCCTCCCGCATTCGGAATTATGAGCTGTGCAAGAGTTTTGTCATAATGTTCGCAATCATAATACCAAGTTTGTTACGTATAAATTTATGGCTTACAAAGTTTTACAAGGATGTCAATGTATTTTAATACTTTTAATATTTAGCTCTAAAAAGGTCAGAATTGTCTATTAATGACTTTAGTATAAGAAATTAAAATAAAAGAAGCCGTAGGAAACTAGAAAGGATAATAACGAATAATCACATTAAAGAAAATATAACCAACAACGTCAACGGAAACATGCCTTTACGTTAGTCAGCCTTGCAGTCTGCCTTAATGTACCTTAAATAAATGTTGAAATAATTGTAAATAATTCTCATTGTATATATAATTTTCATTCTGTCCTATCTAGGGCAAGTCATGTCCATTTGGGTCCTGATTGTCTCTTTAAAACTGTTCGCCATTTTTTGATTTGTCTTCCTTGTTGTCTCCAGCCTCATCTTAGTTTCCACATCGTTGATGAATGCTCCCATCGGTACCGATTCTATTTGCCTGATGATATGCATGTCCACATTTCCACTTTCGCTTGTTGTTTTACATCTCAAATCTTTGTCTTGTTTCTGATGATTTTGTTTGCTATATTTTTTTTAATGTGGTTATTCGTTATTTTCCTTTCTATTTTCCTATAACTTCTTTTATTTTCATTTCTTGTATTCAAGTTAAAAACTAGAACTCGTAGACATATATATGGGTAGCATGCCCGAGTCTATATTTGATTTCTTTAGTTTCATCTCTATTTTAGTGTTGAGTAGTATATATGCAAGGATCCAAAACTTTTTCCATGTGAGTTATTCTCCGACTGATTTCTTTGTTTGTCTTATTTTCAAAATATATTAGTTATCGTAAGTGTTCTGTAACATATTCTACTGGGTTGTTTCCAATTGATATTTATCTCCTTGTCTGTAAACACTTCTCCTTCTATGTCCGTGCGTACTTTTGTAGAGCTGTCCTTGTGAATTTCCGTTAGAATATTGATGTACTTGTTGGGATCCCTTGGCATTTTTTAAAGCTTCAAATGTTGTAAAGTGTTCAATGCTACCAAATGCTCTACGATAGCGAATGAGTGCTATGTACATTTTCAAATTATCATTTTTGTTTTTTCTTGAAGTTGATTTATTGTCTGTACCTGGCATTCGCTCGGCAGCAGTGGTCTAGGCTACATTGTGTGCTCCGCACAGTGTAGATCCGTTGTCTGTGACTAGTTTGCGTGTTTTCATCGAACTCAAGATGTTTAAGTGACAGTGTAAAGTGAGCAGTTTACGGCAGTGTATAGAACTGTTCTGATTACAACATACCTATTTCTCATTGAGAATGGGGAACAGAGAATAAATGGCTGATACTGAAGCGGCTATCCTAGGGCAGGCCTCTGACTACAGGAGCCAGCCCGTTCAAGGAAACCTGACTGGCCATCCAAGTTACAATAGAGTGGTTCTCAATGACTTGTACCCGAAGAAGGAACAAGGCTTAATTATAGGGTTAATTAATAATTAAGGTTCAATTATAATTGAAGGGAAAGACCTCAGCACACCTCTCTAAAGGTACGAAGAAGTTTTAGCAACGATTGTTTCGCATAGTCACATCACGTATGTATCAAAATGTTTAAATAACAAGGAGTGTGTATGTTTGTGCAGTAAGCAGTTAGTATACGAATTAACAGAGAAGCACAGGACTATTAATATTAAGGGATCCTCTCAAAATATTCGGTCTCTTGTAAGTAGACAGAAACGTATTGTAATCTCAAATATTAATCCTATAATTCCTAACACACTAATTGAAGATGAACTAGACAAACTAAAAGTGATTCGCAGTTCTCAAGTGTCATTTCTAAGAGCTGGATTTGGTAAAGAGAAGTTCACTCATATTTTATCTTTCCGTAGACAGGTATTCGTACTGGAAAAATTATTAAGTAAGATACCTGAAGCCATACTGATCACATACAAAGGCGAAAGAAACTGGATTTACATGTCTAATGGAACTATTAAATACTTTGCATAGCAGAAGGGGACATTGCGGAAAACTGCAAAAACTCCTATAGCACGAATTTCCCCCACTCGACTAAGGCAAGTCTGTTAAAGGGAGCCTTATCACAGATCACTAGCACTCCCAACAACAATTCAAGTGAAATTCAAGCAGGACAATTCAACAGTCCCCAAGGAAGAATTAACTGTCCTAAGAAAACAAACTAAGAAAAAGAAAATGAAAGTATTCAGGGAGAACACCATTAGTAGCGACAACAATAAGAAAAGCATAGTGAGGCAACTAGCCCCAGCGAAAGAAAGGATTGAAGTATCCAAAATTGCACTTAAGTACGAGCAAATAAATGATTTACTACAATTATGAAGAAACTGGAGGTTCCAGTTTACTCAGATTCTTCAAAAGAATCGTCCGGTAACGATGAATTAACAAGCGAAGATCTTCAAACATGAAGAAAAGAATTCTACAATGGAACGATGTGAACGGTTTTTATACTAGATATAAATTTCTTCAGAAGATTCTAAAATACTACAACTATGACGTACTGTTCAAACAAGAAACCAATTTCAAAAATAAGCACCATTTTGATATAAAAGGTTATCATTTTTTTTTTATAAAAACAGAGTGGAATTGCGATCTACGTGTATAAGTCCATCAAGTGAAGTGAATGCGTTATGACAAGTGACCTAGAAGTATGTGTGATAGAGCTGCAAATTGGTGGTCGTAGCTTTTACCTGTGTACTGCATACATTCCTAATGCGTATCAACTAAAATCTCGCCACCTAGACAATATATACTCACAAATATCCTGCTCGGTTCTGATAGTCGGTGATTTTAATAGTCATAACTTTATTTGAGGATCAAGCAGAACAGATCGTAGAGGGAAAATTGTCGGTGAGTTTGTGAATAATGAAGATCTAATAGTCTTGAACGACAGGAGAAAATTTACATACTTCAACGCGGGTAACGGTAACTCAATTTGCATCGACCAAAGCATCTGCACTCGAGCTTTGATAAGATATCTCAAATGGAACGTGATGGAGGGCCTTTACAACAGCGATCATTACCCCAGAACATTTACATGAGAATTCGACTTCCCCTGAGGACATCTATATGCTCATATGGATATTTAAAAAGGACAACTGGAAGACGTACCAAGACTTCATTACAGGCAAAGTTCAGAACCTTAAGAAATTAAACATCGACGATTCCGTATAAATAATCGATATTCTGAGCAACTATACGTAACTTATACGGACTACTGCGTAAGTGAATCTACCTAAAACAAAAAATATTAAAAGTAAAAAGAAACTAACTTGATGGACAAAAATATCTGAAGAAGTGGTTACGAATTACACGCTCTGGTTTAATGTATTCAATAATCATAAAAAAATGAAAATCAATTCAAGTTTAAGTCAGCACGAGACAAGGCAAGAAGAATCATAAAATAATCTAAGAGCAGCTGCTGGAAGGAATGAATGAATTCTTAAACAATAAACTGAATTACTCGGAGGCTTGGAAGCAAATATACGCCATCGATGGAAAATCCAGAACAAATTACCTGAAGTCTATATACACGCCAGATGGTCAATTCATTCAAGACCCGTGCGACATCGCAAGCTTTGGAAAGTTTTTCGCTTCCAACTCTAGTGATGCAAACCTTGCATATGGCTTTACGAAACATAAATGAGATATCTCCCGTAAACCTGGAAGTTGAAGATGATGAAACAGATGATTCCATACAACTGAATGCACCCATTACGCACCGAGAACTCAAGATCAATATACGTCAACTAAAAGACACCAGTGCCGGTTCTGACAGAATATCTAACATATTTATCCGCATGTTCTCTGAAGAAGCTATCAGTGTTCTTCTAGACATTTTCAATTATGAATATTTAAACAATGTCTTTTCACAAAAATAGTCAGAAGCGGTTATTGTTCCAATTCAAAAATTGGTAAAGCCCATTATAAATAGAGAGCTACAGGCCTATTACCTTAACTTTTTACCAGTGTAAGTTACTTGAGAAGGTAGTGACTTCAATGGTGCCTAGAGAAATATCGGCTAATATCCCCCATCAAAGTGGTCCGCCTTAAGACATTTCAATAATCGAAAACAGCATATACAATGGACTCGCCAATAATAAGCTCACAGTGGTACTAAGCCTCAACATCGAAAAGGCATATGAGATGGTCTGGCGCAGACGTATCATGGACATAATAACGAATCGTGGAATTAAAGGCAACATAGCTAAGTTCATTCATAACTTCATTAAAGAATGGTACATTAATGTCAGAGTAAGAGGATCCCTGTCAGAGAGATATATGCTGGAAAATGGATCACTGGTAAACATCTGTCTTGCATAGCAGTGATAGCGCAAAACATCTTAGACACTATCCTCGCATTCTCCACTGATGTTGGCCTAAAATTCTCCAATACAAAATCCACATTTATCATTTTCTCCAAAAAACGATCTACTGAGAAGACCCTCAATCTCTCAACCTGGGTGAATATAAGATAAAATAATGTAAAACCTTAAAAGTCTTAGGTCTGATACTTGACGAAAGGCTATCCTGGCGAGCTCACATTAAAACCCTGATAGTGGAATGCACTAAAAGGTTAAATCTGATGAAAATCATAAATCACTCATCGTGTGTGTGTCGGGGGTGATTATACAGTGCTTGAAAGAACATACCAGACGCTGATCAGGGCTAAAATGGATTACAGCAGCATATTCTACGATGCTACAAATAAGAATATTAAAAGACAGCTCGACCCTAACTAGTGACAGACTTATATGCGGAGCATCTAGAACAAATCCGGTGATAAGCATGTCACACGAAGCTAATTTACCATCCCTTGATAAAAGAAGAAGAAATCTAGTCGAAGGATATATAATCAAAGTTACTTCAAACTGAGACAACCTTATGAACCAAATTTAGCAACTTACATACAGACACAGGAAGAAACTATGCTTCAAAAAGAAACAACCAAAACGAATTACTGTACGGGCTATACAAATACTAAACACAATATCAGAAACCATTCCACCTCTTAAACCTATCCGTATCACTGATTATGCACCGTGGACTATGCAGAACATTAAAGCTGAGGAATTGATAAACAATTTTAAGAAGTCAAAAATTCACAAACAGGAGATAAGAGCTAGAATAGGAGAAGAAATTTCCAAATATCAGAACTACAACAAAGTATATGCAGATGGCTCAAAGAGAAGCAACTTGGGATGTGCCACTATAACGCCAACAAGAGTAATCTCAAGCAAACTGCCCGAAAAGTGCTCAGTTTTGTCCAGTGAGGTATAAGCCATCACACTAGACTATATTCTCGAAGACAGTGAATGCAAATTTCTAATAGTAACAGACTCCAAATTGGTTCTGTCGGCTATTGGAAACGCTTTTTACTCGGAAAATCCGTTAACCTGAGACGTTGTTAGTATGATAAGGAATGCAAACATTAAAGGTAAAAATATAGCTTTTGGATGTATCCCGGCTCATATGGGTATCATCGAGAATGAGCTGGCAATTAGATCTGCAAAAGAGGTGTAAAACTTGATGAAAGAAGCAATATTCCTCTAATACCACAGGACTATCACGCCAGCATCAATAGAAAACTACAAGAATTAGACAGACAGGAATGGAACAACAAAACTCGCGGCAAATTAAGAAGTATATGTGATACGAGGATTATTATCCAGCCATATCCTTCTGCAGAGCTGATCAGGAATAGCTCACACCAAGCTCACACATGCCGATCTGTTCACCGAGAAAACGGCTGTTATGTGTAATGTGTGTAATATTTTTATGTGCATTAATCATTTATTTTTGTGCCTCAGGTTTGAGGTAGACCGGACGAGACATGGTGTCTATAACGACATGACAAAAGTACTAAAGGACAAAGAACAATGCAGTTGGTTTGTCCATTTTTGGAAGGGTATAAACTTGAACAGTGATATATAAGAAACATGTATAAACTGATTAATATTGTGATGTGAATGTTCCCTCCGAAAGGGTCGTAACACTCCAGGTACAAAAATGATGTTACAGTGTAGATGTCGCAAATCTTTTGTAGTTGGTGCAACATTAAATAAATTTTTTAAAAAATTGTCTTAAAGTGATCAACGATGAAACTCAGGAGCGAAACTCAGAAACGACGATCTTACAATCAAAGCTAAGGAGACGTAAAAACAATGTTCGGTAGATAGAAGTGACTTTTGAGAATTTGAAGAGAAAAGTTTACTTATACAATTGAAAGTCTCATGCACAAATCTTTCTATGGTGTGCTTATTTAATATTGGTAATTTAAATTTCCTGTTTTTTTTCTTTTTCTTTTTTTTCGTTAATCGGCCGACTAGGACCACGCATGCAAGCATCCTGCATTTACCGTGGCTCAGTTTTTATTTATTATCACGGTGGCAGGTGCTTGCGACAATTTTTTTGGGGGGACCAGCATTTTTAGCTGGATCCGATTTTTATCCCCCACGGTTCTTAGCCCTGGGGGTATGGAAGATGAAATGATGATAATGGGGGTGAAAGGACAACACATACAGACATACACAAATACATCCATGCCCGAGGCGGGACTCGAACCCGCGATCTTCTGGTCCGAAACCACTCCGGCACTACTGCCTTAGCGATCTCGGCCATCTGATCGGCTCCTATTTTTTATTATTAGCCTTCTTTATGCCTTTAAAAATTGTTACTTCATTGAGAGCCGTTCGTTTAGCCTTTTGTGAACATTTTTTCTAATTATTATAATTATCGCTTCAAAATGAGAGAATACTAAGTTATCTCATGTTTTATTTTAAAGTATAAATCTCTAGTATTTCTCTGTGTTCACGTGAAAAAAAGCCTCATTCTTATTCTTATTTTATAACATTTCATTACAAAATACCTTCACTTAATTAGAATTCATTGTGCCAATGAAGAACTGAAACTGTGTATAAATAAACATTTAATCTCTCTTATCTATTAGAATAGAATACACAAAAACGTTTCCTTATAACTATCCGTTTACGAAATGTAAATGTAAGTGGTAATTTACTTCACCAAATTAACGTCTAAGACTAACGATGTGTCAGTGGTAGTTTTCTAATCCAGAGCCTTGTGTCTACGCAGAGTCAACTTCAGGTATTGATCATGAACTCTATCGCCAAACTAGGTACTCGTGAAGAACCACCCTCTTTTCCGTTGGACGGCGCGACGTGTGCGGTGGGTTGCATAACACCCAGGCGCTACCCAATGATTACTGTTTTCACTTATTGCTAACTTCCTATATTCTCTATCAGAAACGTTTATTCGGGTGTCTAAATCTCATACTTTTATTTTCGTAGTTATTTTCAAAACTCATTGTGTTTACAGTCTGAGTTAAAAACTACGGATTATGATTTGTCAGTTTTCTTTAAAGTTGTGCTTAAAGAGATGGCCGAAACAAGATTGTTACTAGAGACATATTTAATTACATATTTTTTTACTTTATATTTTCACTTCTCAAAATATGTGCTCTTGGCATATCATGGCATTCCTAATACAATATACAAATTGTTCGTTACTTATTTTGTACCACAGATTTCTTATATTTCACATATTTTGTGACATTTTTATTATTATTATTATTATTATTATTATTATTATTATTATTATTATTATTATTATTATTTCAAATTTCTTAAATTTCTTTCTCAAAAATATTTAATAAATTCAGAAAATCAATTCAGTTAAAAATATAAATTCGAACTTCTTACATTTATTTCTCAAAAATATTTAATAAATTAAAAAATCAATTCAATTAAAAAATATAATTTTTTATTCAGAATTACGTTCTACGACGCGAGGTGCCTCTTATGGAAACGCGTTCTGTCTGGGTTAAGGTCCGTCTGCACCACATATTGTTGCAACAAGAGGTCGTGAGCGCAATATTCTATGTATTGACGCTGTCTATATTTATAGCGTCGTGTTTCTTAATTGAAAGCAATTTACAAGAGATATTGGTTGTGACAGATGTGAAACACTACTATGACAATGCTATAGAGATTGTTTGCCGGTCACTGTGTTCCCACGTTTGTACGTTTCCTGTCACTGCATTTGAACATAGAAATGTACTTTTTAAAAAATCGATTCTGTAGTACAAGTAATATTTATTGTTAAAATTCATGAAATAAATATTTTATTATTGTAATTTCAAATGGTGTAATTTATTTTGTTTGTAAGTGGATAAGAACGTATTTTGATACTACATATTATATATCTTTTTACATATTTGTTAAATATTCTTATCATTTTTATTACATATTTATGTACATATTTTTACGTTTTATACTACATTTTTCCAGATTCTAATTATAATAAGTGAGCGATACTTCCAAGAATTGATTACGTGCGGCACCAAATTGCATCATCTTTTCATGTCGATGAATTTTAAAACTCACGATTTCGTCCAGTAGATGAAACTCCTGGAATTACACAGGATTCTGGCGGCGGTGGCTAGAGCGTGTGCCTACTCCGCGCCTCGGTCCGAAGGGTCGCGGGTTCGAGTCCTGCTGTGGGCATGGTTGTTTGTTCCTCGTCTTTCATGTACGAGTATTAGCCCGGAAGGTCTCGTGAGTCTGCTAACCTCAGACCGAGGACCCCGCAACTCTGTTTAGTGTAAAGGTTAATAGGGGTCCCCATGAGGGGCATAGTGGGTACCTGGCGCGGATAGTCGAAATCGACATCCCTTGCACCTGGAGAAAGCGCCCGGAAGAAAACAAAATATTTGAAAAATTCTAAATATAAAATCCTAATTTTCGTAAAGATTAAGATATAGCCTTTTAGAAATAACCGAATCAATTGTAGCACACAGAAACTTACTTTTATTAATGTTAGAAAATCTGGAACTTTTTGTATAATATATAAAATATTTTAATGCATACAAAATCTTAAAAATATTTAGTCGGTTTTCTGAGGTTAACTAATTCGAATGCATGACGTCCTTGGGAAATGTTCTCTTCTTTCATTAGCTCTTAAGATTCTCAAGTGTGATTTTTCCTTCTGCAAGACAATTTGAAACGCATTTTGGAAGCTGTTGGTAGATTTGGTAGCTGATGCACTCGGTATTTGGAGTGCACATTCATGATTTCAGATTTTTCAGTGATTTAGATTTTAAAGTATTCTCCATGACTGAGAGATTAATTTTACGAGGTTCCGTATTTCTTCTGTTTTTTTTACCGAGGCAATTGGTAATAATGCTTCGACAAATTCTCTCTCAGTGCGTGTTTCTTGGTCGGTGTCGTAGAAGCTACCGTTACCCAACGGATGTCTCGATATCTCGATATGGTAGCGCAAGGTCGAGAAAAGGATATGGAAAGGGCGATGCAGCTGCGCTTAGTCTATTCGCAAGAAGACACCTGTGCTCGAAAGTAAGGGACTGTGTCGCAGTTGTTCGAAGATCCATCGTTGTCACGAGAAAGGTTGTCGTGAAACCAGTTTCTGGTAAGTAGCAGCTAACAAAAGGAAATGAAATTGCGTTTGAATTGGAGGTCTTTGCTGCAATTCTGACGAGAACTATAATTCATTTTGCTATTGAAATTGCATTCAGGTGTGCGGTACCAGGAAGAAGACGTATGAGGCTTTTCTACGTTAAGTTAAATTCTTGAAAGTTAATTAAAAGTCACTTATAAAAATAATTAAATGGCCTACCATTACGTTAACATCCCGCAACACGAGATTATTTTCATATTGTTTATAGCAGTATGAAACCATTTTAGGAATGTTGATGTGTAAAATATGCTACCTTGACGTAAAATGGTTACCGCGATGCAAATAAAGAGTTTATTCAAGAGACGCAGTTATCAGATATTATGTAGTACAGAAGTTGAAGTTTAGTTTAGGAGTTGAAAAACTCGAAGAATGTAATTTCTACACTTTTAATACCGAATTATCAAATTAAACAAAAAATAACCAGAATGAATTTTTGTTTCACATAACTTAAAAACAACTTACTTCCAATAATTATAGATATCGCTGTATGACCTTGTAGTTTTTTTTTTGTTTTTTTTAGTTCCTCCTGTTCGGCATTGCTGCCTTTCAGGGGTGTTAACATTTTACAATATAATACTTTGACATTCGTTCTCACGCTAATTGTCCTGAATATTACAGGCTGTTTTCAGTGTATAATTTTGTAAAAGACTGATTTGATGTGAATTTATTTTTATAATTCATTCAATAAAATATTTATATGCTATTATTTTATACAGCTGTTGTGAATTAATGACGTGGAGTATTTATGGAGGTCTGAGTTTATCCTTGAGAAATCGTGAGCATATTCTATTTGGTTTTGGTTAGTTTTTGCCAAGTTTGAAGTTGGGTGTGGCTGTAGATCCTGAAAGAGTGTCAAAGAACTTGTTCGAGAATTTTAGGATGTGTTCTTGTATTGACTCAATTCGTAATTCTCTGTTAAGTTGTTTGTTACTAATAAACCAGGGACCTTTAGTTATTTTTCTTAAACATTTATTTTGAATGATTTGTAGTTTTTCGATGTGTGTTTTTGCTGCATTACACCAAATTGGGCTAGCATATGAGATTGTTCGTCGTAATATCGATTTATAAATTGTAGTTCCACATTCAATACTTAAAGCTAATTTAGAGTTTAGAAGAGGATAAAGTTTAGCAATTTTTGCATACGTTTTGTTTGTAACTGATTTGATGTGGTCTTTCCAAGTTAATTTTGCATCAAACATTAGTCCTAAATATTTAACTGCTTGTTGTTTGGGAAGCCATTTTATTATTGAATTTTGAATTTTAAGGGGGGGGGGGGGGGTCGGTGGTCTTCGAAGTGTGAAGATTTTTGCTTGAGATTTGTTCGAGTTTATTTTGATTCTCCACTGTTCAGACCAGGTGATATATGTTGTTAAGTCGTTCTGAAGGTTGTCTTAAGCACAGCGTATATCCTCGTGGGCTGTGAATAAAACGGTATCGTCAGCGAAGAGAGCGATTTCTGAGTCAGCTGGTTTTGGAATATCCGATAAGTATAAGCTGAAAAGTAAAGGTGATAGGCATGATCCTTGAGGGACACCGGCTGTAGGTTGACATTGATTAGAATAAGTAGAATTGACTCTTACCAGGAAATGGCGATCTGCTAGAAAGCTGTCGATAATTTTATACAGGTAGTTTGGTAAACCCAGACGTTGTAGTTTAAATAGTAATCCGGGGTGCCACATTTTGTCAAATGCCTTTTCAATGTCTAGAAATATTGCTAAGGTGTGTTCGTGTTGATGGAAAGCATTATCCATGAATTCTGAAAATCTCAGGAGTTGGTGCGTTTATTTCTAAATCCGAATTGAGTGGAGGGTATAGCCTTTATTTCTGTAACATTTATTTATGCGTGTATATATTAGCTTCTCGAATAATTTGCCAAGAGTTGGAAGTAAACTTATCGGTCTATAATTGGATGGATTTTGGGGGTCTTTCCCTGGTTTGTTGAAGGATAATAGGAGGATAATAGCAGTTTTCCAATTTTTTGGAAAATGGCCTAATCTTAATGCCGAATTGAAAATGGTGGTTAAAGCCGCGGCGGTTAAAGCTCCCTTTGTCGTCAGTGCTTTGAGGGCTTCATTGCTAATATTATCATATTCTGTTGCCTTTCTAGATTTTAATTGATTAATTGTTTTTCTAACTTCAGAAGGTGAGATAAATTAGATTTTTCTTGGGACAGTTGCAACTTGTTTCGCTGATTCAAGCAAAATGTAATTGTTGAGCTGGTTGTTGTTAATTGGATTAGGAGAGAAGGTTTTCTGAAAATGTTTGGCTAGTAAATTAGCCCTGTTTTTGTCTGAGTACGCGATTTCTGTATCGCTTTTTAAAATTGGGATTTCTGCTTTTTCTTTGGTGATTCGTCTGATCGTAGTCCACTATTGGTCCATATTGGTCTGCTATTGGGGTGAATTTGTTTTATTATATTCTGATATTCAGAATAACGAAATTGTTCTAGTCTGTATTTATTTATTCTGGAAATTTTATTCAATTTTACTTTAAGGCCTGGTCTCCTGGTTGTTTGCCAATATCGTGTAAGGTTATGTTTAATTTTGATTAGGTTTACTATTTTCAATGGAACTGGTTTTCTAGTTTTAATACTTGCGGAATATTGTGTTGTTGACTGTTCAATTGTTTTCTGTATCGATTGAGTTATATGCAGCACTTGCATATCTAATTCATTGTTGGTGTGAATTTACTAGGGTATATTATATTGTTGTCTATTAGGTCATTAAACTTATTCCAATTAATTAGTCCCAAGGTTTCGTTACGTTGTAATATTTGAGCTAACGGTGAATTGGAGCAGTTTATTTTGATAATTACTGGGGAGTGATCCGAGTCTAATTCCGGCAATACTGTTTGAATCAAGGGCAAATTGAAATTTTTGGTCAATACTATATTTAGTATATCCGGAATCGCATTACTGTTATATGAATAGTGTGTTGGAGATTGGGGGCCAGAATATAAATATCCTTGGATACTGCGTAAGTAAATAATTTTGTGACGTGGTTGGAAGTGGTAAGGCATCCCCATATTTGATTTTTATTGTTTAAATCGCCAGCTAATAGAATACTATTGGAATTATTTTTAAAAATTTCATTATAAGCTTTTAATGGGAATTTTTTATTTGGTGGTTTATATGCCGCAACTATTTCGTAATTATTGCTACCTATATTTCTTTAATTGCTATTGTTTTGAGTTCTGGGGTGTATGGACTGTGAATCGCTTGATGCTTAAAGTTGTTGGATAGTAGTATGGCTACACCTCCTGAAGCTACTTCTGAGGTTCTATCGTTTCTATATATTTTGTATCCTGGTATTTTAAATTTTTCACTTAGTACTAAGGGTGTTTCTGTAACACACGCAATATGTATTTTGTGGTGATGCAAAAATTGTGTAACTATTATTTGCTGTCTTTTAATACCATTAGCGTTCCAATTTAATATTTTTATTTCTTGTATTTTATTTGCCATTTTGAAGAACTGGCATTAACGACTGTACTATGTTTTTGATTTGGGGTATTATAGCAGAGATTATTTGATTTACTATTGTGTTTACGAGTTGAGGTATGTCTATTTGAGGCTGTGGGTTTGAAGGTAGTCGTTCTGTTTGCCAGGCTGTTAGTTTGCGTTGTGGAAGACCGGGAAAGTTTTCATTGTTTAAATTAATAGAAGATTGCTCTTGTGTTTCGGTTACCTGATGCGATTTGTTAGAGTTTTTCGCTGAAAGGAAATCTGCCCGTGACCTACGAGCTTCTTGGTATACACGGCAGCCTCGGTAATTTGGTGTGTGACCCTCGCCGCAGTTAACACAAATCGGTTTGGAATTTTTAGGAACAGTACATTTTGAATAGTGATGGTGACCATGACAGCGAACACACATGGGCTTAACATGACAATTAGCTTGAGAATGGCCGAATTTTTGACAATTTTTGCATTGTACAGGTGCATTACGTTTGATTCTAGGTTGAATTTGAATTATACAATTCATGAATTTGTTTACATTGTATATAGATTTCAGTCTGTGTATTTGATTTCAGTCAGTGTATATTCAGTCTCTGTTAAGTCCATGGCACAAGTTTGTAGTGGCTGTCTTTGTTTATTATATAACCTACATAATTTAATTACTGGGTAATTGAGACGTTTGAATTCTTCGAATATTTCATTTTCTGTAAGAGATTCTGGTATTCCCTTAAGCATAACTGAAAAGATGTTCATCGAAAGGTCCCTGTACGTATAAAACGACACTGATTTACCTTCACATTTCTTATAGGTTCTAAAGTCCTCTATATCGGTGAAGAAAACCTTGATTCCTTTCTGACATGTTCTAGTTGAAAAATCGTTTTTGACTACTGATTTAATATCATCTAATATTATTTTGTAGTTTTTACCCAGTACATATATGGGAGGGATTTTCACTAGTGGTATTGACTGGTTCAGTTGGTTTCATCTTCTCTAAATATTTCATATCTATTAGAAACTGGTACGCTATACATATCACGAGAATCATAAGTTCTTTGTCTTTTAGCAGAGTTCTTTTCCAAAATATTGAGTTTATTACTTACATTTTGTTGAGGAGGTTGGCTACTTAGCTGCAATTGTGAAGAATTGTGAAGCTGTGGAACCTGTTGAGAATTCTGTTGTTGTTGTTGTTGCAGCTGCGGAATAGTTATGCGTTGCTCGTGAAGATATTGTAGGAACTGTTTTTGTTGGTTTTGCATTATTTTCCATTGTTGCTCTGCCTGAAGCTCTTGGTCTTGCATCATTTTCCATTGTTGCTCCGCCTGAAGTTGGCGGTTTTGTTGAGTTTGAAGATCTGATTGCTGCTGGGTGACTGTATTGCACTCGGTCATTTCAATGTTTGAATTTACACCACTGTTTATATTATTTAACGCGTTTAGGGCATTTTAATTGCTTCCGCTGGTGAGTCTGTACATGAACACTGTGATAGCGTGGAGGGCAGTAGTCAATTTGCGTTAATCACTGGTAGTTCACTGGATAATGCTCTGGCCGAGAGCATACACTTTTAAACACTGATCGCACTTATTGAGTTTTTTTTATATTTAGCACTTTGTAAAGATAGAGACTATTCGTTAGATGTTTCACTGCACTAGACACTCTTGGCACTAGCAAAGAGACCACTGCGATGTGAGCTGCGATAAGAGAAGTTAAGAGCTGATTCAGCGAAGTGTTCGCCTCGGCGGCTCGAGCCGGACTGGACCTTGTAGTTGAAAAGCAACCTTAGAATTACATCATTATTACCTCTTTATAACAAATGCTGATGTCAACTAAAGCACTGAAAATTAAAAGAATTGGTAAAAACCACTCTGGGTATATTCGTATGGATGTACCTCCACTTTAATACTTTAGGTACTACTTAAGGTAGAGGGTGAAAACATCCCTAATCATGAACCATAAAGCAGAGGCAGAATATCCACGAAAGATGGACCGTAAAAGGAGACGGACGCATCTCGTTGTTCTCTTAACTTTTTGTCACTTTATCTACTATTTTTAGCGATTTGAATCTATTTGGTGTGGTTAAGTGCCCACACAAAGACACTGACCAATCAGGACACACACATCAGAGGAGAGCAGAATGCCATTAATTCAGGCGGTAACTTTACACCTGAACAACATGTAAACAAATTACAACGTGCCAAAACACTAGCATTGTAGTCTCGACTCTGCCCTTCTGGTAAAACAGACCAACACTATGCAGCGAGATTAAGAAATCAAACCAACAATAAAACTGAAACTGAGAAAAACAATTGATACACTTTTTGAAATGAATTTCCTCTCAGCAAAACACTTCACCCAGCATGGTCTCCAAATGAACCTTGCTGGAAAACATATAGTCGGCAACAAGCTTACACAACACATCATCTACTCCAGTCCTACGCAGTCTCCTGCCAAAAATCCATCCCTTTCACCTTCCTTACGTTTTCCACCACCCACCCTTATTTCGAATCCACTTACCTCCTCCTCTGATTCTTCTCCCTTTTCTCCCACACCCACTACCAATTCTCCTGATGCCTCAGTTTCCTCACAACTGTCACTGCCGGGACACACTACAACCTTTAACCACGCACTCGAGGTAAAATGGAGTAAATATATAGCTACTACAGCCAGATGCAGTAGAAAAACATCCGAGTAGATAAACATACTGCACCATAATGTTCAATCCCTTTCAAATAAAACTGAGTTTATCGAAGCAGCTCTACAGAGTGATTTAAATGAAATAGATGTTCTTTGCTTACAGAACATTGGTTATTTTATAATGATCCTAGCATTTTCCAAAATCCAAACTTTTACCTCACAGGCTATTATTGTAGACAAAGGGAATCACTTAAAGGTTCTGCATATGGGGGTTCTTGCATTTACGTTCGAAATAATATCGATTCTATTTCCTTGACGAAATTAAATGTGTATTCAGTTGAAAATGTTTTTGAAATATATGCAGTACATTTTCCTACGCTAAAAATTATATTACTTTGCATATACAGGCCTCCAACAAAGAGAGCAATAGATTATATTAAGTTCTTTAAAAAATGGAGATATTCACAAAATAAAGTCACCAATCGCTCTTTTGAATCCATTGTATGCGGACATTTTAAAATTGATTTTCTGGTCGAATCTTGCGAGAAAGAGCAGTTTCTCAATTTAATTCATTCCTTCAGTTTAGATATTACAATAAATGTATCTACACGGATCACACTAAATTCAAAGAAGGCAATCAATCAAGTAATAATTAACAAAACCACTACTCGATATGAAATTAAAACAAAAGATTTAGGATACAGAGATCACGATCTACAAATTCTTACCATTATAAAAAGTGCGAACACTTGACTCAATAAATAATACACGTATGAGTAGATTATTTACTAAAAGTAAAATAAAATCATTCATCATTTACTTGCTGCAAGAGTCATGGGATGTGGTTCCGTTGATATGAATTCCGTTGAATTCCGTTGAATTCCGTTGAATTCCGTTGATACAAACGATAAATACAATTATTTTTTTCGACCTTTCATTTCATTTTAACACTTGCTTTCCTCTTCAAAGGAAACATTAAATATTTCTCGGAAAAGCAATTCTTGAATAACACAAGGGGTTAAGATATCATTTAAAAACAAACGAATTCTTTCTTCCATTTCTAAGCATCATAATTTATTTCAAGGTTTCCTCCTCTACTTTAAAAATACAAATCATTGTTACGGAAAGACATACGACAGGTTAAAATCTTGAAAAATTACCAAGATATTTTGAACTCAAATAATAAAACAAAAGCAATGTGGAGTATAGTAAAAAATTCGACCAAATCAACTAGAAACCTTGTAGAGAATGTTGTTTTAAAAGATAACGATACAAATGTTAACGATTCAGCAACAGTGGCTAGCCTCCATAACCAATATTTTTCGAGAATTGATGCCGATCTCAATAAGGTTCTTCAGCCACAAAATTAAGCATCAGACGTTTCCCCAAATATTTCAGGCACGATGTTTCTTTCCGAAACTTCTTCCTATGAAATTCTCAAAATAATCGGTGGACTAAAAATTAAATGTTCGGGCGGTTTAGATAAATTTCGGGATTGTTTATTAAAGGTTTGCGTGCCCACCATTATACTCCCGTTAACTCACATATTTAATGTATCCTTATGCACAGGAATTTTTCCAGATATTTTTAAAACAGCTAAGATAAATCCGCTTTTCAAAAAAGGAAACAAAAATGAAATTCAGGATTACCGGCCAATTTCTCTTTTGTCGTTTTTTTTTCAAAAATATTAGAAAGACGTTTGTACGTACGATTGGAAACTTTTCTTAGTAAACACGATGATGTTTTCAGATTGCCAACATGAGTTTCCAAAATCAAAATCTACGGGAACAGCGATATTTTATTTTGCTTCATCCATGGATCAAAACGAAGCACCTATTGGAATATTTTTAGATCTTTCAAAAGCTTTTGACGTCATTGATCATTACATTTTACTCTCAAAATTACCTACGTAGTGTTGCTCTAGACTGGTTATGTTCATACTTTTGACAACGATCTCAGAGAGTAGAAATACCTTACTGGAATAATGGCACTTTATGTACACACCATTCTGATTCTTTGCCAATTGCATGTAGAGTTCCGTAGGGATCGATTTTAGGGCTTATTCTATTCCTACTACACGTAAACGATATACCCTTGACGATTAGAAACGGAAGAACAGCTCTCGTTGCTGACGATACGAATATTCTTTTCAATAAAGAAACGGTAAATAGTACAATGTCAGATACTTCAAATTGGTTTCGTAATAAGAAAAATAATAGTAAATGAAAAAAACTGTCTCAATGCAATGTGCCATTTCAAATAAATAGCTCGGTACTTCACTGAAAATGAACGGCGAGTCATTAAAGTCCCAAGTAAAATCTTTTCTGCGGCACTACTGTTTCTATACAATTAGAGACTATGTCGAGCATCCAAAAGGAAAGTAATATTAATTTTGAAATGAAATTTAATGTAGTATAATTAATTTGAATTGTAAAGAACCTGCAACAAGTATTGTACTTTAGCTTCTGGGTCAATGACCCCATATCGGTCAGGTTTTCGTCCAGTTTCTCTGATCTTCGAGCAAATGCTGATATGGCCCCATTGTTTTGCTTCTGGTCGTAAATGTAACTTCAAATTAACTTCTCCCAATTGCACGTCACACACAGTTTCTTACTGTTTTTGACGTAAATAAATAAATAAAAATAAATAAAATTGGAAACGCTACGTTCGAAGAGCGACAATTGGTATTTGTTCATTAAAGGAGCCCGGCAAAGGGAAATAGTAGAATGTAAAATATTTGTAAGAGCACCATTAATGACAAAATACAGAGGCACAAGAAAGAAGACCGGATTGAATTTTTACCACAGATAAATCATCCAGTTAAGGTCAGTAACAAGAAAGAATGCGTTTTATTGCGACAAGAGATTTGCAAAAGATTGAAGAAAAATCCCAAGATCGATGCTCGGGTGCTTCCTGCCCAACTACGTACTTCATTTGAAACGTCCGTCCATACAGAAGCTGTGTCCAGAGTGCCGAAGAATGTTGTCTATAATGGGCAAGATGCTAGTAAAAAATCTTTTCATCAGCGATACAAATAGAAAGATGTTCCATTTCACAAAGCAGTATATAAGCAAAGGTGAAGAATGGTGGAAAGTGTCGAATTTGTGGGCGAGAGTAAATTTGAGGTGTTCGGGTCAGATGGTAGGTGAATGGTGAGGAGAAAGTAAAATGAGACCCTTAATAATAAGAATCTAATTTCAACAGTAAACATGGAGGTGGTCACGCTATGATTGCGGGATGCATAGCCACTAGTAGGAGAGTAGCATAAATTGCTTTTACTCAGTGTACCACGAACAAAATGCAATATCTGAATATTCAGAAGAACAACGTGTACAGAAGCGCAGGGAAACTGGGGATTAAGAATTGTTTTCAACTTTATCAAGAGAACGACCCTAAATATCAGGCTCACGATGTGATGGAATGGCTTCTCTACAATTGTCCCAAAGTACTCATAACACCACCGTAATCTCCAGATTTAAATCTCATTGAGAATCTTTTGCACGAGACAGAAATTATGACTCCCAAACACAATACCTTCAAAAAAGGATTTAGAACTTAAATTACGAAAATAACGGTGGAAAATTGGCACCAATTATACTCAAGAATGAGTAACGTCAAAGCCAAGATAATTAAAAGAAGTGTTAAAACAACAGCGAAAGAAACGTTATATTATTGCAATGAATTTTTTCCTTCAAATAATCATAAATAAATCATAAAATGTGATAATTTCATGTTTGTCGGGATAATAAAATGACTGACTGTATTGTCTGATTCTCTCATCACAGCTTGACCTGTCTCAGAATTCTTCTGCTTGCACATTTGATCTCTCACCTTCCGCTTCGGAGGGATCACCCCCCCCCACTCCATCCTCAATTCACGTCAACACCATCAGGCACACCGCGCCATTTAATGTATGTCAGAGCAATGACGTATTCTGTGTAATCGTCGATGCAACTTCGCGTATTTCTTATACGTTTTATAGATTACTCCGTGAATACACTGTTATTGAATGAAATATTAAAAGAAAAAATCAATTTTCATTCTCCCGTATCTTACTCCTCCTCTTGTCGCACTCCAACGCTTCGGACTACTCCCTTTCTCATGAGGGATGTCTGAGAAAAAAGCACCTGCTGAGCTGCTGAAAAGCTCGCGTATTGCTTACGTGAATCGGTGAATCCACCAACGTCCAAACCAGGAGAGACTAACTGATGTCACTGCAGTCCCTCTGATCGGGGGGTCCTTGATACGAGTCCCCGCGGAGAAAGGATTTTAAGCGCTAGCTTGTCAGCTATGTCGAATTCAGTCGCTGACTGGAGGAGATTCCTAGCGGCCGATTGCTCTGATTGGTAGTTTTCCATGGTTTGTTTGATCAACACCAGGCGAATGCCGAAGCAGAACAAACCCTTGCAATCCTAACAAACCCTTGCGTGCGCAGTGGCCACGGACCGCGCGCAATCTTTCCTACCTCTTCCTTGTCCTATTCCCATCCCTTAGTTACACACACGTTTACATGAATACACTTCCACACATGTCGAGACCCTGTCAGGAGTTTAGACCTTGTGTCGGCTGGAGTGGGTGCCCTGCTGGTGGGAAATACCTTGTTGGGCGCATCCCGCTAGCCGACGGTAGGTCTGCGCAAGATCTCGTCATACGATGAAGGAAGACCACCGCCACCTCCCGAACAAAATCATGCACTACACTTACGGGACTATGACCTTAGTAGTTGACGCGCCAGGAATAATTAAAAATCAGTTAATCAAGCAGCGTTCAACGTGTGTTTGTGTGTGCGACGTGGACGTGGAGCGGGGCTCGCCGGCTGAGCGAAGCGGAAGCGCGGGCGCCGCTCCTCGCCCTTTCACCCCATCCCCGCGCCTCCCTCCCCTTTGCCCTTCCTGCCCCTTTCTTCCCCTCAGCTCCTCTTCCTTTTCCATCCCACTCGGCCCCTTGTCACTGTTTCGCTGTGGCGCACTTGCAACCGCTTCCTACGACTGAAACCATCATTCATACCCTTGAATTACAGAGGAAGAATGTCAAGGACACCGTCAAATGTTTATATTTAATGCGGCTAAAACAAGACACAACGGAGAATGTGTGTTGTTATCATACAGTGGTGTGAATAATGATAATCCTCATGCAGCCTTTTTTACTTTTGCTTTGAAAACAGCAATTTTCAGTAATGTTGTAAGTTACAGAATCCAGAATTCCAATAGTGAGGATGACCATGTGGTGAGAATCTGAATAAGCACGTGGAAAGTCTTACATCAGTAAGTTATAGGATGAGGATGATGTTGGGGAAGGTGAGTCCGACATGATTAATCCGATGATAACACATTTCCAGCTGTTCTGCTGTGACGGAGGACATGACAAGACCCGAAAATATTGGGATCTACTATGTTGCTGGCAACATTAGCAACTGCTTGGCAGGGGTTTTGAGGGGGCAACAGTGCTCGATATGCTTAATTATGATTAAAACTGAGAGGCCCACCCTGAAGCAGATAAGTATTCAAAGTCGAGAATATTATTTATTAAAAACTTTTATTACACAGTGGATTAGCGCTTTAGAACAGCGTTTTGATATTAATTGTATATAGCTAACATAGAGTTAACATTAATAACAACAAGGCCAGTCACTCTAGTGTCCGCGATTTCGAGTTTCGGATAATGTAGTTGGGGCGATTTGAAGGAATGGTACAAGGATAGGAATTAATACCTTTAGCTTAGAAGAAGAAATGGGTCAAGTCAGCAACATCTTCTTCTTCTTCTTCTCCCTCAAGCATTAGACCGGTTGGTCCGTTGCGCCTCCTTGATCTAACCATCTTCTCCTGGGTCTACCAACGCTTCTTCTTCCTTTAGGGATGTACTGAAGCACTTGCTTTGGAATACGATCGTCTTCCATTCTTTCGAGGTGTTTTTTCCAATGTTCTCTGTATTCCTTAATTTTTTCGTTTAAGTTGTAAATTCCTATATTTTTCCGGATGGTCTCGCTTTTTAATCTGTCCATTCTTGTTACTCCCAGGACTGATCTTAAAAATCTCATCTCGGCTGCTTGAAGTCTACTGTGTGTTCTGGAGTTCATAGTCCAGTTTTCGCTTCCGTAAAGTCCGCAAGGCACTGCCATAACTTTATAAAACTTTAGCATTGTGTCTTTACGGACCTTTCCTTTGAGCGCTCTTTTGATGGTGCCACACATCATATTGAATCTTTCTATCTTCCTTACAATATCAACTTCGCCGAGATATGATACGTCACATACTAGAAATCTAAAGGTATTAACCTGTTCAATAATTTTGTTTTCTAATATGAATTTACATCTTAAAGGTTGTGAGCCTTGGAATGCCATGGATTTGGTTTTATTTGTAGATATACTTAGATTATATTGCTTTGTTATTTTATATAGTTCATATAGTGCCCTTTGCATATTATCTTCTTTATCTGCAACTAAAATCTGGTCGTCAGTAAACATAAAAGTTTTAATAAAATTTGTTCCTTTAAAATTGTCTTCTATATTAAGTTTCATGATCTGTTGTTTCCATTCTCTCACAGCATTGTCTAGATATAGATTAAAAAGTATAGGTGAAATACAACACCCTTGTCTGACCCCTCCATTTCTCATTTATGTTATTAGGATATTTCTCCTCTGTTTCTCCATTTCTCATTTATTAGAATAGCTGTTCCTGCTACTGCTCTATTTTCGATAGGTACACCGCTATAAATTAATGTATAGTTTCCCAAATCACATGTTCCCCTCTGCTTCTTTTTAGTTTCAGATAACATAACCAAATCGAGTTTAGCACTCCTGACTTCTCTTAGCAATTCGTATTCTTTGTTAGCTATGCCTCGTACATTCCAAGTTCCTATATTGACATGTTCTGATACACCAAGACGTTTGTCCTTTAACTTTGCCAATGTCGTTACCAAAGGATTTCCTTGTTTACAATCAATCAGTGAGCCAGTAATAAGAATCTCCCCTGGCCGCGCTACGAACGCTGCGCAGGGAAAGTTTGGTAGTGGGGCTGCCACCTCACTGCTCCCAAACTCGCAGGATTTGTATAAGGTTTTCTCCCTAGACAGATTGCTTTCACTTCAGCTCTGAGGTCTGTCCCCCCATTAAGAAGCATAAGAACAGGATCTATAAGAAGATAGAAAAAGATTAGTAGTTTACAGAAAGTAGAAGATCAGAAAGGAAAGACTCCCTAGCCCTCGCAACCTAATAGCATCGGGGTCGAAAAATACAAGGGGTCGAGAGTGACCAAAATAGGACAGTTAAAAGAAGTATGGCAAAAGTAAGTGGAAGCATTGCCATACTAGTGAAAAGACCCTCCTCCTTTATCCGGTCTTGGGACCGGCAGTGCCTGCAAGCAGACCCAGGCGGAGTCAGCAACATGATTCTGAATATACGGTTTTGATGTATGTCATATGCATTTGTGCGTGTCCCAATGGCACCCATAGACCAAGCAAACGTGCAGGTATACCCACCAAGGCTCAGTCATATTTTTTCCTGGGGGTATGCACGTAAAACATTATTATGGGATCAGCATTTCTGCTGAGTCAATTTTTACGCTCCAGGGTTGTTAGCCCTGGGGTATAGAAAATGGAATGATGATGATGATGATGATGATGATGAGTGGTGAGAGGACGACACACACATACTAGCACAAATACACCAACGCCCGAGGCGGGACTCAAACCCGGTATTTTCTGATCCATGGCCGCAATGGCACTACTGCCTTAACGATCTCAGCCATCTGACCAACGTCTCGTAACGTTTTGTTTTTATATAAAATTGTTAATTTTTCATTATTTCTAATTCATTATATTTGATGACATTTTTTATATATTTTGTATTACTGTACAAAAATGTATTAATATACAATAAATCTATATTTAATTTTGTATTTATTGAAATTATTTCCACCTATTGTTATGTTAAAAAGTAGTCAAGGCACAAACAGTTAACAATTTTTTATTGTGCTCTTGTTACAATACCAGGGTTCAAACACGTACCGAAAACAATGCTTCAAACAATATGTTCCAATAATCAAAGCACTATCATTGCCACTACGAGAATTACCTTCTTAGTCGAACTCACCAAAGTCCCAATATAATAATCACAAATGAGCCTAGTCGGCGTAGGCAGAATTACAATATCAATAATAAACACTTGGAAGCTCACTTGCAAAACTGGACTGTCTAGTTAGGAGCCCGTGGCTCTACAAGTTGTGCTGCTTCCAGGCTGCTTCACCCGCCGAAGTACCGCGTCAGGGAGCCGTACTACCACCACCAACATCAAACGCTCCCATAATACATATAAGAAATATTATTAAGTAATTCTGGGTCTGTGATAAACCATAATCTACGTAGCAACGTGGTGTGCTTTTGGACAATTTAGTTATTTAATCAAAGAATAGTAAACCTGTATGTGACATATAGGCACAAGTATCATTTTCTCACGTCTTGAGCTCCAGAATCTCTTACCAACTTTTTAACTATAAATACTGAATGATGAAAAAGAGATTAAAAAAGCAAGTTTAGCAATATTTTGACATTTTTACTCGCGAATTATAGAAAACAAGCATCGATAAAAGAAGTGCAGATTTGATTTTTTTGTATTGCTTACAAATTGCGAACTGCAGATTTGATTTCTTTGTATTGCTACCTCCAGGCTTTACCCCTACCACTATTAGCAATAACAGAAGTCAAACAACGTGCGCATGGTGAATACATTTGTGTCCAAAGGCAAAACAATGGACTATGTTAGCATTTGCTAAATGGATCAGGGAAAATAGAAAAAGTGTGAAGAACCTGTGAAGTCGGAGTAGAAGTGAAACCTACTAATTCCAAAACCTGTTATTGATATAAATGAAGTCGAAGTGGAATTTGTGCAATTTGTCTACTCCAGGCCTGCGCAACGCCAGCTTCCTCGGGCATTCTGCACGAGCGGAACGTCTGCCCACGACGGAGCCGAAAGCAGGCAGCCTTGTGGGGAGGGGGGTCGCGTAGGTTGAATGCCTGGGTGTCCAATGCAATGATCCACGTTAAGAAATGACGTGCCCTCTTATTTAAAGGGACAATCTACCGTATTTCTAGCTCCAAGGGCCATATTTCACAGTTTATGTCCTTCTATGTATCGACATATTTTTTTACTTAATGCTCATTGTAACTCATAATCAATATTTTAAAGCAGTGTCCTCTTTTAAATTTTTATTATGTTATTTTAACTAACAAAAATTTAAAATTTAATAATTGATTTTTTTCCAGTTATGTTATAATTCCAAAATGATAGCAAAACCGAAGACATTAAGAGCAGTCTGTCACATCGAGATTGGCATAAAGATGAAATTTAGGCAATTTCAAGAAGGGTAATGTTTCGCAGCACACATATTTGTGCGCACACAATGTTTGTGAAGCACACATCTCCCTTCATTATGAAGATGAATAGGAGATAAAAAGAGCAAACCTCATTTACAATATTTTACGGGCAATTATGACATTATTAAGAGTATTGTTAAAAAGAACGCAAATGGCTTAATCTTTTTTATACGATGTTGTAAACGATTATGAATAAATGCTATTCGTTGATTTGATATTAGAAGTAGTATATACTCATGTCGGAAATTATAGTAATCATGATTTTTTTAAATAAGATTTTTGATCCAACCGTCTTAATCAATTAAATATAATTAATAAAGATTAATTTATTACTCTTATCATCAAACAAAAAAAATCAATATTTCATTTTTTATTTATCAGCACGCTAAATTTGCGATTACATCGTAGCAAAGCAAATTACATTATCAGCTCTACAAGCAATTATAATACTGATATCCAAATGAAATATGTATCTCTAATTTGTTTATGTTCATAAATAAGTTATTTTATTACTTTAAATTTCCCATCATTCTTTCATAATTACTACGATCCGTAATCATAGTGTCTTCTAGTTTGGACTAAAGTTGGACTTGTGACGCACTAAAGAATTCGGTATTGATTGAGGAAAGCCAAATTTAGTCCGTACCCAATCATTTTTAAGCTATGAGGATCATTCTTAAATATCTTTGATCTAATACAATTAAATCTTGTATGGGAAGGAGCGAATAACTAAATTAAAGTAGCTAAGGGCCTTTTATTGAAATAATAATTTGCGATTCGATGATGTTTGAATAACTGAGCTGCGAACGTAGCTTTGGTAGGAAAAGGTCTCAATACCTGCATCGGACCATATTCCTCTGTAATAAGTATACCGGTAATCAGTGACCACTCAAAGGCTTATTAAACAATTTTTAAAAACATTTTATGCACAATTTCCTTGTTAATGGTTAGTCAAGCAGGAGAACGAATATGATTTCGTAAACGCTTTGGATCTCTGATGAGACTCCGCGATTCCTTGGCTTAGTGCCAAATGTTCCGGTTGATTACAGCCTGTAGTTAAGCAGTACCAACACGGTTGAAATTCTGTCATCGGGGTGTATTTCTTATTTTCTTGCGTTCGATTTCTCCTCCCGCCTCATTTGTCTCAAGGCCCGGGCACTGGTCACGGAAACCGTTTGGGCTCTGGTGTTCGACGGACTGCCTGGTTGCCCTGATTGGGCATCCCATCGCCGCTGGGGCAGGAGAACTCGTTCCAAGGCGCTGCGAGCACCCATTGCGCGGGAATGTTGTCTCTTTTATCTCACTGAGTAGGCGTCTGGGGCACCTGAAGCTTCCATCGCGCGTTTATTTTTTCTCTTCGTCGTTAACATATATCTTCGTTTTTTGTATTCTTGCATCTGTAATTCTGACTACTTTTTCCTCCTCGACTTTGCTAGGAGTTAATCATAATTGCCACTATGAAACATGCTGTAAAGGCTCGACTAAGCTCACACATCGTTGTACGGTTATTTTTCTCCAGAATGAATTGATTTTTCCATAAGTCGCACGAAAATATTTCCACTTTTAAGCGGTGTCTCAGTGGCAAACGGCTAGGCACATTTCTTAGATTAACCTGAGTTTTTAACTTCTAGCTATTTATAACCATAACACCCACACCTCCACTGTGACCTCCCCAAGATGAAAATTAATGGTGGTACTTATACGGTTGTAAACGCTCATAGTACTATGTGAAATAATACGTAAAATAAAGTCGAAAACATAAGTACCATTATTTGCATATTTCTCATAGTTTACATGCAATTGTATCATAAAAAATGCTCAAAACTTTATTGAACTAGACTTTGTTTACAGTTTCTTTCAACTAAACGCAGCAGCCGATTTGCAGCCGAATGGCCATTCAAATTGGGAACCGTCATAAAATGTATGCGTTCAAAGTGTTCGTCACAGATTATTTTCGGTGTGCGTTGTGGTTTATACTGCAGCAATAGGGAGTTTGAGTACGACATAGCGGCCGTCACTATTGATCTTCTGCGCATGCGCAAATGCACTAAAGTGATGCGAAACTTAAATTGCGCATGCGCAGATCGATAGTGCTCTAACATTCGAGGGTGCACTAACTCCCTATGGTCGCAATGATTCGCCATAACTGAATATTGTGATAATCTTATTTTAGGCGAATGTCAGTGTAATGCTTTCGTCTCAAGTAGGCAATATGATCTGCGCTTTCTCAAACACGTTGCACCAAGTTCTGCAGCATTTTAAGATTTTATGACAAAATAACAATGACTGGCAGTGTTGTACTCGAACGTATTCACGACGAGTTGGGTAATTGATCGAGTCGAATGACTGTGGTCTACAAATAACACGTAAAATAAATAGTTTTCCGGTGTCTTGAGATTACTGTAAGTTATTAATATTGGATTTGTAAAACACATTGTTCTCGGGAAAAGTGAGTATAGTTATGAAGAGCTTCAAATTCCTATAATTGCAGTTGCAATCTCGTTGACGAAAATGCGCTCAAACTATTTTCACATTGCGTTATAATTAGCCCTCGGAATTTTAAGCATAAAAATGTTATGATTTCGGAACCTAAAATAGGTAACAAAAATTATGAAATTAGACCCTATTAGGGATGAAAAGTGTCATTCTAGGCTCTTAAAATAAACATAACACATGTAAGTTATGTATCTCGCATCTTAAACTGATCACAAAAGATTTAAATTAGGCACTTATTGTTTTTCAAGAAGTCAAGTATTTTTACATTTATGAGAATGACTGTAAACATATTAATTTATTCATTTGCATTTCTTTTGTTTTCATTTCCATCTTTATGAACTTTTGAAGACTAGGTTTGAAAATTTTAATGATTATGTTTAATTTATTGCAAGAAAAAATGGTGCTACTATTTGATGATATAGCCAGTACTTAAATATTGATTTTGAGAAGAAACAGATAATTGAACGTCGGTAGAAAGCTCTGATTTCGGAGAATGTAATACTCACGGTTTTTTCAATACAATAACCTGTGACTTTATTGCAAAGAACATTCCGTACACATTTTTAAAAAAATTGTTGTGTCTTCATCGACGCAACGCGTCTCTAAACCCTTGTTGGGCCTTGAGCGCTTATGCATATTATAGGAGTCATTGTACATCAAATGTTATTTTTCTCCAGTCTCGTCAAGTCGCATGCAGTCCTCTACTCATTATCCCTTCGGCGAGGAGCTCGGTGCCGTCAGTAACAGGGATTTCCAGACGGTCAACGAACTAGAATTTCTCGGGATTTCTTATTTCTTAACATCCGTGACTTCACGGAGCGTAAATAAGTAATTCGGTTAGCGACACTGGCCGGAAAAATGTCTAATACACTTTTAGGAGTGTATCTGACATTTTTCGTGTTGCTCTTATTCGTGAGATATAATACAACTTGTCATGAATCATCCCACAGTCTGTGATTACTGCCGCCGAAGAATTGTCGTATTCCCGCAGCCATGTACTTCCCTGTGCATCCGTACCTCGAACGGCTAGACCGTTGCATGGATGCTGTGGCGCAAGAAGGGAATCTGAAGCAATGCGCTGACTTATGCATGCTTTTCCGCCGACCGGAGCCACCCACACCTGTTGCACGTGCCGCGCCGCCGCTGGAGGACCCGCAATGATAACATTAACGTAATGACTTAGATATGAATTTGTGAAATAAATAAGAATGTGCGATACACATTCACAAGGATCATAATTATTGCATGTACACGAGTGCGACTACGCAGCGTTTCATGCGTAGAGGATGATGATGGTGATGGTGATGGTGATGGATGGACATTATTTTATGCTCCTGGAAAAGTGCATTATTTTCTGTAGAAAACGTAAGGTGCTCTTTTAATCACTCTAAACGATCGTTTATCTCAGATCATTTCAAAATAAACGTGAAAGTTTCACTGAAAGACAAAATAAACGTAACACGGGCGCGAAACAGGTGATTCGCGCACGAGTTGAGTTTGTAGTCCGAGCGTCGCTCGTACGACAAAGATACGAGTACGGGAATCATCTCGCGCCCGTGTTGCAAATACAATTTTTTTAACACGGCGTGAGCAAAACGCATGCGTCAAGTAAAAGAATATAAATTAAATATCTAATAACTAAAAATATCTTACTTGTACATATGTAAATGGATTCCAATTAGTATCGTAACACTATTGTTTCTAAATAATAAACAAAGACGTCAAGACGAAAAACAATTGCGAATCGTTGCAGATGTTTCGCACACGCTTTGCGATATTTCGCACACTTTTTGCGGTTTTCGCACACGCTTCGCGATGTTTGATATCCTGTGAAAAAAATAGACGTTTCGCACATGGAAAACAAGCCCAAGAAAAAGCGAGTCGTGCATGGCGTGTTAAAAAGATGTTTTAAAAACGTATTCAAATTACCTACTTAGTTTTTTCTGGGATAATTCAGAGGACGTTTAAAAGTAGCACAGATCACATTTTTGTTGAGCTCTTTGAATATCCATGAAAACTACTTGTTTTTAATTGTTTGCACTTATTTTGCAAGAAAAGATAGTTCGCAGGGAAATGGAACATTTTCAGCACAAAAGCACTAATTGCGGGGACGTGATATAAAAAAAGGATAACTATTGGTACTATGTGTAGTAAATTACTTCCTCTAAAACGTTGTTAGTCATAATTAAAGTTTTGTTTTTCGAAAAATAGATTGACACCCGGCAAAACGCCCGTCTGTCTGTCCATCTTTGGTCAACGCTAGCGTCTAATGCATTCGACTAATTTTCTCCAATACTGATATTCCCCAATCGATTGAAATGAACTCGAGCCCTGTGAGTTTGATAAAGATATTTGTTGGGGCGTGTACTTTACAAGAAAACTCAACAACACATTCAAAATACTCTGAAACATACTTTTATTAAACTTAGCCTTCGGAAACCAAGAAGGAAATTTAAGATAATGGTGCACGTCGTATTTTCGTTGAAATCCTACAACTATCCGGAGTTAACTCGCCGTGCGACGTACCTCTACAACAGTAGCCGCTCTAACATACGAACTCGGGCCGACGCTTAAAAATTGTCAAAAACTGTCTCGATCCAATACTTCCAACACGCTACTTTCGAAACTTAAGAAAGGTAAACGAAAATGAGACTTCCACAATTCTTTTATACATTATATAGGTATTCATTATGTTGAACAAGTGGAACACGGCAGCCGTTGTTCTGCCTTTCATCTCCCTTTCTCTCTTCGGCTATCCCACTCTCTTCGTCTCTCCCTCCCCCCTCTCTCTTCGTCTCTCCCTCCCCCTCTCCCCCCAGCAAAAAGTAATAGAATGATCAGAAAGATCTTATATGTAAATTTCGGTGTGAGAAACGTTTCTTTTAGATTTTAATGCCCTAGAACGCTTCGGTTAGGAGTTATTTAACGATTTAACGATATAGATTTTAAAAAAAATAGTGTCCAGTGTGTTGCAGGTTGCATTTTTCACGAATATTTAGTTTTGTTCCACAGCACCATTTATAGAATTTCATTCATATTTTAATAATTATTTTGCTATTCGGGGCGGAGATGAATCCAACAAATCAAAGATAATTAAAATGAGTCCAGCCGTTCTTGAGTTATAAATGCTGTAACTATCCTGAATGACTTTCTTATACAAACACACTATGAGTGATCAAAAGTATCCGAACACGTGGCTGAAAATGACTCACCAGTTCGTGGTGCCCTCTATCGGTATTGCTGCAATTCAATAGTGTGTTGTCCCAACCTTATCCTATATATATATATATATATATATATATATATATATATATATATATATATATATATATATATATATATATATATATATATATATATATATATATTGTGACGTACCTGGTTCTGCCTCAGCTGTGAAGTACTTATCAGTGCATACACTGATCGGACGCCAGCTGCGACGCACCTGTTGGTTGGTACTTTTCACTACAAATTTATAAGTTCTAAAGGTCGGGTATCTTGCTCGCGAATGGGTCATCTGAGGAATTTGGTACTATATTGGTGCGTCCAAATAATAATTTTGTATAAGCAAACAAGTACAATTTATTTATAATGGAATGTTCAATACACTTGATTAATTACAAAAGAGAACCTCTTTAACTTGGTACCAAGATTTAGTTAACCGTGTAATCTGTCATACCTTTGGGGCCCCATTAACAATTCGGTCGCGGTGATTCCTCACCCCGGCAACTGCAACGGTCGGTCTCCGCCGCGGCTCGACGTTCTTGGGCTGCCGATGACGTGGACACGTGCTGTGCTGGTCTCCAGAGGCGGCGCTAGAAGTCCCTTGGCCGCACCCTCGGATATTTTCGCCTTCGCTCACACACGCGTAATTACCGGGTCTTGAAAATGTCCGTTACGTTCACACCACGCGCGTGAATTGTTACTGCGCCCCTCCTTGGTTTCGTTCTACTTCTCTCTCGCAACTACTACACTAGGAATCATCGGCTTCTAATCAATAATAATACACGTAATACTATTACATGCTTCTCATCATTAGCATGGGCTCACTCTATCTATACCTATTCGTATGTCCTCTGCCACACGCTCTCCGTAATTACCCAACCTTCGCCACTCGGCGTCTGTTCGCCACACCGCGTCTCTCGCAACTCGACCATCTTCTCCGGCCACCCGCCGGCCACTGCCACTGCTTTTTCAACCGCCACTTGGCGACCCCTTCAACCGTCGAGCATCCCTTCCCCTCGCTGGGCGGCGGCGGCGGTCGCGCTCGCAAATTCCCCACCGCTCGCTCGCACCTGCCGCTGTACTGCGCGGTTCAAATGAGTAATACTACTCTTGTATTAATTATCTGTAATTACGGAGGGAAACACTTAGCGTGTTTCAATATATAAATCAATATTTAGTATTTCAATATCGAAATTTTGTGAAATTATCAGTGTCTGTGTACATTTAAAAGAGGTGTGTATATTACGAAAGAATTGCTTCTGACAAAACTTCGTTGGCCGCGATTGACAGTGCAGAACCCGGCGACCGGAGCGGTGACACGTCCCTCTGTACGGGAGGACGTGAGCCGGAGTGTTGCAAGGCGTGGCGTGACGTAACGTGACGTGGCGGGACGCGGCGGGGCGCGACGGGGCGGGGTGGGGCGAGGTGCGAGAGAGGAGCTGCCAAGTGACAATGGGGAGACAGAGTTGGTGGAGGAGGATTCTAGACTGGGGCCATGGCGCGGGTGGGGCAAAGCGGGGGATGGTGGTGTGGTGGAGCGAGATTGTGACACTGAAAGGCGATTGCAAGGCAGTGGAGGAGAAGGCGAAGACGATGGTGAAGATCAAACCGAGGACGAAAATGAAGACAAGACGGAGTCGGGGAGGTCGATGAAAGTGAAGGTGCAACCGAGTGCTGTGGTGAAGGCAAAGACAAAGATGGACACGCAGAGGGCGGTGGAGGCGGTGCGGGGACGAGCTCGTGACTTGACTCGAGCCGGTGGAGGCTGCGGTCCCACATTGTTTCTCTTTTACCTCCACCCGTAGGTTTTTCCCACCCGCCTTCTTCGCCTCGTGGCATCGCTCCGATCATAATATTTTTATTTTGTTTATTTACCATTTTCTCTTCTTCAGAACTCATAATGATATTGAACACCGCCACGATATTTCAGAACCACTTCAAACTGTTGCGTCTGCTGATATGAGCTTGCTATGGGTAAATATGACAAAGAACTTAGAAAAACTCGATTTATAAAAAAAAGATCACATTGTACTTTGATAGGTACGACATATCGCTTGTGGGCTGCAATAGTGTCACAACTAAAAAACGCGAATTTTGAGTTAACACACTTTCCAGAATTGCGAAATGGTCTACCGTCAACCAGGAACAGCAGCATATCATACAGTATTACACCAACAAATAGCGGAGCACCAACAAATAGCGATATATTTAGTTAATACAAATAGGTATTAGATTCTTCACGGTCAACTCTTTATTTATCTCTCTCTATATATATATATATATACATATAT
This sequence comes from Gryllus longicercus, assembly GCA_038098605.1. Lineage (NCBI taxonomy): Eukaryota > Metazoa > Arthropoda > Insecta > Orthoptera > Gryllidae > Gryllus > Gryllus longicercus. The sequence goes on from JAZDUA010000147.1 coordinate 3,252,106, forward strand.
ATATGTATATATATACATATATATATGTATATATATACATATATATATATATATATATATATTGAAACGCGGAGCGTTTCTCCAATCAATTAGAGACACAGAGTGTATTGGTATAATTACGTCCAGTTTTGAACTGCGCGGTATTAGCGGCAGTTGCGGCGACCGGCGGACGGGGACTAGAGAACGAATCCGCCGCCGTGGGCCGACGAGAGCGGGCGAGACATCGGCCGTTGGGGAGGCAGTTGGCCGTTGGCAGTGAGGAGTGTGAGACTGTGTGTGAAAGAGGTTGGCACGAAATCGGTGCTCGCGACAAAGAGGATTGAATTAAGTGAACTGATGATAGAAATACGGACAGGAAGCAGGTGAACGCAATATTGGTAGATGTCGGACTGTATAAACTAAAGATCGTGATCGTGATATCGGAAACAGTGAAAGCAGAAGTAAAACTGTAAATCGCGGAGCTGATGCCGGCACAAGTGGCGGCCACGTGCTCCACAATGGTAATTAGGAGAGTGGAAGGGCACTGACGAATGGCGTTGCGATATAACAAGAGATATACTGCAAGGGCAAGACGAACGTAATCTAGAGGCCGTCAATGCTCCAGCGGAACAACACGCACGACAATCAGCGTCAAAGCAGAGGGATTCGTGCCGCCGCCGCTGCGGGCCGACAACACGGGAGCCCGCCTGACCAACCGTCCGGAGCGCCGAGCTGCATCGAAGGTCACCGATCGCCGCGGCCGTTGGCAAGCGTCAGTGAACAAACGAGGTATTCACAGGGCCCGAGGTATGGTGAAATATAGTTATTAACTGAGTTTTGGTACCAAAAGGGGGAGTAATTGTATGTATGATAATGTACAGAATGTGTGATTTTAAGAATAAATTGTGTTTGTGTTCAGACGAAATTCTAACTTTGATTTGCCAATGTATTGCCGAATCGTTAAGAGACCCATTCACGAGACAAGACACCCGTCCTTTCCAAATTTTATTGTAGTGAAAAGTACCGCCAATCAGGTACGTCACAATATATATATATATATATATATATATATATATATATATATATATATATATATATATATCCCTCTTTCGATAAATATTCCCGCCAACGCTTTGCTGTGGTCATCCTGGAGGTTATGTACAATGGCCAGTAAATTATGTACCATGATAAACAAGTAAATACATCATTTTTATCGCCTGTGCACTTTCTTTAATTTATGTACTGTTTTAATAATGGTCGTTAACACTTTTCATTGTACTATCTAGTGTAGCTTAATATTAAGCATATTCCCCTGTTTGAGGTGCAGTATTGCAGACACACATCAGCGGAAGTCGCCGGTTTCTCCGCCAGAAACAACGGTGTCCGCGATGACCGAACCGACTCGTACCCCCTGAGGGGATTGTTCGCGGCCTATCGTGAATCGATTTAATGAAACCCGTGCTTCCTTGCCCAGCTGCACCTCGGCGTTTTGATCGCCGCTCGCGTCAGTGGATCGCAAGAGCCACCCTTTCCTCCCATCACCTATCCGCCTCGCATCCACTACTTCCAAGCCACCACGCCCTCTCGACCTCTCGCCCCCTCACCATCGCGCCGTCTCGCGCCATCTTCTCCCTCGCCGCCTGGTCCCTACGCCCCCTTGCCCCTTTCCCCTCACCACCTCCCTCCCAAGCAACGCTGTCTCGCTCCCTCATCGCCTCACCATCACTCCTCGTCCCCTTCCCCTCACCACTCCCCCCCCGCCACCATGCCCAGTTGCTGCCTCGCTAACTCTTCGTCTCGCCCGTCTCTAACCCTACCGCAACCCGCCAACCCCCTTCGCAACCTCGCCCCTTCGAAACACCTTACTCTTCCCCTCCTCCCTGCGCACCCCCTACTCGTCTTCCTCCTCGCCCTCTCCGTGCCAACTCCTCGTCAAATCCTCATTCGTCCATCCACTCCGTCCCAGCCTCTTCGCCACAGCTTCAGGCCTGCTACCGCTGCTTCCACTAATGCTCGCCCCTTCGCCTCTGCTCTCCCACCTTCTGCGGATCTTCCCCTCCCTCGCACAATCTCCTCCACCGTGTACCAGTCCGCCTCGCTGTGCTCGTCCCATTCCCGCCCCTGCCCCGCCTTCGTCCCCGATCCTGCCATCGCTGCTTCCGATCCGCAGATTGCCGCGCGTATATTTATGGGCTGGGCGCTCCCGGCGCGGCGCGGCGCGGCGCGGAGCGGCGCGGCGCGGGACGGAGAGGAGCTGTGCGCTTGTTCCTGCAGGAGGAGCGGACAGCGCGCCCGCCCTCCGCGCGCCAAAAAAGAAGGCGACTGCGCAGCTATGCGAAGGCTGCGTTCTTGCCGCGGCGCGGGCGCCTGCGAAGCTCTGAGCCAGCGGAGGCGCGACACGTCATGCAACGGGGGATTCATCTCTTCGGGGCTTTTTATCCTTCGCTCCCGCACATCTCTTGGTTGGGAAGGCTTCGATCGTATTCTTTGACCTCCCGCCTCGCTCTGCTCTTGGACAGCCTTGCCAATTTGTCCCATAGCCCTATAGCAACAATATCGTGTCACTATCACATTACAATATCAATATCCTTTGCTCTGACCTAGTACTACGCGAGACTAAGCTGTGTTCTCAAGCTCTTGGCGCATTTACAGCGAAATCATCGCGCTAACCACCGTCGGTGATTGGGCTTTACGTTCTGCAGTTTAATCTAATCGAAATTGCCTCTGCCCCGAACTCCCCCGTGAAACAAGACCGCAAAGCTAACTAACTAGCGACATAAGCGGCGACGTCGCTTTAACTCCCTAAACCAGTTCCAGGTCAAATCCTATAAGAGTTCGATCAATGTATCCACCGACTGAGGTGGTTCATGTCATTAACCGATTGCACAGGTCCAGTTCAGCCTCTTTGGTGTCCCGGCTGGGACGGTGCCCCGCTGGAGGGAGATACCTGAGGCGGGGGATGGGGATAATATCCCAGCTGGAGTCTTGGTCGGCGCCGGATCTCATCTTCCAGAGTGTGAGTAACCCGCGATAAAACATTCACTACATTAACGGTACTAAAGAACGTAGAGTGGACGCGATAAAAAAACACGAGATAGTCTTTGCAAACGCTGACGTGGCTGTTCCCGTCCCCGAACATCATGCTCTATTTCTATCGCACGTGTCAGGGATGAATTAATTCTTAAGTAAATCACTGTAATTCTTGCATAGATCTCCCGTTATATACGATCATAGATGTCACAAATATTTCTTACACTAAACTTTATACAATGATCAATCAAAAAGTAATGCTCTCTTTTTTTCTCCAGAAATATTTGTTGGAAGAATTTGTAATTTGAACACAATATTACATGGTTATTCTACTTACTACTCTACTACTATTTTTCACATAATTTCCACTGACTTGTAGAGCATTACGCCAGAAAGAAACAACGGTGAGCATGCCTTGCCGGTATTTTGCCAAGTATATTCCTGTCGATGTAACCATTCCTTCACTTCGCGGACCGACTTCAAATATTCTTCCGTGAATAGCATTTTTCACTGGCAAAAAGATGTGGAAGTCCGAGAAGCTAAATCTGAATTGTATGGTGTAGTCGTACAGTCCAACCTATTTTATCAGTGCTTCTATTTTGCGATATTGTCGTGAGCAACACTGTCCGTGCTCGGGCAACACTGTGCGTGTTACGACACTGTGTGTAGACGTGAGTTATCGTGCAAGGGCAAGCTTTGCGCACAATTCTTCTGGGAACTAACACGGGAAACGCTTCTTTAGGATATTCGGAGTGTTGATGTAAGAATTTAAATTGATGGTACTGCCTTTGGGGATAATTTCACCATGAATTACACCAACATTCATGTTGAAATTATCTCGCCATTCGGAGACCTTTTCGCCCTGAGGAAGGTCGCAGAATGATGGCCTAAACGTTGTCTCCCGGAGAGCCAAGTAGCTACCTTTTTGAGTGCGACCTGCCACCATGCAGAAGCGCAGTGCGTGACCATTGTTGAGACGGTACATTTTTTTTTTATTTTCAATTCTGCTAATTTACAATCTGTTCACTTGGAACAATTAGTAAATGGTATACATGATATAAGTTGCTATGAAGAGAATCTAAAGGGTAAGTCTAGAATATGTTCACGCTTTAGCCTATACACATGTTCACTATTGTCCAACATGTTCACTGAGTGTTGATTCGGGTGGCATTCCAGTCTCTTCTGATGCCTCTTGCTTCTCTCCGAGATAGTCTCTGTCATTGTTGAGATGTCCAAACGGCACATAGCACGGAACATACGAACCCGACCCAGTTAAGTCGACCACAGGTCGACGAACGGCGTGTGTGCGTCCACTCTTGTCCACTGGAACAACGGATTAACTCGGAAGTTTTTTACGAACTGAAAATGGTAAAACGGCCACGGAAACGCTTTCAATGTTGGTACAGGTAAACCGAATTGACACTACAAGAAAAAATACATTTACGACTGACTGAAACGTTTTTGGTAGAGAAAGAACATCGTAGATGACGAACTACGTTCGAGTGATCTCTCAACAAGTGTGACGATCGCCAACATCAATTGAATGCGACAGGTTCTGTTGAACAATCATCGCCTGACTCTACGATGAAAATCTGAAGAAGTGGAAATTAACGATAGTGTTAGGACGATCATTTACCAAAACTTGAGTATGCGCAATATCTTATCGTACTCACCGTCGAGCAGAAGCACATGCTTGTTTCCGGAGATTTCATTGACATGTGTGATCCAACCTCCATTCCACCGTCATGGACGGTGAGTTCTGGTGCCATTAGAGCGCTGGGGAGTCGAAACGGCAATCAAAGGTTTGGCGAACTTCGGCTTCCCCGTGACCAGAAAGAACTGCCCACACAAGCCCGGAATAAAGACACACTTGTTTGCGTTTTTCTCTATCTGCGGCAGCATTCATCACTTCTTTTCCGAAAGAATAGCAAATTATACGAAGCTCTTTTGAAACGCTTAATACTGCGCATCCAACAAGTTCCCGGAGGACGTACAAGAGAGGCAAGTAGAATCTGTTAACAACGCACGCCTTCACACCGTGTACACAAATTCTTGGACAGTCACCGTGGACGTATCATCGCACCATCGTGCACACCTGATCTGGCCCCTGCCGACTTCCTTTTTGTTTTCACTTCTCAAGAGGGTTCAGGAGGGGATGGGATTTGCAGTCAAGGATGTGTGACATATGTACTTCTATTCTCAATAAGGACTTCTCTGACTCATTCCAGCTGCTTTATCGTCAGAAAAGTATTTAATTTGTGCTTTATAACTTTTCCGTATAGTACGTGTATACGGAGTAATATATGTAATTTTAAAATTTAAATATAAAATGTAATTTTATTGACTTTCTCTCACGTCGTTAATAGTTACATAAGTGGCAATTGGTTCACGTTACACTATTTATGAGTATTTGTGCTTTAAATAATGTCAGATTACGTATGTACGGATATACAGAGTAATAAACGTAGTAGTATACGGAAAGTTATATAATGCTGCGAAAAATCGATTTCCATATTTAAATGGTAATGCGCGTTTTGGTGCACCCTGATACCGAAAAGTAGCTTTTTTCGAAACGTCCGTCTGTCCTACTGTCTGTCCGTGTGTGAACACCACTAGCGCCTAAACATTTTCAAAATTTTCTCAAAAATGGCCCCAATTTTTTTCTTTTAATTTAGTACGAATACAATATACACTTATAAAGGTGGCATATGTCCGATTTTCACGGTTAACTCTAACTTCTAACTTTTTGCAAATTTCAAACGTTTGAATTATTTCCGGCGTCTTCTTACAACTCCAAAATTAAAGATATAGATTTTTCCTTTCATTGAAACTTGTTGCTCATAATCAGTTCTTTCAATAAGGTTATGTACATTTTTTTGAAAATTTTAGTAGTTTTCGAACAATATTGAGTGCAATATTTGCAATTTTAAAAATTCCAAAAACAATACTTTCTCAAAAACAGCTCCAAATATTTTTCTTTCCTCTTTAGGTAGTGATAGTGCTAAATGTACTCTATAAGATGCCATAAACGTCATTTTGTTTTATTCTTTTGTTTTCACAAAAATTACAAAATTTAATATCTCACATCATTAATATTTACATTAGCGGCAATTGGTTCACATTAGTGTATTTATAAGTATATGTGCTTTAAATAATGTCAGATTAAGTTCCTTGAATACTCAACAGTTTTCTGTGAAAATGAGCTCACAATTCCGCATTTTCAAGAACGTTTAAAAGCAATTTTCACAAATTTTTTTCCTCAAACTTTTCCAACAGATAGTGCTAATTGTACTGTTTAATATGACAAAAAGTTCATTTTGCTGTATTCTTTTGTTGTTTTTTTCAAAAATTACACAAATATAATTGTTTTGAAAGATCTCCCACGCCCTTATTGGGCACATTTCCTGCAATGTGTAAGTACTATTGCATTTATAACTACAAGTGCTTGAAATGACTTTATATGACGTTTTTCGGAAATTCAATAGTTTTCTGTGAAAACAGGTTCAAATTTCGCATTCACAGTAACCATTCAACACCATTTTCTTAAAAATGGCCCGAAATTTTTCAATAAAAAGTTTCGTATAGGGCGAAGTTATGCTCTACTTTAATACTTTTAAAGTAATAATTTGATTATACTATTAGGATACCGAAAAATTACAAAAGTTTTTAAGAAGTGTTCTTTGACGGCAGATGGCAGCTGGCAAGAGAATGTGGCACGCACGAATGCTAGCTGAGACCATTCTGCAGCGCTACCAGTTTTATGCGACTATTCACCGAACTTTCCACGCACACTTCGTATGATAGAATGGGGAGATTTAATTTAATCGAGGGCATACCAGGATTCATTTAAAAAAGCGTCAGAAACAACGGGAGATCGAGTGAAAATTATCCGTTTGCTAAATCTCCCCCTCCTTCGAAGGGTGTTTTATCTCACTTTCCGTGCCTTGTGGTCGATATATTTTCAACTGAGCTTGGCACATTCGTCACATTTGTATTTACCAAGAACGGCCAAGTCCAACGGTTATTGACGATATCTGTGCAAAAGGCGTTACCTCCTGAAGTTTTCGTAATTGAATAGCCCGCAAAAACGCATGCCAGAGCGCACTCAAATTTTGTATTGTCAGAAGTTCCCTTTCTTAGCTTCGTCTTTTGCCTTGCAGCTTGAACTAACTTACAATATCGTTCATGCATTTGATGGAATGCGGTCTGTCACAACGCGTTCGTTATCGGTGACAACTCTTGGACCACGGTTGACCAGACGTGTTTGGGCACTAATCGCTGGTTCACACCACCGGTCGTTCGCGTGCTATAATTGCCCTTGCACACGTTCAATGTGTTAGGTTGTCGTTAGGTTTTCTCGAAGTCAGACGGAAAGCTGATTTCATTGATTATTTTGTTTCTGGACGGATCAATTGTAATAGTCATTGGTCTTCGTAGGTGTTGTGCCCCGTTACATCCCAAGAGGTGGGGGCGGGGGTGTTCCTCTCCAGCCGGAACATGAGATCCGATGAATTACGGTGAACCTACAAATCGATTTGCGGGTTTTCCTCCTATAGGTATCTCTGCCAGCGGGGCCGCACCAAAACAACAATTTCTAAGGTCCGAACTCACCTCCCGACGTGTGTGGTACTGTAGTGCATGAAGGTGTGTGCGTGTTTGTGAGAGGAGAGGATAGGACAAGGAAGAGGAAGGAAAATCGCGCGCGGTGTGTAGCCCGTGTGTTGGGATACAGCTCCGGCATTCACCTGATATTGATCGCAGAAGCGACGAAAGATTACCAAAGATTCCAGCAGGCGGTAGCTAGAATTCTCCTTCAGATAGCGGTTGAATTAGACATAGCTATCTGAAAGAAGATGTTATAAAGGGCACTTCCACTGCGCCCAGCGAGATGTGCCTCGGTCTTTTGCGTTTTTTTCTCGCTCGGCGCCTGGCAGTGGTGCTTTTCCGGGCTGCAGCGGAAGTGACGCGTCGCGAGTGAACGCCGCGGGGGTGGGTGGGGCGAAGCGGGGCGCGGGTGAGTGATGAATTGGGCAGGTGTGCCCGCCGCAAGGGCACAAGCAGCGCTGCGGTCGCCCCATCGGATGAGATAATTGGGAAATAAACAGCACTTCCACGAAGTGCCTTTTGATGCGGCCACCGGTCGATCCTGTGCAAGCGGAGCGGACCACCTAAGGAACTGCTCAGACGCGGTTGTCCTTTCTCATGCAAAATATCAGGATAAACGGTAGATATTACTATTAATTAAATATTGTGGAAGTCAAGCGCTCTGATGTTTGTATTTTCGTTGGGTAAACCTGTCTACTAGGAAAATTACTGGATGCATTTGGTAGGAAAATTCTAAATTTATTTGTCGTCTGAAATATCACATTAATAATGTTCTCTGTACACCATATACTACTTTCATTTTTTTCAGTCCGTCTTGCTCCAGATGGGATTACTCTTGTCACTAAGTTAGCGACATTATTGATGATTTAGCATTTAGAAAATTATTCCTATTTCAAGTATCATAATTCTGTCTTCTTCGTTTGTTGGTCATATTTTCCCATCTTGACCTCTGAATAAGTAAGACGCAGCTTGAAAAGCAATACTTCTGACAAGCGCCTGGTCTTGAAAATGCTTCCGTAATTCCCTCAGACACCAAGAAGGCCTGAGATATTCCCGAAAAACGCATAGTGAGCAATTTCTGTTCTCCCAATACATATTTTCCATAACGTTAAATAAGTTAAATGATTCTTACAATAAGTCGAGTAGATTCTTTATAGATGCTTTATTGAAGAACAGTAACGTATGATAATAATGTTTAAATATTAGCAAAGTTAGTATAAAATCTATTCACTAGATAACTTGAACCACCCTAGTATTTTCCATGCAAATGGGACGAAAAATAATTATAGTATTTAAAAATTAAAATTTCCTCTTTGAAGTTCATGTATCTAAGAGGAAAAAGAACGTGATATTGTGAATGTCATGCATTTTTGAGCATGTTCTTCCTTTTCGTATTCATGTTCCGTTGGTCGTGAGCCAGGACTCGCCCCCGCCACCTGATGCGAGCTGCCTGGCGGCGCGGGCGGCGCGGGGGCTGCCTGCGGCCGTGGCTGTTTGCTCCCGTGAGAGGAGACACTTCTTTCTCTCCCACCGCGTTGAGTGGCCGCGGCGCCGCGCCGGCGAGATTTTCTTAGGCTCCGTCTCTCCACTGGAAATGTTAGCCGATGAGGCTCCGAGAGGCGGCTGCTCCGTGGGGATTTCGTGCCGGCCACGCAAGAATAACACAACGGGACCCGAGCGCGCACTGCCTCCCCTCCCCCCCTCCCCCCCCACACACACACAACCGCCGCACGGCTACCGCCTCTGCATCTCAGCACCAACAAAGTCCAGAGAAAAGATATATTTTTATATTCAAAGAATATTTACAATGTATTTCAAAGATAAAATAATCAATAAATACTGTAAGTAGTTATCACTATATAACAAAATGAAAGTAGAGAAAGTCCCTTGGTACAGACTTGTACTTTCTTTGGTATTCTTCACAAATTTATCTGGATGAACGTTAATTATTAAAATGGCGGGGGGGGATGAAGGGAGGTCATTTTACTCAAATGAGAATTTCCTTGTGTATTATCAAGTAGGTTTAGAGCTAGATGTTTCAGATGCATTTCCAAGCGTTGATGATATTTTGCACTTATTTCTTGAATCATTCTTGAATCTATTCGTATAAAACTAGGGTGCAGATTTTGCCTGAAATTTTTATAAGATCAACAAACTAGTTTTACCAGTAATGCCCCAGATCTGAATTCCGTATGTCCATACAGGAACTAGACTGGTTTTATAAAGTAATAATTTATTTTCAAGTGATTATTGCGATTTGCAATCAATAAACGGAACACTTTCCCTAAGTTGTAACTGGGTTTTCTTTGTTTCTTTTCTGAATATGCGTCATCCATGTGAGATGTCTGTTCATATGAATTCATAGATATTTAACAATCTGTTTACGGTATTTGATTTTGATTGATTATAGTAAATAGTCAAATGCCCTCATTGGCACGTTGGTTAGCGTACTTGCTTTCTACCACGCAATCCCGGGTTCGATTTCTGGTCTGAGTACATATTAACTGTGCGCTTTACTTGCAAATGTCACAGTATCTGTTGCTGTGTGACAATGAGAAAGCTCACTTCTCAGATTCAGAAGATCAGAATACAGCGTTGGCATGGCTATGTGTTAATCACACGAACTCCTTAGACAGAGGCGGGTTCAGAGACGAATTTGGGGGCGGGAAATTTGTGTTTATATATACGAGTATAAGTATATCTGTATAAGGTAAGTGATTCAAGTATGGCCAAGTGCAGGCAATATGACCAAGTGTGCAAGCATGCTGTCCGCGAGAGGGTAAGAAGTGCGTTAACACCCTACCAGACTTGTTGATTCGCGCATTCGCACGATCACGCTGAAGGGGTTCTGTCCTCATAACTTCTTATCAATTTCTTAAAAACTCTCGTACTATTGTCTTAAAAAAGATTTATTTCAAACCGTTTTTTATAAGATTAGACTGCAAGAGTGTAATTAATAGTATATATTAGTGTAAGCTAGCCCTAGTTCCAAGGTATTTCTACAAGAAACAAGTTAATTTCGTAATGACCATAAAACCTGCATCTGGGCATATTACCTTCAAATTACAATGTTTCTGTAAAATAACAACAAAATATTTTTGAATTACTTTCTTTTGTGATATAGCTATTTGAACTTGAGGCAAAAATATTAAATTTCATCATCATGTTGTTAATTTGGTCAAATGTTAAAATATATAAACAGCAAAATTTGAGGCGCTAAACGTGATCATCTTACCTTCACATCCCTTGTATGTTGATGTGTATGTTTGTATATAAAAACAAAGATAATATAAAACGTCAAAGGATTAGAGCATTACATTTTTCATTCTATGATACAGATATTAACAGATAGAATTTAAATAAAATCTCATGATATCGATTAACAAATTAAACATTCGCTTACATACAAACATTACTGTCCAGGACTGAAGAAATTTGAAAGTTGACAGGATTTCACAAAATATGTCTTTTGTAATTTTGGAATTAACATTGACAGGAAAAAATAATTTATTCATCTGGAGAAATGCAAGCAATGCTCTCTGAACTTCTAATTCTTAGCAAGGAAGTAGATGTACTAATAAATCTTAGACAATCAAAGGTTATGGCAAATAGCACAAAATATAAAATTTCTGTTGGTAGAGAAAAATATTGATTATGTGGAAGAATATGTATATCTGAAACAATTAATGTCTTTCAATAATAACACCAAAACAGAATTAACCAGACCAATTTACGCAGCATTGTCAACATTTTGGGAATTAAAAGGTATTCTTTTGTACAAATCCTACAGCTTGCTAAAGAGCAGAGAAATCATAAATACTTGTGTACTTCCGGCGCTCACATACGGTTCACAAACATGGGCACTCACAAAAAAGAAATAAATGTCATTAATGTCTCCCTCCGAAAAATGGAAAGAAAAATTTTAAACATTACTCTCGTAAATAGAACACGAAATGAAGACATAAGAAAGATAACACAAATCAATGACTGAGAAACCACTTTTCGACATCTGAAATGGCGTTGGGCAGGTCACATCATGCACTTCCCCATACCCGCTGGGCTCACCGAGTTACCGCTTGGGATCCAAGACTTGGAAAGAGAAACGCCGGCAGGCAGAAGAAGAGATGGTCGGACTAACTGAAAGACGCCGTTTGACAGCCAGTGGTCTACCTCGCAAAGGATCGTCAGAAATGGAAGACCTTGTCTAAGTCAAACACAATGATCGTACTATACTAGATTATTCAATTTCTCACCAACTTAATAAGTGCAATGCAGAAAGTAGTAAGATGAAGTGTTAGCTAATTAGATTTAAGTAGTGAAATCAAAGTGAACAGTGTTGAAATTGACAGTGACAAAGTGAAGTGTTAGGTATTGTGTGTGTAAATAGCCTTTACATTTCCTTATTTTTGTATGTAAATAGCGTGTGTTGAAGGAAGGTGTCGAATTGGGTGCCCTCCGTCAATCGGAGGCCCTTGCCCTACAAGGAATTGTAATAATAATAATAATAATAATAATAATAATAATAATAATAATAATAATAATAATAATAATACCAATATACAATATGAATTACACTCTTAGGGTCTAGTTTAAAAAAAATACGTTCTGACATGATTTCAGTAACGCAAGGATTGCTGGGTTCTTGAAAATATCAGTAATCTCTGCTAATTTCCTTGGTCTTTAAGGGATAGTCCTACACCCTTGGCCATATTGGCAGCAAAAACATGTTATAAAATCTCTCCCACAGGTTGGTAAAATATTGAGCAAATTTAAGCGCATTAATTTGATAAGATTGCTCATTAAATGCGTTAAACGTTGATGTATACTGTCAAAATACTAAATCCTCCTTAAAGTGTAATAAATTTTAAAATTACCAGGAAGGACGTTATAAGGACAGACCGCCTTCAGCACGTTCTTGACAATAGAAGCTTCAGAGTGCGAATGCTTGAATCAACAACTTTAGTAGGGGGCTAACGCACTTCTTACGTTCTTTCAGACAGCATGCTACTACTATCAATGGTAAACATTTTCAGCTAACAACATAGCCGCTACTTGGCCATATTACCTGCACTGGCCATATTTGCATGACATATCTTACTTATTAACGGCGTTGTCTCCAGGCGCAAGTAAGCGATCCATGTCTTACTCTTTTTTTCCCCGACACTATAATTGAGCGAAATGTCACAGCGGCCCACGATTACGTGCTTAGCACCTAGAGAAAGACCTTACTCCGACAACACAGTTTCCAGTTGCGTCCTCCACACACCAATACTTAGAAGTCGCCGTAGCACCGCTTGTCAAGTGGAGTAAGAAAGAGATGAGCTGTCACACATCTCTGGAGAAGAGTCGAAGACATTTTCCATACGAATCACTGGGCTAAAGTACAGTGAGATTCAGGATTCCCATTCGTAACTAAAAACTTAAGGACAGAACGCGCGGTTATATTTTCTATACATTTTAGACGTTTCCACGAGTTTTTGTTGTGTTACGTATTTTTATTTTTCCTGCACTTCTACCATTTTAATTTTTCTCTGGGCCTCTTTTTGGGGGGAGGGCAAGCCTCCCCTCGATCCGAAACTGCGATTATATCAGTAACATATTCAACAGCTAAAATTACTCACATGGATTTATTTCATATCTGAATTTGTTTTGATAAAAATATCACGTCATTTTTTTCTGTGCTTTTAGGCATTTAAAAAAATTAAGAGTATTTTATTGATAATTTTTGGCAATGTTTTAGGTCGTCAAAATGCGACCCCTTATTTATTAAATTTTCCCATCCTAGGGCTACCATATAAATGCCCGACTGAGTCGAATGTGATTCGGTACATTCAGATAGTTTTTTATTCAAAATGTTTTGTGCGAATGTGTCATATTGCAGATTATGTAGAATGAGGCAGGATAAACTCAGCACATGCTGTGATACGATTTTATTCGTTTTAATAATTATCCGCAAATATTTTTAGCGAGTAGAGGGAAAGTTATATAATGCTGGGCGAAAAAACGGCGAATTTTCGGCAGAAAAACATGTTTTACAGGGCCCTGGCAACGAAAAAGTAGGTAAATCTAGTTGTTAATTTTTGAAAAATTCCTCAAACACTTGGTGGGGCAAGAATATATTTTGTGGGTCCATGAAACCGAAAAATCGAATGACGGCAAAACGTCTGTCAGTCTGTGAACAACGCTAGCTCATGAACTAATAAGCCGATTTTCTCCAAAATTGATATTCCCCAATCGATCTGGCTGATAGTACGATCCCTGTAATTTGAAACCAATATTTCAATTTTGGGGGTACTTGTCATAAATGCCCTGGGACATTTTTCAAATTTTAGAAAAAAAGGTTCCATTGGTTTTGATTTTTTGTTAGATAGTGTGAACAACGTTTAAGATCAGGCCTCGTGTTCGTTAAAAAACATGACTTCTGGAAAATTGCAAAAAATGAAAATTTTTTCGGAGCCTTCCTACAACTAAAATATTAAAGATAAAGATTTTTCCCTTAATGAAATCTGTTCCTTAAAGCCACGTCAATTTAGATTTCGACCTCTTCACTTATCAACCCACCAACTATTAAGAATTGTTGAAGAAATTGTTCTAGGTTTTCAGCGTAAACAATTCTGCATAGCGGCATTCTTAGAATTTGCACAAGCGTTTGATAAAGACTGGCTCAACGGATTTTTATTTAAGTTACGTAAGCTAGGACACCCGGAATATTTATTCCAAAAAATCAAATGCTTTTTGGATAATAGATTATTCATAGTAAAAATAAACAATACCGTATCTTCACCTGCCCCAATTCTAGCTGGCGTTCCTCATGGGTCGCCTCTCTCTTCAACCCGCTTTAATATATTCACGGCAGATATCCCTGAATTATCAAATTATGCTACGGCTCCCTACGCTGACGATACAGCAACCTTAACATCCAGCGTCTTAGGGCGGGCTTCACCACGTCCGTTTAAGAATGTTAAGCGAGGCTTTAGAAGAAATAGCGGGCTTAGGTCAAAATAGCGTTTCGCTATGGTTCTTGAGCGTCGCTTAGCTTTAAGCTATGCTTTGTACATAAGAGCTAGCCGGACGATCACTTAAGGGAGGTAAGCTGGCTTCAGGAGATCAAAGAAGCAAGGCGTAGAGGTTATATGCAATTGCATTCCGTGACGACGACCACGTTTTTGAAGATAGAATTTCTCTACCAAGGTGAAGTAGATGAGAGGGCAAATTTCTGCTAAGACGTATAAAATTAATTTTTGGAATCGCTTTTGCCTTTCGACATTATTGGTTTTGGAGCAGATTGAAGAAAAATTTGAATTTACTTCTCACATATATAGTGTAGCCTAGTTGTAACTGCCGGTCCGGTGGCCGATATCGCAAAGGCAGTAGTGCCGTAGCCAAGTCGTACCGAAAGATCGCGGGTTCGAGTCCCGCCTCGGGCATGGTTGTATTGTGTTCGTCCTTTCACCCCCTATCATCATCATATCAGGGAAGGCAACGGGAAACCACCCTGAATAATTTATCCCAAGAAAACCCGTTATAGGTCACCCAACTTCCGTATATGGAAGATAGGAACAAAGAAGAAGTTGTAACTACTTAGAGGAGAGCTGAAAGCATAGACTTTTAATAAACAATATTTCTCTCGGTATATCTTGTAATAGTAAAAATGTAACATTTGTAACTAAGGTTACAAATATAATAGGCTTGTATCAGTATAGTATTTCAATTTTAAATACAGTACGAATTTGAACACTGCAAAATTCTAGTCATAATCCTATTAATTTGATATTTAGAAGTTACTGACATCGAAAATTGCGTTTAATTAGGGAGGCATTTTTAAAATGGTGTATATATATATATATATATATATATATATATATATATATATATATATGTGTGTGTGTGTGTGTGTGTGTGTGTGGGTGGGTGGGTGGGTGTGGGTGTGATTTATGAATTTAATATGTCCATAACTATTATGAAAAAAATTACTCTTTGTGAAACTATTTTATTTTATTTGCCAATGTTTCAACTCATTATTAACTTTCTGTGATATATGCTATTATTGTACAATAAGCTATTTTGTACTGTAATATGTTTATTCTTTCTGTAAAAAATTAATCTATGACATTTCTTTCAACAACACAATGTTATCTTAAATTATTGGCTATCCGGGAGACGCCACATTGTTGGCAGAGAGGCCGACGTTTCGCCTGACATGTCGCAGACTTCCTCAGGGCAGTGACACCGCGGCGCGTAGCGCTCGGTGTTATATACTAGCCTGCCTGGGCGCTCGGGAGGGCAGATGCGCCTTGATTGGCGGAGAGCTCTCTGTGATTGGCTGGCGGTCTGGGCCAACATGGGCCCCACGCCAGACATACCCGTAGTCGGACGGCGTTAGACAGCCCCCTGACGGTCCCGAAAGGATAGTAAGAGAGATTTCCAGGCGTACTTAAGGGTGAGGCCTGCGTCCGCGTTGATGTTTTGCGGCCGTCTGTTTATTTCCAGTGCCTCTTTTATATGTCTCGGCCAGTACCGGTTTTCCTTGTGCAGGAGCCGGGTCTTGTCGAAGTCTATGGCATGTCCTGTAATCTCGGAGTGGTGCGCAATAGCCGAACGGTTGGTATTGTTCCTGTTGTAATGGGCGATGTGTTCTTTGCGTCGCTCGGATACAGTGCGCCCGGTCTCGCCAATGTACGTACTGCCGCAGCTGCAGGGAACTTCATAAACGCCTGCCGACTGGAGAGGGGGTAACGCATCTTTAAGGCGTACCAAGGCGTTGTGCAGCTTGTCGGGCGCCGTGAACACTGTACGGATGTTGTTCTTCCGTAGTAATTTTCCCACACGATCGGCGACACAGCGGACGTAGGGAATCACGTCTACTCTGTAGCGAGCACTCTCCTGCGTCTCCGAAGAAGCGTGGCGATCTTCGGCGTTGCCGCGGCCTTCGGAGCCACCGCGCCCGTCGGGACGGCTGCAACCTCCGGAGTGGCACAGGCAAGCGCTCATTTGATCGCTGTTCGGGAATCGCAGTTGGCACTAAACGTATGTTCGAGCTTCTGGAGTTCTAAGAGAAGAGAGAGCTCGTCGCATACCTTCTACATCTATAGAAGTAAAATAACTTTTGGCAACGATACCCAAGTGTTTACTAGAAATTTTGCGTCACAATGTTGACGAGGATCCGTTACGCAGGTGCACAATATTTTGCATAGCCAGGGTTTCACGAATGTTTCTAAAGGTGCCATGCATCCTCCCAATTCAACATATTTGTAATTGAACTCAATGTTTTGGAAACAGTAATCGCATGATGGACGCATCACATTCCAAAGAAGCATTCCTAGTAAGCCCCCGCGGACCGGCATTCCAAGGTCAGGTTCGAATTCTGATTTCCTGTATGCGATGTGGTTCTTGGAGAGGTGCAGAAGTGGATAAAATAATGCGGTTCACTTTAACTCAATAATACTTTTACTTTCTTGCTACGGAGGAGAGAGTGTCGTGTCTACGTGTCTCTAATATTGAGATTTATCAGGAGAGAGAGAGATAGAGAGAGAGAGAAAGACAGAAAGAGAGAAAGATGGAGAGAGAGAGAGAGAGAGAGAGAGAGAGAGAGAGAGAGAGAGTCATGTAATGCTGCGCAAAAAACTGCGAATGATTGGTAGAAAACTCTTATTATAGGACCCAGGTAACGAAAAAGGAAGATAAATTAAATTGCTAAATTTAGAAAAAAATCGTCTACCGTCTGTCTGTCCGTCTGTGACTAACGCAAACAGCTAAACTAGTCATTCTCTCTAAAGCTGATATTCGGCAATTGATTTGACTGATATTGCAGACCCTTGAGTTTGAAACCGATATTTTTTGTATCGTACTTTACATGAAAACCTTGGGATATTTTCAAAATTTAAAAAAAATCCAATGCTCCATCGTGTTTGATTAAATTTTGTCTTATCGGTAATGTGAAGGACATGTAAGAGAATAGTGCCAGTCAGGTTTCGTTTTCGTTAAAAACTCTAATATTTCGAAAATTGCAAAATTTTAACTTTTCCCTGGGCCTTCCTAAAATTAAAATATTAAAGAGGGAGATTTTTCTCTTAATGAAATCTGTTAATTAAAGATAGATTTTGAAATAAGATCATGATCAATTTTTCGAAAATTTGAGTATTTTTCGCGTAATTTTGCGGTGAAAATACGGGTGAGACAGTAGGAGCGGTTTTTATCACCACTAGTTATAGGTTACAATCACGCTAAAGACCAGGTCTGATGGTCTGAGACTCACTACGTAAAAACTATTATTGAATTAAACTGAAAGCTATTGTCATTGTCATAAATTATTATTCGATAAAAGCGAAAATGATGTTTTATTTAAATGTCCCTTTCAAAATGGCACATATTTCTGTCCTGTGATGGCCGACGGCTCGTGTTTTTGACACATTTTCTTACCCTCTTCCTTTGGTGGGAAATTTCACATCCAGTTGAAAATAAGCTCTCTAAAGCTTCTGTCTTGTAAATTCCCGGTTAGAAGCTTGACGGTTGATTCAAATCTCCGAAAGAGTCACAAAGAGTGATCGGTCGACAAGACGGTGTGTTGTGTGTCGTCAAACTTATAACTTATTGCCTTCGCATGGATATTGAGTCATATTGTTGGAAAAGATTGCATTGAAAATAATCGTAGAGCTTGTGACGGAGTGAAACGTTTTAACCTTGAGGAATTAAGAATATGAGAAGCATGAAAGCTGCATTATGATTTGTCACATTACTGACGAGTGCTTTCCTGACATCTGTTCGTGGTTGTGCTGCTATCTATCACGGAGCTCGCGAAGCTTTCTCAGTATGAAGACTCAATGTTCGTTCGATTACTATGTTACTATGTTTGGGGGTACTTTTCACCCAAGTCTCGACATATTCAAAATTTTCTCAAACGTCTCCAATTTTTGTATTAAACTTTGTCCTCGGATAGCGTGAAGATCGCTTAAAAATGGCGCATGTCGATTATTATTGAACTATCTGAATTTTCCAATATTGCAAAAGTTAGAAATAATTCGAGAAAATATGTATTGTAGAACAAATAGTTTCCTCAATCATATGAAAGGAATTTAGTATTTTGATGTGAAACTCAAGACAATCTGGAGGATTTCAGTGTATGTTCTGTATTATTCAGAGAAGGAAAGAATGTATTATAATTGTATAAACGGACAAGAAAATAGGAGGCCCACAAACATTTTGTTTATTTATGTACTTTAAGATTATATTGAGATTCTATTTTTTAACACAATCTACCCTCATGGTTTCACTGATGCTACAAGATACAAATGATTTCATAGACGCAACACTAATCATTTGGGGTTACGAGTTCGATATGAGCGGATGTTCGATATAAGAAATATTAACTTTTTACGGAGCGTATCACTGAAAGTCATGAACACGCAAACGCTTGAAGTTTGCAATTTCATTGCATGTTAATTGTGTTACCCACACTAAAAAGTCCCTGTGAGTCTTCGCTGTTGTGAATGTATACCACATTTGCATTTCATACCCTTTTATCAATTGCATAGCCAAATGTGATAAATTTATATGAAGTGTTCTCAGATGCCTTGTTCAATTTGCACTATAGCATTTGCTTGCATAGCTTGTTCCATCTCCTTCATAACGCGGAAATTATACTAGAAACGAATGGACAGACGGACAGTCGGGTGGTCAGGCGGACGGACCGTCGTGTCGGACGGACTGTCGGGCGGACTGTCTGACGGACTGACGGATGGGCAGCCAGACAAACAGATGTTTAAATAACCCTTTTCCGATACCACTGACACCTTAAACGTAACTTTTCGTTAAATCTGATTATCGATTTTTGTAGTAAATACATTTTCGGTGTCCAACAAGGTATCAACACACATCGATTTTCTGTCAAATTATCGGCAGTTTTTCCTACTGGATTACGTAACATTCTCTATACGGAGTGGACGAGAAAGTAGAAAAATGTTGGAGAGCTAGGGCTGTTAAGCCTTTCTCCGTTTTTTTCAAGAGCCTTCAAGGGTTCTTGAGCGCCACGAAAGCGAACAAAGTCGCTTGACGCCTGGAATCGACCGTTCGATCTTTCTTTTGTCCCCTCCACAGTAACCCCGTGAAGGAGGGGAATTTATTATCTATAATTTTTTTCATTACGCTGCTGCCTTGCGGCTTAAGCAGCTACAGGCGGGGCTTTTTCTTACAACTAACTTACAATCTAGACTTAAAGTTATCTTACACTACTTACTATCTACACACTAACTTACACTAAAATC
Organism: Gryllus longicercus; assembly: GCA_038098605.1. Lineage (NCBI taxonomy): Eukaryota > Metazoa > Arthropoda > Insecta > Orthoptera > Gryllidae > Gryllus > Gryllus longicercus. Next base: position 3,271,980 of record JAZDUA010000147.1, read on the forward strand.
ATTTTTTGTAATTCTATTGTATACGTAAATTGTTTTTATATAATGGTACATTGTTATTATTATTAGTATTATTTTTTTTTCTACATTCACACATCATTCATACTATTTTCATTATATACATAACCATTCATTCTTCCCATTCATTCGCACTTGACTACTACTACTGACTACTACGCACTGACTACTTGACACTACACTCACTGTTCGCCACGGCACTGACTTGACTCAAAGTGTCCGTGGCGCTCGGGCCCATTGGGAGGCGTGGCAGGTGGGGCGCGGCGTCGCGTTCCCCGCGCGTCCCTCGGCCGATGGCGAGTCTTCCCCCTCACGCTCGGTTGCCTCCGCTTGCTCGCACAAGGCAGCAAGCGTGTCGTGAGGCAGCGCGCGGAAGGAGAAGGCGACGCGCTTCGGACCTTTCCGGAGGTGGGTCTCATGCGCGTCACTGTTCGCCTCACGGCCGGTGTCGCGCAGGATGCGCGGCGCCTTCGGACCCAGAGCCCTTCTAAGCGCCGTCACTGACCGCCTTTGGAGCTCCGGCAAGAATTGTTTTTTTATACCCAGAACTCCGAACACGTCGGTGTTTCTAGGGTATCTATTGGGAATGGGAAAGGGAGGTGGGGGTACGCCGCGACCCGTTCGATCTCAGGCGAGCGGCTGATGCAAGTGAGCGCACGGCAGGCAGAGGCTGTGTGTTGCCACCGAGTTAGCGCACCGCGCTGCGATGGCTATCGTCATCCCGTGAATGGCAACGTGCGCGCCTTTTAAGGCCTCTCGCTCACCTACGAATTATTCGTGTCACTATTACCAACTGGTGCTACAGCAGCACACACTTTTTTACATTATTTGTAAATTTGAATTATTCGAAAAATTGTACTCGACAAAAATGAGACCTGCGTCGTAATATCAGTGTTAATAATATTCTAGCTTGTAATTAGAGATACTATACTTAGATATGTTAGTGATATGCGAGATGTGTAGTAATCGATGCTTCCCAATTATGTCAACTTTCTTACTGAGTGCGAAAATTCACGCGTCTTGATTCAGAAATTCTGTAGATACTGGTAGCTGGATTTCCACCACCTGCATACGAAGTTTATGGACCTATGCTTGCGAAACCTTTGCGGCAGCGCCGGTCTCGACCCTACGCCCGATTTGGGCGGCCGAGAACCGAGCGGTGCGGACCACCACGCGGCCGCATCTCCGTCCTCCTCCTCCTAACCGCCACCATAGGAACAGTGTAACCTACGGGGCCTTGTGCGTGAGTCGTCAGCTGCCGGAGGAGATCCGCCGGAGGGCACACACGGCGCTCACGCGGGCGCTGGGCCCGAAAGCTCCGCGGCTCTTGCGCCAAACCGGCCGGGCAGTGAATTGTGAGGTCCACCGGACGTATTTTGCGCCGAGAGGGCCCAAGCAAGTGGCCTCCACGTTCCGGGCGCTACCGCCGCAGCTTCTCGCAGAACTCTGCGAGCAGCGGCGTGAGGCTCCCAGCGGGACGAGTGAGGCTCCGCCCGTTACAATTGCCAGGGCACATTGTGCCTAGCCGCCACGGACGCTTGGAGCAAAGTCGGCGCCGTGGCGCACATAGTGTAAATAGTGTTTAGGATGTATATAGTGTCGTGTGAAAGTGCGTGTGTCAAGTGAACATATAATCTAGTGTGAATATGCGTGTGAATAAAAAAAAATATACCCAAGAAAACTAAAACTAATAAGCCTGAAGAAGAATACAGTCTTGTGTTAATCTTAGGTAATTACTAGGTAATTACTCGCGAACCGGAGTCACGTCCTGAGCTTACAGATGAGCAGAGAAGGACGCTGCGGGAGCTGCGCAGATATTCTAAGCTACACAGCCGCTACGGCGATCCCGCGGACGGAGCGCGGGCGCGAGCTCTCAGCAGAGAATTCCGTAAATCTCTACAAGACGAGAGAACCGCAAAATGGTCGCGCACGATCGAAGATTGCAATCTTCGTGAAAGAAACCTTTGGGGATTATCTAAGGCGCTGGGCCGCAAGGCGGGAGTACACCGCCCGCTCCGCACCACTCCGACACCACAGCCGCCCGGTCACACCGCTATGCAGCCGGAGTACGTGTGGGAGGACGCCGCGAAAAGCGAACTCTTCGCGGAGACGCTTGAACGGCAGTTCCGCCCATTCGAGTCCGGCGACTTCGGGGACCAGAGCACTGTTGCACGCTTACGCGACTACCTGACCGCTACGCCGAGCACCTCTGCGCGACGTGTGACGGGAAGGGAGCTCCGCGAGGCGCTGCGACAACTCAATACGCGCAAGGCATGCGGGCCGGACGGAATTACAGCCGCCCAGCTCCACGCGCTCGGCGGCAACGGGGTGGAGTTCCTGCGGGAGCTCCTAAATGCGTGCCTAGCGCTAGGATACTTCCCCAGAGCGTGGAAAATCGCGACAGTATCCATGATACCAAAGCCTAACAAGGACCAACTCCTGACGAGCGGTTACAGACCAATTAGTCTCCTCTCGCTTCTTGCGAAAGCTTTCGAGCGCCTGATCCTGGAGCGCTTGCAACAGGAAATACGGCGTCTTAAGCTTCTTAGAGATGAGCAATTCGGATTTCGAATTGGTCTAAGTTCCGCGCAACAACTGACGCGGCTAAGTACCGAGATCGGTCTCTCTCTCGAAAGACTTGGCAGAACTTGCCAGTGGTTTTTCTAGACATGCGGTCGGCATTCGATTCTGTATGGCACGAGGGGGCGCTCGCGTGTCTTGCGGACATTGGAATCAGCGACTGCTACGTCAGACTAATCGCCAGCTTCTTGACAGATAGACGATTCAAGGTTCGCGTCAATGGCGTACATTCGTCCCCAAGGCGAGCCGCAGCCGGCATGCCTCAGGGAAGCGTGCTCTCACCGACACTATTCGGCCTGTACGTCAACGACGCGCCGCTTCCTGTTGAAAAAAATACCGGCATTCAACATTGCGGGCTCCTAATGTTCGCGGATGATTTCGCTTACTATGCGAAATTGGCGGACAAAAGGAAATCGGTGAGATATCTGAATGATTGTCTCGCCGAGCTTCCCAAATGGCTAAGCCATAAAAAGCTTGCCCTCAACCCTGACAAGTGCGTAGCCGTCAATTTCACTCGACAGAGGGCCGACCCCGATGAAGTCGTGAGCTTGTTAGGCACGCATATACCATGGCAAAAGACGGCGAAGTATCTTGGTGTGAAGCTTGACAGCGGCCTCCGCTGGCACGCCCACGCCAAGTACGTTAGCCAAAAAATAACTGCCCGAACCACTCTCCTACGCCCACTCCTTCGAGCCCCCGAACTTCATCCTGCCCTCAAACGCCGCCTATTCACCGCCTGCGTGCGGTCCATTTGGACGTATGCCTGCGAGGTATTTGCGGCGGCACCTCCCTCCACCCTCCGCCCGATTCGCATGGCGGAAAACCGCGCTGCGCGTCTCGCGGCGTACCCCCACCTCCCTCCACCCCTTCCCAATAGATACCCTAGAAACACCGACGTGTTCGGAGTTCTGGGTGTAAAAAAACAATTCTTGCCGGAGCTCCAAAGGCGGTCAGTGACGGCGCTTAAAAGGGCTCTGGGTCCGAAGGCGCCGCGCATCCTGCGCGACACCGGCCGTGAGGCGAACAGTGACGCGCATGAGACCCACCTCCGGAAAGGTCCGAAGCGCGTCGCCTTCTCCTTCCGCGCGCTGCCTCACGACACGCTTGCTGCCTTGTGCGAGCAAGCGGAGGCAACCGAGCGTGAGGGGGAAGACTTGCCATCGGCCGAGGGACGCGCGGGGAACGCGACGCCGCGCCCCACCTGCCACGCCTCCCAATGGGCCCGAGCGCCACGGACACTTTGAGTCAAGTCAGTGCCGTGGCGAACAGTGAGTGTAGTGAAGTTAAGTGTGAATGAATGGGAAGAATGAATGGTTATGTATATAATGAAAATAGTATGAATGATGTGTGAATGTAGAAATAATAATAATAATAATAATAATAATAATAATAATAATAATAATAATAATAATAATAATAATAATAATAATAATAATAATATACCAATATATACAAACAATGTACGTAGAATAAATAAATAGAATTACAAAAATGATTTTAGTGTAAGGTAGTAATGCCAAAGTGCAATTAAGATTGTAGATTAATTAGATTGTAAGTTAGTTGTAAGAAAAAGCCCCGCCTGTAGCTGCTTAAGCCGCAAGGCAGCAGCGTAATGTAAAAATATTTATAGATAATAAATTCCCCTCCTTCACAGGGTTACTGTGGAGGGGACAAAAGAAAAAGAGTTAATCTTAGGTTGCCGGCCAAAGTGCCGGCTTCATCCATAGGTTAAGTTAGAAATAAGTTAGTAAGTAAGTTCTGCCCCCTTCTTTGCCGCATAAGCCGTAGAGTTGAGGCGTATGTTGTACCCCAACAAGAAAATAAACTCCCGCCTCGCCAGGGTTACTGGCGGGGGGAAAGTTGAAAAAAGACTATGTTAAAATTCAAACATGAGAACATTAGTTTAATTTTAATAAAATTTAACACAAAACTGAAAGATTACATTTTTTAACACAATCTACCCTCAAGTACAAACCTAGCTGATTTCGAAAACGAAACACTAATCATTTCGGGTTGCGTGTTCGATATGTGCGGATTAAGAAATATATACTTTTTACGGTGCTTATCGCAAAAAATCATCAACACGCAAGCGCTTGAAAGCGCAAATACAATGTCAAAGGAAAGGAAACATTGTGAAATTAAATGATTCAGTGTAATAGTAATATTTTGATTTAAATATTTAAATACTGAATAAAATAATTAAATAGTGTTACGATACATTGGTACCTGGTCTAACTTCTGTTCACAATGATATTCCGCGCAATAAAAGGAAATATAATGTACACAATAGATGTGTGCAAGTTTTCAAACGTACCTCGCAGCCTATTCTGTCGTTACGCGGCCCTTTCTGGAAGTTTCCCAGGGTGCAAAAGCTGTCTGGAAACAAGCTGTGGTCGATCGCCTCGTAGAGGGAGTGTGCGGTGCTTTGTACAAAGCGTCGGAGCAGACGAGCTGACGAAATACGACGGGCAGCTCAAGCGGAGAGTGGCGGGCGGCGGCGGCCGCGCGAAAGCCCCGAGATTTACAGTAGGGCGGGGCAGGGCAAAGGCGCTGGGCCGGCGGCAGGTAGAGCGACGCTGCCGCGCTGGCTGGGCGGAGCGCGCGGGGGAGACGTTGCGGCGCCCGGACGCCCGCCGCGCCGATAGCGCGCTCCGCCCCGCCCCGTCCTACCTCAGCCCGCCACGCTGACCCTAACCAGCCTGCCCGCTCCGTCACAACCCACCCTGTCACCCACCGTCACCTCCAATCCTCCCCGCCCTCGCCTTCCTGCTCTGTCCATGCTAACCCACACGCCCGCACACGGTTCCCAAATATCAAAGACAGTGCCGTTTTGCAAAATGAAGGAAAATTGGTTTTGTGTTATTAAAATATGTATTTGTACATTTTCGAATATCTACGTAATATTTTTTTTTTAATTTGTAAAATTAATTAAATAAACAATTTGAAATATAAATCTTAACTATTTATTCATTAACATTTTTAGTAATATTTTTCTAATGCAGTAATGGTATGAATGTGTGATGTAATGAATTTAAATACTCTTAAAATATACGAACTTTTAAAAATAGAAATAAAATGAATTTGCAGATACACTATTGTTTTGAACCATTTAAATATTGTTATTACTTACTATTATATTACATTCAAAAACTGTAAATTGTGAAGTGAGTGCAATTTTACTTCCCTGTGCTCCCCCGCCCGCCCGGGACGTCCTCCTGCCGCCGGTTAGGGAACAGGATCAGGAAATCCCCAGCCGCGACCGAGGGCAGTGCGGTGCGGAGCGGTGCATGAAAGCAAATTGTGGTCGGCGCGGGGGGGGGGGGGGGGGGGGCGAGGCAGGGTGTGGCAGACGTAGCGGCGCAGCGGTGGGAGTTCCCAGGCTATGAAAGGGCTGCAAGGGCACTAAATATGCTGCTCCAACACCTGCGCTGCCTTTCCTTCGCTGAGAAATTGTGTACATACGACACGCACATTTGCTCTGTGACTTTGGCAGTGAAGAAAGATCCAAGTTAATGAGGACGGGAGTATAAATGAGTATTACAAGGAAAATAATATTTTCAAAAATGGGCAAACTTGACAATTGAAGAAACTTTGGTCACTGCAGCTTACTGTTTGTAAGTTAGCTCTACAACTTGTCAGTCGTCAGTAATTATTATAATTACACTGTGTATGAGTATAATAGAACTGTATTCACTGATATTTCCGAAGAAATCAGGCATCTTTTATTAACTGTATAGGAATTTCACTTGTTTTACAAGTTTTTACTTGTTTCACAAGTTTATGTGGAAATTCACTCTCCTTAATTTACAAATTTACCTTTTGTTCATTTTTCGGATTAGCTCTTTCACGAACTTATACGAATAAGATAGATCGTTACAGAACTCGCAATTGTGCTTCTCGAGAATGTTTGTGATCTCGTATAAGCTGGTGCTATCTGCTAGTTCGTGCGAAAATGTCTGGTTGTGAGCTTAGAAATATTCAGATGAAAATAAGTTCTCTTAGAAAGCAGAATAACTAATTATTCCGTCAGTAATTCTGACTTTCATCATTCAAATGAGACTACAATGAATTGCTTGAAAGTGAAAATAACAATATATTTGACGGAACTGATTTTTTTTATTCTTGTGGAGCAATTGCCTAACATTTTCGTGTCAAGGCAACCCGCAACCCACTAATTTTCAAAATTAAAATTAATGTCGAAATTAGAAGCCATGATATCAAGGCTAGAATACTTCCGAGACCAAATGGATTTTTTTTTTATTCTAACGGACATGGTCAAGTGTTTTGGACACTTGAGATAAGAACGAACAAATATTGAAGTACAAGATCAACACGCAGACGCTATCTCGCAGACGGGTACTAATTGATTAAAAATGGATTTTTGGTTAAATTTATTTCCTTCATACTTAATTACCTCTCTTCTTCATTGAATTCAAAGTATTTTTTTTAATTATATCGAAGAAGGGAATTTTTTAATTGGAGTTTAATGGGCCATACACGTGATACGACTTCTGGCACAACAGGAAGGTGAAGTCTAACTTCTTTTTTACTTGTGTCACGACGTCATCTGTGTCGTAACGAGTTACACACTCCCGGAAAAATTGCGGGTTAACGTAGTTAATTAAATATTATCATTTTTCAATACAAATCGAAACTCTTTCATTATTTTTCAGTCTTCCTGGGTATCTAACGAAACCTGTGCCACTGGCTGCTTCGTGTTTCGTCAATTTATGCGAATATTCGGAATTAGTAAGATATATTTAGAAGCAAAGCCCTTTCCTGTAGTTAGTCAAGCCGCAAGACATTAGCATAAGGCTGTAAGGCCTAGAATCAACCAATAAATTCCTCCCTTGACAAGAACACAGGGAAGGAGAACAGATAGTTTAAAAAACTGACGCAGTGAAAGGGTAGCAAGAGGCGACGCTGGGAGGGTGCAGGGCATTTCAGAGCGCTGGGGAATTCCCACGTACGGAAAACGGGTCAACAGATTACCGAAAATCGCATTCGGACAAGGAATTTGCTCCAACAACAGTTTAAAACTAGAACAGACCGGTTCCTCCGAGAGAGACCTGTGCCTCCAAGTCGCCTGCTTAGTATGAAACTATTGTAAATCTGAACAGTTAAATTGTCTGAATTCTTCTGAATTTTGAAACTGCGTCTACGTGTTTTCCCTCTTAACATATACTTAATCTGCGGGTTTTGCATAGTTGCATTTTTTTAATAAACGTAGGTGATATGCATAAAGAAAACAAATCCTTTTCGTGTTGTTTGGAATCAATATACAAAGTCTTAGCAAGTATATTTGTATTGAAAGATGATATATTTAAATATGTTTGTAAGTGAAATATATATTTTGAAATGCTCTTCTGTTAAATGTAAGCCTCGAGAACACGTTCCAATTTAGGTCCTTTATATTTGAATTGCATGTTTGCACATTTCATCAGACTGTCAATATTCTTATGTGTCTGCGCGACCGATCTTCTCTGAGGAAAGAAGACGCCATGGCCTGTGCAATCCCGCGATCCCCTCTCTCTGAATCTCTCTGAATTTCTTTTGTCCCTCTGAATCGAATGAACTGTTTCTTGATCGCGCATCATGTTGCCAAAATCTCAACCCCGTTAAGACATCAGAGGCTGTCCAGGTTCTCTATCCCAAATAAATTTTATGTGTCGGTGAAAAAGAAAGTGACATATACAAACAAATGGCATGCTGCAGAACTGTTTGTATCTGTGGCTAGCCGTTTATTTTACGAAGAAAAACAAAGTAATTTACTCGGTTGTTGAAGGAACTATTTTTTTTGAAAAAGTAAAAATAGAGTATTGTCAAAATGCATTTCTTTCTCAACTAAAAAATGACGACTTATGCGCCGATGTTATTATTGTATTGTGCAGCCAAAGGCATATGCTCACAACACTCGAAAATTATTTTTTTGATTTATTCATAACTATTGTCAAAGCTCCCACGATAACAAATATTCCAAGAGGAACTATTAGAAATTATCCATCAGTGTCCGTCTTAATTATATAGCTGGGAATATGTCTCAGTGCCGCACTTCACTGTCGACCTGTTGAAGGTATTAAAGATATTTTAGAGAATCCAGATGTGACGTGCACCATTTCAGTAAGAAAGGCAGCATTTATGAAGAAGGAATCCAAAGAGAACTGTCATTCCAGATTGTCAAACTGACTTCATATTTCGGCTTAGAAAGACCTCCTAAGACCTCTCTTTCGAACGTCGATTACACCTTTTAAAAATCTCAGCCAATTAGGAGTATTATAATTTTAAACATACTTTAACAATTCTCCATAAACTTTAATACACAGAAGTGCAATGTGAAATACTTCCCAAGGGTTATTTCCAAATATTATGTAACAAAGCTGTAAGGCCATAAGGGCGGGGAAGTATATTCAAGTTAATAGTATATTATCCCTTAAATAATTATGAAGTCGTAGTATTACTTTCGGAAAATAAGATCAATCTTGCTGATTACTTTAAAAACATTATTCCAGAAAATTTGAAATATTACATGTAATGCGTTGTATTAGGAAATTAACACAACGTTTATACTCCAAGATGTATTCAAACCCATTTCAAGTAAAGTAAAATACATACTTTAGTCTGCGCATATTTTTCGTTTTAAGTACATATATTTCCATTTTTTTTAGCCCATTTGCATGTACATTTTCAGGATTTTTAGTGTGGAGAAATCAGAACCCTGTTTTATTCATCAAGAAATTAGTTTATGAAATACAGTTTCATTAAATAAATTACCTCGAGTTGCTTCAGTGGAATCTATCTAGTTCAGGCTGAGCGGGAAGCTCGTGGCCCACTCAGCGACATTCGCATTCCTTTGGGCGAGGCCGGAAATGCTCAGCCTCGTGCTCACGCAACCGCATTGCAGAAGGGCGCTGCGTCGCTGGTTGAACAAGGGCAAGAAATGAACAAGATTTTCTGAGCTGTTCAGTAGACCTTTCAGGGACATTTAAGTTAGTGTTGCGTGATAAAACGACATGATATTTTGTCAAAATTAATTCGTAAAATAAATAATTCCATAACAGTTTTTTTATTTATTTTTTTGAATTTCGTTAGATCTCAAGTAGTAATGAGTTTTTTTAACCTGGAAACCAACAACAAAAAACGGGACGAAGCAAAATGGAACATTTCGATGTCCATATAATACTAATGTGCATCATGCAGCGCATTAGCATGGGAAAACCTCGTAATAGAGCATCATATGCTAGGCAAGTTGCTGATGTAGTTGTGCTTAATAAGCCCTGATAAAGTATTTTTTCGAAACGGTTGCACACTTGATGCACATGATCAAATTTCTTGTCCAATTGACCTATACACCTACCTAATTAGACTATTAATATTTCCGATTAAACAGCAAAAGTACCAAACAAACAGGTTACCGGTTTGCCTTGTGTGTGCCCTGCTTCTGGGGACAAAGGGAGAAGAGTTCATAGATACTGAGAGTAGCGCCGCAATTTAATATCCTTTTACCCAATAGCAGCGTTCAGTCGTTAAGGAGAAATGATAACAATCGGAGACAATCTGGAGAGGTTCAAGTGTATTATCATTAGTATTTGGTAGATTGGTGGGTCCTGATCCCAATTGGTGGTCCCACAATACCGTACAGTTCAATATGATTGATCGATTAGTGATTCCGGTTCCGAATAATGATTCCGGGCGCGTCAACTGTAGACGTCATTAGTCCCATAAGTGTAGTGCGCTTGTTTTCCTTCGTTCGGTCGGCCAGATGATCAGGTATCCCTCACGAAAGAGGCACCGCCCCAGCCGTGACAAGCTCTAAGGTCTCGACCGGTGTGGCAGTGTTGTGGACGTAAGTGTGTATGGAAGTACGGGATGAGGATAGGACAAGAGAGGAAAGATCGCGCGCGGTTCGTGGCTCGTTTGTTAGGGTACTGTTCTGGCATTCTGCTATTGATATGAGGAACCATGGAAAACTACCGATGAAAACAACATTCCGTTAGAATTCTCCTCCAAACAGTGACTGAACTCAATCTAGCCATTAAGCTAGTGTCGAAAATTCTGCCATCGTCGGGACTCGAACCTAGGACCTCCCACTCAGAAGAACTGCAGTGACATCAGTTGATGCCCTTAGCCACCTCTCCCGGTGTAAACTGGATATAAAAATCGGCGGCGAGAGGAATGTGCTACTCTCTCTCGGGACTGAAAGGGAGCGAAGCGCGGCGCGCAGAGACAATGGCGCGCGAAGGCTCGCACGGCGGGAGCGGGGCGGGGGCGGGGCGGGGGCGGGGCGGGGGCGGGGCGGGGGCGGGGCGGGGGCGGGGCGGGGGCGGGGCGGGGGCGGGCGCTCCGCGAGAGCTGCTGCCCATTGTAAGGCCTGAAAAAGCGCCCTCTGGCCGCGCCGGGCGTCGGGCGTCGGAGTGGAAGGCGAGAGGCCGGCGCGCACTCAATGGAATAGAAATCGTCTTCATTTCGCCCGCGCTTCCGCCTCGCGCGGCCATTCACGCGCGCGGTCGGCGACGAGCGTTTTTCTTTCGTTCTTTTTCGGGAAACATATTTACTACCGGTAACTCTGCGATAAGACACCGCTTGGTTTACTTCGTCGTTTAGAGCTACAGGTTACAAGGCTCAATGGAACGGAAATGATACGGGATTGTGGGAGATGCGGAGTTCAAGAAATTTGGTCTTGTCTTAATTGTGTGTCGAGTTAGTAACTGTTACTAAGGTTGATTGTGTTACAGCAGATATAGTATCTGCAACATGTATCTGCTTAACTAATTAAACGGAGGTCACCCAGACCGTGTGAGCCAGCGTAATTTAATGACCGATGAAAGGAGAGCAAAGCGGTTGCATGAAGGATTCGGCCTCTTAATTGATTAAGTGTTTTAAGAGATCATTTTAGAAGAGGAGGAAAATTAAAATTCATTTCTCCTCATGACACACTTTTCAATTGCTTCTACGCGAAGCGACTCCTCTTTTTATGTTCAAGAGCCGCGTTACACTTCCTAACTTTGGAAAGGATTTTGTATAAACTCCTTAACATATGCATAAACTACGTTGCAATACTATGAAAAAGGCAAATTGTCCCTCTCAATTGTAACCGATTTTAAGAATCATCGACCCTCCCACCCCATCCCGCGCAGAGTTCTCGCAGGTATTATCATGCACTTGCTCAGTTTCTTTTTTCATTTTCTACCCCGTCTCCGCCAACGAATCCATGCATTTTTACCCCTCCCCATCCTCCCCGTCCTCGAGTCCTCTCCCGTTCCCTCTTCCCGCCGCTGCTTGCTCGCCGCCAGAGCCTCACTCGCTCTCTCCCTCTCCTCCTTCCTCTGGCCCTATCTGGCCCCGCGCCCGCCCCCGCCTCCTCCCCCACCCCGAAGCGGGCAAAAGAAGAGCCCGCGCAGCCATGTATGGCTTCCGGTGAACGCCGAATTCCTTTGGCCGGGGCCCGGGCCGCCGCCGATGGCCCTGCGCGCACGCCGCCACGCCGCCTTCTGCGCTATTTATATCCGCGCCTCTATTGTGATGGCCCTCACCGCTATCGGCGCTTTTGTTGATTTTGTCTCCCTGCCGCCTCAACAAAATGACGACCTGGATACCAATTCTCATTTCTTAAGGGTCTTCTTGGCAGCCGGGAATGTTTCCTTTACATCAATATCTCACAATAATCTGAAGAAATATTGTTTTTATCCACCTGCTCTTGTGCGTAATTCTTACGCTTTTCATTTGTTTATCATTTGATTGCAACGATAACTTCCTACGAGTTTTTGAAATTTTAAGGCGCCGTGTTCAACAACGGTTTATTGAACAATGATGTACAACGTAGGCATGCACGTGGCTATAATGCCATTAACTCCTTTTAACACAATATCGTGAGACAATGTAGAAATATATACTATTGAATTGCAATAAGCATGTTTTAAAGTCTGGTTCACGGGGTTTCGTCAGGGGAAAGTAGTAGACTATAGAATTGTTTGATAACGTTTCGGGAAATATATTTCCACCATCAGGGCAGCAAAATCAAAACAAGGCAATAATTATGTATTAATTATTACTTATTCCTGCTCCATCTTCATTCAATGAAGGTAAACACGGAACGAAATAATGCGATATAATTACAATACCTGGCAACCACAAAACAATAAGAAGAAACTAGATCTACTGCAGCAAGAATATGAAGCTGGAGATTTCAGAGTTACAAATTGTGTGGACAATGGAGGGAATAGGAATAATTAACAATTACTTACGAACAATCCACGATCCGTGCAATGATACATCATTTATAAAAATAATAAATATCACCTTGTCCGAACTTCAAGACCACAAAACGGCTATTGCACGGTTGCTGCCTGTTACCAGCACACGGGAGCAAACATACACGAATCTTACCTTCAATATTAACGTTTGCGGATGATCGAGTTATCATTGCTGCGGACAAGGAAGATGCTACCTACATGATACGGAAACTGCAAGAAGAGTACGAGCCGTGAAGCTGTGGGGTCTGGCCAAAACAAAATGCTTACCCAAACCGTCAGTCATGGGGATTTTGGATATTGAAGGAAACGTGAGAAAAAATATACCATTTGTTAAAAACCCTTAGGCTATTTTCAACAGAAAGGCCAATTGTGAGACAGATGTGGAAAGCGAATACATCAAGGGTGAACGGTTGTCAGCGAACTAAACGTAATTTGGTGAATGAAAGAAATAATAAACAGTGCAAAAAGGGTTTATGAAGAAATTGTAGAAGGAATTTCCCTATATGGTAGCGATACATGGAAAGTAAATAAAACAAAAAAAAATTACAAACATTAGGAATGGGAAATTTTTACTTCGGAGAAGTTGCTGGATCTCCAAATTAAAATAAACTCCAAATGAGGAAATAAAACAGAAAATTTAATATAAGCAGGGATATAATAGAACCGAATACCAGAGACTGATGTGGTGTGGACACATAGGAAGAATAGAAGAGGTACCCCACTGAGAGCCCACTGATAGTATGGGACTGGACATCAGCTGAAAGAAGAAGGGGTAGGCCGAGAAAAACTTGGGAAGTTGCTGTATGTGAAGCGATGACATCTAGACATCTGGAAGCAATGGATGTGTCGGAGAGAACGAAGTGGCGACTTGGGTGCGGGAAACGGCGAACGCAGTAAAACGCTCGATGGAAAGAAGTGTCAGGTCGCTAGAAAGGAAATTCATATTACATTTTTATAAACCACATACACTGTACCTACATTATATTCGGTTTATTTAAATATGTATACTTTGTCTACAGTGGTGGAAATTGATATCAAGGCAAGGCAATGCTTTGAAAGAAAACCATAAATTAATTAACGAACTGAGAAATTATCACATCATTTATTAAAGTGTCTACAAAAATTGTATGCATCGTTAGAGCAATATTGCGTCTGGTTAGTTGGCAAAATTGCATAAATGTAACAAAACACTCTAGACGTGGAAATTTGTATAAAGGCACTCTGCTGTTAGCGCCTTTGTAGCTTTGTTTACTTTGGTGTCCACAAGAGACTTGCATTTTGTGGATAATTTTGTTGTTGTTTCGACATTGCCACGAGGAACACGTTTGTTAAAAGACGAGAAGAATTCTTGCTCTTAAAGATATGGAACATCCAGCCGTAAAATCGGTAAGAAATGAGGGCGATCAAGTTGTACTATTGATAATTTTGTCAAGCTGAAGTCTCAGTATGTCAGAAACGGAAAATATGGTCGAGTATGAAAGCTGAGCACCAAACGATTAATTTTGTCAAAAGAAAAAGTAGTCTTCTCAAATAGTAAGTGATTAGCAATTACTTGTCACAGCTTGGGAGGTTAGACAGATACTGGCAGAAGACCATAAACGTCATTCTCGCTTCAGCTGCGTTCCAGTGCAGTCGCTCCGCCAACAGCAGCTAGAATTGTTCAGTGTGATAGTGCAGCGCAACATCACGCCAAACGTTAAGAACATTAAGTTTGTAATAGTGTTCAGTGACCAGCTATTCAACTACGAGTGCTTTAGTAGCTGAATGAACCACAATGTTTTATCCAGCACAGGGCGAGTGGTTAGTGAAGCCCTAAACTCATTATATCATACGGAAGAGTCATCAAATGTTCCCGACGAAGGCAACGTAAATCTCACCGACAGCATGGAATTCATCGAAATACCGCCCCAACGCCAACACTTCGCAAGTAACAACTACCAATTCGGGGTCGGATCATCAGGCCAGCCCGATGAACAATTGCATTCTCAACAGTCAGCCGCTTCAGCCCAACCGTTTCAAAACAAGGTAATGTCGCAAGGAAAGCGAGCCAGCGATAACGACAGTGATAACAGAGACCTTAAACGTATAACCACAGACAGTAGTAGGGGGGATATGGGGTTTCTGGAACAGGAAGTGCTTATCTTATCAGCTTATCTTATCTACTTCCGGTCCACCGCCCCCACATCCGGTGTAAACAACCGGCGCCACCAATTATAATGGCAGGAAGTGCTTATCTTATCACCTCTTATCAGCTTATCTTATCGACTTCCGCCCGCCCCTCCCCCTCCCCCGCCCCTCCCCCTCCCCCACCCCCACCCCACTTCCGATGTAAACAACCGGCGCCACCAATTATAATGCCACCCACCGAATGTCAACAACCCCCTCCCCCTCCCCCCGCCCACCCGATGTAAACAACCGGCGCCACCCATTATAATGCCCCCGAATGTCAACAATCCACCACCCTTCCCCCTCCCACCCGATGTAAACAACCGGCGCCACCATTTATAATGCTCCACCCGACCAGGGTCAATGACCCCTCCCCTTGCGACCTCTGGTGGTGAAGTGTGGAAGCGTGCGCGCACTCTGGTGGTGAATTGTGGAAGCGTATGTGTCTGCGCTCTGGTGGTGAATTGTGGAAGCGTGTGTGTGTGTGTATGTGTTTCAAAAATGCTCCTGCCTGAAGCGGATTCGAACCAGCCTCATTTCCCCTGAGGCGACCAGCACTTTGGCTCTGAGCTACGGTGACATCTCCAGTCAAGCTGTCTGCTTTGGGCTACTGATAGTACACGCGGTCGGGAGGGCACCGCGCGCTGGCGGCCGGGTGGCTGATAAGGGCGGGCAGGGGGCGCTGAGGGTGCGCGCTGCGGAAGTAGATAAGATAGCGGCGGGCAGGGCCCGGCGCGGGTGGCAGAGGACGCGCGCTGCGCAGACTAATGAGTATAGAGATACGCGCGCTCTCTAGGAGCCGGAGAACGAGATGGAGTTGTGAGCGACGTCGGGGCGCGCATTTTGAATGCACTCTATATAAGATAGCCAGCCGCACGTCTCTCACTCTCTCTCTCTCTCTCTCTCTCTCGAGAGCGCTGACGCTCGCTGCCCCGCTGAAAAGACTTTCATAATAGAAGAAAGGGAAACCCTAAAAGGCGGTGATAGGAAAAACAAATGAAAACAATACAAATTGAAAGAATGTTTTTTGTTTATTGAAATCAAATAAAAATCAAATTATACATAGAATAAATAACATTCATGTTTGTTTGCCTGTTAGATATTTAGCGATTTCCCCACACAATTTCACCGTTAAACTGCGGTGGACTTATCACCAGTGACAACACATCCCCCTCTTGTCGACATATCACACCACCCCTCGTCGACCTATTGCCTCGGCGGTACGTCGTCGACATATTTCATCACAGAGAGCCTCCAGGACCTGTCGAACCGCTACTCTCTCGTTGGCGGGAAGTGTGCACATGACGTTGCAGAGATAAATGTACGCCTGCATAATGATTCTGTCATCCACCATCGATGCCATAATGTATTCATCTAGATTCAGATAAGCTTCGGGTGGGGGAGGTTTTAATTCGCGTCGACACATAGGACATGTATTGTTCACGTCTAGCCACGTTTGTATACACTCAAGACAAAAAAGTGATTGCACAGTGTGCGCGCCATCACAGGAGGGGGAGTGTCATCGTTTTGACAAATGGTGCAACATAGAGGAGGGGATGCAGTGGATCGAACTTCCACAAAAGGAGGTGGAGGCGGTGATGGTGGCGGTGTGTCACTTGTCCATTGGTCTTCCATTTTTCTTCTTTTTGTTTCACGTCAAAATATTAAACAGATAAAAGCAGCGAACACGAAAGCAAAGTTCAGGAGGGCTACACCAACAATGATGCTATCCATCCAATTCATAGCACACACACGTCACAATATTCCTCTTACAAAACACACACACATCATTCCGTTTCAATGGCCGAGATCCGTTGTCGTGTTGAGCGTAGTGCTGCGTGCAGACGAGAAGGGTGACGGTTTGTCACGACGGGCAGCCCGACGGTGCGGCAGCGTCCTCCTCCTCAGAGTAGTGTTGGATGCAAGGCTGGCGGAGATAGATGCAAAAGCGACAATTCCGCTTCGACGGCGGCGGTCCATCGATGTGCGTGCGTCCGCGATTCCAATGCTCTTTACACGAACGAAGTTCTTCAATACACGGTAGTTTTTTGATGTCTTCAGGGAGTTTCTCGAAAACGCGCTCAACCTCGTGAGACGCGGGCCAATGACACAAAAATTCGACCGGCAATTGACTCAATGTATCCGAGTCGAGAAGTGTAAGCTTGTAATCGGCTTCATACAACTTTCTGAAAGCGCGCTCGATGTTTTCGCGCGTCTCTCGTCTGATCTCTTGTCTGGTATGCTCCAATACTTCGGCAACGTAGCAGATGAGCGGATGAGCGGATGCGTACGACGGAACAGTCGACATCGTACTGATGAGCGACGCGGTGGAGAGCGTGATTATAACATGCAGGAACTTGTTCATCTTATCGTTCTCGAACGGAAGAGGCCGACAATCTCCCTTTTCGACTCCTCCCCTTCATGTTGCAACATGCAGGAACTTGTTTATCTTATCGTCCTTGAACAGAAGAAACCGATTACACAATCTCACTTTTCGGGTCCTCCCCTTCATGTTGCAACATGCAGGAACTTGTTCATCTTATCGTCCTTGAATGGAAGAGGTCGATTACACAATCTTCCTTTTCGACTCCTCCCATTCATGATGCAATAAATGCGGTCGATTGACACTCATCCAGTCGTACAGGGCGATGACGTGCTGCCCTGCTAAGCTAACATCACCGCAAGCGTAGAGTTCGCGGTACGCGCGTAAACACTCCTTCAGCGGAGGGCATCCGATCGACTCCAGATCAACAATACGTTTTCCTTGAATAACATCCAGCAGCCACTCTTTCTTCTGTGCTCCCTTAACGTATATCGTTGTGACACCTTCGAAAGCTTTCAACATCACATACGTCCTGTCTCGATAATCGTAACGGCCGCTACTCCACGGCGGTGTGGCGTGATGGCAGCTTTTGATCCACCACACTTGTCTCTTGTCGTCGCTGTTCAAAGTATAGAAAGGTCGCGGTGGACGAAAGGTGAATTTCTGAACGAACCGTTCCTCAGGATCATCTTTGGGGGCCCGGATGACGGTTAGCACTTTGATAATGAATTGTCCGCCTATCCAAAACCCTTGAAGATCAGCGACAGCTGTGAGCACACGTCTTCTTCTTCTTCTACCGGATTCGTTTTCGCGCCACGGGGTGGTCGGCTGTGTTGACCACAAAGTCCCCTCCCCCTCGTTCTCGTTTCGAAATGATTTTTCTTCTTGCGAACTGTTCTGTTCAGGTGAAGAAGAAGCATTGTCTCGCTGTTCGTCTTCTTCTTCTTCTTCTTCTTTCAATAGTCTGTATAAAGAATGTTTCACGTAGCGCAACATGATCAAAGAAGCGCACACACAGTCACAGAGGAAAACAAAAAATCGAATGACACAGCGCAGTGATCATCGACCGGTGTAGCAGCGACTCGCTTTCGCACGCGACAAGAACTGACGATTGTCGTGCTTTCGTCGTCCTTCTTATACAAGACTGTGACGTCAGCAAACATGTCGAAGTGTGATTGTCCGCGCGAGGATGCAAATCCCTCTTAAGCTTCAATGTCTCTCGCATGTACCCACGAATTATGACGTGAGTCGAAACCGAGCCATTTCACGAGGCGAAGCGGACCCTTTTTCCGTACGACACGCTCAACTAAATATCGATCGAGATATCGCGTGCGATGCAATTCCTCGGTATAGAAGCGGCCCTTGATTGTTTCACCTTGCAGATCTTCTAGCGAGTACGTGACGGGATTCGAGAGATGCACACGAACGATTTTGAAGAGTTCGGTTCCCCATCGCGCTTCGTAGCCTTTCCGAAACGGTGAGCTTTTGTACGTACTCACCCGAACAATGTCCCCGACGCGAAATCGATTTGTCCTCAGGAGACGCGGGTCGAGCGTTTTCACTTGCCCGTACACCGTGCGCATGAGTCTATCGTCCTTGACGTCCTTCGGCTTCATGTCGATTGTTCGATGTTTAGTATTGTTGTAATCTCGGAGGAGGGTGGGGAGCATAAGGGTCCACCGTCGCGTCCCCTCGGCGGTGAAGCGTCTCCACATCCGCTCCTTGAGCGTTCGATTGAAACGTTCGACAACGCCGGCTTTCACGTTGGAAAAGGTGGAATAATGACGAATGTCACGCTCTCGGAGCCACTTGTTGAGTGCGGTATTGTAAAACTCGGTGCCTTGGTCGGTTTGTAGGAAGTGAGGCACTCGCCCACTCGACGTCACGATGCTGTTGAAAGCCTTGACGACTTCCGCTCCCGTCTTTTTCTTTATCGCTTCCGCCCAGGCGTACTTGCTATACACGTCGATGACGGTGAGAATGTATCGCATTCCTCTATTGCTTTTGGAGTACGGTTGCATGTCGACCAAATCGGCTTGCCATAGATCATCGAGTCCTTTCGTTATCACCCGCCGTCTCGCGTAACGGCGTCGGGCAGGCGCATGCAATTCATCAGCGAGTCCTTGTCGAACGGTCGGCAATACGGTCGTCTTCTTCTTGTTCTGCATGGTTAGAGGCACTAGCCGATAATACCGGCGTCACGCAATTCATCTTCTATTTCTACTATTTCACCATCGAGCCCATTGTTACCGGCCGTTTTCGAAGCGTGTAACAGACTTAACCTCTCCACAAGTGTGTTCGGATCGCGCCAATATTTGTAGTCTGGTGCCGTCACAAAACGTAGACCGCTCCCCTTCTTCTTCTTCTTCTTCTTCCTTTCTTCAAGTCTTTTGCTTTGTCTTTCCCCTCCACCGAAAAGATGTGAGATAATTGTACGATATTTCCATCGATTTCCTTTCGTGTTAAACGGACAACTCGATTTGAAGCTCTTCTTGTGCGCGGAAGTGAGTTCGAGAATTGTTTTGTATTTTTTCAAATCGTCTTCCGTGACATCCTCTAAGTTGGGGCGTTTTTCAAAAAGGAGTTCGAGAAGACCAGGTTCTGGATAGAATGTGTGACCCTGAACAGAGAATGTTCCATCTTCCGGGTCAAGTTCTAGGATGGAGTTACCGATGTGAGGTCGCCCTCCTTTATAGTACGGTTCGAAAGTCGTATCGCCTATGTCGAGCGCAGCATTCGACAAGTAGCTCCGTAATTGCTCATAATGTTGACTGTGATCATCTCTATTTCTTTCTGTGTTCCCTTCTTCTTCGTCTTCGACCTCTGGGAGAGTTTGGAAGGAGGACCCTTCTTCTTTTTCTTCTACTCTTGATTCCGATTTGATACGCGTGGACGATGGGTTGTTCTTTTTTCCCTCTCTTTGAGAGCGGTGCAGCGCTTTCGAGACGGGCGTTGTGAGATAAGTATCGAGTATTCGATTGCGCATCGTTTCGGCGTCTTTCAAGATGCTCATTTTGTTGCGAATGTTTTCGCGTGCCTTCTCCAACTCCGTTTTCAACCTCTCTTCCGACGTGACGAGTCGAGGGGGAGCGGGTGGTGAGGAAGGACGAGGACGCGCTGTCTTTCCACGCAAGCTCTTTTTCGTTTTCTCAAGTGCATACAGCGTTTTCAAGTCTATGTTTGATTGTTTGTTATATTTTTTAGTTGTTTCACTGTCTACGTTTCTTCTTCTCAAGTTTTCGCGAATCTGTTTTATTTTTTTCACACGTCCTCCTATTTTGGATTTCACTTTCATCACTCCCGCCACACCGAGCGCGGCCGCTCTTTCACCGACACTCGCGTCTCTGGACGTGACGCGCTCCCACGCTGTCTTGGCGAGTGCTTCGTCTGCCCTTTTGCGTTCCTCACCGCTTTTGTAGTTGTGGTAAGCGATGTCATGTTCCCTACACGCTTCGTCCAAAGGATTAATACCGCGGTCACCTCTTTGCAGTCTCTTCATGAGCTTTGTACCGGGCCCACAAAATTGATATCCGCCGGGAATGTGAAGTTCGAAGGGCAGTTTGTCTATCGCCCGATTCAACATCCGTCCTATAAATCCTCTTCCGCGATAGTGTCGGTCCCCCCGTCCCGCGACATTGAAATGCTGTCGCACGTACACCATGGCGTAGAGTGAAGACTATAGCGAAAGAAAAGATATTATATAACCTTAAAATCAACACCACCATCGTCCGTCGGCACGAGAAACCGGTCGAAGCCCGATCGGTATCGACCATTATGAAGTGCACTTGGTTTACAGATGACCACAAATGCAAAACGGTCGGCGTTCCACACGTTGGAACACACCGCCTTAAAATCGTTGAATGTACGGAAATCGTTTCCGACGTGTTCTTTGTAGATATAATCGAGGTTGTTATCGTCTTGTCGGAAGATGAGAATCATATTCGCGTTATCGCGAATCAACTGCTTGGGAATTTTGGTGTACGTTTGACACAAATAGAGCACGTCCGTGTGTTTATGTCTCCCGGCCGCGAAGTAGGCTTTGATGCAGTCTTGTTTTTCGGTGGCGATGTCGTCGAAAATGAAAACACTGTCGGGCGACGCCTCGGCTGGCGGCACGATGCTATCATGTTGCGAAAACGAACGAAAAGGAAGGAGTCCGTCGCAGACTTGCTTGAGTACATGTACTTACTTGAGTACATGTACATGGGCTGCGTGTCTGTGGTGGAATATAAATACACGTTGCGGAACGCCAGTCCGAACTGTCCGGTGAGAAGCGAGACGACCACGTTTGTCTTTCCACATCCGGAAGGTCCCACGATAAGAGCGCGCACGCTATCTGGGAAAAGCGGGCCGTGTCGACTCTTGTTCTCGTCATCTTGCCCACGCCATAAGGCCGTCACGTTCACGACGGGCAGTGTCGCCGATTGTTGAACAACGTTCATCGCCTTGCGAAGAAAGAGAGAGACTGTTTGCATGCTAGCGAAGGAGACTGTTTTTAAAACCAACAAAGGAGAGTGGGAGGGGGAAAGGGATACCCTACTCGGTGTGTGATAAGGATAAGAAATGAAAAAAAAAATATGAATAGAAATACATCATTTTATTGATAATTAAAAAATACAAATGTGACACATTACACATGACAGTTATGGTTGTCTGTTGGGGTAGACATCGATACAATTGCCATCTGCACAGCTCTCGCTAACCAATTTGCTGCGTTGCGCGCGCATTCGCCGACGTCCAGTGGAAGAAGAAGATCGCAGCAGACCGTATCCGGTGAAGTGGATGTTGATCGTTCTGTCGTCGTCTTGCGGCGTCGCGCTGTTTTTTTGATCTTTCGCTCTTTTGGTTTCTCGTCCTTTCTGGTTTTCTTCTTTTTTTTCGATGTGCAATGCATCGGACAGGGATGACCGCATGCAGAAGGAAAATCAGTTGATGCCACTCTCACCTCCATGTCCTCCTCCCCCTCCTCCATGTTTTCTTTGATGTCAATAAAAACTGCGAGTTGCGAATCGCGAGACGAAGAAGAATCAACATCGTCTTCACCGGGCGAAGCAGATGGAGCTTCTTCTTCTTCGTTCATCATCTCATGAAGGAAAGACACGGAATGATGGTAGTGCACGAAACACGCGACGTCTTATACGATCACGTTTTTCTTCACCACAAAGTCGTCGATTGGTGCGTATTGCACTTCCGTTTTGTAGATAATGACACAATAGGCTGTGACGTCGGCAGGCATGGCTGTACCCGTTTCCCACGTGATCTTGATGTCGGTTTGCGAGGGGAGTACGGCAGACGCTCTGGCGGAGACGTCCCACACAATAATAGGAAACCAAGTATTCAGATACCAATATTCCATGCTCGAGATGGGATTGCGATTGTAGTAAGAACGTTCAGCTTTTTGCATCATTTCAAAAAGATACGGGTGCCATTTTTCATCGCCAGTATAAAATTTTACATTGCATTGAAGTTCGGAATAAGGGTAAAACTCGTCGTTTAAATACAGTTTTGCTCTTGTCATATCGTTACCATCGAATTCACCCGAATTCTGTTTCAGGTCCTTGTCTCTCCCCGTTTGCATTCCAAAGAAAATGTACAAGGGATGATCCTCTTTTGCGGCAGTCTTCACCGTCCACTGAAACGGTCCCATGCCTCCACTTGGAACGTTGGGATATTCGTGAAGTTCCCATCGTCTGAATTGCACGGGGATCGGTCGCCGACTGTCCAGCGTTCGCGTCACCGCGAGGGAAGCTGCATCGTTCAGTGTCAAATGAGGCATTCTCCAAATCACATCTGTCACGGTAATCGTTGTTTCGTCTGGTGTGTCGATTTTCGTCGTGAGACATCGATTATCGTGACGACCTCGAATGAGGACGAGGTCATGTTTCACACCAGTCATGATACGCGTGTGATCTTCGAAAAATCCCATCCACAGTCGCAATGGCACGATACCGTAAAATTTTCCCCCGGTCTTACTGAGCATGAATTTGGTGTTGCTGACAGCAGACTCATATAATAGAAGGTCTTCGGTCCAACATGCGTTGCCAAATGATCTTCTTTCTGCCGGCGAAAGGAAACACACGTTCTTCATCGTGCTCGTGATGCCCGGATTTTTCACAACGTCGACGATCACGTTGTTGATTTCGTAACGAATTTCGCTAAAAAGAAAGGCGAAAGCATTGTTGATCAATTCACAGTTGGTGCGCGTGGCGGTGCCCGTTTTGACAACAGATCCCGTGATGACGAGCGAACTCTCGCAAGGTAAGAGAACGGCGTCCTTATTCACGATAGTAATGCGAATTTCATCGTTTTGACCAAACGATTTAATGTATGGAAAGTGTTCGTGAACAGCTTCGTTGACGATGTGGTGTTTTATATTCTCCTTGCGGAGAATGTCGATCGCGTGTTCGTCCACAAATTCAGTTGAAGAATGATGATTGGTCTTCATTTTCTTGGACGACATTCTTCGGTCTTCTTCTTTTTAGAAAAAATACAGTAACCCAACGCTCGTAAGGTTTGTCGACTGGATGGTGTTAACGTGGTGAGCGGACAAAGCACTCTGTGCCTCGGTCGCGGTACGACCTGCATTTTATAGTGCTTTTTCAATGTTCTTTTAGAAGAAAGCGGCATTGGGATTGCTTCTGGGGCGTACGAGTAAGGTGCACGTCAACGGTGTTTCCGAGTACAATGGAATCAGATGACCGTCCGCATTCTCCAGTCGAATCGATATCTCATCGATCCAACGGCGCGTGACGCGGTGAAAGATTTTTTCAGCCGGCCTTTCTTCGACGATGGCGGCGGGTAAATCGTTCACGTGAAACTGATACAGCACGTGCGCTATGCGATGGTTTATATATCCACTTTCGATCACGTTACACGTCACGAACACCTCGAAATCTTTTACAATCGTCGGCGCAGCATCAGCCGCCACGTACACCCCGAAAGGTGTGGGTGACACGGTCTTTGAAAATCCGAGGAGAGGGCCGATGGACTCGGCGTGATCGAAACGCAGCGTGAATGACGTGTTGACGCGCACTTTGTTCGTCTGCGGGTCCGCTTCCAATTCGAAAAAGTGCTTCTTCGCCGCAAAGTCGCCGGGAAACTGTTGCTGTAGATTGTTTGATATACGATGATAGATGTCTTCTAAAGTATACGTACCCGGAGAGACGGACAGACTATAGCTTGCTGGAGCCCCATCCCCCTCGACAACTTCATAGTGGAGTCGGTTGTGACCGTCCTTCACGTTGCGAATGGTGTGAACGGTGCTGAGATGCACTAAGGCAATCTCGTATACATCATTCGAGAGGTCGACACCCGGCGCAAACTTCACCGAGACCTCTGGACCCTTCCCGATTAAGGTGTACGTGCGCATGACACAATCGTCACAAGCAAAATGACAATGTCCGGTGTTTAATCTTCCTTTTTCTTCTTCCATTCGTGAAAAAGAAATTGCAAACATAACTTGCCGCAATTGTTCGCGTTGTATTGTTGTACTTGACGTGTGTTGTACGTCACGTGCTGTCTTTGCATGTATCGAAGGAATTCGGGAGGGGGCGGAAGTCCGAACGAATCGAAATAACGCACCGTTCGGCCGCGTTTCGCGTACGCGACGAAATGAGTACCGTCGCCGCTGACGTCGTCGAGGTTGATGACGCCGCACTCACGCTCCGCCCTTGTTCTTTTGGGCAGCGCATCCCGCGTAAACACACCATGAAAATGAGGAATGTTCAAAATTTTCGCAAAACGTGACATTTCCTCGTGCGTGAGCGCTCGACGCGGTACTCCGCTCATTCGTTTTTTTGAGGCCTCCCCCTCCTCCCCTTCGTCTTCCTGCTCGTTCGAAGCATTTTCGCGGCCCTTAGCAACACGCCCGAGCCTTTTTTGGTCTCTTCCATGACCTTGTTATGACGCACCATTTCCGATAATTCTTTGTTTTTATTTTTGGCGTTTTTCACAGCGTTTGCGATAGCGGTCGCGCCGCCTGCGACAGTCCCGAGCGCGCTCAGTCCGCTGAGGATGGTTGGAATCAGAGGTATGAGGGCGGGCAGAAAGCCACCTCTCTTACTCTTTCTACCGCCACGCGCCGTACTCGTCGTCTTCCGTCCTCGTACGCCACTCCCCTGCAGACGACGATTCCCCCTCCTACAGGGACCGCCGACGCACCGACCTCGCAAAGAAGTGCCGCGACCCATCGCGGTCGGAGTAATCACCGCGTCGGAAACAGGAAAAGAATCAGTTCTTCTCTCTCTCTGTGCACCTCTTTGTCGTAACTCCCTATCAGGTTGTCTCCTACAATCTCTCGTCGTTGTTGTTCTACACACGGTGCGAACCATGACAGTACTAATACACGAGCGCAAGTGTCGAAATATATATACAAATCCGATCGATCTTTTTTCAACCATCACTCGGGAATGGCGCCCATCAAGGACGTCATGGGAATGGTGCTAAGCAAAGACGTCAATGATGAGTTTGAGGTGGCACCAATCATTCTCCCCATTATCTTTGTAAGACTGGAAACGACTGTATTGAGGTTTTTCAAATTTTCTTTATCGTTATTGAAGTCATCGCGCAACTTGCCAAATTGACTTACCATTTGCTCATAGTATCTCTTGAGAACAGTAACATCGTTCGCCACTTCCAACACTCGGCTCTGAGAGCTGTTAAAGAGTTTCTCGAGATTAGAATAATCTGCCTCGAGCTTTTTCAATTTTTCTTCGCAAACGGATGCGTTTATGCGCTTATCGACTTCCTCACGCAATGCATTTAAACGAGTCGTCAGAGCTCTACCTAAACTCGTCTTGCGGTTATCGATTTCCTCCTGCAATACTGTCTTCACCTTTTCCAATTTTGCTATCTTTGTTTCGAGATTAGAAAAATCGTTTTTGACTAGTTCTTTATGTACATGAAAAAGATTCTCCGCGTGTTTCTTCGCATCCGCCAGCGTGCCATCCAATTGCGACTTAATCACAACGTCCGAGCTGTTTGTGCCAGGGCCTACTTTGCGAATAAGTTTGTCATGAAAATTGAAATTACCGGACGAACCGACTTGCGGTAACGTGTCCAAGAGCCTGGGAGGAATTTTACTTTCGTGCGCGGTCACGAGCGCCTTGCATTCGTTTTTCGCGAACGCCTTTAATTGATTTTCCTGTTCTCCGAAACGCGTAGAGAGCTTCTGCTCGAGAGCATCGAGGTCGCTTTCTTTGATCACGGTTTCCATAGTCTCATCAACTCTTCTTATACGCTTCACAACATCATCGATTTGTTCATCGATGTATCGCTTTGTGACGGCGTGACGCGTCCGAACCGCATGTCCGAAGACATCCATCGCATCGATACAACTGAGAGTTTTGTTTTCGACTTGCGAGTTTTATATAAACATTTGATTTAAATAAAGAAAAACTTTTCAAATGCACTATTTGATATCCTGTCACAACCTTGTATGGGATATTTAAATGAATATAATAATTTACATTATAAATATTTGATACATTTTCCTCTGTAATTTTATCACCTTCATATTGTATTTTTAAGTTTGAGGATTTGGGGAATGGAGTAGGAAAATAAGAAGAACTCTGCACTTATATTTAATATTTTGTTTTATTCTGTAATATATATACATCATTTTTTCAGTTGTGCAATAAACATTTTGGCAACAATTATTGAATGTATTAAAAAATTGATATAAATATAAGAGAGACAATCATTTTGTTTTATTTATTAAGTTGTACATTATTTCCTTTTTTTCTAGAAGTCCATATTGCTTGAACCATATTAAGAGATTTTCCCAACTTGTTTGTTTCAATAAATCTTTGTACTTGTATATAAGTACAACACTTGCTTTATTCTTAGGATGAATCCCAAGAAAAGTTAAATGCGGCCTTTCCGCTAAAAATTCTTCTTTGCCTATGGCTTCAATTTCTGATGTAAATCTATAAAGAAAAGTATTATTGCATGATTTAAAAAAAAACCTTTTTACAAACATATTAAAACATATTTTACATACCTTGTTGGGAGAAATACATCGAATGTATTGTGCAGAGTCGCTACATACGATGATTTTTTATATGCCTCACTGACAGTGAGGTGTATGTCTGTAATTTCGAAGAAAATACCTTTCGGCAACTGCCTCATGTTTACTCGAATTGTAGTGGCTTCCATCTTTTTTATTAATGCTTCCCACGAACTAAACAATGAAAACAAACATTTTTAATGACAACTCAGAGTAAAACAGCTACAAGGAAAATTATTTCACTTACTCGGTCGTTCTTTTCGACGTGTATATAAATACAGCACTATTACTAATCCGTATGCAGTCTGTGTTGACATTCATTTGTACTGCTTGCATTGCATTGTCTTCCTGTCTTGAAGAGAACGGGAGAAGCATGTTGTTTTTTGATGTTTCTTCTACCAGAGCAATGGACTGATCTCCCTCATCATCATATAATAACTTCAATGTCTCTTCACACGCTTGTTTCTTTATCACTTTTCTTTTTTCTTTTACCTCTTCTGATATACTTTAAAAAAAAAGAAACACTTTGAAACTACTCACTGAATGTATGATATATGAAATTGAAAAAATTGAAAAAGACTTACAGTTTTCGTTTTCGAAGTGCTGGTGGCGATGTTTCAACCAATTCTCCAGCGAAGTCCATGGAGTCTTCTGGCATCCCGTTCATGACGTGTTGCGAGCTGCTCATGGTGTCTAGCTAGTTGGGGCACGCGAGCGAGTGAGCGTTGCTCGAATGGAACCCCTTTTTAAGTCGGCGCGTTGAGATTATTAAATTATCAGTGACTCCACTCTCTCTTCCGATGCTCCAATTAGAATGTCCGCTGGACCGCCGAATGCTTCCCCACTCTCTTCCGGCGCACCAATTAGAATGTCCGCTGGATCGGCGGATGCTTCCACTATCTCTTCCGGCGCTCGAGTGATATCAATACATCCTGTTTTCCTAATTATCTCTTCCGGCGCTCGAGTGATATCAATTCATCCTGTTTTCCTAATTATAACTTCCGACCCTCGAGTGATATCAATACATCCTGTTTTCCTAATTATCTCTTCCGGCCCTCGAGTGATATCAATGACATCCTGTTTTCCTAATTATAACTTCCGGATGTGGTCGACTGCTGTTCTTATCACTATCGCTTGGGGGAGTGATGAATGGCTTCTGCGCATGCGCACTGCACGTGCTGGATGTGATAGTGTGAGATAACATAGGGTTTAAAACTCCATGTCCACAGAGCTCTGCCATTAGTCTGCCATTGCTCTTGAAGCGTGCGGACCTTCTTGTGTACTGCTATTTCAGTGTTGACGTCGTGTTAGTCACGTGTGATTCAACTCTGTCTTGTGTACTGCTATTTGAGTGTTAGTCACGTGTGATTGTTAGCATTCAGTGATTCGATTTGAGATGAAGAAATTTCTGTTAAATCGGCACATTCGTGACGAAAGTGAGTCTCATGCAGGTCGACAAGCGGAAGTGTCTTCTCCGCAGCGTGAGGATGGTAAAATAAATTTCTTTTAATAGGAGTGGTTAGTGATGTGTTGTATGATTATCATTTATGTATGTGTTTTCATGGATTCTATAGATGTCCCGTTTCTATTCAATCGTCGTGACGAAAGTGAGTCTCATGCAGGTCGACAAGCGGTAGTGTCTTCTCCGCAGCGTGAGGATGGTAAAATAAATTTATTTTAATAGGAGTGCTTAGTGATGTGTTGTATGATTATCATTTATGTATGTGTTTTCATGGATTCTATAGATGTCCCGTTTCTATTCAATCGTCGTGACGAAAGTGAGTCTCATGCAGGTCGACAAGCGGAAGTGTCTTCTCCGCAGCGTGAGGATGGTAAAATAAATTTCTTTTAATAGGAGTGGTTAGTGATGTGTTGTATGATTATCATTTATGTGTGTGTGTGTTTTGTTTGATTCTATAGATTGCCCATACCAACAACAACAACGAGACATTGCAAACGCTCCCCAATGGACGGACGTCGTTCAGTCTTTAAACGCCCGTGTATTTCGAGGTGTCATTTTGAATCCTCCTCCCCCACATGACATTGCGGATCCGGTCGAGTTTCTCAACCGTTGTCGTGTTCCCTTCCATCGTAAGATGTTTGAAGAGCTCAACAACACTCTCGGCCGATCTAATTTCAAAATTTTCGCGCAACTCGAGTGTCAATTTTTAATTGAGAAAGAGAACGTCGAGACGCACGAAATTGTAGGGGTGCTGCAGCCTATCTTTCTTTCGGCACGAACGGCTGTGTTAACGCAAGCGGATGACATTTCGGAATTTTTCCTTTCTCATATAGCACAACCTATAAATTCCAAATTCGACGAGTTTTCCGAGAGAGATTCCGGGAAATCGTTGGCCTCTATCGTCGCTCTTCATGTTTCGGCTCACTTGTTTGAACCTATCGCTCATTCTGCCTCATCTTATCTTCCTCTTCCGGCAACCATCGCGAGACGTCAAGGTGTGATCAACGTGCAAAATCGAGACGAGAAATGTTTCCTGTGGGCGGTGGCTTCGGCTCTTTTTCATAAACGTCAGCCCCCACACATCAAAATTTTGAATTCTAATCGTACCAGTAACTATCAAACCCTTTTCGATGAATTGGAAACCAGTCTCGATTTGCGCGGCATCTCCTGGCCCCTGCCCGTTCACGAGATCAAACGTTTCGAACGTCAAAATTCTAGCTTTTCATTCAATGTTTTCACGTTAGAGTATGATTCGGCCAACAAAACTTGGAAAATCGTAGGTCCTGTACACTTTTCGGGGTCGAAGAAAGAGAACCATTTCAATTTCTTGTTGATTCATGGCGATGGCGGACAGTCCCATTACGTTTGGATCAAAAATTTAAGTAGACTGATTCGGTCTCAACATACGGTTCACAATGGTAGGATTTTCGTTTGCGACAGATGTTTGAATGTGTTTTACTCGCAAGCGCATCTCGAGGCTCACGAAATTGATTGTCGATCCGTGGGGGCCCCCGCACGTTTGATCCTTCCGTCGGAGACAGGCAAAGAGGAGGAGCGCTTCATGCAATTTCAGCACCTCGAAAGACAACAACGATGCCCGATCGCGGTTTATGTTGACTTCGAAGCGCTCACGGTCCCCGTGTCTTCATGTGAGCCGTCGTTGAATGGATCCTTCCTTCAACCATATCAAATTCACAAACCCTTTTCGGCCGCGCTTCAAGTGGTGTGCTCGTTTGATGAGTCGCGAAATCAACTGGTCAACTTTCACGGTCCCGACGTCGCGATACAATTATTAGCATTCTTAGAAGGTCTCGCGAAAGATTATGAGCAACTTTTGAGTCATCCTTCTCCCCTCGTGATGAACGACGAAAACGAGGCGTCTTTTCAAAATTCCGAACTATGCCACATATGCAAAGGACCTTTTCTTCCAAATTCCGTTCGCGTCAGGGACCACGATCATTTTTCGGGTGTCTTTCGCGGCGCGGCTCATCAAGCGTGCAACGTCAACTTTCCCGCACCAAAGTTCATCCCCGTCGTCATGCACAACGGGAGCGGTTACGATTGGCATTTTCTCCTTCAGGCCTGGGGCGAAAAGAACTGTATGAACAACGACGGGCTGCGCGTGGTTCCACACAATCACGAGAGATTCGTGGCGATTTCCCAGAGAATCGGGAAAGTGGAACTACGCTTTTTAGATTCATTGAAATTTTTAGGTGCATCGCTCGACTCTTTAAGTCGATCGCTCGATTCGGCCGATTTGAAGTTCACCCGTGCAGCCTTTCCCGACAATCGCCTTTTCGAGTTGGCCAGAAGGAAGGGGGTGTTTCCCTACGATTATGTCAATGACATGTCCAAATTGGACGACACGAGGTTACCGTCGCCCGAGGCCTTTTACAGTCGCCTCACAGACACACCCGTGTCGGACTCGGAGTACGCGCACGCGCAGGCCGTGTGGGACGCGTTCTCTATTCAAAATTTGCTGCAGTACGCCGATTTGTACTTGAAAGTCGACGTGCTGTTAGAAACCGACACGATGGAAACCTTTCGAAATTTGTGTTTGGAGGTGTACGGGCTCGATCCTCTCTTTTACTACACCGCTCCCGGGCTTTCGTGGGACGCCATGTTGAAAACCACCGGCGTTCGACTAGAGCTACTCACGGACATCGACATGGTTCTCTTTTTCGAACGGGGCATCCGGGGGGGACTCGTGCAAGTGATCGGTCGTCACGCTGAGGCCAATCACCCCTTTGCGGGTGAGCGCTTCCGGCCAAGTGATAAGCCATCTTATCTCGCCTACGTTGACGCGAATAACTTATATGGTTTCTCGATGTCACATCCGCTTCCGGTGGGCGACTTCCGGTGGATGCCGGAAACCGACATCGAGCGGTTGAACATCGCAGAGGCGGCTGCGGAAGTCGACCGGGGATACGTTTTGGAGGTCGACCTCGACTATCCTGACGCCATCCACGATCGCTTGAGCGATTTGCCGCCCTGTCCGGAAACCCGCGTCCCCCCCGACTCGAAGAGCAGGCAAGCCAAGTTGCTAGCGACGCTGCTCCCCAAGCGTCGTTACATCATTCACATTCGAAATTTAGTTCAGGCCCTCGAGTTGGGAGTGCAACTCACGAAAATTCACCGCGTTCTCTCTTTTTCGCAACGACCTTGGCTTGCCACGTACATGGACCTGAACAACGCACGTCGACAGCGCGCGTCCTCCGATTTCGAGGATAAATTTTTCAAACTCATGAACAATTCAATTTACGGCAAGTCGATGGAGGACGTGCGCAACCACCGACGCATTTATCTCGTGAACAAGTGGGAGGGGAGGTGCGGGGCCAGACGACTCATCGCCGATCCCGCTTTCGTGCGTAGTCACCACGTGAATGGCGATCTCATGACCATCGAGTTGCGAAAAACGGAGGTGAAGTTCACAAAGCCCATCTATTTGGGGTTTTGTATATTAGAAATTTCGAAGCATAGAATGTATGACTTTTTTTATAATTACTGTCAAAAACATCTTTGTGACCTTCACCTTCTCTACATGGATACCGATTCATTCATTCTTTCTACTTCCACGAGTGTGTACGCTGAGATGAATCGGCATCCATCCTGGTTTGATACATCCTGTTTCGCTCCCGATAACGCATTTGGCGTGACACCTCGCAATAAAAAGGTCTTAGGGTTGTTTAAGGACGAATGCGGAAGTGATCCCCTGCTCGGCTATGTTGGTTTACGTCCAAAAATGTACTCCATCGAAACCCGATCTCGGGCATGTTCTTCTCGGGCGAAGGGAGTACAACGTTCGGTTGTCAAACGCTATAAATTTCAAAATTATTTGGACTGTTTATTTCGAAACGAAAATAGAATCGACAAACAATGTACTATTCGGTCCAAATCCCATATCAATTATTCATTTGTTCAAAACAAGCGTTCGTTGTCCGTGTCCGACGACAAACGCTATTGGATCGATAAATTTACAAGTCTTCCATGGGGTCATTTCCGCATCCTGCGTACGCGTCCGTCCGTTTCTTCTTCTTCTTCTTCAGCGTGCACGCTCGTCCCTGCAGACGGGGTTCAGTTAGACTAGCATTCATTTTTATTTATTTTATGATTTTTTATTTATTTTATGATTTTTGTTAACACTTTTAGTAGTATTTTTCAATTTTTTATATATTTTATGGTTAGACTCTTTTAGTAGTATTTTTAAAATTTTTTATATTATTTATGGTTAGACTCTTTTAGTAGGTGGGAGATTTATGATGAATCACTTTCAACTAGTAGTAGGGGGAGCGTTTGCAAACACGTTGAGACGGGTCTCAACACGTTTAGACAGGTCTCAACATGTTGAGACAGGTCTCGACACGTTGAAACAGGTCTCAACACTCGTCCATCGCCTGTCGCCATGGAACAAACTCACTTAGACGAAGAAGCTTATGATGATTGGAAGAAGCTGATGATGATGAACTGGGACAGCCTCCGCGACGCCGCCGCCGATCTCGCCATCATTGCACACAATAGCAGTCTTCAGCGCCCCTACTACGCTGCAGCCTATCACTCGATTATCGACGTCGCCGTTGATGTGGCGTGTGCTGCCCGACGCTGTCACGAGGAAGAACCATCAGATGTCGAAGAAGATAAGGAAAAAACTCTTCACAATCTCGCGATTACATGTCACGAGAAAGTGCTATGGATGATGATGGTTCTCGGTGAAGTGAACTCCTCTCTGTGCTGTGAGTGTCAAACTGATGAATTATTCGTGCGCTATTGCGTCATCCAGAAAGCTTTGAATGCTCCCTGTGATTCCTTCAACATGCCCCCTCCCTTTATCATAGACAATGATAAGCAATCACCACCACCCCACAATTCATACGGGGCGGAAGGAGTCGCTAAAAAGAGACCGGCTCAACCGGAAGAGTTTATTCTCACGGTGCACGCTGAAGTGTTAGCTGTCCTCGAAGCTCTCGGTCATCTCCTTCAAGATCCGTACGGTGAAGCACTGCGACAGCGCGTCTCTCGCGTTCGTCAAATCATTCAGACGCTGCGTTGTCCATTCGAAAATACGCCTCCGGCGTACTCTCCAGTCCACAGTGATAGTGACAGTGACGAAGTTTGACGTCCATCTACGTCAGCGCCATTTCGAGATGGAACGTGCCATACAACGTTTCATCAATGACGGGTGTTCTCTTCTCGGACTTGATGATCGGTCTCTGCAGCTTCTTCCTATGGACTTGCTATTACATTGGGCCGCGAAGGACGTGCCTTCTGTCTTCCATCGCCTGTCGAAAGACGTGCAGCGGAACCGAGACATTCGTCGCCTCCTTCCTTGTCTTCGTCATTACAAAAATGGACACACGCATGTCGACAACAAACAACCGTTGCCGAAGTGGAAGTGTTTGCGGTGTCGGCGAGAAGAAGTGCTACCTTGTTTCGAGCACGCGCATATCGAGTCGCCGCCGAAGTGGAAGTGCATCGAGTGTAGAAGAGAGGACTTTTAAGATGGAGAATTCTATGTATAATTTGATTTTTATTTGATTTCAATAAACAAAAACATTCTTTCATTTTGTATTGTTTTTCATATGTGTTGTCACTGGTGATAAGTCCACCGCAGTTTAACGGTGAAATTGTGTGGGGAAATCGCTAAATATCTAACAGGCAAACAAACATGCATGTTATTTATTCTATGTATAATTTGATTTTTATTTGATTTCAATAAACAAAAAACATTCTTTCAATTTGTATTGTTTTCATTTGTTTTTCCTATCACCGCCTTTTAGGGTTTCCCTTTCTTCTATTATGAAAGTCTTTTCAGCGGGGCAGCGAGCGTCAGCGCTCTCGAGAGAGAGAGAGAGAGAGAGAGAGTGAGAGACGTGCGGCTGGCTATCTTATATAGAGTGCATTCAAAATGCGCGCCCCGACGTCGCTCACAACTCCATCTCGTTCTCCGGCTCCTAGAGAGCGCGCGTATCTCTATACTCATTAGTCTGCGCAGCGCGCGTCCTCTGCCACCCGCGCCGGGCCCTGCCCGCCGCTATCTTATCTACTTCCGCAGCGCGCACCCTCAGCGCCCCCTGCCCGCCCTTATCAGCCACCCGGCCGCCAGCGCGCGGTGCCCTCCCGACCGCGTGTACTATCAGTAGCCCAAAGCAGACAGCTTGACTGGAGATGTCACCGTAGCTCAGAGCCAAAGTGCTGGTCGCCTCAGGGGAAATGAGGCTGGTTCGAATCCGCTTCAGGCAGGAGCATTTTTGAAACACATACACACACACACACGCTTCCACAATTCACCACCAGAGCGCAGACACATACGCTTCCACAATTCACCACCAGAGTGCGCGCACGCTTCCACACTTCACCACCAGAGGTCGCAAGGGGAGGGGTCATTGACCCTGGTCGGTGGGAGCATTATAAATGGTGGCGCCGGTTGTTTACATCGGGTGGGAGGGGGAAGGGTGGTGGATTGTTGACATTCGGGGGCATTATAATGGGTGGCGCCGGTTGTTTACATCGGGTGGGCGGGGGGAGGGGGAGGGGGTTGTTGACATTCGGTGGGTGGCATTATAATTGGTGGCGCCGGTTGTTTACATCGGAAGTGGGGTGGGGGTGGGGGAGGGGGAGGGGCGGGGGAGGGGGAGGGGCGGGCGGAAGTCGATAAGATAAGCTGATAAGAGGTGATAAGATAAGCACTTCCTGCCATTATAATTGGTGGCGCCGGTTGTTTACACCGGATGTGGGGGCGGTGGACCGGAAGTAGATAAGATAAGCTGATAAGATAAGCACTTCCTGTTCCAGAAACCCCATATCCCCCCCTACTGACAGTCAGCCCCCGGCAGGGTCGAACCTACAAAATCAATATAACGTAGAAATCAAAAACAGATTTAGTTGGCTAAATGAAGAAATCCCAGATGATCTAAGTGACGAAAATAAAATCCCACCAATTTTTGTTACTAATTTCGAAAACCAAGTTTCTCTCGCGAATGAAATAAAGTCTAATGTTTCATCCAACTTCACCAAGGAATTCAAAAATCAAAAGATTCGAATCCAATTTCAATCAGTGACCGACTTCCGAAAAGCAGTTAAATATTTTCTGGCCACCAAAAAACAATTTCATACGTATTCGGATAAAATTAGTAAAAAATACTCCATAGTTATCAAGAATATTCATCCTTCAATCTCAGAAAGTGAAATATTAGACGAAATCAAAAACAAATTCAACTCAGCTGTAAAAGTTACACGTCTGTATAAAAACAATTCCCCCATCCCAGTAGTGGCAGTAGACTTTGATGGAACCCACAAAATCGAAGATGTGTTGGAAATAAAACAAATAGGTAATAACATAGTGAAACCAGAAAGAAGAAAGAAAACCAAGGGCCCCCTACAATGCTACCGGTGTTTAGACTTTGGTCACAGCAAAAACAATTGCAATCATTCAATTTCATGTGTGTTTTGTGCAGGTGATCACCTACCAGCAAACTGCGAACAAAAGAACTCCACTCCTACATGTAAACATTGTCTCGGAAAGCATAGGGAAGACCTCAGATCAGTAGAATGTCCATACTATCGAAAAATTTTAGAAAGTAAAAGAAACAATCCTAATGACAGACCTAGGAACAATCCTAATCCCCCGCAATTTAATACAACAAATTTTCCAACACTACCTCCAACCAACAACATAATATTCGTGCAACTTTTCTTGAACGATGACCTTGATCACCCTCCCTTGTGCAATAAACAGTTGAAGGCAAAAGCTCGCAGCGGGCACTAATGACAACCTTCCAAGCATTGAAACTTCGTTGGCGCGAAACAGAAGCTAGTCAAAGCCAGTTGCTTTCATAGTGCAGAACCCCTGTTCAGATTTATTGTCAATATCGAAAGAAATGGCTGAGTCAGGTCCAGGTTCTTCAAGGGAGTCAACTAAAACTCCCGAAAAAGTTAAGCACAAGATGCAGTTTTGACTTTCATTTCACAGACGTTGGCATTACTTAAAATACTCTAGTGGCCGACTTTGTAACTAATACCCCCACTCCACCCGAAATCGTCAATCCATCGTTCAAGAAAAGTTGTACGAATAATACCTAATTTCTCACACGCAACAAATTTCAACCACCAACAAAACACAAGAAACACAAATCACCAGCAACATAACAAGCAACAGACAAACAGAAACTACAACAATTTCAATATTGGTAACTCATTCATACAAAACATCACTCAATTCATAACTAATCACATCATTAATTTTATAAATTAATTAATTCCAACAATTATTCAGAATATCCAACAATCATTTGCTATGACATTTAGCAACAATTAGGGATCACCATAGAGATATAATTATATTAAACTGTAATGCGAATGGCATTATCAACAAAAGATCCGAACTACAACACTTCTTACATGCTAACAAAATTGATATAGCATGCATTACAGAAACTCATCTCAACCAAGAAAACTCATTCTTCATTCAGGGATACCTAACAATCAGAACAGACAGACTGAAACTCGAAAGGTGGAGGAGTATTAATACTAATAAAATCCAGTATACCACATCACCAGATTACTCTACCACACACGCCCGGACTCGAAACAGCAGCAATTAATGTAAAGTATAATAATAATAGGACAATTACAATAGTAACTGCTTACAAATCTCCAAATATAAAAATCAATAATACCATCATATACACATTATTACAACTACCAAACCCATTCATAATTGCAGGTGATCTAAACTCTAAACACTATTCATGGGGATGTCGAACTACGAATACAGCTGGCAAATACTTATACAACATAAAAAGGAACTTGAATTTCAACATATTATCACCAACCGAACCCACTTACTTTCCATATGATTCAAACAAAAGTCCAGATATACTTGACATAGCTGTTACTAATATTAAAAGTCAGTTCATTTCTACAACGTACCAGGAACTAGATTCAGACCACTTACCAGTAATAATTTCAACTCGAGTAGAAAAGCCTCCTTCAACACCCCCACCCACTTTAAATACTTAACACATTAACTGGAAGAACTTTAAATGTTCCATAAATAAATCCATACCTCCATTTCACAACCTGAACTCTCCCCAAGAAATTAACCAAGCAATCATGACCCTCAACAATATAATACTTAGTAATATTAGCAACAGTCATATCCAAAAAAGCCTAGATGTTAACAAAATAATGCACAAACCACTACCAACTAATATAATTAACTTAATCCGAATAAAAAATAAAACAAGAAGACTTTGGAATTCGCTAAGAATTCCCTCTTTAAAAAAAGAATAAACCTGCTAAATAATATTTGTAAAAAGGTTCTAAACAGATATAAACAAGAAAAATACAACTCATATATCAATAGCTTAAATACTAAAAGCAACTCACTATGGCAGTTTACTAAGAAACTCTTAAAAAAAAGAACAAGCATTCCCCCATTCGCAACTAGTGATGGTAAAAAATACTCCCCAATGGAAAAAGCTGAAGTACTGGCTTCACACTTTGTTGACACTTTCACCCCCAATAACACCCCTAAAGATCCGAAACACGATGAAATAATGACAATGTTCAATGCTCCCCTATATGATGTTCCCCATCAAATACAATTCATATCCCCTAATGAAATAAGAAAAATAATAAAGGACATGCCAAATAAAAAAGCACCAGGCCATGATCGGATCAACACAATCATTCTAAAAAATCTACCAGAGAAAGCTATTGCTTTTCTAAATAACATTTACAACTCAGTATTGAGAACAGGATATTTCCCCCAAACATGGAAACACTCAATCATTCACCCAATAGCAAAACCGAGCATGAATCACTCAAAAGCCGAGAATTACAGACCTATCAGCCTGCTTCCTATAATGTCTAAAATCTTAGAGAAATTAATACTCTTCAGATTGAACAAATATATCAAGAAAACAAACAGTATTCCACAGCACCAGTTTGGCTTCAAATCACAATACTCTACCACCCATCAACTACTAAGACTTACGGAACACATTCACTCTGCATTTCAAAAGGGACAACATACCATCGCTGCATTCATAGATATTTCGCAAGCATTTGACAGAATTTGGCATCCAGCTCTCTATTTTAAATTAATATCAATAGGTACACCTAAATATCTAGTATCTATTATCCTTAGCTACATAACAAATAGAACATTTTCAGTTTCAGTCGAAGGCCACTGTTCCAACCCAAGGAAAATTGCTGCTGGGGTTCCCCAAGGTTCACCACTTTCCCCCACGTTGTTCAATTTATACACAGCAGATATTCCTACTACAGCACATATAAACACCGCTCAATTTGCCGATGACACTGCACTGTATATCTCAGGAAATTCTTTAACAACTCTTCAAACACAGCTTCAGAATCACATAAATGTAATAGCAAACTGGGCTAATGTCTGGAAAATAAAGTTAAACCCAACAAAATCTGTAGCAAAAATATTCACATTAAGACCTTTCACTCACCCTCTTCCATTCTTCATAAATAACGACATCATCAATTGGACACCAACTAATAAAACAATTAAATATTTGGGCTTAAACTTCGATACCCGACTCAACTGGAAGCAACATATAGAGGTAAAAACTCATCAAGCCAAAATTAAACTAATTCAACTCCGACCCTTACTGAATCAACATAGCCAACTCTCCAAATCCAATGCTCTATTACTCTACAAAACAATAATCCGGCCGACATTACTCTATGCTTGTCTCATCTGGACCAATGCAGCTAATTCCAACCTATACAAAATACAAGTTATCCAAAATAAATTTTTAAGATTAATTACAAAAGCACCATGGTTCATCACCAACAATCAACTACACAATGATTTAAACATAAACACAATAAACAACCAAATAGCCTATCTTGCACATAACTTTTACACTAATCTTCCCCTAATTCAAGCAACATCCTTCTATAAACTAGGCAAAGCCCCCAATTATCGAACGAGAATTAACAACAGATTTCCCCTCCATTCATTTTATAAAATATTCGCAAACTTGGAATAATACTAATCTGAGGTGCTACCTGCTTCCTCTCCCAGTATATTGTTTAATATAAATTGTAATGTATAATTTTAAGTTAATGTAAGTTAGTATAAGATAGGTTAAGATCATCAATCATTTGCACAGTTAACATGTAAACTGAACAATGTAATGTCTACCAAAATAAAAATAAATTAAATAAAAAAAAAAGACCATAAACGTAGCTGCATAAAACGACTGATAAAACCGCCTCTAACCAATGTCCACAAGATGATTGGAATTCTCTGAACAGCATATGTGTTGGACTTCAGAGTGGAATGAAGTAATTTTCAGCGACGAAAATAAATTTAATTTGGACGCCCTAGAGGTTTTCAATGTTATTGGCACGTTCTCTGTAAAGAAAATCAGGTCCGCATGGCTAGAAATTTCGGGGGTAGAAGGGTCATGATCTGGAAGTATTCTGTGCTAAAGAAAAAAATATTGTGTGGCTGAACACCCTAATGAACTGAGAATTATGTAGAGATGATTGATTGTGAACTTTTATGAAGAATGTGGTGATCTGATATTTCAGCAAGACAATGAAATCTTCCATTCTGCCATTCACGTATATGCAGCGAAGATTGAGTGGCTTCAAGAGAAAGGGTTCACAGTTTTGGGGTTTGGCTTAAAGGTCTGACTTAATTCCTAAGGAAAATATGTGAGGAATTCTAGGAAGGCGCGTGTACGGCAATTGACGGCAAATCGTCTATAGCTGAGCTGAAAAGTGTGATTCGATCGGAATGGGCACCAATCTCCATTGACGAAGTACATATAGAAAATCCATTACGAAGCGAATTTTTCAGGTCTTCCGGAACAGTGGTGGTTCTACTGATTATTAGAAAGTAGTAGGAAAAATATTTTTTACAATTTTCCTAATGAATAGTCAAAAATCAAAGGTGCCTTTCTACAGATATTCTCCTTTGCCGTTGGTTTTATTTTGTTTCATTTCACAAAAATATAATACTTTTATTTTCTTATAATAATTTACAAAACTGAATTTTTACAAAACAAAGTACACATAAAATATCCGGGGCATGGTATGTTCAATAATTTAAATAATATGTCCGACAAAGACTTATTTTCTTTTACAACATTAGTGCCTTTATACCACCATTATATACTTCACTGAATGATCTTTCGTATATGGAAAAGAGTATGACGCTGACGACGATCATGGAGGAGTGAAGACCAAGGTGATCGGAAGACAAAAACGATCTTTGCCTCCTCCAAATTTTTCTCAGGTAGAGCGAGATTCTACCCACGACCGTCGAGGTGGCAAGCAAGCCATCCGACGACCCTCGCCCCTCCATTTATGATTGTGGCGATCCCAAGGCGACTGCACATCCCTGCAGGTTCCTCCTCATTCGCATTGGCCATTGTTGCGTCCCCCCCCCCCCCGCTAGGCCCTGACCGCCGCGCGTCTTCCACCCGCCACGCCGCTCCGCGCCACGCCGCGCCGCGCCGCCCGCAACAAAGGCGGGGTTGGGCCGCCCGCGACCACCGCTTGGCGCGCCCCGCCGCTCCGCGCCGCGCCGCGCCGCGCCGCGCCGCCCGCCCCTCCTGGTCCGCTGTCGGGCGGTGGCGGCAGTGGCTGCGCCAGACGCGGCGGAGCCTGCGCGGGCGGCGGGGGGGCGGGGCGGGGGGTGGGGGGCCGCCACCGCCGCCGCCGCCGGCGCGCCGGCCTTGCGCGGGCGGGCGGGCGGGCAGACCACCGCCATCGCCGCCGCTAGTCGGCTCGGAGGTGCGGGCCGCGAGCGGAGCGTGGAGCTGAGCGAAGCGGCGTGGAGAAGCGCTGTGCGGTGCGGTGCGGTGGAGTGGTCGAGTGAGTCGTGTGGTGTGCGCGCTGCCGTTTCGACGCCGCCGCCGCCGCTGCTGCTGCTGCTGCTGTTGGTGCTGTGTCCTCAGGTAGGCGCTCGTGGGCTCCCACGCTCTGCCCGGTGCAGGTGACGGCGCGAGTGGGTGTTTGCGCGCGGCCGCCCCGAGGGCGTGCCCAACCACCGCCGCGGCCGAAGGGCAATACGAATGCCGCGCACCGATGCTCGGGCTTCACGCCTAATTCTTTTAGGACTGAAAGTATCATTTAAGTTGGATTCATCGCTTATTTGATTGAATTCGATTGAGCGGATATATATTAGGTTCTTCTTTCTAATTTGGTACATCTTATTCTCTTTTGTAAAATAAATTACGTTAATTTGTTTCTATTTGGGTATTATGTATTGAAATAGAGATCGTGTATTTACTTTTCTTTATAATCTATTACCAAAACAGTAAAATCTGTGTCATGTATGCATGGGGGTGGGGTGACTGTAATATAGGCAAGTGGATCTGTTGAAAATTTCTAACAGATTTTGAGGTTCTGAAATGTTTATCTTTACGCCATTTTGTTTGTGTCTTTGTATTTTCATCGTTGTTGTTTTGTTTGCCGATCTTTTTTATTTCATATTTCTTGTTTGTGGATTGGATTTAGTTTTATTAATTATGGCAGTCCTTCCGTAATGCATAAAAAAATTGCGTGCCTGTTCTAAGCTGTGAGGGTACATTCCATTGTGTTTGGTGAAGTGTGTAAGCAAAGTCAATCTCAAAATAATATTTATCGTAATAACTCAAAAGTTTAGTTACTCTTTGAGTAGTTTTGTATTATAGATTTTTTTTGCGTATTCTACCATGATTAGAAAACTCATTGATGTTTTGCTTATCTACACACGTTAATGGGTGGAAACTGAACAATATATTTTTCGAATTCCTGAATCAACGTGTGTGTGATTGGAGAAGACGAATCGAATTCTCCCTTGGAATGAAATAAGAGAAGCTCGAGATCGGTTGATTCCTTTGTGTCGAAATGTCCGTTCCCTCGCGTTGGTGAGAATCGGCCCATGCTGTACAGCACTCTCACAATGCACGTGTTCCGTTCCTCTCGTACGTGCGGGCGCCTGGCGGGGTCGCTCTGGGCGTCAGGTCGTTATTATGGTGAAATACGGCTTAGAGGTGAAATCTGGACCCTCAACAAATATGAAGTCTGACGTGGCTCGTAAAAGAATGCGTCTTTCAAGTGTTGGCTTCTTTTTATTGTAGGTTCATCATTAGTTGCCCAGAGGGTCCTTCCTCTTATTATCCCACAGTCGCGCGCTCTATGATGACGCTTGATAGGACTCCAAAAACTATAATTATCTGGTAAAGGCCTCCGTCATGTATGTCTTTTCTTCATTATCATGGGGACTAGCATTAGAACAGAATGATATTGTGATAAACGGTATGTAAATATTTTTAAAAATTGATTATAAAATCATAATTTATTTATGAATTTGTATGCGTCAAAAATCAAGATAAAATTAATGCTACTGAGAAGTCAAACAAGGAACGACTCTCGTAAATGAAGACTAACATTATGAACGGTGTTATCTTACCTGAAATGCCTTCTGTTATGTATTGAGAGTATATAATTAATTAAATATTTTCAAGACTTCTTGTACTCAAAGTCACATGGGTAGTAATGTACTCATAGAGGTCGTAACAGAGGTACTATTTGCTATTTATAGAGAGTTTATAATTTAATTAAATAGTTTCAAGAATTCTCGTAGACAAAATCACTACAAAGTAATATCTTACTGATATTGCCATTATTACTTGGACTAGAAAACATATAATCACTGTAGAGTTAGTAGTTCTAATTACGATTAACATAATGGAGAATTCCTGCCTTCATTGGCTCTCCTTCGCAAGATCAAGATGACGAGTCTGTGTTGAAACGAAGTCGGGCAACGAAGAGTCGATACAGTCACCGCAGACACCTGTGCCGGTCACGTAATCGGGATGACCGCGTTGCTCATCGCGCATCGAGCATTTTTCCACCGGCTACGAGGAGCATAAAGCACATTCCGTGCCCGGGAGTCTGCCCGGCCCGGCCCCGGCCCGGCCCGGCTCGCCGCGAGAGCCCCTCGTCCCGGGGGGAAACCGCACAGCACAGCACAGCTCAGCGCTGGGCCAGAGGCGAAGGTCGTTTACACTCACCGCTGCGCGGGGGCGGCGCGGCGCGGCGCTCTCCAAATCGGTTATTCCGGGCGGCAGGCGCAGCGGAGAGCGCGTCCTTGCGCCCGGGGACCCGGTTCACTGCTCGGCGAC
Source organism: Gryllus longicercus (assembly GCA_038098605.1). Lineage (NCBI taxonomy): Eukaryota > Metazoa > Arthropoda > Insecta > Orthoptera > Gryllidae > Gryllus > Gryllus longicercus. Next base: position 3,315,937 of record JAZDUA010000147.1, read on the forward strand.
CGGCGCGGCAGCGGCAGCAGCAGCGGAGGAGGAGCAGCAGGCGGCTTGAGCCCCCCGCGCCCGCCCCCGCGCGCGCCACCGCTGCCGCTGCTGCCCCGCGGCGGCGTGGACGAGGAGGAGGAGGAGCGCGCATGTTAAACGGACCTCAAACAGCGCGCTGGCCGCGCAGGACACCTGGCGCTGCCCGCGGAGCCTGGCTGTTTGCGGCGGCGGCGGCGGTGGCGGAGGAGGAGGAGGAGGAGGTGGTGGTGGTGGTGGTGGTGGTGGTGGTGGTGGTGGCGACGGTAGATGCGCTGCGGCGGGAGAGGAGACGTAGGCGCAGGCGACGGCGATGAAGACATAATACAGGGATGGCGGAGGAAACTACGGTGACTGAATCTCTTTCTTGGCAACGTCAGTTCCCTGTGGATCGACACTAGCGTAGCGACCATGGGTGTAGCTTTTCCCTTCTGAGTACTGCAGTACAAATCCCGGTCGATCCATGTGAATACGATGGTAGGCGAAGTGCTTTCGTGGCAAGTTGCCAGCAGTCCGTTTCCCGTAGCGGCCGGTTGTTCTGATCGGTATTTTTCGTGGTTTCTCTGATCAACACCAGACGAATGCCGGAGCAGTGTCCTAACAAATGGGCTAGGGACCGCGTGCGATCTATCTTTCCTCTTTCTTGTCCTATCCTCGCAATCCCGCAGGCCGACGTGTTGGGCGGTGCCGTATCTCATCATTCATTGGGAGAAGACCAATAATAAAAGCATACACGAGACATACAGGCCTAATGATCTTAACATTTGACGTGTCCAGAAACACAAAGTAATCAATCAGTCCATTATATAAATTATCGACGGGGCAGAGGTAGTGGACCCAAAATCTCCGGGGTGAGGGTGACCGAAACAGGGCATCAACGAAGATAACTGTGCAAAAAGCGACGTGGGACGTTCGGACGAGTAGCTCACGCATACGGGTGGATAATGACGGGAAAACCATTTTCATTAATTCGTGGGACAAGGAAAATAGGCACATGATTGACAATTTATCCTCTTAGATTGTAGAATGGTTGCCTAGAGGAATGTCATTTGTGATGGCAGATCACAAAAAGGCAGAATGAAGGGGTTATGGAATACGTTGAAATTTCACGAAAAGCATGGCTTATCAAACCGACTTCCAAAGATGTAGGTCGCAAATGTGTAATATTAAAAAAGATGGAATGTTATATCAGTAGACTGACAACAAGTGCTAGTTTCATTACGGCTTCTTTTGTTGTGTTGGACCACGGTCGTCGATGCTTAAAATGGCAGAAGAATAATGAAAATAATGGAGTTGCACATAAGTATAGCAGCTGGAGGTGATCATGCGATGTGATTGGGTAGTAGGTGATGGATGATCGATGCAGGTGCGAGTGCTTTGAGGCTGAGGCCTTCGGGGGCGTCCGCCCCTCCCCGCTCCACCTCCCGCCCACTCCGCCTTCAACTCTTCCCGCTGACTTTTAGGGGCCGCTTTAGGATCACGTCTTTTTTACCTCCGGAGCTGGCTGAGGGGGAGGCGCGCGCTGTCTGCAGGAAAGTAATTAGTTTCCTCATTAACATTTCCCTCGTTACGACGGAGGTAGATTTGTATCTTGCACGGGCGCGGTGCGGGGTCAGGGGTCGGCCGTCGGCGACCGGTAGCGGCCGCGTTCCCTTCAGCCTGCAGCCCCACCGCTCATCGCCCCGCCCCGTTCGCCTCCGCCTTCACCTGCGTTTCTGCCTCCGCTTTCGTGCCTACCACTGCCTTCGTCTCCCCCTCGGCCTCCGCCTTGACACCATCTGCCTTTGTATCCGCCTGCACCTGTGCCTCTGGCTTTGTCTGCTTTGCTCCCGCAGCCACCGTCTACCCAGTTTCTGCTTCTCTCGGAAACACCTCAGCCCTGCCCTCTTCCGCCTCCACGCCGTTGCTACACTGCCACCACCGCTCTGTACCTCTCTTGTTCACCTCCTGCAACTTCGCCATCACGCCGCTCTAACTCAGCACCCGCCCCTATCGCCGCCTCCCTCACCTATGTTTCTGCCGTCGACTCCAGACTTTACTGTGCCTCTGTGCATCCACTTTCGTATCTACCAATGTCTTTGCATCTACCTCCGCGTTTGCCTTCGCATCTACAGTTGACCTCGCGTTTGCGTTTCTCTCCATTTCCCCTTAGCCAGCCCCTTCACATCATTTGCATCTGCCTGCACCTGTGACTGGCTTTGTCTGCTTTGCTCCCGCAGGCACCGTGTCCCCAGTTTCTGCTTCCTCCTAAGCAGTATGTAAATGTTCTATTAATTTATCAATGACGGGAACTTTTGATTGTAAAAATTTATTTGTAAGTTTTCAGGTATTGCATTCCAATATTTTATTAGGTGGTTACTTCTGATAAAAACTCGATTTTTCGGATCCGGTTGTCACTATTTCATTTGCTTGCACTAATTAATAAGAAACAAACAATTTGTTGAGATAATTCATTTTTAGGGTTTTTACTCACTCTGAATTATATTTGCAACCATTCCTATACTTCGTATAGCCCTAAATTGTAACGTGATTGCCACTCAAATTATAGTTTATAATTTTTCTCTTTGCGTTTTAGTCGTTTGTTTCGTAACGTCGCAAGTGACCTTGGTGAAGAATATCGACATCAGAAGGCATTTTTAGCAAGTTCTATACATTCAATTCTATTTTTTTCTTCTTAAATATGTATTCCTCCTTTCATTCTTTTGCACTCGTCGCCAACTTTTTTTCTCCACTCGGCCCCCTCTTTTCTTCCACTGACCTGCATTGTAAGTGGCCATCCATTGTTCGCTTTCTATGTGGCTCATCCCAGCGTTGCCAGCCACAGAGTTCACACGCGAAGGAGCTTCCTTGGAGAGGCAGCGAACAGACGTGCGCCTAGTGGCCATTCACAGAAAACAGCACCGCACGAGGCGGGCGGAGGTCATAAAGAGAAGATGCAATGACTTTCAAGGAAGCACTTGCCTCCATCCCCTCCTGGGAGCAGGGTCGTAAAGAAATACTAATGTAGGATTGATGTTGTGCCCTCGACACGAGTTCCCGGATTCCATCTATGATTGAAGGCATTATGTTCCGTGAGTTCTTTGTTCAAATGGAAGTTAATGCGGTTCGTATCTTCAGGCAATGAGAAGACAATTGAATGAGACTATAGAGGTACTATGGGGCTTTCTATGTTAAAAATAAAAATAAAATAAGGCATATTTTAGGCTGTTTGAATCTTGAGGATTCGTGGAGCCGTTATAATGTTTTAGCACATATAATAATAATAACACAATAATAATAACAATAATAATAATGTTATATAGAGATCATCCTGTTTACCTTGCATTGTTTACTTGAATTTATATTAGACGATAAAAAAACAGAACAACGTAATAATTGAGAATATCACTTGATAATATTCGTGCATATTGCCATCGGAATTCTCATATCGTCCGATATTGTATGCTCCAAATTTTTAGAAACATTGCAAAAATCTACATCGATTTCTGTGACTGTACAAAGAGCAATTACCTTTTCAGCCCACGAGAAAGCACGCAGCTGACAGATGAGATTGCTTGACGGCGCTCGTCGAAATGATTTACGCAGACGAACTGTCCAACCGGTGCAGGTGGCTTAGAATATCAGTTGATGGCACTGCAGTGCTCTAGGACCGGGGGGCCTAGAGTTCGAGTCCCGACGTTGACAGGATATAGCTAGATCGAATTCAGACGCTGCCTGGAGGATAATTCTAAGGGCCCTGAAACACAGCTTTCTAGTGTTTTATCCAAATGCTAGTGCAGTACCCTAGCAAACGGGTCTCGGATCGCGCGCGATCTTTCTTTCCTCTTTGTCCTCGCCCCTTACTCTCACCCACTTACATCTACATGCACTACAGTACCACATATGTCGACCTGTCCGGAGCTTAGAGCTTGTTCCGGGTGGGGCAAGGTCCGCTGGTGGGAGATACCTGGTTAGGGAAAACTCCGCAAGCCGGTAGGTTGGCGTCTAATCTCGTTATCCTTCAGGGGAAGATATCCGCTATCTCCCGCGTTAAACATATGCCCTGCACATGCGGGACTAAGGCCCTTAGCAGTTGACGGCTTGGACTCACTAGTCAATCAATCAATCAATGAACGGAGTGCTCCTCTCCGTGGCACTCTTTGTGAGGCGCGTCTGCTTTGCCACGTCTGCCCCCGCCAGCTTCTAGGCACAGCTCAAGCGAGGCAGGTCGGGGTGGCCGTGCACCTCCCTGATGCTCGGGGTGTTTGCATATAATGCGTTTCGCCCACAGTCCTTCCAGACGTTTTCTGGAGACGGCGCGAGTAAAGTGGTTCTCGCTGGGGAGGAAACTGACCAATCACAGTGAAAGCAATAAAAGATAATTACGTCTTTAAGGGGTCAGTTCGTTAATCTTGAAGTTCTAGGTACAGAGGACAAATCCGTTGTATATTACGAAAATGAATGAAAGTATGTGATTTTGTAGAACAAATGTAGTCAGTTTATGTGCTTACAATGTTTACCTCATCTCCTGTTTTATCGTTTATTTATTAGATCATCATCAGCCATCATGTGCACTTCTTCCTCTCCCAAACTGTTTTGTGCGCTTGCAATTGTTTTAAGAAAATGACTCTTAAATGCATTATGTGTGCATAAAGGGGATGTCGAGTTGCTGAAGGCGCACCGCGCGTGTGGCGAGGGAGCGCGGGCGCGGGGCTTGTTAGGCGCTTAATGGCGCAGTCCATCAGCGTCTGCGCAGACTCCGCGGCGGACGGACGCTGTCCTCTGGGGACAGCTGAGGACGCGCGCGCGACGGCGGCGAGAAGCGGAGGACTCGCTGTGTGGGGGACGGGAAAGACAGAGGGACACTCGCGCCAGAGGACAAGGCTAATGAAGGTGGACGAAGGCTGCCTTTGCGTAGAGGCAGGAATGGAAACCGCTGCGGAGCGGAGTGGTTGATGCAGTGATTAATTAGTGTTTCCGGATGCGGCAAGGGCTTAGGTCATTATTCCCGTAAGTGTAGGGCATGTTTTTCCTCTGATGATGGCGGTGATCTGGCGCCGATCTACACGTTTGTCAGTGAGGTTTTCCTCAACCAGGAATCTCCTACCAGCGGAGCACCGCCGCACCGGGACACGCTCTTAAGCACTCTATTGGACCTGTCGACATACCTGGTGGTGTAGTGCATATACTGTGTTTGTAAGTAAGGGGGAGGATATGACAAAGAAGAGGAGCAAAGATCGCGCGCGGTCCGTGGCCCGTTTGTTAGGGTACTGCTCCGGCATGCGACTGGTGATAATCGAAAAAAAATCACTGTAAACTAACGATCAGCCGATAGAATTCTCCCTCATTCAGCGGATGAAATTCACACAACCAACTAGCTAGTGATGAAAATCTTGGGCACCTGCGTCGGGACTTAAATGCTAGGACCGCCTGGACAGAGGAACTGCAATGACATCAGTTGATGTTCTGAGCCACCTAATGCGGTGAGCGGACTGTTATTTGTGGTATTAGAAGTTGATGCTGATTGAAAGGCGGGTGTGGAGCAAGATGCCGAGACACCTGCGCACAGGTGCGTTTGGAACGCGGTGGTACAGAAGAGGCGTTCTTTGATCAAAACTTCTATACCGGGATCACTATTATAGGGTGCCCGAGGGCTAAGAGAAAACTAACCACTGAGATCCGTGCCAGTGGCGATGTAACCGAGGTCAGTTAACTGCAGTAGACTTGGACAGAACGATATCTAAGGGGTGATAGAGAAATGTAAATGGAACGGTGCGAACTTACGAAGGATGGCAAAAACAGCATTTTAAGGCCCATTTAAAATCGATCACTGCAGATGTACACGGCAATTCGACCTCGTCCAGTTCTTTCATGACTCGGTGCGTTCCACTTCGCTATGACCTCGCATGCAATGTCCCTGCTAGAGGGTGCCACCCATCGCCCAGCACCGCCCGCTATGCATCCCGCAGTCGGTTTTCTTTATCCTTCGCTTCCCAGCTAATTGAATTGAATTGAATTTGCCTTATTTTACGTATTTTACGTATTACGTTGCTAATCACCTTTCACTATCGTTATCTGAGACCGTATAGCCCGACCCAATCCCGTTCTCACACAAGACAGGATAAAACCGCGAACACAGGTGAACGTGGCATAATCTTCAGAATTGTGTATGCTAAATCAGTGAGATAAGATGATCATGATAGGTGAATTCATGTTTGTAACCACAGACTTTTAAACGCTCGTTTCATCGTTAGCAGTACTCTAAAAGTCCATGCAAATGTTTCCTAAAAACAGACAGAAGTAAATAAATTATAATCGATTAAAGTGATTAAAGTAGACCACGGAAGTAGAAACATATGTATCAATCCTCACACTAAGGAGGAAAAGAGATCGGGATGGAGTCGAGTTATGCCTTTGTGGGTGGGTTGCTTAGGAAATATTGACCACGGATGTAGTCGGTATACGCCCCGCAGCGCTTCCTCCCGCCCTGGCGGCGGCGGCGGGGCGGTGCAGGGAGGGGCGGGGCGGGGCTGGGCGCCGGCGCCTCGTCTGCGTAGTGTCCCCGCGTATCGCGGCGATAGCCCCGGCCCCGAAAGCGAGTGCTATCGCCGCTGTGCGCCCGGTGCGCTCTTCTCTGCGCCCGCAATTACAATTGCACAGGGTCAGCGGCTGAATAGACTTACAATTTTGTTTTGGTTTTGCTCGTTTCTGCATTGACTGAGAGAAAAAAAAACAACGTATTTTTGGATCATTCCATGTTGTACATTTACATTTCTTTATGCATTCGTATTTTCGAAAGCTAAAAAATAAGTTTTGCAAAAAAGATCACTTATTTATTTCGTTGATGAATAATGCAATTATTCCTGAAGATTTTATGGTGGAACTAGCATTCTACTAATCTTCTGCAACTATGCTCACAAAATGTCAATTCTGTTCTCTTACCGTGTCGTTTCTCTCCTTCAAAATTCCTTGCAGTGATTTTGGACTATGGTCTTCCTAAAAGAGTTAATTTCTTTCAGTCCATGAAATAAATTAAAACTATTAAGAGAATATGTAACGAAAAAATAACGTTTATTAGTAATATTGTTAGCTTGGAATAATTAATATATTTCTGGTTTAGAAATGTTAATTCCAATGCGTAATGCTCTCTCAGTCACCTTCTTTTTCATGATACAGTAAATGAGAAGTTTATTAGAGTTCATTGTCAAAAGTTACAATGATTTTAATTATAATAATAGAAGTGTAATTACAATTTCCAGTTGATTTGAGACGAAAAACAATTTTAAGTATTGCAAATTAAACATAATAATATAAAAATGAACAAGTATTCAATAACGAAATGCTACACTAAAAAAAACATTCCGTACGTTAGCACATCCCTTCTTTCTTTTTGCTGTGCTCTGTCATTTGAGAGTTACCAATGCCCTATCACGTTCGCTTTTTACTTTCTCGTGTATGTACGAATATGCAGAATAATATAGTAATGTAGAGAAAATTATCAGTTGCTGCAGAAATTCGATATTAAAATTTGAACAGAAATACATGTTTTGAGGCTTCATAAAACTGTAAAAATAGTTATTTTCTAAACGTCTGTTCGTTCTTCCGTCCCGAAAATGTCAGTAATTTTCGTGCAATTTTAAGTGAGTTTTTTTAAAATTATATACAGATCTTAAAAACTACATAGAGTCAGTGTTAAATGCTCCAAATAACAAAAAAAACTCGATATGAACATACTATTTTGAATTTTCAAAATTTACACAAATGTAAATTTTAGTATCTCCATCGTTGTTAATACTGATATTAAGGGGCGTTTTTTTATATTTTAATGAATTTGGGAGTAAAAGTGCTTCAAACGATTACTGATGGTGTTTCTTGGAAACTGAAAATGTTTCTGTAAAAAAGAGCAAAAAATTGCGCGTTTCAAAAACATTCACACGCTATTTTCTCAAAACGCCTCGAACTTTTTCTTTAAAGTTTTGTACGGTTAGGGCTAAATTCACTCGATAACAAGACACAAACACTATTTTGTTATATTCTTTTTTATTATTCAAAAATTACACCGATGTAATGTTTTAATTCACGCCTTAATATTTATTTTACATGTATTCTTTAAGCTTTGTTGGGTTTGTGAGTAAGTTTCTGGAAAACTAATTTTTTGTGAAAGTGAACTCAAAATTGCAAAACATTTCATAAATTTTAATGAAAAATTTTCTTATCTGACCACGTTTTACTCATCTATGATATTCTTACAGTCATGTTTCAAGTATATTAATGGGGACCAAAATGATACGAAAATGTAAAAAAATCTCTTTTAGGCGCACTGATGGGTTGCAGCTGGGAAGGTGAGGCAGAACCAATTCGCTAGCCCGAACTAAAGAGCTTAGGAAACTAATATAAGAAAGTCTGTGTCAGATTCTAGCACTAATTCATGTTCAAACTTAACAGAAACTCTTTAATAATTGAATGTTTTGTTCAAAACGATTTACTTGCCGTTAACTAAACATTTCAGCTAGTGTCCATTAGGAAGAACATAAGCTTGTGAAGATCTTGTTTGATTTAATTTTTCGAACCCAGGCCATTATCTTTTCTAACGTCATCCTTATAAATGGCAGGCATCCGTCTCCTTACAGATAGCAGTTACATTTGCTTTGTGTTCACCTGATCAGAGCTTACATAACGCCTCAGTTTGATCTGATAAGCGTGAAGCTGGAATTCCCTACAGAACTCTCGGTGCTTGTGAGAGCGCACGAAGCAAATAGTTTCAGGAGGGCTTTAATTTGTGTGTGAATTGATTTGAACAGTAAATCAACGGCAGTGGAAATTGACAACAATTTTATTTAAACTAAGATATGGGCAGTTTTCTTGTATCTCTTACACTTACATTAGCGTTCTCCCTAAGTGAATTCAAAAGGTGTTATCTGACATCAGTAAGACAATTGTCAGTTTTTTCGTCTTCGATCGAAAATATGAATTACTTGAGATTTGTTATTAAAAAAACTTTTTCTGACTTACGGAAAATGCATAGCCTCCGTCCATCTTCAAGACCTCCAGAATTTAAGAGGGAATTCATAAAAACGTAGTTACTGGCTGGTCTGGTGATCAGGTCGCTGGTCTAAGACCGCCACGGCCACAGCCATCATAAAGAATTCCTGGGGAAGGGTTCGAGAAGGCGTGAAGAGCGCGCCCTTTCGCGTCTCACAGAGACGCAGGTGCGCGGCAATGGGACGATTTCCTTTCCGACTCTCTTACCTCTCTCATCCACATCACTCTGTCCGTATCACCACGCCACATGATTTTAATTAAACATTAAGTTACAACAAATAAATGCTTAAAGCGCGTTCCAGTAGCATGCCCTCCTTGTTCTGCTAATGCTGCAATACTGTATGGTTAATTCCAACAAATATTACTTACGGTAATACCTTTAAATTCTCGAATGCATTTTGTGTTTCCTCCATCATGTGTTATTTATTTTAGAAGGAAAGGCGTTGATTGTTGTTGAAACGTTCTATGAATGAAAAAGCAAAATGTACAATAATAAACACATTTTAAAGACATTAAGCCGTACTTTCAATAAGTTATTCCAAAACAGTGCATTTATAATGGTATGCAAAACGTTTAAGTCTATAATGCCTTTTGTTTGTGGAATGTAAGAAGCGGGAAGATCTGGCTAGATCTTTCGTACATTTCTCGTGTGCCACGTCCGTCCTGTGGCGGTGCATACCATCTCAAGTGGAAGCGGTCGGAGGATGCATGTTAGCTATTTCGCGCTCTGTTTGTCCGTTCTGGGGTCCCGGCTCTCCCCGCCTCGCCCCTTCGAGCCCCGCCCCGGCGCCCGACGCCTCGCGCCGCTGTCAGCCGATGATGAAAGATATTTGACCCCGCGGCCCGGGGGATCACCAACAATACGACCAATCTGCCTGGAATGCAGCGCGGCGCGGCGAGGGGCGGGGTGGGGCGGGGCGGGGCGGGGCTAGAAAGAGGCGGCGGCAGGAGGAGGCCAGCATCGCGCTTCCCTTTCGGGACGCCTCGGTCTCTTTCCGAGACAAGCAGAAAATGATATCGCAGCGAATCGTGGCAGGCAAATGTGGATGCGTAGACTTTCCATGATAAACATTTAGACATTGGACATTCAGATCCTCTAATCAGGACAACCCTGATAAATATTCGCGATTAGCTAATTTTTCTTTAACATTTTTTAATCAGTCTTAAATCATTTTCATCAGTCTCTAACATTCGTTGATCATTACAAGGTTCAGTTTCATCATTTTCATCAGTCGTTAAGATGTATTCAGATACCTCAGGGGGAGTGTTCTTACACATGTTGTCTGCCAGTATTCATTCCGCCACTGCCACTGCCACTAGAGTTCTCTTCCAGTCAGTAGCTAAAACCGATCCACCTATCTAGCTTTTGTCCCAACCCCGAACCCCAAGATTTTGCGGTCACAGACCCCGCAGCGAGTACAGTTGTTGCCCCTACGTCATCTCAGCTGCTAATGGATCAAAAAAAAGTCGCTGAAGACTATCCGTATGACACTAAATGATTTTACGTGCCTAGCCTCATGAGCTCAGGTGCGGATAGCATGTCTCCAGTGTGAGCGGCCGGCGGTGTGGTGATTCCAGGGCGTGCCAGCGCCACTTCCGGTATGGGCCTCGCGTGCGCAGAACGTGCCTCCGCACGCTCCGGAGCGAGTGGTCGGGGGACGGAGCGGGGAACGGGTCTGTTACCACCGAAGCCGCACTGCACCGAAGCTTTTACGAGCAGCATTGTTCAGGGAGCGCGCGTTGCGCTCCCGAAAGGGTGGAACAGCTAGCCCCGCCCCGTCGCGCACTGCCCGGCCCAGCACCGTCCCCCCCCCCCCCCTTTGCTCCCATCTGCTCCGCCCTTCCCCGCTCCACCCACCCCGCTCTGCCCCTCTCTGCACCCACCCCTCCCCGCTCAACCCCTCCCCGCTCCGCCCCTCCCCGCTCCGCCCCTGCCCGCTCTACTCCCCCCCGCTCCACCCCTCTCCGCTCCACCCATCCCTGCTCCACCCATCCCCGCTCCTCCACTCACCGCTCCACCCGTCCCCGCTTCACTCCGCCCCGCCACGTCTGGCTCCGCCATGCCCCGACCACGACCCCCCACCATGCCACGCCAGCCACTTCTGCGAGGTTCTCCATTCGCTTATGTTAATACTTCCAAGGAAATTTGACATTTTGTCATATGACGCTCTCATATAGAGAACATCGTTGACATTATTCTCAATATGTGTTTAGGAATGGAGTCCATGTTTCGACGTTCTGGTCTTTTATTGTTAATCTTTTTTGACCATAAGCGATCATTTCATTTTTCTCCTCTCTTCGCATGCTTTCGAAACAATTCACAAACGTCGACATTCGTAATCGCTTCGCGCAAACTCCAGGATTTTCGTACAACCAGGCTTGCCAACAATCATGCTACAACCTTCCTTTCGCATCTTTCGAACTTTTGAACAGTTGGGCTCTCAGATCAACATTGTAACAGTTGAAATAGTTCAATAAAAAGAGACCAGTAAAAGGAAGTCGGAATTTATAGAAGCTCTCGAAACCATCTGGCAATCCTGTAAATGGTTCAACAGTCAATTTATTCATTAATTATTTAATTTATTTATTCGTTTCATCCTCCTCATAGTTTTTTTAATATCTAGAAAAATATGTTACATGTTAATAAAGAAATTCAAT